>CM040435.1:20475566-21802748 GCA_022702705.1 Papilionanthe hookeriana x Papilionanthe teres | reverse complement strand
GGCGGCCACCTCTCCCTCCAACAAATCCACCTTCTCGAGTCGTGTCAACAAGCCATGTATCTCCATGTCCTACATGAATCTAGCCGCCTGGAAAAAAGAGTACTTTCTCATATACAGTTTCCCAGTCATCCGAGGGATATCTGCTACATGTCATTCACCTTGTTGGAGCCTCAATTGGGTTGATCGAACATCTAGCACTTCCAACCTCGCCCAGAAGATGATCTTCATCAGCCGATACTTGATCTACGATTGGCAGATTCGTAGTCTTATAGGCGCCAAACTCCATTGTTATTGAATCAGCGATCATGATATAAGTGGTCAAATGGGATGCACCAAAAAGTTAAATAAAGAGAAACTCGAAAAATAATAAAATTTGTTAAGCAAGATCAAAATTTATCATACTAAGGATTCAATCTCACTCGAATGCAGTAAATGATACGTACATGATCATCACTGTCCTTCTCTGGTGTGATGGGCGTCGGGAGTCCCCTACACCTCCTGTTGTGCCAAAGCACCTGTAGTTTCTACACAGATCCAACTGGCAAAAAAGATCTCTTTTTTTTTGTAGGCAAAACCGACAATTCGGACGACGAAATGATTTATTGTCCTCCTTTTTTCCACCAAGAATTTCTTGCAAGCGGTTCTGAAATGAATCTGAGGAATCCACCCGAGCGTCCGAGTTAAGCCTAGCCCACTTCCTCACTGCTAATTTCTTCCTCTTTTCACCCTCTAGGAGCGATCCCCCTCTTATTTATTTTCGGCCATGGTGATACATGGCCTTGCTATAGAGGTCTGACTTCAGAGCGCATTTGTGCACCATGGCAACATGATGAATTCAAACATTCTGAAGAGTGAAATGACAGAAGATATAGAAAGTCAATCCGTCATGTTTTATTTTTAAAAATTGAGGTCACAAAAATCCAAGAAATTTAATTATTGAATCTTTAAATAGTTATTAATGATATTTATTTTGGTACATTAAACTCTCTTGTTCTTATTGTAGCACAACTTTCATGAAATAAGAGAATCAGTGAATTAAATATGTGTATAAAAATTTTACCAAGATGGATCTTTAGGAAATTTGGTAGTTCGGAACACAAAAGTAACAACAAATGGAGGACCCACCGACAGAAGGACTGGGGAATCCAGACACTCAACTTGATAAACCAAACACAAAATCAATTGTTATAAGGATCGAGTATGTGACATGAGCTGAGCGGCTCCCAATCACGAGGCAAACGATAACCCGAAATCAGCATTTCGACGCAATCAATCCTAAAGAAGGAACTAACCCCACATTCATGGTCATACTGGGGACGACTAGTAACTTTCCCCTAAGATATTTTCGCCTAAGGGTAGTCTACATGTCTGATTACGGTGATCACTCTTTCTCTGACAGCCTAGTTTCTTATTGCAAGCAGGAGCTTTTCAATGAAAATCAGCGGTCAAAGGTCAGTATACATGCCAATCGGCTGACTTAGTCGATCAATTTTATTTACTGCTAACTAGAAGAAGACATGATGACAGGTAGTGTCTACACATTTAATTAGCGTCCCAACTAGGGGTGTAAACGAGTTTAGTCGAGCTCGACCCAACCTTAGCTTGAGCTTGAGCTTGATTAGATTTTTCTAGTTTGAGCTCTAGCTCGAGCTTAAGTCTATGAGTTTGAGCCAGTTTAAGAGTCGCTTTGTTAGCATATAAGAGAGAAAAATAATATTAATTTAAGATTGTGTTATAATAAAATGACAAATATAATGAATAACTAAGAGAAAAATAATAAGAAATCACTTAATATAAAATATAAATAATATTTTTTAAATATTTTAATACTTAAAAGATATAAAGTCTTCAAATTTAATATATTTCGAGTTATTTTATATTAATGTTTTTTAAACGAGCCGGCTCACGAGCTAACGAGTCGAGCCAGGGCTTGCTTGAGCTTGGCTTGTTAGCCCAAAGAGCTCAGTTTATGAGCCACTTATCAAGCCGAGCTCGAGCCGGCTTACAAGTAACTTGACTCACACCCTCATTTCCAACAGCATAAGCTGAGTCGCTTGATCCCAAACTATGCACCCGCCTAGAATTTGATAGCATTACCGATCAATTGCGTCTACCAAACCCAATTGTCTGGAAAAGCCTTACAAATTTTTACAAAGCCCATTTAAGCGAACTCGTGAGCAGCAAGGTCCTAGGCTCACAAGAGTGAAATATCTAGAATAACATGCATAGTACTTACTCAAATAGTGTCATAAACATAATGTCACATATTGCACCCCCTTTATGTATAAATAGGGGGTCATTTTATGAATAAAAGTTTACACAATTCTCTCATCATACTATTTATTAATGCGCACTTTTTTTCTTCTACAGCTCTCTGTCATGTACTACACTTTATTCCTCATATGTGATTCACAGAGCAGATTCAGATTCAATAGTTATGATCATAAATTTAAGATGTTTATGATTTATTTCTCAATATAAATGAAATTTGATGAATTATTTTTTTTCAGAAAGGTGCTTGTATGCCATCAACGACAAGTTTGGCAAGTTGTATTCGTTATAATGTTCTGATGATAACTTTTCAGCTACATTATGATTAGTTTCTTGCGTGTAAATCTGGGCATTTATATTTCTTCCCTCCAACACTAAAAAAAGAGCACATATTGCTTGGGGCGATTGTACATCCGAATGACGATCCATATGAGCCAATGTGATCACATCACGTAGTATTTTCTCCAAAAGCATACCCCTTGGATGCTTTTCCATATAATGCCACCATTATTAAAGATAATTAGCATGAAGCCATATGCTCCATTTCTTCAACGAAGCTTCCTCATCAACAGTCATGTATAATTCAACCACTATTGCAATGGTTAAACGCAGCTATAAATCTTCGTGCTATCACATCTCAGTCTTTCATGACCTTCCACCCAAATGATGAACCGCATCCCCATTCTCTTCTTTCTACATATTAAACTGCTTCTTCTTCTTTTACTTCTTCAATGCAGTGACTCTCAGCCTCTCCCCATAGTCCAAGTACGTGATCGCCAAGAAAGAGATGTGTACATCATCGACGTGGAGAGACATGAGCAGCACGAGCTCCTCAGCGACGGCGATCTTGAGAGCTTTCACCTTTCCTTCCTCCCAAACTCCACTCTGGACTCCGGTGAACCGAGGCTGCTATATTCCTACCGCCACGTCTTAAGTGGTTTCGCCGCCCGCCTCACTCCAGGAGAGTTGGAGACTGTCAAGTCCAAAGCCAGCTTCCTCTTTGCACAGCGCGACCGCCATTATCCGGTTGCGACGACCTACACACCCAAGTATATGGAAACTTATTCTCTTGATTTTTGTTTATGAGATATACCAAGATGTTGACTTGAGTAGGGAGGAGTATTTATGTTCAACATTAATATATATTTTTAAAAGGGAATTTACATACACAGCACTAAATTCTTGTCCATTTAGGCATCTCATACCATATCTTACAGTTTTATGAAAAAATTCTTGTACGGAACTTTACGCGTGAACTTTTAGTAATATGTCATAACGTGTGCAACATCTCGGAGGTTATTGTGGGTTATTTAAGTGAAACAACAGAGGTTATTAAGGGATTATTGTGGGGTTATTATAGAGTTATTATGGAGAATGGAACCGCGAAATAACACCGTAGAGGTTATTTTGGGGTAATTGAAGAGAAACACATATATTCCACTTCAAATCGCGGAGGTTATTTCGGGATTATTTCAGGTTATTTCAATTTAATAACCTCGAAATAACATCGTGGAGGTTATTTCGGGAATATTGAAGAAAATTCATATATTCCACTTTAGTAATCACGAATAACACTGCGTAGGTTATTTCAGGATTATTCGGAGTTATTTTGAGATTATTCTATTTTAATAGCCCTGAAATAATATCTTGGAGGTTGTTTCGTGGCTGTTTCTGGAATATTTAAGAAAAATTCATACATTTTACTTCAGTAATCCCAAATAACACTGCAGAGGTTATTTCAAGATTATTTCGGAGTTATTTCAAGTAATTGAAGTCCGCGGATTCACTTCAATAACCTCCGTAGTTATTTTTTTAGGTAGGGCCGATATAGCCCACATGACAGTATATTACTGTAGTTCGCACGTAAAGCTACATTCGGAATCCGGACATAAAATTTTTCCCAGACCGAACACCCAATTCATATTTTTAAAGAGTTAAATACTGAAATCCACATTTCCATAAGATGCAGCCTTTGTGAAAATCAAAATTTAGATATAAGATACAAAATTGCAAAAGAATTGGGTACTACGTATCCAAATTTCCAATTTTGTTTCATAGTGAACACACATTACATTTATAGAAATTTTATGTGTGGCGCAGCATTTTTCGGACAATGATTACAGTCGCCGCACTTAATATTTACTTTTCCATTTAACGGAACTCTATATGTGTTTGAATATTGGACTCACAAAAAATATATTTTGACACATTAGATGTGGCAATTAATTTAATTTTCTCATGCACTTTAACAGATACCTTGGCTTAACGACGAGTGGTGTATGGCAATCCACGATGATGGGCCAAGGTATAATCATCGGTGTAATAGACACCGGCATAAAGGCTGATCATCCTTCATTCGACGATGCCAACATGCCACCACCACCTCCTCCCACAAAATGGAAGGGCAGTTGCTCCACCGGTTTCCACTGCAACAATAAGATCATCGGAGCCAAGGCCTTTCGTGGTGGCTTCAACCCTTCCCCTGAAGACACTGACGGACATGGAACTCATGTGGCAAGCACTGCAGCCGGTAACTTCGTCAAAAACGCAAATGTTCTCGGAATGGCAAGTGGGGACCCAGCATCTGGCATGGCACCCATGGCTCATCTCTCCATTTACAAAGTATGCTTTCCAAGATGTGCTGAAACTGACACATACGCAGCAATTGATCAGGCAATAAAAGATGGGGTGGATATAATCTCGATGTCTATTACTGGAGGGCGTACTTATAAGTTCTACAAAGATTCAGTTTCTCGAGGCTCTATGGCTGCCATACAACAGGGGATTGTTCCTGTCACAATAGCAGGAAATGATGGACCTAATGCGGATACTCTTAGTCATAGTGCTCCGTGGATGTTGGTAGTTGGTGCGTCAACTACTGATAGAAGAATAGAATCTATTGTAGAGCTAGGTGATGGAAGATCATTCATTGGAGAGTCAGCTTACCAACCCAAGTGGTGGGATTCAAGTGTCATGTGGCCGCTTGAATATCCTGGAGTGTATGGTGGTCTCCCAGGCCGTTGTTGTGTACCTAGTGCATTGGCTAGTTTGAACTTAAGAGGTAAATTAGTGATAATACCAACTAGCATATTTTTTATCCATTAAGACATCCTTTTTTAACTCACATATAATATAATCAAATAGACAGTCAATAATAATAATAATAATATAATTATTATGAAAATTTATCTTTTGAACTCAAAATAAATGTCTCATCACAGGTAAAATTGTGATTTGCGAGTCTTGCATAGTTAAAGATGAGGTGAAGGGAGAGGCTGTATATAAAGCTGGTGGAGAGGGCATGATTATAATGAACCAGCCAGTCCAAGGGCGCACTACTTCTTCTTCTGCTAACAAGCTCCCTGCAGCAAGCGTAGATTACCATGCCAGATTAGGAATTTCAGAATACTTCTTCAAAGACCAAACCAATGCAGTTGCAGCCATACGCTTCCAAGGAACCAAATTTGGATCAACTCCCTCCCCTACCGTCGCATCCTTCTCCTCTCGTGGTCCAACCAATATAAATGGTGGGATCATTAAACCTGACGTGCTTGCCCCGGGAGTGAACATCCTGGCTGCCTGGCACACAGATGTTGGCCCAAACCCCAACCCATTGGCGACCCACACCTTCAACTTTGATAGTGGTACCTCCATGGCCGCACCTCATGTGGCAGGTATTGTGGCATTGATGAGGACCAAACACCATAGGTGGACTCCAGCAGAGATCATATCAGCCATTGTGACAACAGCAAATGACTCATGGACAACTGCAGGTGATCTTATTGTTGATGATAACACGTATGACACTGCAGAGATATATGCCACAGGGGCTGGGATGGTTAGCCCGATCAAAGCGATGGATCCGGGCCTAGTGTTTGGGCTTACCTTCGATGATTATGTTGGATATCTTTGTGGACTTGGGTACACTGATAGGGAGGTGACAATGACAGTGGGAAAGTCAACGAGTTGTAGTAGGGTCAAGTATCTCACTACGACACAACTCAACTATCCATCGATAGTGATCAAACTGACAAAATCGGAGATGAGTCAAACGGTGACAAGGACTGCAAAGAATGTGGGAGATGTGAGAGAGGAATACACGGCTGAGATTACAGAGCCAAAAGGAGTGACAATTAATCTTTCAACTTACAAACTTAAATTTACAAGGGTGAACCAGGAGGTGAGTTATGACATATCTTTTGCATTGAATGGTGTTTTTCCGAGCCTGAAAAGTGACATGATAAGACGAGGGAAAATTAAGTGGGATTCAGGGAAGCACATTGTGACCACACCAATTGCTGTTATATTCAAATAAGATTTGTTCAGGCATGCTAAGCGAAATATAAATGGTGTTCAACACAAAAAGGATAGCATAAATCAAAGACTGTTCCCTTCAGAAACACAAATAATTTACTTGATCTTCATACGCCACCTAAGTTCTTACAATTGATAGGGCATACCCCCATTGTCACTAAGGAGGAATAAACTAATTAAAAGAGGTTAGAAACATGCTTGCAAGAATGTAAACCCTAAGCAATATTGGCATTATAAAGTTGATTAGCCAAGTAGAGTAAAACAAACCTTAAGGTTTCTTTGAGCACTACATGATTTCTTCAAAGTGTACCATGTGACATAACATGCACAAACTTACACCTCAGTCAATTTTTTTGGCGTATATCTAGATACTTTTATTCTTGTTTTATGCAAAACAATATGCAAAACAAAGAATCTTCACTCTCAAATATTGCACTAAACAAAATTTAATATGGCAAAATTTTGTTGAATGTTTTTGCACGAGTGGGGTCTTTAATCGTTGGCATTCTTTTAAATATGAAGATTGTACTTTAAAGATGATGCTAGTAATCTACATTTGAAAGTGACAGTGATAACCCTTGAGTGACGACTCAGGCGTTAGATGATAAGGAGTGATATATATTTTCTTAAGATGCACTGCGCAAGAATTTCTCCAGCGTTGTTATTGTCTCATACAAACAATTTGGTAACATAATCTATTATCATGGTCTACCCGCTAAAATGTATGAAAAAGAACAAAATTGTATTAGATTTGGATCAAATTATTTCCTATGATTTATGGGATTATTAAATATATAAATTTGTTGGCCAAACATGTATCCATTTTGCATGTCCCAAGGAGAAGCCCCCATGCTTCTCCAACTAGGGGTGTAAATGAGTTGAACACGAGCGACCTCAGGCTCAGCTCGTGTGAGGCTCGTTTATATTTCGAGCTCAAATAGTGTGTTTGTGTTATGCTCGTTTGCTAAGTGAGCCAAACACGAGATGTTCACGAACAAAGAGTCGTTTTGACAACCCTAATCACGTAACCATAAGATGTTAAGGGTTGGGGCAATATTTAAAAATTATTGTTTATATTAAAACATCATTTGAATCTAATTTAATAATTTTTATTATATTTTATTAACAAATATTTTTAATTGATTATAAATCTTTTTAGCCTTGTAGTCAATTAAATTTTTTAAAAAAACTACTCATCAATATGTGCATGCATATAAATGCATATATGCATGCACATATGTACACACACACACACACACACACACACACACACACACACACACACACACACACACATACATAATTGATGAATATTATTTCGAGCTAAAACGAGTCGAAAACGGACAAACAAATCTTTGTTCGTGTTCGGCTCATTAACTTAGCAACTACCCTAACACAAGCTTCTTAACGAGCCGAACACGAGTTGTTCGCGAACAATGAGCTATTTTGACAGCCCTATCTCCAACCTGACTGGCCCAACATAAATTTCTACGTAAGTGATTGTTTGGTGCTTTTAGGTCATTAAACGGCTCCTAACCCAAACACGTGTAAGTCATTTTGTCGGGAGTGATTCTAGCTTTGTAGTTGAACGTCCCTTTCTTATCTTTTTCCAGCAGAATCTGCACCACTTCGGCGGGTATAAGTCTCACCACATGGAGCTCCACTTGATAGTTATAGAATAGTGTTTTGTTTCTTTGGCCTTAAGGCTACCGAGGTCTCCGAAAATGATGCAATTAACATATTACAGACCAGGGATTTTCGAACATATTAGACTGGCTACCTTTACCACCTCGTAGACTTATGATCCTAATAGCTTGGGATAACGGATTCGTGATACTCCGACCGGGCTACCTCTACCTTTTAGGGATTACTATTCCCTTTCTTTGGCTACCCTTATTGAGCCCTATCACTCATTTTACCTTCATTGGATCATCTCGATGGCATGATTAGTGATGAGTTACCGCTCGTTTGGGATGCAATAATTTGTTCTCTACCCTTATGGCCTGAATGTGCTTTGACGTGTCAAGATTTCCCATCAAGATGATTTGGTTATTTCGTAGGATCTGTATGTTGATGAGTCTGCTACTGATACGGGACTGTGAGAGACTCACTATTCGCCTAGTGGTTTAGCGCGGGCTTTGAATGCATCGAAGTATTTCCATATGAAATAACCTTCCTTTGAGAGGCTTGTGCTATTCGTCACTACTAATGTAAGCAAAAGTTTTTTTGATCAAGAGTATTCTACATAGATAATTAATCAAGTGGGGTACATCCCCTTGGGAGCACACTAGACCCTAGAACATGCAAACACACCCAAATCTCTGGTTGTGGGTATTCTACATAGATATTCTTTTGCAAATATTGGTCCATGACGCTTCCGTCCAATCTTGTTTGTGCGAACATATTTGACCTATCCTTGCGAGGTTTATCACACTTAGACTCTTCATATTCTTTCTTTTGTTTGTCATCTTTGGTGTATGTCCTGCCTTTTCGATTCCTCTCTTATAATGATCACTCCTATGATCCGAAAGAGAGACTTTTTTACTAACAATCTTAGTTATTTTACAATTCTTTGAAAACTACAAGCGCACCATTAATTTTTTCTAACTAAGATCTCATTTGACTAACAATCTTAGTTATTCTAAACAAAACAAAAAAAATTTGCTACAATTCATTATCATTCATAACTAAAGTTTCAAACCTATTTCAAAAAGTTTGAAGTGTTTGTTATTACCTTGGCATAGCCTTAAAATTCATTCTATATTGTATCTCATGCTCCCTTCAAAGTGTTTGTTATTTTAATTCTTGAGAAAATAATATCATGAATAGCATATTAAATTATGAAAAATTTTATTGAATCTTTCTTCTTACTATCCTTCAACTGTATTTCATCACCAACTTTTTCATCATATCCATTTTCTACCAAATCCCGAAGATCGTGTAATCTAAGTAAAGTCTTCATTTTGATACACAAAATTCATGGCACACTTCTTTGAAAATTGAAATGAAAGATTGTGAAATACTCATGAAACTTCCATTCATTGCCATTGTCTCCTACTTTTCCTTACTCAAGATGCCAAATTCTTAAGAGGGCAGCCAAGACACACAATGCTCTAATACCTACAATGTTAGGAAAGAATATATTTTTTGTAAATTTTACAAAAGCAATGTATAGAGCATAAAAAAGCTAAGAACAAACTTAATCTTTATTTTATTTGGAAAAATCACATTCTTGAATTGATTGTTGGACCTTTAAATAGATTTAATAAAAAAAAGAAACAAATAAACTGATTCAACTAGCCTATAGTCATTTTTCTTACAAACAAAGTGGGAATATAGATTGATTCAAAAGAAAACTAACACAATAAACTTATAGTCATATTTACCACTAACAATGTGAAACTATGAGTTGACTCACTCATGACTTGAGTCAAAAACAACTTCTTAAGAGCTTAACTAAAACAAAGACTTAAATTTGAATCAGTTATCAACACGCAAGACACACATGTGTATATCATCAATGTGGAGAGGCAGAAGCAGCATGAGCGCTCCTTTCCTCTAAAATTACACCATCATTTTTGTGAACTGCAACTGCTATACTCCTACCATCCCCGGCTCAATAACTTCAACGTCTGCTCACCCTTAGAGAATTGGAAGCCTTTAAGTTTAAACAAAACTTCCACAATGTCATTCTGAGAATATTTGAATTCTTGACAATCCAAATGTGGTACTCATTACATCGATTCCATGCCCATCCATGTCATGAGTAGAAAGTTGAACCCTCAATTAAAGGCTGGAAAAATTTTTAAAATTTCATATTAAAAAATGATTAAAATTAAAAAATAAATGTATATAATTAATAAAATTGTTATCCCACTTGGCCAACTAACACCACATGTCAAAGTTGTCATCCAAATGGACAAATTCTTTATGCGGATCACATGATACCATATGAAAAGATGATTTTGCATTTTTGTTAAATTTATTATTTTTTATTAAAAGTTTAAAAATAAATTTAAATTAAATATTTTAGTTCTTTCCTTATAAATAAAATTAGATCAAATGAATATTATCATTATTGAAATTATTATCAATAATCTATCATTGTTAAATTAGGCAAACTTAGAAAATTGGAATGATGGGCCATGATTTAATAGTTTTAAATTATTAAATATTTTTATAAAAATAAATTTACTTAATATTATATGATTCAGAATTCTTTTCAAACGCATGATCATAATTTTACTAATTATAAAATATGCTAAACATTATTTTATTAATTCTTATTTTTAAAAAAATAATTAACCTAATCAAATTAATTAAGAAGTTTATAATCAAAATTTATGATCTTCTATTGTGCAGGATTACCCCTTCCAATCTTTACTCTCTCTCTCTCTCTCTCTCTCTCTCTCTCTCTCATTTGTTAAAAAAATCGGTTGAAGTATGTGAGGCGCCTTATTATGGGAAAATTATTGCATACGGATAATGTATGCAGCACTGCGTACATTGTCCCGAATAACCTCCCAATAACCCATAATAACTCAAAAAATAATATCAAAATAAAACCGCAGAGATTATTGGAAGGTTATTAGGAAGCTATTTCAACGTTATTTGAGTTAATACACCAATAACCTCACAAAACCCCGAATAACAGACAAAAAAATATAAAAGTGAAACAGCGGAAGTTATTGGGGCGTTACTAGGGGGTTATTGGGAGATTTTTTGAGTTAATGCCGCAATAACCTCCCAATAACCTCTCAATAATCCCAAAATACACAAACGCAGAGGTTATTCGCTGGTTATTGCAGGGGACAACTTACGCAGCTCTACGTACGTTGTCTGTGTGCAATAATTTTCCCTTATTATGTGGGCTTATGCTTAGTTGGAAACTTGGTTTTTTTGAAGTAATGCTTTGGGTTGAAAGAGCAAGCTTGCATTTATTGGGTTTATAAAATTATTGCAACCCAATTTGTTGGGACAGTGGGAGTAGGGGATTCCACTGTAGCACCAGTCTTTTTACAAATATTTATAATCTTATTTAAAAAAATTCTATTTTTATTTTTAGAAGAAAATTTATTTATTTTACTAGAAATAATATATTAATGAGAATTCCTTACACATGATTCTAATTTTACTAATTAGAATCAACTTAAAATATTTTATATATTCTTGTTATTAAAATAATAATTAGACTAATCAAAATAATTAAGAACTTTATAATCAAACCTATTACCTTCTATTGTGCAGAATAGCATCTTCTAATCTCTCTCACTCTCTCTCTCTCTCTCTAGAAAAATTTTCATGTTAATAATGGTATGATGTGAGGTGTCTTTCTATGTGGGTAATTCTTTATTTCAATAGAACTATTTTGCACTTTACTCGTTAAAGGACTAGCCTAACATATAGAGATCAATACAAGTACATAAGGGTTCAACAGAGTATTAAATTGCATTCACAAAGTAACCCAGAGGTATATATATCTACTTCAAACAAGCAAAAGATTAGCTAATACTTGGAAAAATAACTAAAAAAATAACTAATAAGATAAACAAAAGTGCTTGGTAGGCTGCAACAAGACAATACAGACTACTGTCAGTCTGAAGGTTACAATGAACTAACTCTTCGCAGTTTTGGTAACACCAATAATAAATAGGAGAAGATGTGATAAAATCTGCACTTTGGGATTGAGCACAATGGCAAGCAATATGCTTCAAGATCGAAGGCAGTCTAAGTTTTCAACTTGAGTTCGGGATCAAAAGGTGACAACTTGCCACGATGATTGAAGATCATGAAGTCCAGATTCGACGGCAATGAGACAACCCTGTATTTTGCAATAAAAAAATTAATAGCAATGATAACATTAGCATTAAGCGCAAAATGCAAGGCACTTTATTAACTAAAATGTTAATAGTTTATAAAAAAATTATTAATGTATAAACACCTTCATTAACAATTATAAAATATAAAGCATAAATTAAAAGTCGATATAAAATGAAAAAGAATGTGGTGCAATATCTAACTTGAAGGCAAATATTGATTGTAAACCTAAACATAAAAAGTAATATGTTGCAATAATTAAAAACTTAAAATTGCCCAAAAAAATTATAAATCAAAACAATCTAAAATTGAAAGCATAAATAAACCAAAAAAATCTAAATTTCATAAAACAAGCTAAATTAATTCAGTAGCTATTTATTCCCTCTCGCTAATTGTGTTGGACCAACCGCTTTGCTTCAACGAAACTAAACAGAACATGCTTCACTTTGCTTTACATGTGAAGCGCACTTTTAAAAATATTGATCCAGGTTAACTGAAAGTGAAGTTATATAGAACAAAGAAAAAGAAAAATTATACATAAGCTGTTTTTTGCAAAGGGACATTTGAGAATGATATAATACACAGTACAAACAAAGTAAAGTTATCCGATTGCCTTTACGAAATTTAATTATCTAACTGGGATTATCTGATTGCATTAACGAAATTTAATAATCTAACTGGGAAAGATAGGTAGTCCACGGGTTTTGCTTTGATGGTTTATTTCCCAGGTTAGTGGTGTTGCCAGAATGCAACTTGCTCTATAGTTTCTGAAAAAAATCAAGATGGAATTTGGGAAGTAGGATCAGCCCAAACTATGAAGAGCATCGGTTGATAAGTTGTGCTTGCAATTTTAAATGTTAGTTCTACCCGTTCCTCTATGGCAATCACCATGATCCACCGGCTCTACCACAGATGCGCCTCGACAAGCAATGCCACCTTACTACCTCCAAGCTCATGTGCACTTGTATGGCCTATCCAGAGTCCCATTCCCATCATGATCACTAATCTACTCCACTTAACAATACTGTGTCCCAAAACGAAGTCCTCATCACCGCCACCATAATGCCTTATCATGCTAACCTGCAATTCCCTCATGAAATGGTTTATTTATTGGATTAAGAAATTCCATAAGTTCTTTAATACGTGACTAAATGAATCCGTGCATATGTATCCCACAAATTAACATATTTTAAGCTAAATGTCAATCCCACTAGTCGCCCGCATTCGGCTGCAATTTATAGTATAACATGATGCGTAAGAAATTGACATGGTACACTCCATTACAAGTCGCCTGCAAATCCTTCTACCACATCCCAAGAAAACCTATAATTCATTATTCATCCAGTTGTCAAATCAAAATTTTAAGTAACACACATTCCCATTATAAATCTCGACTCCAAACTTTTGCTTTCATCCACACTATTTAAAAATGCTACTCCAAACTTTCAGTGCTGAATCATTTATGAATTTGTCCACAATCTTATTTGTACGGTATGGTTCATTAATCACCTTTAAAAACTATTCTATCATTTAGATCCAGCCATGGGTTATTATTGAATAAAAGATTCCACTTCAATCGTGTCAACAATCATAACTTCAAATAAAGTGTAGAGGGATAGCAATGAGTGTGAAAGAGTGGCCCTCTCACTTGTAGTAATTGAGACCATATTGGTTCAAAGGTGCTCTAATTTCCGGAAAATTACCTTTGATGTTGGATAACAATGAATATTTTATTTTCTGGAAGCTTCAATAAAATTTGCATGTACTTTTATTTATTATTTCAACTCCCCCAACACTTCCTACTCTTGAATAACATTTAGAATGTTTTTAATATTTTCATAACCTTCTAGCTATCTTTATTGAAAATATTATACATTAATCTAAATACTCAAACTTTAATGGAATTAAATAATTTGCTCCAAATTTCTGAGTAGCATGCTCATTGCTTACACTTGCGTAACTTAATCAGTTTTTAGCATGCAAGCTTCATTCACAAAATGATGTATACGAATTGTTGCATGCACCCACTCTTATCTTATAATTTTAGCATGCAAGCTCTTACCAGGAAATAATTAAAAGACCCTGACAATTTATCAAGTTAAATTGAGTCAGCTAATAGCAAAGGACTAGAAAATTGAAATTAGCACGCATTGTAAAAATTAATTGGGAAACATTGCTTGGTTTCTTATTTAAATGTAGGGTGCACACACACACACACACACACACACACACACACACACACACACACACACACACACACACACACACACGGTGAATCTTCGATTTTCCATTCCGTCGGTCTCGTCGAGCACGGTGACGAAAGTTCCTTGGCTCGCGGATTCGATCCGAGGTGTGGTCCATCATCACCTTCGTTGTTTTCACTGAGCTCAAGGATGAAATTTTCTCATCCGATTTCATCGGTATCATCTCACACGCCACACTTCGTCGTTTTCGTCGAGCTTGAGGACGAAGTTCTGATTTATTCGGCATCAGCTCACACGAATTCCCGTCATCTGTTTCTGTTTCTGCTTTCAACGCCGAGCTCGAAGAAGTAGGGGCTCCTCCCCGGCGACAGAGCCCGGTCGTCCCTTCGCCTTCTCTGGTATTTCCTCACGCAGTCGCTAACACCGGCCAAGGTGGCCTCAGGGCTTCGTTCCTATGCCACCTCCCTCGTCGATGATAACCACGCTCCCGCCCCTCTTTCGAATATGTTCCCGTAGCGATACCACGATGTTTTTTCTCTTGGCGTTGAAACCGGGTTTCTCAAAAAAACATCACGTAAAAACAGTAAACCTGCAATCTTTCCCGAGATCTCCACACTAGCTGCGCCCTGCCGACTATTCTTAGTAGGTAAGTTTCTTTATTGAAACCCTAAACTCGAGCTAATTCCAAAAGATTTTGAGCAAATGAAGATGAAAAGGAATTGAAAGATTGGTAAATTAGACGGTCAGCATATTCTCATTTAATTATCAGATGATGAAGACTACGCCCAATTGTTTGCGAGAAGATTCATTCGAATAGACAACCGGGTGATGAGGGTTTTAAAATGGACGGTAGATTTTGACCCTCGTACTGACCTCCTACTATTCCTATTTGGCTGCGCTTCCCAGGTTTGAAAGTCCACCATTTCGATCAAGAGCTCCTCTTCGCCTTAGCTATGGTATACGATAACCTCTCAAAGCTGATACACCTACAGTGAATCTGACTCGGCCTTCTGAAGCCAGAATTTTGATAGAACGAGATATTGTTTTACCTTTTCCGGGAGAGGTATGGGTTGGCACACAACATCAGGGATTTTGGCAGCAAGCAGAACTCGAACAGATACCTCTTTACTGCGCTCACTGTCGTATGTTTGGACACTCCATTTCTCAATGTTATCATCTGCACCTGAATCTAAAACCTCCAAGTAAAAATGTTATTGGGTCTCCCAAGTGCATTCCACTGACTGTTGAAATACTGGTTGACACGCTGTCACCACTCTCTCCTACTATCGGAGACAATACTGTTTCTGTGCTTCCGATTGATGTATTAGCAGATGGTTCAGTTGGACATCCAACAGCTTCCATCACTGTTGAAAATAATACTGCAGGATCCTTACCTCCAAAGGATATTGTTCGGTCCGAGAATCTGGAAAGCATCGCAGCTCCACATCCTCAAGCAGCATCAGGTGCTGAGGAGACATGTTTACCACCTCTTCAGAATGAGAATATTGTTACTGTTAGTCAGAAGCAAATGGCTCATCCTCTTCTTCATGGCCGAAAATCTCTTGATCACACTGATCAGATGAGCCAGTCTTCGGACGAAAAATGGCAGGTTTACACATATGAGGAAGAAGAAGAATAGAGGCACACCCCAGCTTGAGAACTTAATGGATGATACTTTAGTTACTTCAGGTAATGACACACACTCAGCAATTTGTTAGCTAGTTCCATTTCTAGAACTAGAGGCAGAGGCAGAGGAAGGACTAAGCTGGCTCGTCCCTAACAACTTATTTTCTGCGAGTTTTGAATTTGAGTTTTATCTGTCTTATCTTTTTTGGAATGTTAGTGTGTGTATCGTATGGGTAGGGCGTCTTTTTGGGTCTTCTCATACAACCTTTATGTGCATTTTCAATTTTAACATAATTAGCCCTTGGCATTTCCATATATATATATATATATATATATATATATATATATATATATATATATATATATGTAAGAAATTTAATTCCACTAATTTACAAACTTACCAAATATATCTAACCTAAATTAGAACGGGAAATAATTTTAAAATAAAAAATAAAGAAATATAAATAGGAAAGGAATAAACACAAATCAAGAGATTTCCAACTTATGGTCCGTTTGGGGCTGCTTCCGTTCCACGGTGCGGCTTCGGGCCGCGATTTTTGCTTGTTTGGGATGGCGTCTAAGCTGTGGCGTTCGGCGTTTTTTATTAAATGCGGGCCACAGGTTCGACCCCGTGGCCCACGTTTGAGGGTAGCATTTTTACGCATTACCCCTCCTGTCTTCTTTGATGCCAGTAGCCATTGTTTCTTTCATGTAATCAGCTTCGCCGATTGAAACCCTAACCCTAGGATCTCTCTCTAATGCACTTCACCGCCCTCAACTTCCACCTTCGATCACTGACGGAACCAACGCCGCCTACTCCTTCTCTGTCAGCTGCTTGTCCTCCCCAGTTAGCTCCAGCCTCCTGCTAGAGCACGATAGTTCAGAAGAAGCCCCCACCCGCCTCTCCCCAGCTAAACGTCTTCGGTAACTACAAATCGAGCAAGGGCATTTTTGTTGCGGGAAATCAGCATTCGATGCTTTAGAGGAATGCATTCAAGAAGGATTTGGTGGAAATTCCTTTTATTATTGTTTTTAGAGCTTTCATAAACTTTGAAAATTATTTTGATTTTAGTGGCGCTCACCATTCTGATATAGCATACATATACGCTTAACACTCAGACTACATGCGTGGTGTGTGGTAATGTGGAGTATGTTTAAATTCTTGCTTGTTTGCTGATGTCAATGTTGATCTAATGCGTTTTACAACTTGTTATCTTATGATTAATTAACATAGCTGAGATTTATGATCGAATACGCGAGATTGGATTTACTTTCTGCATATAGTTCCTGCAATATCACGTTCAATGATATGAAATTTTCTTTTGTATATTATTTGGCTGCAGATCCACAAACATTCCTTGAGGAGAATTTTTTATGCATACTTGATACCTACTGTAACGTGAGGTGTTTATCTGGATTTTTGTATCGTTCTGAAGAGAATTTTTGCTTCTAAAGTATCAAATATATGCTGTAGAACAGTTCTGTTACAAACAACATTACTACACAGGGGCAGGATGGTCATTTGTCCAAAAACAGTTTTCGTACAGCTATTTTCAATCCAGAGAAAACAAACAATCAGTCAACTTCCCAGCAGCAGCTTCCCCACAGCAGCTTCCTGGGGCAGCTAAGATGTAGTTGATAAGCTGCAGATGTCCCAAACAGACCCTTAATCTCCAAGCAAATCTCCCATACAATCTTGTATAGACAGTCGGTCCATTCTAGGAGAATGGCCTGAAACTTCTTAGGTTTCCACAACTCCCTCAAGTTAAGTCGTAGATATTTTAGAGAACAATCTTAGTATTGAACTTTGAGAAGGTATTGAACCCTAAACCCTAAATAGGAAAGGATTAAACACAAATCAATAGATTTCCAATTTGATCTCCAATCAAATCTCCCAAAAGATCTAGTATAGACGGTCGGTCCATACTAGGAAAACAGTCTGAAACTTCTTCGGTTTCACACTCTTTCTCAAGTTGGGTCGTAGCTGTTTTAGAGATCAAGCTTGGTATTGAAATCTGAAAAGGTACTTAAAGAAATGGTCTTGATGAAGACAACTTGTTGGTATGTCGGGACATAACTAAGTTGTATAATTCTCCCATTAACATTTTCAAAGATAAAGTGTCTATCAAAATGTTTGATCCTGTCATGATGCCACAAGCTTCTAGGCACTATTGATAACTACTTGATTATCACAAAACATCTGTATAGACCTATTAGAGATGCAGCACATTTCTCCTAACAATTTCTGAATCCAAATCTCTTTACAGATTCTTAAAGCAAGTGTCCTACTTTGATTCTGCACTACTTCTAAAAACAAAAGCTTGCTTCTTACTTCTCCATGTAACCAAATTTCCCAATACGTATGAGCAATAACCAGTGATGTACGTTCTGTCAATGAGTTCCTTAGGCCAACAAACATCAATGTAGACATTCACATCTTAATTTCTGATTTTTTCAAAAATTAATCCATAACCATGAGTTTTCTTCAGAAACCTCAAAATCCGATATAACATCCTCAAATGCTCTTCATTTGGGTAATTCATGTGTAGACTCACAAAACTAATAAAAGTATGTAATATCTGGCCTAGTATGTGACGGATGAATTTTTGTATCAATCTTTGGTAGCTTCCCTTATCCACGGATATATTCTCTTCTTCCCAATTAGACTTCTTATCGGTTTTCATTGGAGTATCGATAGGTTTGCATCCAATTATACATATTTCTTTTAAAAGATCTAGGATGTATTTCCTCTGTGATATAACAATATCTTTCTTTGATCTTGCTACCTCCATACCTAGAAAATATCTCATGTTTCCAAAATTCTTGATTTCAAACTCAACGACAAGCACTTTGATTTTAAGAATTTCTCTTTAATCATCATCAGTAAAAATCATCTCAGCCATATATATGATTAGTGCAAAAATCGTATCTTCTTAAGTAAATTTTATGAACAATGTGTGATCAACTTGACTTTGACAATATTCATCAGATTTCATAATTTTAAAAACATTTCAAATTGTGCCCTAAGTGATTGCTTTAGCCCATAAACTTCAAGAGTTTGTATACTAAATGTTTGTCTAAATCATTCTCAAATCTTGGTGATATCTCTACATACACTTCTTCTCCCAGATCCCCATTCAGGAAGGCATTTTTTATGTCAAGTTGATATAGACCTTATTCCTTGTTAATTGCAAATGAAAGGAGAACTGACAGTATTCAGTTTGGCAACTGGTGCGAAGTTCTCCTAATAGCCAATCTCAAAAGCTTGCGTCAAACCTTTTGAAACAAGTTTGGCATTGAACCTCTCATTAGTCCCATCAGTTTTGAATTTAATGTTGAACACCCACCTGCATTGAACTAGCTTTGTATCATGAGTTTAGTAGGAATCTATATATCATTATGTTGCAATGGTCAAATCTCCTCTTCCACTGCTTTCCTCCAATTTCGATTTTCAAGAGCTTCATGAATGGATTTAGGAATCTACACAATATTAATGTTAGATATAAACGCTCTATAGGCTAAAGATAGCTTTTTCATAAGCAACATACTTCTAAATTGGATATCTAGAACATTTTTCCTTGCCATCAGCACTAGCAGATTAAAGGGATAACGCACAAATACTAGACTCCTCTTCACCTGAAATATCAAGTAAATGTTGCCCCGAGTTTTAGTTGGAGCAATTCAGATTTTGCAAGTTGTCTTCCCCCTGCTCAAGATTTTTCTTCTTCCTAGTGTACATACAAATTTCTTTGTTGACTTCAGGTTGAGTTGGTTGGATATCCTCCACAAGTGTAGAAGAGTCATGTGGAAAACTAGAAATAGGAGTGGGTGAGGTTATCGTATAGATGCCATCAAGTGCATCCCAATATTATGTTCATTTGCACTCTCCTCCTGAACATTAAATTTGGGATGGTAGGATTGAGTTTCAAAAAATATGACATCTATAGAGTGGTAATATCTTCTGGTAACAGGAAAGTAACATTTATACCTCTTTTTATTGGAGGCATACCTAAGAAAAATACACTTGATAGATCTAGGCCAAGTTTTGTGCGATTTAGTTGACAAATGTGGACAAAATAGACACCCAAATATTTTTGAAGGAAGATGCGATGAGAAGATTCTAACATGAGGATACTTTTCCATTAAAACTTGGAGAGAGATTTTGAATCTAAGAACCCTGTTTGACATTCTATTAATGAGGTAGGTGGCTGTGAGCACATCTCAAAAATCTTTTGAAACATTGTGAGAAAGAATTATAGACCAATATATCTCACGAAGATGTTTATTCTTCCTCTCACTATCATATTTTATTGTCAAGTCTCAACACAAAAACTCACATGGATATACTATTCTTTACAGGGAAGGTTCCAAGAATAAAGTTGAAGTATTATTTTGCATTATCAATTTTGAGAATCTAAATTTTATATTGAAACAAAGTGTTAATCACGTCATGACAAAACTTGGACATAGAACTTTCTAGATAACATGTTGCATCATAACCTTTGTTCAACCCCAATATTTGGGAAAACTCATTCAATTATTGATTAAATCCATTCTGCCCAAAAAAATCTCTAAACCAACTACAGTCGAAATACGAGAACTCTCAAGCATCTCATTAAACTATTAAAAAAAAGTAAAATGAATATCTCCATATTCAATCCAAAATTCTACCATGCTAGAAAGTACCCACCATACTCATTAGCATGAAACTTTAATTAAAACATGTGCATCTATAATATTATAATATCCATTTCCTAAATTGTTAAAAATGTATCATTAAAAAAAAACATTATAACTATTTCTAGATCCTAAGCTTCTAGAAATGTGTCACTTAGTAACAAACACAAAAGAACTCCATATGAGTATCAGTTCACTTGACCCTTCTCAAACACCCAAGTTCCATCTAGAGCAACCATCTCTAAAGAATTGCATAATGAGGGAACAAAGTCATCAAACATGAAAAAACTTGGTTCAATTATTGATTAAATTTATTCTGGCCAATGAAATCTCTAAACCAAATATAGTCAAAATATGATAACTCTCGAGTACCTCAATAAAGAATTAAAAAGGAAGGTAAACCGAATATCTCCATATTCATTTCAAAATTCACCATGTTAAAAAGTACCCACCATACGCATTAACATGAAACTTTAATGAAAACATGTGCATCTATAATATTATAATATTCCTTCCTTAAATTGTTAAAAATCTATCATAAAAGAAAACATGATAACTATTTCTAGAATCCTAAGCTTCTCGAAATGTGTAACTTATCCATTTGTAACTAACACAAAAGAACTTCATTAGTATCATTTCACTTGACCCTTCTCAAGCATCCAAGTTCCATCTAGTGCTACCATCTCTAAAGTATTGCATAATGAGGTTACAAAGTAATTAAAAAGACAAAAAATGATGTTCCAAAAAAAATAAGTACATCTTCAAATCATTGAAAAGGTCAATATGGCAAAAATAGTTCATCATAACCATTGTCATTATTGATCTTATCTCATCCACTTATCATATTTATGAATCCTCCATTTGTTCCAGTTGAATGTCTAACTTCTAAATGAACTTTTCAATGGTCACTTCAAACAACTTCTACTCATGTTACCATTGTTCTCTTTCTCTATTTTCCTTCCTAGATCTTTCACATTAAATCTATTTACTAATTTTTTTGGTACATTTTCCTTATCTTTCACATTAAAGCTATTTACTAATCTTTTTGGTACATTTTCCTTCATGAAATTATCAAAACCAACTAACTTACTTTTCCAATATAAACCTTCAGTGAACCTTATTCTCACATTCTCTCTCATGTAATAATTGCTTAGTGTATCCAAACTATTTTTACCCAACGCTCAAAAGCACAAAACACAGCTAATCTAATAGTACTAGAAAATTTGCATTTATATCAATATATTATTCAATTACCATATAGATTATATCATCCAAATAGTACTTTTAAGTCACTTCTTCATTTTTTTTCCATCCAACTTTTAACTCTAGAAGCTATGGTATCACCCATATGTCTATTCTATTATATGGTATATCTAACATACTTAAATCTATCACACTATGGTATCAGTTGATCTATTATTTAATATCCATATGTCTATTCTATTATATGGTATATCTAACATACTTAAATCTATCACACTAAGGTATCAGTTGATCTATTACTTAATATAGGCGAATGCTTACCAGTTCTGCTACCAATAAATTGCAAATCATGTACCCAGTCTTACTTCACATAATCCTAAGAGCCTTACCCTCTAAAATTTTCCTCCGTTCAAACTTTTCAACTCTAAAAATGCCACGTTTATAACAAAAAAAATATCATTTGCAAATACTAACCCAAGGACCTCAATTCAAATATCTTTGCACAAACTTAATCTCTTTAAAAGCCATCAGATTAATTCCAATGATACTTCTATGAGATTTCAATTTAAAAGAGCCATATAAAGATCCTCATATTGCTTCTCCATATATTTCAATTAATGACCTTAGCATAAAAATGACTGCAATTTAGAACTTTCTAGCAAAACCAAATCAAGAGTAATGTTTTACCCGTCTAAAAATCCAACACAATTCAACACATTAAAAAAAAAAATCAATTATTCAAATTCATAGCAAACACATTACACTATGTACAAGTTATTTTTCTTATGTCAATATGTTGAATTGATGTTGAACTTCATAATGAATAAAGCATTACTTCCAAATCAATATAATTTGATACAACGATATTTAAAGTATATGTTCTATCAACTGCTTTCATAATCATTTTATGACTGAAAATTTTGATTCACATATAATTATAACAAACTTGAGCCTCCTTAGTACTTAATATCACTACAAAGATATTTGTTCTCCAATGAGTCTACAGTAAAGTCTTAGCAACTAAAGATCTACTTTTTTTATATAAATAAAACAAGACTGATGAATTGAAGCAAAGACACTTGATAGTCATCTTTGCACAAATCTCGAGTAAAGGAAACCAAATTAAATGCATTTATTTTGCATGCTTTTTCTTGCATTGCATATAAATACAATGAAATAATCGCTTTATTCTGTAGAGTTACAATCAAAAGAATAGCAAGTCACTTCTATTAACTGGTTTTTTAACGAAATTTAATCCATAAAATTCTCATTCAACAAGATCTCAAAATTGCATTTCATCTTCAATTAATATCTTCCACTTTGAATAAATTCTTTTTATTTTTCTAATAAATTTCGCTTGAACAAACTCACTAGATCTCCTTACTCTTCCTTAAAGCTAATTTGGTATATCTCATTCTATCCTTTTAAGTGGTAAAAAGAATTCAAATCTTCAAATATAAAACAATGTCAAAAAGGATTCAACTCAACACATTATCAAACTAATTCAAGCACTTCAAAGCATGAAGTGTAAGCTCCATGAATTTATATTTAAATATTACTTATAGGATTAAGATGGGAAACACTTTCAAAAATCAATTTAAATAAAACAAATAATTTTAAAGATTCAAATTTTACATGCTAAAAATATGATAAAAAGAATAACTCAAGCACAAAATTATACTTCACATGTATAATTTACCCATTACACTAACATGACTGGACGCATGTTTTACAGCGATAAATTTGAACAAAAAGAATCAGAACAGAAAATTGGGAAAGTTAAACCATTCATGTGTGTTGTGAATGTACTAATCACCTAGTTCAGAGCGAAAAACATGATAAATTTATGGCTACTTATGCTTTAGATTAAGATTTTGACCCTGAAAGGAGAGGAATCCCATAGTCTTCAACGTTAGAAGCTTAAAATTGAAACACACTAAACCTCAAATCAATAGTCCCAGGCGGAGCCACCATTATTTTCTATGGTGGGCAAAATCACCGAATGTCGAATTTTTTTTAAGTCTTTTAGGCTGAAGCTTTTAGGAACTATGAACATGGGAACTGATTTGTAAAAAGAAATCTCCCCCATTCACGGATTATACAAAAAAAAAAAAAAGAACAATCTCCTATTCCCTGATAAGTAATGGGGCATGGTAATCCAAATAAAGCAATAAAAATATTTTAAGGAAAAAGAAAACAAAAGTAGTGATCCACAATTCAACAAACCTGTTCTCTTCCGAGTCGGGCAGTATTGAGTGAAACTTCCCAGGAACCGCAAGCCCCGCAAACATACAAAGAACCAATCCCAGAAGCAATTCAATCACGACCTAAATAAGACGGTTTTAGCATAGCACCAAAAATCACAGATTCAATAGAAGAAAAAAAAAACTTGGATCCAAAAAAGCGGGCAAAAAAACAAAAGATAAGAAATTTTAGCAATCGGTATGTGATTACATTGGCGGGAGGACCGGAAAACTCCTCCTCCATGATCTTAAGCATGCCTCTATCTGCAACTCGGATCGAACAAATGGATTAGTGGGCGAATCAAAACCCTTGTTTTAAACTCGAAGAATTGGAAGAAGGGCTACAGTTGAGCGTACACTGAATTGTTAAGTAAGCAGCATGGGCGAAGAGAAGACCCCCAAGAACGCCCACCATGACTCCGACACTCATATCTCCTCTCTACGTAGAGATTGGTGGCGAGGTTTCGCAGACTTTTCGATCTCCGAAGAAATTGGGATGATTGCTCGAAGGAGCGCCGGCTGGAATCAGAATGTATTGCGCTAATTTTAATGGGCTTAAATTACCTGCTCGGGGAAATTACTTAGAATGGAAGATCAGAGATCCGAAATTACAATTTCTTATTTTAATTTCTAATATCTTTGTTTTAATATTATTAGTATTATTATTTTGTTAGAGTTAGCATGCATTTTTATTATTTTTTTTTTCACATAAAATTTATATGATCTATTTTCATTATAGAAAAATAAAACAAAATATAAGTTTGAGAAAAGTTTTAACTTTCAAAAGTAGATTGAAAAATGATATCATTAGATTAAATGTGCAAATGGCTTAAATTTAATTCAAAATTAATATGTAATTTTTAAATATTATTTTAAATTAATTAAATATCATGCTTATAACTAAATCCAAGATGCACTATAGTCTATACAATTAAATTGTAGTCTATACATAACTTTCTTCATTATTTATAACCACTCAGGGTCTGTTAGGGGCAGCTGCAGCTTATTAACAATCTGTTGATAAGTTAGGTGCGGTGACTATTACATAATTTTATTTTTTCGAAAAAGCTAGACCGCAGCTAGAAAGCTGTCACCGTACTTAAATATGTGCGGTGTGAAAAAGCTGTTTTCTGCGTTTTGAAAACGCATAAGCTGTCAAAATGCAGTTTACCCAAACATGTCAGGTGTGTTTTCAAAACGTCACCGCACAAAATAAGCTGCCCCAAACGGACCCTTAATCTCAGTATATTTTAATAACTTTTTTCCAAAAAATGTTACACACTCCATCCCTTTAAATACAATCATCACTTGCAAATCTTTTTTTCTTCTTTTTTAATTTTCCACACATTTATTTGTTATGCTCAACTTAACAATTAGTTGCTTCTTACAACCATTCATATCATATAGCATTATCAACCTAATTGTAGTTCCAAATTGTTCTCCCTTAAATCTTCATAATGATACCATTGAGACACTTTAGCATTGAAATCACCAACTTTATTTTAAAGCTTTTATATTTATGAATGCCACTATTCTTCTATGAATAGCTTGAATACATTTAAATTTATCAAACATTTGCATCACTTAATTCTTTAGAAAATTAGATGATAATTGTTAATATTGCACTATTAAAATTAAATATTACATACTCATTCATTTAAATGTTTTATTTTCTAAATATTTTATCTATTACTTCAATTTTTCATTTATTTAACTGGCAAAAAGGCCAAATTGGGATCCACATATATATATATATATTATTAGATTGGTCTAATATGCACTGATATTCTTAGTGAAAAATAATAGGCTGAATCTTTTCATTATTGTTAAATATGAAAATAGTTTGACCCGTTTTTCCCCAATCTTATGCATTTTTAACTTGATTGAAGTTTTATAAAAACACTGTCATTGTCGATCCCAAGCCCGGATGTGAAAAGTGGAGGGTTGCGTTAGATAGTCGACAGCCAGCGTAAATCTTGGCGAAAAATCATGACATGAATCCTTTTGATCGTCGTGTAAGTGCTAGGGGTCCCATGGAAGCGACGCGTTGTATGGTCTGAATACAGTGAAAAGTGTGTAAGGGTCGCTACACCGGCGCCGGGGTGTAGTGTCAAATAAGCAAGGGTTCCTACATTACGGACGGATGCGGGAAAAGTAGTTAGTCCATGAAATTATTATTATGATATGATCTTGGAATATAGGTACTCTCAATGGTAAATTAATGGAATTAGTCGATATTATGATTCATAGAAAGATTGATATCTTATATATTCAAGAAACTAAATGGGTTAGAGAAAAGGCTAAGAAGATTGATAACTTAGTTTCAAACTTCGGTATTTTGGTAAGAGTCGCACTAGAAATGATGTAGGTGTAATTATAGATAAGAGTTTGAAAGATAATGTTGTAAAAAATAATAGAGTTGTTGATAGAATTATAGCCCTTAAGATTATTATTGATACCAAATTTTTAATATTATAAGTGTTTATGCTTTTCAAGTAGCTTTAGATATAGGGTCTAAAGATAAATTCTTGAATGACTTAGAAAACTTAATTCAAATGATACCTCTAGAATAAAGAATTTTTATTGGAGAATATTTAAATGGACATTTCGGTGGAATAGTTGGAGATTTCAGAAACTTTCATGGTGGCTATGGTTTTGAAGTGACTAATGAAAACGGTAGAGTCATTTTGGATTTTGCTTTAGCGTGTGATTTTGTTATTACTAATACATTATTCAAGAAAAGAGACGAGCGACTTATTACTTATAAGAATGGATATACTAAAACACAAATTGATTATTTTCTTATGAGACTAAGATATTGTGGTGATTGTAAAGATTGTAAGTTCATTCCAAGTGAGGTTTTATGTACCCAACTTCTATCATTAATTCTAGATTTTAAGATGAAGACTTTTAGAATAAAGAATAATAGAATTCATCATCATGGAATTAGATGGGGGAACCTAAAAGACACAAATAAAATTATTTTTATGAGTAAATTTAAAGTATCTAAAAAATGAAATGTTCATGAAAAAGCAAATGCTATGCAGAACACAGTAATAAACACTATTAAACATATATCAAAAGATGTACTTGGAGTATCAAAAGATAAAGTTTCGATAAATAAAAATAGTTAGAGGTAGAATAATAATGTGCAAGAAAAGATAAAATATAAGAGTTATGTTATAAAAATTGGCTGAACGTAAAAACTTAGAAAACTGAAAAAATATCAAACGGCCCACAGTGAGTCTAAAAGATCAATATGCGACGCTAAAAATTTTGTTTTTTATGATCTTTATGATATGTTAGATACTAAGGATGGTGAAAATATACGTTGTATAAACTAGTCATACAAAGAAAAAAGAAAAGTAAAGATTGAACTCAAGTAAAGTGTATTAAATATGAAAATCAAAAAGTGATTTTCTCCGAAAAAGATATTCAACATAGGTGGGTGAGTTGTTTTGATAAACTTTTTAATGAAGTTTCTAAAAATACGACCGACCTCAGTGATCTTAATATTATTAATAATAAAAAAATATTTTATTTTTATCGTCGCATTATTAAAAAAGAAGTTGTGGTGGCTTTAAAGAAAATCAAGGATGGAAAGTCTGTAGGACCTGATGATATTCCGATTGAAATGTGGAAATATTTAGGGGATTTAAGAGTTCTTGGCTTACTAAACACTTTAATATTATTTTAAAAACTAAAAAGATGGCTGAGAAGTGGAGGAAGAGTATTTTAGTCTCCATTTTTAAGAATAAAGATGATGCACAAGTGCGTGCTAATTATAGAGGTATTAAATTGATGTGTCATACTTTAAAATTATGGAAGAGGGTAATTGAACATAGGTTAAGACGCATTACAAAGATTTCTCATAATCAGTTTAGATTTATGCCAGGCAGGTCTACTATGGAAGCTATATATTTATTGAGAGGTTTGATGGAGAAATTCAGATAATGAGGAGGAACTACATTTGATTTTTATTGATTTAGAAAAAGCTTATGATAACGTTCCAAGAGATATTCTTTGGAGAGTTCTCAAGAGAAAAGGTTTTGATATGACTTATATTCAAGTCATTAAAGGTATGTATACTAGAGTTGTTACTTGTGTTCGAACTGAATGAGGACTGACCAAATGTTGGATTATATTAGGTATCAACTTTAAGCTCATATCTTTTTGCTTTAGTTATGGATGGTCTTACTGGACATTTACAGGAGGATGTACATTGGTGTGTGTTTTTTGCTGATGATATCCTTCTTGTGGGTAAGACTGGAGAAAAAGCCCAGGTAAAACTTGATTTATGGATGTCTACAATGAAGTCTAAAGGCCTTCATTTGAGTAGAATTAAAACTGAATACATGGAATGTAATTTTAGTGGTAGTAGCACTATTGCCAGAAGTGTAACTTTGAGTGATCAAATTATTAAAAGGTGTGAACGATTTAGATATCTCGGGTCTATTGTTCAAAGCGATGGAGATATAGATGGGGATGTTAATAGTAGAATTCAAGCTAGATGGTTGAAGTGGAGGAATGCTTCGAGCCTTTTGTGTGATAGAAAAGTACTGCTTAGACTGAAAAGAAAATTTTATAAGATGGTGGTGAGATCTGCAATGCTCTATGGCGCTGAATGTTGGCATTTAAAACAGAAGAATAATACTATGTTAAGTGTTGAGAATGATTCAGTGGATGATTGACTTTACACTTAGAAACAAGTACGAAATCAATACATTCGTGATAAGGTTGGAGTAGCTCACGTGACGGACAAAATTACAGAGTCATCTTAGATAGTTTGGTCACATTAAACATCGACCATCTGATGATCCGATTAGGAGAGTAGATGTTATAGAATCAATTTATGGAATTTTTCTTTTAATAATCAACTGATGTTTTCCATCACATTATGGCAAAAACATGATATCATACAATTATTATATACAGATATCCAATACCTAAACTTTAATATTTACTCATATAGCACTCAAATATTTAATATCACATCAAAATATCACTAATATTAAAACACACATTTGCATTGCACATGTTTAAATGTGATTATGACAATAAAGTGTTATATAAACAAATATCAAATTATAGATGTTTAATATGTCAATGTGATGGGCATGAAAATGTCCCAAACAAATATACATACAACATTATATAGTTATACAATCACTGGTTCAAGTAATTGTAATATACATGAATAAACTTGTTAGAGGAAGCTTGCCCTCTCACCCGAATGTTTTCTCGCTGCTGTAGTACATGTACAGGAACCCATCTTCATCTTTGTAAGAATCATAGATTGATTCCACAAGGCTAGCTGTTTACATAGAATTACAAGCAGAAGTGAGATTTTTAAACAAAATAATGAAGAGGACTCCACGAAGTAGAGAAAATAAAAGCTTACATGTTTGAGGTAAAGTGTTGTTAACAAACACAAAAAGTGCTTTTCCTGGTGCCAGATGGAGCCTGTTGCTCAAAATGTGAATGAATTGCCCAACAGACATGTCTCTCGGAACAAGGTACCTGATTGATTAAAAAAATTAGGGATAATTTACATACATATCACCCAATTTTTATGTATATCTAACACCTAAACTTTATTTTTGACATTTATACCGCTCAAATCTTTCATATTGCATCAATATATCATTACTATTCATGCATATATAAGCCATCATATATGTAAAAATTGAAGCTTAGGTGTTAGATATGTAAGTGCATATAACAGTTGAGTGGAATGAATGTAAATCTTCCAAAAAAAATATATCATTTAGACAAGTGCATGGATAAAAAGAATGGTGATATATAAGTGGCTATAACTTCAAAATCTTGTTGCAATGTGGTTAGAAGAAAAAAGTGCTTCAGAAAAAGTATATAATTAGGTTGACTATATGTTAGCATGTGATATGAGGGAGGGCCGGTAAAAAAATTAAAAGCCAAGTTAAATAGATGAAAAGAGAACAATGTGTAAATAGAGAAATTATATAATATTAGAGGGATGGTGACGAATAGACTTAGGCGGTTTAAATATATGATAATTATAGTAGTTGTTGCTTGTGGTCGATTCATTACACATTAATGATTATCATTCTATGGTTATGAAGAGTCATCTAAATCAGAGAAAAAAGAGAATTACTTGGAGTTATTTCATTTCACTGTCAATCATAATGAAGTTAAAATGATAATATGCCAGTACAAATATGAAATTTACTTAAACCAAAGCTCAATAAAAAATAAAATTAGCAACTAAGATCATATTTTCCATCGTGAATGATGTTGATGATTCTCACTTCTTCTAGTAGACGAGTCTCGTGATGTGTCAAAAAAGAAAAAATTAACTATGGCAGTGAGAAATGTTGATAAAGAAAGATAAGTTATTTACAGATTCATCAGTATTAAATATATATACTTAACCATTGCAATTGTAGTTAAGAAAGTTCTTGAAACTATATTTGTCAAATGTTCATTGAGAATACATAAGATTTACAGCTAAGCTATGATAAGGCATATAACATGCAAGGGAGAGTTTTATAGATTAAAGACATTCATTCTTAATGATAATCCTCAAGAATTTAATGTTCATTGTTTTTTCTCAACTCCAATTATATTTAGTATGGTAAAGAATTATTAGCAATTGAAGTATCTTTTTGAGCTTACATTAAGAATTATAAATACTATTGGAGCAAGTGATACTCTTAAAGCTATTTAACATGAAAGAACTTTATATATCTTAAAATTAAAGAGTTGCAAAGTAGTCAAGGCTTGAATCAAGAGATTAGTTTGCAACAAGATTCTTTGCATTTTTAGATTGTAATTAATCTCATAAAAGTTTATGCTTAATTGCTTATGTGATTAAAATGCTTGAAAATATCAAGGAAGATGAGATATATGATCAACAATCAGTTAAACGCTGGGTGATAATAGACGAAATAAAATATTTTGGCTTTGTCTTACTGATGCATGTATAATTAATATTTTGAGTACTACAAATGGATTTTCACAATCCATATAAGAAAAATGACCCAGTCATCAAAGATGCAATAAAATAGGAACATGGATCCAAACAATGACTATAAAAAATGAGGGAGCAAAAATAGATGAAGTGTAAAATTTTTGTAAATTATTTGAAATTAATGTCCCAAATATAAACTCTATATTCAAGACTGTTTGAAAGTCAATATGAAGAGCTAAAGCCGTAAAAAACTTGCATCATTATTGTATCGTGTTTTTTTTAATACTGCAATTGATTTACAACTTCAAATGACAAATAATCGTTTCTCCTTTTCGTGTGGCATGCTTAAACCAAGTGGTGATTCCTTTTTTACTTTCGATAAAAAATAATTTATCGTTCAGAGTTATATCCAAAAATATTTTCACAGTTTAACTTGTATGGTTCTTTTATATCAGTTTTTCAATTACATTATTAATTTGCACACTAGTAATGAATTCATTGTAAGCGCTAATGTGGATGTAATGTATTCCCTATTTTACAGGTTATTATCTTAACATTAATAAATTTCCTAGGTGTCATTATTATAATAGAGAGAGCATTTCCTACAATGATGATTGTCAAACAACAATTGTATAGAATGGGTGATAAGTGATTCAAAAACTACCTAGTATCTTATATTGAAAAAGTATTTGATTTGATTCCCAATAAAATTATAACGTAATATTATCAAATAATGTAGAATAGATTGAAAAGCCTAAGATTATTATTCAATTCAATGATCATAATGAACTACATGACTTTGCTTTGAATTATCTTATATTTATTTCATTTTATATTTAATATTACTTTATTTAATGAATAAAATTTCCCCACCCACAAAAGAAAGGTCAATATTGCACCTGATTACCATAATACTGCAAACATTAACAGACAAATTACTCAGAAAATTATCTTGCGCTATGTTTGAAATATTACTGAAGTCATATTATGATGTCTTCTTCAACAGACAACTTAACCAATATTTGATTGAAGCAATGTGTTTGAAATATTATCAAGTTCTTATTACAATGTCTTCTTCAACAGACAATCCAAGATCACAATACTTGATTAAAGTATTGAAATAAAAATCTGAGGGCTGAAAATAAAGGGGATTTGATTCATCCACTCCTATATTAGGTATAAATATTATTTAAGTGACAGTGCTACCTAACTATGGCTGATTACTCGTTTATTCGGTTCAATATTATAGTTTATGAACCGGTGAAACCTTAATTATCAATTAGTGATTCTAGCTACACTATTTTTATCCTTTCTCCTGATGCCAATAAAACAGCTGCATTTAAAGTGTCATTAGTCAACTAGAATTGCCTGTCCATAGCTACCCTCCACGTGATTAATGCTAGGCATTGTAAGCGCATCTCCAATGATCCTGAAGTTATAGAAGAAGCACTCCAATGATTTTCTTTTACATATTTCTCATAAAAATCAAAACCAATTTAAGATCGTTAAAAGTAAGGCAACTGATTACTCCTATGGAAGCCCAAGTTGCAGCAAACTGGGCATAAAAGTTTATTCTGAGGAGCTGAATACTTGAAAATTGCACTCAAAAGCCAAACTCCCGATATATAATCCTCACGATGTTAGTGACCCAAATAGAGCTTGAGACTGATAATGTATCGGTACACTCAAATGCTATAAAAATTCTCTATAAAGACTTACATCGTGCCATTAACAGGAAAAATGGTGTCTTAATATCATAATGGAACGCTTTAGATTTTTATACTGATAGGATAAAAAGGTAGAATAAGGCCGAGGATAATGATGGTAAGAATATCACGTTCCCATTGGGTAGTATGTGCTTTGTCCCAACTGGACAGTGCATGGTTAAGGCTATTCTTCATCAATTTTACTTAACAAACATAAACTGGTAGAGAAGGAAATGTTCATAAAACCATTGACAAATTCATTAATACAGAAACATAAGAAGAGACGGTTATTTATTGGTTAGAATTAAGTACAACAAAACAAGGAACTTACTTTTTCTTCTCCATGTCAGGTAGATCACTCCTAGAAAATCTCTCAGCAATAACCTTATAGAAACATTAGAAAAAAAAATAAGAGTTTTAGCAATATGTTATCTTATATAGTCCTTCAGTAAATCAAAAACACATAATAACGACTATCAAAGTTCACTATGTTCATAGCATTATTAAATGTAGTATTATCATGTTGACAACATAGATTATATGTTTTCTTCTAAAAGCACACGTTTTAAAAAACAATAATGCCAGAGGTAGCACGCCAACCCAAATTATATGATAAAAGACATGAAACAAAAAAAAGCAAATCATTTGTGGGCTACTTTATTATTATTATTATTATTTTCAAAAAGATGTCCTTTCTAAATTTAAACGAAATCAAGTTTTGAAATGCACGAAGACGCATAAAGTATGGTGATAATAAAAATATGGAGTACATACAATAAAATAAGCAAACTAATATAGCGCACACACAACCAGCAAATGCAACTAAGAAACTTTTATTTTCCTAGTACATCATTTTGTCTAGCACCCATGTAATTATTGAAACATGATATGCAATACCTACATATAAAAAATCAGAAACTTCTAACAGAGTATCACCAATGCATCAGACATCATTTTTTCCTTTAAAAAAGAAAAGAAAAACAAAAAAATCAATCATTACCCAATATATATATAAATAATCATATTAAACAATGTCGTTAAGTTCTCATACTACAACAACACGTCCACATAACTTTTAAAAAGACGTTAAACATTCTCAATAGAACATAGCTGAGATATTCATTTTTTTTACAATAATCAAACCAACTGATTGTTTTTCATAACTCTCAAATACCTTGCAATTTTTTCCCTCCTAATAAAACATACAAATCCAATTAGAAACCCCAACCTGGAAGAAAAAGCTTATCCTGGACATTAGTCACACTGCAACGAGTGTTTTTCCTCCTACATAGGGTGACTATACCTCTGACTTTCGTTCCATCAAAGTCTTGACACTTCAAGGATGTTGCCACCAGGCTTACACCTATATCATTTATTCTTTCATGGAAGCGTCCATGCCTGGTACGTTTGGCTCATTTACTTTTTACACCCATAGCTTTTCGCCTACAAAAGCACCTCTATAAGTTATTAATTGGCATGATGGTTATTGAACAGTTTGCTCAAATTAAATTGAAGTGTAGTTTAGCTTTTCTTTGTTGATTCATAATTGATTATCATGTTTTAGATGTATGAATATTTATAAAATTATTTTCCTTCATAGTTTTTGGTATTAACCTACAAAAGGTGCTTGCTTCTAAAATTGTTATTTTGCTTGCTGTCTTTTATTAAATAAAGATAAACCTTTATACCATTTCATTGCTTGGAATCAGGCTAAATTACCCTTATGCAGAAGCATTAGACAGCCACAAACTTTAGTGATGAGATTGGAACTTGACAACCTTTAATCTTATCCTTCATGCATATTGTTCGAAGTCAAAAGATATCATGCGTCCTATAGTTTTAGAAGTTTTTTACCATTGGTTGTCAAAGGTGCACCATTCGGTCTTGGCATTTTAAAATATAACATAATTGATCACTCATTTACAAAAACTTTATTGAATCCTTCAAAGTGACAAGTAAAACAAATGAATGGGCACCAAATTGATCTTTCGTGTTATTTTAAATGTTACACTTTAAAAAAAAATTGCTCCAATTTGTGCACGATAAAATAATTTTCCTAGTTCTAAAGAAATTGTTCTTTCTCCAAAATTCTAACAGTTTGGTTTGTATGTCAAAACTATGGCAAGCTAATAGGAAAAATAGATGAGAAAGGAGTTAGGAAAATGAAACAAAATAAAGAATTTCTATAATAGGCTTTTTTGCTGCTACCTAAGTTTGCTGCTCAGACAATTTAATTTATCTTTAAAAAATGAGTTTCCATTTTTTAAGATATTTGAGCAATTTTCAAATAATTTATGCGATACTATATTGCTGTATGTGAACAAAACATTAATTACTAAATGCATATTTTAAAGATTTGGAAACTGTGATAGAGTGCTATTGTGTCTAGAGTTTTGTTTATTGATTTCCTTGTTACATAAAAAATTGAAACACCTCAAAATTTCATAATAATATTTTAGATGGTAAAACTTATTAGCTTACATGCAACACATGCGCTTCCAAAAAAAAAAAACCCATGGTTTTAAACATAAATTTGTTTATTACTTTGCTATACTAAAATATTTTGTATTAAAGGCTGACAAAGTAGAAAATCAGTCAATGAGAAATTATTAAGATTATTGGACAAGTTCTACTATTTTTCATAGCCAACTATCTCACTTAAAAATTTCAGTCCAACAAATTAAAAGTAGTATATAGCCAAATATTGTCGCAAACTAGTGTTAGACAATATTTTAGCTAGAAATCGGCTACCAAATGTGCATTCACTTGGTGCACACGCATCTTTCCAGGTTTTTCAGGTCAATTTCAGAATACAAAGTTGATCAATTACGGCTTAGGTTTTCCGGTCAAGTATGCTTATGGGTGTTCGAAAATACATAAAAAGGTAAAAAAAAAGAAAAATTACTCAAGCTATAACATACCATTAAAATAATCATTTGTTTGTTTCGTTCTACATATACAAAGGCTTCAACCAGAAACCCTAATGAAACAAGCATAACTAATTTCTTTTTCCACAAGCTGAGGTAAATAAGCACAAATACTTTTGGACAATTGATAAGATTTCAAGTGCTCCCAACAGAAAATTGAAATATAAAATCCTTAATTGAGTGAATCCCAACAGCGAACTCACCGGTACCCGGTCAGGATATTTGGCAACGATCTGCTTGGACTCCTCAAATCTTTCCACTGCAACCACATTAGCAATTCAATAATTTGATATCCATATCAAACAAGGTACCAAAACTGGAAACTGTAGATTAACAAGATAGATGACGAACCGAAGGAGTAATCTTCCTTGAAGGATTTGATCTTCTTCATCCTCAACTGCCAAAGAGATTTAGGGTGCTGCAGAGGAAGAGGAAAGAGATGAATGACTTTGGCAGCGGGGCGGTGGTTGCGTGCTCGCGTTGTCTGTTTGCTGGAGACGAAAAGAGAGAAGAAACTGCGCGGTATATATCTGCAAGAGCACGAAATCAACTAATTTTTTTAGGAAGATTTACAAAGTAATTTATTTTATAGTCAAATATAATTAAAATATAATTTTCAATCATTTTAAAAAAATAGTAATTATAATATATAATTGATCAATTACAAATTAATTCTTATATTATATTAAGGGTGCGCTTGGTGCAACTTCTGCTTATCTATAAACGTGGATCATGGGTTCGACCCGCGTTCCACGTATAGTGTAAAAAGCCAACTGCGTTTTCATATAAGCTGCGCAAACACAGTTTCCAAACGGTGAGGCGGCATTTTCAAAATGCCACCGCAATGGATAAGCTGCCCCAAATGCACCCTAATTTGGAGGTAAATCTAAGAACTAGAAAATACTTCTTCTAACCGCCAAATTAAGTGTGCTATTTTTCTCCTTTCCAAAGGTCAATTAAGCCAAAGTTCTATATTATGACCCTTAATCCTTAAGGTTAGATGATACCAAAAATGTTACTTTTTAGCATGGTCAAATAAAGCAAGATATTTAATGTAAAACATTTAAAGGCATTGAACAAATATTATGTTTTGACTTCAAAAAAATGTTGTTTTGGCAATCAATTGAGCTAAAAAAAAAAAAGATGTAGATTTATTGTTAAAATGATCGAGTTGCTATGTAGAATACTTTAACATCAAAATAATCATAGGTCCCCAAAAAGGGCCAAAATTAGGAAGGCCAAAACAAGATTGGCGAGCTTGAATTAAACTCGTGGTTCGAACTGGTTGGCCATAAGAGAGGATAAATGCAGAGTTAGAGAATACTCTTTTTGGTTTTTTGACGATACTATTCACAATAGTTGTTGTTAAAGAATCATCATGGGTCCAATAGTAATTGACCGAGTCGTTTTAACTCAACTAAGTTGATATGGCTATCCCAACATCAGAATTGCTAAATCTAGTTTGCTCATTATTGACATACATGAGCATCATTTTAATAATTTTCTCACTACTTCTCTCTTGTATTCCTAAACCAATTCTACTTTAAAGAGAAAGACTAAACTCAACAAATTATATTTTATTCAAAGCATGGCTACATTGTTTTACTTGACAACTTCATATCATGAACTGATTCAAAAATAGTTTGTAGTATTTATAATTTTTTTTTTGTGGCATCATCCATGCTTTTTCATGTTTGGGGATATGCTTGACCTGGCTACTATTATTGTTCTTGTTGATCTTTATGGACTATGTGTTAGGTATGGCTCATATACCGAAAATTTGGAGTCTCTTAGAATGAGGAGATGTGTCTCGTAGACTGAATAGGAGTGTCTCTTGGAATTTAGTGGTTTGGGGGAGCAAAGACGTTTTAGTAATTTATCTGTGGGTTTTATCTATAAATAGATATGTAACCCTATGGGTATGGAACCGAACTTGTAACTCTTCTGAAATAGTGAATTCGCCACTCTGCTCTTGAGGACGTAGGCATCTTTGTCGAACATTGTCAAATCTCTGTTCTTCTTCATGATTTGCATTTTATTCGCCCTAAATTTCATAAGAACTAGTATGAGAACCAATGGCTGCAGATGAAGTGAAGGTTGCAGGGATCGAAAACTTTAATGGCACGGATTTTTGTTGCTGGAGGATGCAGATAGAGGACTACCTCTATGGGAGGAAACTTCATCTTCCGTTAAAAGACTGGAAAGAATGGATGAAGTTGAATAAAATTTGTTGGATTGACAAGTTATGGGGGTTATTCAATTGACCCTATCGAGATCCGTTGCAAACAACGTTTTCAATGAAAGGACTACTACATATCTTATGTTAGTCCTGTCAAGTATGTATGAAAAGCCATCGACGAATAACAAGGTATATATGATAAGAAGTTATTCAATTTGAAGATGGCGGAAGGTATGTCTGTTGTACAACACCTGAATGATTTTAATACTATCACAAATCAATTATCTTCTGTAGAAGTTGAATTGGATGATGAGATACGTGCACTGATCTTGTTGGCTTCATTGCCACATAGTTGGGAAGCTATGAGGATGTTTGTCAGTAATTCTGTAGATAAATCTAAATTGAAATATGATGATATTCGTGATTTGATTTTGGCTGAGAAAGTTCGCAAGAAAGATTCTGGAGATATCTCAGGTTCGATTTCAGCATTAAATGCTGATTTCATTGGGAGTTCGGTTCAGGCACGATAGTACAAAGGAATTCATCCGGACAGGAGCAGTTCACAGCAATTGGGCAGTTCATGAATCGTGGCCAGGAAAAGGGTGATAAGGGAATCAAGCCAATAGTTCGCGCAATAAGCAGTTCGACATGAATAGGCGCAAGTTTCGCAGATCGCTGCAGGAGACAGATTGCTGCAGAAGGCAGATCACGGAAGGCAGCCAGAGGCGGATGGCGCATGCAGTTGTGCCAAGCAGTTCTGCGATACCTGCCAGAGAAGTTGAGGGAGAAGGAATATTCTGTTTCCACCAGGAAGAATATTTCCTCGAAACAATAGTTTGCGAACAGGAGCATACGATTGTCGCGGAACAGGTGGAGCGCGCGAACAGGTAGAGGAGCAGTTCGGCCTTCGCACAAGAGTAATTCTGGTTCTTTTTAGCGGAGGCTTGTCGCACAGGCGAGTGGTCGCGGAGGAACGACGCGCACAACAGCTTCTGAAAGGGAATCAATCTTTCATTCCCACTAAGGAATATTCTTGTGACTCTTCCACGCACAGGAGGAGGCTCTTCCACGCAGAGGAGAGTTCGCGGCGACAACCAGAATTTAAACTTTGGGAGGAAAGGAATCTTCCATGTCGACTTGCAAGGAGAAGCTTCGTGCGACAGGTGCGGGAAAGGCGGAGGACTCATAGTAGGCGAGCAACAAAGGGTCTTTGAATTTATTTGCTGTGTGTTTTTTATTTCAATAAAAGGCAGGAAAAGTTCGCTGCAGGATTAATTTCAAAGACAATGACTGGTGCAAAATTCGAGACAGTGAAGTTCGATGGAACTGGAAACTTTGAATTGTGACAAACAATGGTAAAATATTTGTTGGCACAACAAAGAATTTTGGAGGCATTGTGAGCTACGAAACGTGATAATATCTATAAACTGTTGGGGAGTACAATTGTAGTTTGAGTTCACTCTATTGGATCATATGATGGAAATGCAGCATATATGTTGGCCAAGCAGTATTTTCAACAAGTTATAGCATTGCTTGAACTTATTGAATGTTTGCAACTGTTAGATGACATGGTTGCCCAACCCACTTTGATGTAAGAAACTTCATAAAATATTTCTCCTAAGGAACTGGATATTTACCAAGGTGGAGATTTTTTAGGTATGGCTCATATACCAGAAATTTGGAGTCTTTTGGAATGAGGAGGTGTGTCTCGTGGAATAGTAGTGTCTCTTGGAATTTAGTGTGTTGGGGGGAGTAAGGGCATTTTAGTAATTTATCTGTGGGTTTTATCTATAAATGATGTGCAACCCTATGTGTATGGAACCGAACTTGTAACTCCTCTGAAATAGTGAATTCGACGATCTGCTCCCGAGGACGTGGGCATCTTTGCCGAACCTCGTCAAATCTCTGTTCTTCTTCACGATTTACGTTTTGTTTGTCCTGAATTTCACAACACCATGCAACCTCTCAATTAAAATAAACTAAACTCTTAAATTACGAGTGAGGTTGTCATAAAAACTCGCTTTTCACAAACAACTCATGTTTGGTTCATTTATTAAATAAGGGAGTCGAACACTAACAATTTTTTTAAGCTCAATTAATAAAAGAGCTGAACAAGCTGTTTCTTCGTTCATGTTTAGCTCAATTTGGCTTGAAATAATTAAATAATTAAATAATAATATTTATTTATATAGTTTTATATTAATTTTTATGAGTTAAATAAATGCAAAATTTTATTATTTTTAAAAATTATTTGTGTGGTATATAAAAAACATAGATTTAAATGTCAAATATGTCAATACATAAAATTTGAGTGATATGTGTGTTACTGCCCGTTTGGAACAGCTTAATGGGTGCGGTGGCGGTATGAAAAAGCAGAAGTGGTGTTTGGAAAATCCGTTCGACGCCCACTTAATAAAACCGCAGATTAAGCGCGGCGAAATTTTACGAGCAGAGGGATAAGCGGACCTTTATGCGCGTCCCGCGACTCAAATCGCGTTATACTCTCAAATCCCCATTGTCACCCTCAGCTCTCGCCCTCAGCTATCGCTCTCGCCCGCAGTCACCGTCCCTCAGGGTTTCGTCGCAGTCGCCGTCCATCGTTCTCCCGCTGTTGCCGAATCTCGCCCTCAGCTCTCGCCCTCAGCTCTCGTTCTCGCCCGCAGTCGCAAGCAGTCGCCGTCCCTCAGGGTTCCGTCGCAGTCGCCGTCCATCGTTCTCCCGCAGTTGCCGAAGTTCGCCTCCAGATCCATCGCCTCCAGATCCATCTCCGAGTGAAGCCGGCGTTGCAAGATCTCCCTCGATCTCCCTCGATCTCCCTTGATCTCCTTCGATCGCTCCTAGATCTCAGTATTTTTCTCCTTCCCTTTCCATCGGCTTTCTCAGATTACGCATTTGGCTAGTTTAATATTTAAAGAAGAAGGAATAATGATAGGGAATCACATGATGTATTCCTTCTGTAATTTTTTATGGAATGAAGAACCTTATCTCTATTTTTTATGAAGGGGATGAGCAGTTGGCATTAAAGGGGTTTAGGGCATTGCATGTGATTTGGATGCCGGATGAGCAAGTTACCTCTTTTGTTTCCATCTCATAATTAAAAAGATTTATACATTAATGTCACTTAATTCTTATGTATTTACATATCTGACACTTTACATGTGCATCAAAAGTTCTCTTTCATGTTTTATGTTTTATGTAATTTGGGTGGATAGAGTGATTTGAATTGTGAAGCCTGTTTTGTTGGACAAGCAGCCCTATAGCTTCTCAATTGTAGAGAGTACAAGCACCCCCTTACTTTGATATGTTCCATTAAGATAGAATGATATGTAAATTGTGAAGATTGATATAGATTACAAATACTATACTTGGTTCCATTATGTTCCATCATGTGATATTTAAAGCCATATTATTGATTTTATTTCAGATTGCTTCAAATATGGATATTTATAATAAGCACTACTTGACTATCATTAAAGTTTGAAATGAATAGAAATTTAATGGATTCCTTATAGCTTTCAAAATATGATTTTATATTTTAAAATACGTTTTATATTTCAAAATAAGATCTTATATTTTAAAATATGATTTTCTATTTTAAAATAATTTTAACAATAAAGAAGAGTGGAAACATTTGTTTTTCTACAAACAGCTGCAAATAAGCCGTTCTTAAACCGCAGAAACCAAACAATTTCGACGACTCAGCGCTTATTCATTTTAGGGGCATAAGAGTCATTTATTCATAAACAATTGCGAATCAGCTGTTTTCCAAACGCTCAAACCAAACAGACAGACTGCTTATTCGAATCAGCTGCTTATCAGCAGATTATCAGAATAAGCAGCTTATCTGAATAAGTTGAATAAGCTGCAGCTGCCCCAAACAGACCCTTAATGTCCCTAAAATAAAGGTTAGAGGAACATGCCTCCATCCACTCGTTTTGTTTCACTGGCAAATACAAAACAAGAAGGATGGTGTATATGTGACGTGCTATCTCAGGCGTTTTAGTCCCACACTGCAAATAATTTCGGTTTGAGAAAAGCTTATAAAAGCTAAAACTAAGGCTTTGCGAAGCAAATAAATTTCCATGTTTTGGGTGTAAAACATCCCAATTGTTTTTATTATAAATAAATAATTTTTCTAATTTAATAATAATTTAATTAATTATATTATTTAAATCTCATGAGGTTCTTGGAGTTAAATTTGTGTAGAACGCGAGCTTAATCCGAACAAATAACTTCAAATAGAGTCAAAGACGAACATGCTATTAATGAGCTCTTTTGAACACAAGTCGGACACAAACAAAAAAAATTCACAAGTCGAACTAAAAGAAGTTCTAAGCTGACTCATATTTGGCTCGTTTTCACCCATAATTATGAGATATTAATAATTAAATTTTACTATAAACTATAGAATATATTTATCGTGAGCAATGAAAAGTATCACCATAATTGATCAATCATGTGACGGGAGTGATGATACTTTTTTAAGATATAAGTTAAGTTAGTAATAAATGAATACATACCAAGAGATTTCACCCTCTTGCAAGAGCAACATTGCGCTTGTTCAAAGTTTGCCCAAAGGTGTAAGCACCTTAGGTAACTTTTTTTTCTTTGCACTTGTTATTAAGGTTTCAAATAATTACTCTTTCGTAGTTATTAGCATGAGTCGGCCTCATAAAACATATATATGACACTAGGTTATACCAAGTTTAGTTTGCAACATATATGTGGCCCGAGATATATTTAGAATGAATTTCTTTTAACTTCTAATTTTCATTATACAGAACTATTAAATCATCAATAATAATATTAAAAGATAAATAAATATCATTATCATATTTTCATCAATATACATCAAATTATTTAAATTTATAATATTTTTATAAATGATCATGACTTTCTAATAGTCCAAATAAAATATATATTTTTCATCTTGATTATAAATACATATCACATATTATAAATTACACCTATATAAATAGATATTATAACCTCATTCCAATAGAGCTTTATCATTCTCTTAAAACATGACAGGAGTGATCAAATAGCTCAGGAGATTACACAAATTATAGAATTAAAATCAATGCACGAAAATAAAATAGTATGCATTATTACATCATTAGTTATTCAAATATGCTAAACAAGACTTTGCATGTCACTAAACATGAATATGTATACTAAAAAGGTTATAAATTATAATAACTTATCAAATCAAAATAGTAGCAGTGAGTACAAATTATGTTATCAAGTACTTATTATCACGTACATATCATGCAAGTTTGATACTTAGCTAATCATATGTGGAGATTTTTTTTTTTTGGTGATACAAATCATAGTACATCAGACAGAGTATCATGTCATATCATATCAATAAGCTCAATTAGGAAGCATAACAGAAGAGAAAAGTCGTCATCCCAAACCCAACGTCACTCATATCATATATTGATCTCCTAAATCTCCAAATATATTGATTTTACACCACAATCATTTAAGGTAAAGCTCATTGGCTCATCTCCCACTCAGTTATCATATCTCTGTCAACCTAAAGCTTAATAACTACTCTTTCTTATATACACATATTTTACAGTGCTCATAGAATATTTAACCAATTATATCATATGATACTCACTACCTTTCTCATCACAATAATCACAATATAAATAAACTTTGCATGTAAAACAAAATAATGGATTTTACAACAATATGATCAAACAAATGCAATAAATTGAAACAAAAATTTTACATTAAGCATGCATGTAGTCACTCTGGTATCAATATTTCATAATGTACCCTTTGAATTATAAATTGGAAAAAATTTTATATAACTTAATTTTGAAAAAATATTTAGTGAATTTCAATATGCATATGTGAAAAGTGCACACATATTAAAAGTTACATGATAAAAGTTTTTAAACTATTAAGATGTCACAATTTTTATAAGTTTTGGATAATTAAAAATTTATAGAACATATAAAAGAGTGAAATTACAGAAATCAGATATAGGGTAACAATAGCCTACATTTGGTCAGTCAATTTTCCCAACTGATATGTCAGAAGAAAGTCATATCGAGGCCTTCAAAACCTTAATTCTTCCCCTCTTACTTTCCCTCTCTTTCCCTTTCTTCCCTTATATTTTCTTCAATGTCATCCACACTTAGGAAAATGAAAAGCAAAGGCAAGCATATGAAGGAATGGATTTGGTGGATTTTTTATAAAAGGTATGTAATAGGTATTTGTGTAAATATCAAAATTATTTTGATAAAATTGCAATGTCTATATAAATTTATTTATATCTTGAAATCTAGAGCTCAAAATTTTATTTAAAAAATAGTTATAAAATAATTTATGATGTCTAGAATACTAGTAACAATGATTTGTAAAACGGATTTCAACAACTCCCAAGAATTAATTTGTGTTTGTAACATATTACATGTCTTGATATGTGTATTAAGATCCATTAATGAAATAGTGGTTATCAACTATTGTTCAAAGAATGATTTAGTTAGGGAATTGATGAGGATCACTTGGTGAAGATCTCAAGATTATGTTATCTAAGTCATGTACTATAATTATTTAGATGATGCAACTACTTGATTTAATTTGACTTGAATATCTTTTTCAATAAGACATCATAAACTAGTGGTGGATGCTGATTGAAGAACCAATTTAAAATCTAGTTAATATAGCAGAGATATTTGTGCAGCATTTGGTGCATCATGCAATATCATATGCTCGAGTAAATGTCATCAATAAAATTAAATACTCGAAGTTAATTCTAGTGTAATGTCGTCATCAAAATCACGTTGATTATCAAGTCACGACCTTTTAACGTAATCACACTATATTGACTTTCAAAATTGGGTTAGTCATCTAATAGAAAGGTATTTATCACGTCCTTCTGACAATGGCTTTTGAGCAAGTCATTTTTTTTTAAATTTTGGAAACAAAGTTTAGACTTTAATTTGGAGCGAAGAGTAAACCTACTGTGGAATATGAAATTTTAATATAAACATATGACCAATAAGAACAATGAATAGGCTTTTTTGAAGTTTTATTTTAATTTTTTTCATTTATTATGAAGGGTGATGATAATGATATTTCACGCAAGCGTAAAGCTTTTTCATCTATTTTCGCCTTTTTTACCGCCCCCTCCCAAGCCTTCAACTAGAGCAACCAAATGTATGTGGGGCGCGCGCGCACACACATAGATATATATATATATATATATATTGGGGGAAGGAACGTCGGCTCCGTAGGTGTTGATATAAAAAGTTGAGTAAAAAAAGGGGTGATAGAAGAGGATCCCCAAAACTAAAGGCCAAAAATAGAGCCAAAATAACTGCTGAAACCCAATATCCAGTAAAACACTCCAAGTATCCAAACAAATGATGTTGAATCAACTTCTTCCAAACTGAAAAATGCGGAGAAATCCACTACAAATCCAAATTGAATGAAGCTAAGAAGTTCAATCCAAAAGGCAAACCAAAGCTAAATCACTATCTTTGAAACTGAAAATGCAAAAGAGGTCCACCAAGCCATATATATAGTCCCAGTACCTCCCTAATGCTAACCGAAAAAAGAAAGAGTTCAAAGGATCATAGTAATTAGGGCTGTAAAAAAAACTCGTTGTTCGCGAACAGTTTGTGTTCGGTTCGCCAAGAAGTTTGTGTTCGATTCGTTCGATAAGCAAACGAGACAAACACGAACAATTTTTTTTCGGTTTGTTAAATGAACCAAACACAAACAGTGATGTGTTCGTTCGTGTTCGATTCGTTATTGTTCGAAATATAAAATAATTTAAAATAATTATATAAAAAAATTTATGATATTTTAAAAATAATTATATATTATAAAAATTTATCATATTTTAAATAATTAAACTTCTATAAATTATAATATATGATAAATTATTAATAACAATAATAATATTAATATAAATATTATAATATTATAATTAATATACTATACTATATATTAAAATAAAATCCTAAACAAAACCCTAAACGTCTTATTCGGTTTGCTTCATTTTGAGGAAGTATGGATTACCTGATGTGTACGGAATACCTGATTAATTTGCTTCATTTTGAGGAAGTATGCTATCAAAGTTAGGGTTGTAAAAAAAACTCGTTGTTCGCGAACAGTTCGTGTTCGGTTCGCCAGGAAGTTCGTGTTTGTTTCGTTCGATAAGCAAACGAGACGAACACGAATACTATTTTTTTCGTTCGGTTTGTTAAACGAACCAAACACGAACAGTGATGTGTTAGAACATTTCGAACGCGAACACTAGCTCTGTTCGTTCGTGTTCGGTTCGTTTACACCCCTAATAGTAATATTCTTGGCTAAGAAAAAAACATGGAGAGCTCTAAAAAACCATAGCCAAAAACCTTAAGAACTCCATCTGGGAAGTAGAGAAAAAAAATCTTAAAAATCATAAAGATTTAAAGGAAATCAAAATCGGTTGAGTCATTAAGCCAACTCAAGAAATCATCTTCGCCCTAGTGCAAAATCAATTCATATCAATAAGATCAAAATGAAGTATTTGTGAATATCAAAAAAATCTAATAGTAAAAAAACACCCATGGACAAGATAAATCTTCAAACATCGAGACCATGAACCAAAAGAAAACATAAAGCAACGTCTTCAAAAAATCATCCATATATAATGAATCCACGTACTTTGGGAGAAATAACTTCAAAATATATAATAAAGAAAGAAGCTAAATCTTATACAGTTCCTTTAAAGAATATTAGCTTTGTATTCCATATAATACTCTTATACTTAATAGCCCAATGTAAGTTATGAATCAAAGCTTCCAAATTCAAAACAAAATTTCTAAAAATTGTGCTATTTCTCTCTTTCCATATATAAAAAAACCATGAAACTAATCCTCAGCTTTAGAGAATCCACAAAAGATAAGATGTGTTTCATACACCCAATTAGTAGTATAAAATTCTCAGTTAGAACACATCTTTTAAACGGGGAATGAGCAAAATTACACTAAAAAAATAGATGATCATGCGTCTCGGGATTATTATAACAAGGAACACAAATATTTTTAATCAAATGCCTCTAACTATCAAAATGTCACAAGTTTTCAAATCATTATGCAAAATTTCTCAAACCATAACAATAAACTTAAAGAATGCCACTTATACCAAATATAATTAGACCAATTTATTGCATAATAATTTCATATAGAGCTCTATTAAAAAACCTTACGAGAATAGAAGTTTAAAAGCTTACAGTAATAAGAAGTATTATTATCCACAATTGAAGTATTGTGAATAACATTTAAACAAACATCCAAAATGCTACCCATGTCAAAAAATACCGAACTCCATTAAGAAGAACATCACTTATTTTAATAAAAGGAGATGTATGAAACCAAATAAAAACAACATTCCCAATTTTTTTCCAAAACCGATGACCCATTTAGCCAAGGTTTAAAAATAAACAAAAAATTATAATTATTTGTAATATGAAAATTTAAGAAATTCTTAATTTTGTGTGCCGCCCAACATAATTCTTTCTAAAAAAAAGATATATGACTGACTCGAGAAGATTTACTGTTCATGCATAGTGTCCTATAGCCCAAGAGTCCCATCTGGGATTTCCTGGTACGTCTTCGGGCCACGATACCATGGCCCACGATGACTCGGTCTGCCTAGGAGAACCCACTGTTTGGTGGCGTCAATTAAGGTATGGAACGTGTTCGATGTCCATTCTAATGTTTGAAAACTTAAATTTGCCTATTCAGAGCCTCCTATAGTCAATGGAATCCGCTGAGCCTTCCTATGGGCGCTTCCAAGAAGATTAGGGTTTGAAACGTAATACCCGCACTACATTTTGGGGCGCCTGTCAACACTGAAATCCATAGTGCAATACCCATAAAAATTATTATTTTTGGAGTTATGAAACTATAATTTAGCCATAAACACACTCTCTCATAGCTTATAGATCGAAAAAAAATCTTCGTCGGACATTTCCGATGAAAATCGAGGTTTTCGACCGGCGCTTAGGCACCCAGAACAGACCCCATTGGGCTTAAATCATAGAAAAAAAACATTCCATGGCGCCTAGGTGTTGGTCCATGCAAAGTAGGCACTTAGAGTAGCCCAGAATGTCTAAAAACTGAGCCATTAAAGAGTAGGCACCCGGGGGATGGCACCCAGGGGATGGCACCTAGGTGCTAGACCCAGCTTCTAGAGGTCAGGTTAGCTGCACCAAGTCATTTTTCTACCCCAGTTTTATCCCACAAACTTCATCATTTTGACCCCAACACACCTCCCTAGGTAGTTGAAATGACAAAGTTTTTTAGTCCATGAGGAGATTTTCTTGGGGGGAGATAAATTGGTGATTAAATCATTTTTAGAAGGGGGCTAAGGTGGGTTGGAATGCCTCTTTTATCCCAAAAGGGGGGAAATTTGGGCTGGTTGGCTTATCTCCCTTGGCTGCTGTTAGAAAAAAAAAAGTTTCAGCATTTTCTTCTTGGTGTTAAATTCTCTCCCCCTTATAGCTTGAGTTTCATTTTAATCTTCTTCCTTGGAGCTAGGGGTTTCTTTTGGAGACCTTAAGATAAATAGATTTGAAAAGAGGTAAGAGAAAGGGCTTGACTTCCTACATCCCTATTCTTCTTCTTCATTGTAGACCAAGAATTTCTTTTCTCTTCCTTCATAACTTTGTTACTCCACCAGTCTTTGAAGTGAGTGTGAGGAGCTTTGCTTGGAAGAGCTGTGCTAACGGAGAAGGAGAGCGACATCTCTCCTACGACAAAAGAGAGCTTCTTCACACTTTGTGGAAGAATCTTAAAATTCTGGTGGAACTTCGTCGGGGCTTGGAAATTATGGACTCTCCTTCTAGAGGAAAGTTTCTTCATTATTTGTGGAAGAAGCATAGAGAACTTTTCTAGAACTTCGTCACAATTTCGCCGGATCTCGGACAAGCAAAGTGAACCCGTCCATAACCTTCGCGTAATGAAAACTCTTGCATCTTTCACATTTTCTATTCTTAGAGATTCTAGATCAAGATGTTAGATGAACTAGGTTAGGTTTTGTTGTGCCTAGAGGAAACCCCATAAAATTTGGAGATTTTGCGATCCCCTTGAGAATCCAAGAGTGAACCTACCTATTTTCTCTTCTAGTCCATAATTCAAACGTCGGGATCATCGCAATCCTACATTTGCACTGGTGATTTTATCCTCATGATGGGAGGAAAAAAATCTACCACTTGAGTGCAGAGGACGGAAAGTCTCAAGACTTTGACGTTCCCTACACCGCAAAGGTTGTCCCCATGGAATTCCATCGTATCAGGCAAGTAGAGGAGGCAGCCCGTCGCTTTGTGTAACACCCTCTTCATTCCATCAATTACTCTTAGGTTTCACCCATGAGATCACTAGGACAAGCTTATCTTCATCGTCAATCTCATTTTTGCTTGCACACATTCGTATTGCATGTCTTGCATGACTTTTTAAATGTTCATTAAAAATATTTTTTTGTGCATGTCTCCGTCAACTCATCTGCTTGACAGCCACCAATCTGATCAGCTCGATCAATATCTACTGTCGACTCAATTGATCAATGATCACCAGCCGGATTGTCTTTGCTGACCTTTCTTCGTCGATTGGTCGGCCCAGTCTAATTGACTATTCATCATAGATTGATCGCTTATGTCAGTTTGATTGACCTTCCATCTGATTGACATATCAGTTGTCAACGGCCTGATCATCTAGACCGACCCTTTCTTCGTCGATCGGTCGCTCTAGCCCAATCGACTATTCCTCGTCGATCGAACTGCCTACACTAGTTTGATTGACCTTTATTGTCAGCTCAACCGATCAGCCGCCACCGTACCGATCATCTCGAACGACCCATCTTCATCGATGGCCAACCCAGCCTGATCGATCACTCCTTGTCGATCAACCTACGCCGATCGATCAAGCACTTCCATCGGCCGGTCGCCTCAGCTCAACCGAACATTTTTCATTGATCGACCGCCCTGGGTGATTGACTAATCCTTGTCGATCGACCACCTACGCGTGTTCGATTGACCACTTTCATCAGCTCGACCAGTCTGTCACCACTAGCCAAATCATCTCAACTGGCTCATTCTTCATCGATCGATCTCCCCGGCTCGAATCAACTGTTCCTCGTTGATCGACCGCCTATGTTGGTTCGATTAACTACACCCATCGGCTCCACTGATGGGCCAACACCAGCTCAATCACCTCGACATATCCATCTTTATCGATCGGTTTCCCTGGTTGATCGATCGACCACCTACGCTAGTTAGATCAACTAGTTCCATCGGCTTGACCGATCGATCGCTACCAGCCGATCGTCTTGACTTGTATTTCCTCGTCGATTGGCTGCCCCGACCTAATCAACCCTTCCTCGTCGATCGACCATCTACACTTGTCTGATTGAACTCCTTTATTGGCTCAACAGATTGCCCGCCACCGGTCTGATCTTCTCGACCGAACTTTCTTCGTCGATCGACTGCTCACGCTGGTCCGATCAGCTCCCTTTGGTTTGTCGCATTTGTGTTTGCTTTCTTCACATTGTCAGCATTAGAACATCCACACTTGCACCTTGTAGTGCACTTGCAAGCATGTGACTCCATATGCTCGTAGCAAGTATGCATGCCTCACACGGACACATTACTGTGCACCTTTGCCTCGTGGCATCCACATGCCACCGTGCATCACGCCACTAGTATTTGCACTTACACTTGCACTCTTACTTGTTGTCTCGCATGTCATCTTGTATGATTATGACTTGCATACTTGAGGTTTTTCTGAGTCACTATTCTCACACACTCACTTTCGACACTCTCGTGTCCTCCTCGGGGATGTCTTGCACATCAATCCTACCCATTGTACGATGTGCCCCTAAAGATGATCACATTTTTTTCCCTCTTACAGCACTGCACCGGACTATCATATGTATTCTCTTAAGTCGTTGCTCCTCGACACACTCACTCTCCCAAGTCACTACTCCTTGGCACACTCAATCCCGAGTCATTGCGTCCTCGACACACTCATCATCACTTGTGTTGCATGGTTGCATGTACAACTCCGCACAATTGGCACATTCGTCATTAATATATGCCTTCATATATTAGTGACGAATGTTTGTCATTTTTCGATCATTCCTACTTCGCTTGAACGATCATTTCATACTGGATCACTCTACATTTGCATGTGCATTCTTCTATCTTCTCCATGATGAAGCTGGCTCATTAGCTGAGTGGCCCTATGTTGGTCACGACGCTGCAGCTAATATCGCCCTCGAGGATGTCTCGGTGGGCAATACTAGCTATCGCACCGTGATTAGCACGTGTATGTTGTGTTAAGGTCCCAAGGGGTCTAACAGGTGCCACTTGGGCTTTTCCTTTCTTATGACCTAGTTTAAAGTATAAAATTTATATTTTTATTACATATGCATCATATTTTCAAAAATATACTTTGGAATTACTTGCATATTTAGCTTAGATCATATATGAGGTCAACATTTTTAAAAGTTTTCCATAAAACCTGAATCTACTGACACCTCTTAGAATCCTTGTATCTTAAAGAATGGGAAGTCTTCACACATCTACATTGCTTGTTCCACCATCCGAACTTATCTAAAGAATAATTTCTCATGAGTAAGCCAATTTAGGACTTGATTTATTCACATTGTACTAAACATAACTCGTCCGATCGAGGCCACCCCGTTAATGTAATGTCGACCGGACCTCGCCTCGTCAGCAACCAAATCCTAGCAAAATGATTTTGTCCACATGCCAGAGGATTGAAGACGGATGCCTTAGGCCTTGGAGAGTCATATGTGCATGAAGCACACCCAATCTCGTTTGAGTGGACATATTACACACGTTACATCAAAATTTGACGCCAAGAGAAAGTTAAGTGGTATTAGAACAGTTGCCCCACTACAAATGAGACCTAAGAGAAGTCTATGTAAGAAAAAGATCTACTAAACAGCACAATAGTTAATTATCATAGGAAATTTTTTAATAAAAGAGCGAAGAAAATTAAGGAAAGAAATTAAGTTGTGCGGCGTTAAAGAAAATTAATCCTCAAACGATACTTATCTTTTTTCTCCCCTTACATTTCTAAAGTTAGATTAAAAAGTTAGAATACTTTAAGTGTTCCTTTTATTATCTTAAAGATCCATCTGAGCTATGTTAATACTTGAGAGCAAGTAATAAATAATTTTGGGAGATTTGATAGGAATGAAATATGTGAAATTTAGAGGCATAATTTTCCATTTTTTACATCGTTTTGTACTATAAAATTCTTGAGAAATGTATGTTTCATTATAATTTTGCAGAGAATAGGGAGAACTGAGAAATTGGAGCAAAAGAAAATCCAAACACAATTGAAGGATTTTGGACCGACGCACTCGCGCCACCTTATTGACACATCCGCTTTAACCTTAGGACGCCATCACCATGTTTTGGTGCCCCCACGCTCTGCACAAGGTGCCTGCACAACATGTTAGCACGTATGTACTGGCTCGTTTGTTCAAGCTTCAGCGCTCTTAAGCCATTATCGTGGCGCACCTGCACTGTAAACGGCACACTTGTGCCCTATTTGCTACGCGTCGTAGAACCTAATTTTGGCAAGAATTTTCTTGCCTTTACGAGCTTCTCTTACTTATCTTAGGGATCTTTGGACAACTGGAGGCTATAAGAAAGTTTAGGGTTTAAATAGAGAGAGTTCTATTTTGAGGTTTTCTTCCCTCCTTTGGGGAGAAACCTTTAGAGGTGAGTTTTTCTTTTAAGTTTTTAAGAGTTGAGTTGTATGAAAGGAAGGGGGTTTGCTCTTGTGGAGAGAACAATCATTTGTTGTATGTTTTCCTTTGGCCTATTTCTTATAATGAAGATTTGCATGGATTATGTTTCTATAGTTTTCTCGACAATGCATGGCTAATACTTTGCTTCGTGTCTCTGTGGTGAAAGGATAATGGTTTCTTCATGATTTTCGAGATGTTTTCTCATATTGTTTCTTTTGTTTTAAGGCCTATATTGTCGGTTAAGCTAAGGATTTAATTTACTCTTGATTTGGCCAACTACGATGTTAGAATTTTTCATGAAGCTACAACTCTTAACTGTTGGGTAGTGGAACGAAAGGTTAACCATAAAATTCCAAGAGGATAGACATATTTCAGTGAAATTCTGCAATCACTTACAAGAGTCAGAATAGTTATGTGGAATGTCGTGGGGATGGTGGAAACCTCAACATCATGGATTTTAAGTTTCTTGTGACCTAGACATAGGCATAATGACTATATAACCCCGAATTACATCAATCATGTAGAGAAAATATTAAGGAAAGCCTCGATAACCAAAATCTTCGAATCACAGAGGCATAAGCCTCGTCAACCTTAAAGGAACTTCTGAAATTCTACTCATTGCTTTTGCTTCTTCTGTCTACGATAGCTTTTTGTTTTAATTAGGAATAAAAATTTAACCCTCTTTGTGAAACTGCCAAGCTAGGTTCACTCGATTTGTAAACTATGGATTTTCTGTTTAAACAATTTTATACTTTTCCTGTGAGATCGATACGACGTACCGTCTAACAACATTAGTACTTGACAAGTATACTTGCATTGTGTGACCAACTTACTTCGCGGTAAGTTTTGAAACGTTAATAGGTTGCCGCCCAATTAGGATTCAATGATTCACCCTCTACTCTTATGGCTTGGTTAGATCTTGCAAGCGTAGTGTGGACCCGATAAGTAGACCTGGTTATTTCATAGCCTTGATTGCAGATGAGCCAAAAAAAAATTGGAATGTGTGAGATACTATGCCTCGTGGCTTAGCGAGAGTTTTGAAAGCGCCGAAATGCTCATATAAGATAAACATTTTTTGTGACAACCCTCACTAGTCATCACTTGAATGTAAGCAGAAATCTTTTTATCGAGTGTAGCATCACCAAATATGTAATTAACTAAAAGGTTATGTCCATTTGAAAATTGCTCTCAACCTCAGAACAAGCACACACACTTGACTCTGGTTGCAGGTTGCTTTTGTAGGCTCTTCTTCGCATATATGTTCCCAATACATTTTCGATATGATTTTGTTTAGATGTATGCTCTTGGGCTATCACACGAAATTTACTTTATGAAAGTTATCTACATTCTTTCTCTTGTTTGTCTTCATTGTTGCATACATATGATCCAGAAGAGAGATTTACTCATAAAATAGAATTATACGATGATAGACAAACTGACGACTCCTAAAAAAAGAGAAAACGAACAAAAACAATATGCTTAACCCATAAAGAACCATAGTGATTAAAGCACTGGTTGGCCAACAATAAGATAGAATTAAAATGTCTCCAAACAAGTTTGTACTTATACATCATACTAATATTATCCAAACTCAGCAGTTCATGACCACCACAATGTATAGGCTGCGTAGTATTAACCCAAGCAATCATAAATAACGTCAAATTTGATCCATTGTAATGGACAAACTTGTTACACTAAGAGGATATTTTCTTTCTTATGCTTTTAGGTATCAACGTAGATCTTGACCAATAAAGAATATCGATCCATATAGAAAATCTTATAAATTGAAGCCAACCACCAAAAGACAAATATATAAGCGTCCAACCATTTAACTAGTTTTGAATTCTCTCATAAAGCCTATAACAGTCGAACGAAAGAAGTTTTGAAGCTTTAATGACCGCTCCTAAGTATTTCATAGGTAATGCTTTGAGAGATGAACCACAAAAATCACATTTAGTTTAAAAAAAATAGATTACAGATTTAGAATTGTTAATATACAAATTAGTAGATTTAAAAAAAGGGCTAAAGATATTCATAAAAGTATTCATAGAACCACAATCTGCTTTCCCAAAAATCAATAAATCATTAGCATAGATGAGATGTGAAATCTTGTAGCCTTGTAAAAAGAAATTATGAACTCTAAACTCAGTATGTTTAGAATCAAGAAGTTTGGATAAGCATCCACCATAACAGAGAAAAACTTTGGTGAAAAAGGACACCTTTATCTAAATCCATAAGTAGAAGGGAAGAAAGCCTTCATTTCATTATTCACAATGATTGAAAAATGAACATTTAATATTCAACATCTAATCCAATGAATGAAATTTGATGAAAACCTTGTCTTAAACAATCTATCAATAACAAATTGTTGATTTACATCATCAAAAGCCTTCTTAATATCAATTTTAGCACACAAGTTTATTTAAAAGAGGACAAACTGAAGCAAAAAAAAGAGCTCATTTGCAAGGAAGAAATATTATATCAGGACTCCACACATAGGGCTACGTGCGGAGTCCGATAAAATAACTCCACGTGAAAGTGACAGAAAAATAAAAGAAACGGCGCGGTAACACGGGAGAATATTCCTACCGTGTTATTCTGCTTTATTAAGTGTTGTTGTGGTGATTTTGATGTGTTATTGACGTTTTATTGTATAATTATAACACATGGAATATTCTCATAACACAATAACACACAATAACACATGAATAACACACAATAACACACATGAATAACACGGGGGGAATATTCCCATGTCGGCCCAGTAACACAGAAAATATTCTCCCCATGTTATTCCGCGTTATTCAAGTGTTATTATGTGTTATTCAGACGTTATTGATGTGTTATTGTGTTATGATAACCCCGAGAATATTCTTATAACACTAACACATCAAAACGACCACAATAACACTTAATAATGCGGAATAACACGGGGAGAATATTCTCCCTTGTCACTCACTTGTTACCGTACCGTTTTTTGTTTTTTTATCACTTCAACGTGGAGTCATTTTATTGGACTCCACACGTAGCTCTACGTGCAGAGTCCTGATGTAATATTTCTTCCATTTGCAAGAATGATATTCTCTACAATATCTCTACCTTCTATAAAGGCAACTTGTGTTGAACTAATTAAGGATGATAATACTTTTTTATTTCTATCTACTAGAAGCTTAGAGATGACTTTATAAATAGTATCACCCAAAGATATATGCCTGAAATCAGCAAAAGTATTAACTTGATTTTATTTAGAGATCAAAGTAATAACTATATGATTTATCCTAAAAAGGAGCCATGGAAATAGAACCCTTTTACTGCAGAAATACAATCATTTTCTATAACAAAACAAATTTTCTTAAAGAATTTTGAAGCAAAACCATCTGATACCAAAATTTTATCAAATCTAATGGAGAAGAAAGCATTTTAACTTTAGAATTTAAAAAATCTTTAATAAGATGATAATGCAATCTTCTCAAGTGATATAATAACAAAAAATCATCAACATTATTCCCAATAGAGGAATTATTAAGAAAAACCAAAAGGTAGAAAATTATTTTCTTACAAATATCTTCTTGAGTGTTAAAGCACACTCAATTGGCATGAATTTCTTCTATAAGATCTACATTTGAAGATTTTCAAATTTTAATGTAACTTTGACATTCCACAATTTGTTACAAAGATAGAAAAAAGAATCACTCTAACCATTATCAGCCCAAATAGATTCCACTAAATGAAAAAAATCAATACACAACAATTCGTTAAACATTAATCTACTATGTTGCACGAATACGGACACAAGAACACAAATATGGCACGGAATTAACAGGGTACAATTCTTTTATTAAAAATTATATATATATATATATATATATATATATATATATATATATATATATATATATATATATATATATATATTAAAGAGAAATCCTGGGGCCTATTTTATTGAAATCAAAGGGGTACAAAACAAGTAGTATGAGAGAGCCCAATAAATGGAGCACTATTCATAAGAACAAAATGCAAAGATTAGCTCAAACAAAAGGATACAAAAGACAAAAAAAAGGAAAAAAACTTGCAAATAAACATTGTCTGTGGACGAGGTTGCCAAGGCCTTCCTCTTCCTCTGGTTCTTATAGCGCATCCAAAAATCAAATTCTGAAGTGACGTTCCATTACCAAGAGAGATCAAGGTATCATCCATTAAGTTTCCAAGTTGAATAGTATCCCTAGCCTTCTTCTTCCGCCGAGAAGTGTATACTTGTCATTCTTCTTCTGAAGATTGGTCGGTCTGATCCACAGGAGGAAAGGTAGTTGCAGCGATAGGTTCGAGTGTGTGTAGGTGCTCCCTCAGTAGTAACAAGCACCTTTTCTGTCATCTGAATGTGAATGTTCGCTTCTTCCCTATGTTAAATCACGTCAGGGAGGGAAGCCTGAGCACCCTCCACGATAGTTGCTAAAGGCTGAGAAGAAGAGACAATGACTGCATCCTGCCTTCTAGGTACAACCACCTGACAATCCTCCAACAATCGATCCTTATCCACATGCTCTGAATCAGTATCAGTAGACTTTTGCACCGTATCCGGCGTAGGCATTGCAGTAGGTATCACAGGCAGTGAGGAAGAGGGTATAACCGTCACACGTGTGTGTGTGTGTGTGTGTGTGTGTGTGTGTGTGTGTGTGTGTGTGTGTGTGTGTGTGTATATATATATATATATATATATATATATATATATCAAGTTCACTTTCTATGCAGTTGTCTATAGCAAGTAAATAGCCCTGACCATCAAGACCCTGCACGTAGAGCTACGTGCGGAGTCCGATCGCTGCCGCACATCGCGGCAACGATCAAATTTTTTTAAAAATAAAAAATAAAAAATAAAAATGGGACCGGCTCCCATACACTGGTCGCGGATGAGTGGTGAGGATCGGACTCCGCACGTAGCTCTACGTGCGGAGTCCTGATGGAAAAATTTTTCCTGACAGGTGTAGCAATCTCTATAATTTTCTCCGAATGAAGATTTACAAAAAAAGGAATAAATAAATTAAGCAAGTAAAATAACACAAAAAATAGTTCATTTATATTTCATTTTATACAATATACAATGCTATGACGAATAAAGATCACCATGCTCATTATAAAAATATAAATTACGCATATTCTAAATGAAATAACAGAAAAGGCAGGCGCCAAAACAAAAGATAACTCATTGGATATATTTTTCATTTAAATTACAAATAATTTTAAATAACTAAGGAGAAGGAAGCAAACGAATACCACCAGGTCCCAACTCCCAAAGAAAAACAATTACATGGTCGATTTCCAACTCTATTAGAAACTCATTTAAGCACCAGAGAATACAGAATCAGGATTTCTCATTCAGAACTTTGTGCGTAGAAATCAATAATCTGTAAACCTCTCCCAGCTACAGCAATTTGGTACCTTTCTCTGATCCAGCAGATAAAAATATCAACAATCAATGATATACATTAGCATCAATAATAAAATGAAGAAAAATAAAAAAGTATTCAGAATGAGAAAATTATCGAAATAATCTCCCGACTCATTGCAATGGATCATTTTAGTCCCAAATGTCTATAAAAGTGCTAATTTAATCTTCAGAATTTTTTAATATGGACTAAAATTCAACCCCAATTTCAGAAGTTTAAAGACTAATCTAACATTTTTATAGACCATGGGGCTAAAATTGCCCCATGTAGAAAATCGGGGAACTATTTTGACATTTTTCTCTATTCAGAATATTGGCTAGAAATAACACACCTATCAAAGGTCAACACATCAAGCGATTCTGGCTCAGGAACACTGATGATCAAATGACCACGTTCGATGAGCATTCCGCCGAGTCCAATCTGCCAACATCGAACCCTTTGATCGAGACCCGTAGAAAAAACCCAAAGGCCATTTGTCCAAATACCTAGATTGAGAACAATAGAGTTGGAATAAAATAGAAGGCAAACAGAGGAGTAGGTCCTTGTTCATTAAGCATGATTCTGTATTAGAAAAAAGACAATTAACATAAGACAGAAATGAATAGGAATTTGGCTTTAATATAAATTATGCATTAAAATTAAATCCAAAAGCCGGTACCTAATACAAATATTATACAGAAAAGCTGTAATATTATGTGAATCAGATGCAGTATAACATACTCAAGTAATTCATATAACTAAAAAGTGCAGAATACTCACCCAATAAGACATTTGATCGATTGTTCAATCGACGATTTAGTTGGTGCAGGATTGAAAGCATTATTATTGGTGCAGGAAGAAAAGCTTGCTTGTGTTCAGGTTATGTTTCCAGGAAACATGAGAAGGATAGGAGGCAGAGAAGGATAGGCAGAGGAGGCAAGCCACGGAAACCAGAGAGACAGAAAGGAACCAAACATACAGTGGTGAATCGGATAAATTTTGACAGAGAATAGATAGATTTGGGTGTGTGAGCAAGAGAGGCAGAAGTGTTAAAAAAAATGTAGTAACTAACCAAACTCTCCTAATATAAGCCTAAAGTGTCCTTTTATAGAAGGCCCTTCAGTGTATAAATTAAAATAATGCGCATACAAAATAATATAAAGCCCAAACAAGAAATTAAAAGAAAGATGGCAACATCTTTATGCCATCAAAAATAATGAGAACAGTAAAGGAAGATTAAAGACAGATCAAAAGCGTTGTAGTTGAGAGTTATAATTACGCTAGAGGATCGAAGGTTGTAAGTAGGGTTGTGAACGATCTGATCTCAAAATCTGATCTAAATTAAAAATCATGGATCAAAGACAAAAATTGGATCGAGTAATGCGATTTTAGATCCGGCTCGGATCAAAAGCATTCGATTTCGAGCCGTCAACTCAAATTATAAACAAGCCAGCTCGAAAGCTCTTTTTTTGGCTCATGAGATCGATCCGGATCGAACAAAGTATCAATTCGGCTCAAACACGTGCTCGTTCCAGCTTGAAATGCCACTCGATCTGGCTCGAAGGGGAATGAGGTGGCTCAAAATCGAACAAATTACAAATTTACAATTGATAACTATAAAATACAAAAATTAAATTACATATAAGTGATATAATGTAAGAATTTAGCTTAGAAAAAAATGCTCAAAACAGAAATAGAACCCCTTATTTTTTAAGAGACTAAAGAGTTTACAAATTACAAAATTACAAAGCCAAACATATACGATTTGTACAAATTATAAATTGCAAATTTATAATTACTAACTATACAATACAAAAATTAAATTACATATAACATAAAATATTGAAATCTTAATGTATTTCGTTTTCAAAAGCAAATTTCTTCAATACTATACAAAAGTAAAACTTGGAAAAAAAAGGTCCTAAAAATGTTAGAATATTAGCAGGAAAAATAAAATTAAAGAATGATTATATCAGGATTCTGGTCTAGAGCACAAGACATGCCTCAAATTTGTGAAAAAATAAAAATAAAGAATTGTTGCATTTATAAAAACAAGACAAATATAATGCTTCTAAAAATGAGGGAAGAAATAAAAGAAAATTGAAAACTAAATCTTGAGCTCAGATAAAACACCTAGCTTAACAATGGATGGCACCGTCCAATTCATTTCCAAATTTAAGTTATAAGAAGTCCAAGTCCAAGATGTAGATATCTAAATCATGAGAAATATCAACCAATAATTCAACAAATACATATCAGCGAAATTCAAGTTGAAAACAATGAACCCACTTGGATTTCAAATAAAAAGAACTATTAATTGGTTGAACTATCGTTTCTTTGTTGGCTATCATCGCCGCTCTTAAACTTCAACAAAGTTGGCAAGGTCAAACTAGTAATATCCATATTATCAAAAAAACATATATGAGCCAACTATATTAATCTTTCATAAATTGAAAAAACCAATGATCCTCCATAAAATACTACTGAATAAAAAAATTTCGTCATTTTTAGACGAGGAAAACAAAACAACCATAAAAAAAAAAACCAAATAGCCAAGCAAAATAAACCATGAGCCAACACTACCAACCGGCCAAGCCAAAAAAAAAAAAAAAACAAACTGAACAGCTAGGCCAAAAATCCATCCAGTCAATAACACTATCAACATCCCGTAAAAATCCAACCAGCCAAGTCGAGAAACCAACTAGTCAACACTATCAGCCACAACCAAAGAATCACCGAGAAAACCAACCAGCCAAGTAAAAGAAAAAACCCAACTAGCTAACACTATCAGTAAGAGAACCCCAAAACACAAAAAATACAACAGAATATTGAAAAGAAGAAATCAGAGAGTAGAAAATAGCTAGTTAGCCTCACAATGACATAACTACTAAGCCTCACAAGTACACAGTACCCCAAAGAATCTAGTACAAGGTTCCAATTTATACAAATGGTCAGGCAGTTAAAGAATTCCTCACATCGGAGCTCATAAATTTCCAAGGCTATGCAATCAACTCCATTCAAAGTTATCTGACAGATTGGTGTGATTTGAAAGTATGAACTTAACCAATGTATTAGTATCTTACTGATCAATTGACAACCTAAATAGAAAAATGAAGAGCATAAAACAAAAAAGCATAAAACATAAAACACTCATTTATCCCCACAACACACATACACCAAAATTAAAGATAACCAGTTGAGTCTATACGTTGTCTTACATCATTGCTCCAAAAATATAATTGAATGCACAAATTATCCAACCATATCACCAAATGAGAAGCAAGTGTAGCATTCAATCATTATCAGCGAGACAACAATATAAAAACAAAGAGCAAGATAAAGCATCTTAATACTCAATATCTAAACTGTGTAGCTGCTCATGCAAAAATAAAAGCGAGACTAGTTTCTAATCTTACTTTTTGCAAATGTTTCAACCTTTCCATAAAAAAAAAAAAAAGTGTAGCGCCTATTAATTATCAGCAAGACAACAATATGAGAACAAAGGAGCAAAAAAATAAACAACCTAATACTCAATATCTAAACACTATAGCTGTTTATGGTCAAATAAAAGAAGCAAGTGTACACCCATTCTTACTTTATGCAAATGTATTAAACTTTCCACAGCGGCCACACGCCAGAATAGATGTGATTGATTTATGGTGCATGAAGTGGGACTTATCATTCCAATGTTGTTCTGCTTTACAGAGCATAAAGCACTCCATCTTTTGTATCTCAAGACACACACATCACATGCCTAATTAAGACATCATTAGAAGCATACTCAATGGTAAATCCACATGCCTATAGTATGGACCAAAATGTTTCTCATGTCTCATTCACAAACCCAAAAATAATCCTACAAGAGCTGACTATTTTTCATGACTCATTCATTCTATTTACGATTTAAGTCCTCATATCGCACATCCATGGCATAAGAAAACCCACAGTCCATTCTTTCTGACTTCATCATATCGATATGAGCAGCAGCCTTATGCTATCAGCCTACCACCTTTTGCTTCAAAATAACAGAAGTGCATTCGTCATACTAAGCTAATATCTCTTCCCTTTATTTGCATAAATATTATTGAGAAGCTTTTTTTTATATAAAAATAACAAGAAGTGGCCTTTATCCCATTAAGTGAGTTTGACTACATGAATCCTTTTTCTCCATTCTATCTTATTGTGTACATATTTTCAATTAATTTTAATAAATTAAGATCAGTTTTTATACAAAATGCCCAAGCCTTTTTAGCCATAGCTCTACCTTTCGTAACACAAGTCAAAACTAACACATTTACTCTCCTAACAGGATCCTAAGATGATTGACATTTAATGTGACCAAACCATCTAAGACGACTCTCTCTAATCTTGTCTGACACTGGAGCTACACCAACCCTTTCATGGATATATTTCATTTGACATTTTATCTCTAAATGTAAAACCATTGATCAACCTAAACATATTCTCATCTCAGCAACAATTACCATAGTTTTATGCTTCTCTTTTATAGGCCAACATTTTATGCATCATAAAGCATTGTGCGTAATCTCATAAAATTTTCCATTAAAGTCTAAGTGGTACTTTTCTATCACACAAAAGGCCCGACGCATTCCTCCACTTAAAACTTTCAACTTGCATTCTACTAAGAACATTGTCATCTATATCACCATCACTTAGAACAATAGACCTGAGACATCTAAAATGTTCACTCCTAATGATTTGATCACCCATTTTTACAACTCCGCTGCTAGATCAACTACTACTAAATTTACATTCCATGTATTAAGTTTTATATATACTCAAATGAAGGTTTTTAGACTCTCAAATTGACCTCCATAATTCAAGTCTTTTCCCAAACTCTTTCTCTAGGTTTATCCACAAGAACAACATCATCAGCAAAAAGCATACATCAAGGTACATCTCCTATAAATATCCGGTAAGAGCTTCCATAACTAAAGCAAAAAAAAAAAAAGAGGGGGGGGGGGGTGGTTAATGCTGATCCATGGTGTAATCCAACTAAAATAGGAAAATATTTAGTCAATCCTCCTTCTATTAGAACACAAACAATAGTCCTAATATACATATCTTTAATGACTTGAAAATAAATCATATTAACACCTTTCTTTTCTAGAACCCTCCAAAGAATCTTCTCTTGAAACCTTATCATAAGCTTTTTCTAAATCACCAAAAACCATATAGAACATCCTTACTCCCTTTTGTACTTTTCCATTAAACCTCTCAATAAATATATAGATTTCATAATAGACTTGTTCGGCATAAATCCAAACTAGTTTTGAGAAAACTTTGTATCACGTCTTAACATATATTCAATTACTCTCTCCTATAATTTTAATGTATGGCAAATTAACTTAACTCATCTATAATTTGCACTCTTGTGCATGCCCTTTATTCTGACCAAAATATTCTTTCTCCATTCCTCAGACATCTTTCTATTTTTAAAATAATATTAAAAATTTTAGTAAGACAAAAAAACTCTCAAATATCCTAAATATTTTCACACTTCTATTGGAATACCATCAGATCCTAATGATTTTTTAACCCTCATTTTTTCTAAACCTCTTCAGCTTGTTTTTTTACTAATGTGACAATTAAAATAAAATAAATATATATTATTATTAACGATATTAAGATCACAAAAATCGGTTATATTGTTGAAACTTTAATTGAAAAACTTCTCAAATTATCTCATCCATCTACGTTGAATATCTTCATCTAAGAAAAACACTTTTTAATTTTCAACTTTAATACACTTTAATTGAATTAAATCTTTACTTTTTTAATCTTTTTGTTTAACTAGTTTATGCATATATCTTTCAACCTCTTTAATATCTAATCTATTATAAAAATTACTAAAATTAGAATTTTTGACATCACGAATTATTCTCTTAGACTCCTCAAAGGTCACCTTATATTTGTCTCAATTATCTTAACTTCCACGTTTAAACCAATTTTTATAACAAAACTTTTTATATTTTATTTTTTCTTGCACATTATTATTCCTCCGACAACTATTATTTATTTATTTATATATATATATATATATATATATATATATATATATATATTTCCTTTTGATTCTTAGAGTACAACTTTTATCAATTATTTAAAAGTATTTGTTATTTTATCCAACCTAACATTAGCTTTTTCATGAACATCCAAAATCTTAAGATCTTGAAGTTCACTTATATAAAAATAATTTTATTTGTCTTCTACGTGCTCTAATTTAACTCTATAATAATATTTCATTATATTTTTTACCTTCCAACCTTTCATCATAAAATCCAAAACTAATAATTGATATTGAATACTTAAATTTTCACTTGAAATTACCTTACAATCTTTACAATCTTGATGATCTTCTTTTCTCATAAGAAAATAATCAAATTGTGTTTTATTAAATCCATTGTTATAAATAATAAAATGATTATTTCTTTTCTTAAATAAATTATTAGCAATAATAAAATCATATGCTAAAACAAAATTCAATATGGCTCTACTTTCTTATTAATTACTCCAAAACTATAGCCACCATAAATATTTATAAAATTTTATACTACTTTACCAACATGTTCATTTAAATCTCTTCCACTAACATTATTTCTTCAAAAGGCATCATTTATATTAGTTTTTTTGAAGTCATTTCAAAATTTTTTTGAACATATATCTAAACTAACTTAAGGAGCAGCAGTACTTATAAAATTAAGAATCTTAGAATCAACAATAATTTTTAGGGCTATAACTCCTATAAATATCTACAAACTTATCTTTCAAACTCTTATCTATAATTACACATATATCATTTCTACTGCGACTTCTAAATGAAAATTCAAAGTTTAAAATCTAATATATCATTCTCGTTAGTCTTTTCTATAGCCCATTTAGTTTCTTGATTGCATAAAAAATTTATCTTCCTATAAACCATAATATCTTACTAATTCCATTAATTTATCTATGAAAATACATATATTCTATGATCCAATCTTAATTTACCTGTGAGCAAAGCTTCTCTTTTTATGTTTGAGTAAATAAAAAACAGAGGATCATCATAGCAAGCAAATCCAACAACCACAACCATGAGTCCATGACAACCCTAAAGAACATTCAACAATCCTTCAGTCAACCCTAAAGAGGAAAAGTTAATAAGAACATTCATGACAGACGACAACTCTAAAGAAAATAGAGTTCCATTTGAAAGACAACCATGAGTTCATGACAGCCCTAAAGCATCCATCAACCACAAAAAAATCAGAAAAACTGAGGTTGCCATCAACCACTACAGAATCACCATTGCAATAACAACCGACAGAACATGGTTATAAACTTTGAGGAACACTGAACACACTCCAAATAATAGCCATCAACTACAACAAAACTAGAATTTAATTATCTAAATATGTAAATATTTAGTAATCCTAAAGTACTCCTTCAATGGCAGATTTCACGTTAGAGAGAAAACAAGAGGTAAATTGAGAGGAAGTGAGGTCTGAGAGAACATATAAACATTGAAACATACCAAATTCTTATCATTTTCTAATTAACAAAATCGGAGCTCAGAATATTCCCCTGACACAAAACACGAAGCACCCCTTATATGGGAATTTTTCTTTTCGCCATTTGTCAATCCCAAATCGAGAGATCGTATAAACATTTATCATAACAAAGTAGAGAACTAGAGATGCAACAGAAGACAACTATCTTAGATGGAAAATGCAAGGATAGGAGAAGGAAGTTATGAATAGACCAAAAAGAGAAGATGAGGTCGAAAAGATAGAGATCAGACAATGAGCAAACGACACCACTGAACGTTTGTAGCCTGCCGAAACGCCAAAGTGGTGATTTAGTTCCTTACATAAGGTTAGGGACTTCGACAAGGGAAGACCGCAGAGGCTCGGCACAGACAACAAGGCAAACAAAACAATGGGGAGATGAGAGCGGATATGGCCTGTGAGAATGAAAATAGCCCCTTAAGCTTTATTCCCGCAATCATTTCTCCAGGGAACCGAGGCGTTGATCTCCACCGTTCATTTTTATCTACATATAATTTTGATCCGATAGTGACTCAAAATTAGATCGAAAACAGTCTAATCCAAATGTTTAGCTCATAGCTCGGCTTGTTCTATTTGATACTGGCTCGCAGCTCGGCTTGTTCTATACTTCATCGATTTTCAATCGATTAGCGATCTTCGAGCTAATTTCTCAGCCCTAGTTGTAATAAAATCAAATAAATCAGTGTTCTAGGTTGAATCTATCATTATTCTTCGGTAAATTTTTTTAACACCGTATTTTTATATTTTAGAAGAGGAAGGATTAACGAACATCGCATCTTTATTGAATTGCCACTTCAATAAATCATAGATGTGCCTGTATATAAACAAAAGAAAAAAAATTAAAAAAATAATGTAAAGGAGAATATTGTAATAGTACCTTTTTAACAACAATAACATCAACAATAATAATAATAACAACAACAACAATAATAATAATAATAATAATAACAATAATAATTATAATATAAAAAACACTTTACCTATTTACGACACATGTGATGCAAGTATCTCTTCAAGAAGTCCACCATCGCCCCCGAGAATGTATGTGAGTGCTTATCCCACATTTCCATCTCATTCGAACCCATCACACACAAGAGAGATAGAGCGAGACAATGGTAGAGGGAGAGAAGCATACTAAGCTGAAGCAAGGAGTCAAAGCTGACGAGTCTGAAAGAAGAAGTAGAAAAAACAAAAGAGAGGAAGAAAAAGAGAGAAACCGAATGGTTTGATCGGTTACCGCGAGCGGTTCCTTCAGCTGAGTGGCTCTGTTGATCACCATGAGTGAGAAATTGAGAACGCGAGGACTTAGCTACAACATTTCCTGCGTGCAAGAAGCGCTCGTAAGCTCAAGTCGAGGTTTCTGATCTCCTAACCGATCGAGAGGATATAGAATCGAGCAGCTCGGGAAAGTACTCCTCACGCATTGGAGAAATACTTGCAAACGGAAAGCGTACGCAGCGCTGCGTACGTAATAACCTCCATTTTGAGGTTATTGGGGGTTATTGGTGGGTTATTGGGGTTCAAACCCAATAACCTCAATAACTCCCTAATAATCTTCATGGATTCCATTTCAATATTTTAAGAGGTTATTATTAGAGTATTTTGGGGTTATTGGCACAACGCACGCAGAGATGTGTATCCTTTCCGTATGCAAATATTTCTCCACGCATTGTCGGCAAGTCCTCATTAAGAGGAAGGAAAGCACAAGCAATTGTCCTGAGCTCTAACCAAGCGGAAGGAGGACAGTGTGGCTTGTAGAAGACTCGACCGAGGCTTATTTGCTCAGTTCGTATATTTAGGGTGAGGCAGAAAGAATTAAGGGCTTAAGTAAGATTCTAGTTAATTTAATTTACATAAATGATATTTCAGAAAAATACTATATGTAAATTAATTAAAATTGTGCAATAATTATTTAAGATGATTAGCAAGAAGGCAAAAGCAAGTGGGAAGGAATTTCAAGTATGAAGCCCAATTTGAATAATTTTCATAATTAAGTAGTATTAGACTACATTAAACATTTTAATAATGTTACATGATAGAAAATAATCTATTGATTAAATATGGTTAAATCAAAAAATTTAGTATTCCTCTACATATATGCATATATGTTATATACTTAAATAAATAGCTAATTAAATATATAAACTATGAAAATAATAATAGTAAAACTAGAATTAACAGGAAAGATTAGCCCTCAACAGAAGTTAAATATATTTAAATTTGTGATTTTAAGTGCAACTAAGAACTTGTTTTACCTAAGAAAAAAAGACAACCGACTGATAGGAAAGATAGATAAATATGTTTTTATTTTAAAAATAGTTTTATTTATTTACAATTTTGTTTACTGTTTCCAGCTTTTTTTTTTAATATTAAAGTTTGTATTTTTCATTTAAACTTTAAATGCAAGAAAATAAATAAAATATGATATATGCATGTATACGGGAGACCCCGTGGATGGTATTGGCAGTGGAATAAAATGTACTCATGCACGAAAATGAAAATGAAAATGAAAATAGTTGTCTACTTTTATAATGGGGTGAAAAATATTAAACATATAAAAATATACGTTTAGACGAAGAATCCCAATAATGAAAAGTGTAATAGAAATAAATGAAAATAAATGAAACAACTTTCTTTTTACTGCACTTTTACAAAATATTTTAAAAATGAATTATTGTGATTTAAAAATATTTGCCCACTGAGTTATTTTAAATCAAACTTTAGTTGCTAATATTTTACAGAAAATTTAATTTTAGGCTAGATGCAATTCATAAAGTATGTACAAACGCTGAAGAGTGCAAACTAATAGGTACTATATGTTAATTTTTATTTTGTGAATTGTAACAATTTAAAAAACTTGTACAATCCGGTTTTAACTTTAAATTTTATAAATAGAATGGATCTATTGTATTTTGGATTTCATTTTAATTATGAAATAAAACTATTAGGAAGTTTTGCTTCGTTCAACCGACAGTTCCCGCCGTAGTACTTCCGAGTTTCCGGACCGAGTCCTAAAAAATATCCTCCAAAATAAAGATATATATTAATAACAAACAACGCAAATTCCTACTAGAAAGGATTAACAGAGGTGATAACTTAGATACGGTACACTATCCAGCAAACACGAGGTAGCATAAAATATGTTAAATTCAATTTGGAAACATTGATAGCTAGAAACACATTAGTCAAAGGTTATGTCGTCCAGAAGTTGCAAGTGTGTTGAGAGATTCATCATCGATCCATAAAAGAGAGTTGTGTGAACTAGACGGAAGGAGTCAACAAGGAGATCAATGTCATAAAAGGAGTATCAATAGAGAGTATCGACTGAAATAACAAAGGAGAGTATTGACAAAAAATATTAATAGAGAGTTCATGGTGATAAAGAACAGAAAAAAGCAAGCACAAATCACCAATGGGCAAAAAAGATGGATCACAACAGCCTAAGGATTTATAAGAAACTAAGAACAAATATTTGAACAGTCTACAGCTAAAATGATGATATTATTAAGGGAGAAGCAAATACAGTACAAATAAAACACATTAGGAAGTTTGAGAGTAGGCAGAATGTGACATTCATGGGAAGTTGTTTAGAGAAGATCAAGAGTGTTCCAAGTTATGAATCTTTTTCCAAGATAGAAGAGAGAATTAACAAATACAACTTACTAAATTGTTATACAAGCACAAACATGTATATGCCTATATCTAACCAATAGAAATTAACAATAAAAATATACATATATAATGAAGTAGAATATCATCAATAATGAAAAAATAGAATAATAATAATAACAAAAGTAGATTCCTATCATAAATAGCTAGCATACATGATAATTTGAATACAGTAACATAATATAACACAACTTATCTCCATCTTTCATAATTGGATTTTTTCACAATTGAAAATTAAAATAAAATATTTATCAAGGTCAAATTCCAAAGCATACAGAAATAGCATAAAACATTTTTAATAAAACAATTATCAGATTCTTATCATCAAAAGTCTTCAATTTCTTTACACGTTAGTACCATACTATTAGAAAGTACCAATCTCAACTTCGAAATTAATCAAAAGGATCAACTAATTGGTACCTTTCACTGATGAGCAGTGAGCCGAGTTGACACTTTGCCTCTGAAGTATTCTAATGTGATGATCAACATTCATAATGTTATAAGAACACTTTTCTACGAAGCTTGATCCTGCAAGATGTTATTATTTGTTCTCGAGTGAAAAACAAAGTTCTGCGTAATAACCATAACACGGTATATAAATAAATACCTGATGGTTGATAATGATTTACATTCTGCATATGTTTAGCAAAATCCATGATTTGACTACAGGTTGAAGCAGAGTTTCTCATTGGTTTATCAACCTGAAAGGAAAGGTAGTGCACTGCCTGGTCATCCCCACCACTGACAACACAATAAACTTGCCCTAATTTGCCATTAGTATCCTTAATCTCTGATACATGAAGGCAATTGACACCCGACTGGTGAACAGAACTTAGGACAAGCAAAGGCAGAAGTTCTTGTCTTGCTAAGGAGGTCATAGAACGAGCATCAAATGAAGATGAGGAATCAGAACTTCTAGTATGGTGACTACCTATTTGATCACGCACAAGATGGCATTCCTGCCCACCTGAGCATTCGGGAGAAATATTTTCGGAACTTACGGCAGATGTGCCACTGCTAAGTTTGTTTTTGCCCATAGAATCTCTCATTTTATTCTGACTAGGTTGGTTGATCAAGTACCTCCACCATCGCCCACCCTCACTTCCTCTTCCTGTTCTAGGCCTTCTTTGACTGTCAATAAACAATTTAGGCTGATAATCCAAAAGAAGCTGCATAAAATTTTGCACTGTTTCAGTAAGATCCCAGAAAGAGATGCTACCATCTGTAGAACCACTAATAACAATATGCGCTACATCAGTTGAGTTATTACCTACAAAAATGACAATTATATTTATTAGAATAAAGCTGATGGAAGATGTCATAAAACTTGCAGGAGAGCCGAATCAAACTAAATGTTCCAAAAAGCATCACTAACTAAGATGAAGAGATCACAAATAAAAAAATAAAGGTGTAAATAAGTATTCTATAACTTGCTCGTGCTGACTTTCTTCTACTTAAAGTTTTTACTTCCTGGAAGATAATGAAATATAACCCAAGGACTGAAAAACCTAAAGATTATGAAGAATATGCAAGAATTATGTAATTGAGAGGCTATTTATTTCTTGTATCTTAACCAAACCATAAGTTTTGATGAACTTCCTTATTTGGCATTTCATTGAAAGGCAACCCCTAGATTAGCCTATAATTAGGATCCAATACAAGTTATTGGAAGCTTGATCTCCTCCAAGTGATTGATAAGAGGCAGCTCTCAAAGTCGCATGTCATTTCAGTCGGAATAGCTAAATATCAATCCAGCATTCTTACATTTCAATCGAGCAAAATAGCATACAAAGAGTCTTTAGCATACTATACTCCAGCCCTAAATGCATTTTAAATTTTCCCATCTTTCGCTTATAGGAAGATAGAGAAATATTTACTATTTAATTAATTCAGTTGGTCCTGATACATCCTCGAAGTTTCTAGTTGGTATGCTAATCTGAAATTAATCGATATGGATGCCGGCCAGGAACTCTCTTCTAATTGGGCTCTATTTTATTATTTTCACTTCATCAACAGTCAACTAGCACTCTGTTCAGTAATTAGCAAATTGAGCATCACAAAACGGTCAAACATGCTGTCGGGGATAGCACTCTATGAAGCTCTCAAGTTCATGCATAACTCGTTGCCATCTCTCTCTCTCTCTCTCTCTCTCTCTCTCTCTCTCTCTCTCTCTCTCTCATCTATATATATATATATATATATATATATATATATATATATATCAGGGATAGCATTCTTTGAAGCTCTCAAGTTCGTGCATAACACGTTGCCATCTCTCTCTCTCTCTCTCTCTCTCTCTCTCTCTCTCTCTCTCTCTATATATATATATATATATATATATATATATATATATCAGGGATAGCATTCTTTGAAGCTCTCAAGTTCGTGCATAACACGTTGCCATCTCTCTCTCTCTCTCTCTCTCTCTCTCTCTCTCTCTCTCTCTCTCTTATATATATATATATATATATATATACATACATGCATTACTCTTTAACATTCCTGTTTTATTCTGCTTTACAGTTTTGCCGCTAACATTAGAAAATAACAGAAAATCATTGTAGTTACACTCTGAAGAGTGTTTGGGTCATTTTCCACAAAAAATACCAATGAATGGTGATAAAAAAATTCCCCTTAAATATAAGTGGTAAATTAAACGATAATGTAGTCATCAAATTAATAAAACTATTGTTGGACAGATAATTTGCAGATCACACCACATGCTCTTTTGAACGTAATAACAGTTTTATTATTTTAATGGCCATGTTATTTGATTTGTCACAAAAAATTAACATGATATACTTTATCATCACAAACTTATATTTCCTATGAGAAATGATCGAATTCCCTTTGAAATAAAAATCATAATGAATTTCATCACTATTTATATACTAGTGTCCAAACTATAAAGTATAATAAAATTACTTTTTTTAATAATTCATCAAATTATTATTATTATTATTAAAATGTAATTTACCAAGCTAACTTATTAATATTAAATGCAGGGTAAAGAACAAGATTAAACATTGAGTTCATACACATTATTAGTCAAATTCAAATGTAGAGACATACCAGAAGCACTGATGTAAAGAGGAACAGCAACATGTCTCAGCGTCAGCACTGGAGATGGTTGTGGCGCCAATAAAGCAACATCAAACCTGTCAAATGATGTTTTCAAAAAAACAAATCTCAAAAATCATTTTTGAAGAACAGGCATCATGGCGTTGGGGAATATGAGGGACACGAGTATCAGTGTAGATTATCAGAGCAGTCTACTTCCAATAAAACTACCAGTTGTCCGCTTTGCATGCTACTTACCAAAGGCGATAAGGCAAAAGAAGAGCCCTCAGTGATAACGTTGCATCTGAACAAGCAACAATAATGAAACAAGCTGTAAACCTGATTCAAAAATAAAAGAATTATGATTTTCATTTTTTTTTTCCATTTACTTGTATCACAAAGCTGGAAAGCCAGGAAAGAAATCAATGTTCAAATCCTGAAATCCAATAGCAACAAGAAAAATTTTTATCACCTGCTATCAACATGTTTAACCAAAAAGGCAGTGACTGCAAGGTATCTCCAATCATTTTCATGTATATCCATGGATGCATAATTGGAATTTTGCTCTCTATTTTCAACTATAGATGCTACTGGGTTCACATCGGAGGCATTTCTATGTTCAGTAGCAACTGGTAGTTTTCCCAACCTTTTCCGTGGACTGGCATATTTTGACGGGCTATGGGTAGCCAGCCACTGAAAACAGATAGACGAATGTTTACAGTTGGAAGAACAATAAGTATTTTCTAATTCTCTAACATCAAGATGCAGTTCAGTATGATCTGCAGTCTGATAACACAAAATCCATGAAGTCAAAACTTGTTTAGCACCAACTGAAATAAGTAATGGACATTCAGTTTTGCTGCAATCTAAAACATCATTCAAGATACAGCATTTTTTATCAGCCCCAATTGAATATATTTTCGATATAAAGCATATACATCTCACTGCTGATCCACCAATATGCTCACCAAGTAGCTTTGACTCACGCCAACTTTCTGAGTTCAGAGATTTACACCTGCTGAATTCAATAATCAGATCCACAATTGCCTTGGGTATCTTTAATAATAAAAAAGAGTATTCACCATAGCCTTAAACACAAAAGAAAAGTGAATCCAGAGAAACACAGAAAAACTAGCTATACTATAATTTGAAGAAAAAAAAAACTACATGGCAGGTTTTTCTTTTCTGGGAATGTTGAATGCAAGAGCTACGTAGACAGGATTCAATCCCAAGTTCATGGAATCAGCTTCCAAAATCTTCACCAAGCTAAGCTAGCAGGTAACCCAAATTTCTTATTTCTACAAAAGACAGAAACTGAGAATGGCAGCACTAATGACAACCAATTACCATAAATACTCAAGAAGGAAACTGCACAGCTAATCAACAGCAGAAAATAATTTTGGATAGCAATAACAAAACATAAAAAAAACTGACATCATTTTCTCAGTCATGAATCTCATTGCTCTTTCTAACCTTGTTAATCTCACTGTTCCATCTTCACAGCCTGTCACAATCATCGAATCACAAGGTTTTACTGGATTTGATTGCAGGGGAACCGATATGAAACACACCGTATGTATCTCTCTTCCATGGTATTGCAGGTGCAAAACCTGCGTGTGTTGCTGTCTTTCATGGGCAGGCACCCACCGCCTATGTATATGGATGTTAAAATCCTGGAAACATTTGGGCATGCGGGGTATGACACAAAAATTATAATTAATAAATAAATGAAACCATCATTATTAACAAGCAGATTCTTACCAGAAGTTGGTTTAACTAAAAGATTTATTATTTATGAGTACCTCAATGACTGATAATAATTCAGGAATATATTCTACGTACCTTAACATATGTAAAGCAGAACTGATACTCAGGAACAGCCCCCAAATGAAAAGAATATGGACGCCGCCATCCCCCACAAGGGATTTCTAACATCTGTTGAAAGCAAAAGAAGCATCAGCCTAGAGTTTGAATATTTAGACGTAAATAAGCATTTGAAATACCTTTGTATCATTTGCTAGGTTCCACAAGATAAAGTCCACGGATGTAAACCCTATTCCATATTCAGCCATTGGACATTCTATAAATGGGATCGAACTTGTGTAAACAGTTTGAACTGTACTCAACTCTTTCACTTCTTTCATTCTAATAAATTCCAGTACTTGTAATTTCTTATCGTATTTGAAATAGCAAATACATCCATCACCTCCTGTCTAGAAACATAAGAAATTTCATTGCTTGAGTTCAGTCTGCCTTTTTTGGATGTCTGACAAAATTTTCAAGTTCAACAACTTACTGTGCGTATTTCCATTTGGTTGAAATCCAACATAGTAATCATGATGCTGGTTACGGTGGAAATCCCATGTGCTCCTTTAAACTGATTTATTGTGGAAACCTTTTCCACCATTTCAATAGAGTCAGAATTCATTATGTCCTCTGACAAGGGATATACAGTAAGATTACCACGCAGATCACCACATACTAAAACCTACAAGTAAATATCACGTTACAGACATCAAGTAAAGGTCCGTTCTAAAGCAATATTGCTGTAAGCTTGAGCATGTTGTCACACCAACCAAACAATTTAGTTCAAGTAAATTACTTGCTCACGGGGCTCTCAGAAGTCAACAGCTTTAAGGGAAAACGCTTTGGTACTCACAAGTTTTAGCTTAAAGCATTTCAACACTCGAATTACAGAAAAATTTCAGTTGAAAAATAATTGCACGCTTTATATATCTAAGGATATACAACGACGCCAATATTAAATCACAATTTTGTGAATATAATCCTTCTTTTATAGTACTAGCCATATTTCATTAAACGCTCACATATGCTCACACATATGCATATAATTTTGGCAAATTCTTCTCTCTTGTGGTTGAAGTTTACTACAGTATTTAAAAAAAAAAATTGATGCTAAAAATTAAAAGTGAGAAGTGCCCTCGTCAAGCTGACAGTAATAATTCCATAAAAGAACCAAAAGTATGTGATCTCAGCCTCCTCTAATATTAGTCTGTTTGAGTATTTCCGTATATTACCCACAAAAAATGTACATATTGAATAGTATAACATTGCAAATGCATTTCATAGGAATCACCTCATCTCTTGCTGACACATCCAGACACATTATCCGTGCCCCAAAATATGATGCGAACTCCGCAATAAAAGAGACCTGGGGTTGCAAATTGTTCTCATCAGTGTCAGTCTCAAAAGCATTGTTTATTTTCCAAAGTTTTAATATCCCTCTAGGGTCAACTGTAAAAAGGTGTCTGCATTATAAATGAAAAGCATAAATGATCAACCCTTTGAAAATCTGCACTATACAACAAAAAAAGGAAAAGTTTCATCATGCACACAATTCTTATGTATTTATATATCTAACTCCTAATGTTTGATTTTAATAGCTATAACAGTTTGGTATTATAAACCCATATATAAAAATCTGTAGTTCACTTTTAAAAAGTTAGTAATAGTTGTATTCTTGATGTGATGTTAAAGATTTGAGTGGTATGTATGTAAATATCAAAGTTTAGGTTTGAGATGTAAATACATGAGAATTGTATGGTATGTATGTTATTGCTCCAAAGAAAAAAAAAACAATAACCTAATACTCACCTACAGCCTAGTGACTTGCACCAATAGATTCCTAACAGTTGTCTCTTCTTTTCAGCAGTCCAAGCAAGAGAGAAAACCACCATTGAAGTTGATGTATCATCAATCACCTTCATGACTGTAGCTTTTCCCATGCCATCACCAACAGCAATGACATACTCCATAAATGAAGAAGATTTACAAGATCTCATAGGCATTAAATCCATGCAAACAATTGGTGATTCTTTACTCACTTGGGCGAGTTGAGTCCATCTTACAGCCCCAGGATTGCAAATCTCAACGTGATACAATAAACCATTGTTAGTGGCAACATAGAGAGCATTCTCTTGAGCAAAACACAAGCAACGTACATATTCACTTTTGCTGCGGCATAAAGACGGAATACATATACATAAGCAAATAAAAGACCACAAGAGCCAATCGAATATACAAAAAAAATCAACTAATTCATAGTCGAAAAAAAAATCATGCATGATATTTACAAGAATAAAAAAAATGTATCATAATGCACATTAAGGCAGGAATTTACATCAGAAAAACAAAAATTAAAGATTAGAAACACCTAGAAATAATTACAACGACGAAGTAATAAGCACACTGAAAAAAAAAATCAACTAAATAATCATTAATAATGAAGCAAAGAAGCAAAACAATTGCTTATCCATTTGACATCCAATTATAAGAATCCAAAATAAACCAAATTTTAATGGGTGGCAAAAGATTTACTTGGAGAATCAAAAAAAAAATTTCAATAAATAATAAAAGTTTGTTGTGGAGTAATAATGTGAAAGAAAAGATAAAATATAAGAAGTCATGTTATAAAAAATGCTTTAAATGTAAAAGCTTAAGGAACTGAGAAAAATATAAAATGACCAGTAGGGAGTCTAAGAGAATAATCTGTGATGCTAAAAATTCTGTTTTTAGTGATATTTATAATTGATTAAATACTAAATAGAGTAAAAATATATGTATAAACTAGCCAAACATAAAGAAAAGAAAAGTAAATATTTAACTCAAGTAAAGTGTATTAAAGATGAAAATCCAAAAGTACTTTTTTTACAAAAAGATATTCAACATAGGTGGGTGAGTTATTTTGATAAATTTTATAATGAAGTTTCTGAAAATATGATCGACCTTAGTGATCTTAATATCGTTAATAATAATAAAATGTTTTATTTTTACCGTCATATTAGTAAAAAATAGGTTGAGAAGGCTTTAAAGAAAATCAAGGGTGGAAAGTCTGTAGGACTTGATGATATCCCAATTGAAGTATGAAAATATATAAGAGATTTGAGAGTTTTTTTGCTTACTAAAATCTTTAATATTATTTTTAAAAATAGAATAGTATTTTGGTCCCTATTTTTAAGAATAAATGAGATGCACAAAAGTGTACACATTACAGAGAAATTAAATTAATGTGTCATACTTTAAAATTATGGGAGGGGGTGAATGAAAATAGGTTAAGACGTATTACAAAGAATTCTCATAATCAATTTGGGTTTATATTGGAAGATATACATTTTTTGAGAGATTTGATGGAGTAGTTCAAAGAGAATAAGGAGGATAGACATATGATTTTTATTGATTAAGAAAAAGCTTACGATAAGGTCCCAAGAGATATTCTTTGGAGAGTTCTAGAGAAGAAAGGTCTTGATAGAACTTATATTCAAGTCATTTAAGACATGTATACTAGGGTTGTTATTTGTGTTCAAACAGAAGAATGATTGAACGAATATTTTCTTATTTCAATTGGATTACATCACGGATCGGTTTTAAGCCCAATTCCTTTTGCTTTAGTTATGGATTCTCTTACTTGACATTTATAGAAGGTGTGCCTTAGTGTATGCTTTTTGTTGATGATATCCTTATGGATAAGACGAGAGAAAAAGCTCAGAAAAAATATGAATTATGGAGGTTACATTGGAGTCTAAAGGCCTTTGTTTGAGTAGAAATGGAATATGATTTTAGTAGTAGTAGTTATAGTGACAGATTTGTAACATGGGTGATCAAATTATTAAAAGGTATAAACGCTTTAGATATCTGAGGTCTATTGTTCAAAGTGATGGTGATATAGATGAGGAAGTTATGAGTAAAATTCAAAGTTGGTTGGTTGAATTGGAGAAATGCTTCGGGCATATTGTGTGATAGAAAAGTACAACTTAGACAGAAAGGAAAAGTTTAGAAGATGGTTGTGAGACCTACAATGCTCTATGACACAGAATGTTGGCTTTTAAAGGAGAAGGATAAAACTAAGTTAAGTGTTGTCGAGATGAGACTGCTTAGGTGGATGAGTGGCTTTACACATAGAAACAAAATGAGAAATGAATATATCCGTGATAGGGATGGTGTAGCTCCAATGACGGACAATATTAGAGAGAGACGTCTTAGATGGTTTGGTCACATTAAACGTCGATTATCTGTTGATCCGATTACGAGAGTAGATGTTTTCTATTCGACTTTCTTAAAAAACGCAGAGGTGTACCAACAAAGACTTAGGCATCTTTATTTATTAGAATTAAATGAAAATATGACACTCAATAGAACACAATAGAGAAAATTGATTCATGTAGCCGACCACACTTAATGTGATAAAGGTTTGTTGTTGTTGTTGGTTGTAAAATGGGTGATGATAGGAGCACAACCAACTCTATGTTTAATGTCCATAGTGAGATTTTTTTATTCATCTTCCTGTTTTATGAAAATAATTTGTTGTTTTTCTTATAAGTTCGTTAGAATTTATTCTTAGGAAAAATTCTATTTCATGTATTTCATTTTATTTTATTTGCTCGTATTTCATTCATGCGTGCCTTCACACAACAGTTCTTCTCCATCACGTGGTCGCCAATCTTACAAGCCTTTAGTCGACCTATAGCCCAAGGCTCTACATGCATTCCCAACACCAATACCTATATGCTTCTCTACTGTCCAATCCTAGAACAACCCCTAAAGATGGCTCTGGAACGCTTCCAAATTGTGTGCCATTATATGCTATTTCACATCAACCTTGCCTTCAGTAAGATTGAAATCAAAGCTAGAATAACAACCAATTTCTATCCACGACGTGCTTGTTGAGCAACCACCAACTGTTAAACAAGGATCTCCACTAGTATAGAATTTAAGGATTGAGAGATTTTTTAGTGAAGAACAGTGGGTTTACAAATCTCAATTAGACAACTTTACGGGTATGAATCTGTTGAATCCTGATTTGTTTGTCCGAAGGTTGCACCAAAATCATCCCAAGCATAGATAAAAAGAAAGAACGGTTAAAAAAAAGGCCACAAGAGTGGAAGAGTGAAAAAATCCACTATAATGCTCAACAATATAGAAATTTTAAGCTTTTTGCATAGAATTATGTAACACCAGCTCTCCTTGCTACCCACTGTTTTGAAGGATCAAAATTTTAGTGTTATAGGAGAGGTTACACAATAAGCTATATACATGAAAAACTATGATTGGACAACTATCAGTTACTTGGTGTAAAATAAGAAAAAACAACTCAAGAACTCGGACTAGTGCTCGGCTAGATAGTTGGGAAAAAGTCGATGGTCCTCAGATGTGAATAGCCAAATAGCTCTTGGGCTTGGCCCATTGGGCCCAGTGGCCATACAAATTAAGAAGTTCTTCCTAAGCTGGGTGACCAAGTTTTCATTGAACCTAGCTGGCAAGTTCACTATGATCCAAACGAGTTGCATTCTAAAAGCTCACTGGCGAGTTCTCCTCCGATCTAGATGACAAGTTCTACTCAAACCCAGTACTGACAAGTTTGTCTTCAACTCATCCTTGCTTGGCATGTTCTTTATTTGGCATCTCAGATGTACACAACTTATAGTTGGATTTATGTTTCTTATTCATATCAAATCTATTAATTATTGCATGGACCATACTTAGAAAACTTCAACTATACAGGGTTGAGTGACCATTTGCTACCTAGCCTTTGGAAGTTCCACCAACTATTAAAAGTTTGGATGCATAAAAATAAGACAGCCTGATGCCTTAGTCAAAAGCTCTTGAAAATTATAGATTATTTTCATTTTCATGTGTGACTTTGTTGTAATTGTTGCCTACTATTATATAAGCAAAAAAAAAAACACAGTTATCTTAACTTTCCAATTGAACCACGCAATGTTATGCACAACTTATTTGCATATGAGTTCACACCTTACAACCACGCTGCAACACCCTATTCACGTTAATCAATGATTATCATGTTATGTAATTTTTCCCTTGATATATATATATATATGACTGTGTTGTTCTTATTTTTGACATTGATATCATGTCCACATAGCTCAAAAGTTAAAATTAACATTTACTTTCAACCTCTGATAGATAAGCTTTAGCTATTGTGGGAAACAAACGTGTTGTCTTATGGTATCTCTACGAAACAGAACTTTCAACTTAAAAGTATCTTTTGTGGATGATTACTGATTTTCTGACTTATGGGATGCTATTCGGTCGGAGAACATCTGAGAAATTAGCTTGTTCTTATTGCATGGTAATTATTTTGGGGTTATTTATTTGGCCAAAAGTCTATGACCGAATCCAAATTTTTTGAAATAAAATTAACCTCAATAAAATGAAAATTTTTGAAGTTACAAACTTCGACATTTTTCTCTACTTTCCAATTTGGTATTTTACTAAATAAAATATATATATGTATATATATATAAATAAATGACTTTCTCACCGACATAAATTAAAGCCTCCTTTGGTAGACGTTTTGTTTTGTTCTTGTTCCTGTCGAATTTCAGCTCACTGATGTTTTCCTGTCGTCTGCAGAGAAAATGTCAGGACAGAAGTTGATCTTTACTTTTAAGGATGGCTTGAATCTCGCACTTAACGAAGAAAGGGCACCACAGGGTGGCATCATAGACTTCGACGTGGACTTCAATCAACTCAATGTGGACTATGAGGGTCCCCTGATGGGTGTGGTTAGTCATCAAGAGAAAGAGGGGCTACCGTCGTTGTTAAAGATTAACACCAGGAAGGATTCCTCACTGAAGGGGAAGAAAGTGATAGTACAGCAAGATCCGATGGAGGGGACTAGTCGCCTTCCGTCTATGATAACTGCACCAACTGGAGGCCTAGTCACTGCTAATGACGAGAGACTGTCAGATGCACCATTGCGAAGAACTCAACGCAGAAACGCCAACCGACGAAAACATAGAGCTTTCCGGCGTGAAGAAAGAAGACGCCAACATGAAACAGAAGATTTGCTTAACCTATTCCAGAAGGAAAAATCTACGAGTCAGGCATGAGAGAGACTTCTTCCAGCCTGCCCGCCACAGAGGAAGAGTACGAGTTAGCTACAGAGCCGAAGATACCAGAGGTTCCGGATACGGGTTGCGCGACATGCAATGCCGATATTCCCACAAGTACGTCAGCTACAGAGGCATTCGTGGAATGCCCGAACAGTAACGTCCTCCACCTAGAACGTTACAGTACTCTGGAGAGTACATGTCCACCTACTATGGATTATAGATCACCGATCAATCAATGGAGGAATCATATGTTCCGCTAGATACAAAGTCGTATATTCTGCTGGATACAGAGACGGAATCAGCTTGGATTCCTACTGACATTAAAATGAGGGAGCGTCCTCGATAGCTACCAATGATCACCATAGCAGAATTCGATAAATTGATTAAAGTAAAGAAAAGAGAAATTGAATTTTACGAAGAAGTTCAAGGGAGATTCATCAATATACTAGAAGGCTTGGAGCTGTACACCAAAGTCTTCTCTAAAAGCGACGAAAGGAGCATTCTCGACTACATATTCGACCTAAAAGACAGGTCGAGCGGGTCATTTGATGGAGAGAACCTATTACGAACCAAAGAAATGGATGTTGTTATAATTTCACCAGAGACAGACAAGGGAATCCCCCAGGGATTTTAAGACATGATGAGGTGGATCTGTTACCTCTTATGATAAAATGGATGACCAAGAGGATGGTTCGATGGAGCATACTTCCAGCCGACTGCATTCCCAACAGCTGCATCATCAATATTTATGATGAGGGTGACTGCATTCCACCGCATATAGACCATCATGACTTTGTGAGACCTTTTTCCACGATCTCCTTCATGAGTAAGAGCAATATCCTGTTTGGGAAAGAAATAGATGTCGTTGGCCCTAGCGAGTTCAGAGGATCCGTGGAGATTCCACTACCAATGGGTTCAGTGCTGGTTCTTAAAGGAAATGGAGCAGACATCGCCAAACACTGCATTCCAGGAGTGTAATACCCTAAGATTTCTGTGACTTTCAGAATGATGGATAACAGCAATATGCAGTATGGATTCCTTCCGGATCCGGAGTTAGAAGAGCCACTGCATTACGAGTTGTTAGAGGGTCGTACCTTTAAGCACATGCAAAGAGGAACTCTTGCTCTGAAGCGTGGCTTAGTAGGTCGGCTCGATCAGGAGCTCGCCCCACCAGAGATGGACATTCAGGAGACAGCTTTTTGTACTGCTTTTTGACACAACATATGAGATGATATATGCATCATATATGCTCAACTTGTGATATGTACCCAACATGAGATGTTTTCAGAAGTACTTTTGATGCATTCAGCATATTATACCTTTTGATGCTTCGGTCTATGTTCAATCTGTAACTCATGTTTAAAGCAGATTAATGAAATCTCTTTCAGAATCTTGTCAGTTTGTTCAATTACCTTTTTTGTGTGATGGATAAAAAGCCACGGAACCATGCGTTGGTTCTAAACCGCAATGAACAAAGAACAAAACAATAAAGACTTCATAATAATAAAATTCAAATAAAAATACTCTTTTGAGAAATCAACCAACGAAAATTTTGAAAAACATATTTTGATAATTAAAACAAGAAAAGAAAATAAATTTATTGAGTTTGTTTATCTCGAGCTCGAGATTTCTTACTCTTTGTTTGTGCAGCGCGACTATCATGGTCTGCACCAGTTTTCTTCACATCCCCACGGAATTTCACATTCTGCACAAAATCTCACAAAACCCCACATATTATCCTCACCAATGTCAACCTTATCACATGACGCATATCTATGAAGTTAACACTACGAACTCTCTACACTGTTTTCATGTTGCTCTCCGGGTCAGCAACTAAATTCTGACTCCAATCTTCGAGATTGGTAAAAAAATTGCACAAACAACCAGAATTTAGGTACTACAATGGCGACTCCCCATAGCAAGTGGATATTCGATTAAAATCAATGATTAGAAACTCTCGTTGGGGATTGGAGAGTGGGTTTTGAGTTATTAAGTTTTAGATGTTTACTAAGGATGGGAATCAATATTTAGGTACTGACCCCGAGGTGGAATTGAAATTTAGATATTAATCTCGGAAAGGAGTCGGAATTTAGGTACCGACCTCAAAAGATAGGAATCACAATTTAAGCACTGATCCCAAAATGAGAATTGAAATTTATGTATCAATCTCAAAAATAAAATCATAATTTAGATACCGACCTCAGGGATGGGACCAGGATGTCATGTTCCATTTAAGAGGGTCTTACACCAGTCTCTAAGATTGAGAATAAGATGTCATGTTCCGTTTAAGGAGATCTTACACCAGACTCGAAGATTGAGAATAGGATGTCATGTTCCGTTTAAGTGGGTCTTACACCAATCTCGAAGATTGAGAATAGGATGTTGTGTTCCATTTAAGGGGGCGAATAGGATGTTGTGTTCCATTTAAGGGGGCCTTACACCAAACTCGAAGATTAAGAATAGGATGTCGTGTTCCATTTAAGGGGCCTTACACCAATCTCGAAGATTGAGAATAGGACGTCGTGTTCCATTTAAGGGGGCCTGACACCAATCTCGAAGATTGAGAATAGAATGTCATGTTCCATTTAAGAGGGTTTTACACAAATCTCGAGGATTGAGAATAGGATGTCATGTTTCATTTAAGGGGACCTTACACCAATCTCAAAGATTGGAGTCAGAATTTAGATACTGGCCCCGAGAGCAACATGAAAACAGTGTAGAGAGTTCGTAGTGTTAACTTCGTAGATAAGTGTCATGTGATAAGGTTGACATTGGTGAGGATAATATGTGGGATTTTGTGAGATTTTGTGCAGAATGTGAAATTCCGTGGGGATGTGAAGAAAACTGGTGTAGACCAGGATTGTCGCGTTGTGCAAGCAAGATTAAGAAATCTCGAGCTCGAGATAAACAAACTCAATAAATTTATTTTCTTTTCTTGTTTTAATTATCAAAACATATTTTTCAAAATTTTCGTTGGTTGATTTCTCAAAAGAGTATTTTTACTTGAATTTTACTATTATCAAGTTTTTATTGTTTTGTTCTTTGTTCATTGTGATTCAGTGATTTTTTATCCATCGCACAAAAATGACAATTGAACAAACAGACAAGATTATGAAAGAGATTTCATTAATCTGCTTCAAAAAGGAGTTACAGATTGAATATAGGCTGAAGCATCAAAAGGTACAATATGTTGAACGCATCAAAAGTACATCTGAAAACATCTCATATTAGGTACATATCACAAGCTGAGCATATCTGATACATATATCATCACATATGTTGTGTCAAAAAGAAGTACAAAAAGTTGTATCTTGAATGTCCATCTCTAGTGGGGCGAGCTCCTGATCGAGCCGACCTACTAAGCCACGCTTCAGGGCAAGAGTTTCCCTTACATGTTTAAAGGTGCAACCCTCTCACAGCACGTAAGGCAGTAGCTCTTCTAACTCCGGATCCGGAAGGAATCCATACGGCATCTTGCTATTATCCATCCTTCTGAAAGTCATAGAAACCCTAGGCTATTGCACTCCTGGAATGTAGTGTTTCGCGATGTCTGCTTCATTTCCTTTAAAAACCAACACTGAACCCACTGGTAGCGAAATCTCAACGGATCCTCTGAACTCGTCGGGGTCAACGACATCTATTTCTTTCCCGAACAGGATATTGCTCTTACTCATGAAGGAGACTGTGGAAAAATGTCTCACGAAGTCATGATGGTCTATATGCGGGGGAATGCAGTCATCCTCATCATAGATATTGATGATGCAGCTGTTGGGAATGCAGTCAGCTGGAAGTATGCTCCATCGAACCATCCTCTTGATCATCTATTTAATCATAGAATGTAACGGATCCACCTCATCATGTCTTAAAATCCTTGGGGGATTCCATTGTATGTCTCTGGTGAAATTATAACAATATTGGATGGTGATTCTACCTTTTCCACACATCCATTTCTTTTGTTCGAAATAGGTCCTCTCCATCAAAAGACCCGCTCGACCCCTATCTTTTAGGTCAATATGCAGTCGAGAATGCTCCTTTCGTCGCTTTCAGAGAAGACTCTGGTGTACAGCTCCAAGCCTTCTAGTATGTTGATGAATCTCCCTTGAACTTCTTCATAAAATTCAATTTGTACTTTCTTTACTTTAATCACTTTGTCGAATTCTGCTATGGTGATCATTGGTAGTTGTCGATGAAGCTCCCTCATTTCAATGTCAGTAGAAATTCAAGCTGATGTCGTATCTGTATCCAGCGAAATATACGACTCTGTATCCAGCGGAACATATGATTCCCCCGTTGAGTGAATGGTGATCTGTAATCTATAGTCGGTGGACATGTACTCCTCCAGAGTACTGTAACGTTCTAGGTGGAGGACATTACAATCCGGGCATTCCACAAATGCCCTTGTAGCTGACGTACGTGTGGGAATCTCGGCGTTGCATGTCGGGCAACCCGGACAAAGATCATCCAGAACCTCTGGTATCTCCGGCTCTGTAGCGAACACGTACTCATCCTCTGTGGCGGGCAGACTGGAAGAATTCTCTCTCATGTCTGGCTCGTAGATTTTTCCTTCTGGAATAGGGTTAAGCAAATTTTTTGTTTCCTGTTGGAGTCTTCTTTCTTCACGCCGAAAAGCTATATGTTTTCGTCGGTTAGCGTTTCTGAGTTGAGTTCTTCGCAACGGTGCATCTGACAGTCTCTCGTCATTAGCAGTGAGTAGGCCTCCAGTTGGTGTAGTTATCATATACGGCAGGCGACTAGTCCCCTCCATCGGATCTTGCTTTACTATCACTTTCTTCCCCTTCAGTGAGGAATCCTTCCTGGTGCTAATCTTTAACAACGACGGTAGCCCCTCTTTCTCTTGATGGCTAACCACACCCATCAGGGGACCCTCATAGTCCACATTGACTTGATTGAAGTCCGCATCGAAGTCTATGATGCCACCCTGTGGTGCCCTTTCTTTGTTAAGTGTGAGATTCAAGCCATCCTTAAAAGCAAAGATCAACTTCTGTCCTGACATTTTCTCTGCAGACGACAGAAAAACATCAGTGAGCTGAAATTCGACAGGAACAAGAACAAAACAAAATGCCTACCAAATGAGACTTTAATTTATGTTGGTGAAAAAGTCATTTATTTATATATATATACATATATATTTTTTATTTAGTAAAATACCAAATTTAAAAGTAGAAAAGAAGGTCGAAGTATCTAACTTCAAAAATTTTCATTTTATTGAGGTTAATTTTATTTCAAAAATTTTGGACTCGTTCATAGACGTTTGGCCAAATAAATAACCCTGGAATAATCAAGATTTCAAAATTTCAATTCAGGCAATGTCAGGTTGCATAGTATGTCGTCAAGTATTGTCTGTTGACTGGCAACATGGGTCTTCCGCCTTGGGAATCCACCAGCTGGTAGGCTCCTCGTGGATAGAATTTTTCAACGATAAATGGTCCCTCCAAAGTTGGCTCAAATTTCTTACCTATCTTGTGGCGCGCAAAAATAGGTCCCTTGAGAACGAGAACGAGGTCACCAACTTTGAATGTCCTTGGGCGGACCAACTTGTCATGAGTTTGTGTCATCCTTACCTGGTAAAGCTCCAAATGATGATGTGCTTCTAGTCACTTTCCTTCGAGACTTTCCAATTCTTCAAGTCTAAGCTCCGAAAATTGCACATAACGGATAACTTATTTCATGCTTCAATATGCAACGGCCTCAAGGCCAAAACATACTAAGCAATCATAAGTAAAATATGCCATCTTTCCCAAATAACATTTGCTAAACTTAAAGGAGCATGTGAAGCATATTAGACTTTCCAAGCAATAGGCATCAAGTTTAGAGAAGCATAGATAAAGCATGCTAATTCTTCCAAATGGCACATATCAAATTCAAAGAAGTAAATGAAAGGCATGTTAAACTCTCAAAACAATATGTTTCAAGCTTTAAGGAAACAAAGATAAAACATGTCAAGTTCTCCGAATAATGTGTTTCAAGTTTCCCCTCTTTTTCTTTTCTTCTCTCTTTTTTCTCTTTTTTCACAATGGATGCTTCAAACCCAATGAGACATCATTTTCTAGTCATTCAAAAGTCATGCACATTTCATGCCACCTACACATGCATGTATCTCACCAAAAGAGCAAAGCCCCCAAAGCTAAAGATATTTGGTAACATTAAGTAGAGCATGCTAAATGAAACCCTCTATCTCAAGTTTCCATCTTAAAGCCATATGGATTTGAATCAATTCTCATGAAGTGAATAATGATAAAGCATGTAGTATGATGAATGAAGAAGTAACTAGCTCTATTTTTCATCAAGAGAACTTCCCACAATATCACATTCCACATGACTATCTCCAAAGCATTCACTTTGAAATGCGAAAAAAAAAATTTTTTTGATTCGATAGTCATCGAAGGTTCTTAGCCCACAATCACCCACTCCGGAAGAATAGAGATGCATTTTTTAAAAATAGAGTTGAACGATTAAGTTCACCTCCAAGGAAAACTAGAAGCAATTTATTATATATAATCAGTGAAGTACTAAAAATATTACATAATAAAGTAGTTTTTTTTTTTTTTGTTACATAAAAATTACATTTTTTTGTTACATAAAAAACTACTTTATTATAAAGCCCTTGAAAATTATGAACTAAGTAACAGATTTATATGTGAGTTTTAGCAAATGTTTTTTTTTTCTATTGGATATTCAAAAGTAATTATATTTGCATCAATATTCAGTAGCAACTTGCTAAGAAACACTAAAAAAGTTTGCCCCATTTTCCTTCAAGAGTATTACAAAACTCTTTAATAGAATTGTCACATATTAAAAGAGAATATGTCAAAGTAAATGGCATATATCCAAGAGATGCTACTGTCCTAAAAAATAGTTGGAAAGAAGAAAATACAACATTTCTTTGCTTGTCCACTACGACATGATGGTTAAAGCAATAGCCAATTGAACATAATTGAGCATCTGACTGAGAACAAAGTCAAAAGCTTGCCATTAAGGTATTTCGTGATGTTTCTCTAATCAGGAAGCGGAGAGTCTAGATGACTAAGCTTCTCATGAGATCCCATAAGAAAATAGAAAGCAAGATAGCGCAAGGGATATTTGATTGCATTGAGTTTGATAGTTGTATCAATGATGAATTAGATTTTTATGCCTGAAAAAGTAATAGAAAAAACCATCAAAATACACCACCAGAGGGTAGGGAGGAGAGTACAATAATGACTTAATAAATTTTAGATAGAGGTAAGATGATCCCCAAATTCTGTAGAGGTCAACTAGAAAGCATGCAAGTAGCAACAACATGCATTCAAGCAAGAGAAGCCAGCAAGCACATGAGTCACCATGTAGCAGCCAATAAGCTAGCAGAGCAAATGTAGGAGTGCGGTGGCAAGGGTGCATAGTCATGTCAATAAAAGAATAAGCAAATAAAAAATAGACAAAGGTACACCAAGTGTATTTTCTACAGAAGTACACTTTAAAATTATACACTGTTGGAGTTGAAACATATTTGTTAAAGCTTCAAATAGGTTTGTTATTTTGCACAAATGAATCCAAAATGGCCAAATTTGTACATAATAAAGATTAATGCCATTAGTAATAACTTTAGTCAGATATATAGGAGCTTAAAGAAACTCATTTGTGCTTCACTAAGCTTACATGCTTAAGAATGGTTATTTATTTTAAGGGATCACATCTTTAAGGAAATCACATAATGCTAAACTTAATACGCATTTATGTATTCCATATAAGCCCTAGAAGGATGTTTGCATAAACATTGTGTTAGGTATACTACGAACTCAACGCAAGCATTTTTTAAAGATAAAAAACATATCACAAATATTTAAGAAGTTTATTTATCCCTGACACTAACATCAACGCCAAAACCCCAATTCTATATGTTAGATTGACTCAAAATCTACATACAACTCGTTTTACTTTGTTCACCGAAAAGGCCATCCACGATCAAATGATCCCTTAGTGACTCATGAAGAGCTGCTATGTATCTCTCCCAACCTTCTGGATGAGAACCTTCACCATAACCCTCTAAAGGGTGCCTGAACGAGTGGCACATTATTATGCATAGCACTCCCGAGTAACGCCAACAAGTATGGACAAGAAATTTATAAAAAGTGACATGAAAGTTGAAAAACATTTTCAGCTGTTTTTTTAGAAATAAAACTCTGATTGTTTGTTTGTCTTGTCAATAAAAATTTTTTATTTTTTTTGTTGAACAAAAAAAAAAAGACTAGGGCACAATAAAAACAATGATAACAATAATAATAATAATAACATTTTCAGCTGTTTTTTTAGAAATAAAAACTCTGATTGTTTGTTTGTCTTGTCAATTTTTTTTCTTTTGTTGAACAAAAAAAAAAGACTAGTGCACAATAAAAACAATGATAACAATAATAATAATAATAACTATTATTATTATTACTAATATTAATAAACTGCTACTTGTCATAAGCATCACAAAGATAATCTAATCATCTCCTATTGTACTTGATAAGCAGGGACGTACAAAGTGTTCCGGCTATCACAAAAGATGTAAATACTTGACGATAAAATAATAAAACAAATTGCGGACAATATAATTAAAATGTAATGATCTCACTTCTAATTTATTTTTCTGAGATGACACTTTAAAGCAATTCAGTTAATGCAAAGACTTCAAAATCAACATCCGGGATGCCAATCATTTTTAATTGTTTTAAGAAAACAAGGAAAAACAGATTAGGACTTTATGGTTTAAATAAGTACTTCAAAAAAAAATATCTTATACAAAGAGCAGGAAAAGGGGGGGAACCTGTCCAACGGACCTTGCTGTCTGGTTACTTGAGGAACAGCAATAGTAAAAATCTCTCTTACATCGCCCCCGTTATTCAGCAGCCTATCATCCTTCGTAGGTTCTGAAACTGAAGGAGAATGCACCTTACGCATTTTAATAGCAGAATCAAATCCTGCGGTGACTAGAAGGGATGAGCTTTGATCATATAAACATCGCCATATGCCTCTCCCACTATGAATTTAAAACATAATAATAGTTTCAGAAGCATTGCCCAGAGAAAAGACTTCCACCGATCAAATTCAAACACATGATTAACTTACATGTGTTCTTTGAACATCAAAAGCAGGTTACCATCCAAATCCCACACCCGACAGGTACAGTCCTCACCAGCTGTAATAATTAACTAAACAGCATATTCAATATCAAGTTTAATTATCCATACAACGTCCAAAAACACAACCACAACCAAATAAAAATCACTAATGCAGTAAAAATTTGACAAATACAGGTGCAGGCCCCAAATAAAAATGAACGGTGATGAAGCAACTAATATATGGTCTGAATGGGAGTATTACAAAAAAGATATATAATTACGGTTTACTGACTTAAAGTGATGCGGCCATTATTATAGAATGAAAATTTTATGTAAGCATGAAGAGTTATAGAGTGCATAAGGGCGGTATTAGTGTGAATAAAGAGGTATTAAATATCTCAAAAAGCGAGGATATACTGGTATGAAGATGAAGCAACTGTAGATTTACACCTAAATGATACACATTCATATTTCATAATACATTATTTTCAGAATTCATATCAATTATGATTCATAATTCTTTCTTTGCATTTCGCCCATAAAACTACAGCTACAATAGGCAAACTTCACCTTGTACACAAACATAGGTATTGCTGCATCACCAAAAAAAATACGTTTGAATAAGCACAAATTTTGATACAAAGTTCAAATCTTGAAGCACTAGAAAATTCAAGAATTCATTAGAAATCATTCAAACTTCATTTTCAGCAAAACTATACTCGAGACAACACGGTTCCGCAAGACAAGCCAAATAATGCTAAGAGCATGTGGATCTAAAGCTCAAACGAATCAAAATCAAGGACTCAAAATTATAAATAGGAACTTTTCTAGGCCCAAATGTCCTCTAAAGTTTCCACGCATATACTCAAAACAAGCATTTTAACAAGAACTCAAACTAAGTTTTTTGACAAGACAAATTTGTCAAGTCTATATTTGCAAAACTCTAAGTTCGTTAGGGCAAAAAATTGATGAAAAATATATCATGATCAAAGGGGATTTATTCATAGCATTCAATAAAATATCCAACTTTTTGGAAGAAAAGACTAGAACGCTCTCTGTAAAAAGATCATATTCATTTAAGAGCATTTAATAGAGAGAATTCCAAAGGTCCCACTACCATGTAAAACCCCAACTCGAAGTCTTCAGAATTTTGCTTGTCACAACTTCTCTGCTCTTCATGATGGTTTAGTTTCGACACTATTGTATGGAGTGAGGACAGCTGCATCTTCCAATTTCAGCAAATATCAAACATGGAAAATTTCATAGTTTCGACCACCCTCCAACGTCTTCTTCGATAGTTATCATTTTGACCATAGCCAATGACATTTCATCACCAATTCCACATCACCAATCCTACAATGACCAGCATTGACTAATGCATAATATTCATAGGATTTGAAAGAATGAGAGAGAATGTTTTCAAATCTTTATGAAATTGTATTGGCTATTTTTTGGATTTTAATGTTACATTGATTATATTCCAATTTTAATAGGATTTAAAATGGAAGATTAAGTAAAGCAATTTCACAAAGTTGAATAACTAAATAAATAAATAAACGATAAATACGTCAAAAAACTATTTGTAATGTGCCACTATTGTCAATTGCCAATTACACGACCAGCCTAGAATTGGTCAAGCCATCTGAACCAGCCCAAGATTGGTCAAGCCAATTTTCATACTCAAATAAGATTTTGTTGACATATTTTAGAACCAAGACCATTTTTCAATATTTTTATCTCAAGGTTAATACTATCACTCCAACAAGGCCTCAAGAATAAATTGAGCTAGAGGATCTTAATTAAAAAAATTTTAATAATATCCAGCCTAAAAAGTATGCAAACTTCACTAAAAAGTTTAAATTATAATCTAAATGGAAATAATTGCTTCATGACATCAAGGGGAGATACGCATTGACATTCGGGTAGTAGCACCGATTAATTCCTCCAAATATGCCCCAAATTTTTCAAGTCCCTAAATATCATTGAACGCACAAATGTCGACATCCGTAAAGAGGGGAAATTGATGAATTACAAGAAAGTTCATTAGAACTTGATGTGAATTTCAAATCACAAAATATCCAAATATCTCGAATAGAAACTTCAAGAATAAACAAACCTTAAGATCATTCGATCTCCATTTTTAATAAACTCATAGTCAAGCCAATATAGTTTGATGAAGCAAACTCAATGAAGTTGAGAATGTTGTGTAGAGATTCGAGCTCAAAAATACCTAAATCAAGAACTCATAAGTATAATTGAAAACTTCTAGAGGTCATTTGAGAGATAAATTTGAAACTCTTATAGAAACAAATCCGATGATCCAAGATCACTCAAGTTTAAGTTTATCAAGCACTAAAATGCGCTAAAAGTATATATTAAAAAATAATTTATTCATATTGTTTGATGAAGTGTTTGGATTTAATGCATAAATGACTACCATATCCCTCCAAAATCCTATAAATAAGTCATTCTCCTACGCATTGAAGTACTATTGATGAAAAGAACGACATAGATTTGGGAGTCATTTCAAACCTCAAAAGGCTAACCTTGAGAATTTAATTGCCTAAATTCTACACTTATCTTGCTCACTATGTCTACTAACCAGGTAAGTAGAAAACCAAACCAACCACCTTCCATTATCAAACTTACAAAGCCCCCATTGTTGGTCTTTACTGAAAATTTTCATTGTTCCTCATAAATGCACCGACAATTGTTAGCACTCTCAATCTCTCATTCTCCAACGAACATTGTCAACCAAAGCAAATGATTGTTGTCACCCACCCACCGCTGATTGTCATCAACTAAAAAAAATAGTCATCACTGCCCTTCCAATGCTTGATGTCGCTCGACTATAACATAGGCATCCATTGTTGTCTAGTGTTCATCCATCAAAGCCATAGCTCTCCAACAAGCTACATTATCATTATTAAGAGAGAACACTTATGGTTATGGCCTCGTAATTCCGACTCCTGTGCAATATAAAAGGAAAGGACTTGGACTTAAAAATTATGTTATTTAAACTGAGCAAAATCACATGAATTTTCTTTTTCAAAGATTTTCACATAAAAAATCTTATATCTCCTACGTGTTATAGAATATTGCACTGTGCCTAGGACGTTCATGCAACATTTAGGCAATAAACCATACCCACTAAAGTGAAATTTCCAACAATCAATACATGCATGCATAACAAATCTAAAAACAAATTACAATAATGTCATCGAAATGAAAAACTAGACATAATAAGTAGTAAATATATTATATGTGACAATGGCGGTACATGCAAACTAGTATACCTCATGTCTTTGTCAAAATTAAAAGTAGCAACGTTAATCCTAATATTCCAAACCAAAGTTTTTTTTTTTTTTTTAATTGTTAAATAGAGTAAGCCATATAGGTCATCATTCAAAACAGCATCATCAAGCTAACAAGTGAAAATCCAAAAAGAGGAAAAAAAGTTTAAAATGGACATTGAATAAAAGGTATATAGCTTCACAGAGAAAAAGGCATCAAGGCCAGTCATCAAATGTTACATGTTGACTGAAAAGAAAATTCATAGTTTGAAAGGTCAATGCCATCATTAATTTGTCATTTCATGCATCAAATAAGTTTCACATGACATTCATCCGTAAGCCACAGCGTAATGTTATACATTGAGCATTACAACAGCTGATGTTATATTCAGTTGAATTAAAGTAAAATCAAACGAACCCTCTAAACCACATATTTAGCGCCTTTCTAAGGAAAGAACCTAAAAAACAATTGATAAAAATTTTAATTTCGGATAATTGATAGGTCTCTAGTGATAGGCTCACTATGGTGATAAAGAATAGTCCCTAATGTAAGCACAGATAAAATTTTTCTATGAACACCTGAAAATCAGGAGCTAGAAAGTGTGCATGCATGGATATTTTGGGAAAACATAAGTCACAACCAACTGCCCTTAAAATATACAATCTACTCAGTAACAAAGTATGAAGTGGATAATTTAATTATTAAAACTTACAGAATCAGATATATGGCAGTCCCAAATTCTAGCAGTGTGACCAAAGAAAACAATAGTATTTCTACCATGACTTCCAAGATTTTCCTCAGAACCATGATGCTGTACTCCAATGCTATGGGGTAACCAGATGCGAGCACTGTCCTAGAATAAAAATGTCACAACAAACTAGAGGAAATGGCATAAAAATTAGCAGCAAGGCTCCATAAATGGCAAAGTGCATACCTTCGATCATCGGAGACGGATAACAATTTAGATCCATCAATAGACCATGAGATACGAGATATTGAACCGTCATGGCCAGTAAGCCTGCACAAATGGATAGGCAGAAATTTTTGGCACCCAATTTTAGTAGCCTCATCATGAATTGTGTGTTCTTTGATAGGTTCCACGGACAGAATGGATGCATGCCGGTCTTCACAACTAAGCCTCCAAACAATAACCTGCATAAAGAATCAGTAGAGCAGATCATAACCTTCACATATACAAAATTACATGGGAAATACAAGTTATTTTATTTGTTTTAGGAAAATGAACCACTACTACACATGAAGCAATTCAAGATATAGATTGCAAAATGAATGTAATTACAGTACATCTTGAAAAAACTTGGATGCAAAAATGGTAAGGAAGCAGATATTGCAGGCAGACAAGTATGTACATCTTCAATTTCTAATGAGTGTTAAGACATTAAATACATTTCCATAAGTATATTCACATAAGATAAAATGCATATGCCAACCAACATTAATGAAACTATGGAATTACAAAGCAATAAAACAGCCATATGCCAAAACATATATACATGCATAAATTACATGTGTTGATAATTTGCAAGATTATAAATGTGTGCCAAAAAATAGTTACGGTTCAAGAGAAACAATACTTCTTTCATGCTAGTCTATGATTGTAAGATGTTTAATTTCTATTGGATACAATGTTTGCTCCATCATTTTTTTTTTAATTCTAAAAGAAAGACGTTACAAAGAGGCATCAAAGATGGAATTCAAACATACAACATTAGCACAGTAGGATACAAACGCCCTCAAAAAAAAGTTTTTGTTCTGAATCGGCAAATGCCCACCCCCAAAGCTACAATTAAAAAAAAGATGAAGAAATGCATAATTTCCAACACAAATAACTAAATTAATGAATTAAGGAAGCTTGAATTAAGCAAAAAACACTAAAACACAACGGTGCAGCCAACAATAAAGAACAAAGCACAAAATTCCAATCATATTTGCAGTTACAAGAATTTCACAAACACCAATTAAAGAAATCTAATGTCAATTTATTTTAACCTACTAACATATGTTTAAGCAAAGTTCTCGAGAATGAAAAGAAAAAAAAACAGCAACAAGCCTTCATCCCATTAAGCAGGGTCAGTTAATGAATCATTTTTCTCCATTGTGTCGTATTGAGTGTCATATTTTTGTTTAATTATAATAAATTAATATCATTTTTTATACAATATCCCAAAGTCTTTTGAGGTCTACCTCTGTCTCTCTTAACATAAGTCGAATCTAAAACATCTACTCTCCTAATCGGAACATTAGATGGCCGACGTTTAATGTGACTAAACTATCTAAGATGACTCTCTAATTTAATCCTCCACTGGAGCTACACCAACTCTATCATGGATATATTCATTTTGTATTTTGTCTCTAAATGTCAAGCCACTCATCTACCTAAGCATTCTCATCTCGACAACACTTAACTTTATTTTATGATTTTCTTTTAAAGACCAACACGCTGCACCATAGAGCATTGCAGGATCTCACAACCAACTTATAAAATTTTTCTTTCAGTCTAAGCGGTACTTTTCTATCACATAATAGGCCCAATGCATTCCTCCACTTCAACCAACCAACTTGAATTCTACTAATACTTTGATGAAAAGCCTATCCCAAAAATAAAGCCTATTAAATGGAGCCTGGGTTCACAATAAAACCAGTTAACCTGAATCCCTGATGGGCCAAGAAATTAACCTAGAAAAATCTATTACACGGCACTTGAAACTGATGATCATGCCGTGCCAACCTGAGTGCATAAAAAGTCCCTAAAAAGATGTTTGATTTCTTCTAACAGAGTCATGCTCAAACTAGAATTATCCAACTTCTCATGAAAGTTGTACCACGGTGTTTTGCATGGCAGTAATGCATATGCTAAAAAGCAAGGAAAAACACATAATGCTAGCAAGAAACCACCCTAAGCACGCACCCTTTTTCAAGTGTAATTACAAATATATCATGATTTTTGCATCAATATCTCATGCAATTTAATGCACATAAGCCTTGCCGAGGCCGCATTGCAAAAGATTAAATGTGGATTAGCATGTAATAAGCAGACATTATGAAATCCCTGCCAATAAAATTTGTGCGCACATCACAAGCAAGTCATACTAACAAGAAAAAAAACAGCATTAGTTTATTCAAACGAATTGAAAATATTGTTAATTGTAAAGGGAAGGATGATGTACATTGATAAGATGACTCCATTGATTGAGATACAGGAGATATGAATATTGAAAAGTAGGTTTAAATATTTGAGCATACACAATAGTAGGTAGAAGATTCTCTGATGAAATAGGTAGAAAAAAATTAACGCGAAAGGAATAGGAAGAAAATTTGTTAGAAAAAAGGCAATATGGTCAGAATGACTACAAAGAAACTTGTGTGAAGTACAAATAACATCTCATGTCATGCGTAACAAGGATCACCAGAGAAAAAAGATTGAAAATATTGAACTCGAAAAATTGAGACAAAGTTATTGTTAATAATCACGAATTGCTTATAAAGAAGAAGAGTTGGTTGCGCCGAGGAATTGTTTGGTTTTTAAGGAAATAATTGTGTAGAAAAATCACCTATTAATGGAATGTTTGGCTTTAAGAAGTAAACGAGCTGAAATTTTTCCTTCCGTAAAATAAATGCAACAACTTCTCATTAACACCAAAAAAAAAAAACATGATAGTTTTACGATTAATGTTCCTGGCAGCACACGTGCTAGGGACCTTGATAATTAGAACAGGATTTAAAGTTCCAGGACATTATAGGTGACATGTTACTTTTAGACAGTATCATTTTATCAAGTATACTGCGAAACATATAAGTGAGATCCCAAGGCACAATTAAATTGATGTAAGCAAATAAAAATATATATATATATCCATTCCCCTCACTCAAGCCGATAGATTTTAAGAATCATCCCCAAATCATGTGATCAAAATTTGATATTGACTCAACATTTCCTCCTCATCCCGGAGTTATACCTCATAAAAAAGTTGATATTGACTCACCATGTAATCCTACATGGTACTCCACTTGTAACTGAAATACCGCGTGATAAATATATTGATAATGCGTTAACTTTGTGGGTGTGTGATGCAATGCTTAAACCAAAATGGTAAATTAAGAGAGAATCAGATGGAACAAGCCAACCTCATTGTAGATGGTACCAGAGGCCAACCGTAGCGTCGCCAAGCCCTCACCCCATATTCGCATAGAATACAATAGGCATCTTTCTGTAAGCATCAATTAAATCATCATCAAACGAAACCAACAAAATAAATCCAGAACCTTCATTGAGAAACCTCATACACTAACCAACCTGGGGACTTTAACCTCCCAGCCAAAATCGAATTATTAACGTCCCAGAAAGCTAACGAGTTATCACTAAATCCCAGGGCAAGATAACCTTCATCGCTCAAAAACTTGACGTCGAGAATCCAATGTTCAAAGCGAGGCAACTGGCTCAAAAACTCAATCCTCACCTGCAACAGATTAGCGTCCACGCGAAGAGCAAATAGCTTGGCCTTCTTCTCCCCAAAAACCGCGATCAAAGGATCGGGGTAAGAACGAACGGATACTCCGTGGACCCGAACACCGTCGAAGACGTGAAAGGACCGAAGTAGAGTCCCATTCTCGAGGTTGTAAAGGAGGAGGTCCGATCCAGTTCCTACGTGCAAGAAGAATAATCAAAAATAGGCGGATTGCGGGTAAGTGAAATGGGACTAAGAGAGAGAGAAAGTACCGGCGAGGAGAAGTGGGAGAGAAGAGAGATGGGAAGGGAGATGGAGGAAGGAAAGGGCGGAGATCTCTCCAAGATAAGGTCCGGCGCAAAGGATAGGCGGAGCGAAGTGCGGGTCGCCGCCATCCATTACAGGAAGAGTGGAACAGCGGAGCGGCGAACTGGGAGGTGGGCGCCAACCACCTTAGGAGGGTTTTAAATGGGTAGAAGGCTCGAAAGGGCAGAGGTAGGGCAATTCTAATTTGGGTCGGTAATATTGTTTTCGGGGCAGCTCATGTGTATAGGTTGTGTTTTTAGTATAAATAGTTTATCCTGAAACGTGACTCGTAGTATTCAATCTGCATTTAGTATAAAAATTCAATCACATTTTCAGATAAGCTGCAAAAACATATTCTCTAAACGGTGAAACGGAGTTTTGAAAACGCTGCTCACACTTATAAACTACCCCAAACAGACCCTAAATGTTCGATTGATTTGTGAGGCAAGGGAGCCCAATAAATATATGGATATATTTTTAAAGGAAAAAGATAGTTAAATTAATAGGGATAAGGACTGATAGATTTATTTATTGGGGGTAAAAATGTTTTTCTTTTCATTTTAAAATACACTTTTTTTTACGTTTTATAAAATGCAAAAAAAATATTGCGATTTTTTTGTTTTATAAATTTGGGATTAGAAAAAAAAATTAGAAAATTTGAGTTTTTTGCATTTTTTACGTTTTATTAAAAAATTTGCTCTTTTTTAGGTTTTATACATAAATAATAAATTATAATAAAATAATATTATTTTTTTACTTTAAAATAATTAAAACGATATTTTAACAAAATTATTAGATATCATAATAAAATTTTAAAAATCAAAAATATTTTAATTAAATGATATTCTTTAAATTTATTTAATGAATTACAAAAATTAATTTTGTAATTAAAAATATTATTTATGAAGTGATGTAAATTTATAATATTTGTAGTGATTAAATAAAATTATTTAGAGATTACATCATTAATGAAATATATGTCATCATGAAGTTAAGTTTACTTTAGTTTAAAAATATTAAAATCAAACTAATTGAAAAAAAATTAATTTTAAGATATTTAGATATAAGAAGAGTCAAAGAATAATTTACAAAACTTCAACATTCAAAATATTAAAAATAAAAAGATTCAAAGAATACATTGATCGAAATAATTTCAGGCTTCATTAAAATAATAATTGTCAGTACAGAAGTTTAAAAATAAGATAAAATCTATCTTCTACGGCATGGTCGATAAGCGTCTATTCATGGAGTATATTTTGATAGCGCACGTCTGTTCCTGGAGTGTATTTTGATGGTGTTCAAAGTGATTGCTGACGTTGTTTGTTATGAAAAAACGCGACAATAAAACGAAAATCGGAACGAGAAAAATGCACCAGAAAATACGACACAGAGATTTACGTGGTTCGGCAATTTTTGCCTACATCCACGGAGCTGCAGAGGATTTTATTAGTTTGAGGAATTACACCGTCGAGAGTCTCGACGTTTACAAGAAAACTCTCTCTCTTTCTCCTTCTCTCCCCTCACCTTCTCTCTCTCTACTTCTCTCTCTACTTCTCTCCACCACTTCTCTCCACCCAAGAGCAGCAGCCAAAAAACGGCAAAGAGGAAGAAAACTTTTGCCTTTAGTTTGCCTTCACGTAAAGCTAAATCAAGAGCAGGTGAGCCCTTTTTCTTATGCACGCACTCACCAAAAGAAAGTGGCAGCCTTTCTTTTCTTATCCCCGCAACCAAAGAAGAGTGGGGTTCACATGGTTTGCCGCAGCCTTTTTTTGCCTTTTATAATAAGCATAATGGCCAATTTCGAAGGAAGGAGGCGGGAACTTCACGCGGAAGCCTCCCGCGGTTTCGCGTGCGACGCGGAGAAGCCGCGGTCTCGCGTGAAGCGCGACGCGGAGAAGGGAAAAGGGCGGGAGGCAGTATGGGCTCCATCATTAACAATTCTCCCACTCGGAGACTGCGATGCCGATCGCACCGTCCACCGGCCGCCTCATCTGCTAACTGTACCGATCTTTCCTCAAACGTGATATCCTCCACCTCTGCAACTCAAGGCCCTTGTCTTCAATTTAGAAGACCAACTGAAGCTGCGCACGCCTTCGCTCAAGAGTAACACCCTTCGTCAACATATCGCCAGGGTTCTCACTTCCACGAATTTTCTCAAGCAACAACCGTCCGTCATCTAACAATAACCGTATGAAGTGGTACTTCGATCCGAATATGCTTGGTCCCTGATCGAAATGCTGGATTCCTGGCAAGAAATATGACACTCTGACTATCACTGTAGAGAGTGCCCTTCTGAACCTCCTTACCCAATTCTTCCAAGAAGCCCTGTAGCCATATCATCTCATTTGCAGCCTCTGATACTGCTATGTACTCTGCTTCTGTAGTAGACAACGAAACTGTCTTCTGTAGATTTGAGCATCATGATACTGCAGTGCCTCCAAAAGTATAAATATAGCCTGTAGTGCTTCTTCTGGTATCAACATCTCCAGCTAGATCAGCATCAACATAGCCACGTACCTCCAGGCTCTTTCCTGAGAAACATAAGCAGGTTTCTGAAGAGCCTCTCAGGTATCTGAAGATCCACTTCACAGCTTCCCAATGTTCCTTTCCTGGATTACTCATGTATCTGCTCACAACTCCCACTGCATGAGCAATATCTGGTCTGGTGCAGACCATCGCATACATAAGTGAACCTATGGCTGAAGCTTAAGGAACCTTACTCATGTAGTCTCGTTCCTCATCTGACGTAGGCGACTGACTCTTGCTGAGTCTGAAATGACTGCCCAAAGGTGTGCCAACTGGTTTGGCCTTGTCCATATTGAACATGTTAAGCACCTTTTTCACATATTCAGCTTGTGAAAGTCTTAACGTACATTTGACTCTGTCTCCGATAATTTTCATGCCAAGGATTTGTTTTGCCGCTCCCAAATCCTTCATCGCGAAGTGTTTCGACATCCGCTTCTTCGCATTATCGATCTCATCAATGCTAGCTCTCGCAATAAGCATATCATCCACATACGACAATAGGATGATATATGAATTGTCAAAATACCCGACATACAGCAGCAATGATCCGCCCGACATCTGTTGTACCCCGCATCGAGCATGAATTTATCAAACTTCTTAGTACCATCTGTCTAGGAGCTTCGTTTCGAGCCATACAAGCTCTTTTTCAATCCGCAACCGAGTTTTCCTTTCCCCGTACCACGAACTCTTCGGAGTCGGTGCATGTAGATGTCTTCTTCAAGGTCTCCATGAAGAAAAGCCGCCTTCACATCTAATCGCTCAAGTAAGAGATTTTCGGCAGCCACCATGCACGTACCATTCGATGGTTGTAAGCTTCACCACGTGAGAGAAAATTTCGGAGTAATCAATACCATGCTTCGCTGAAAACCTTTAACAACAAGTCTTGCCTCGTACCTTTTATCGCCATCATGTTCGCTCTTACCCGATACACCCACTTGTTGTGTAAAGCCTTCTTCCCCGGTGGAAGATCCGTTAGCTCCCAAGTCCGATTTTCTAGCAGAGAATCCATCTCCTCCTTCATGGCTAGCTCCCACTCGCTCGAATTTTCATCTTGCAAGGTTTCTTCATAACTCCGAGGTTCTCCACCATCCGTCGCAAAATGTAGTTTAAAGTAGGAGAATACCTCTGTGGAGAGCGTCTAGCCCTTTCTGACCTGCGAACAGTAGTTCGAGTAGTGAATGACTCGAACCTGATTGCGGAATAATGGGAATGGGTGCCCCGGACCCACTCTCGTCGTCATTCACATTTTGATCATGTATTGTGACCTCTCGGTAAATCATTAAACTTTACTAGATCTCGCATTTCGCAATGGTCTTGTTTCGAAACCGTACTCGACTTGTCCTCGTACATCATTTTCTCATTAAAGATCACGTTCTCGCTCCTTATGATCTTCCGATCCCGATCATCCCGAAACGATACCCAAATGCATCATCTCCGCAGCCTAATGAAGTAACACTTCTTCGACTTCGCCTCAAGCTTACTTCGAGCATCCGGATTAATAAGAACATATGAAAGACAACAAAAAGTCTTAAGGTGAGAAAGTTCGACCTCTTTACCGCTCCGTACTTCCTCGGGTAATTCACAGCTTAATGGGACGGATGGCCCCCCGTTGATCGAATAGACCGCAAGTGTCGACCGCATCCGCCCGAAGGTCGGTGGTAGTCCGGTGTGCAATCTCATGCTTCTAGCCCTCTCATCGATGGTCCTATTCATGCGCTCTCGCAACACCATTTTGTTGTGGTGTCCCCGGAATGGTCTTCTCCATTCTAATGCCCCGAGCCGCACAAGTACTCCTCGAATCCACCATCAATGTACTCACCACCATTATCGGATCTCGGACATTTTAATTTTAAGCCTCGTCTCTGTCTCAACCATGGCCTTCCAAGTCCCGAACACATTAAATACATCGGATTTATGCTTCAAGAAATAGTACCCATACCTTTTCGCTATGATCATCAATAAATGTGACGTAGTAGCGAGAGCCTCCAAGAGATGCCACTAGGGAAGGTCCCCACACATCGGTGTGTACAAGTTCTAATTTTCTTGCCTTTAGCGCTCTGCCACCTTTCAGGAAACTGACATTCTTCTGCTTTCCCATGATGCAACTTTCACATATGCTAAGATCAACCGACTTCGCCCGGCGACTCGCCTCCGGATCGAAGCTCTTTCATGCCTCTCGGACTTATGTGTCCTAGCCCGCAATGCCACATGTCCGTTGTGCTCTCTCGCAATCGTAGTGTCAACATTGTTAATTAAACCCGTAGTCATATACAACGTACTCAGTCTTCTCACCTCGAGCCGTATCACATCGCTCCTTTAGTTACCTTCCGGTGTTATCCGAGAATACTACTCGTATGCCCTCCTTCATCAAGTCGCCCAACAAAAATTAGAATTTTCTTCAACTTCGGGAATATGACCGACCTTTCGCAAGATCCATTTGCTTTTGTTAGGAGTGCAATTTCAACATCTCTCATCTCCACTACGTTCAAAGTCGCTCCATCGACGAGGTACACCTTCCCAAAGTCACCCGCAACATAGTTTTGCATTAACTCCCGTGGGAAGATGTATGAAAAGACGCCCCGAATCTAGTATCCGATCGTCAACTGAGCCGTGAACCGTAAGCAACAACGCATCCCGAACTTCTTCAGCTACCGCATTAAGCACCGGTGTTCTCCATCTTCTTAGGATTTTTGCAGCTTCTTCTTTATGCGACCCGCTTGCCACAATTCCAACGAGGTTGCTTGTCGACTGAGGCTTTGACTTGCTTTTGCTTCTGTGCTTTGATTTTGATCTTCCTCTATTTGAGTTCTTGTCATGTGATCTTCCTCTGGAATCAACATTCAGCCCCGAACTCGAACCCGAAGTCTCGCTAGAATCTTTCCTGCGCACCTCCTCAGCCAAAAATAAATCACGAATATCATCATATTTTATCTTAGATTTACCTGCAGAATTGCTGACTGCCATCCTCATAGCTTCCCAGCTATTTGGCAATGAAGCCAATAATATCAACGCCCGTATCTCATCATTAAATTCAATTTCGACAGACGACAATTGATTTGTGATGGTATCGAAGTCATTCGGATGTCGTACAACTGGACGTACCTTCGGCCATCTTTAAATCGAATAACTTTTTCATCGATGCACCTTGTTATTCGCCGACGCGCTTTTCATACATTCCCGACAAAGCCGCCATGAGATCCGCAGTGGTCCTCTCTTCGATAACGTTGTGTGCAACTCGATCTCGACAGGGTCAATCGAATAACCCCGTAACTCCGTCGATCCAACGTATTCCAATCGGCCTCGTCCATATTCTCCCGTCGTCGTCCCAAGTAATGGAAGATGAAGTTTCTTCCCATGAGGTAGTCCTCTATCTCGCATCCGCCAAGCAACTAAAATCCGTGCGATCGAATTTCTCGTTCCCCGAAATTTTCACTTCGTCTCCAGTCATCGTTCTTCTTCAGATCCGAACCGGGGCTCTGATACTAGTTGTTATGAGAAAACGACGACAATAAAACGAAAATCGGAACGAGAAAATGCACCCGTAAAATACGACACGTAGATTTACGTCGTTCGACAATTTTTGCCTACATCCACGGAGCCTGCAGAGGATTTTATTAGTTCGAGGAATTACACCGTCGAGAGTCTCGACGTTTACAAGAAAATCTCTCTCTTTCTCCTTCTCTCCCCTCACCTTCTCTCTCTCTACTTCCCTCTCTACTTCTCTCCACCACTTCTCTCCACCCAAGAGCAGCAGCCAAAAAACGGCAAAGAGGAAGAAAACTTTTGCCTTTAGTTTGCCTTCACGTAAAGCTAAATCAAGAGCAGGTGAGCCCTTTTTCTTATGCACGCACCAGCCAAAAGAAAGTGGCAGCCTTTCTTTTCTGATCCCTGCAGCCAAAGAAGAGTGGGGTTCACATGGTTTACCGCAGCCTTTTTTTGCCTTTTATAATAAGCATAATGGCCAATTTCAGAAGGAAGGGAGGCGAGAACTTCACGCGGGAAGCCTCCCGCAGTTTCGTGTGCGACGCGGAGAAACCGCGGTTTCGCGTGAAGCGCGACGCGGAGAAGGGAAAAAGGGCGGGAGGCAGGGCAGGCTCCATCATTAACAGTTCATGTTTTTCTTCAATTATTATTATTTTTTTAAAGTTAGACGAAATGACATAAATGGTGTTCCTGGTCTTCATATGCAACTGTTTTTAGTTCTATATACAGATTCTGCAGTTCATAGTTCTCTTCCATTACTATGTCTGCTCGGCATATTAAATTTTAAATTTTTTTCAGATTAAAAAAATCATATTATATATTTTTAGATGAATAAAATAATATATTTTAAATAAGTTGAACAAAAATTTAAAATATCATTTAATTAAAATATTTTTATTTTTAAAAAATTATTATGATATGTAATAATTTTGTTAAAAATTATTTTAATTATTTTTAAGTAAAAATATAATATTATTTTATTAAATTTTATTATTTATATATATAACGTTAAAAAAACAATTTTTTTTAATAAAACACAAGAAATGCAAAAAGCACAAAATTTTTTTTAAACCAAATTTTATAAAACGAAAAAATCACTTTTTTTTGTTTTATAAAATGCAAAAACAATAATATTTTTGCCTCTATATAAATAAATCTGTGAGCCAACCCCTTATCTCTATTAATTTAACTATCTTGATCATTTCAAAATTTTATCCTAAAAATATTTTTTTAAAAACTCCATTTATAATGTGTTAGTCAGACTCACACCCATCTGTCAGACCACTGCCTTCATGACATGACCATCCTTTCAGGTCACTACATGCACGATATAACCATCTTTTGGGTCTCTGCTCACATAATATATCATCTGATCGGGTCACTACCTCCATGACATACTCATCTGCCCTGTCGCCACCTTCATAGCATGTACATCCCTTCGGGTCACTGCCACCATGACATACCCATTTATTGGGTCGGGTCATTGCCTCCATGACATACCCTTATGTCGGGTCGCTGTCTCCTCGACATGCCCACTCATTTGGGTCACTACCTCCAAGATATATTTGAATGACGAGTTGTTGTCTTCACGACATGTCCATCCCTTTCGGGTCACTGCCTCAACGACATACTCATCTGTCGGTTCAATGCCTCCATGGCATGGCATACCCATCTTTCAGGCTGCTTCTTTCACGACATGTACATTCATTTCGGGTCACTGCCTCCATGGCATACCCATTATTTGGGCTGCTGCCTCCACAACATGCCCACCTTTTTCAATCATTTTCTCCATGACATACCCATCTTTTGGGTCGTTGCCTTCACGACATGCCCGCCCTTTCGGGTCACTACCTCTATGATATACTCATCGTTGAGGTCGCTGCCTTCATGGCATGCCCATCCTTTTGGTCACTGCCTCTACGACATACTCATCTTTAGGGTTGTTGCCTTCACAGCATGCCCACTGTTTTAGGTCGCTGCCTCTGTGACATACCTATCTTAGGGTCGCTGCCTTCACGAGAAGCTCATCCTTCGGGTCACTACCTCCATGACATACCCATCTGTAGGGCTGCTAACTTCACGTTATGCCCATCCATTGGGTCACCACCTCCATGGCATACCCGTCTGTCGGGTTGCTGCCTTCATGAATGTCCATCATTCGAGTCACTGCCTCCATGACGTACCCGTCTGTCGAGCCATTGTCTTCACTGCATGCCCATCTTTCGAGTCACTGCCTTTACGACATACCCATTCTTTGGGTTGTTGCCTTCACGACATGTCCACCCTCTTGCTTGTTGCATATTTTGCATGTTTTCATGTGTGCTCGATGAGCGCCTCTCAGGTAAGGTTTGAATCATTTTTATAAGTATCAGTTTACTCAATGCACTCATTTGTAACTGGTGCATAGCTGTGCAGTTCTTCCCCATCTGTCAACAGAATGTAGTTCAAGGTCGGTGAGTAACGATGAGAAGAATGTATATTACCGACTGACCTGCTAACTGTAGCAGTAGGGGTGGACGGCTCTGCAATTGGATGTAGAACATTATGAATGGGTGCCCCGGACACACTCTCCTGATTACTTTCATCACTGCCCTGCACTGTGAATACTAGTAGATCATCAAATCTTACCAACTCAGATATATGGGAAGCCAGAAATTGTACTGGACTTGTTATTGTACATGCTCTTCTCATTGAAAATCACATTCCTTCTTCTTATGATCCTTTGATCCTGATCATCCCAAGAAGCGAAAACCAAATGCCTCGTCTCTATAGTCAATGAAATAACATTTCCTTGACTTAGCCTCGACTTGCTACGAGCATCAAGATTAATAAAAACATATGAAAGATAACCAAAAGTCTTAAGGTGAGAAATTTTGACCTCTTTCCCACTCCAGACCTCCTCAGACAATTTACAGTCTAATAGAACAGATGACTCCCATGTTGATCGAGTAAACTGCAGTGCTACCCACTTTTTGACCAAAAATTTAGTGGTAGTCTGGCGTGCAATCTCATGCTTCTAGCCCGCTCATTAATGGTCCTGTTCATACATTCAACAACTTCATTTTGCTTTGGTGTCCCAGGAATAGTCTTCTCTATTTTGATACCCTGAGCTGCATAATACTTCTTGAACCCACCATCAATGTACTCACCACTATTGTCCGATCTCAGGCATTTCAGTTTCAAGTCTGTCTCTATCTCAACCATGTTCTTTCAAGTCTTGAACACACTAAATAAATCAGATTTATGCTTCAAGAAATAAACTCATACGTTTCTACTGTAGCTATAAATGAATGTGACATAGTAACAAGAGCCTCCAAGAGATGACACTGGAGAAGATCCCCACATATATGTGTGCAGAATATCCAGTTTTCCTGTGTTTGACGTTCTGCCACTTTTTAAGAAACTGACCTTCTGAGGTCAACTGACTTCATTCTGGTAGCTTGCCTATGGACTGAAGTACATTCATGCCCTTCTGACTCATGTGACCAAGCTTACAATCCCACAAATCTGTTGTGCTCTCTGCAGTAGTAGTATTTACATTATTAATCAAACCAGTAGTCATATACAACGTACTAGTTTTCTTACTCCGAGCCAGTACCAGTGCTCCTTTTGTAACCATTTAGAAGCTATTTGAGAACACCATGGAATGACCACCCTCATCGAGCTGGCCAACAGAAATGAAGTTTTTCTTCAACTCAGGAAAGTGCCTGACCTTTTGTAAAGTCCATATATGTCTGTCTCCCATCCTCACCATGTTCAGAGCTTCTCCATCAGCCATATATACTTCCCCAAAGTCACATGCAATATAGTTTCACATTAACTCCCTGTGGGAAGATGTATGGAAAGAAGTCTCTAAATCCAGCATCCAGTCATTAACATAACTGTGAACTGCGAGCAATAGCCACTTCTTTATTTACAACATTAGCACTATCATTCTTCATCTTCTTCAGATTTTTACAGTTCCTTTTTATGTGGTCAGCTTTGCCACAATTCCAGCACGTTGCTTGCTGACCATGCTTTGACTTGCTATTATCTCTGTGCTTTGATTTTAATCTTCCTCTATTTGAGTTCATGTCTTGTGATCTCCCTCTGGAATCAACATTCAGTGCTGAACTCGAATCTGAGGTCTCACCAGAATCTTTCATGCGCACCTCCTTAGTCAAAATCAAATTACGAATATCATCATATTTTAGTTTAGATTTACCTACATAATTGTTAATTGTCATTTTTATGGCTTCCAAGCTATTTGACAATGAAACCAACAATATCAGTGCATGTATCCCATCACCAAATTCAATTTCAATAGACGACCATTGATTTGTAATAGTATTAAAATCATTCAGATGTTGTGCAACAGATGTACCATCCACAATCTTCAAATTGAATAACTTCTTCATCAGATGCACATTTTTATTCGCCAATGGCTTTTCATATATACTAGATAAAGTTGTCATGAGATCTGCAGTAATCTTATCATTGATGACGTTGTGTGCCACAGATCTCGACATAGTTAATTGAATAACCCTCAGAATCTGTCAATCAAACAGATTCCATTCAGCTACATACATCTTCTAAGGTTTTTTTCCCAGTACGGTAAGTAAAGTTTCTTCCCATAGAGATAGTCCTCTATTTTCATCATCCAATAACCAAAATCCGTGTCATCGAACTTCTCGATCCCTAATACCATCACTTCGTCTCCGATCATTTTTCCTCAAATCCGAACCTTGGCTCTGATATCAATTGTTGTAAAAAAATGATGGTAATAAAACAAAAAATTGGAACGAGAAATTTACGCAGAAACAACTGACACACAAATGTACGTGGTTCAGAAAATTACCTATGTTTACGAAGTTGCAGTAGCTTAAGTAATTATACCGTTGATTGCCTTGACATTTGCGAGAATATTCTCTCTCTCTCTTCTCCTTCTCTCTCCCTCTCTCTAACCAAGAGCATCAAACCGAGAAAAGGTCGATTTGGAGGAGTAGCAAGCTTTGCGAATCCTTCTCTACACCATAAACCCAAAACGCCAAGGAGAAGCCACAGCCGAAGAAGCCTACAAGCTATTCCATGTTCCAGTTCTCGTAAGCTGAACCGAAGACACCCACGCGAGAGAAAGAATATAGGAAAAGCCAAATCCTGCAGATTTAATTCCAGCCAAGCTTTTCATCAATCACATTCGTCCCATTAAAGAAATATGCCCGATTTTGGAAACCTGGGGAGATCAAACGAGCAGGATCCAAATATGGAGGACCAGGTGAAGCCTTCATCGAAAGAACTTAGAGAATAATTAATTTTGAATATCAATTATCAATTAAGTGCCACACGGAGGAATTTATCAATATTAGAAAGTGGATCGACCTGCACCAATACTCAACAGATATGATGAACTTCGTTCTTGAGCTAAATGATTTGTGATCTTTTGGTAGCTTACATTTAGCATTCCAAGGCGCTTCAGAGTACTGAAGTATAGTTAATATGAAGAGCAAATGACAAGATAGAAGTAGAGACGGTGCAAAATAGAGCAGTAGTTAAGTTTTGATCGATGAGATGACAAAGAGTGTACTTATGATTGAGTTCTAGCGTTCCATAATTGGAGATAATGAATTGTGATGGACATGGTATTGATCCATCCAAATATGAACTGAATCCATTTACTATGAGCAACTTGTGTATCTGAATTTTTTATTTTGGATAATTATTTGAAGAAAGAGGTGATGTGGAGATTATTTTGATATGTGACATAAGAAATTTAAGAGGTGAAGGAATAAAGATCTCTGCCATTTTGTTGACAGAGAACTTCATAGTTGGTTGCTTGAGATGAGCAGAGAAAGAACCAGGATAATTCAATACAATAAAGTAGTTTTAGTCCACAAGCTCTGATAATATAAATGATAAAACAAAGAGTGATGGATTACAACATAAATGATTGAAAGAGTATTAGTTCAACATAATATTAGAGTCAGAGGTGGAACTAATATTTTTTTTTTAGGGGGGCAAACTTTTTTCACTTCTTCGAAAAGGAATGAAACTGCTCCAAAAAAATTCCTTGATTAATTGATTCAGATGCTTCATTATGGTCACGAAATAATAATCCTTGTCATATCACCCAATTCTTATGTATTTACATATATATATAACACATTTATACCACTTAATTTTTTTTTTCAATAGTCATTTCTCAAATTTTTCCAATGCATTATAAACACAAGAAAAAACAAAAATTTTAAGTGTAAATTTATTAGGAGATGTATTGATGGATTAGTCATTCATTTTCTCAGTACAACATATTAAATTATTAATTCTATGAAACGAGAGTTTTGTTTGATGGCGTAAGTAATTCACAACTAATCATGCTAGTGATGCGAGTAAGTCATCTGTCGGCTCCTCCATTACCCACATCACCACACTGCCGGTCATCTCCATGACCATAATCTCCTCTTCCTCATTGAAGCGCTTGCATCCTTCATCGCGCATTTTCATCTTCCTAACCACCATCTTCCCTTTGTGCTCTGCCAACTTCTCGTTGCTGGTTTGTGGAAGAGCCGAAGAGGCAAGGGCAACCTAAGTTAGCAAAGTAATATGTTAGTGCGGCCAAAAGATGTGGCTTGTAACTATGCTGTACTTACTACAAAGTCAATCTAAAAAATTTAGAATCCATCATAATTAAAGTTTAAGCCTTCTACATTATTCGACGATGCTCTGGCAGATGGCTTTATTTGATATATTTTCGAAATGAAAGGTGGAACCAAGCAATTCTGAAGGAATCTTATCCCCTTCATAATTAAGAATAAATAAAGGCCAGCACTGATGAAGAAGATGAAATATCCAAAATTCAGGTGGCAGAATTATACAAGACATTGAATAATTAACTTTTGAGTCCTCATATTCTTCACTTCAGAAAGAATTTCATTACAAGTCCCCCAAATAATACATATATATATTTTTTGAAGAATTTTTTGACGCTGGTAATTAATTTCTTAAGAAGACTATTTTATGAATAAAGAATAATCGTGGGGTAGATTCAAAAGAAATATGTTATTTTATGAATTATGAGTTCAAATAAATTAAAGTCGCATAATCAAAGGTGCTTATCACGCCTTAAATTTTCGTTAATTATTAAGACTATTCTGTCGGTGCATGAATTATTAATTCTATGTATGCACGTTTTAATTTGCCATTTTTTATTAAACAGTTTTAAAAAATATATATTGTATAAGATGAGTTGCCGTGCAATAGGAAAGTCCATATGCTAAATGTCCATTAGGGGGTTGATAGATTGGGCCTCATAAGCGTGCTTTTACCAGCCTGACCAGACCATTCATAATCACATGTCATACCTTTAAAAGTGACAAGTCGCAGAGCTCGTTACTGTTTAAAAGGATTCCGTGAGTACATTTGACATACATCAACATTCCAATAAACCTTTCAGAACCACCCAGCCCAACTTAGATCTTCAAGCGAGTCCTTCTGACAAACTCATGTTCTCCGAGCTTCGATTCAATACTCATATGAGTTGGTTGAATATTCTCATTAAACTCACTGACAACTGTCTAGTTACATTACTGAGTTTCATAAGCACCTCTCGATGTTAGAAATAAAAGATGTTTATCTGTCAACATACATAACACGATTTAATAACGACATGGCAATCAACACTAGCAGTTTTGTCAATGATAAGTTTGATCAGACTTCACACTACATGGTCATAACTTAGTTTCATATTTATTTTCTAGACCCATGTGCGGAATAAATAGACTCCTAAGCATAAATAAAAGAAGAAAGGAGAGCAGATAGGAGACCTTTCATTTTCTTCCTTCTCTCGAGTCGACACCCTCGAAGAACTTTGTAAAAATCTCTCGGTCAACTTTTTTTTACACCTTCTTTTAAGACCTCTCTCAAATGTACGAGTTCATGAATTATCTAGGATCTTACGTCCAAGAGAATAAAACGGAAGTATTCGGATTTATTTTATATAAGAAGAATAAAAATATTATAAAAAATAAGTCACATAGAATTAGAAAACTTTTACATGGAAATATAAATCAAATAATTTCTTCTAAAAAATTACACTTCCTATAATTTTATTATTCTACTTCCATATTCTGATCCGAATCTTTCAATTTCAAATTTCTTCTTGGTAAGTTTTGTTTTGATTTTTCTCGATTGTATAATGATTAGCTAGAAGAGATTTCATGATAAAGGTATGATATGAAATAAAATAAAGTGAGAGAATATGAACTATGGAGGCGAAAAATAATAAATTAGATACTAATTAAACCTCATATTAGTCTATTTGTTCATAAAGTGCCGACTTCTTTTCTTTGTTCTGACTTTAATTAAATACTTCCTCATCTTGAAGCTTTTTTATCCTTTTCTTAAATAGTCTAAAATGCTCCTCTCCATTTGACTCTCTTACTATAGAGATATTGAGAAGGTGAGGCCTTGCCAACTTCTTCTAAGTGAGAGGCCAACTAGTTGTCAAGAAAATCTAGGAAGGGAGAGGAGGAGGAAGAGGAGGAGGGGAAAGAGAGAGAGAAGAGATATATATAAGATGGTTATTTTTTTATTCAGTGTAATTTCATGAAATGAATGACTATCCTAATTATAATCCATGTATATATAGAACCAAAACTCCCAAATAAACATGATGAAATGAAGTAATGACAAGAACTAATCTCTTACAAAAACAATGAAATAGGTTATTAGGCAAGCGAGTAGTCTTATCTATTAAATAGCTCCATACAATATTTGGTTGAAGACTAGCTTTTTGAAACTCCTAATTCCTCCTTTAATAATAAAACATTTTGAAGATTGGATGACTATTTTATTTAAATACAAAACTCCTTATAAAGAGTGAAATTTTGATTCCTTGGACAACTGAGAAGAAAAAGGTCATTCAATTGCTATGATAAAGATAGATGAGAAAATATCGTGCCACAATTACTTTACATTAAGATACAGAAGTAGAAAATATAGAGAGCAAAAAATAAATAGATTTCTATTTGTTCGATCCACAAATTTATGTCCTATATTAGAGAAAGCAATAAAAATAATCTACTATAAATGAAAATATTTCCTCTATAGCATACTAGAGTGTTCATAAGATTTTATTGGAAAAATAAAGAAAATATTAAAAAAAGAGATGAAATGGCAATAGAAAGAATTAAACATAATAAGAATAATATGTAGTGTAATACTTAATTTAGTCTAGAGGACGAGAATAAAGAAATTAATAACAATTAGGTCTTCAATAAGGCTTTGATAACAAAATCTTCAAAAACTTTCAGAAATTTATTAAATGAAATCACAATCATTAGTAATAAATTCAATAACATTGAGAAGAAATGAGAGATTCCCCAGAGAACTATTATTTGTGTTTTGGTAAAGAAGATTAGAGGAACGCTGGAATTCAATGATACTATTAACTAACTAACTTTTCCAACTCATGAATGGACTTTATGATAATGTATTTCTATTTGTGTTAGGCTTTCTAGCATAGAAGTTTATAACGAGGAGCTAGCAAAACTATAATGATATTAGAGAATAAGTCCAATTGCGCTTTGATGTGGAATATATAGCCATGATTTCATAGTTGTTTGATGAAGTGCAAAGTTTGATATTCAAATTTATCCATGTGTTGTAATAATTTAATGGGTTGATAATTTAATTGATGGCGAATGTACTTCGAGACAAAGTTATGATTCAAAACAATTAATGGCTTTATCTGCGTAATTAAATTAATTAATTTGAGACATGGTTATGATTCGAAATAATTAATATACATCCTCATGTTTTCTCTCCCTCTACATTAATAAATTCCCCCTACTTATCTTATCTTTTCTCCCTTGTCATATCCTTCCTCTCCCTCATTCTGATTCATGTATAGTTTCCATCACCATGCATAGATGGTGAAGGGTATGGCTAGCTACCACCAAAAACATAATTATGTGTCGTTGATTAACTCATGTAACTTTCACCTAACCTTAAAAGTTTTGCAGTTAATGTAATAACTTAACTTTTAACTATCTCTTGTATATCCTGTGTCTATAATGCTTGTTAATAGTTATATAGAAATGTGGCCTAGATATTACATTACATAAAGGTAGTATAGGTATCATTCTTCAATCTTATAATAGTTTTGTGTCAAAAAATTTAGCATCTGACTTTCTTCTATGGATGTTTATTAGAGAAATCCTTTAATTATATTAATTCATCTAAAATAATATGGAAACTAGTATTTAATTTAATAAATTAAATAGCGAGAATATATTAAATATATAAATGATATAATAAATATTACACTAATATATATCATTTCCAATTTGAAATTTTCTTTCTTAATTTATCGTGCTTGTTTTTAACTTTGATGTGCATTTTTTTTTTGTAGCGCTATAACATCCAACACTTAGCATGCAAAAAAGAATCTTTCTCTGCTTATTAATAAAGCTATCAATGTTTTAATAAAGATTATATTTTCATGATAAGAATTGCTCTTCTCTTTATTATTATTATTATTATTATTATTTGTAGAACAAAAATCTTATGCAAAATTCTACTCTTAAATCTAAATTCATAAATACAAAAAACATGCATAATTTTACTTAAGTAGAAAGAGAGATGATGGTTACGACACTATGAAGAGAGACGAAAGGAGGGTGTTGCACTTAGTACCAAGGAGAGAGGAGTTACTAGTGAGTGAGAGAGAGAGAGAGAGAGAGAGAGATTGGAATGACATGAAAATGAACACAATTGATGGAAACGATTCAAGATCAATTGACTTATGCCTTAATTTGCAATTCACGTCGATAAAATAAAGCTTATTGTTTTGTCATAACAGACCGAACTCTTGCCTATCGAGTTATTGTTCGTACTGTCTTAATTTTCTCATGGTATTGTCTTATTAACGTAACTTTTTAGGAGGTCAGCCATCTCAAGAGTGCTCCCGCACGATCACGCTTAACCTTAGCATTTTTTGATGAAATTCTAACAGTTACATCAAATAATGCATCAATGTTTAAGAGTTTTTGTTTCATTTTACTTAAGAGGTTTCATAATCTCCCCCCACTTAAAATAACATATGTTCTTATTAGTACACTCAACCCATAATCATCCACTAAGCAAAATATGAGACTTGAGGCAGTCCTTATAGGTTCAAGAGATGGTGTCCACCATATAACTCTTGTTTCATATGAGGTTCAAGATACAACTCTCAAGACATGGCCTTTTTGTTCTATATTTCAACTAGTTCACACTTTTTGGCTGGTGCAATAATCTTTTTGCATTTGTAGCAACCCAAACTCTAGCGTGCCCATTGAAATATTGTTCGCTTTGACCTAATAGCATTATGGTTTTATCCCATTAATGTAACTTTCTAGGATATCGCTCATTCCAAGTACTGAAAGGACGTTGTAAAATTTATAATGAAATACTTTTTAGTAACCAAAGACAAAAAAAAATTCATCACAATTTTTCATTAGTAATAATCTATATTCTTATAATGCTTTATAAATTATAAATTATATTGTAGTCCTTATGTATTCTTGTGACCACCTACTTAGACTTTGGAATTAACCATAGCTTTGACTAGCGTGATATTTTGTTAAAATTTAGGTGTAATAGTGACTTGATAATTTGTTGTTAGAGCTTCACAGGCGCACACACACATATTAAAGAATTTTATTTGAGAAATTATCTAGAATTAATGCTTTTAATAAGGGAATTACAAGACATTTATTTCTGCACCATATATAATCAACATTTAATTCATCATAAATATATTCAAACTAGACTACTATGTTATTATTAATTTGCATATCAAATAATGATATTTTGGTATCCAATCACTTTGACTTCCACGCACTAATTCCCCTTCGTACCCCTCTATCACAATCGTTGCAATGCGTGTGCCCACAATCACAACAGATATTATGTGCAGTGACTGCACATCCAACCGACAGTCCAGATGGGCCGCCATGCAATGTACAACGATGTGGCTGTATCCGGACTATCGTTTGGCCTGCCGTTTTGGGGATTCTTATTCCTCTTTGGAGTTTCTCTCCCTGCCCTTTACTTACTTTCTTCTTGTCATTATTTTGTCCCATCTCCAACTTCTTGTTCTTCTATCTCTTCTATTTTTCTCCTAAATTGAATTCAACTATTTTTTTGTTAAGTGTCAAAATAGTCCATACTATTCACATTGGGTCATTTTTGTCCAGAGTTGTATCAAAATAATTCCGATTATTTTAAAATTAAGCTCTAAGAGTCATCCATGAGAACTATTTCAACCCCAAATTAAACAGTACGAGGATTGTTTTAACACATCTATAAACTCAGAGATTAAAATAAGCCCATATAAAAACTCAAAAACTATCTTATACAAAAATGATATGATAAAATAATAATTAAGACTAAAAATAAGAATAATTTTTTTAAAAAAATTTAATTTATATAGATTAATAAGCCACTTTCACTATAAATTTCTAAAAATACGCTACACCTATCTTCTATTAGATTTGTATTGTAAGTCATTTAAGAGAAAAAAAAAAAAACTGATTGAGAAACATTATTATTGAATCTATGTGTTGCTTTTGGAGATAAATTCTGTTGCCAATTTCTTCACAAACCTTGCAGAAATCTACAATTCCCACCAATAACTTTGACTTGGACTGAATATATAATAATATTCAAGGAAGTGGGAGGCAAGCTAAGTAGCTGAGTCCATATTTTGGTAGTAGATTTGTTGAATTGTCAATAAGCAACATATTTTTTTAAATATTTGTCTTTTGCACCTAAGAATCAATCACTCTCATTACCTACCATTTTCACCTAACTTCAAACTCAAGTAGTAGGTGGATGTCTATGATAATCAAAATATTAACATTACTTTTCCATCTTAGTTGGGTCAGATAAGTGAAGTCCATGCTAGGCCACAAAAAATAGATAAAAAACATTAATTTATAGGAAAAAAATTGCGTACGTAAACCGTACGCAGGAGCTGCGTGCGAAATAGCAAGACACGGAGGCTACAATCGAGCTATAAGTCGATCCAGAATCTCATTTCAGACACTCCACGTAACTCGCTCGTAATCTGCGCGCTCATATCGTAACATTTCGTAACCTACAACTAGATGAAATAGAGCGCGCAATGCAAGACACTGAAATTACAATCGAGTTACAATCGAGTTACTAATCGGTTACAAGCGAGTTAGAACACATTGTATCTCCACGTAACTCACTCAGTAATACGCGCGCTCATATCAGTAACCTCTGTAAAATAGGAGCGCGCAGCGTTACAAGTGAGCTACATAGCTCGCTTGTAACCCAATTGTAACTCGATTGTAACCTCCGTGTACCCCATTCCGCACGAAGCTCCTGCGTACGGTTTACGTACGCAATTTTTTTCCTAATTTATAATACATTTATACATCTTTTTAAAGCATTCTAAAAAATATATTCATTTTTCCTCCTAAAGGAAATATTTGTTATCCAAATATATGACCAAAATCATCTTTTTTTCATTTAGGGCTGCGTTTGAGGCAGCTTGCGCTTATCTGAAAACGCGGACTGCGGAGATCGACCTGTGTTTTGCATTTAGTCTAAAAAACCAACTGCATTTTTAAATAAGTTGCTCAACCGCAGTTTCCAAACAATGAGAAGACGTTTTTAAAACGCCACCGCTGTGGATCAACTACCCCAAATGAAGCCTTAAAGTTATTAAAACTAATCATGACATACGATTTAAGAACTTATAGATTTTTTAAGTATCCACCAACTGCAGCAAAATGTGTTGATTGGATAAATATAAGACAATTATCAATTTATAAATTTACTACAGAAGTGGTAGGGCTTCAACTTTGACTTGGTTGTCAAACTTGGCAGGCAGTTGTGTTATGCCACTAATTTATTTGTTTAGAACTGTGATTACGTGGTGGATTGTTGTTTCTTAATGGCTAATTTTTTCTTAAATCTTAATACATTTTTTATATCTCCTCGTTAGAGGTATTATTAAAATTTCATTTCTTCAATTTAATTTCTACCATTCTTTCCAGATTTTTATTTTTTCCGCCGTGGTGAGAGTTTCGAGAGCCTTTTAGGAAATAAAATAAGCAAATTAATATTCTATGACAAAAATAATAAAAAAATATCCCAAACAAAATTTGGACCTACAAAGCCGATGTTTAAACTTTTCGAGAGCATGAATCATGTGGGACTATTATAAATCTTTATGAACTTCTATCTTTGAACAGATCAAAGATGAATATTCCAATGCATGTTTAATTCAAACTGTAATGTATTTATTGTGTGCAAAATTTGAACAAAGAGAGATATGGTTGGCATTATTTCTCAGAGTTATTTTTATTTTTTATTTATTTTATTCAATTAAGACGAGATAGATGATGAGTAATTTCTCAAACGAAAAGCTAGAAGTCCTCATGAATTTGATACATTGAAGCTACCCAGCTCACTGATTGTCAGTTGACCGAAGGTCAAATGACCAAATGGTCACCCAGGCCAACAAGGGACAAGCATTATGTTAATGACCGGATAAAGGTATAGTACCCCCAAAAATTTGCCAAGTATCAAGAGAGAGCTCTCTCAACAGCTCCCTCAAAAATCACTAAAAGAACAACTAAGAATAATAATCAAGCAAGTCAATCGGTTGCCCTAAAGTTGACCAGCTACCACACAAAAATTGATCGGCTTCCCAGGGCAAAGAGTGATCGGTGTTCAGACAAAAAGCTCAAGGACCTGCCGAGCAAAAGATCTAGGCGGTCATAAGGACAATAATATTCCGTACAACTCTTCTAAAGCAGGGGCATGGGTAAAACATGCAATTTTATACTTTTGTCCCTATATCTTCTATAAATAGGGGGATCATACCATGTTATAATTGCTTTTGGGCTATTCTCTCTAGACCCATATTCTGTAGGGATAACATTCTCCACATTTCTCTTGTAACCAGCACTTCCAATATATCAAAAGGGTCATTGAGCCTAGACTATCCCAGTTTTCCCCATAGGTGCAAGTCGTTTTGTATTCTCTCATTCTATCTTCCTCTTTATCTCTCTGTACCTCTCCCTCACAATTCCTACAGTTTCGATCCTTGAGAATGCATCACATGAAAAATCCTGATTCAAAATCTTAAAAGATGCATGAACATGGAATAAGGTGCCAACAAGAAGAGAAGTGACGCCTGCAATGATAAATACATCTCAGATTAATAGGGAGCACACCAAGGCTTTTGTGCAGCAATAGGTCCAGGAGCCAAAAAACTCATATACATCGCCTTTTGAGAGGATTTGGCTCGCAGTAAAAAATACACACCCCGAAAGAAGCGTCCGGCTTCCAAGAATTAGAACACTCTCTCAGAGAAGGCCGACAGTTGATATCCGACAATGCCCATTCGACTCTGGCGGCTGAAGCCTAGCTCAACGAATAAATAAGTATCATTTCAAACCTTTTTTTTATTCTATGATATATAAATCTTTGTACTGTTTTCCCACGTTTAATTGACACTTGGGGAACTCAAAAAAGGTTTGTTCGGTAGAACAGCCCACAACACTCCTGCATTGTGAACCTTGATACCTAAACTTGAATCAGATAAATCTTTAGAGGTGGGTCCTTGTCCATCAGTGACAATCTCCGTAAAGGGCACGACACAAATCACCAACGACGAATCTTGATGGTTACTCCTATGAAGGCAGGGAAAATATTAGCCTAAGTCATGGCCAAAGGTGAGGCCAGACTGATGCGAAAATCTGACCAAGTAATCGAGGCTTTGAAAAATGTAAGACACAAGCCATGATTCAATACCATAAATAAACTTACAATGATAATAACCATCCAAACGGTTGAAAATCATAAAGAAAACCGACAACGAAGCTATAAATGTCCGATCGACATCATAGCACAAAATTTGACCTCAATGCCAAGCATCAAAATGTCTATTTCTCAGCTCAAAATGGATAAAACTCTGAAGGTTGTCCGATGGTACACTGCAAATCACCCTAATAGTGAATCTCGTTGGTTACCCAACCAAGGAGACAATTTGATCGAGTGAATGAGACATGCATTATATGACTTGTGTTGGGTTGTGACATATCAAAAATGATTGATGATCTTTCTCATGATTCGAGTGGTCAACTAATACCAACATTCCTCACAACTCAATTATCGCAAGCAAAATAACGTGGTAATGATAAAGTAATAAGAAGTAAATGTAAAAAAAAATCGAAAAGCTTCATTTATTTCAAAATGAAAAATATACATATACAAGTTTTTATATACAAAAGAGTACAAAAAAATATACATTTACAAAGTTTTTTCTAAAAAAAAAAAATTAAGTTGCAGGAGGCCGAATAGAGTTCAAAGGGGAGGATCCTCTACGCCTCTGACATTCGAGGCACTTACCGAAGATATTTCAGCGACAGTGTACAACCTATAAAATTCATTCAAGTCTATAAACTTTAGGTTGACGTGACCTAACTAAATGAATCATTCAATATTTCTGACACTGGCAAATCAAAACTGCTCCCTCAGAATCTTATCCTAGTGTGGATGGGAGGGAGCACTTCAAAAAATTCCTCGGAGATATTCAAGCCTCCACCTTTGCATTAAAATTCTGTGCTTTTTGTTGGGAGACCGACAAAAGATACAATAGAGTAGAAATCTTCTTCGTGTTGCTTCTATCTTCCACTCGACTATCACTACTCCCTTCTTAGTCTTCTTAGTGAGCATGGTCGAGGACTCAACCCTTTTTGAGGTGACACCCCACTTCATTTCTGCTCGGTTGAGCACCATCGACTGGAGGTGGGAATCCTCTCACACCTTAAGATGATGGTGACCTATCTTATTGTAAAGCTCTAAATGCTCAAGTTCTCAGAGGTGCTTTGCAAAGGACTAAGACCAAATCACTTTCATGAACACGAAAGGTGTTGACCTCACTTTTGTTGAGGTCCACTCTTTCTTTCTTAGAAGCCTAAGATCTAGCCATAGGAATTTTCTGTTGACTATCCTAGAGGGCTAGTGATGAAACCCTATCCCATTAGAAATTATAAACACCTCTTCACTCTTCTTGGAGTCCCATGTGAGTGGTTTTGACCTCCAGCACTTAGTATGATGAAAACAATATGACAGAGCTCAAAAGAAGTCCCCATAGGATTGCCAAGCAATAAGGTTAAACCAAGGTGGTCTAGTCCTGGTCACACCCTTGAACATATAAACACTTGAACATATCACATAAAATCCTAAAACCCTATAATCATCCACACTTGATCTTCATCCCTACTCTTTTGGGAACTCATATGGGTGGTCCACTAAACCCTTGACCTTTGGCTAGGGTGACTAGGACCAACACACGAAGGATCAAAATTGGGCCCTCTCATTGGTCTCATGGTTCAGAAAGGGTAATTTTATGATTATCACCCTCAATGAATCCCAATTTTGCCAAAATCCCTAACTTTGACCTCTTATCCCAAAACTTTCCAAAAATTACCAAAATTTCATTGAAACCCTAATTTTCTCAAAATTGTCCAAATTCCCAAATTATCCCCATAAATAACTTTAAACCATTCCAACCCACTCAAATTGACCAAAACACCACATTTTTCTCAAAATTCTCAAAATACCCCAAAATGTGCCAAAATACCACTCATACTAAAAAAATCTCAAAAATCTCCAAATTCACTCTAAATGTCCCCAAAATCAATCCTAACCACCCAATGTCTCCAATTGTGCCCAAATCCATCAAAATTGGCCAAAATTCCCAAATTACCCCTAAGTGCCTAAAGTCTCCAAATCAACCTCAATTTTCACCAATTTCAATCTTCCCTAATTTCCAATCCAAATCAAATTCCATAATGTACAAACACAAAGTGAACCAAATTTAAGACCAATTGAACCCAATTCCAAACCCTAATTTCAAGTTCAAATCCATTAGCCCCAAATCGACCCAAAATCCAAAATTCACCAACTTAAGCTCCATAACCAATCTGATTCCTCCAATTTCAAAATCCTAAATTCCTCAAAACAATTTTCTACACCAAGAGCCCTCACATGACCTAAATCCAAATCCAAACCTAGCCCAAACCTAAGTCCAAGCCAAAACCCTAATTTTTTGCCCAATACCCAAACCCAACCTATTGGAATTAGCCCATGCTTAATCCTTTCCTAACTTGATTAACCTCCTAGAATGTTAATCAAATCACCTAGCCCACCCTAGTTGAGTCATGGACCAAGGGTCTCTCAAATTTGGGAGTCTCTTCCTAAATTTGGCCAAATAACCTAAGCTTTGCTTCACTTGATTAAACCTCCATCCTGATCACAATTAAACTTCCCACTGACCTCCCTGCACCAACTAGTACAACCTCAGCACTGGCCGGCTGGCCTAGTAGTTGGAAAACCCAAAATCGAGAAGGCACCCCCATGGATTAAAACCAAATTGAACCTATTCAATGTGGCTCGCTCCCATTGGCTAATTGCGTAGTTCAACCCTACACCTAGGCGACCTTTTCCACCCCTGGCTTGCTCCGTTGACCACTATGGCCATGGCTATTGAAGCACTGCCCCTCACGGCCAAAAGAAGTGTGTGACCAAAACCTAAAAAAACTCTGTCAAAATTCTCCCAAACCTCCTAGCAACCCCAAAAAGCTCGTCCCCACTGTTTTCCAACCCTCATTCCCCCTGCCTGAGCTCAATTTCAAAGCTAAAAAATAGGGCAATTTCACGGCAATCTTACCAAACTCCACCAAGCCTTAATTTGAAGTGCTCTTAAGCTTCTCCTGAGATTAAGAACACTTCCCCAATTAAAAGCCCTCTCTCCCAAGCAGTCTGCATTATACTTCCACATAGGCCGCACCATCCTCAGGTAGAACTCTTACATAGCTACCACCCTTACTCGAACCAATGCTTTAAAGATGTTCTTGGGACCAAGGAGAAGCTTCAAAACCATTCCAATCGATGCTAAACCTCTTGGACAAAGGTATGCATTTTCCCCAAATCTGAGCTTGGATTGAGCCTTTTTGAAGAAAAGTTTAATTTCATGCTTGATTAACTGTATAGATAGGTTCGTCTCACTTAGATGAAGGTGTATGATCAAATCCTAAGCGATTTTGTTGAGTATTGAGTGAAATCTTAAGGTTTTAGTATGGACAGTTCTCAGGCTACTCAAGTTAGGGATGAAGTACAGGAGCCGTTGGATCGCACGTGTATCAAACAGACAGATTAGATGGAGCCGAAAAAGGAGAGGATGCGATAGAGGTGGGACGCGTGGCTGCTGACTAAGATGACAGCGTCAAATGAGAGTGCGACACGTGTGGCTTCATAAACTTGTAGGATGCGCTGGCAGCCGTGTGGAAAAATAGAAAAATAGGGTTTTAAAAATCATAACTTGGTGTAGAAAATTCATAAAAATAACATAAAATAACTACTATGCTCAGTAAATAGAGAATAATAATGTTCACTAAAAATATTTAATTTGCATTTTATTTTTAATTAATTAATTACTCTAGAGACTATTTTAATCATAAAAAATTAAATAATAATCATCATAATATGAAATTTGCGGGGCTTGTTCCTCGTGAGCTTAGCGATGTTCACATCTTAAACAACTCGATACTATGAAACCAAAATCCCATATTATGAAGAAAGTATAATGAAGCTTAAGAATCTAATCAAATCTCTCCAATCGAAATCGATTTAATTCGAGTCTTTAGATCAATTTACTTTTAACTTTAACGGGCTCCCAAAATTTAATTAAGATGTCCATAAAAGAGAATTCAATATTAAAGTGAGAAGATCAGACCTCAAATGATGAATCTGAGAAAGGATGAACGAAGCTTGAACAATGGGACTTTCAATCTTCTCAAAGATTTTGGGAAGAAGTTGAGAGGGAAGGAGAAAATTGGGACAAAATGTCCTTTTATAAGCTTCCTAAAGAGAGTATCTATAGCCGAATGAGAAGCTTACCGGCGGTATTATGTCGATGGGAAGAGAGGAATGAAGGGGAAGGGAAGTTGGTTAGAGCACGAAAGTGGAGAGAGATTCAAATCTTCAAAAAGAGACTCTTTCGCTCAAGAGGGAGAGCTCTTAGCTAGGGCACGAAGAAGTCGCATAGGGGTGAGCCGTGTAAGGGATATGTGTCAGTTATATATATGTGTGTTATTTAAATGTGCATGAAACTATATTAACATATATGCCCTTCTTATGTAAAATCGATATTCCGCATGTGCTTGCGTGGTCCGTTTCGTCGTTTGGGGTTGTTCAGACAAAATTGTCGACGATGGAGTCAAAATAACTCCGATTTACGCGCGACGCGACAAATAAAATTTTTTGGTATGACTGGAGCCATCTAATGAGCAAAGTGCTGACCAGTCATTGCTTAAGCGACAACCAAAATCTTGCAGAATGCTCTCGGTAGCAAGTCGCTCGTCACACGCTAAGTGGTCTTCTTATGACCTATCCAATCCTTATATGAATTCGACTTGAGTTTCAATATTTTGGTTTTATTCGACTAAACTAAATGTTGAGGATTCGAAACCACCCATACCAGATTATAAGGAGTTAAGAAGAGGTTCGAACTTTTAAGTGGTGTGAGTCACAATATTAGCCTTTTAAGAGAGTTAAAAGGAAATCTTGAAACTAGAACATAGATTTTAGAGAGAAGAAAAGGAAGATCTCATAAAAATGATGTCAACATAAAGTTTTTCAATTTAATGGAGAGATGTCATATTCTAATAAATTGAATTTTTTTAACTATATTAAAATTTTTAAATATATAATATTTAATTTGTAATTTAAGAATTAATTATGATGTCCTCTACTTTATTAAACATGGTCAAATCACATCTTTTAAGAGATATTTAGTTGGAATGATAAGTCCTGTAATTTTTTTATAGGAATTTTTGAAATTTTTGTAATTGATATGAAAAATTATAAATAAATATAAAGTATGGATGAATTAAATTTATTTTGACTGAATTTAGAATTCAGTAGATTTGATTAAATTGAAGTTACACCGTAAATAAGTGGTCGCTTCTCGCACCCGCACCCCACCGTCGCCGATACACAAGTTACCTGATGCCCTCTGTTGCCGCCGCATCCATCTTATGCTTGACGACCTCTCACCATTACCACTAAAAAAAAAATCGAAATATATTATTTTCATTCTATTTTAAATCAATTTAAAAAATATATATAAAGTCTTTTATTTATTTTATAATAAGTCAAATAATTCTGAATTATTTAAAATAAATAGTAATTAGAATATTCTATAAATCTTATATATTGTATTTTATTTTGAACGAATCAAAGGATTTCTCAATAATTTCATTTTATTTTTCACAGGACCATCTAAGATTACTTTAATTTTCATTTATTCTAAGAAATGTGTAGAAAATCGTGTAAACAAAGGCTGTTTTACAGGCTTTTCACCCGGCGCTCGGAGCCTATGAACGTAGCCTCAAAGTCGGCTCGGTGGAAAAGGGTAGGTGGATGCCTTTCAACAGACAACGCAGAAACCACCGGCTATGACCGGTGGAGATAGGTAGTCCACCTTCTATGCCCGGTGACGCGTTTAGCCGTGTGTCGGTCCCACAACCGTTTCTCATTGCTATAAAAGGAGGTCGAGGGGATGAAGAATAACCGTGGAAGAAGGAAAGCAATCCCTCATTTTCCTTGCGAATTCTCGAACCCTAAAAGGTGAGCGATGAATCCTATATCAGTTTTGTTCTTTGTGATTTCCGTGTTCTCTCGAAACGATTCCTTCGATGTTCGTTTCTTTGCAAAACATTTTTGAAGTGTTATCTAGGGTTTGTGGTTCTGCGGTGTAGTGGATAGATCTGCTGAGATTGAGGCATTGATGAGCTGTTTTGCTTGGGATTAATACGATTTGCGGGAGATGAGTGGCATTTGCCATGTTTATTATTATTATTAGCTGGATTTGTTTAGATCTGATGGATTTCTGTGTTTTATTTTGGATTTGAGGTTTGAGTGATTTTGATTTGTATTTTCTTACCGGTTCTGCTTCTAGATCTGTCGGTGATAATGTTTGCTGGGCATGGATTTTTAATGTTTCTTCCGCGACTAGTATTTTGCATATTTGGTAGATGTAATGTAATGGACTTTCAATCTCATTGTTCTCTTTTTTAATTTTATCTTTTTTTACCAGTTGTCTGAAATCAATGTCATTGAAACTTATTTGTCTTCCATGGCAGTAGGTATTTGCTTACAGATCTGCTTTTTCTCGAGTCCTTTTGTCAGAATTTTCTTTCGGGCAGGTGAGCGTTGCAATCTGTAGCGCTACACCTTGGGATTCTTCGATTAATTCCTCATTTTATTTCCTTTTGTCAGAATTTGTTCATTTTTCCTTTAGGCTAACGGATTTTCTTGAAATTTACCGTCGCAAATAATTTTGTAGAATTGGCGGCCAAACTCGTTCTAGTCTTCCACCATCTTCATTCTTCAACGATTTTCTCCATAGGTTTTTTGTGAAACATGTATTCTCCTTTCTATTTTTATTTTGATGTTCCTGGATATTGAGACATGCATCATTCACCTCGTATAACTTTTGGATCGAGTAATTCAAAGAAAAATTAATGGACTTATAAGTATTCTTTTTCCGGATGGCACTCTCAGTCACATGTGTGCTTATTCGTAAATATCAATGTTTCGGATGCTCTGTATGTAATTACCCCTTTTGAGAAATGCTTTGACGAGTTGGTTCTATCGTGTTTGTTCAGATCACTAAATGGCGGACACCTTCCTTTTCACCTCCGAGTCTGTTAACGAGGGTCATCCTGACAAACTCTGTGACCAGATCTCAGATGCCATTCTCGATGCTTGCCTCGCCCAGGATCCCGACAGCAAGGTTGCCTGTGAGACCTGCAGCAAGACCAATATGGTCATGGTCTTTGGTGAGATCACTACTAAGGCCACCGTTGACTATGAGAAGATTGTCCGGGATACTTGCCGTGCCATTGGTTTCATCTCTGATGATGTTGGCCTGGATGCTGACAACTGCAAAGTTCTTGTGAACATTGAGCAGCAATCTCCTGATATTGCCCAGGGTGTTCATGGCCACTTCACCAAACGCCCTGAGGAGATTGGTGCTGGTGACCAAGGCCACATGTTTGGCTACGCCACCGATGAGACTCCAGAGTTCATGCCTCTAAGCCATGTCCTTGCCACCAAGCTAGGTGCTCGGCTTACTGAGGTCCGGAAGAATGGTACTTGTGCTTGGTTGAGGCCAGATGGCAAGACCCAGGTCACGGTTGAGTACCGCAATGATGGCGGAGCTATGGTTCCCATCCGAGTCCACACAGTCCTTATCTCCACACAGCATGATGAGACCGTCACTAACGATGAAATTGCTGCAGATCTCAAGGAGCATGTCATCAAACCAGTCATTCCTGAGCAGTACCTTGATGAGAAGACCATCTTCCATCTCAACCCATCTGGCCGCTTTGTCATTGGCGGTCCTCACGGCGATGCAGGGCTTACAGGCAGGAAGATCATCATTGATACCTACGGTGGGTGGGGAGCCCATGGTGGCGGTGCTTTCTCTGGCAAGGATCCCACCAAAGTCGACCGGAGTGGAGCCTACATCGTTAGGCAGGCTGCCAAGAGTATCGTTGCTAATGAACTTGCTCGTCGCTGCCTTGTTCAGGTTTCGTACGCAATTGGTGTGCCGGAGCCTCTTTCTGTGTTTGTTGATTCATATGGTACCGGCAAGATCCCTGACAAAGAAATTCTCAAAATTGTTAAGGAGAACTTCGACTTCAGGCCTGGGATGATCAGCATCAACCTTGACCTTAAGAGAGGTGGCAATGGGCCTAATGGCCGATTTTTGAAGACTGCTGCCTACGGGCACTTTGGTAGGGATGAGCCTGACTTCACCTGGGAGGTGGTCAAGCCCCTCAAGTGGGATAAGGCTGCTGCTTAAGATTCACGACACGAGCCATTCAAATGACGTCTCTGTTTCCGTGGTATATTTTGTTGCGATAGACATCCCTTGCAGCTTCTTCTGATAAATGATCAACTCTTTTATTCATTGCAGTCCTATTTTTTTATCCTTTTGTTTTCTTGTGGTTGTGGGAATACGTGGAAACATAAAGTAGAAAACTTTTGAGTTGTTTTTCAGGGGGGGTTGGATTAATGCTTAATCATTGTATGTTTTAATTAAAACCATTATTGTTTCTTATCTAATGAAGTTGCTGTTTCGAGTTTAATTTTAGTTGATTAGTTTGTTGGACTGATGCTTTATCTCTGTTAAAGTTTTTTTTTTGGTTTATAGAAAAGGTTGTCCAATTAGTTATTTAATATGGCGTTGAATGAATGATACGGATGTGTAAAGTACAACAGTTTTGGTATCTTCCATGTGCTTGTTCTTAGAATAGAAACCTGTTTAAAGGTGTAATGAATTTGGTTGGTGTTGTAGAATTCGTTATATGGTGTAATTATGCAGGGAATCATCTAGTTTGAACTCGACGAAATAAATTGGCTAAATGAATTGTTTAAGTTTATATAGTCATAAATATTGGGCGAGTCCCTAATTAGGTTGGAGAGGTGTGAGTGCCCATAACGAGTACATCTAATGATGAGATCATTTATTCAGCTGTCATATTGAGGGTATTACTTTTTACCATGAGGTTAGAATCATTCATATTGTCATTTGGCTCACTTTAGGTGGCTTTAAAAATCACTGAAAGGTGAGTTCAATAATAAATTAGCATTGAAGATCGAGTTATGGGTGATTTTCAGGCTGGCTTGGATGATCTTTGAATGTTGGTGGCTCAAGTTGCAAGTTATAGGCAGTAAAAAGTAAATGCATGATCAAGTTTCATCACGACTTGGTTAATCTGGTTGCAACAGATATAAGTATATATTAATAGTTCAGCGGCCTTTTGATTTGTTAAAAATGAAATTTATTTATAAAGTATTATATGATTATAATGTAGTTCAAATGCTTTTGTGTTGTTTTGTTCACTTTAAAATAAACGTAGAAATTTTTTTTTTTTTTTGTTTGAAGTAGATTGAAAATAATGTACTTGTGCAATGGGAAGTGAGCAGCTGCGGGCGACGAGTGGTGGTTGTTGGCGGGCAGCAATCAGTAGGCGAGGGAGGTGGGCAGCGTTGCGTATAGTGAGTGGCAGACGGCTCGACAACAAGTGGTGGGTGGTTGCAACAGGCAACGAGCAACATGTGGTGGGTGGCCTGGAAGCGACAACGGGCAGTCAACAAATGACAACGAGCGTCAACAGACGGTGCTTAGTGGCGGCTACTTGCGACAACCGGCGGTTGATGAATAATTCTTGGTGGTTGTGGGTGGTGGCAGTGGCGAGAGGCGGTGTCGACGACTAGTGGTGGGTGTGCTGTGGCAGCTGGCCGACAAGCAAGCTACGGGCGGACGAACGATGGCAATGAGCGATGACGAGCAAGCTGCGGTGGTGGCAGGCAACAATGTGTTGTGGGAAATCGGGATTGAAAACACTGCTTGGCAAGAGAAAACACAGAGAAATGCAAACACAAAAACACAAGTCTTTTGAATTTCTTTTATAAAATGTAAAGTTAAAAAATTGATTTTCGTTATTTTCATTCCTATTTTTTAATTATTATACCTGCATATTAATGATATAAAAATTCTTGCAAGCACGATACTGTTAGGAATTATATTAGGAAATAATTTATTCCTAGGAATAAATTATTTCCTTAAATTAAGAAGACATCTTATTTTATTTCCTTGGATTAGGAATTACATATTTTTCTATTTTATATGATTTGCTATATTTCCTAATAATTAATATGAATTGATTATTAGAGATATTGAGAGATATTTTACTTTCGTATTATTTCATTTTTTTATTATTTTCCCTATTATGGGACACTTGTAAGGGTTATTTAAACCCCTATTCATATCAATGTAAATCAAGTATTTCACATTATTCTAAATTTCAACATGGTATTATAGCCAAGCCTCGTATCCTAGCCACCGGCCGTCCATCGAAAGGCCTCAAGCTCCCTTCCTACCATTGTCTTTGCCGAAAGGGAGGGACTCCTCTCCGCGCAGGCCCTCTCCGCGCAGGCCCTCTCCGCTGGAACAGGGATCTGCAGATATTCCCTTGTGATCTAAACGCTGCAACCCGACTCTGCGGACAACAGCTCTCAACTTGGGTGGCCGAAAAAAAAAATCTCGAAGCCGTCGCTCGCCGACGACTCTCATCTCCTCTTCTTCTATTGTAAAAGCTTGAAGCTGCCGCTCGCCGACGACATCTTTCACGCCAACACCCCATCTATCCTCGAGGCCGAGACACATGACAGACCAAACTCAAAATTCAGCCAAGCCTGAATCTAACAAACTCAAAATTCAGCCAAACCTGAATCTAGCCTTAATCATGTTTGCAGTACATCAGCAATGAGTGATATCTCAGGTAAAACCCTTTGTGCCTCTGTTTTTGACAAAGAAATATGCAGGATCCTTGACACAGGAGCCACAGATCACATGATATATTCAGCCAACCTACTTACTTACAAAATCCAGTGTCATCAATCGAAAAGTCTACTTGCCCAACGAGACTACTGCAACTGTCACACATATAGGCAAAATTCGTTTTGCTGACCTTGTTTTACAAAACTTTCTATGTGTCCCTTCTTTCAAATTAAATTTGATTTCTATTAGCAAATTTGTGCATGATTCACAATGCCTTGCCATTTTTAATAATCACACTTGTGTGCTACAAGACCAACAATCAGGGAAGATGATTGGGACGATAACTAAAAGAGGATGACTCTACTATCTTGATACTCCACAAAAGAGCAAGTGCAATGTTACTACTTCACCACCACCAACTCTCTGGAATAAACGTCTAGGCCACCCATCGAATAAAGTTTCCAACTTGTTTCCTTTCCCAATTATAGACAAGAAAATTTCTGATTATTCAATTTGCCCATTGGCAAAGCAAACTTGTTCATCTTTTCAAACAAGTTCTATTCACTCAAAAACAGCTTTTGAATTAATTCACATTGACATTTGGAGAGGATATCAAGTTCCTTCAATCACATGAGCACGATATTTTCTCACAATTTTTTGATGATTATACTCGATGCACATGGACTTATTTGATGAAACATAAATCATATACACGTTCATACATCATCAAGTTCATAAACCTCGTTGAAACACAATTCAATTTAAAGATCAAAATCATTCGAAGTGATAATGGTACTGAATTCATATTAAAGAATCTTTATCTCGACAAAGGCATCATTCACCAATCCAGTTGTGTCTCAACTCCACAACAAAATGGCGTAACCGAAAGAAAACATCGCCACCTACTCAACATAGCCCGAGCCTTATTGTTTCAAGCCAATTTACCCAAAAAATTTTGGGGAGATGCAATCCTAACTGCCACCTACCTAATTAACCAAACACCAACACCCCTTCTCCAAGGAAAGACTCCTTTCGAAATGCTCTTCAAAAAACAACCCAAATATGATTATTTGCGCGTGTTTCGGTATCTTTGTTTTGCTTCAACACACCATCAGCGACCAACCAAGTTTGATCCCAGAGCCATTCGATGCATTTTCTTAGGGTATCCATACGCTCAAAATGGCTATCCAGTCTATGACCTCTTAACTGGGAAAGTCTTTGTATCATGCGATGTTCATTTCCAGGAAAATACTTTTCCTTCCCCCTCTTTCGCTACAGACAATGGTTCAATTCCACACTTCACCACCCACACTGACATGCCTTAATTCGATGAATTACCTTAAGAAGATATTTCATCTTCTTAAAATAACGAAATTCTCTCACAAGAGACTCCTTCGCCTTCGCCCACTCCAAATTCATTCTCAGAACAACCCGCAACTCCAGACCAACAAATATCATCATCCCAACCAATGAGAATAACAAAAACACCTAGTTATTTGCGCGAGTATCATGTTGGTATTTCTTTTCCCTCATGGCACCCCCTAACATCGAACTTCGTGTTGGCCAATGCTACAGGTACCTCCCGTCCATTAACCAATATCTTGTCATATGATAGATTGTCACCTAAATATCGTGTCTTTACTACCGCTCTTTTAATTGAAAGGAGCCAAGCACTTTTGCAGAAGCTGCTTATGATCCAAAGTGGCAGTTTGCTATGTGAGAAGAACTTGACGCACTCAATGCCAATGACACATGGTCCCTTGTACCATTGTCGCATGAAAAAAGACCAATTAGATGCAGATGGGTATACAAAATCAAACATCGCGCAGATGAGACAGTTGAACACTACAAGGCTAGATTAGTGGCAAAGGGTTATAATCAAATTGAAGGGCTGATTACCAGGAAACCTTTGCTCCTGTAACAAAGCTTGTAACTGTTCGCCGACTTCTTACACTAGCTTAGACCAAGCAATAGCATCTCCACCAACTAGATGTCAATAATGCTTTCTTGCACGGGGACCTCGACGAAGACGTATATGTCGCTACATCCTGGCCTCGGACGAAAGGGGGAGACTCGAGTTTATAAAATCCACAAATCATTATATGGTCTCAAAAAAGCTTCACGATAATGATTCATCAAGAATTCAACGCCTCTAAAGCGAGCCAATTTTATACAATCAAAGGCAGATTATTCCTTGTTCGTCTGATCCCAGAATGGTAAAATCATTGTCCTTCTTATATATGTAGATGATGTCATTATTGCAGGGAACGATATGTAAGAAATCGAAGATGCCAAAATATCCTTAAAGAACCAATTCAAATTAAAGGATCTTAGACAATTGAAATATTTCCTTGCTTTTGAGGTTGTGCGATCCCAGAAGGGTATTGTGCTTTCACAGCGAAAGTATGCTCTTGAAATACTCGAGGATGTTGGGTACTTCGGTGCCAAACCAGCCACTCTCCTTATGAAACAAAACCTATCTCTTAGCAAATCAAAAGGAGAATGTGTCAGTGATCCATCATCATACCGAAGACTAGTTGGGAGATTAATTTACTTGACTATAACACACCTGACTTGACATATGCAGTTCATATTCTAAGTCAATTTATGGACAAGCCACAAGTGCCACACTTAGAAGCAGCCCATCGTGTCCTACGTTATATAAAGCAGACAGTGGGCCAAGGAATTTTTCTCTCAGCAGAAAGCTCAATCCAACTAAATGCCTTTTGTGATGCAGATTGGGCCAGGTGTCATGACTGGGTGTTGTATCTTTCTTGGGAATTTATTAATTTCTTGGAAAACCAAGAAATAGACCACAGTATCACCTTCTAGTGCAGAAGCTGAATATCAGTCTATGGCCGCTACCTGCTGCAAGATTATTTGGCTAAGAACAATTCTAAAAATTTTGGGGATCATGCATGCACATCCCGTCAATTTGTTTTGTGATAACCAAGCAACACTTCACATTGTCTCAAACCCGGTATACCATGAGCGAATAAAACACATAGAGATTGATTGTCATCTCATACGGGAGAAAGTTCAAGAAAGAATGATAAAGTTGACTCACGTGTACACTTCAGCGCAGCCAGCAGACATTTTCACAAAACCACTAAATTTTTCTCAATTCTCGATACTACTCAGCAAGTTAGGAATTATTAACATACATTCCAAACTTGAGGCAGAGTGTTAGGAATTATACAAGGAAATAATTTATTCCTAGATTAAGAAGATATTTTATTTTATTTTCTTGGATTAGGAATTACTTATTTTCCTATTTTATGTTATTTGTTATATCTCCTAATAATTAATATGAATTGATTATTGGAGATATTGAGAGATATTTTACTTTCATATCATTTCTTTTATTATTATTATTTTTCTTATTATGGGACACTTGTAAGTGGTATTTATTATATCAATGGAAATCAAGTATTCCACATTATTCTAAATTTCAACAGATACTTATAGTTTTATATTTCTGCCTATGTATCTTTTTACTATGCTTGATTGTTTTATTATAACAAAAATTTTAAAGTTTGGGGGGGGATGAAAAATAATTTTTCAAAAACTTAAATTTTATTTGTTCTCAAATATGCTATAAATAAAATTTGATTTTTGATTGAAAAATAATTATGTGTATGAAGTTATATTAGGGAAATAAAAATTTTAATATAGAAATCAGTAGAAAATTTTAGTTACAATCTATAGTAAGGATGAAAAATTTAGAGTTAAAAATTTCTTAGTGAAGAAATTATAAATATTTTGTAACTATCTTTACTAGAAAAAGTTGTATTTTTTAAAAAATAGAAGGATTAGATATTTATTTTTAATACTTAAATTTATTTTATTGAAAATAATTTTCAAAAATTTTATTATATTTCTAAGTTAAAGATGTATATCTACCTTATGCTTTAGGAAATGGAATGTGGAATTCAAAATTATTAAAGGCCTATTCAGATACAGTAATCCTTGACTTATTAGAGAGAGAGAAAAAAAAAAGAGAAAAGAAAAAAAAAAGAAAAGTGAAAAATAGTATGTGAAAAAAAGGAGAAGTTTAAAGATATAAGGGCCTAATAAAAAATTGGTTCCAAACCTGATCTTTTAGAGTATAAGATTTGATAAAATCTTGAAGCTTATAAATATAATATAGTTAGAATAATTATTTTTAGCAAATTTTTTTTCTAAGTAGAGAAAATAAAATGCCTAAACCCTATATTTTGAAAATTCTACAAGTATTTCTGAATAAGATAGAAACTCATATTTTTCATTGACCTTTACCTAAGAGATTTCTAAACTTTAAATTGGTCTCATTTACTAAAAAAATTTCTAAATTGGACATTTCTAGAATAAAAGTTTAGTTCATCACATAATTTGCTTGTTTAATTTTTATATGATTATAGTGTTACTTGAGGACAGGTAACATTTCAATTTTGGGGTATTTTGATACACCTAAAAAATATAATTATTTTATTCATATTTTAATACTTATATTTTAATGATATTTCACTTTAATGAAAGATATTTTGTGTATTTTTCTTGCATGTATGTTTAAATAGATGAATGTGATGAAAGGAGTGAAAAAGGATCAAATTTGGAGCAAAAATGAAGAAAGTGTAAAATTGATCTGTGGCGGCTAAAAACCTGGACCAACGCTTATGCACCAGAGCCCCGCAGCTATGCGCCCAGACCTGGAGCTTACACGGCAGAAGCCTAGCGGCCAAGCGCCAAGACCTCCGCTTAAGCGCTACAGTTACTAAAGAGGAGTTATTTAATTTTTTGCACCATTTTGAAGAGGTTTTTGAGACATCTCTTGGTAAGAACGTGGGTAACTTCCTATTGACACCAAAATTAATTCAAATTACTCTTTAATGGATGCATGTCTTGGAGGATTCGTTGAATCTGGACACAGTTTGAAGAGATACGAAAACACCTATTGGAAAATTATAAAAAGATGACTTGAATATCAGAAAAGTGATTGTTATTGGAGAGTGAGGTTTATGTTTATTGTGTAAAAGAGTTATTTTAGTAATACACTACTCCACTTCACCATTTCTACTTACTTTACTATAGTTTGTATTAGGAATAGAGGTGAGATTTGGAATCCATAGAGTTGGGCGCCAACCTTTAAGGAGTATTGTAAGGAAAAATAAAGGTTTCAAAGGAACTTCAAGAGTTTGGTGGAGATAATTTAAAGACAAGTCTTTTTCTTTGTTATTACATTTGATTTTTATTTAAGACTTCTTGTGTTTTCACTATGATTTCTACTTTTAAACCAAATTGTGATTATATTTTATCCATGAATTCTGAGTAGTTTCTTTGTCTTTTTTCTTAAAATGATGAAGTAATAATGTTATGGAAGAATGTTGTGTAAAGTATAGGAAATCAATGTTGGAAGAAGTTGTGATGATTCAAAACCTTGCACTTTATTTACTTCTTTATTTGGCCAATTAATATGTTAATATATATTGTGAGAACATGTAAGAATCAATATGGTATTGTCTCAGTCAACAATTGGAAAGAATCACATGAGATTATATGGATGAGAATGTAATTCATATGATTGAGTGCAAATAAATAGGGAGATATACTTTGATGGGTGTAGAATTAGAGACTTTAGAGTGACAAGCTAAAACCTCCAATTTGATTTATTGTTTTATGTTTTGATACTAGATGTTAGCCCTTAGGTGGAGGGAGAAGAGGAAACTCTAGAGTGAGAGCTAGTATCTTTCCTGCCTAGCCCGTCTTCAATATTTATAAAGTAATAGATTAACTTATGTTCTTTATAACATCTCTAGTAAGGGTAAAGAATATAATTGCTCATATTTGGCACAACACATTTTAGATACTTCCACAACGAAATTCTATGTCTTGTTACTGATTCATAATAAGGAAAAATATATTTTATTTGTATTGCTTTCATGTTACAAAAATTTGGTTAAAGTAATTTACTTTCATTTCAAATTATAAAAATTAACAAAAAGAATCAAATTTTCTTTCCTAGAATATTATCTTTAGTTTGGGTAGATCTTCTTAAAAAGTAAAAAGTTATTTTTCTATTTCTTTTATTTAACACTTTCCATGTGGCTTTGATATCTCAGGGCTTAATAAGAAAGTCATATATTACTTGATAACGATACGTATACTTGCGTTGTATCCCATTTTACAATATCATTAAAAAGAAGTATCAATTCATATATAAAATGTAAGCATAAATATTCTGGGATGACACACCCTAATAATATGCAAAGTAAATCTAAAATGAAACTTGTCTTCGACCTACAAGAAAACAGTGTGAGAGTGATTCTTACAAAAGAAATAATGTCCATTAAATTGTTGATTTTGTTAAGTTTTAGTTTTTAGACAACCCACACAAGATGTCCATGGCTCCGTCGTCCCAGGTTTGTTGGATGTCTTGATCTACTTTGTCCGAAAGGTGTTTAAACCAGGATCGGAAGATTCCCGTCAACAACCAGGATTGCATCGTCTAGTATGTCTTCGTAGATCAAGTACGCTGGGGTTCAAGTTGCATTCGACGATCTTTGTTGATTTATGTTCCATTTAAGTTTTAATGTCTTTTTTCGATTTTTAAAGGTTGAAATATTTTAGCTTGTTTACAATTTATTAACAAATTGATTTTTATATGTTGGTCTTAATTTGTTCATTTAAGCCAAATGTAATTTAGACCTAAGAAAGGAAATCTAATTAAACTTGAGAATTTTAGATTCAATGTTGTTTGAATCTAATGATTTTAAGTTAAATCTAATATAAATTAGATTTAAGAATTTTGATTCAATGTCATTTGAATCTAAAGGTTCTAAGTTTGATGTAGATTAGACTTAAGTTGAGCGAGATCTAACATAGGTTAGACTTTAGGATTTTTAGATTCAATGTCATTTGAATCCAAAAGTTTTAAGCTTAATGTAGTTTAGACTTAAATTGAATAAAATATAATATAAGTTAGACTTTATAATTTTTAGATTCAATGTCTTTTGAATCTAAAGATGTTAGGCCTAATGTAAATTAGAGTTAAATTGAGTAAAATCTAACATAATTTAGACTTTAAATTTTTTGATTCAATGTCATTTGAATCTAAAGATATTAACTAAGTCCAATACAAATTAGATTTACTTCTTAGTCCGGGTTTTGAGGAGATTCAATTCTTGGTTTAAGTTCAATTTGAACTCAAAGCTTGTTTAAGTTAGGTTCAATGTAAGTTGAACCTAGAGGTTTGGTTTAAGTTAAACTTAGGTTTGTCTTAGATCCAATGTAGGTTGAATTTAAAGTTTGGTTAACTTGGGTTCAAGTTAAGTTGAACCTAAGTTGTGGGTTTGACTTTAGTTCAATATGAGTTGAACTTAAGTTTGGGTTAACTTGGGTTCAAGTTAAGTTGAACCTAAGTTAGATGTTTGACTTAAGTTCAATATGAGTTGAACTTAAGTTTGAGTTAACTTGGGTTCATAAGTTAGAAGTTTAATTTAAGTTCAATATGAGTCGAACTTAAGTTCAGGTTAACTTGGGTTCAAGTTATGTTGAACCTAAGTTAGATGTTTGACTTAAGTTTCAATATGGGTTGAACTTAAGTTTAGGTTAACTTGGGTTCAAGTTAGGTTGAACCTAAGTTAGAAGTTTGACTTAAACTTTAGGATTAAAGTCATGCTTAAACCTAAGACTTATGGTTGAATTAAGTCTTATTTGTTACTTGAGCCTAATTTAAGTGAGGCTTAAGTGTTAATTGAGTCTAATTAAGATTAGACTTAATTAAGGTATAAGTTTAATTAATCCTAATATAATTTAAACTTTAACTGTTTAATTTAGACTTAAGTATGTTTAAGTTTAAGTTTAATTAAACCTTATTTGGGTAAGGTTTAATTGATTAATTTTGTGGTTAAGTCTAATTAGGTTAATGTTAATTAAACCTAATTTAGGTAAGGTTTAATTAATTAATTAGACTTAATTGTGGTTAATTCTAATTAGGTTAATGTTAATTAAACCTAATTTGGGTAAGGTTTAATTGATTAATTAGAATTAATCATGGTTAAGTCTAATTAGGTTGAGGTTAATTAAACCTAATTAGGGTAATGTTTAATTGATTAATTAGACTTAATTGTGGTTAAGTATAATTAGTTAAGGTTAATTAAACTAATTAGGGTAAAGTTTAATTGATTAATTAATTTAATTGTGGTTAAGTTTAATTAGGTTTAGGTTAATTAAACTTAATTTGGGTAACATTTAATTGATTAATTAGACTTAGTTAGGGATAAGTCTAATTATATTAAGGTTAATTAAATCTAATTTGGGTAAGGTTTAATTGATTAATTAGATTTAATTGTGGTTAAATCTAATTAGGTTAAGGTTAATTAAACTTAATTTGGGTAAGGTTTAATTGATTAATTAGACTTAATGGTGGCCATTAAGTCTAATTAGGTTAAGATTAATTAAACCTAATTTAGGTAAGGTTTAAAGGGGGTTAATTAGATCTAATGATGGGTTAGACCTAATTAGGATTTGTTTTATATCAAACTTAATTTGATTAAGATTTAATGAGGTTAATTAGGTCTAATGGTGGATTAAACCCAATTAGGGTTTAATTTATATTAAACCTATTTTAATTAACGTTTATTGAGGTTATTTAGTTCTAATGGTGGATTAGACCCAATTATGGTTTGATTTATATTAAACCTAATTTGATTAAGGTTTAATGGGGTTGATTAGGTCTAATGATGGATTAGAACCGATTAGGGTTTGATTTATATTAAACCTAATTTGATTAAGGTTTAATGAGATTAATTAGGTCTAATGATGGGTTAGACCTAATTAGGGTTTGATTTATATTAAACCTAATTTGATTAAGGTTTAATGAGGTTAATTAGGTCTAATGATGGGTTAGACCTAATTAGGGTTTAATTTGTATTAAACCTAATTTGATTACGGTTTAATAGGTTTATTAGGTCTAATGATGGGTTATACCTAATTAGGGTTTGTCTTGTATTAAACCTAATTTGATTATGGTTTAATGAGGTTAATCAGGCTAGTGATGGGTTAGACCTAATTAGGGTTTGATTTGTATTAAACATAATTTGATTAAGGTTTAGTAAGGTTAATTAGGTCTAAGGATGGGTTAGACCTAATTAGGATTTGATTTGAGTCTATTTGGAGTTATAATCAAAACTAACTTTGTCCAATGTGGAATGGGCTAAGTATGGTGAGGTTTTGAGTTCTAAAGAATTTTCAGGGTTTTTAAATACTAATTTAAAATTAATAATTTTTAACCCTAAAAGGAAAATTGTTATTTTTAAATTTACAAGAGGCTAAACTTTTGTCATTTTAGGGTTTATGCCTATCTCCCTAAGTTCATTAGCAAATTTGCATTTGAATTTCCTATTTTCTAATTTTTATAATTATTTTGAAAAATAATTACAAAGTTTGATAGAAATTAGGTGAATTGAACATAGAGACCTTATCATGCCTTGAAAAAATCACAGAATGTTCCTAAGGATGAAAAGATCACTTTGTGGAAATTTCATAAATTTTGGATTTATAATTACTTTTAATAATTAAACTACTCCAGAGAGTATTTAATTAATTAAAAATCAAATATACATTATTAAGTTTAGATTTTGATCTCATAATTTTCCTCTCCTCTCCCTAAGTCTGAAAATATTTTTGTTATATTTTTAAGATTTTAATTTATTAAGATATGGATGTTTGATTATTTTAAGGTTATTTTGTAATTAATTAAATTTAATTAAACAAAATAAATTACATGGCGATGCATGCCCTCGTACTCAAAATGCACATGAACAGCTGTGGGGCTCAGAACACGGGATCACCTAAGATTATATCAGGGTCGTTCGTTTCCAAACACGGAAACGGATGACAACCATGCATCTTCTTCGTTCGTCTTAATCCGTAAGCCATCCGTATGAAAACCTTAAAATCTTGATGGATTCTTAATGAATTTTCATAATTTTTGGCTCTAAAACTTCATCTGAAGGAGACAAAGAGATCCATACGGTGATGATAGGGTTGTGAAATGGTTCGTTTCACAAAGGCTCATACCCGAGCACAATTGAGGTTAAATGGACCATACCTTAGTTTGACGAAGTGAAAGTTCAATCAATTTTATCTGGAACGATCACCAAGTCCTTGCGAAGCTCCAGGTATGCTCAATTTGGGATGAAATTGGGTGGAGATATGAACTCACCAAAATGGGTTCACGACTTTGGCTTAAACTAGGTTAGAGCCTATGGGATGAGCCAATTTTGATTGGGATCATCTTCGTAGGTTTCAGGGATGGATTTGGAATGATCAATTTGAGGATTTGGATAGTTTCATGTCAACCCAAAAACATGTCCTGTTTTTAGGGCATAAAATGGAGAGAGGGGGGTGAGTTTCAGAGCTCAATTTTGCATGGGATTAACTTCTTAAGGGATGGGGAAGAATTTTAGTATAGGATGGTTCAGGAGATTTTGGCTATGTATTGGTCTCTTCTCCTCTTAATGGCTCACGGGTTAGCTTATTTATAGGCTTGGATGAAGCCATGGTGAGCTTAGGCTGAGTTGGATTCATTTGGGGGAGTTACTACTCAATGCCATAATGGCTGAGGATAGAATTTCGGCTCAAGGATAAGCTTAACTCATCCTCCGAAGGCCAACATATGTTAGTTCCAATTAAGGTGAAGGTTTAACTCAAGGCTTGGCTTCTTCTCATTCGATGGTCCATGAGGTGCTTTGGCATCTCTAGGTTGAGCTGAATTAACCTCCCCCATGTAAATTTTATAAGTCATGCAATGGATTTGTAATGGAGTGCCACATATGCTCTTCTTCTTCTCACTTCCATGAAGATGCATTAATGAGACTAATCATGAAGGGAGGATGATTTAGATAAGAGTTCTTTCCAATTGGATGATGAGGAAGGTGTATGATGACTCAACCATATCATCCATAAGCATTTTATGAAAGAATGACACCTCCTTCATCCTTTCATGATGGTGTCATGATTAATCTTAACCTTGGTTAAATTTCATGATTAATGGGTTGGGTAAGGTGTTAATTATGTCATGATGAGCCTAATGGGTCATGGATGACCCATTGGTAACTTTCCATAAATTAGATTTAATTTTAAAAATCAATTTTGGGTTTTTGATGTCATATATGATGTCATGGATTTAAATTTATTTTAGGGTTATTTGTTTATAATTCCATTTTAATTAATTACGTAATTAATTAAAATGTAAGAAAGTATAATATTAACCCATAAATTGATCAAAATGACTTTGGGTGTTGACCATTTGACCAATTTTATCTATTTAGTTCAAATTAAATATTTTGACTAAAAATGACCAACGTTGACCAGAGTTGACCAAAGTTGACCAAATCAGATCATGGTTTGACCAATATGACTTACCTAATCTCGTCATAGTTAAGCTAGTCATGGGGTCCACTAGGTTTGGTGATAAGTCCTGGTTTGGTCATATTCACCAAAATTGATCATGGTTAACCCTGATTGACCATGGTTGACCATGATTGACCATGATGGTCAATTTGTCTATAAGATAATGTCTTTAGGATATTGGGTTAACCATGGAGCTTATGGTTGGTTTTATGATGATCATATGACCTTGGGTTGACCAATTGATCAAGTTTGATCAAATTTAACATATTTGGTCTTTGGGTTGACCATATGAGTCAATGTGGTGGTCATTAGGTCATGGATTGACAATTTTGAATAAATTTAACAATTTAGGTTATCTTGACCAGTGTGGTCAATGCGGTGTTCATTGAGTCATGGATTGACCATTTTGACCGAATTTGACCATTCAGGTCAGGTTGACCAGTGTGGTCAATGTGGTGGCCATTAGGTCATGGATTGACTATTTTGACTAAATTTGATCATTTAAGTCATAAGGTTGACCTGTTGGTCAATATGGTGGTAAATATGTCCATTTTGACCAAAGTTTGACTAGTTAGGTCAAGGGTTGACCGGTTGGTCAATATGGTGGCCAATAGGTCCATTTTGACCAAAGTTTGACCAGTTAGGTCAAGGGTTGACTTTTTGGTCAATATGGTGGTCAATAGGTTCATTTTGACCAAAGTTTTACAAGTTATGTCAAGGGTTGACTTGTTGGTCAATATGGTGGTCAATAGGTCCATTTTGACCAAAGTTTGACCAGTTAGGTCAAGGGTTGACCCGATCAGGGTGTGTCGTTGCTCAGCTGATCATTTTAAGATGTCATAAAGATTTAGTCTAAAAAGGCTTCATTGGGGTTTTACCCTAGAAAATAGGGTTTATTGACCATTGGTAAGATTTAGGAGGTCAATATTGGTAGACTTTCTTTATCAAAATGATTTATAAATGATCCTCACAAAAGTGAGGTCAACAGGATGATGATTGGATAACTAGTGAATTGAGAAGGTTGTGATGTCGGGTTGAATAATAAGGCTGATGGATGTATTAATCTACCCATGTTTTGGCCAAGTCCTACTCTACCCATTGGAGAGCATTCATTGTCAGTTTAATGTGTTATCTCTCAGCTCAAGTCTTACTCCACTCATGTTTTGGTCACTCGGTTTAGTCGTCAGTACATTATGCCAGACGTATTAATCAGATCTAATCACAGTATTCACAAGGGTAACCATCCAGACTTACTACTGGGGTGACTTGTGTGTTTCTCGTTGTAGATCTTATCACAAATGAGTTGGAAATCTAGTCGTCAGACCTTGTCCCATGGTTTGAGATAAAGACATCGGAATTTTATGATGCATGAGTGTTGCAAGCAGAATAGTTATGAAAATTTTTATTATGCGGATGGTGTCATTGTTGGGTGAATCTAGCCACTCGGGTAAAAACACAGTTGGTGGGTTGACTTTTGCTCCCTGATTATTGGTCAGAATTGATGACCCTTTACATGACTTCAATCAAGTTTCTCCAGTCTTGGTCGGATCAGAGATCATACATTTGGTTAGACATGTTAATTTAAACAAGTAAAAATAAAGTGATATGATCAATTGGTTCTTATCAACATTTGTATGATCATATATCCAAAATCTTGAATCGTCTTGGGGTTTCAACTTTGTTGGGAGAATGCGTTTTTCGATTGACGCGATGCTTCAGTGTGCATGAATTAGTTGTGATTAACTAGCATCGATATAACATTCCCAAGGTACTAGTTATCGTCCTTCATCTCCAAGACCGGAGAGACTCTCCTATCATTTGGCGTTGGCACGTCATGTTGAGGTGCTGGATCCCTCTCTTGAGTCAGCTCGTCTCTGATCATTTCCATTATTTGATCCTTTAGATTTTATATATACTCATCTACAAATTCTTGAGCGCATTCTATGTTGTTGTTGATCTTCGTGTAGTAGGGTTCTTCTCTTTGGTTTGCTCATCTTCTTGTTTGTGACATGATCCACTCTCACTGCACCTTATAGGGTGTTGACTCCAATTAGTCTGTGACTCACAACTAAGGAATAAATCATGAGAGTAGAGTAGAAAGATAGAAGGAGAAAGAAAGAGATCGTATGTTGGAGCGACAATCCTTCAAATGAATAATAAAAATCGTGTAATCTTCTTCATTGGGTGTTGATCCAAGAAAAAAATACCTATTTTTATGCCTTTATTTTTATTAAATTTTAAGGATATTATGCTTTAATGAAAGGTATTTTTGTGTTTTTGGATGTAGGTGATGCAAAAATGTTCAAGAAGGAGAAAAATATGAAAAAGGAACAAAAAGGAGCAAAAATAGAGCCAAATTGCAAAATTGTCGAAATTACTGGCCTGGTGCCAAGGCACCAGAGTCCGACGCCTAAGCGCCAGCTCGATACAGAAAACTGTTAAGTTTTTGACGACTTTTGGGCGGTTATTTTGACGGTGTGAGCGGTTATTGGACCTTCTAGAAGACAGGCATTTGTTCCTGGTTTATAGGACATGTGATACAATGTATTTGGACGCTTCGAAACGGTTTTAATCGTGAAGAGGTGCGAAGAACTGGACGCGGTGTCCGGCTCCTAGGCGCCAGACACACCTTCTAGAAGATTCATTGAATTTGGACACATTTTGAAGAGGTGCCTTGAGGCAACCCTTGAAAACTATAAATAGGAGGGTACTCCTTCAGAGAAAAATGCCCAAAATAGAGAGAGAATTAGAGAGATAATATTCGGGCCCCCTTTTTACTTTCCTTCATAAATTAGTGAGTTTATTTTAGAGTTTGTATTTAGAGTTTGAAAGAGTTGGTGCATCTGGAGTTCATTACGCTGTGGAGTCAGTAGGAATCAGAAGTTCAGTAGGAGAAACATCTAAGTAAGTATTTTTATTTTCATTCAAAGTTTATTTATTATATTTTGTTATTTAATTTCAATGTGTTCTGAGTAGTTACTTTACTTTCTCCTTTCAATTATGAAAAGATAAATAAGATAATGCAAAATTCGTCGGAGAATTAAAAATCATGTATTTTCAAAACATTGTGATGATATTAATACCGGTTCTTAATTTAATATTTAAATTGGCCATTTAAATTGTTAAAACCTGTTGAAGAGTTTCGAGACCTAGAAGGAGATGAATTCTTAACTTGTAGATATCACATGAATCCTTGGGTAGTCGAAGGTCTTGTGCGGGTTATTCAAGGTGAAGTGCAAATAAATAGGAAGATATTATATATTGGGCATATAATTGATAAGTTTTTAGAGTGACAGACTAAATTCTTATGATTTAATTTATAGAAAAGGAAAGGGTCACTAGTAGGGCCGACCATAACCACCCTTGGATATCTAGTAATGTGAGCCTAGATTAACCCATTCTACTAACAATACATCCGAACCTGATCTATAGGCTAGCCAATGTTCTTTATACTATCGAGCGAAGATAGAGAATAGGAATGCCTCTATTTGGCACAATACCATAAATTTATATTCTCCATGAATATTATTATTATCTTAGAAAATCTTGGATTAATTGAAAGGGAGAAAGTTGCTTTCTTATTGCTATTTACATCAATCATTTTATTTCTACTTTATTATTGCATCTAGTAAATTAAAGATATTTTATTTTTGACTATAAAAGAAATACTTTAAAATAAAATATTTAAAGATCTATAACTCTCTCCTCGTGGGAACGATACTGGGGTCTTTGTTTTAAAGCCATATATTACTTAATACGATACGTATACTTGCGTAGTACCCCTAGTGTTTAAAATATTTTCCATAAAATTATATTTATATACACTAGCCGCTATTATTATTTATAACATATATTTTTGAAAACATTAATTAGTACGTTGATCTTCAGAGGACTTTGGGTCAAGTTTTTGGCGCCGTTGCCAGGGAAGAAGATTTTAGTACGCATATATTTATATCGGGTCAGGTGCCACCTCTATTTATTGAGATTTAGTACAATATTGAATAATAAAAACTTTGTAACATTCTTCATTAAATGCTACCTCTATTTTATAGGAGATCCAGTACAATTGTGATATAAAATCTCTCAAAATTCTCAACGTCTTTTTAGTAGAGGGGAGTTATAAATACAACTCCTATAGGCATTACAAGAGCATAATAAATAAATAAATAAAAAGATGAAAAAGCAAATTGGTGCAGGCGATCCTATAGGAACACACATATTACAATTTGAGGTCAATAAGAGACATCTAATGGTACATAGTCTCGATCCCTGTGACTTAAGTTATTTGCTATCTAAGGGTCATAAGTTATAGAACCAATGGTACAAAACATTGACTCGTGTGCCTTCAGTTCTTGGATGTGATTGGAGTAGAAATTCATCATTAGATGCTTCAATAAGAGTCTTGAAAAATTTCTAACACTAAAAAATATCGACACTGCCTTCAATGCCTTCCTTAATGATATGCATGAGGGGGGCACCTCATCTTTAATGGGACATGTCGACTAATGAAAATATTAGTTATAGTTAAGGATGAAGAGACAATGGTAGGATACTTATGTGTCACTTTCAAAAATTCGAACACTAATGGCTATTCAACTATCCATATGGCTTCAACATAACATCATCATCAACAAATAGATAAGCGACTAACATCCGTTCATTTTAAAGTCAATCATGATGATAATTTTTGTAGTAATAGGCGTTAATAATGCTATCCTTGATCAAAGTGAAGGTACCATTATAAGTTTAGGATTGTGTTATACTCATTTAAGTGTACAATGAACTTATAGCAATGAGGGAAAAATGTGTCATTATCTATGAAAGTGGAATCCCTTTAATAGAGAAAAATGAATCAAACCAAACTATAAAGAGAATATTTTGAGAAGAATTCTTTTAAAAGTATTTGTTAGACTTTAATACAACAATGACCGACTAAAGGCTCAATATTTTAATTATTTTTAATCCAAACAATGAGCAATTGTATAAAAATGAGTATAAAGATCGATTTTATGTAATCGGTATACGATATAATTTCATGCATGGGTTGAACTCATTGTAGTTCTATGTGTAATCAAAGAGTTAGATTAGCAATCAACTAATAATTCAGGTAAAGATTGGTTGAATTGAATGTAAATATTCTTGGTGAGTTATTCAGACAACAAATTTTATTTGGCTACAACTGCTTTGGATGAGTTATGATTCCTTTAGCCAACCATCTTGACCGGTAGGCCTTTACATGTCCCATTAGCTTATTTAGTATCGGAGTTAAGAGTTGATTATTGTGCAACTTAAATCAGATTAGACTTGAAGCAACAACAGATATAGACTTTTGATTATATTTTACTTAAATTAGCTTATGATCAGTGGCCTGTGAACTCAATTTTAGTTCAAACTATTTTTTTTTTAAATTTACTCTCCTACAAATATTAATATTCATAATATAACTTGAAAATAATCCCATAATTCTCATACTAACCCTTGCCTAACTCTGTGGGGTAGGAATTGATTCCAAATATATATTTTTTATTTAACAATAATTTAATAACTTTAAAATTAACATATTCTTAATATGTATGTCTAATTTACCATATATATGATGGGCTAGTTTAATGATGGTGGGTCATCTTTACCTTTGATAATGATATCCATCCTAAGGAGTTGTCGAATGGCAATAATAGGTAAATAGAATGTCTTTCAGAGAAATATTTTTCATAAATTAATAAAAAAAAGCAATTTTTTCAATGAAAAATGCCAAAGGCAATTTCTTGGATGGCCTCCTGGTTGGTGAGATATGAAGATCATTTATTTATTTAATATGCAGACAGCTGTGGATGGCTGTCAAAGTGCACGAATCACGATGATATTGGCAATTTAAAAGATAAAAATTTACATACATAACACGTCATTCTTACGCGTTTATATATTTAATATTAGGGTTTAGGGTATTAAATATAAATATATATATTATTTATAATGTGTAGAGATCATAAATTTAAATATATTTTTATTGGGTATTAAAAATTTAAATTTTGTGGATATAAATATAAAAATTTAAGGGTTAAATATTCAATATTAAATATAAATAAATATGAATTATATGGTGCACATATAAGGCCTTAAAATAAAATAAAAAAAGGGAGGCGATGACACCTATCGTTTTCGGAGTTATTTAAAAATTTTTTATTTTGTGTGGTTGGTGAGTCTATTTTATAATGAGTTGGGGATTTAAACATAAATTCATTTTTAATATTTTTTATTTTTTAATCTTCTTTTTTTGTGTCGGTGAGGTTTAAGCATAGCATAAGTAGTATTGTAAATTTAGCTCTAAGATTATTAATTATTCTGAAATTGATTTAAATTTTAGTTCGGATCAAGATCGGATTGAAATAAAAGAGCTGAGCTACAAGCTAAAATTGTGTATTAAATTTATTTAGAAGATTTCAAATCAACTCCAGCTCAGCTTGAAATCGTATTATTAACAACCCTATTGATATCGGATCAAAATTTCTTACTTCTAATTTTACCAAGTTATGAAGACCTTCAAGAAATCTCAAATAGAATTTGAAGATTCAAAGAGTTTCAAAGCTCTATCTATTAGCACTTGGTGTCATATATTTGACCGTTGTAAATAAATATCGACGTCCAATAGCTAATGCCATCAACACGAGTTCCCTTACAGTGCTTTGCCCATTGAAAAGAGAGGAATAGGGAAAATAATAAATCAAGTGGTGGAGAATATTTAAACTTAAAATTTTTCTTAAATTTTTTAAAATTATTCCAAATATATTCATTAAATTTAAAATAGAATTGATATTAAATTAATATTAAATATTTAGTTTAAATTGTATTAAATAAAATTTAGATTGGACCACTCGCAGACAGCATATTAATTGTCCAAAGGAGCCCATGCTCATCCAGCACCGAGTACACATGTAATGGAGACAAATGAAAAAAAGGAAAAAAATAAATAAATAAATAAATAAATAATCAATGTTAAAAAACAAGTCAAGCCCGGCTTACTACGGTCAACCTTACAAATTTATTTTTGTTAGGTATGGCTCATATACAGGAAATTTGGAGTATCTCATGGAATTTAGTGGGTTGAGGGGAGCGAGGGTGTTTTAGTAATTTATCCGTAGGTTTTATCTATAAATAGATGTGTAACGCACTTGTAGTATGTGAACCGAACTCAGTAACTCCTCTGAAATAGTGAATTCACCGCTCTGCTCCCGAGAATGTAGGCATCTTTGCCGAACCTCGTTAAATCTGTGTTCTTCTTCTGGATTTGCGTTTTGTTCGGCCTAAATTGCACAACAATTTTCTAGTTGAGCTTTAGCCAAATTCAGATATAAACATTGACCTCAACCATCTCAGATTTGTCTTATTAATAAAATAAGCAAACATATGCAAACATTAACTTAGAGTCTGTTTGGGATGGCTATTATGAAATTAGTACAAAAGAAACTGTTGCTCAAAAAACTCCAATAGTTACTACATCTTCTTTATTATTTTCAAAAGATCGAAACACAACTTCAATTTTTAGCAATCACCACAAATAGTAAGATCAGATTGAAAATATAATTTTTCTGCCACAACTTCTCAATTGAAACATTACCACACCACGATGTGCACAGATTTCACATAAAATTATAGGACGATTTACTTACAAACCACTCAACTCCTACGTGTTTATATATGTAGCACCTAAATTTTAATTTTTACATACATGCTATTGGACATATGAATGAAAAGTTGCACTTCAGTTCTTGAAAGTTAAAATGATTTGTTTTAAGCGACATAAAGATTTGGGCGGTGTAAGTTTAAAGAGTAAAATTTTGGTGATACATGTGTGAATGCATAGGAACTGGGAGTTATGTATGTCAAAGCCCATAAATGAGACAAGTATCAAAATAATCCAACTTTTTGTAAGAATTGCCCCAAAGTTTATAGAAAATATCAATTTAGTCTCCCAAATTCTTTTAATATGTGCTAAAACAATTCCCATGTAAGACTATTTCAACACTAATTTAACGTGTTGCGGCACTAATTTGACATTTTTATAGATTAAGTAATGAGATGGCACCATATAAACAGTCAGCGGATTATTTTGACATTTTTATTGCCCCTAAATTATATTTGTCTGTGAAGCCGTTCGGCGAGTAAATCAACGGGTAATGAGCCAAACGGAACTGAGGACTCCAACTCTTCACAAAAATCATTAGAGCCTTGGTCATATTCCTCATCATCTTCAACTTCATTTCCATTATTTCCATATTCAGCCTCAGTATCATCCAAAGCATTACTTGTACCGGGTTCAGCTGCCTGTGATGATATGCCTTCAAATTCTTCAACTCTCTGAAGAAGAGAATCGGGAGTGAGATCAGTCTCCTCTAATAATAATGCTTTGTTTGACTCCAAAGCTCGCTTCCATAAGGACATCATTTTGGGGCTTGATACAGCCTTCATGAACTTGGACTCACCGTCACTGTCATATGTCAGATCTGTATTGGAAATTATCAGATGTCATATTTAATCTATGGACCTAGTAATTTTGCATATGATATTATGATATGCATGAAATAATTCGAAAAATAAGAACGCATGATTAAAATTATAAATACGTTGCTGATGTGAACATGAGATAAGAGGAATTCAAATCAGGTAATAAAAGAATGTGCATCTAAATCCGAATAAGTTTTCTATGGAAATCTCTGAGAAAACAAAGGGAAGGAAGTTGATGTAAAGTTTCTCAATGTATTGGAACTAATGTTTACAAATTAGAAATCCTATCAAGCACTAGCATTAGCTTGATCTCTAGCATATCTTGCTTTATTTCATGAACTTGTCATTGGTATCATGGATTCTTCTCTCTTTTCATTCTCTCAATATGAATTCTCATTGAGCGCCACGCCAAAAAGGCCTACTCACTTAGTTTCTGAAATTGTAATGATAGGTGAGATTGTGTCCACTACTCATAGCGAATATCATAGATATCATATTCTTTGTTGTGACAAACCTATTTGTGATAAGTCATAGATTTATTTGTAGAAAGCGCAATAATTATTCCTAGATTGACTTGACAAAGATCAAATGCTCAATTCTATAGAAAATTTTTTCCAAGGCAAATTTAATGAAAATCAGGCAGTGTATGCTCATTGAATTGTATAAAATGTGAATTTAAATTGTAATGTATTTTCTTTTCAATTTATATTAAACATTGCCTACGATGTTGATCATAATTAGTTATGGATTATGTTCTCCAATAACAAGACTTACTCTTCAGTTTTGGTTAACTATAAACAATATGGGTTTCAGTTTTCATCTTGCAAAGTTTCTTATCTGCTAAACAAATTGTTTCAATAGATTCTGATGTGCATCATTTGTCGTTGGATTGATAAGAATTGAAATAGTGTTTTTTCCCCTAATTGATGCTAATTACTATGGTTTATTCTCGGCTACCATCATTATGCTACAGTTCCAATGTCAAGTCCTTCAACTGTTTGCTCCATTGATTCATAACATCAGGGTTTTAAATTAACGCCACTTCTACAATTCAGGGGACAATTTTGTTGCATGTTTCAATACTGTAGTTAACATAAGATTTTTTTTTTATGCTTAATGATTTGCTGCAATCATTCGTATTATATACTACAATCCTATGATAACCGGCTCTATGAATTACTACAACTTTGTTCCCACATTATTCTGTTGTGTTGCCGTCACTTATTTCAGTCTTAGAGAAAATTTCATTCAAATTTTGAAATCAAAGTTGATTTCTAATATTTATTACATTGAGAGAACTAGATATGTTATTTTTTATTAGATCCAGGAGGATTATTAGAAATTTGGAAGATTTACACACATACGACTTAATTCCTGTGTATTTGGATATCTAACACCTATACTCCAATTGTTACATATATGCCTCCTAATCTATGCATGAAAAGTTAATGAATTTCACCTTTAAAAGTTAAAAAACGATAATTTTGATGTGATATAAAAAGATTTGGGCGGTATAAATATAGACAATAGAGTTTAGGTGTTAGATATGTAATACATAAAAACTGGGTGGCATGTATGAAAATTCTTCTAGAAAATTTTTGGTCTTCTAAGAGCTATAAAAATTAAAGAGCACGAGTATTGCAATAAGAATTCCAATTTTCTTCAACTCATGTGCATGCTCAAGCTAGATATGTTTTTCTTCGAGTGAATCTCCTCATACCACAAAGGTTCTTCTTTTTGGGTCATTACCATCCTTATTCTTGCTTTCATGTTTAGTAATTGGTTTGAGCCTGCGATTGGAATTTTATTAAGTGTGATCCATGCTGGTTTTCCTTCTTAAAATAAAATCTTGAGCGTTGTTTCAATTTTATGTTTGTTCACTGTTTCTTTATGTAGATCTTGGTAACCATTAAATATTATATGAGATGAATAAAAAGTGTTTGCCATTATTGAATTAAGAGTAAGAGGTTTTTGCTAAAGAAAAGCATTGATAACCCATGAATTGTGGTTTTTAGTGTATTTTCACTATAAATCCAACTCTAAATTTCCTCAGTAACCCAAGACTCTTAATTGTCCTATATTACCCATCCTTTCAACTATTAAGCTGTATGAAGGCTCAAAAAGGAGCAAAATATAATGCATGTCGGATATCGGAAGATGACTAAAATGCTCAAAAGAGAAAAATTCAGAAGGTACCCTCCTCACCAGAATAAGATGATGTTCCATCATCATTTGTAGAAATGTCCAGAGCCAAAGAAATGGGTGTATGATATTTTGATTTCCAATCTTTACCTCTCCACATGAGGATCTGTTCCTGATCAAAAGATAATAGCACGCAAGGTACAAGATCCTGCACAACAAAAGTAAGAAGCAATCTTATAACCCGATTGATGCAATAAGACTAGGGAAGAAGATAATTTGATGCACTATGAGCTAAAGTTCTAGGATCCACACCAAGCCACGGACAACAAAAGGAGCAAAGTATTAACCTTGAGCTTCAAATTTTGAAATTATTTAGACTTTTGACCGCTACGGTTGTAACTTAAGAACTCTCAGCTCATTTGAGGAGAGTTCTTTATGTTCTATGCCAGGAAAATCTTTGTTAATCTGAAGAAGTTTAAGCTCCGTGTTATCCTTCTGTGAATAGCACAATTAAACATTCTCCTAATGCTTTAAGAGATGTTATTTTTATGAAAAATATGGATGGTATCACTAAAAACATGAAGCCATATTTTCTCTTTGAGCGATTATAAGAATTCGAAGTGTGGCATCAACCGTATTTGGTTCCATATCATTCAATCTAACAAACTTTTTACAACATACCCAACCCTTCTCCTTAATCCTACATGATAATTTTTTAGGTATTAAATATTAGATAACATTGCAGATGTTTAAAGACTACCCTTATGTTGTAAGCGGTCTTATTTTGATGAAAAATACGAATGGTTTTTCTAAAATCATGAAGTAATATTTTCCTAAGAGTGATTATAAGAATAAGAAATGTGAGATGTCAAGATAACCGTATTTGGTGTCATTTCATGCAATCTGACCCTCTTACAACATACCCTCCCCTTCTCCTTAATACAATATTGTTGTGGGAAAACAACTTGGCGAGAAGAAAATCACAAGAAAGAAAACAAACACAAAAAACACAAAGGGAATTACGTGGTTCGGTCCTTTGGACCTACATCCACGGGAGGGAATCGATCATGAATTTCACTAAGGCAAAACAAAAGAGAATACATAGCTTTACATGAGATAAGCCCTCATCTTCCATGGCCTCCCTTTCAAGTCCAATGCCTCCAAGATGCACTTCTCACCCTCTCATCTATTTATAATAGATGATGCCTACACCTTAGAGGCTTAATAGAATATGACAATACTACAAAAAATGCCCATTTGCCTTAGTCTAAAAAATTGAGAGTCCATAATAACAATTCTTCACCTTGACTCTCAATTACGAAGTTTCGTAGTAATGATTCCCTCCACCTGGCCCCTGAGGAGCCCTCAGCCCGTAGTAGAGTTCACTAAGTCCAGATAGTGTCTGAACTTAGTTGTAGGTAGCACCTTGGTTAGCATGTCAGCAGGGTTCTCTTCGGTAGGTATCTTCTCCACTATTATTGAACCTTTGGTGACGACATCCATCACAAAATGAAGCTTCACATATATGTGCTTTGACCTTTCATGAAAGACCTGATTTATGGTTAGGTGAATAGTGTTTTGGTTGTCACAGAATACAGTTACCACCTTCTGATGTATCCCAAGCTCTTCAGTCATGCCCTTTAGCCATATAGCTTCCTTGATTGCTTCAATCACGGCGATGTATTCAGCCTCTGTTGATGAGAGAGCCACAACGAATTGAAGGTTAAATTTTCAACTGACTGCAGTACTGAAGACAGTGAAAATGAATCCGGTCAGTGACTTCCTGGCGTCAATGCATCCTGCATAATCGGAATCCACGTAACCAACTACATTTTCTTCTTTGTCTTCCTGTCTTTTAAATAGTAGCCCCAGATCAGCAGTGCCTCTTAAGTATCTCAGGATCCATTTTAGTGCTTCCCAGTGACTCTATCCTGAGTTTGCCATGAACATGCTTATAATACTGACGGCGTAGGCTAAATCTGATCTGCCTTAAATCATACCATATATGATGCTACCAACCACACTAGCGTAGGGGACACCCTCCATGTATCCTTTCTCTTTTTCAGTCTCAGGTGCTTGAGAGTTCGATAATCTAAAGTGTTGATCAATCGGTATTGCAACCTGCTTAGCCTGGTGCATGTTGAACCTTGCTATAACTTTCTGAATATAAGACTTCTGAGATAAGAATAAGCTGCCATTTTCTTGTCTCTCTTAATATCCATCCCTAGAATCTTTGTAGCGGGTTCTAAGTCCTTCATATCAAATTTTGAGTTGAGAACATCTTTGATCTTATGGACTTCCTCCTTGTTTTTGCTGGCTATTAACATATCATCCACATAAAAGAGCAAGTAAGTACTTATTTAATCGTCTTGCCACCTCAAGTACACACAACTGTCATATCTGCTTCTAACAAAACCGATCTTTAGCATGAATTCATCAAATCGTTTGTACCATTGTCTAGGGCTTTGTTTCAGTCCATACAAGGTTTTCTTCAGCAAGGAAACTTTTTCCTTTGTCTCAGATGTGTTGTACCCATCTGGCTGATCCATGTAGATGGTTTCTTCAAGCTCTTCATGCAGGAATGAAGTCTTATTACTAGCTGCTCTAATTCCAAATTGAATTGAACCACTAGTGTTAAGACTTATCCTAATGGAGTAGTACTTCACCAAGGGTGAGAAGATTTCGTTGAAGTCAATTCCTTCTACCTGAGTGAATCCCTTTGCAACGAGTCTAGCTTTGTACCTGATCTTTTCAATACTTGGTGTGTCTTCTTTCTTCTTAAAGGTTCACTTGCAACCAACTACGCGTTTGTCTTTGGTCGATTCACAAGTTCCCAGGTTTTGTTCTTCATCAGAGAAGTCATTTCCTCATCCATTGCCTCTACCCACCTGTGTCTTTCCTTCCTCTTTAAGAGTTCCTTATAGCTGCTTGGTTTTGCTTCTTCCATCACTTCAGCAACACTTAAAACATAAGAGATCATATCTGCATGGTCGTATCTCTTTGATGGTCTGATAGTTCTTTGTTTATCCCTTACCAAAGTGTAGTTATCTAATTTGCTTTCTGGTTCAGTCTCTTGCTAGTCTTCTACCACTTCATCTTGATTATTCACAATAGTCCTTTGATTTGCCACAGCTTGTTGTTGTTATTGCAGCTCCACCTCAATTGAAGAATTCTCCTTAGTGACACTGTTTCTGGTAACGTAGCTTTGAAGATTCGTCATTTTGGACTCATCAAATGTCACGTCTCTGTTGATGATACATTTCTGTTGACCTGGACACCAAAGTTTGTAACCCTTGGTTCCAGGTGGATATCCGATGAAAATGCACTTCAAAGCTCTTGCTTCCAGCTTATCCTATCTAACATTAGCATATGCAATACATCCAAAAACTTTAAGATTACCATAGTTACCTGCCTTACCGTACCACATCTCCAAAGGAGTCTTTATATCAATAGCTGTCGATGGACATCTGTTGATAAGATAGCAGGCGATTGACACAGCTTCACCCCAAAAACATTTGGGTAGACCTGCATTTAACAGCATGCACCTCACTCTCTCTAGGAGAGTCCTGTTCATCCTTTCAACCAAACCATTTTGTTGAGGATTGTTCTAGACTGTCTTGTGCCTGATAATACCATTCTTCCCGCATAACTCATCGAACTGCTCTGAACAAAACTCCAAGCCATTGTCAGTTCTCAAGTGCTTCAGCTTTGTTTCCATCTTGTTTTCAGTGAGAGTTAATCAGTCCCTGAACCGCTAAAAAGATTCATACTTTGATTTAAAGATAAAACCCATACCTTCCTGGTGTAGTCATCTATGATAGACATGAAGTATCTCCCTCTTCCATGAAGTCTGAGTTCTAGCAGAGCACCACAGATCACTGTGTACATAATCAAGTGATTTCTTTGATGTGTGAGTTATGGTAGAGAACTTCACCCTGGTGGCCTTCCCCAACACACATTGTTCACAGAATTCCAGTTTGCTGACTTGATCTCCACATAACAGGTTTTGTTTAGACAATTCTTGTAAGCCTCTTTCATTACATGCCCCAGTCTCATGTGTCATAGTCTAGTTCTGTCACGTTCTGATTAAACTGCATTAGTTATTATTAACACTGCCGTTGCCGGTCCCAAGCCCGGATGTGAAAAGTGGAGGGTTGCGTTAGGTAGTCGACAGCCAATATAAAACTTGTCGAAAAAAATCATGACATGAATCTTTTTTATCATTGTGTAAGTGCTAGTGGCGTCCCCCGGAAGCGACGCGCCGTATGGCTCGAATACAGTGGAAAGTGTGCAGGGCCGCTACACCGGCGCTCGGTAGTAGTGTCAAGTAGAGAGTGGTTCCCACATCACGGACGGATGCGGCAGTAAGAAGTTAGTCCATGATACTAAGTATTAGTGATATGATCTTCGAATATAGGTACTTTCAATGGTAAATTAATGGAATTGGTTGATATTATGATCCATAGAAAGATAAATATCCTATGTATTCAAGAAACTAAATGGGTTCGGGAAAAAGCTAAGGAAATCGATAACTTAGGTTTTAAACTACAGTATTCTCAGTAAGAGTCGTACTGAAATGGTGTAGGATAATTATAGTATAAAAGTTTGAAAGATAATGTCGTTAAAATTAATAGAATTGAGATAGTAATTATAAAGACTTAAGATTATTATCGATACCAAGATTTTTAATATTATAAGTTATTTATGCTCCTCAAGTTGGCTTTAGATATAGACTCTAAAGATAAATTTTAACGATTTGAAGACTTAATACACTCGATACCCTCAAGAAAAAAATTTTTATTGGAGGAGATTTAAATGGACATGCTCAGTAGAGTGGTAGAAGATTTCGAAATATTCATAGTGGCTACTACATGGAGCGATTAACGGTTAAGCGTAGAACCATTTTAGATTTTGCTTTAGCTGTATGATATGATTATTACTAATACTTTATTCAAGAAAGAGATGAAAGCATCTTATTACTTATAAGAATGGATCTAATAAAACACAAATCGATTATTTTCTTATGAGAAGAAGAGATCGTCGAGATTGTAAGGATTGTAAGCGTCATTCCAAGTGAAGCAATTAAGTACCCAACATCGATTATTAGTTCTAGATTTTAAGATTAAGAGTTAGAAATAAAGAATACTAGTGATTCAACATCGTAGAATAAGATGTGGCACCTAAAAGACACAAATAAAATTATTTTTATGAGTAAAATTCAAGATTTAAATATTTGGGATGCTCATGAAGACGCGAATGTTATGTGAAAAATTAACTAATACTATTAAACAAGTCGACTAAAGATGATTTGGAGAATCAAAAGAAAAGCTTCTATAAATAAAAATAATTGGTGGTGGAATAATAATGTGCAAGAAAAGATAAAATATAAGAAGTTATGTTATAAAAATCGGTTTAAATGTAAAAGTCATAGAGACCGGAAAAATATAAAATGTACTCACAGGAGTGTAAAAGAATAATCTGTGACGCTAAAAATTCCGCTTTTAGCGATCTTTATAACACGTTAGATACTAGCGAAGCGTGAAAAATATACGTATAAACTAGCCAAACAAAGAGAAAGAAAAGTAAAGATTTAACTCAAGTAAAGTGTATTAAAGCATTTAAAATCAAAAAGTCACTTTTCTTAAAAAAGATATTCAACATAGAAGGCGAGTTATTTTGATAAACTTTTTAATGATGCTCGAAAGTACGATCGACCTTAATGATCTTAATATCGTTAATAATAATAAAATTTTTCACTTTTACCGTCGCATTAGTAAAAAAGAAGTTGATGACGCTTTAAAGAAAACCAAGGGGGAAAGTCTCGTAGGACCCGATGATATCCCAATCGAAGTGTGGAAATGTTTAGGTGATTCGGGGGTTTCCCGGCTTACTAAACTTTTTAATATTATTTTAAAAACAAAAAAGATGCCCGAGGAGCGGAGAAAGAGTATTTTGGTCCCCATTTTTAAGAATAAAGGAGATGCACAAGAGTGTGCAAATTATGGAGGAATTAAATTGATGTGTCATACTTTAAAGTTATGGGAGAGGGTAATCGAACATAAAGTTAAGACGTATTACGAAGATTTCTCATAATCAATTTGGATTTATGCCGTGTAGTCTACCATGGAAGCTATACATTTATTAAGAGTATTGATGGAGAAGTACAGAGATAATAAGGAGGATCTACATTTGATTTTTATCGATTTAGAAAAAGCTTACGATAAGCGTTCCTAGAGATGTTCTTTGGAGAGTCCTCGAGAAGAAAGGTGTCGATTCGACTTATATTCAAGTCATTAAAGATATGTATGCTAGAGCCGTTACATGTGTTCGAACCGAAGGAGGATCGACCAAGTATTTTACTATTTCGTTGGTTTACATCAAGGATCGGCTTTAAGCCCATATCTTTTTGCTTTATTTATGGATGGTCTTACCGGCCATTTACAAGAGGATGTACCTCGGTGTATGCTTTTTGCCGATGATATCCTCCCGGTGGATAAGACAAGAGAAAAAGTCCAGAAAAACTTGAATTATGGAGGTCTACATTGGAGTCTAAAGGTCTTCGTTTCGAGTAGAACTAAAACCGAATACATGGAATGTAATTTTAGTAATAGTAGGTCTAAGTGACGAAGTGTAACTTTGGGTGATCAAATTATTAAAAGGTGTGAACGATTTAGATATCTTGGGTCCATTGTTCAAAGCGATGGTGATATAGATGGGGATGTTAATAGAGAATTCAGTGTTGGTTGGTCAAGTGGAGGAATGCGTCCGGCCTATTGTGTGATAGTAAAAGTACCGCTTAGATCGAAAGGAAAATTTTATAAGATGGTGGTGAGACCTTCAATGCTCTATGGTGCCGAATGTCGGCCTTTAAAAGAGAAGCATAATGTTAAGTTAAGTGTTGCCGAGATGAGAATGATTAGATGGATGAGTGGCTTTACACTTAGAGACAAAATGCGAAATGAATATATCCGTAATAGGGTTGGAGTTGCACCAGTTGTCGGATAAAATTAGAGAGAGTCGCCTTAGATGGTTTGGTCACATTAAACGTCGACCACCCGATGATCCGATTAGGAGAGTAGATGTTTTAAATATAACTTATGTTAAGAAAGGCGAGAGGCGTACCTAGGAAAACTCGGGCTTATCGCATAAAAAATGATCTTAATCTATTAGAATTAAACGAAAATTCGACACTAAATAGGACGCAATGGAGAAAAAGGATTCATGTAGCCGACCCCACTTAGTGGGATTAAGGCTTTGTTGTTGTTGTTGTTGTTGTTGTAGAGATGTTGTCGATTACAGTTCTTCCAACTGGGAGTATAGTCCATTTTTCTGACCTCTTTCATGACAATGAGTGAACCTTTGACTACTCCGATGCAGTCATTCTCTGCCTTGAACGAGTATCCGTTTGACTCCAGCGTAACTAAAGAGATCAGATTTATTTTAAGTTCTGGGACGTTCCTGACGTGTTGCAGTATCCGTTCAGCTCCATCGAACATCTTTATTCTGATAGTTCAGCTGTCGATTACCCTGCAAGCTTAATTATCTCCAAGTAGGACAAATCAACCATTTGTTAGTTGTAATGTCTCGAACCAGTTTTTGTGAGGACACATGTGGAATGAGCACCCAGAATCGAGGATCCACTCCTTGCTAGATTCAGATTCTGTGATCAGCAGAACTGCAGCTGAATCATAGTCGTCTGAGGCTATGCTTGCTTCTCTAAAATCTTTAGGCTTCTCCTGAAAACTTTTCTTTCTGTCCAGACAGTTCCTCTTAAAGTGACATTCCTTGTGACAATGGTAGCACTTGTTAGACCTCTTAGAAGACCGACTTCTACTCTTCTTTCTGGAATTTGATTTGCTCTGATCACTTTTAGAACTTTTCTTGCTCGATCTTCCTCTAACTGTCAAACTGTCTCCGCTGGCTTCTTCTTTCATGTCATGCTTCTTCTGAAGTTCTTTAGCTCTGATCAGTGATTGAACCTCTTTCAGAGTAATTGTCTGCACCCTTCCATAGAGCATCGCATCCTTGAAGTGCTCGTAGCTCTTAGGAATGGAGTTTAGCAACAGCAGTGCCTTGTCCTCGTCGTCCATCTTGACGTCGATGTTCTCGAGATCGTCTATGATCTTGTTGAACTTGTCAATCTGCTCTGAAATTGATTTTTCTTGTGCATTTTGAAGGAGTATAAGCGCTGCTTCAGAAAGATACTGTTAGCTAGAGATTTCGTCATATAAAGTACCTCAAGTTTGGCCCAAAGTGCTTGAGGAGTTGTCTCCCTCGACACCTCCCTTAGCACTTAGTCGCCCAAACTCAGGATTATCAAGCTGTGAGCCCTATCCAGGAGGCTGTTCTTCACTTTCTCGGTCGTGTCGGCTGGCAATGCCGTTGAACCTTGCAAGGCTTCTGCAATACCCTGCTAAACCAGTAGAGCTCTCATCTTTACTCTCCACAAGCTGAAGTCGTTCTTTCCAGTAAATTTTTCGATATCGAATTTGGCGGAAGTCATTGTCCCCGCCAAACACCTCTTCACACCAAGATCTTCCAACTAAACTGAATGTCACCTGCTGTCAGCAGGTTTAAGGAATTTCCAAATTAACAAAGAACAATGTTGCAGCTTCCAAGGGAAATAAAACAAGTTGATTATCTCTCCACTGTTTTTTTTTTGTCTGCAGGTCGAAGGAACACCTGTAGGTTACTGTTCTTCAGTACTATTTGTTGGACTGTTCGGCACCTGTAGAATCTACAGGAAGCCAACACCCTAACACCCTGGAGCCAAATGGGAAGAAACAGTACACCTCCCTGCAGTTCGACTACCCTCGGTCTGAAGTGCCGAATTCCTTCTGGCAGGACTTCTGATTACCCTGCAGTCTACTAGAACCTCTTGCCTGTATCGCACTGGAGAGAAATGCCGAATTCTTCCTGTGGCTGCATAATTTTCCGGAGGGAATATTCCTCCTAGTAGAAATCCAAGATTCCCTTACCGCCCGCTCCTTCGGGAACCGAACAAACCTCGTCCACGCACCCAACAGCAAAGTTTTCCAGAGGGAACCTTCCTGCTTGAGAACCTGGAATTTCCGAAGGACACCTACAGGAATTACCGAATTCCTGCGACGCTTCACTTCCAAGAGCCTGGAATGCCAAATTCCTCGCTGGGCAGCAAGTAACCTGGACTGCCGAATTTTTTGTTGCTCAAGAACCCGAGCTTGGCAACAGTAAAGTTGTCGAGCTCCTCTTCCTCTCTCTGGACTACCAAGAACTTGAGCCCACAATGACCCTCCTGTACAGTTCTTGATCTCTGAATACCCTTCCTCCTCTAGCCAAGATGTACCGTTATTTCCCACAGACAGCGCCAATTGTTGTGGGAAAACAACTTGGCAAGAAATAAAACAAACACAAAAAACACAAAGGGAATTATGTGGTTCGATCCTTTGGACCTACATCCACGGGAGGGAATCGATCATGAATTTCACTAAGGCAAAACAAGAGAGAATACATAGCTTTACATGAGATTAGCCCTCATCTTTCATGGACTCCCTTTCAAGCCCAAAGCCTCCAAGATGCACTCATCACCCTCTCTAGCCAATCTCTCTATCTTGATTCTTGGACAGATTTTCTCCACCTCTTGCTTCTCTCACTTTCAAATTCACATCATCTATACCCCTAAGCCTCACTCCCTCATCTATTTATAATAGATGATGTCTACACCTTATAGGCTTAATAGAATATGATAATATTACAAAAAATGTCCCTTTGCCTTAGTCTAACAAATTGAGAGTCAATAATAACAAATATTAAACTTTAATACGAATTAGAGATCACATAACATTGAAGATAATAAATTTAATGATGAAAAAGTATTATCTACAAACCTTTAGCTTTGCACCTATCTTTTTGTAATCACTTGGATCCAGTCCTTGGCAGTTAACCTTCGCCAAATGGCTTAATTCAAAAGCATCTCTCACATCCTTAACAAGCGATAAAAATATCCCATTTTTTGCTGCAAAAGAAATGGGCACAAAATATATATATATAATATCAAGAACCTTAGAAATCAGAAATCCATAAACTGAGCGTGGATCCAGAGAATATATATATATATATATATATATATATATATATATATATATATATATAAAACAAAGCGAATATTTTATAGTATGGATGGGAAAAGGCATCACACAAACAATCAACAGAAATTTTATCAACTGTAAATGAAATGATTGAGAAAAACTAAGACCACGAGAAGTGCTAACCTAGTTTACAAATAGGTAGTAGGTTCTGCCCTTTTCGTCTTAGTTCTTCTGCTTCCTCTTTAGTTAATCCTTCAGGAGTTTCTTGTATAAGTTTAGGATAAACAGGAGCAGCTGGTTTCCAGAGCATCACAGGATATCTAGGCCGTGTACGTGGGTTGTAATTTCTGCCACGGTACAAATAAACAATTCCACCGGTTCGACGTATGATCTTTCCACCAGTTTTTTCCTAGCAAAAAGAATGTTGTATAAGAACTCATAATTATATACTCATAAACTCAAATGTAATTTCATGTATGGCAAGGACTGCTTGTCCTTGTTACAGTCACTTTTAACAAGGGGTATGTGTGTCCTTGAGATCAATTTGAAACTTCCTACCGAGAAGAATAATTAAAAGCAAAGCATCCATATTTTGAAGCGAACCATAATTCAAGAAAAAAAAAAAATCAGGCACAATTTGCAAACTCGAGAACTGGCAAACACAGAAGGAAAAGCTAGCTTCTAAACTAGATGGCAAAAGCGGAAACATCTTTTTTCGTACTTTTTTTAACACTTTAGTGTGATGTGTGTGTGCGCGAGCGTGCGAATAAACAAAAGAAGCTTTACAGCTGGAGTGCTATCCCCTAGAACTCCAATTTCAACAAAAAAAATGAAATTCTTTTATGGCTCAATCAGATGATATCACTACAAGTCTTATCAAAATATTTTTGAAACATAAACATCAAACGAAATCGAGGATTTGCAATGAAAATATGTGAGACTTTATTAACTCTGTTGTTAATGTCATGCCAGTGGTGACAATGTTTTGACATATTGGCTGAGTTATCATAGTCATCAAATGAACAGCTCCACTAAACACGAAGATGTAATTGAAAATCACATGATAAGTCAAAGCTGCATTATCTGAGAAGGTGGAAGATGAGATTGTGTGGCCGTATTATTCCACTTTAAATTGGCTATTGGCTAGTTCAAGCACTTTGACCAATATTTTTAGTTGTTTCAAGCCAAGCTCATAACTGAGTAGCTTGAGCGAGCATTGTATAAGGAGCAACAGGTCTCAAATCTTGAAAAACCAGCATCTCTCATTATAAGCAAGGTATAAGGAGCAACAGGTCTCAAATCTTGAAAAACCAGCATCTCTCATTATAAGCAAGTGATAAATCCACCGTGTGACACTTCAGACTCGTATCTTATGTTAAGAAGAGTTTAAGAATACTTCAGTAGCCTTTGTGCATTGACAAATTAGGAGATGAATTGCCCCTTAAGTTTAAGAAGCTAATGATAGTTCCTACAGTAAGATCTAAAAACCGCCAAAGTGGTGCAACTTTGAAATTGAAGGGCGATCTACACTTTAGTGCATCTCTGATAGTGCCAAAGTAAACACTGATTCTAAGAGGGTGATGTGATCAGTTGGATCGGTTTCCCCTCCACAGAAATCTAGTGGAAATAGTTTGGACTTCTTGGAGATTTGGCTTCTACAATTACTACTAAGAAAACCTTCGTAGGCATAATCTAGCATTTTTTTATAGATCATAGAAATGGATTTCCTTGTTAAATACTTACGAGAAATCATCATCGGTGGATGATAGAAGGTAATATTTCACATCAGTGGGGGTTGGCCAACTCCATTGTTGTCGAGAAGTGAATGGAAGCTAAAGTTTGCAACATTATTTAAAAATGTATTCCAAATGTACATATTAAGGCATGCCTTGAACTGCAAAGCTTAAAAATCGTTTCAAGGCTCAAGCCACCCTGTCACTAATAAGACTTGATTTTTTTTTAATCGCAGGCATACACCTCGAGCTTATGTCTTGAAACATTTGGGACAACGCTTTAATTAGTTTTTGTCAACAAAATTATAATATCTATGACAACATGAAAAAGAAAGAATTGCCCAAAAATCTAATTTGTTCATTCATAACATGAGCTTAAATAGGACATTACAACATTTTACAAATAAACCCCTAGACTTCTTCAATATTCCCTTTTTACTATCAGGACCCTAAAAAAACTCCATTTCTCAACACTCCCCTTCAAGATGGGCAAAAGATATCCACTAAGCCAATCTTGTCACATAACCTAGACAAATCTAATAAACTAAGTCCTTTAGTGAGGTAGTCGGCCACTTGTTCTCCAGTGGCTATATGACTTAGCTCCAGTAGCCCGTTATTTAGCTTTTCCTTAATGAAGAATCCATCAATCTCCACATGGTTGGTTCTATCGTGTTGCACCGGGTTGTTGGCGATGTTGATTGTTGACATGTTGTCGCACCACAACTTCATTTGAGTTCCTTGGTCCACCTTGAGCTTGACCAAGAAGGCTCTCAACCACATCAACTCGGCAACTCCTAAGGCCATGGCGTTGTACTCTGTCTTTTGTTGTTGATCTCGCTACTACAGACTGTTTCTTTCTCTTCCAAGAGGCCAAGTGCCCCCTACGAACATGCAGTATCCTGAGGTGGATCTTCTATCAATTGCACAACTTGTCCAATTAACATCACAAAAGCCCTCAATGTATACATGCTCATTCTTTCTGAAGATCAACCCCGGTGCACTCTTCAAGTACCTCATAATCTGATACACTGCATTCATATGGCCTTTCTTTGAATCATGCATGTAGTGCCTCACCACGCTCACTGCAAAAGAGATGTCTGGTCGAGTGTGAAACAGATGATCAGACAACCCACCAATCTCTAATACCTCTTACGATCAACCGTTCTTCTGCCTCTACACTCAGCTTGACCTTCTGGTTAATTGGAGAAACTGTAGATTTGCACCCCAACATGCCTATTATGTGAGGAGATCAAGTACATACTTTCTCTGGGACAAAACTATCCCGTCAGGTCCGCGGGCCACATCAATCCCAAGAAAGTATATGAGTTGTTCAAGATCCTTACCTCAAATTCCTTCTCCAATCTTAACATTAATTGGACAATCTCTACCTCATCATCACCATTGGCAATGATGCCCAACATATAAGCAAGAATAGCGGTGTAATCTTCATGTTGTCAACAAAACATCATATGGTCTGTATTGATTTGTTGGTATCTCATGCCCACTATAGTCTTTCTAAACTTATCAAACCAAGCTTGACGAGACTGCTTCAAGTTGTGCAGTGACTTCTTGAGCTTACACACCTTGTCAACTGTCTAGACTATACCGAATCCTGGTGATATATTCATATATACCTCCTCCAATAACTAACCATGAAGAAATGCATTCTTCAAATGAAATTTGTGTATTCTCTACCCACCATTCAATGCAATGAAAACTGAAGTTCCATCTTTGCTACTGCTGTAGGGGTTTCATCAGAGTCAACATCATATGTCTAGTTGTACCCTTTCGCTACCAGTCGTGCTTTGCACTGCTCCACCTTCCCTTCTGAAGTTTGCTTCATGTAAAAATCCACTTGCACCCAAGTACCTTTTCCCCTCTTGTAGTTGCATTATCTCTCATGTTCAGTTTTTATCAAGAGCCCTAAGCTCCTCATGCATAGTCGTTTTTCACTTGGGATTCCCCTTAACAACCGGCCCAACACTTTGGTATAGAGCAAAGATGCAATGAAAGCTCCATGTAAAAGCTCCATGTTAGAATATGAAATAGAGTTGTCAATGTTACGTTCTCACCCAAAACGCATGGGAGGACGCTTGCATTGTTGCGAGAGGTCGTCTTAAAGTTGGGGGGTTAGGAGAAGAAAAAGGAGGAATCATATCACCTGGCAGTGTTGAGTTGGAGGTGGATGGTGTAGGTGTCTCAAGTGTCCAGGAAGACCGGATAAGAGATTAGTTGGCACAAGTGGCACTGCAGGCACTGTTCCCTCATTTTACTTCATTTTCAATGTATACACTCTTAGCTAACCTTTAGCATGAATCACACCACCTCTGAGATCACTCATTTCTTTTTTCGGTTCCTCGGTTGATTCATCCCATATCACAGGATAAGGTATTGCACCCACGTATATCACTCTCTCACCTTTGCTACTCATTCCCTACCACATATCTCGAGTATCTGGCGAGTCATTGAAGGGTTAGACCTCTTGGGTGTAGTGCGGTTCACATACTCTAAAATGACACATCCATGCTCAAAAACAGTCTCTTCTCTATCGGCCTCCGACCTTCTGGGTAGCAGAATACCATACAAATACGCATTTCACAGCTCTAGGATCTAGCTTCCTATTGATGGTCTCTTGTCAGTCACAAAACATACACATCCAAACACCTTCAATGGGAGGATCCTACTATTATCTCTTTTCAATATATGACAATGAGACTTCCAATCCAACAACCTCGATGACATTTGGTTAATCAATTAAGAAGCTGTCAAAGTTGCATGCCCCATAGGTGCTTTGGGATAATCATTATGATCATCATGCTTTAGGTAATATCTAGAAGGTGACTATTCTCTTCTATACTGCTATATTTTGCGTTGGTGTGTATAGACACGTGTTTTGATGTTGTGTCTCTTAAGCTGACAAATATTCTTCAAATACCTTGTCGGTATACTATGTCACATTAAAAACCTCAATGCTTTTACTATTGTATCATATTGAGTCTGGATTGCATTGTAGAAGTCTTTAAAGCAAGCAAACACATTGCCCTTATTTTTCATCAAATAAAATCAATTAACACGAGAAAAGAAATCGTTAAAAGTCACAAAATATTGATAAGTATTCATAGAAATTGTAGAATAAGGTCCCAAAATATTAAAAAGAATTAAATCAAAAACACCAGAGCTCTTATTCCCATAATTGATATAAAAGCTCCTAATAAGCTTATCAAACTCACAAGCATCACAAACAAGTTTTTATTTATTTACCTTTTCATGCAAAAAGGGATGCAACCAATTCAATTAACTAAAACAATAGTGTCTCAAGCATCTGTGATGTAGCACTAACACATCATCCACACTACTCTCAGATTCTCCTACTCTATCACTCTCTACTATGGATGTCGAAGCTGAGTCTATCTCCTTCCGGTCCAAGTACTAAAGTCCACTATGTCATGTTCTAGTCTCAAGCGTTCGGCCCGTCCCTTTCTCTTGGAACGTCATCTTAGGAATATCAAAAGAAACAACACATTTTAGTTGAAGAATAATGTCACTAATGGACAAAAGGTTCATTTAAAAAGGAGCATGCAAAATATTGAACAAAATCATATAATATGTATCTCTTATTGTACCCTTATCAACTACATGTTGTATTGTACTATCAGCACTCTTGATGCTCTCTAGTATTGCTATAAGAGTATAAGAAGAAAACTCTCTAACAGTACATGTCACATGTCAAGATACACTAGAATCTACCATCCATTCTGATGATCTTGTAGTGGAAATAAAGGCAAGGTCATGTGTATAACAAGTATATTTGTCATAGTGAGCATAAGTGGCAATATTACACTTAGATGATGAATGGCTGGAAGCATCCTCAACCCCATCTCCTGTTGATTTCTACTTCCTCTTCAACAAATCCAAACACCATGATCCTCATTGGAAAAAACCACATCTATCTTTCTCTTCTTTGCTACCATCAAATTTGCCTGATAACTCCCTTTTCCACCTTTTCAACCACTGGGGCCTACACCCTCCTACACCCTATCTACGTTCACCTGTCCCTCTCCTCAAGTGGCTTAGGACAGGTCTTGCTCAGACGCCCGACTTCACTACAGTTGTTACACTTGCGAGTCTCCCCCTAGACACTTATCATATCAGAGCTCAAGGCAGTCAACACTGATCGTGCACCAAGAAATCCGCTCGACTTAGAGTGTAGCTTGATGCGTCTCTACTCCTGTATCGTTGAAGAAATATGGCCTTATCTAATGAAGAGATAGTCAATGATCTAGGAGGACCGATCTCCTCTAATCAAAGATCGGGTTCAGATAAGCCAGGAACTGCATTGTCCTCATCTATGTAAAGATCTTCCCTTTCTTGCACTTTGATTAACCACAGTAAGATATACCCACGTACCGCTCCAAATCTATGGCATATTCCTAAATCGATCTATCACCTGGTACCACTGCTTTTATATTATGTTGAATCTAGAACACTCTCATGTGGTTCTCCGTCCCAGCATAAATTATCTTCGATTTTTCCTAGATGTCCCTCACTTTTTGAATGTCATCTACTGAGGATGCAGTTGATGGAACCATCCAGTTGAGTAACCAGGTGAAGATTAAGGTGCGTGTGGTTCTCCACTTATCCCCCTCGGCATTGTCATTTTTTGGTTCGTCCCCAGTGAGATATACCTCTGTTCTCTTCCTTGCAAGAACGTACTCAACCTAACGTGAGCGACTCAGATACATGGCCAGCCCATCAAGCTTCAGATCCACAAGTAGATCTAGCTTCACATGCGTTAGATTATTAGTTGAAGTGGAGACTCCCATCAATATGCTTTTGTACGAGTCCAATCAGGACCTTTAGAACTTCGGGATCTAACTTTCCCAGAAGCTCCAATCTTTTACCTCCCGCACTATCTTCGTCTTCTGCATCCTCAAACACAAGAATCCAAGTCAAGAACGCACACAAATTTGATCCTTCACCTCTACACGTTGTGATCACGTCGTGGTCTCTAGAAGTTGTGATCTATATGCTGCAATCACGTCGTGATCTATGGAAGTTGTGATCCAATGTCATGATCCCGTGTTGTGATCCCATGTCGTGATCGTCACTGAGATCCCATGTGCGTTCGCACTGCGATCCCGTGTTGCGATCATCACTAGATACCATGCCACGATCCTGTTTCTCACTGGTTCCGAGTAGGAGTAGCGCTTATAGAGTAGAAGGCACGAGTGTTTGTGCAAGTGAGCAGGCTGGAGAGAGAGGCGGCAGCTAGGGTTAGGTTTTGATACCAAAAATAAATAATTGCTTAAAAACACAATATGTACATTCATAGCATGGGCTTACATTGGGTATTACCATGTTATACAAATAAACCCCTAGCTTCTCCAATATTCCCTTTATACCAACAGGACCTTAAATACGGTACAAACCTCAGAAATGATCTTAATTTTGTTCACATTAATAAACTTTATGATTAAGCCTAAGAAAATTTATTTCCCATCAACTAATAAAATATATATGTAACCAAATCATGCCATCACATATTCATTTTGAATGGATTATGGTCATGCCATACTTATTAAGAGAAAAACTTCTAATCCACCTTTATTTAGAAAAATGTTCAATGTGGAGTTTGAGGCACGCCTCAAAAAAATTCAAGACAATTCAAGGCATGCTTCGAACTAACGCACACAAAAAGTGCATTGAAGCTTGTTGACCTCACTTTTGGTCAAGGTTTAGTTTTCCCTCTTTAGTAGCCTAGGGTCTAGCCGTAGGACTTCCCTGCCGACTATTCCTAGAAGACTAGAAGCGGAACCCTCACCTTTAGAAATTTTGAACCCCTCTTTTCTCAACTTGTAGCTCCACATACTGATTCTGATCTCTAGCATGTAGCAGGTAGGATCGATATGTGGTAGCTCGAGAGGAGTCCCCGTAGGACTGCCTGACTTTAGGGGAGACCCCGGGCGTCGTTCTGGAGCCAGTTCACTCGTCGTCGCTCCATTTTCCCCCCGAGCCGATTTAAAATCACTTCGAGCCTTTTCTAAACCCCTTTTAGCGACCACATGCGTCATTCTGATAGATCGAACTCGAGTCAAAATTTGTGACGAGACCGAATTTCGATGAAATTTTGACTCGACCGTCGATGAGGTCGCCGCGTACGATCTCGGATGACAAAACGGACTACGCCGATAAGTCCGAACGTCGATTTTACCTAAAATGGACGTTAAATTTGCGACGACAAATTTATCGGGAGCGAGAGTTGTGATTTAGGGCTTAATTTTAATAAAAATAATATATATATATATATATATATATATATATATATAAATATATATATTTTAAACCTATTAACTAAATCCCAGCCCTAAAACTCATCCCTCCCGCTCGATTGACCTCGCTCGTCCCGCACGAGCACGAGGGAAGCTTCCTCGAGCCTTCTCCCGCGCTCGAGCAGGGCGCCTCTTTGCGTCCATCTCCTCCTCGACTCGAACGAAGTTGCTCCCATCCCTGTTCGAATTTTATCTCTGCGCGAATGTTATCTTGCGGCATTTCCCGCACGATCTTATCAGGTTCGAACCCTATCTCTGCGTATCCCTGCTGCTAAGCCTCTGCTCCTTCCTGCGGCACTTTGTCGCCATTTCCCGTACCTCCCTCCACTTGTGTCCGTCCCTGCAGGTAGGTTCGGCACTTCTCCTCCTCCTCTGCCTATAAATGCCCCACTTTGGGGTGAATTGAGGGTGGCCCGCAAATTCTTGTGAGGAATGGGAGGTGTTGTTGGATTGGTGCCTGAGTTCTTGCTTTTTCTTGTGTGCTCTCCATTGTCTGGTAACCTTCCTCCTCCCATCTCTTCTTTTCGGTTTGGCCCAGGGAAGCCGTAACTCCTGTTGTTGGCTTGGCTTTCCCGGTTTACTGTCTCAGCTGGGCATTTATGTGCTAAGAAATGCTTTATCTAGTTGCATAAGTGATGATTCTTCACTCCACCTCTTTAGTGGCATGCTAGTATGTTCTTATATAAAAGTTTGAGGGGTTTTTATTACTTGAAGTATGTGTAGAAGTGGAGGTATGACATGATATTAATTCATTTCTTTGCTCTATTTGTTTAACATGGTAGAAGTGTAGCATGGCATTAGCTCCTCTTTTCTTTTGTTTAAAGCAAGTTGAGATTGATTAAAACATGATTTTAATGCAAAGTTGGCCTCTCTTGCAAGCATATGGAGGGCTTGGTTTCAATGCTTTAAGCTTTATTTGTTTCAAAAAAAGGGGGGTACATGCTAGAATGGATTGAAAAGGAATGCTATGTTGGTTCTTATTTAAAGCATGTGTTAGTCTCTTATTTTTGATATATTGAAAGCATAATTTTGAGGCAAATTTTGACTCCTCTTGCAAGCATGTTGGGATGTGTATTGTGATGCCCCTTGCTTACTTTGGTTTGGCATGAGTTATGGAAAAATTTACTTAGCTTTTTAACATGTATGCGGGGCTCATTTCTTGCTCCTAGCTTTTCCTTGCCAAAAGGCATGTTAGGAAGAAGTATACTTTGATGTTGGGAAAGTTCTATGTTTGTTCCTACTTGAAACATATGGTGGCCCTATATTTTGATATATTAAACATGTTGTGATGCTTATTTTAGCCTCATGCTCGGTTTGGTTTCAATCTTATCGTGGCTCATTTTAATTTCATTTGGGGGCTCGGTTGGCTTGATTTAGCTCCTATTCAAGAGCCTATTTTGGTGGCTTGGATTTACTCTTATTTTGGGTTCGGTTTTATGCCTTGTACTGGCTCGGTTTTACCCTTGTTGTGGTTTCCTTCTTTGGTTTTGCGTTGGGTCGGTTTTAGCCTTGTGCTTGGCTCAGTTTCAGTCATGTGGTAGCTACAACCTTGCCCTCATGCTTGGCTCGGTTTCACTTTATTTGATGGCTTAACTTGATTATGGAGGGGAGTGATTAAGAGTTATATTTGAGGCATCCTTCCTATGTTTTACTTGGTGGAATTGGAGCTGAATTGAAATTTTATAGGAGCTTGTACATTCACTTTCTTATGCGTTAAATGATATTTTCGGGGCAACCCTCCTTTTGTACCTTGTGTTTATACCTTGGCCGTGAGCCTTAATGTGGTGATTTAAATCATGGTGGTCTTACCCCTTGCTACCCTTACCCGTGAGTTGTTTGTGATGATTTGGAGCTCCCTTTGGTTTGCTTGTGGGGAGGGATTGAGGACCATATTTGGGAACCCTTCCATGCTTTATTTGATGAAATTGGAGTTGAACTGGATTTTTAGAGAAGCTTGTCCATTCACTATCTTATGTATTGAAAGCGTTGTGTCGGGATGACCTTCCTATTACTGCTGCCTTGGCCATGAGCCTTTGTGTGGTCCTATTGGAAGATCTGTGTTTCAAAAGCTGTCAATTAATTTGAGATTTGGAAAATCTGGATTTTAGCACGGGTTTGAAGATTTTAATAGCGGGTTTTCCCGAGTCATTTCTTTCCCGTTTAATTTACGAGGTTTTAAAAGATTTTCAAATTTCCTTTTTTCGATCTGAATGGAAGGGATACCCTCTTTGGGTCGATCCAGTTATACAAAAGTGAGAAAATGATATCCTCGGGATTGATTCAAAGATCTTGGGCTATATTTTCAGTGTTTTACTCTTACTTATTTTAGGGGCGTTTTTAGACTAACCCTCCTTCCGCATTGGCCCTTCTCGGAGTTGGAGGTGGTTTAATCTCATTTCCTTCCCCTTCCCGTTGATTGACATGTTTTCTCCGCTTCACTCGGAGTTTTTTTTTTTTTTTTTTGGCCGTGACGGTGTTGACGATAAAAGCACACCGGTGGTAGAGTTGAATGATATCCCATCCTAGGACACCAGGACTCGCTCCAGGGCCCCGGTGAAACGTAGGATGACGGTATCATTCACAACTATAAGGCATGCGGGGCACCCGTACCTTCTTAGTATGTTAGTGATCCTATACCCGACGAAGTGATCGACTCGCGGACAACCCTAATTTTCAAAATCTGATAAGAACATGATACTACATTTTACAATAAAAAAAACATATTTTCACTAAAACCAAAACATCGACATAAACTCTCTTTTGTATGTCTGAAATCCACGTACATGCTAAAATATAAATTTAAAACTATATTACAAACTTGGTTGTCCACTTGTTGATTATCAGTTTTGGGTTAAGGAACACCCTCAAGAGTTAGGTTTAGTAGGACACCCTTCTAGTTGAGTAGCGGGCTCTACACTCGGGTGACCGTGTAGCTTTCGACGACCCTCGAGAACAACTACGCAGTTTCTGAGCCTAGCCCCGACCCGAGTGCTTGCGATTTTCTTCGGATTTTCTTATGATTTTGATGAAGCACTCGTGGTCCTTTTTCCGGGACTTCCCCGAGATTTTGATGATTTCATTTTGATTTTCGTTTACTTTCTTTGAGTTTTCTACCGTGAGTCATTCGCCGTCCTTTTTCGGGTTTTCTGGACGATGTTTCTGCCTGGCTTTCACTTGTGTGACACACTTCAGCCTGCTACATTTAAGAAAATAACGAATCTCCCAGGTATACAGGTTTGTTTATATTTACAGCGTGTTACTTTTCGTACCTGCTACTGTTCCTTTTAGCACGTTGTACCATACTCTCCTGCATGCTTTATTTTTTGTGTTATAAACCCTGCTACACACTGTACAACATTTTAAACATACTTGCATGGCATATTTAGGAGAACTCAACTATAGGACCACCTGATTTGACATTATGACTTGCCACCTTAGAAAACTTAACCTCTTCACGGTAAGGAGCTTGGAGGTAGTGCGGTGGGCAGCACGGTCATCTTCAACAACGAAACATGTCTTCACCAACAAAATCATTCCTTAATGATTAAACAACAATCCATAGGATTTCGAGATTGTTCGCCTAGTGCGACATAAATCATCAATCTCTTTTGGGTCTTTGTATAACTCTGTTGTACAATATAAGCCCTAACTCGTTTTAGGATTCCGAGGTTACCGTTCGTTACGACCTAAATCCTCATATCTTCTAGACTATTCGTGAGATCGTTTCACACAAATGTAAGCCCTAATTAAATAAAATTGACAGGATGAAACACTTAAATAATATTTTCCCTAAATTAAAGCCAAACCATAGGATAGTTTGGGAAGTCACCGAGGTTCGCCTCCGGATCTCCGACATCCCCCAGCTCTTTCTCCTTTGGATTCTACAATAAAATGTTCCAAATTTGAGTCAATCCCCTTTAACACCTCTTTGTCTAATTTCGTTGAAAAGTCTTATCCTTTTGACCTCATTGAAAATAATATTTCCTGATTTTTATCGAGAGTTTTCTTAAATAATTTCGGTCATTTAAGATGTAATTAACTATAACGGCTCATCTTTATAGAAGATTTCCGAACTCAAATTTAAAATAAACCCTATTTAATTCTTCATATTAAATAAGTAAACTATTTCAAGAATAAAATTGGTTTCGTAGCCAAACGGACATCATATATTTCTTAGTTTATTTGATCGAGCCTCACCCTCAAGTTTTGTGTTTGTCTTTCGGGATAAATGCATGACTGGAGGTGTAACGCTCTTTCATTTAAAGTATGAAAAATATGGGGTCGGATTGATTTCATATTTCTCTAAAATTATATATATTTATAAATTAAAGCGTCCTTCCGAAGCGGGCGACGAGATCTCGATTCCGGCGACCGACAGCTTCCTACGGGCTATCCACACCCAAAACAACGCCGACAGCTTCTGGCGACTCCACTGGGGAATTGCTTCTCTCTCCATTTAAATCAGGAAATCTTATCTTCATACATCGGTAATGTGTCCACGTCCCTTACGGACCAGATTACCCTTCTTCCATTGACATGCTTCACTCATTTCTTTCTTGGGTAACTGCGGTCAACTCTTTTGGACTTCAGGACTGTCTGTTCAATCACCTTTTGAACAAGATGGTTCAGGAGGCCATTAAGGACTTTTTGATCTTTATGTGGGGTCGAACCCCCAATAGGTGTGTTGGTGGATTAGTTCCACCTGGGCATTGTGCGTTGTGAAGTTGATCCCGCATTGGGTCCTAAACTTTGCATTTTCTTCGTCTTTTTGTGTTTGGTTTGTTTTTTGCGAATCAAGCCAAGTTGCGTCTCTTCACGCTTGTTAATTTGCTAATCACAACTCGTCGATGCTTCAACTACAAATAAATAACAAATTTGAAAAATAAAATAATAGAGGATGTCCAGTTCATAAGACAAGTGCGTCATCTTGAGTACTTTTGTTTCTCAAAGGAAATTCGATTGAGTCTGTTCTGAAAAAGCTTCGAGCTGACATTGCACAACTGTCTAAAGATCAGAAAGGAGATATCGAAGACGAAGATTACAGCCTAGCAGATTACATGGAATGTGACTTTGCAGAAATCAATGTCGTCGAGACCCGAGCCATGTTATTTGCGAGCGACACTCCTCTTCGTGAGGAGAACGCCGCAGATGAGTGGCAGAGGGTCATTCAACAAAGGGATGAGTTGTCTCGAAAAGAAAATTGAAGAATTGACAGTCGCCATGATTGTGATGCAAAGACAATTACAATCACCGCTGACGACACCTCCAGAAACGAACTAACTAGAAATCATTCATGATGCAGATGAAAGAGGAGTTTGTTTTTGTCCAGAATTGCTTAATATTTGGAAAGCTCAAATTTAGATATTTTGCTAAGACTATGACTTCAAAAAGAATGAAATTAATGCCCTAATAACTGGGTCCTCCATTTAAGGAATTCAGACTAGGCTCTAAGTGGATCTCAAAATGAAGCAGTATATTTGAAATACGAGTAATTGACTCGGGATATCAAGAGCCTTTTAATTTTCTGCCGTGCATTGAGTCCAGACTTTCGAATAATTATAATATCTCAGGATTCATATTAAAGGACATTTCAGAATTATTAATTAGGGGAGTTTCGACATTCAAAATCTTTAACAGAAATATGTCTTACCAGATACAGTAATTCTCATAAAACAAAAGAAGCATAAAAAAAATAAATAAAATTGTTCCTGAGGAGAAACTTGAGGTGAGCACACAATCAAAAATTGGTGTCCCAATTCAGACATTCAAAATCTTTAACATGTGCTCCACCAAATATAGTAATCCTCAACAAAAAAAGAGCAAAAAACTCAATAAAAAAAAAGAAAAAAAAAGGAGAAAAGAGAAAACAAGAATGCTCCCTGAGAAGAAGCTTGAGGCAAGCATATAATCAAAAATTGGTTTCTTAACCCTCCCCTGATTAATGAAACTTGAAAGACAACCTTAAGAAGTTTCCTCCGATATTATGTTTTGGAGAGAATCAAGTGATTCTATGTCTTTTGGTTGATCATTAATTGGCTCAGAAATATCTTCAAAAAACGAAAAATATTTTGATCACATAACCAGAAATTCAGAAATCTGCTTAGGCCCAGAAAGAAAGAATTAAAGGAATGATGATGAGATTAACAGTTAATGGAAATTCGGCCCTGAAGTCGTATCTTTCAATGTCTAGCAAATACAACTCCAACGTCAACTCGAAGAACGTCAGAAAGATTTCTCGAAGACAACTTCAACAACCTCTACAAAATCTGCAACAAATCAAATGATGACTACTACAAACAAAGCTGCGAAGTTGCGACCACTTCAGCTGTGGCATCCTTAGAGATAACACACCTTTATAGGTACTGGAAAGAATATAATTCCGATAGCACCTTAAAGAGTGAGTTATTTTCTAAGACTCTGTCCTCACAATGGACGATACTTCAAGAAGCACTGTACCTTGTGTTTCAAAGACAAAGACTCGTTCTTAGAGCTCAGATGTCGCGCTTGTCTAAAACTGGGTCCAAATCCTATAACAAATGCAACAAAATAAAAGTATAACATTCAAAAAAAAATTCTGCTTGAAAAAATTCTTTTTCAAAAATCTCTTCAAAGACTTTTCAGCAAACTTCTGCACTGCACAAGTTTCACGAATTTCTCCCAAATTCAAATATTAAATTCCAAATCTGAATTCTCCAGTCTGAGGCTGTGATTGATATCCCTTTGATTCTCTGTCGTTTGAGAAAGGATCAGCTGATTCTATTGACACGAAGCCGCGAGTTTCGATTGGTTCTGTTGGCGTGGAATCACATCCTTTCCCAAACAAGCACCTTTTCGGTCAACTCTTTGAGTGGGATATGAAACATTCCCATATTCTCACTTGATCTGTTTCCTTCAACGAGAATCTTTCATATATCAAATTTTAGAGGATGAGGATTTTACATCCCATTCCACGTTGCTTTAGGATCTCCTCCTATCGCAATCCTTTCTTTCCAGTTTTAAAGGTAGAGGATCCCAGCATCCGACACCGCATTGTTTTACAATGATCTCCTTCTATACTTTAGAGGTTGAGGATCCCAGTATCCGATACCGCATTGTTTTGCAATGATCTCCTGATATATTTTAGAGGATGAGGATTTTACATCCCATTCCGCGTTGCTTTAGGATCTCATCCTATCGAAATCCTTCCAATTTTAGAGGTGGGGGATCCCAGCATCCGACACCGCATTGCTCTGCAATGATCTCCTATCAAATGTTAGAGGTAGAGGATCCCAGCATCTGATACCGCATTGCTTAGCAATAGTTCACACATTACTTTTTTGAAGTAGAGGATCTCAGCATCCGATACCGCATTGTTTTGCAATGATCTTATATATTTTAGAGGTAGAGGATCCCAGTATCTGATACGCATTGCTCTGCAATGATTTCTTTATACATTTTAGAGGTAGAGGATCCCAGCATCCGATACCGCATTGCTTTGCAATGACTCCTGCTATATTTTAGAGGTAGAGGATCCCAGCATCCGATGCAGAATTGCTTTGCAATGATCTTTTATATTTTAGAGGTGGAGGATCCCAACATCCGACACCGCATTTCTTTGCAATGATCTCCTGATATATTTTAGAGGTAGAGGATCCAGCATCTGATACCGTATTGCTTTGCAATGATCTCATTCTATATTTTAGAGGTAGAGGATCCCAACATCCAATACCGCATTGCTTTGGAATGATCTCATTCTATATTTTAGTGGTAGAGGATCCCAACATCCGATATCGCATTGCTTTGCAATGATCTCCTGATATATTTTAGAGGTAGAGGATCCCAGCATCCGATACCGCATTGATTTGCAATGATCCCATTCTATATTTTAGAGGTAGAGGATCCCAGCATCCGATACCGCATTGTTTTGCAATGATCTCCTTCCATATTTTAGAGGTAGAGGATCCCAGCATCCGATACCGCATTGCTCTGCAGTGATCTCCTTATATATTTTAGAGGTAGAGAATCCCAGCATCTGATACCGCATTGCTCTGCAATGATCTCATTCGATATTTTAGAGGTAATGATCTCATTCAATATTTTAGAGGTAGAGGATCCCAAAGATCCGATACCGTATCGTTTCAGCAATGATCCGATATATTTTAGATGTAGAGGATCCCAAGCATCCGTACCGTATCGTTTCGCAATAATCTCCGATATACTTTAGAGTAGAGAATCCCGCATCCGATACCGCATCGTTTCAGAATGATCTCCCGATATACTTTAGAGGATAGTGATCTCAAAGATTCGATACCGCATCGCTTTCGCAACGATTTACACTATGTTTTGAGGTAGAAGATCTCAAGATCCGATACCGTATCATTTCAGTAATTGCTCATACTATACATTAGAGGTAGAGGATTTCAGGATCCGATACCGCATTGCCTAGCGATGGTTCACACGATATTTTAGAGGTAGAGGATCTCAACATCCGATATCGCATTGCTTTGCAATGATCGCCTGTCATATTTTAGAGGATGGGGATTTCATATTCGATCCGTATCGCTGAAGAATGGACCGACATTACCTTTTCGAGGTAGAGGATCCCAAGCATCCGATACCGCATCGCTACAAGAATGGACCGACATTACCTTTTTGAGGTAGAGGATCCCCAGCATCCGATACCGCATTGTTTAGCAATGGACCGACATTACCTTTTCGAGGTGGAGGATCTCAGTATCCGACACTGCATTGCCTAGCAATGGTTCACACTATATTCAACGATATTCCTGAGGCTGAAGGAATAAGCCCTTCGATTAATTCAAGGCATCCTATCCTCAATATTTCGAGATTAGTATAAGATCCCCTTAAATGGAGTATGGCATCCTTTCTCTTCCTTCCACCACAAATTTTACCTATACTTCCATCCACACCTCGGGATCAAAATACCTGATATTCTTTCTCATTCTCGATACATATCTGAAATTTGATAACTCCAATTCCACTCTCCAATCCCCAGCGAGAGTTTCTAATCCTCGATTTTGATCTAATATCCATTTGCTAATTCCCCAGATGAGAGTTCGGAATCTTCGCTGAGATTTACCCGGCATTCTCAGCGAAAACCTTCGTCACTCTTTCTTTGTTTTGTTCCGAGTGTCTTGGCTCGGAACATCCGTGTTAGTTTTGTTGATCTCGCTTCGATCAACGCCAATACGCGCGGTGTGCTCGCCCAGTACACCACACCTATTGGGGGTCCGTTTGTTGACCTCACTTTTGGTCAAGGTTTAGTTTTCCCTCTTTAGTAGCCTAGGGTCTAGCCGTAGGACTTCTCTGCCGACTATTCCTAGAAGACTAGAAGTGAAACCCTCACCCTTAGAAATTTTGAACCCCTCTTTGCTCAACTTGTAGCTCCACATACTGATTCTCGATCTCTAGCATGTAGCAGGTAGGATCGATATGTGGTAGCTCGAGAGGAGTCCCCGTAGGACCGCCCGACTTTGGGGTCGACCCCGGCGTCGTTCGGAGCCGCTCGCTCGTCGTCGCTCCCTTTTCCCCCGAGCCGATTTAAAATCACTTCGAGTCTTTTCTAAACCCCTTTTGGCGACCACCTGCATCATTCTGATTGATCGAACTCAAGTCAAAATTTGTGACGAGACCGAATTTCGATGCAATTTTGACTCGACCGTCGACGAGATTGCCCACACAACCTCGGATGACGAAACGGACTATGCCGATGTGTCTGGAACGTTGATTTTACCTAAAATGGACGTTAACTTTGCGACGACAACCTATCGAGGGCGAGAGTTGTGATTCAGGGCTTAATTTTAATAAAAATAATATATATATATATATATATATATATATATATATATATATATATTAAACCTATTAACTAAATCCCAACCCTAAAACTCATCTCTCCCGCTCGATTGACACACCCGTCCCGCACGAGCACGAGGGAAGATTCCTCGAGCCTTCTCCCGCGCTTGACCAGGTAGCCTCTTTGCGGCCGTCTCCTCCTCGACTCGAACGAAATTGCTCCCATCCCTTTTCGAGTGTTATCTCTGCGTGAATGTTATCTTGCGGCATTTCCCGCACGATCTTATTCCTGTTCGAACCCTATCTCTGCGTATCCCTACTGCTGAGCCTCTGCTCCTTCCTGCGGCACTTTGTCCCCATTTCCCGTACCTCCCTCCACTTGCGTCCGTCCCTGCAGGTAGGTTCGGCACTTCTCCTCCTCCTCTGCCTATAAATGCCCCACTTTGGGCTGAATTGAGGGTGGCCCGAAAATTCTAGTGAGGAAGGGAAAGTGTTGTTGGATTGGTGCCTGAGTTCTTGCTTTTTCTTGTGTGCTCTCCATTGTCTGGTAACCTTCCTCCTCCCCTCTCTTCTTTCAGTTTGGCCCAGGGAAGCCGTAACTCCTGTGGTTGGCTTGGCTTTCCCTGTTTACTGTCTCAGCTGGGCATTTATGTGCTAAGGAATGCTTTATCTAGTTACATAAGTGATGATTCTTCACTCCCCCTCTTTAGTGGCATACTAGTATGTTCTTATATAAAAGTTTGAGAGGTTTTTATTACTTGAAGTATGTGTAGAAGTGGAGGTATGGCATGATATTAATTCCTTTCTTTGCTCTATTTGTTTAACATGGTAGAGGTGTAGCATGACATTAGCTCCTCTTTTCTTTTGTTTAAAGCAAGTTGAGATTGATTAAAACATGATTTTGAGGCAAAGTTGGCCTCTCTTGCAATGCTTTAAGCTTTATTTGTTTCAAAAAAGGGGGGGTACATGCTAGAATGGATTGAAAAGGAATGCTATGTTGGTTCTTATTTAAAGCATGTGTTAGTCTCTTATTTTTGATATATTGAAAGCATAATTTTGAGGCAAATTTTGACTCCACTTGCAAGCGTGTTGGGATGTGTATTGTAATGCCCCTTGCTTACTTTGGCTTGGCATGAGTTATGGAAAAATTTACTTAGCTTTTTAACATATATGTGGGGCTCATTTCTTGCTCCTTCTAGCTTTTCCTTACCAAAAAGCACGTTAGGGAGAAATTTACTTTGATGTTCGGAAAGTTCTATGCTTGTTCCTACTTGAAACATATGGTGGCCCTATATTTTGATATATTAAACATGTTGTGATGCTTATTTTAGCCTCAAGCTTGGTTTGGTTTCAATCTTATCGTGGCTCATTTTAACTTCATTTGGGGGCTCGGTTGGCTTGATTTAGCTCCTATTCGAGAGCCTGTTTTGGTGGCCTAGATTTACTCTTATTTTGGGTTCAGTTTATGCCTTGTGCTGGCTCGGTTTTACCCTTGTTGTGGTTTCCTTCTTTGGTTTTGCGTTGGGTCGGTTTTAGCCTTGTGTTTGGCTCAGTTTCAATCATGTGGTAGCTACAGCCTTGCCCTCATGCTTGGCTCGGTTTCACATGATGGCTTAACTTGATTATGGAGGGAAATGATTAAGCGTTATATTTGAGGCATCCTTCCTATGTTTTACTTGGTGGAATTGGAGCTGAATTGGAATTTTATAGGAGTTCGTACATTCACTTTCTTATGCGTTAAATGCTATATTCGGAGCAGCCCTCCTTTTGTACCTTGTGTTTATACCTTGGTCGTGAGCCTTAATGTGGTGATTTAAATCATGGTGGTCTTACCCCTTGCTACCCTTACCCGTGAGTTTTTTGTGATGATTTGGAGCTCCCTTTGGTTTGCTTGTGGGGAGGGATTGAGGACCATATTTGGGACAACCCTTCCATGCTTTATTTGATGAAATTGGAGTTGAACCGGATTTTTAGAAGGTTTCGTCCATTCACTTTCTTATGTATTGAAAGCCTGGTGTCGGGATGACCTTCCTATCACTGCTACCTTGGCCATGAGCCTTTGTGTGGTCCTATTGGGAGATCTATGTTTCAAAAGCTTTCAATCAATTTGAGATTTGGAAAATCTGGATTTTAGCACGGGTTTGGAAATTTTAGTAGCGGGTTTCCCCGAGTCATTTCTTTCCCGTTTAATTTACGAGGTTTTAAAAGATTTTCAGATTTCTTTTTTTTCGATTTGAATGGAAGGGACACCCTCTTTGGGTCGATCCAGTTATACAAAAGTGAGAAAATGATATCCTCGGGATTGATTCAAGGATCTTGGGCTTTGTTTTCAGTGTTTTACTCTTACTTATTTTATGGGTGTTTTTAGACTAACCCTCCTTCCGCTTTGGCCCTTCTCGGAGTTGGAGGTGGGTTAATCTCATTTCCTTCCCCTTCACGTTGATTGACATGTTTTCCCCGCTTCACTCGGAGTTTTTTTTTTATATTTGTTTTGGGGTAGTGGCAGTGTTGATGATAAAGGCAAACCGGTGGTAGAGTGGAATGATATCTCATCCTACGACACTGTAACTCGCTCTGGGCCCCGGTGAACCGTAGGATGACGAGTATCATTCACCGCTATAAGTGCAGCGGCACCCGTTCCTTCTAAGTATGTTAGTGATCCTATACCCGACGAAGTGATCGACTCGTGGACAACCTTAATTTTCAAAATCTGATAAGAACATGATACTACATTTTACAATAAAAAAAAACATATTTTCACTACAACCAAAACATCGACATAAACTCTCTTTTGTATGCCTGAAATCCACGTACATGCTAAAAATATAAATTTTAAAACTATATTACAAATTTGGTTGTCCACTTGTTAATTATCGCTTGTAGGTTAAGCGACCCTCCCGAATTAGTGCTAAGAGACACCCTTCTGAGCCGAGTAGCGGGCTCTACACTCGGATGACCGTGTTGCCTTCGACGACCCTCGAGAACAACTACACAGTTTCTGAGCCTAGCCCCGACCCGAGTGCTTGCGGTTTTCTTCGAATTTTCGTATGATTTTGATGAAGCACTCGTGATCCTTTTTCCGGGACTTCCCCGAGGTTTTGATGATTTCATTTTGATTTTCATTTACTTTCTCCGAGTTTTCTGCCGTGAGTCATTCGTCGTCCTTTTCTGGTTTTCGTGACGATGTTTCGCTCGCTTTCACTTGTGCGACACACTCCGTCTCGTTACGTTTAAGAAAATAAAGAATCTCTCGTGTATACAGGTTTGTTTATATTTACGACGATGTTACTTTTAAGCACTCACATCGTTCCTTTTAGCACGTTATACCATACTCTCCAGCATGCTTTATTTCATGTGTTATATACCCTGCTACACACTGTACAACATTTTAAACACACTTACATAGGATGTTTAGGAGAACTCAACCATAGGGCCACCTGATTTGACATTATGACTTGCCACCTTAGAAAACTTAACCTCTTCACTAAGAAAGAAACTTCGAGCATATGCAGTGACAACACGGCCATCTTCAACAACGAAACATGTCTTCACTAGCCTAAACCATTTCTTAATGATTAAACAACAATCCATAGGATTTCGATGTTGTTCGCTTAGTGCGACATAAATCCTCAACCTCTTTTGGCCTTTGTATACTCTGTCAGACAACGTAAACCCCAACTCGTTTTAGGATTCTGAGGTTACTGTTCGTTACGACCTAAATCCTCATATCTTCTAGGCTATTCGTGTGATCGTTTCACACAAATGTAAACCCTAATTAAATAAAATTGGCATGATGAAACACTTAAATAATATTTTCCCTAAATCAAAGACAAACCATAGGATAGTTTGGGAAGTCACCGAGGTTCGCCTCCGGATCTCTGACATCCCCTAGCTCTTCCTCCTTTGGACTCTACAATAAAATGTTCCAAATTTGAGTCAATCCCCTTTCACACCTCTTTGTTCGATTTCGTTGAAAGTCTTATTTTTTTTACTCTTCAAGATAATATTTCCCGATTTTTATCAAGAGTTTTCTTAAATGATTTCGGTCATTTAAGATGTAATTAACTATAAGTGTCATGCTCTTCTAAGCATTTACTGAACCCAAATTTAAAATAAACACTATTTAATTCTTCATATTAAATAGTGAACTCATCGACAAATAAAATGATTTCGCAGCTCAATCTGACGTCATATATTCTTAGTTTATTTGATCGAGCCTCACCTCAAGTCTTCGTGTTTGTCTTTCGGGATAAATGCATGACTTGAGGTGTAGCGCTCTTTCATTTAAACTATGGAAAATATTAGATCAGTTTGATTTCATATTTCTGTAAAATTATATATATTTATAAATTAAAGCATCCTTCCGAAACGGCGACGAGATTTCGATTCCGGAGACCGACAGCTTCCTACGGGCACTCCACACCCAAAACAACGCCGACAAAGCTTAAACCTTATTGCCACCAATCATGTTTACGCTTTTTTTGCTCAAGGATGTGACTTGAGGTGTTTAAAGCAGGTTCTCAATAGGCTATGAAGCACAGACACGAACATAAGAACACGAACAAGATGATACGATACGGTAAAACGACATAACTGCAAAAATAGGACATGATACGACATGCACACGTTTTTTTTATAACTAATAAATTATTAATATAAATATATTTTTTTAATATTTTCTATTAAGGAGATCGCAAAATAACAAATTCAATTATTAAGAAAACTTTAATAATGATGAAAATTATTTTTGGCAATATCAAAATTATATTTAAATATAAAAAAATTACCAAAATACTTGGTATAATGGTATTCATAATAAAATGAAGCAAAATATAACAATATAATTATCACTAATTGAAGTTAATGCATTCAACAGTAATGTCAACGTTAATACTAACGCATCAATTCATAAAGAGAAAGATTAACAAAAAACACCATTTCTAAGTATAGCTCATAAAGAGAAAGATTAACAACTTCAAGAATTTCAATACCACCATTTGTAACTATAGCATCTCCACCAACATCCCATAATTGTGCGCCTCTTGAAAATATTATGGGCACCTAGAAAGAAGACGGAGATTGGTGTGAACAAATATCAAATCTTCACCTCGTTGCGGGGTGATTTTGTTCCTCTTAAGTGAAATGAAAAAATATGTACTCCAATATCTTTCACAACAAGCATATAAATACGGTTGCACCAACAATTTGAAAGCTAAACTTTATCGTTGTGAAGAATTTCCTCCATAGATCATCCATCACATCTCCATCCATAATAGCTCTAAAAGCTATGGATTCATGATCAGTGAAAGCACCACTAAATTTAAAAATTTTAAAAAAAAAACAAACTCTAAATTAACCATCGATCTTTTTCAATATCTGTGAAAATCCTCTTTAGGCATTTATTTATCTCAAATTAATTCGACACTTCCTGAGCACCACTTGACACCGCTTAGACACAGTTGGACTCGGCTCGACACAAAACACGAGAACTTAAAATCGAGCGGCATCAAAATTCAAAGCAGCAACACAAAATCAAAGATGCTACATTTTGTAGGTCTTACCGTCTTACTATCGCCTCCCAATCATTCTCAGTAGCCTCTGTCGAAGCAAGCAACAAGCAAGCCGTCGTCGAGCATCACTGGTCGAAGGAAGGGAGTCGTCGAGCAGCCCTGATCGATGCAAAGGAGTCATCGAGCAGTCCTGATCGAAGCGAGGGAGGCTTCGACGCAATCCAGAGCTTCGACTTGAGCAAGGGCACGATCTCGAACACAATACAAATCTTTCACAAAATCTTCGACACGATCCAGATCTTCCACTTGAGCTAGGGTCGATCCAAAGCTTTGACTCCAACTAGGGCACGATCCAGAATAAGATAAAGAGCTTCTACACGATCTCCCTCGTGATCCAGAGTTTTGACACAAGCTAAGGAACAATCTAAAGCATCAACACAAGGTAGGCAACGATCCACAAGTGCAATTTTAGTGATTAAAACTTCGTGCTTGGTCCCTTATTTATTTTTCAGTGGTTTTTTCTTGTAATGGTAACACCAAATTTTTCTGTATTTGGTATCATTAGTAATTAAGTGGGTCATTTATATACATACCATCGAATTTCAAAGTATTTAGTAGATTAATGTGTGTGATATGTAAATACAGAAGAATTGCATGTTATGTATAATGTAGATAAATACCCCCATTATCCCTTTAAGATATAATATATATATATATATATATATATATATATGAATTTTACATGTATATAGTTTCTACAATTAGATTAATAGGATAATGACTACTACAAGTGTCTCTAACAATTCCATAAAAGATGTGACAAAACCTTTATGGGCATATCTCACCAAATAAGACAAGTTAGGATCAATTTGAGCAGAAGACAATGTAGAATTTCGGTGTCATTTGTGTCAAGCAAAGTTCAAGAAAATGTATTCTAGGGTTAGAGCACACTTGCTTCAATAATCTGGAGTTGGTATTCGAATATGTCCTAAAGTAAATTTGACGCAACTTCAAGAAATGCAAAAGTTGAATGCTGATGCAGAGCAAAAAAAGAAGAATGTTACATTTAAGAAGATTTCACTACATTCTTTTGGACCAAATGGTTCGAATCAGTTGTGTATCTCTCAGTTAAGTGAACATTTATTTAGAACAGAAGGTTATGCTTATGATCATAAGAAAAGAAAAATATCGGGCAATAGTGATATTGAAAGAACATTTAATGTAAAGCTATATCATTTACATGAAAAAAAATTTTAGCATGTTTATTATGTCGCTCTTCCATTTCATTAGACAAGAAATTCATATTATTTTTAGTGTGTTTTCATATGCAACCAACAGCACAATTACTAGATATATTTCTCCTAGTTATAATCTGTTAAGAAAAACTTTGCTTCAAAAAGAAGAGAGCGCATGTTGAGAGAATGCTTGACCCTATAAAAAAGACCACGAATGAGAAAAGAATTATCATAATTAGTGATGGTTGGATAGATGTGCATAAAAGATTAATTTTATGGGCGTCACGAAATCTGAATCAATGTTTATAAAAGCTATTAACAATAAAGGGGCATATAAATATAAATTTTACGTGTCAATGAAATAAAAGAAGCAATGTGGGAGCACCTTCAAATAAAGTGATTCAAATAATCATTGATAATACACATATGTGCAGAGCTGCAAGAACATTGACTGGAACTCAATATCTTCATATTTTTTGACTCATCGTGTTGTTCATACATTGAACTTAACATTGAAGAATATACAACAACAACAACAATCCTTTATCCTACTAATTATGGTCGGCTGCATGAATCTTTTTTCTCCATTGCATTCTATTGACTATCATATTTTTATTTAATTCTAATAAATTAAGATCATTTTTATACAATACCCAAGCCTTTCTAGGTCTACCTCTGCCTTTCTTAACATAATTCGAATCTAAAACATCTACTCTCATAACCATATCAACAAATGGTCGGTGTTTACTATGACCAAACCATCTAAGACGACTCTGTAATTTTTCTGCCGCTATAGCTACACCAAACCTGCCATGGAAACATTCATTTCACATTTTGTCTCTAAGTGTAAAACCACTCATCAACCTAAGCATTCTCATCTCGGCAACAATTAACTTAGTTTTATGCTCTCTTTTAAAGCCAAACATTCAAAGCCATATAGCATTGCAGGTCTCACCGCCAACTTATAAAATTTTCCTTTTAGTCTTAAGCAGTACTTTTTTTATCACACAATAGGCCTAAACCATTCCTCCACTTCAAGCAACCAACTTGAATTCTACTAATAACATTCCCATCTATCTCACCGTCACTTTGAACAATATACCCTAGATATATAAAGTATTCACACATTTTAATAATTTGATCACCCATAATAACAAGTCTATCACTATAGCTACTGCTACTAAAATTACTTTCCATGTATTCAGTTTTATATCTACTTAAATGAAGGCCATTAGACTCCAAAGTAGACCTCCATAATTCAAGTTATTCCTGAGTTTTTTCTCTAATCTTATCCATGATAAGAATATCATCAGCAAAAGCATACACCAAGGTACATTCTCCTGTAAATGTCGAGTAAGAGCATCCATTACTAAAGCAAAAAAGACAGGCTTAAAGTTGATCCATAATGTAATCCAACTAAAATAAGAAAATATTTAGTCAATCCTTCTTCTGTTCAAACACAAGTACAGCTCTAGTATACAAATATTTAATGACTTAAATATAAGTCCTATCAACACCTTTCTTCTCTTGAACTCTTCAGAAGATATCTATTGGAACCTTATCGTAAGCTTTTTCTAAATCAATAAAAAACATATGTAGATCCTCTTTATTCTCTCTGTACTTCTCCATCAAACCTCTCAATAAATGAATAGCTTCCATAGTAGACCTACCCGGTATAAATTCAAACTGATTATGAGAAATCTTTGTAATACATCTTAACCTATGTTCAATTACCCCCTCCCATAATTTTAAAGTATGACGCATCAAAATAATTCCTCTATAATTTACACACTCTTGTGCATCCCCTTTAATATTAAAAATGGGGACCAAAATACTCTTCCTCTACTCCTCAGACATCTTTTTAGTTTTTAAAATAAAATTAAAGAGTTTAAGACAATAAACTCTTAAATCTTCTAAATATTTCTACACTTCAATTGGGGTATCATCAGATCCTACAGACTTTCCGCCCATGAGTTTTTTTAAAGCCTCCTCAACTTCTTTTTCACTAGAACAGAGAATAGGAATGAAATATTTTATTATTATTAACGATATTAAAATCACTAAGGTTGATCGTATTTTCAAAAAATTTATTAAAAAGTTTATCAAAATAACTCACCCACCTGTGTTGAATATTTTTTTTAAGAAAAAATACTTTTTGATTTTCATCTTTCATACACTTTACTTGAGTTAAATCTTTACTTTTCTTTTTTCTTTGTTTGGCCGGTTTATACATATATTTTTCACTCTTTTTAGTATCTAATCAATTACAAATATTACTAGAAGCAGAATTTATAGCATCATAGATTGTTCTCTTAGACTCCTTATGAGTCAATCTATATCTATCTCAGTTTTCTAAGCTTTTAAATTCAAACCAATTTGTACAACATAAATTCTTAAATTTTATATTTTCTTGCACATTATTATTTCACCACTAACTATTTTTATTTATAGAAATTTTTCATTTTGATTCTTCAAGTATATCTTTTGTCACTTGTTTAATAGTGTTTGTTACTTTATCTCATATATAATTTGTTTTTTCATGAAAATCTCAAGTTTTCAAATATTGAAGTTTACTCATAAAAATAATTTTATTTGCGTCTTTTAGGTACTTTCATCTAATTTTATGACAATGATTCATAGTATTCTTTATTTTACAATATTTCATCTTAAAATTCAGAACTAATAATCAATGTTAAGTACTTAAATCCTCACTTATAATGACCTTACAATCTTTACATTCTAGACGATCTATTCTTCTCATAAGAAAATAATCAATTTGTGTTTTATTAAATTTATTCTTATAAGTAATAATATGTTCATCCCTTTCTTGAATAAAGTATTAGCAAAAACAAAATCATGTGTTAAAGCAAAATCTAATAATACTCTACATTCTTCACTAATCACATCAAAATCATAGCCACCATGAATATTTCTAAAATCTTCTACCACTACCGACATGTCCATTTAAATCTCCTCTAATAAAAATTCTTTCTTCAAGAGGTATCATTTGTATTAAGTTTTCGAGGTCATTCCAGAATTTTTTTTTAGAACCTATATATAAACTTACTTGAAAAACATGAGCACTTATAATATTAAAAATTTTAGTATCAACAATAATCTTAAAGTTATAATTCTATCTCAAATTCTATTAATTTTTACAAAATGATCTTTCAAACTCTTATTTATAATTACATCTACACCATTTCTAATGTGTCTCTTACCTGAATACCAAAGTTTAAAACTAGGTTACCAATCTCCGTAGTCTTTTCTCCAACCCATTTAGTTTCTTGAATACATAAGATATTTATCTTTCTATGAATCAATATCAACTAATTTCATTAATTTACCCATGAGAGTACCTATATTCCAAGATATTATCTTAATATTAATTTCATGGAATAACTTCTTTTACCCGCATCTAGGGCTGTCAAAAAAGCTCGTTATTCGCGAACAGTTCGTGTTCGGTTCGCCAAGAAGTTCGTGTTCGATTCGTTCGATAAGCAAACGAGACGAACACGAACAATTATTTTCGTTCGGTTTGTTAAACGAACCAAACACGAACAGTGATGTGTTCGTTTGTGTTCGGTTCGTTAATGTTCGAAATATAAAATAATTTAAAATAATTATATATAAAAAATTTATGATATTTTAAAAATAATTATATATTATAAAAATTTATCATATTTTAAATAATTAAATTACTATAAATTTTAATATATGATAAATTAATAATAATATTATTATTATTATTATAGTATTAATTATATTAATATAAATATTATAATATTATAATTAATAAACTATACTATATGTTAAAATAAAACCCTAAACAAAATCTTAAACGTCTTATTCGATTTGCTTCATTTTGAGGAACTTTAGATTACCTGATGTGTACAGAATACCTGATCAATTTGTTTCATTTTGAGAAAGTATGCTATCAAAGTTAGGGCTGTCAAAAAAGTTCGTTCACGAACAATTCGTGTTCGGTTCGCCAGGAAGTTCGTGTTCGATTCGTTCGATAAGCAAACGAGACGAACATGAACCAAGTTTTTTTGTTCGTTTTATTAAACGAACCAAACACGAACAGTGATGTGTTCGAACGTTTTGAACACGAACACTAGTTTTGTTCGTTCGTGTTCGGTTTGTTTACACCCCTAACCGCATCTGTAATGTGGGAACCCTTGCTTATTTGACACTGCACCCGGGCGCCAGTGTAGCTGCCCTTGCACACTTTTCACTGTATTCAGGTCATACAATGCATCGCTTTCAATGGACGCCCTAACATTTACACAATGATAAAAAGGATTCATGTCATGATTTTTCGACAAATTTTATGCTAGCAATTAACGACCTAACGCAACCCTCCACTTTTCATATCCGGGGCTAGGGACTCGATAATGAAAGCGATTTAATATTGAAGAATATATGTATTCCAAATAAACAGAATGAAATGAAACAACTTATAAGCAATGCAGTTGGATAATTGACATGACAGAAGATGTAAATTTTATAAAATTTTTATTATGAATCATTCAATGAGATTAACAATGTTCAACCAGTTTATAAAGCTGAAAATGTTGGCTATTGCAAACACGCGTTTTGCATCTAGTCATGCTTAGAAGATTCAAAGTAATTAAACAAGGTGATCAGTGATAAGTGAAATATGTATCATGAAAAGGATATAAACAAGGCAAAATTTGTGAAGAAAAAAATCATGGATGATGTGTGGTGAGATAAAATTAATTATATTATTGATTTTGCAGAACCTGTATATGGCATGCTAAGATTGGTTGATACAGATAAACTGTCTCCGTCTTGTTTACGATATATGAGTTCTATAATAGAAAGAGTGAAAGATATTATGTATCGATACAAGGGAAAGAGGATAATGAAGACTTCACTTTTTATAAAGTTGTATATGATATTTTAGTAGAACAATAGAATAAAAGCAACCTATGAAGCACCGACACCTCCAAACAGAAGTTGTACATGTGTTAGACACGAGCACCGCTCTGACGCGAACCAATACATTTCTGACACTCTACCAAATGTGGCATCTTACCATCGCCTCACAATCATTCTCAGCAGCCTCTGTCGAAGCAAGCGGCGAGGAAGTCGTTGTCATTGGTCGAAGAAAGGGAGTCGAAGAGCAAACCTTATCGACGCAAAGGAGTCTTCGAGCAGCCCTGATCGAAGTGAGGGAGTCTTCGACGTGATCCATGGCTTCGATACGAGCATGAGCACAATCAAGTGCATGAAACAAAGCTTCCACATGATCTTCGACGCAATCCAAAGCTTCCACGCGAGTTGTGGATGATCTAGAGCTTCGACTCCAACAATGGCATGATACAAAGCACGATATCGAGCTTCCACGTGATCTCCGTCGTGATCCAAAGCTTTGATGTGAACTAAGGAACGATCCAGAGCATCAATGCAAGCTGGGAAACGATCCACGCGTGTGGGCTTAACGTTTAGACCATCGTGCTCCGTCCCTTATTTAATTTTTTAATGTTTTTATTTTTAGGGTTTAGGGATTAGGGTTTAAAGTTTATTTTTGTGTGATGTTAACAAGAAATTCTTTTGTATTTAGTATTATGATTAATTAAATAGGTACCACCGAATTTCTATGCATTTAGTAATTAGTGTGTGAGATATGTAAATACATAAAAATTGCATGTTATGTATAATATATGTAAATGTTTCATTATCCCTTTATTATATATATATATATATATATATATATGAATTTTAAATGTTTATAGTTTCCATAATTAGATTAATAAGACAATAACACTACAAGTGTTTCTAACAATCTCATAGAGAATGAGACAATGCCTTTATGGGCATATGTTGTCGAATTAGAAAAATTGAAATCAATCGAAACATGAGGTAATGTAGAATTTCAGTGTCATTTTTGTCAAAAAGAAAGTTCAAAGGAATATATTCTGGAGTTTGAACACACTTGCTTCAACAATCTATAGTTGATATTCAAGCATGTCATAAAGTAAATTCAACATAAATTTAAGAAATGCAAAAATTGGATGTTGATGCTGAACAGAAAAGAAGAATATTATATTTAAGAAGGTTCTACTTTCATCTTTTGGGCAAAGTAGTTATAATCAATTGTGTGCTCTCAGTCAAGTGAGTATTTATTTAGAGCAAAAGATTATGACTATGATCATAAAAAAAGAAAAATGGTAGGCAATAGTACTATTGAGAGAACATTTAATTTACAAGCTAGAGATCATTTATAAGAAAAAAATACTCGCATGTTTTATTATGCAGCTTTTTCATTTCATTTGACAAGAAATCTATATTATTTTAGTGCGTTCTTATATGCAGCCAACAATTTAATCATTAGATATATTCCTCCTAATTATAATCTATTAAGAACAACATTGCTTCAAAAGAAAAGAACACATGTTACGAGAATGATTGAGCCTATAATGAAGGCTTGTTACCGTAGTTTGTGATGGTAGGACAAACATGCAAAGATCGCATTAATTTTATGGTCCCACAATGTAAAGCTACTAAGTATGAAGAGACATATAAAGATAAATTTTACATTGCCCATGAAACTAAAGAAGTAATTGTATGTGCATGTTCAAATAAAGTGGTTTAAATAATCACTCATAATGCTTGTATCGTCATATTTTTTTGGACTCCTTATGTTGTTCATACAATGAACTTAGTATTGAAAAATATATATGCTCAAAAAAATATATAAGGAAATGAGGAAACTTATGAGCAATGCAGTTTGATAATTGATATTACAGAAGATGTCATTTTTATAAAAACATGTATTATAAATCGTTCAATGAGATTATCAAAGTTCAATGAGTTTATAAAACTGAAAATATTGCTCATTGCAGAGACGCATTTTACATCAAGTATAGTCATGCTGGGAAAATTCAAAGCAATCAAACAAGACACTACAACTAATGATAATCATTGACAAGCGAAATATATATCATGAAAAGGATATAAAAAATGCAAAATTTGTGAATGAAAAATCTTGGATGTTGTGTTATGGGATAAAATTAATGTTGATTTTACAGAACTGTATATGATATGTCGAGATTGACTGATACAGATAAACTTTGTCTCCACCTTATCTATCAACCTTATCTATGATATGTGGAATTTTATGATAGAAAAGGTTAAAGGTATTATGTATTGAGACGAGAAAAAGAGAAACAATGGAAACTCCAATTATTATAAATTTGTATATAATATTTTAGTAGAACGATGGAATAAAAGGAACCTATGAAGCACTAAAACCTCTAAACAGAAGCAATACCTGTTTCGAACGCGTGTCATACACGAACACGGCTCTGACACGGGCTACATATCTAACACTATTAAATTTGTTGTAAATGTCTGATTAATTTGACACTTCTCGGACACCTCTCGACATCGCTCAGACGCCGCTGGACACGACTTAACACCAGACAAGTGAACTTAAAATCGAGCCGCATCGAAGAAAAATCAAAATTAGCAACACGAAATCAAACTGCGACGTTCTGTAGGTTTTACCATCTTACCATCGCCTCGCAATCATTCTCAGCAGCCTCTATCGAAGCAAGCGGTGAGGAAGCCGTCATCAAGCGTCCCTAGTTGAAGGGAGTCGTCGAGCATCCATAATCGACGCAAATGAGTCTTCAAACAGCCCTGAACGAAGTGAGGGAATCTTCGACACGATTCGGAGCTTCGACTTGAGCTAAGGCACTATCCATAGCACAATACAGAGTGTCAACGCAATCTTTGATGTGATCAAGAGCTCGATATAGAGAATTCACGCAATCTTCTATGTGATTCAAAACTTCCACGTGAGCTGAGGGACGATCCAGAGCTTCGACTCCAACTAGGGCTCGATCCAAAGCACGAAATAGAGCTTCAATGCGATCTTCATCATAATCCAAAGCTTAAACGCGAGCCAGTGGACGATCCACGTGTGCGGGTTTCGCGTTTAGACCTTCGTGCTTCGTCCATTATTTATTTATTTATTTATCTTTTTTATTAGCAATGGTAACAAGAGATTCTTTTGTATTTAGTATCAAGATTAATTAAATGGGTACCACCAAATTCTTATGCATTTAGCAGATTAGTATGTGAGATATGTAAATACAAAAGAATTGTATGTTATGTAATATTACAATGTATGTAAATCCTCATTATACCTTTAACACACACACACACACACACACACACACATGAATTATAAATGTTTATAGTTTCTGCAATTGGATTAATAGGATAATGGCTACTAAAGTGCCTCTAACAATCCCATAAATAATGAGACACAGCCTTTATAGGCATATGTCACCAAATTAGAGAAATCAAAATCAATCAGAGCATGAGGCAATATAGAATATCAGTGTCATTTTTGTTGAGGAAAGTTTGAGGGAACACATTTTAGAATTATAGAACACTTGCTTGGACAATCTAGAGTTGGTATTTGAGCATGTCCCATAGTAAAATTGATACTTATTCAAGAATTGAAGAAGTTAGATGTTGGTGATAAGCAGAAAAGGAAGAATGTTGCATTTAAAAATGTTTCACTTCTTCTGGGCAAAGTGATATTAATCAGTTGTGTGACTCTCAGTCGAGTGAGCATTTATTTAGAGCAAAAGGTTATGAATCTGATTATAAGAAAAGAAAAATGTCGAACAATAGTGATATTGAAAGAGAGTTTAATTTGCAAGCTAGAGTTTATTTACATGAAGAATTTGCTCGCATATTTTATTAGCAGCTCTTTCATTACATTTAATAAGAAGTCTATATTATTTTAGTGCGTTCTCATATGCAACCATCAACACAATCACTGAATATATTCTTCCTTATTATAACTGTAAAGAACAATCCTACTTCAAAAATAGAATGCACATGTTGATAGAATGATTGTCTCCACTTTATTTACGGTATGTGAGATTCGATAAAAGAAAAGTTGAAAAGTATTGCATATCAACACGAGGGAAATAGAGACAATAACGGCTCTAATTTTTATAAATTTGCCTATGATATTTTAGTAAAACGATGAAATAAAGAAACCTATGAAGCACCGATACCTCCAAACAAAAGTTGTACTCGTATCAGACACGATTCTGACACAGGTCAATATGTATCCTACACTCTACTAAATGTGACAGTTATTTGATTAATTCAACACTTCTTGGAAACCTCTTGATTAATACAATCTAGAGCATCGAAGCGAGCTAAGGGATGATCCACGTGTGCGAGTTTAGAGGTTAGAACTTCGTGCTTCATCCCTCATTTAATTTGCAATTTTTTTTTTACGATGGTAACAAGAAATTCTTTTGTATTTGGCATCGAGATTAATTAAATGGGTACCGCCAAATTCATATACATTTAGTAGAATAATGTTTTAGATATGTAAATACAGAAGAATTGCATGTTATGTATAATGTATGTGAATGCCCCATAATCCATATATATATATATATATATATATATATATGTGTGTGTGTGTGTGTGTGTGTGTGTGTGTGTGTGTGTGTGTGTGTGTGTGAATTTTAATTATTTATAGTTTTTGCAATTGAATTAATAGGATAATGGCTAATGCATGTGCCTTTAATAATCTCATAGAGAATGAGAACCTTTATAGGCATTTGTCACCAATTAGATAAATTGGGATCAATCGGAGCAGAAGGCAATATAGAATTTCAATATCTTTTTTGTTCAGGAAAGTTTAAGGGAACTTATTCTAGAGTCAGAGCACACTTGGTTCTACAAGTTCGAGTAAGTATTTAAGCATGTCATACAGTATATTTGACACAACTTGCAGAAAATGTAGAAGTTGGATGTTGATGCTGAGCAGAAAAAGAAGAATGTTGCATTTAAGAAGGTTTTACTTCTTTTTTCTGGGCAAAAGGGATCTAGTCAGTTATGTAACTCTTGTCAAGTGGACATTTATTTAGAACGGGGTTATGATTATGATCATAAGAAAAAGAAAATATCATACAACAAAGCTATAAAATGAGCATTTAATTTGCAATTACATAAATAAGTTACTCGCATACTTTATTATGCAACTCTTTCATTACATTTGCAAAGAAATTTATATTATTTTAATATATTTGCATATGCAGCCAACAACACAATCACTGAATATATTCCTCTTGGCTATAATCTGTTAAGAACAACCTTATTTCAAGAGGAGAGAGCACATATTGAGAGAATTCTTAAGTCAATAAAGGAGACTAGGAATTGGAAAGATGTTATCATAGTTTGTGATGGTTGGAGCGACGCGCAAAGAAGACCTCGTTAAATTATGGGTATCACGGAATCTGGATCAATGTTTATAAAAGCTACTAACCGTGAATGGACATATGAAGACTAGTTTTATATTGTCAATGAAATTATAGAAGTAATTGTGGGTGTAGTTTCAGAAAGTATTGATTGATAATGCACCTGTGTGCAAAGATACAGAAACACTGATTGAGGCTCAATATCCTCATAATTTCTAGACTCCTTATGTTTTTATTTTTATTTTATTTTAACTCCTTATGTTGTTCATACATTTAACTTAGCATTGAAGAATATGTGCACCATAAAATATAGAAGAAAATTGGGAAACATATGAGCAATGCAATTGGATAATTGACATTACAGAAGATGTTGATTTTATAAAAACCCTTAATTATGAATCATTCAATGAGATTATCAATATTCAATGAGTTTGTAAAGCTGAAAATGTTAGTCATTGTAGAGAAGCGTTTTGCATCTAGCATACTTAGAAGATTCAAAGCAATCAAACAATGACTACAACTAATGGTGATTAGTGACAAATGGAATATGTATCGTGAAGATATAAATAAGATAAAATTTATGAAGGAAAAACAACTTTGGATGATGTGGTGGTGGAATAAAATTAATTATGATATTGATTTTACACGCGTTGTATATGACATGCTAAAATTGGTTGATACACATAAACTTTGTCTCCACATTATTTACGTTATGTGGGATTCTATGATAGAAAAGGTGAGAGGTATTATATATCGATACAAAGGAAAGAGAGACAATGAAAACTCTAATTTTTATAAAGTTGTATATAATATTTTAGTAGAACGATAAAATAAAAAAAACAAATGAAGAACCAACACCTCCAAATAGTAGTCGTACTCGTGTCAAACACATGCCGGACACGAACATGGCTTCAACACGAGCCAATAAATGTCTGACACTCTACTAAACGTGTCAGAGCAGTCTAGTTAATTCGACACTTCCCAAACACCTCTCGACACCATCGGACACACCTTGACACCAAACATGGGGACTTAAAACCGAGTGGAAAGGAGAATTTGAAGCGGCAATACAAAATCAAAGTTGTGACATTATGTATGTCTTACTGTCTTACCATGGCCTCACAATCATTCTCAGCAGCCTCTGTTGAAGCAAGCAACAAGGAAGCCGTCGTCGAGCATCATAGGTTGAAGGAAGGGAGTCCTCAAGCAGCCCTGATTGATGCAAAGGAGTCTTTGAGCATCCCTGATTTAAGCAAGGGAGTATTCGACGCAATCCGGAGCTTCGACTCGAGCAAGGGTACGATACAGAGCTTCGAAGCGCGCATAATTTAAAGCATGATACAGAGCTCCCACATGATCTCGCTTGCGATACAAAGCTTCGACTCTAGCTAGGGGGCAATCCAGAGTATCGACAAGAGATAGGGAACATCTACACATGCAGGTTTAGTGGTTAGACCTTCGTGCTTCGTCCCATATTTGATTTTCTTTTTTTTTTATTTTTTTTTTTGCAATAGTAACAAGAAATTATCTTGTATTTGGTATCAAGATTAATTAAATGAGGCATTTACATATATACTACCAAATTCCAATGCATTTAGTAGATTAGTGTGTGAGATATATAAATACAAAAGAATTGCATGCTATGTATAATATATGTAAATACCTCATTATGCCTTTACTATATATATAAGTTTAAAATGTTTATAGTTTCTACAATTGGATTAAAAAGACAATGATTACTACAAGTGTCTAACAATCTCATGTAAGAATCAAACAAAATCTTTATGGGCATATGTCACAAAATTAGAGAAATTGAGATCAATCAGAGCAAGAGATAATGTAGACTTTCAGTGTCATTTTCATCAATAAAAGCTAAAGTTAACATATTCTGAGGTTACAGCACATTTGTTTCAATAATCTAGAGTTGATACTCAAGCATGTCCTAAATTTAATTCGACGCAAATTCAAGAATTACAGAAGTTAGATGACGATGCAAAGCAAAAATGAATGTTGTCTTTAAGAAAGTGTCACTTCCTTCTGGGCAAAGTGGTTCTAATCAGTTGTATAGCTTCCAGTCAAGTGAGGATTATGATTATGATCATAAGTAAATAAAATTGTCGGGCAAAAGTGCTATCGAAAGATCATTTAATTTACAAATTACATATCATTCATATGAAAAAATTACTCTCATGTTTTATCATGCAGCTATTCCATTTAGTTTGACAAGAAATCAATATTATTTTAGGGCGGTCTTATATGCAATCAACAACACAATCATCGGATATATTCCCCCTAGTTATATATTATTAAAAACAACTTTGCTTCAAAAGGAGAGGACGCATGTTGAGAGAATGACTGAGCCTATAAAGAAGACTTGGAATTAGAAAGAAGTAACCATAATTGTGATGGTTGGACAGATGTGTAAAGAAGATCTCTCATTAATTTCATGGGCGTCACAGAATCTTGACCAATGTTTATAAAAACTTCTAACTGTGAAGGGGCGTATAAAGATATATTTTACATTGTCAATGAAACTAAACAATTAATTGTGGGTGTAGGTTCAAATAAAGTGGTTTAAGTAATCACTGATAATACACGTGTGCGGAACTACAGAAGTATTGATTGAGACTCAATATCCTCGTATTTTTTAGACTTCTCGTGTTGTTCATACATTGAACCTAGCATTAAAGAATATAAGTGCTCCAAAAAATATAAAAGGAAATGACGCAATTTATGATCAATACAGTTGAATAATTGACATTAAATGAAATGTCGATTTTATAAATACTTTTATTATGAATAATTCAATGAGATTATCAATGTTCAAAAGTTTATAAATCTGAAAAATGTTGGTCATTACAGAGACAAGTTTTGCATCAAGTTATACTTAGGAGATTCAAAGCAGTCAAAATAAAGGTTACAACTAATGACGATTAATGACAAGTGAAATATGTATCGTGAAAGTGATATAAATAAAGCAAAATTTATGAAGGAGAAAATCTTGGATGATGTGTCGTAGGATAAAATTATTTATATTATTGATTTTACAGAACTTATATATAACATGCCAAGATTGGTTGATACTAATAAATTGTCTCTTCCTAATATACGAAAAGTGAGATTATATAATAGAAAAAATGAATAGTATTATATATTAACATGAGGGAAAGAGAAACAATGAAGACTTTGATTTTTATAAAGTTATATATGATATTTTAATAAAATGATGAAATAAAAACAACACTACTCTTTAATATTTAGGTCACTCTCTCAATCCAATGTATTATTTGATTGGATATTTATTCTTTAATAATCATAACTTGTATTAATTTAGTCACTTATTAGTTCATTTTTATTACGTATTACAATTATGTTTGGCTAAGTGAAAATCAAATCGTGTTGCTTACTATAAGAATATGGCTATGAACCATGGACACGGACACAAAGATACGACGACACGTCATAACTACAAAAGATGACACAATACGACATGAAAATGTTTTTTATATTTAATAAGTTATTAATATAAATATATATATGTAATATTTGTTATTAAAACATAACAAAATAACAAATGTAATCATTAAAAAAAAATTGTAATGATAAAAATTTATTTTTGTAATATCAAAATTAAACTCAAAATATCAAAAATTACCAAAACACTTAGTAACAATATCATCCATAATAAAATGAAGCAAAATATAGACAATAGTCAAAATATAACATAATTATTACTAATTGGAGTTAATGCATTCAACAGTGATGTCATCATTAATACTAGCTTTATTGTCATCATGAAGGAAAAACTCACATTCATCTTATCAAGAGAAAGATTAACAACTTCAAGAATTCCAATATCATTCATTATAGCCAAGGCATCTCCACCACCAACCAAAAATTTTGTGTCCCCTTGATGATATTTTGGGCTCCTCCTAGATAGAAGACGGAGATTGGTATAAACAAATATCAAATCTTCACCTCGTTGTGGAGTAATTTTGTTCCTCTTAAGTGAATTGATAAAAGAATAAGTACTCTAGTTTCTTTTACAACAAGAATATGAATACGGTTGCACCAACAATTTGAAAGCTAAACTTTATTGTTGTGAGGACTTTCTTCATAAACCATCCATCACAAATCTCCTATCCAAAATAGCTCTAGAAGCTGAGTCATAATCAGCAAAAGCATCACTAAATTCAAAAAAATTAGCAAACTCTAAATTAACAATTGATCTTTCTTCAATATTTGAGAAAATCCTCTTTAAGCATTTATTTCTCCCAAATTAATATCTTCATATTCTTACGTAGAGCAACATGATTTGGAGCTTCACTTAGCCAAACATGAGTATAATACTTAATAAAAAATGCAGGAATAAGTGACAGTTAATACAATTTAGGATTAATAAAAAATAAACATCAAACTAAATAATACCTTAGATTGAGAGAGTGAGCTAAACAATGAAGAGGGGTGTGTTTTATTCTATCATGCTACTAAAATCTCATATATAACTTCATATAAATTATAGTCTTCATTGTCACTCTTTCCATCGAGTCGATATATTATAATTTTCACATTTTCTATCATAGAATCCCACATATCGTAGACAAGGTAGATACAAAGTTTATTTGTATCAACTCTCAACATGTCATGTACAGGTTCTGTAAAATCAATAACATAATTAATTTTCTCTTCGCATATCATCCAAAAATTTTTTTTTCACAAATTTTTTCTTGTTTATATCATCTTCACGATACATATTCCACTTATCACTAATCACCATTAGTTTTAGCCCTTATTTGATTTCTTTGAATCTCCTAAGCATAATAATGTTTGATGCAAAACACGTCTCAGTAATGTCAAATATTATCAGCTTTACAAACCTATTGAACATTATATCCCAATAAATTATTCATAATACATTTTTTTATAAAATTGACATTTTTTGTAATGTCAATTATCCAACTGTATTGCTCATGAGTGGCATAATTTCCTTCTATAGTTTATGAAGTACATAATTTTGAATGCTAAGTTCAATGTATGAACACAACAAGGAATTCAAAAAATATGAGGACATTGAGCATCCATCAAGGCTCCTACAACTCTGCACATAAGTGCATTGTCAATGTTACTTGAACCATTTTATCTGAACCTACACCCGTTATTACATCTTTAATTCATTGGCAATATAAAGCTTATATTTATACGTTCATTCACAGATGTAGCTTTTATAAATATTGGTCCTGATTTCATAACGACGATAGGTCTTCTTTGTGCATCTGTCCAACCATCACAAACTATCATAACTCATTTCTCATTTCGAGTCTCCATTATAAGCTCAAACATTCTCTCAATATGTGTTCTCTCCTTTTGAAGCAAGATTATTCTTAACAAATTATAGTCAGGATGAATATATCCAATGATTTTATTGTTTGCTACAAATGAGAACGCACTAAAATAATATGATTTTCTTACCAAATGAAATGGAAGAGCTGCAAAATAAAATATGAGCAATTTCTTAATATAAATGGTCTCTAGCACTGTTGCCCGACATTTTTCTTTTCTTATAATCATAATCATAACATTTTGTTCTAATTAAATGCTCACTTGACTGAGAGTTACACAACTGATTAGAACTACTTTGTCCAAAAGAAAACAATGAAGTCTTTTAAATGAAACACTTCTTTTTATGCTCTACATCAGAATCCAAATTCTGCAGCTGTAAGGTTGAACTTTCGTTCATCAAAGACGAATTGGCATCCAAAAAACAAATCATATCATTCTCACTACGAGGCTTCCGGTCGAGGCAAGATATAGCGGGCATAGAGAAAGAGCAGCATTTCTATTTGTTCCGTTGAATTTGAGTCAAATATACTTTAGGAGATGCTCAAATAACAATTTCATATTGTCGAAGTAAGTGTGTTTTAACCCAAGAATATGTTTGCTTGAACTTTCCTTGACGAAAATGACACTGAAAGTCTACATTGACTCTTGCTTTGAATGATCTCAATTTCTCTAATTTGGTAATTTGGTGACATATGTCCATAAAGGCTTCATCTCATCCTTTATGAGATTGTTAGAGACACTTGTAGTAGTCATTATAATATTAATTCAATTGCAACACATTTAAAATTTATATATATAGTAAAGGGATAATGGGGCATTTACATACATTATACATAGGATGCAATTCTTCTGTATTTACATATCTCACACACTAATCTATTAAATGCATAGGAATTCAATTGTATGCATGTAAGTGTCCCATTTAATTAAGATCGATACCAAATACAGAAAAATTTTGTGTTAACATCGCAAAAAATAAAAAATAAATAAAGGAAGAAGCACGAAGGTCTAACCACCATACTCGCGCGCGTTGATCGTCCTCTATTTTGCATCGTTGCTCTAGTTCGCGAGGGAGATCACGTGGAAGCTCTGTAACATGCTCTAAATAGTGCGCTAGCTGGAGTCAAATCTCTAGGTCACCCCCTAGCTCGAGTCGAAGCTCTGGATCGCGTTGAAGATTGCTTGGAAGCTCTGTATTGTGCACTAGATTGTGCCCTTGCTCGAGTCAAAGCTCCGGATTGTGTCGAAGACTCCCTCACTTTGATCAGGGCTGCTTAACAACTCCTTTGCATCGATCAGGGCTGCATTGAGACTCCTTTTCTTCGACCAGTGATGCTTGACGACGACTTCTTTACCGCTTGCTTTGACAAAGGCTACTGAGAATGATTGTGAGGCGGTGGTAAGACGGTAAGACCTACAAAACATCGCAGCTTTGATTTTGTGTTATAGCTTTGGATTCTGCTTCGATGTTGTTCTATTTAATTTCTCGTGTCTGGCGTCGAGTCGTGTCCGGCAATGTTGCAAGGTGTCCAGGAAGTGTCGAATTAATTAGACAGGTTCGACACATTTAGTAGTTTCGGACGCGTATCGGCACGGGTAGGAGTCGTGTTTGTGTCCAACACGGGTACTGCTTTTGTTTGGAGGTATCAGTGCTTCATAGTAGTTACGTTATGTAAAAAAAATATAGTGTTATATTATTATATATTATAATATATTATTAGTACATATTATAATATACTTGTATTAAATATATCCTATACACCACTTCAAAAAAGTCAAAAGAAATTTTAAGTATGATTATATAATTTTGTTATTCATTTATATTTTATTTTAAATTATCTTGGTTCTAATGTTAATTGATATAGTAAGTAAAAAAGAAAATGTAATGCTCAAAGAAGATTTGAAAGATGCTAATAAGATAGAATCAAACGATGAAAAAATTATTACATGTGATGATTCTTCTAAGATGATGAAAGTAAGGATGAGATTGATGTGAATCTTGATTCTTATGAAATAATAAAATTTTAAGTGGATGTCAGCATTGAATCTCATTTCAATTTTTTATTTTATATCCGCATTTAATATTGAGATTTGTGATTCATTTATTTATGATAAGACATTAAATCAATATATTGACATAGGCCTCAATCAGCCTTGAGGCTCACCCCTCGCTTCATTAAGGAAAAATATTTGAGTTCCTAATTTTGCATTTTTAAACATTAATTTGCAAAAATATTTCCCGATTTTCTGGATCAACATTATTGAGTCATCTTCTATTAGGTTCAGTAGTGGGTGACGAAGTCACTGGTAATATATGCGTTCCGCAAAGGACTTTACCTATCACCAAAATCTCTTACGTCATAGCTCTTGATCTCAAATATGTTCACACTCGTTTTACATTTTAAGAGTGTTAGATCCAATGTTGTTTGTAGAAAAGATCATGTCCTTAATTAAGGCATAGATCAAGAGCGAAGGGGAAAGCAAAAGGGAAAAAGAGGAGAGATAGAACTAAAGAATCAGAAGGAAGATGTGATGTGGTTTCAATATGGCATCTTTTGCACCCAAAAAATGGGATTATATGATGTGGTTTCATTTGTATGATCCTTCATGTATGTGCAAGACATGTAACCATCTATTTATGGGTGAGGATTAAGATCAATGTCATAAAATTTATTTATAAATAAATACTAACAAAATAGATTGAGATTGATGTAACTATCAATATAGGGAAAGAGACTGGCTGGCAGATGGGAACTAAAGGGGTGTTTTGAATTGACAGGAAGTTCCTGGGATGAGTTCTTCTGGTGAGTACCCCTAATCAACTTAGAAATTATTATAGTTGAGCTGTAGGATTATGTGGGCACTTTCGTGATTCGCAATGGATGATTTATTGAATTGAGTTCATGCTCTATGATGACTTCATCACTATAATCTAGACAAACATGAGAGCACAACTAATAAGCCGAAATTACAACACAGGGAACCGAAATTACCAATATCATATTTCATAATCACAGCAGCCAAGTCTTCGTCTGCCTTGAAGACACTCACCTCAAGGTGATAGCAGATATTATCCATGTCCACTGTAGGTACACCGCGGCATCGAACCTTACAAACGTCCTGCCGCCTCCAATGTGAATGAATCAACTCCAACATGTTGTGCGTCAGCCCATCCCTTCCTGAATCCAAAAAATCCTTACCTTCGTCAACAAACCATCCCATAATTCTTCCAAAACAGGGAGAAAAATATCCAGCTCACCAAGATTAACCTGACGATTAGTCGACAAGTAAGGTTTGACGAGCTCCGCCGCCTCAGCACGCGTCAACGTATCCCCTAATATCTGCTCTCTACTCCGACCATCAATGTATATGCCAAGTTCCACTGGCCGCTTTCCTGCAATCTCGAGTACCTTAGCGACTCCAGGAGGGGTGGACGAGTCAACACCGAGGGGCTGGTAAAGGCGTATCTTCTTCTTCTTCCGATCTTTCTCCTTCTTAGAGAGAAGGGGGGCTTTGCCCGTCCAAGGGCGGGGCATCTCCGGGGGAGCGAAGGGGAGAAAGGCAGGCTCGCGGATGGCGAGGGGTTTGGCCTTAGGGGTTTCAGAGTAGCTGAAATGGAACTCGAAGGGAGCGCCTGGTATAAGGTAGGAAACTCCGGAGTCACCAACGAGGACGGAACGACTTCCGTCGGAAGAGGAGGAGATGATACCGGGAGAGACGGGCTTGTAGTAGCGGTTTCCATTGTGGAGGGAGCGGAGGGCGGTATTGGAAGAAGATGAGGAGGGGGGAGGCGTGGGAGGAGGAAGTGGTGGTGGTTTTCGGTTTCTTGTGGGAAGAGGGAGTGGGTGAGGTGAAGGGGAGGGAAGGGGGTCGTTGATGCGTGGATTGGAGGGAGAGGATGGGAAGAGGTTGGCACCGGCCGGTAGGGCCGCAAGAATTTGCATCAGGAGGAAGTGTATATTTCGCCGGCGGGAAGGAGAGTGAGAAGGCGATTAAGGATGAGAGACTGGGGGGGTGTTATGATATGTAAATACATATGAAATGTGTGGTATATATATAAATGCCCCATTTTAATCTAAATATTAAACTTTATTTATGAATTATTTTAATAATTTAATTGTGGCAGACATAAATATATAATTTTCATATTTTTTAAAAAATACATAAATCTTAATTTTTTAAATGTATTAATTTTAATCGAGTTATCTTTAATAAAAAAATTCGGAGTCATTTACCTTACTGGAGGATATGAAATTATTTATTTAATATCAATTAATATCATGATATATTTAATAAATGACACTCTTTTCACTCTTTTAGTATAACACTTTCAAAGTGTGCTTTTCAAATTTTTGAATATTAATCTGTTTGTTTGAGAATCATACCTAAGGAATATAGTATAAGAAATGAAAGAGAGAAATTGAAAGGGAAGTTAACAAGTGCTGAATAATACAACTTATATATTAATCTTTTATCATAAAATGATCCCTTATTTATAGCGGAGATGATACAATATAGTGGTATTATATTTATGTCCTTGCTTTAATAGAGATTGTATAGGATTTTCTAAGTATTTTACATGCTTCCTGGTCGATTGCTCTATCACCCTGTCAGTTGGGCTTGTTTGGCTTCGACTTAGTAAGGTCGGTTTGGTTGGCTAGTTTGAGTCAGTCTAGTCGGTCGGCTAAACTTAATTAGTTTCGGGTAGGCATGACTGACTCGATCTGCTAGATTTTGTCAATTGGTTGATTTAGTCTGGTTGTCACTTGTCAACAATCAATACCTCAATAACGAACTCTTGATAGGTTATTACAAAAGTACTTGATGGGTATCGAAGAGCCGCATGCGGCGTGCGGACTGCATACATATGTCGTATGCAATAATTTCTCGTGCAAACGAGCTATTAAAATCATTTAAGAACATTTATTTAAAACTTTATTTATGCTGACAAATGAGCGTACTTGTTTAAGGCTTATTCAGGCTTTCTTATAATATGACATATCTATCTAATTATAGTAATATAAAAATAAATTAATTACTTTAATCTAATCAAAACTTATGGAGCTAAAAATTTATTGGGCAACTTTTTAATTCATGATGTCTTCATAAAAAGTGGCTAACTCAGATTTAATTTTATTTATATAATTTAATTCATAATATTAAAAAATTTGATTTATCAAAATGGGCATTAGATGTTTATAAGAGTACGGGTGTAAACGAGCCGAATAAGTCAGCTCATGTTTAGCTTGTTAAAAAGTAGCACTGTTCATTTTCAGCTCGTTTATATTTCAAATACAAAAAATATGTTCATCTTCAACTCGTTTGTTTAGCTAGCTGAACAGAAATTGTTCGCAAACAAAGATTCATTATGACAACCCTAGTCACGTAATCATAGGATTTTAAGGGTTGGGGCATGATTTAAATCTTATTATTTATATTAAAATATCATTTAAATATAATTTACTACATTTTTATTCTATTTTTTTAACTAATAATTTTATTTGATAATGAATCTTTGTAGCCTTGTAGTCAATTTTTTTTTAATACTACTCATTAATCATATATATACTTATTTATTTAATTTTTTTTTAACTAATAATATTATTTAATACTATGGATATGATTTTTTTAGCATAAAAATCATATCCATAGTAGATCTTTTTAGTATCAAATTAATTTGTTTGAGAGATAATGACAACATATTCCATTGAATTCACCATAGTTTATAATATGGTTTATTAATTTTTTTGGTTGTAATACTAAAAATGGTAATAGGTAATTAATTCATGAATTCTCATAGGGAGATGCTTCTTCTATCATTTATAATCTATTAGTTTTGGAAATCCCTTTGAAAGAAACTATTGAACAAAGTATTCCATTATTCGATAAAATTCTTCTGATCTTAATGAATGTCTCATATTATGTGTTACATTTTCCAAAGTAAATTTGACTTGACTACAAAGGCATCGTTCATGTTTGAGATAATATTAATCTTTCACACGTCCTACATGAAATGCTTTGTTTGTTTATATGTCATAGGAGGGCCTCGGTTGACCACACCTAATCATAATCAAGTAATTGACCATAGTTTCACGGACTAACTTTTCCCAAATCACTCGTGCGGCCTTATCGCTCTTCCTAAGTAAACCTTCGACTTGAAAATACAAATAGTTTATAGAAATAAAGTAAAGAGAGGCTATTGAAAGAAAGAAATACTTCACTAAGGGTTGCATGTTTGCACACTTGGTTACTTAGGAACCTTGGTTTTGTTTCGCCAAATGAGGGGGGGAGGCCTCTATTTATAGTCCTCCCTCAAGACCTAGAGTCCTTAGATTTCATTAGAATGTTTCAACTTCTAGATGATTCTACATTATATATATGTTTCTAGAAGTTTATAGATTGCCCTAGAGTTTCTCTTGAGGCATTTCTCTTCCAATGTTCTCTAGAATGTCTAAAGTCCCTTAAGTTGATCTTCTTCTTTTTATTCTTCTCTAGAATCTTCTTTCCTATGATTGAAGGGAAATGGCTAACCCTACTCAAGATAGCAGTGTGTGACACTCTCCTCCACCTAAACTTGCAATGCCCTCATTGTGTTTTCCTTTTTATATTGTTGGAACTATTCTTAGAATTGCCATAAACTTATAACATGTTTTCATGTTCCCAGCTAGCTTCACTATTAGGTAATCCTCTTCACTTGAGGACCTTTTCTCTCTCTATAGAAACCTAGGATTTAGTCTTAGGGTTCCTAATGACCTTCTTAGATGACTAGAGATGGAACTCACCCATATAAGACTTCTAACTAATCCTACACTCACTTAGGATTCCCTGAGGTTATGCCCAAATCCTCAACCCATTATTGAGATGATTGAGGGTCTAGCCTAGTGGAAGCCCAAGTTGACTTCATATTGGTGGAAGATGCCCTAGGTTAAACATGGAGCTCAAAATCCTAAGAATTCCCCTAATGACCCATTGAATACCCCTTAGATTCTCATTGACCTTGGAAAAGCCCATCAGAGGAGGCTATCCCAAGACCAAAGATAGATTCTTACCACATTACCCTAAAAGCCCTAGAAATCCCATGACACCAAAATTCAAATCAAAAGGTAGAGGGTTGATTCACAAAAGTCAATCATTGGTCTCACCTAAAGCTTTCCCAACACTAATTAACCCTAAAATTGACATGAACTCTAAACACATAAACTCAGCCCTAAGAAATTGAAATCACCAAAGGTCAACAAAATTCAATTGGCCCAAGTCAACTTGAGTTAAGTATTGAACAATTGAGCCCATCAAAATAAAACCTAATTTTATTCAAGGTGTTAAGTACAAACCACTTAGGAATCAAAATCGCATTAGGGAAGCAACCTTCACAATTAACCTAATTATTTAATTACGCTAATTATAAAGTCTCATTAAAACTAATCTTTTGGGTTAAACCTAAAGACATTTAAGTTAAGCTTAATCACAAAGTCCAAGACATCATGAAAAAGCTCATGGCCCATTCCACACGTGGAAACGAATTATAGATCTTACATGTATAATGTCAAGCATTACATATCTTACATGTATAATGTCAATTTAATTTTAAGAATCCTCTATTTAATTTTAAAATTTTTATTATCAATTTATTTTCTTAAACAAAAAGAAAACCCAACCTAATTACCAAATATCGAATATTGAGGTTTGAAAAAAAAAGAAAAAGGAATGCATTTTTAAAACAGATTTTAATAAATTAAATTTGTTCAATTCAACTTAGATTTTGGGTTTTGACCAAATAATACACACCCCTACTAAAGAGACTACTATATCAAGTATTTTTTTTAGGATATTTTACATACTTAGCTTGAAACACTCATATTTATGTGTCACACACCAAAACCTTTAATCTACGAACCTCACGCCCTCTGCTAACATTCATTCATTTCTGTTGTTTAGCAGGACAGTCCGTTCATTTTTGTTGTTGAGCAAGGCGGTAGGAGGAGAAAAATGGGAGCTTTTGAGGTTTATGTAAGTTGCATTCTCATTGTTGTTGGAGCGAGGTGGATGAAAGAAAAAGAAAGGAGTTGCGGAGGACTTTCTACATAGCAATCCCATCGCTGCAGCAAGAGAGATGAAAGTTTTGGAGGTCTTTGTACGCCGCGAACCTCCCTCAATGGTTTCGAATAAGAGCGGGTCCGAAGGAGGAGAAAGATAGGAGTTTCATGTCATCGTTTGTCGCAATACCATTGCTACTTGGGAACTCTATTAGCATTGCCAGAACCGAGCAGGGATAGTAGCAGTGTAGGAGGAGAAATATGGGAGCCTTAGACGTCTTCGTTTCACCATTTTTGTTCAATACTGCTCAAATAGGATTTTACATAGATTAGTGATAGATTTTAGTTCTAATGCTTCAAAATTTCGATCATTCAGTCACTTATACATACGATTATTGCAAGTTACATCCTATAGCTTAGCCAATAAAGAGCGCTCAGATATATATATATATATATATATTCTTTTGTTTTATTTAAAAATAAAATTGTTATGATCATTTACCATTAGGAAGCATGCATTAAACTGGAGACATTTGCATTTCATTACATTAAAATCCGCAATAATGCGCTAACTCAACGCTCCTAAAAGAAAGATCAAGGGACAAAAAAGAGGAGGGGGCGAATGGCAAGGAAACAAATCTTGTTCAAAAGTGCTACAATGGAAGATATAACAAAAAGTAATTTATTTTTAAGGCATTTTACATAAATTCCACACAATTCTCTTATAGTTACATATCTAACATCAAAGATTTCATATTTACATACATTACACTCGAATCATTAATATCACATCAAAATATCCCAATTAATAATTTTTTTAAGAGTAAAACATTTTCATGAATAGATTTTTAACACAAATGTTATAAATGTAAATATCAAACTTTAGATGTTAGATATGCAAATGCATAGGAACTATTTTGGAATTAAGTTGCAATGCCATCTTATTTCAACAACCCAAACTGTCAGACGCTAACATCAGCTCAAGATGATGCCATAGATGAGCCAAAACTGGTCAAAATATGGAGATGAAAAGGCACTTGAGCCGAAACATCCAAATCAAATTAATCAATTCCGCTTGATTCAGATTAATTTGATTTAATTTAAATGCTGCAGAAGCCAACTAATTTAACTTTGGTAAATGAATGACTTCCAAAGACAAAAGCACAACACTAAAATGAAAGGTCTTCCATAGACAAAAGCATAACTAAAATGAAAGGTCTTCCATGGACAAAAGACAGAAATTAAAAGCCAATAGAAGGTAAAGAAAGGGCTAGAGTTTCAACCCAGAAAAAGTTGTAAAACAAAGTTTGCAAGAAAGAAATTTGCATAACTACCAGAAAACCATGCATTTATAAAACATATTATCCTTCATCTTCCTCCTCGTCTTGAAAGCCCAATGATCCTCAGCGGTACTGAAATGTAACAAAGAATGATTCATCAAAACAAAGTATTGTAGTACTGATTCTAAGGCAAACTGATATTAATGTTGGTCGTGTAATTACGAAATTATAAAACAAATATCTGCATATTGATATGTAAATACTCCAACATAATATTGCTTTTGTTTCAACGTCCGATGCAATGTTATTAGAAATAATAGGGGCAATGATAATTTTTTAACAATTTTTTGGTCTGAGGAGAGCCGGAAGGTTGATATCATTGATTTGAACGTGTAGATATCGAATTGCCATCAAAATAAAACTGAAATATCTTTTACCATGTTATTTAAAGTGAGCCAGCAAAAATACAATCTTCAAACTCAAGACCACGACAGTGATCTGGTGGTTCTCATTAACTTTCATTAAGATTTACTGATATATCGAGCACATTAGCAGATAAAAATAAAGTTACCCATATATTTTACGAATATAAATCGTCAAGTATCAAACCATATGCTTAATTTTGAGGCATTTGAAAGTTTTATGACTTTAAAATCACAACTGTTATAATGTAACCATTATCAATGTTGCATCCAAATATAATCAAATAAACTATACAAGTCTTAAAAACAAATTATGTCGCTAATTTTAATTATGTTAAAGAGAAATGGACAATTTCAATCTACCATATAAATGAGATAGCATCAAATTTCAATAGAACAAAAAAAATTGATGATTTTCCTACTTGGATAAGAAAACATCAATTAAGACGCTAAAAGAGTGTAAATGAGCCAAGCCAAATATAAGTTGTCCCCCTACTTGAGCTTGAGTTAGACTAATTAATTAACTATTATTCTTTCATGTAAAAAAGTACCATTTCCGACAATTAGTTCTCTATGTTGCTACCTTCAAAGAGCAATTGTTGATCAAATTTGAAAAAACTAGATGGTTTGTAAAGCTCCAAGCTAGAAGTACAACTTCAGTAAAGTTTTTTTAAATCAAATCCATTAAGCTGTTTGAGATGTTTTAAATTACATGTGCAAAAAACTCATTTGATTTTGGGTACAACACCATGAAATTAATAAATCTTGTATTTAACTATCTAAAGCATCCATTTACATAATACTTTGTATACTAGATAACATATCAAATACTATTTAAATTTCATAAAATTTGCATCATATTTATATATGTGTTGTAGTTTAAAGTGAACGAGTTCAGTTGGTATGATTGGAAAGTATAACAATAAAATTGGGTAAATTTTTCTTTTTTTTCATAAAAGGGTAGTTGTCTATCCTATATGCATAATAAGTGTATAAATGTTATATATGGGAGCCATAGACGAAAAAAGAATGCATCAGGAGTCCTGACGAAGTTTTGCATCAAGAGTCCTCATGCAATTTTGCAGCAGGACTACTAATGCAGTTTTTGACACGTGTACAGGCAGACTCTCCCATTACTAAGTAGGTTTGCATGTACAAGTGAGGCTCTGATTAGAGTTCTGAGGCAAAACTGAATCAGGACACCTTGTGCAATATTTTTTCCGCTTAGACACCAAAAGTCGTAGGCAATCATAACATGGCCACAATTCACAATAACAAAAGCATATATTATATACTAGAATTTTTATTCATTTTCATGATGATATGCACATCAGACATTGTCATATTACACCATAAAAGTTCAAAACCTTTGTTTATGCTAAAAAAATTTATGCTAAACTTTGGCCCAACAAACACAAAAAAAAAACAAATTCATAAAATAAGCAAAGGATGACTACAAAAGCATGTTTGTTCAGTTTGTAAATTTCTACAAATAAACAAAAAAAGTTAAAATTAACCTTGATGAATCCAATCTCCTTGGCGTTGTTACGGAAGCACTGCCTGCAACACATGAGCCCGTATTTACGGATCAAGCCATGCACATTACCGCAGACACGGCTGCATACAAAAAATTGAAGCGGTTACCTCTTGAAATTAAAATTATTAGATTTCCATCCGATCTTATGAGAACAACAATAAGAACCCTCTATACATAGACGGCCATCGATCGAAAGTTAGAAGAAAAAAAAAATCCAAGAATATCTGCAACAAAGATATGGAAGCTAGATAGATACCAAGCCCGGGATCCCAGCCCGTAGTGCTTCGGATGTGAGTTCCAAACGTTAGAGTGGCCCATGTCGCGCAGTTGAATCAAGGATCAGAAACGCCCTAGCTTGAGATGAAGAAGAGCCTCCGGACACCCAATCGAACCCTCTTAACCCTAGAATTTGCTGGCTGAAATCGTGCCCTTTTATAGCATGGTGCCAATATTTTAGTTTAAGCACCCCACAAAAATGATATTTACAAAAGGAATATTCAAATAAATTTTGCAAAAAAGTATATTTTCAAGAACATCAAATCCGCATATTCGCGTTTATAATTTTTTAAAGCAGTAATAAAATTATTTTAATTGGTAATATTTTTATTAGAGTAGTTCCTAATATTATATCAAAGTTCTAGAATTAAACTAAATAAATAGAAAAATAATTAAAGATATGGCATATAATATCATGTTAAGTTGATCTTTAAAAGAGAAGCATGATACTTAAGGTGCAGTTTAGAGCAATTGCGATTATACTGAACTTATTCAATAAGTGCACTATTCGATAATCATGTGATAAGCAATTGATTCGAATAAGTTGTTTGTCTGTTTGGTTTGAACGTTTGGAAAACAATTGATTCTGCAATATGTTATGGATAAATGATTCTTATGCTTCAAGTTAATAAAGTTCGTTGAAGCTGTTTGGTTTGCGGTTTGAAAACAACTTATATCGCAATTGTTTGTAGAAAAATAATGATTTATGGTCCTCTTTATTTATAAAATTTTATTAACATATAAAATCTTATTTAAAATTTAACAATAAATATTTTATTAACATATAAATGTCTGGACTTCCGTTGGAATGAACACTAATTTCAATAATCAAATTTACCTGAAATTTCAATTTCAAGCTTTGAATTTGATATATATATATATATATATATATATATATATATATATATATATATATATATATATATTGCCTTGCAACTACTAGTACGCAATGGCATGTATTAGCGTTAAGATTACAAGCACAAAAGCATAGGACTGGCACAAAGCCAAAGTCCTTGGATGCATTTTCATGGAATCGAAATGAAGGCACAACAAATAGCCAACATTTTGTAAAGATTCACTGGTGTTGAGTGTTACAAAAAGCTGGCTTGAATATGTAGAGGATTTATTGAACCTGTTTAGCTGTAAAGAGTTTAGTGATTAAAAATTGATATTAGTTTGTGAGGATAAACGTGTTTTATTTAGTATCAAAATATAAATAAAATTTTTATAGTGGTTCAACAGCTTCATTTGGGATAATTTGATTAAAATTGGACTGATGTTGGTACTCTTAGGTCCGTCTCGTTGAGTTGTTCAGTTGACTGTAAGTTTTCTAAAATCGAAGTTTTGAATGACTTTTAATCGAAATTTAAATATTTCTTATTAAGAAACTTGCATCGAGATCCTTGTCAAGTATTGAAATTCGTGCTAGATGTTGGAAATTTGTTGATGACATGTTAATGATAAATCAATGTGAATAAAGATCCTATATATTTGTTTTAAATTGAGAAATCAAATGTTCCTTACATATGCATTGGGATTCATGCTTAGAAGGAAAGTGGTTGAGGGATTTTTAATTTTTTATTGACGAGATATTGAGGTTCATTCACCATCATAAAAGGTAGATGAATATGAAGACTATTGTAATAATGTCTGATGCGTGCTAGAAAATTTGTGGCAGTAGAATAATGGAATTCGACTTAGCGTTGCATGAGAATTCAACACATACTCAGGTAAGAGAAAACAACCAGTAATCACACTAGAAGTCTTTACGTGAAAAATTCGTAAAGGAAAAAAATCACGGGTATGGCTCAGTTGTAAAAATCCATTATAAGTTGATGATTACAGGGAGGTGGGGAGGAGTTACTTGGCTTTCCAATTTACAACGTCAACTGACGACTTCTGATTGGGGGTGATCGACGGTGATTGCTGGTGATCGACGACGATCAGTGGTTGTCAACGGCGGTCGACCTTGGTCAACGGTGGTCGATGGCGACATGAGTGGTGCTTGACTTCAGCTCATTCTCAAAGCTTTAAGTTCTTTCTCAAGTTTCAACCTCAAGCGTCAAGCCTCCTCCCTTCATGAGATGGGTGTTCATTGGAGAGCGGGATGTGGACCAAGTCTTCCATAAGAGAAGCCCGTCGAGATACATCTTCGTCTCAAATATCAAAGTTTTCGATGCTAAGTGTCACTAATGGGTGTGGCCGAGCTTGCCTAAGGTAGCATGATTGTGCTATTTGTTGATCTCCTCATACGACGTCAATCCTGCTGAGGTTGGAAATTTGAGCTTCAAGTATAGCACAGAAGTCACGATGTCAAAGATGGATTGCAGGGTTCTCCTGAAGATAACATTATATACTAATTATAACTGAAAATGATGAACTAGGCTGAGTGAGTTGTCTGTCGAGAAAAATCTCCCATGAAAACTAGAATATTTTTTATTTCTTCAACCCTTACTAGTTTATTCTCAAAACCGTATAATGGCTAAGATGCAGGTTGGAGTCTTTCTCTTGTAAGGCTTAAACTGGAAAAAGTTGAGCAGAACAAGACATCGTTATAACTCTTATTGTCGACCAGGATCCTCTTTATGTTGTAGCAGGGTTCGCTAATTCCTGTGCTAATTGTGAGAGGGACTTACTGGGGGGCTCTAACTCATTTCAAATCAGAATCCTTAAAAGTGATAGGCTCGAAGCACAATTTATTCTAGATTGGTTCATCGGGTACGCTAATAAGGGCTTGATTAGTCAACAACGAGCCTCTAGCAATTGTCTAACCACATGTTGTTGCTTTTGTGTATGTTCCCCTCCATAGGAGCATTACCAACTGGTTTTTTTATGCACAATTCGGTTAAGATATCTCTGATGGATCAACCTTTCAATATTTTCCTCGAGTTACTTACATGCCTTAGCTGTGTGGTCATGACTTCGATTAAAATAATAGTATTGCTCATGATTCTCTGAGTTGGGTTTTAAGGGGTGAGGCCACTTAATAGTTTGTTTATCTTTAATGGCCATCAAGGTATTAACACGCGACGTATTGAGCGGTGTTAAATGAAGCTCTCGGTCAAGCCTAATAAGGCCACGCCACTTGGGACAAGGTACGGATTAAAATCCCTAAAAATAGCCTCTTGTTTGGTTTTTTGTAAAAAAAATGAATACATCATGTTCATTTAACCATGGAGATGTCTAGTTTAGATGAAGTTATAGGAACAAATCTCGAGTGATTTGGTTGATAAATGAGAGAGATCTTAAGGTTTAATCTTGGACAGTTCTCGGTTCATTGTTTTTTCACTCATTGGAGATGATGAACTGATGTCGTCTGTTTTCGTGTATTAGAAATGGACAACAGTGATGGAGTCGGACGACACGATCGTGCGGAATGAGGGGTGCGGAATGAGGGACAGCGTGGAACTTGCGTGGAAAGCATCGCAAAATTGGATAACACTGTGTGGAGTTTCGATCAGTACGAGGAATGATGCGGCTCTAACTCATTTAAGTGAATAAATCAGATTTTTCGATTTATTTAAATCCAGAAAATTATTTAAACATTTAAAAATTCATAACTTTGTGCAGAAAAATCACAAAAATAAAATAAAAAATGCCCCTGAACTTAGTGAACAGAGGAGAAAATAATAATAATTAAATTAAAAATAATAAATTTATATTTAATTTTTAATTAATTAAATATTCAAGGGAGCATTTTAATTATTAAAACTTAATTATAAGGAGAAAAAATATGAGATTTTGAGAGAAATTTACCCGTGACCTTGGGAAAATTCTCTGATTTTTCTAAGGTAATAGAGGTCCCTAAATAGAAAATGACAAATTTTCTACCTAAATAGAAAAATAATTATAAAAATTGAAATAAAATTCAGAAAAATGCGCATTTAAAATGAAAACTAACAAGACAAGTTAGGATAATGAAATTAATCCCTAAATGGAAATTTCCACCTTTAAGAATTATAAAATGAAAATTAGTGAACATATGGGTAAAAATGTAAAATTAAAAAATTTACACTTTAGCTCAAACTGTCTCCAAATTTTATTTCAAATCACTAAACCAGCTTTGGGGTCCCTAATCTCAAGGTTATCCCTCTAACCATAAGGCTTTCCCTTTAAAGACCTAGGGTTAGCCCAATTTGTACCTAAACCTAGTTTAGGATTAACTTAATTTAAGCCTAAACAAAATAAGTTCATACCTAGAATTAACCTAGCCAAGGCTAAGTGTTAGTCTAGTTAGGTCCAAACCTGAACCCTATTAAGTCTAACGAACCTTAGAGCTAAGTTGAACCCTAAGTCTAACCAAACTTACACTTAGTTCAGCCTTTTGGGTCTAACCTACATTAGACCTAAACATTAACAAACCCCGTTTAGGTCTAACCCATATTAGACCGAAATATCAACAAACACCTTTTAGGTCTAACCTACATTGGACCTAAACCTAGGCCCTATGTCTAACCTAAGATAGACTTAGCTTAAATGTTTTAGGTCTAACCTACATTAGACCTAACTCAAAACCTAAGTCTAATCTAACATTGACCTAGTCCAATCCTTTTAGGTCTAACCCCCATTAGACCTAACTCAAACCTTAGATCTAACCTAACCCAGACCTAGTCCACTCATTTTAGGTCTAAACCACATTAGACATAACTCAAACCCTAGGTTTAATCTAACCTAGACCTAGTTCAATCCTTTTAAGTCTAACCCACATTAGACATCCAGACCCTAAATCTAATCTAACCTAAACATAGTACAATTCCTTAGATCTAACCCACATTTGGCCTAAACCCTAAACTTTAAGTCTAAACCAACTTAGACTTAGTCCCCTTAGGTCCAACCCGCATTAGACCTAACCCATCCTTAGGTCTAACCCACATTAGACCTAAACCTAAATCCTAATTCTAACCAAACTTAGACTTAGTTACACTTTTAGGTATAGCTTACATTAGACCTAACACAACCTTTAGGTCTAATTCAACTTATACCTAACCCTAATCCTTAGTCTAATTCAAATTAGACTTAATCTAATCTTTATGTCTAACCTAAATTAGACTTAACACATCTCTTAGGTCTAATCTAAAATAGACTTAACCCAAACCTTTAGGTTTAATAAATTTAGACCTAACCCAAACTCTAGGTCTAGTCAACACTAGACTGAAACCTAAACCTTAGGTCTAACCTAACTTAGGCCTAATTCAACTGAATCTTCGGGTTAACCCGACCTAACTCGGGTCAACCCAATTAAACTTAATCTCCGGACTCGGGTAAACCTAATTCAACTTAACATCCGGGTCAACCTGACATAACTCGGGTTAACCCAATTCAACTAAATCACCAACTTAACTCGGGTGAACCCAATACAACGAAGTCACCGGGATAACCCGACTTAACTTGGGTGAACCCAATAAAATTAAGTTTTCAGGTCAGCCAGACTAACTCGGGTTAACCCAATTAATCTAAACTTTGGGGTCAACCTGACCTGGCTTGGATTAGCCGAATTCAAATAAACATTCAAGTCCACTCGCCTAACTCGGGTCAACCCAACTCAACTCGTTGGGATAACCTGAACTAAATCAGGTTAACTCAAGTTAACTTTTTGGGTCAAATAGATTAAACTTAGATCAAACCAACTTGAGAACTCAACTTCGAGCTTGGCTTAAGTCTCAACCCTAGTTTAATCAAAGATTGATTTAAGCCTAACCCAACTTAGACTTAAAAAGACAATTCAAGTCTAAATTAACTTGTACTTCACCCAAGTGTAATTTAACTTAAACTTAATTCAACCGAGGGAATTCAATTTGGATCAGTCCAGTTCAACTTGCTTTTCCCAAGTTAACCCGACCAGGTTTATAACTTGGTTTACCTTAAGTTAATATATATCAAATAAGACTAGTTTGAAGTAAGTTAGCCTGGGACAATACTATCAACTTTAGGTCAATTTAAACAAGTTTGAAGGCAATCCAAGGGACAACCAGCCTAATTCAGGATAACTCGAATTAACCAGAGACTTGTCTTTATATCAGTTCAACCTAACTTGAACTAATTTAAAGGTAACCAAGACATGGGTGATTAGAGGTTAAGGAGCTTTAACTTCTCATACGATAACAAAAGCATAGTTAGCCTTAGTTGGGAACAATTTGGACAAAAGTACCAAACCAACCTAAATGAAATGACCTTAAATTTACCTTAAAAAACATTAAAACTTAAACTTGAACCACAAAATGCAACAAAGTTTGAGAAGCTATTTTGGAGGGAACACATGGATGCTAACAAAATACCTTCTAGTCACTTGTGAATAATCAAACCACAAAATTTAATGACATCGGGACGACGAAATAATGAGATCTTGTTTGGGTCATCCCAAACAAAAACAAAAAAAAGAATGACAAAAAATTTAAAATTAATTAATCGGCTAAGAAATCTTAAGCAACATAAAATTTTCAACCTCTAAATCTGAAAAGGATATTAAAACTTAAATGAAACTCTAATGAACAAAGGTCACTGAATGCAACTTAAACCCTTTTGACCGAAACTATGAAGATCTCTTAAACGACGTAATTCGTGCTTGCTAATAAGAATCTTTCGTTCAGAGTAGGTTGAACCACCTCTAAGACTAAGCAGAATAGGGTACCCGACGACTACGAGAGAACAAAGCTATGAATATCTTTACCAGATTTTCTAAAAATTAAAAATTAACAAACAAACTAGATTAACGAAGAAATAATTTTTATGTTGATTTTGTTTTGCAAGGACGCTGAAACAAAAAGGAAAACGTCACCCTAGATTTACTTTGCATATTATTATGGTGTTATAACTCTATTTTGCAGGGACGAGCATTTAAAACCCGGTACAAGAGGATAAATCTCAACTAAACCATCAACAACAAAACAAAAATTTTAGGATAGTTTACAATTTTTAGGAATCTGTTACCCTTATAATAGAACTTTGATATGTCTTTCTTTAATAACGACATTTGAACTTTTTGAGAACAAATTATAACTTTAATATGGAGTTTTCTTAAGTAGTCTCGACTACGTAAATGTAATTAACTATAATGACTTATCCTTTTAGAAAGATGCAAACCCTAGAATAGGTACATCAACATGATTTCTCTGATTGTTAGTTTTCTTGAGGTTTCCTTCACATTTATGTCTTTAAAGCATGCTAAGTTTATCTCACTTTGGACTTATGCTTCGGGATTATCATTATGAAAATTCACTTCATGAAGACTTTTTTTGATTGTTACCATTACATGCTCCGGTCCTTCGATTTCTCATCTCTTAGTTTACCAACATAATTTAAAATGGAGAAGATTCGGAGAAGAGGGCAGCATAACGGAAACAAATTTGGAACTCCACAACGATAGCGAAGACGTCAAGCAAACGACAAAAAGAAGATAGACAGGGGCGGAACGAGCGGCCGTATTGTCAAAAATATAATTCTAAGGTACTGACATACTTAATAGGATATCGCAAGTAATCAAAAGTTTATACTCAACCTAAGCCTTACACTTTCCTGAAACAACGCATGCGAGTAAAACAGGGGTAAAAAACCACAGCTCGGTAGACTTCTTGAAATATTCGTTGTTTTATTTTTTATTTTTTAATAATAGACATGTAATCAAAAAATAAATCTGATATGGTGGAATATCATATATAGTATCTATCATAGTTCTAGCACAAAAATTGTAACTATAGTAAACATGTGCTGAGTAACAAAATAAGCAACATGCTATCATAAGTACAGAAAAATAACATGAAAATAAATATTTCTTTTTCATTTTAATTATTTAAAAATTTTCCCTTCGTCTGCTCATACCTCAACTTTGATTATAAATTTGTTTGTTCATATTTCTTCCGTGCCTCTTATAACTCTACTTTTAGTTATACCTCAACTCATTTTCATTTGTTTAGATGTATCAAACACACAAATGTATAATTATATATGTGCAAAACCTCTTATAACTTCACTTGATTGCACATATATAGGGGTGTAAACGAGTCGAGTTGAGAAGATCTCGAACCACCCCCGGCTTCAACTTGAGCTTGATTAATTTTATCGAGTTTGAGTTCAAACTCGAGTTTTAATGTAAAAGAGAGAAAATGATATTATTTTAAGTTAGCTTTATAATAAGATAACAAATAAAATTAACAATTAGGAAATAAAAAAAAAAGAAATCATCTAACATACAATACAAAATATTACTTTTTAAATATTTTTAATAAATTAAAAATAAATTATTGATATTTAGTATATTGTGAGTATATTTTATATTAATTTATTTTAAACAAGCTAGCTCACGAGCTAATGAGTCAATTCGAGGCTGGCTTAAGCTTGGCTTTTTAGCTCATCGAGCTCTATTCACAAGCCACTAATCGAACCGAGCTCGAGCGGGCTTGACTCATTTACACCCCTACACATAACATACAAATGCCTAATCACAACCACCTGCAAATCTCCCCCATTATTTTATCATTTTAGCACATATTTTGATACATAAACATATAAATGGTAACAATCTAATATAAGAAATATCACAACATGATGTAGAATGTTGTACATACTAACAGACACAAGTAATAATATATTCTGTATTGAAAATAAATTTAGACATATCGACAAATAAAATTCACCAAAAACCACTTATATGAAATGTCGATAATAATATTTCAAGCATCTAGAGCCGAACAATTTCTCCGACTGACCCGATGGATGAAATCGGCTCTAAGGCCTTATAATCTCACTTTCTCTCTCTAGAAATATAATTTCTCTCTCTTTATGTTCTCTTTTTAAGAAAACATGAAAAGCATGGAAATGAAGTTCTGGGATGAAAGGAAAGCTTTTTATACAACATTAATATAAATATTTTATAGAAAGTTAAAAAGGATATAATGGCATTAATTGAAATTTTCTTGTTTATTAAATAAAAAGTAGATATAAATCTCTTTATATCATGAAATTTAGGACTCTAAAAATAATGAAAAAAGTTTATAAGTAGAAAAATATGTATTGAACATAGTAGTGAAAATTATTTGAAAAACAAACACTAGATAGTTCCAGAAAACTCACTTGTATATGAATGTACAAAATCATTGAGAACGAAAAATTCAACAAAAGCATTTTATTTTCTTACTTATCATACGCCTAAAATAGATAAAATTATGTTCAAAATACAATCAATTATACTCTAAAATCTGGTGAAGACATTTTATAAACCGGGATTGAAATAAAATTACTAAAAAATCGACAAATAAATTGAGTATAAAATTAATTCCAAAAACTTCAGGAAATCCAGTAAGCATAAAATAAACATGCAAGATTTCCCAAATCCGAAAATTATATCTCAAAAGGGAGCACTGATATACTATAATAGCAGTTGTTATAAAAATCATTCCTAGTACTTCTCCGACTTGGACTCGACAATTACAAATGCAATATTAAAAATTTCATTATTCTCATTCAAAACATTTGTTAAAAGCAACACTCTTAAATATTTGGATTTTAAATGACATGAATCAAGTCCCACGAGATGTCTACTGCCACCGAGGAACCCATCAATGCATACCCTAAATTTTATGTATATTCTCTCAAATATCCTATCAATGTCATTATAATAAAAAATAGTGCGAGAACCCGAGTCTTTTTTACAAGCACTACGCACAATGGAGGCACCCACTTAAAACTATCATCAACTGCTCCAAATATTTGATTCCACGCTACCGGCATGGATCTTCATACCATCGTATATGATAGTGATAACTCATACTTGTTTGCTAAAGCAAAATTGATTTTTTTGGGAGACATGTTTGGATAAGTTTTTATTATATCTTGTATCTCATTGGCCGTCCAGATGAACGTTGCTTCTTTGTTACCAACACTCTTCACACCTGGGCACAATTGTGAACATTTAATTTTCTTTATTTCAAACGTTTGTCTCATCACATAAACTGAAACATCATTATTTGCCGTAAACGTCTTCACAAAATTCTCTGAAATTGCCAACATCTGAATAAATTGTCCCAAACTTATTGTATCTATAAATTGAGCGTCAAACACTAAGGACATATCAATAGACATTTTGCTCATTACCGTCGATATGTTCATCACACTCACATGTGCATCTGTTAGTGCTCTCAAAGTTTGAATAACAATACTCAATTATTTTATCACCATGTGACACTATGAATTTCCATCATGAAAACATTAGTGAAGTTTTGTTCAACCATCCAAAATGAGAAATAACATGATTTCCATATATAGCACTAATAGGAAAATTTACATACATGCCATTCAATTCCTAAGTGATCACAAATATATAACACCCAAACTTCAATTATTTACATATATCCCACTTCCCTATGCATAAGAATTGAGTGGCATGTATGTGAATCTTCCATATTTTTATATCAATGACAGAAAGTTGAGCTTGAAGTATGACAATAAAATATACAGAATAGAAGCATCAACAGAAGACTATACAAAAGAAAATATAAAAATAACATGTCTTCATACCTTAGGCTTACATATATAACACCTAAACTTTAATCTAATCATTTCTGAAGCCCCTTGATCAAAATTTACTTATCTGATACTAAATGCCACAATGCAGCAGTAATCAAGCTGCTATAAACAATGAAATCATGTTTAAATATGGCCCATCAATGGTAAACTGGAAGGATCACTAAGCTGCAAGCTTTGTGTCTTTTGAAACTCCTTATGAACTACTTGTAAGGACCTGATTAGCCGGCGATCCCTGCAGTCATGATAGGTCACTGATATCGTGTCATTATAGAGATGCCCAACGCTACATATGCTAGTCAAATACAAGGGACTTAGTGGAATGTTCGCAAAAAATATAAATTGTAGCGACAAAGTGAGAAACGTGTAAGGTGTTGGTAACAAATAACAATGACAAAGTTGAGAGAGATTGAGGCGAACCCTCCATGCATAAAGTGGCTGTTTCTAAAGAGTTTTAGTTAGTTTATGAGCAAATTTGAAAATTTGAGTGTATATTATATATATTTGTATATTGTATTTATCTGAATTTGATTGCCGGCTCGTATTTCAGGCAAAGTGGAAGTCCTACGGGCGGCGCGACCACCAATCTATATAAAAGAATCCTTGCCTTTCTCTTACCCAGTCTCCCGTTGATCCGCTCTATACAGGGTCTGGAGACTACCACTCCCGCTCGTCATGGGTATGATTGATATACACGTTCCATTCATCCTTATGAACGAGGAATATGTAGTTGGCATAACTCTGTGGTTGCCCTACTCTTTAAAGAAAAAATAAATAAATAAAAAAGGGCTGCTGGCCGTGATTGAAACCGCTTTAGCGAAATCGCGGCTCGGGGCACCCGGTCTTCGGTCGTCGCGGTCAAGTGGGGCCCACGCGAACTTATTGAGAGTTAAGAGGCCTGATAATTTCGTAAACGCGTAAGCTTCCTAAACAATCGTAGCCGTTGATTTGGTGGACCCACCCATCACCTTACGGCGCAGGAGAGGCAACTTAAATGGTCATCTATCAATATTCTTCGTACTTATATGGCACCGGGCATCGCCGGTCGTCCATTCTAAGCGTGCCACGTGGACACGTTCGGATTAGGCACAACGCTGAAGTCAAAGCTGGCGAAGGATACGCTCACCGTAGGTGAGCTTTAGATTACAGCATAACTTCAAACAAGGACTAGATTTTTTATATTTACAAAATAAATTAGAAAGATTTTCATACATAACACGTAATTTCTCCAAACTTCAATTTATATATAAAACTATGTATTTTACTCTTTAAAAATTAAAATAGTGATATTTTTTATGTAATATGAAAATTTTGGAGGGTATAAATATAAAAAGAAAATTTTGGGTGTTATATTTGTGAATTTGTAGGAATTCGGTGGTCTGCATGTAAATGCTACAATAAATTAACAATTGATAATATTGCTATTGATTCATTCTTACATAACTTATAAGAGAAAGAAACAAAAAGAATAGTTATATCCGTGTGAAAAAAATATGTAAAGTACAAATCACAAGGGGTTGTCTAAGTCGTCTTCTGTTTGATTAATTTTAATTGATGCATGCAATAACTTATTTTAAATTTTATAGCTAAGAGTTGTAGTATTGCAAGAAACTTAAAACTCATTTTAAAATTGCTTAAATTTTGATTTATTTCACAATTAACTCAAGTTTTTTAGGGTATATTTAGGGCTTTGAATTTAGATGGAAGATTGTCGATTGTTCAAAAATTTATTCGAATTTTGTTTCAGATTGAAATAAACGAGTCGTGCTATAAACTAAAATTTTAGATTGATTTTTTTTTTAAGCCGGCCCCAACGTGGCTTGAAATTAGATCGTTAACTATCCTAATGCAAGGGATGTGAATTTAGTGAATTTAGCTCATAGATCTTTAATTGCTCCAAAATTGATTTAAATTTGGGCTCAGAACGAGATTGGATTGAAATAAAGGAGTCAAGTTACGGGTTAAAATTTTGGATCAAAATTTTCTCAAGCCCATTTTGAGCCGAGCATTTTGAGCCTACCCCAGCTCGGCTCAAAATCAGATCGTTACAGCCTTGCTTATAGTCTTATACAAAATTATTCTAAACCCGAAAAATAAAATATAGAGCAAGTTGAAGCTGAGAATAGCCAACTTTGAATATTGTTATGAAAAAACGACTGCAATAAAACAAAAAATCAGAACGAGAAAAATATGCCAGAAAAGACGACACAGATTTACATGGTTCGTCAAATTGTCTACGTTCATGAAGCTTCAGAGGATTTTATTAGCTTCGAGGAATTACATTTACAAGAAAACAATCCTTTTTCTCTTCCCCTCTCTCTCTCTCTCTCTTCCTCTCTCTCTATCTCTCCACCGATAGGAATATAAAAGGGAAAATAAAACAGAAGCTTCCCAAGTGGTCCCCTCTCTACTTCTCTCCTCTCTCTCTCCTCTCTACCAAACCCACGCGAGAACAAATGAAAATAAGGCTTAGTTTTCCCTGCCAAAAAACTAAAGAAAGAGAAAAGGAAGCAACCTTTTTCTTCCTTTCTTTTGCTTTGCACGCTTTAGCTAAAGAGAGATAGATAATCTTGAGATTAATTCTGCAGGTTTTTTTACCACAAGCCAAAGAAATCCCTTAAGGAAATCAAGTAGACGCGGGAAGAAGAAAAAACCGCAGAGAGCTATGCGATTACACGTTTTAGCGGAGAGAGAGAGAAAGTCGCGGGATTAGCAAACTAAGTGTGAATTGAGCTTTCCTTAATTCATGAATCCATAAGAAGCGAGAGGAGCAGGCGAAAAAACATAATTAGGAATATTAATTACTTTCTAATTATTGCAGTGGATCTGATCTCCACTAATCTCAACAATTCTCCCACTTAGAGAGTGTGACAGTAACTACATCTTCTGGTTGCATTGTCCTTTTTCCTCAAACATGATATCTTTCATCTCTGTAACTCAAAGCCCCAATTTTCATGCCAGAAAATCAACTGAAGTCAAGCACAACTTTAGCTTCTCAAGAGTAATACCCTTAGTCGGCATACCAACGTCAACATAGCCTTGTACCTTCAAGATCTTTCCTGGGTTACTCATATATCTTCTTACAACTCCAACTGCATGGGCAATATCTTGCCTTAGCTGAAAGCCTTTTTCAACAAGTCCAGCCTTGTACCTCTTACAGTCATCAAGCGCAGTCTTCACCAGGTACACCCACTTGTTGTGCAATGTCTTCTTCCCTGATGGAGGTTCTGTTAGCTCACAAGTATGATCCCCTGGCAAGGAATCCGTGTCCTCCTTCTTAGCTCTCTCCCACTTGCTCAAATTTTCAACTTGCAAGTTTTCTTCATAGCTTTGTGGTTCTCCACCATCTGTCTTCGGAATAGTAGAAATGGGTGCCCCAGACCCACTCTCCTATCACTGTCATGCACTGTGACTTCTGGTAGATCATCAAAGCTTACCTTTCTACTATGGTCACCTGTAGTCATATATAGTGTGTTCTTTCTCTTACTTTGAGCCAACACCAATGCTCATTTGGTAACCTTCAAGGTGCTATCCGAGAACACTACTGAATGACCACCCTCATTTAGTTTCCTAACAAAAATGAGGTTTCTCTTCAACTCAAAAATGTGCCAGACTTTTTGCAAAGTCCATTTGCTTTTGTTAGAGAGTGTAATATCAATTTCTCCCATCCCCACCACGTTCAAAGTTTTTCCATCAGCCAGATATACCTTCCCAAAGTCACCTGCAACATAATTTTGCATTAACTCCCGGTGGGAAGATGTATGGAAGGAAGCCCCTGAATTCAATATTCAGCCAGCAATTGAACTTTAAACTGTCAGCAATAGTGCATCATGTATTTCTTCAGTTACCACATTTGCGCTATCATTCTCCGTTTTCTTAGGATTCCTACAGTTTCTTTTCATGTGTCCAGTCTTGCCACAATTCTAGCAGGTTGCTTGCTGACCAGACTTTGATTTTGATCTTCCTTTCTTTGAATTCCTGTCATGTGATCTTCCTCTGGAATCAACATTCAGCGCCGAACTCGAACCCGAGGTATCGCTAGAATCTTTCATGCGCACCTTTTCAACCAAGATTAAATCACGAATATCATCATATTTCAGTTTAGATTTAACTACAGAAATGTTAACTATAATACTCATGGCTTCCCAACTATTTGACAGTGAAGCTAACAGTATCAATGCACGTATCTCATCATCAAAATCAATTTCAACATACGAAAATTGATTTGTGATAGTATTGAATTCATTCAGGTGTTGAGCAACAGACACACTTTCCATCATCTTCAAATTAAATAACTTTTTCATCAAGTGCACCTTGTTATTCGCTGATGGTTTTCATACATGCTTGATAAAGCTGTCATTGGATATGTAGTAGTCCTCTCCTTGATAACGTTGTGGGCAACAGGTCTCGACAGGGTCAATCGAATAACCCCAAGAACTTGTCGACCTAACAAACTCAGTTCAGCCCCGTCCATCTTTTTCGACTTCTTTCTTAGTAATGGCAGGTGAAGTTTCTTCCCATAGAGGTAGTCCTCTATCTGCATCCTCCAGGAACCCAATTCTGTGCCATTGAACTTCTCGATCCCTGATGTCATCACTTTGTCTCCGCCCATCGTTCTTCCTTAGATTCGAACCAAAGCTCTGATATTAGTTGTTATGAAAAAACGTCAGCAATAAAGAAAAAAATCGGAATGAGAAAAACACACTAGAAAAGACGACACACAAATTTTATGTGTTTCGCCAAATTGCCTACGTCCACGAAGTTGCAGAGGATTTTATTAGCTTTGAGGAAATACACCATTGAGCGCCTTGACGTTTACAAGAAAACACTCCTTTTTCTCTCTCCCTTCCTCTCTCTCTTCCTCTTTTTTTATCTTCCCCCCCTCTCTCTCTATCACTCCACCCTTAGCTCTCCCATGTGAAGAAGAATACAAAAGGGAAAAGAAAATAAAAGCTTCCCAAGTGGTCCCCTCTCTACCTCTCTTCATTCTCTCTCCTCTCTACCAAACCCACGTGAGAACAAAAGAAAATAAGGCTTAGCCTTCCCTGACAAAAAACCAAAGAAAGAGAAAAGGAAGAAACCTTTTTCTTCATTTCTTTTGCTTTGAACGCTTCAGCCGAAGAGAGATGGAGATGGATAATCTTGAGATTAATTCTGCAGGCTTTTTATAACAAGCCAAGGAAATCCTTTTAAGGAAATCAAGTAAATGCGGGAAGAAGAAAAAAACCGCAGAGAGCTACACGGTTACACGTTTCAGCAGAGAGAGAAAGAAGCGGGATTAGCAAATTAAGTGTTAATTAAGCTTTCCTTAATTCATGAATTCATAAGAAGCGGGAGGAGCTGGCAGAAAAGCATAATTAATAATACTTTCTAATTATTGCATTGAATCAGATCTCCACTAATCTCAACAATTCTCCCTTTGAAGACTGGGACACTAACTGCATCTTCTTCTGGCTGCACTGCCCTCTTTCCTCAAACACACCTCTGCAACTCAAAGCCTCAGTCTTCATGCTAGAAGACCAGCCAAAGTCGAGCACAACTTCAGCTTCTCAAAAGTAACACCCTTAGTTGAAATACCAGCGTCAACATAACCTTGTACCTTCAAGCTCTTTCCTGTGTTACTCATGTATCTTCTTACAACTCCCACTATATGGGCAATATCCTGCCTCACCTAAAAACCGTTTTTAACAAGTCCAGCCTTGTACCTCTTACAGCCATCAAACACAGTCTTCACTTGGTACACCCACTTATTGTACAATGCCTTCTTCCCAAATAGAGGTTCTGTCAGCTCCTAACTCTGATTCCTTAGCAGGGAATCCATACCCTCCTTCATGGACCACTCCCACTTGCTTGAATTTTTAGCTTGCAAGCTTTCTTCATAGCTTTGTGGTTCTCCACCATTTGTCTACGAAATAATAGGAATGGGTGCCCCGAACCCACTCTCCTCTTCAATTCTATCACTGGCCTGCACTGTGACCTCTGGTAGATAATCAAATCTTACCTTTCTACTTGGTCACTTGAAGTCATATATAGTGTGTTTGTTCTCTTACCCTGAGCCAACACCAATGCTCATTTGGTAATCTTCCAGGTGCTATCTAAGAATACTACTGAATGACCACCCTCATTGAGTTGCCAAAAAGAAATGAGGTTTCACTTCAACTCAGAAACGTTCCTGACATTTTGTAAAGTCCATCTACTTTTATTAGGGAGTTCAATATCAATGTCTTCCATCCCCACCGCGTTCATATCTATTCTATCAGCCAGATATACCTTCCCAAAGTCACCTGCAGCATAATTCTGCATTAACTCACGGTGGAAAGATGTTTGAAAGGAAGCCCCTGAATCCAATATCCAGTCATAACCAAAACATTGAATTGTCAGCAATAGTGCATCATGCATTTCTTCAGTTTGTTGACCTCATTTTTGAGGTCATTCTTTTCTCCTTCTAGCTTAAGATCTAGCCTTAGGATCTTCCTATTTTGGACTATCTTAGAGGACTAGACTGGGACCCACTATGTTTAGAAATTCGAGCCATTTCCTCGCTCCTCGAAGTTTCATATGGACGGTTTTAAATCTTCAACATCCAGTTGGATCGATTAAAAGCCGACATATTGAAACTCTTGTCGAGTTCCTATAGGGATTTGAAAGCCATAGGTGGACCCCACTGTGTGCGACGTTTGACTTTTTGCCACGAGCAATATGTTTGACTATGGTTCTCACTTAGGCGAAGACCGGTCATCAATTTGCTCGATAAGTGGCTACGGTCGGGTCAAAATAAATTCATTTTTGCGACGTGACGCAAATTTAATTTAAATTGATGCGACCGTCGGCGAATTTGTCCGAACAGCCCCGGATGACGAAACGGACTGCGCCATTGCGTCCGGAACGTCGATTTTAGCTGGGAAAGACATATAATTTGATAGGGTTTCGAGTCGGCTCGAATCGCTCGTAACTTGACGTTTTTTAAATAGAATGATAATATAAATAAATATTTTTTTATATGATAAATATATATTAAATCCCTTACCCTAATCCTACGGTTCACGGGCATGATTACTGTTCATCGTCTTTTATCTCGTGCGTGCGATTTCGTTCTCCTTCCCGTGCCCTAACCGAACCTCGCCGCATTCTTCTTCGGTGACGACCGAATTCGAGAAACTTCTTAGCCGGTTTCCCGGTCACCTCTCCCCCCTCCGACCACAACCGACATTCTCTCCGGTCGTAACTGCCGGTCGTATTTCCTAACTGTTTCTCCCGCCCGAACGAATCAGGTAACCTTCCTTGAGGCTTGTTCGGGTTAGTTTTCCTACTAGTTGTAGAGTTCTTGTCACCGTCGGTCTTCACCGACGGTAGCTTTGACAGTGAATTCTCTGTCCCCGTCGCCTATAAATACCCCCCTTTTGTGGAAGCGTTGGCGAGGTTTTTTTATTGAGTCTGATCTCTTTAAGTAGCATTTCTTTTGAGAGGATTTCTGAAGTGAAGAATAAGGAAGAGTTTAAGGGCTATTGGCTCTGTTGGGAAATTTGAGATCGTCTTGTTCGTGATTGCTCCTGTGTCTCAGTTTTTTCTAAGGTAAGTTCCTTTTACTTTCCTCTCTTCTTCGGCCATTTAACATGACATTTGCTTTTGGATTTCTCTCACACCTCTGTTCAGAGAATTAAGAGTTAGAGATGGAATTCTTATTGGCAGATATATTGTTGCTTGCTATCTTTTTTTTTTATTTTGAATCAGCAGAATATGCATTTTGTTTTGGATCTCTTCCATGGAAATGAACTTGAGATATTTTCATTGTGCTTTAGTCGATCCATATTTTCCTTCTCTCTCGAGAAGAATAAATAAGATGAGTCATGCTTTTTGTCTAAAACTCATCTTGAAAACGATTCTTGCGATTCGAAGATTCTAGTTCAACTGGTGTTTCTGAGTTGACGTACTTCTTGAAGGAAAATCTTCTTCCTATTCTTCCTGCTCCCTCTCTGCTTCTTCTTCTTCTTCTTCCTTTCTTAGTCATTCCATGAAACATATGTGCTCATGTGGCTATACTGAATAACCGAGAAAATGAGCTTAAAAGTAATATACAATATATGTTTACTGACTATTGTTGAAGCTGGAAGTTTTCCTGTGAGGGAGAGGTGAGAGTTAGTTAAATTTTCTGAATAGTTTATGAAGTGTATTTGGCTCTGGAATGAAGCTTGTCCCTTAAAATTATGAAGCATGGTTTTCATGGATGCTTGACTTGATACAGAAGTTCCATCTCTTTAATTTCTTGAAATTACATGAGTCGCCACTTTTGTGAAATTAATTTTAGTGAGGTTTGTGAAGTGAGTTTGCTAAGTGTTTTTTTTTTTGAGAAGTTTGTTCACTTAAAAGATCAATTAAAATAATCTTGAGAAAAACATCAATTTTTTCTTTGAATGGTGTAGGAATAAAGTTTATGTGCCACCTTGGAATTACAATAGCCTCTTGATATTTTGAAATACATGTATGTTTATCTCGAATTACTCATTCAATCTGATGATGAATGAAATACAAGGAAAAGAAATTGGTAAACTCTTGATATTCGAATTACATAACCTTGATTTGGAATTGTTTCACGTTTACAAATAAGGGATCATATACTGAAGAATTAAGAATATGTGAAGGTTGAATGGTATGTATGTAAATATACCCTTTGTATCTTTTATTTGGTTGTATGTAGGACTTAAGCCATATGTTACATATATGGTTATTGTGGGTGATCTTTATTCTTGAAGTCCTCTTCACTATTCATTTAAAAGATTTTTCTGAAAACTTTTTTTGGTTTAAAATTAATAAACATCTGGTTAGGGCCTTTTTTTTTTTTAATTTTCTGCGTACCTGAACTATTGCTTGTATTTGGAGAAAATGTTTATGAATTATAGCCTGAAATTGGTGTTGGATTTTTTTTACTGAATTAAAAAAAAAAAAGCTTGGAAGATCTCCTCTACCTTGGTTTTACCAAGGCCAAATTTGGGATTGTATGTATAGAAAAGTCGAAGTTAATTTATTTATATTACTTACTCTAGCATGTTCAAATGAGCTTTTCGGGTTCCATGATATTGGGACATTTCCTGCGTTTTGATTTAGTAAGTCTAAACTTTGGAATTTTTTGGACCTTTTTTTTTTTTTTGCAATTACCTGCTGAAGTATGATTTTAAAAAGAAAAAAAAAGGAATTGTCATTGTGGTATTTTCTGAAACCGGGATTTGGAAATGTTGAATGATCTTTTACTTTGGTGCACTAAAGCTGAATTTCAGAATTTTGATAATTTCTTCTAATTTGGTTGCTGAAATCAAATTTCAGAACATGATGTTTAAGAGAATTGTCTTACATTGCTTGAACGGCTATTTATGAGCAAATTTATTAGTTCTTTTGGTTTGCTGAAATTAAAATTGATGATATATTTTGCTCATTTGTTAGTATTGTTGGATCTCCCCTGCACTTGCTGAAGTAGAAGTTTTTTTTTTTTGAGAATATATACATATTTCCTTACCTTGGCTTGGATGAGCAAAATTCTGGAATTGGAATAATTATGTGTTTCATTTGTGATGCCTGAGATGATAGAGAGTAAATGAGCTTGACTTGTGTGATAACTTTTTATGTTTGAGAGGCATTTATCTGTTTGAGTGATAGTACGATATAAATATATGATAGTAAAAAAAAAAAAATTGATATTCCTTCAAGATGGTTCGCTCTTACGATTCTCTCATTTATTATTGAGGAAGCTTGCGGAGAAGTGCAAAGATTTAAAAAAAAAAGGGAGATTGGTGGAAACCCTCATTCATATTACAGGTTTTTGAAAAGGTTGAAATGGTTTATTTAAATAATTCATGATTTGGATTAGCTCAAATTACAGATTTCAAATTTTTTTTTATATACATATGAAAAGGTATGCTACTCATATTCTTCATATATACATGACATTGGAATAATTGTTTCTTTTGGTCTTATGAAATGAAGCATCTATGACTATTGAAATACATATGGAATATCAAAGTGGGTCAATAAGTTGGAAATGCGGGGTACAGGCAATGATGCATACTCGAATAATCGTGCTTTTATAGCCGAGACAAATAATAAAAAAATCAATACTCAATATTAGATGCCCATTTCACCTTGAGTTAGGTGGCTTTAATCCCTACCTTTAAGAAATCCGTGAACCGACGACAGATACTACGACGTCAGATATTACACTGACATAGTAATAGATACTACAACGATAGATACTACACCTTTACGACAATAAACACCTTGCTTGCACAACAGATACTACATTGCACTTGCACGATAATACTACACTGCACCCATACGATAACAAATACTACACTAACCCATCAAATCAAATGTCACACACATAGTGCAACACATATTACCTCACACACATGTTACATCAAACACATACAATACAACAAACACATACAACACATCAGACACATCATATCAAACATAACACATATAATTATCAAATTCACCACACACATACACCACATATTAAACATCACACACTGTATACTATGCACTAGTTAATGCACATTACACATCATATGTTAAATATCATACACACACATATCATTTATCAAATCACATACACTACACATTACCCTACTACACACTATCCATTAAACACTATACACTATACACCAGCTAACATATATCACACATCACAGAACAGATACTACAACGTACCAGATATCACACTGGTAAAAAATTCAGATACTACAATAACAGATACTTCACTCTCAAAAAATTCAGATACTACAAAACTGGTTCACTCACTAATTAAGTGGTAGGGATTAGGCTAGCCAACTCTAAGGTGATTTGCTGGTGACTATATTTGAGATTGATAGAGACTTACACACTTCGTGTTGCCTGTGGGATCGAGATAAAAGGGAAGTCTACAGACTGAGCCTATCCTCAAATAGAATTTTTATTCCCCCACTTTGACATTTTATATGTTTATGGCTAAACTTGATTATATAGTTGTTTGTAGCTTGCTTCTGAGGCATCGACGGAGTTGGCCAGGTACACATTTATTTATTGTACAGTTCATTTACTTTCTTTATTGCATGCATTCTTTTACTTTTTGTATATACATTTACCTGCATTTATACTTTTTCTTTTGTGCTTGCCCCTAGGATAGGCCATCTAGGGCATGGTTAGTTTATTTTGATTATTGCTTCTCTTGCATACCTGTGCTTGCCCCTAGGATAGGCCATCTAGGGCATGGTTAGTTTATTTTGATTACTGTTTCTCTTGCACACCTGTACTTGCCCCTAGGATAGGCCCTTTAGGGCATGTTTGTTTTTTTCTTTTCTTTACATACATTCTCTCTTGTATATGCCCTTAGGATAGGCCGTTCAAGGCATGATTTTCTCTTTTCTCTCCTATCTTTACTCTTTCTCGAGACGAGACGACAGAGGACGAATGAAGGATCTTCGATCGGATTTCCGTAGATTTAAATAACATCTATAGGACGTTGAGGTTATCATTTGATACGACATAAACCCTCACATTATCTTTTAGGACTGAGTACGATCGTATATCGTACGATACAAGACCTAAACCGTTTAGGATTCCGAGGTAGTCGTTTGACACGACATAAATCCTCCTCTTTCTTTGGGCTATTTGCATATGATGTGCAGGCATAAGCCCCAAATATCTAAATAATTTACAAGATTGAAACATAAAACATAACTTCACTTTCAAAGATGTCTAGCCCAACTATAGGTTAGTTTGAGATGTCACTGAAGCTCCTTCAGTATCTTCGACATCTCCTACTTTTCATACCTTTGGATTCTGAGAATAACTGTTCCACATTGAACTATTCCCTTTGATTCTCCTATAACCAATCGTGGAAACTTGAACGTTGAAATTCTTGAAGACGAAGCCCATGATCCTTATCGAGAGTTTTCTTAGGTGACTTGGGTTGCCTAAGATGTAATTAACTATAGGGGCTTGCCTCTATAGGGAATTAGGAACCCAGATTAATCTAAACCCTGTCTAATCTGTGTATTAGATAGGGAATTTGTCGGCTATAAAATACGCAGACCAAAATAGAGTCATAAACTTTTAAGTTTAGATAGTTAAGCCTACTAACAAGTGGTACGCTCATCTTTTGGGATGATGTGTCACTTGTGGTATCGTGCTCAACTATTTAAACTATTTGATATGAGATCTATCTGGTCTCGTTATTTTCAAAAATAAAATAATATATCACCATTTTCAAAATCAAAATAAAATACTTTACATATTACATTAAATTTAAATTTTTAAAATTTTATTTTCAAAATAAATAAAGAAAAAATTAGCCGACAATTTCTGGCGACTCCGCTGGGGAGTAATTCTTCTCTCCATTTTGGATCATAAGGATTTGTCTTCATACATCGATAGTGTGCCCATATCCCTAGTGGGCCAGACTATCATTCTTCCGTTGATGTACTCTGCTCATTTCTTCCTTGAGCGAGTATTGTCAACTCCTTTTTGATTCTGGAGCCACTGTTTGATCATCCTTAAACAGAGAGGTTCCAGAATCTTGAAATCTTTAAGGTGGGATGGACCCCCAATAGGTGTGGTAGGTTAGGAGCGGTATATCGAAGTGAGTCCGATGCGAATTTAATCTTTTATATAAGTCTTTCAATCTCATATTGGATCCTATACTTTTTGTATTTGCTTTGCCTTAATTTTAAAATAAATCAACCAATTAAAACTTTCTATAATTTGTTCGGATAAGACCTGAAAAGGGCACCCAGTTAATCTTGATGTTTATTTCCAATGGCAGAAATGTCTTCCCCGAAACTGATCTTCTCCTTCGCTACTGGAAAGGACATCGTTGTTAGCAAGAACCAATTGCCTGATAAGACAATGATCAAGTTTGGTCAAGGGTTTGACGATGTTGAAATCAAGTTTGCAAATGTTCCAGTTGCCGTAGTGAGGTCTGTGGCAAATAAGTCAGTAGAACCTATTGTTGAGTTCAACCTGAGGTCTGTCGACGAATTCCCTCCGCTGAAGCGAGTACTAATTGAGAATAATCCTGCTGTTGTTGTGGAGTCTGTTACTAGACTCACTGACAACCCCAAGAATGTTTCTGCTGCTCCAGTTGACTTGGTTGTTCTTACGTCTGTTGCTGCTTCAACATTAGCAAAAGGAAAGGGCGTCCTAGTGATCGATGAACCCTGTAATTGAAGAAAGTTTGGCTTTCACTTCGCTACCTTCTGTTTTTGAAATTGGGTCCAGTTCTAGGTCTGCAACTTTGACTAGAACACAGAGGAGAAACAGAAACAGGAAAATAGCCAAAATCAAGAGATTGGAAGCCGCTAAAGTTACCGTTCCTGTGGAAGTTTTTGAGGAGGATGATATATATATTTTTTTGTAAGATGGAGAGGTCATGATACCCATAGATACAGTTCAATCTATTAAATTACTATAAATACTTCTTTGATTTGAGTTAAATTAAATTATAATGCTTTAAAATGCTTGTTCAGTTGTATTTTCAACTAATTTTGGACTTTGAATAATTAAAAGAAAATTAATTCCATTAAATTTATATATATATATATATATATATATATATATATATATAAATATTGTGCTATGATATTTAATGAATTTTCTAGCATTATTTTAACTCTTGTTTACAAACTATCTTCACTATATGTAGAGCATTCATTATTATAAATTCGAGTATAAAATACAAGTCATATAAAAATAATTATGTGATGTTTTCTAAAGCCATTTGATATTTGTTTTGTGAACTACTTTAACCTATATGTTCTAGACATAATGTGTTTCTTGATTATTTCTTGCAAATATTTTGAGCTCTAAATTTGAATTATAAGAGAAATTTCATGTTGAGAAATTGCATGCTCACTTAATTCAGATATTAGATCTAACTTATTATTGAGAATACTAGAGAATGGGCCTAGTTTATATGTTTCAGTATCATATTTATGCTTTTGAGATGAAATCAAGTAGTGTTCATACCTTTTCTTTTATATGTTTCAGTATCATATATATGTTTCAGACATTTGGCATGCTCACAAGAGAATGGACCTAGTTTATATGCTTCTTAGTTAGAACTCCTATCAATGTAGTTGGGAATGCGAATCACATGGAAAAAGACATATCTGAAACCAATATTGTAAATCATGGATCTCTTTAGTTTCAATTTTTTAGCGCTTCGGTTATTCAAAATTGGAATTAGTATTCTTATGTTTTTTTTCTTGGAACTAAAGATTTGAAGGATGTATTTGCTCCAAGTAATGTTCATGTTGGGTTTTGAGATGTATTTGCTCCAGTATACACGGTGTTGCAGCTCTTTTAGCAATTGACTTTATAAATGGTGTTGCAGCCCTTTTAACACTGTTTCTAGCAGTGACTTCTCACGTCCAAGTTATTTCAATTTTTGTAATCTATATGTTTCCCATCAACATTTTTGTAATCTGTTTTCACCTGTCATTGCAATTGATTGGTTAATTTGGATCATTCACATGACTACCACCCATTTTTTCATCATTTACAATAATAAAGGATGAACAATTGGTGGTCTATAGATAGCTGGATATTACTTTAGTGAAGAATTTGTTGTTCTTTTTCACGTGAGTGTTCATATTTTGATAGAATACCTGAATAAATTTTGAAGCATCAGGTACAAATGGGAAAAACATTTGAGGTTGATGGTATATTATTGAAGCTGATGGTACATTCCAAATTTATTCATATTTCAGTAAATTGATGCTTATTACCCTTTTTTTGTAGCTCTGCTTTTATTTTCCACAGCCACATATATTTAAATGCTGGAATTGTAAAAGCATCAGGCCCACGGGCAACCGTGGCAAGTAAAATTCTGAAATTGCAATTGCTGGAATTGTGCAGTTTTTACTTTATTAGAAATAGAATTTGTAATAATTTTAATTTGAGTGTATTTTACGTACTGTGGCTTGCAACTGCTTAGTTCTTAGAACTTCATGTAGTTGCCGGTTTTATAGTTTCATGTAAATCATTTTGTATGACAGTAATAAGAAAATTTAGAACTCTTTCCCCATGGATGTAGGTCACTTCGACCGAACCACGTAATTTACTGTCTCCCTTTTCTGGTTCACTTAATTTTTTGGTAATGTCACTATTGTTTTGCTTGGATATGGGGAGAGTTGATCTTTTTGAGTTGGTTGGATCTCATAAATGGTTTTGTCAACTTCGTTGTGGTTTTTCATATAATGGAGTAATTATGTGATCTTCATAGTGATGCCAAAAAGATTATAATTTGATGAATGGCCTATTCAATTTTGTCATAAATATTTGCAAAAAAATGAGCTACAAGTCTGCAGAAAAGTCTGAGCAAGTACTATGCCGCTGTGGATTGCCGACCCTAATACTCACGTCACGTAAGGAACATAGCTATGGGCGGCAGTTCTACAGATGCCCTCGGTGGGGACAAGGATCAGATGACTGCAAGTTCTTCAGGTGGGTTGACAATACGTGTGTTACTACATTATCCAGGCCGAACACCGTTGCTCGAAGATCCACAGTATCACAAGTTTAAGACATTGCTTCTAGTTCGACTGCTTCCCATACAGACAAGTTTGCTAACAGTTCTGTGGTGTCAGAACCAAACAACGATCGTCGTGACGCGCTCTTACATTATAAAATGAATGCTGTCATTTTTCTCCTTGTAATTTTAACTTGTTTTTTTTCTTTTTATTTAGGTTTCATGAAACTTACTATTAGGTGTGGTCTCTATGTTTTTTGTATTTAGGTTTCATGAAACTCATTGTTTAGGTTTCAGAATGTACTTGTATTTAATTTGGATAACTGTTAGTTATGTAAATGTCTTGTTATATTTTGAAATATTTTCATTGATATATTTGGACTGGTTTTAAATTACAAAATGGTTGAGTGGTATATATGTGAATACTTTGTTGAACATACAACAATAAAGAAATGAAATAAATACATTTATAATCTGTTTGAAAATAAGATGTAATTTTTTAAAATAAGATTTTTTATTTCAAAGTAAAATTTTATATTTTAAAATATTTTTTTTAAATTTGAAATAAGACTTTGATATCTTAATAAAATTTTATTAATAAAGATGAGCAAAAATTGTAATTTTTCTATAAACAGCCACATATAAGCTGTTTTCAAACCGCAGAAACCAAACAGCTTAACAGCTTATTCATTTCAGGGGTGTAACGGTCATTTATTCACAAACAGCTGCAAATAATCTGTTCTGCAAACGCTCAAACCAAACAGACAAACTGCTTATCCGGATCAGCTGCTTATCAGGAGCTTATCAGAATAAGCTGCTTATCTGGATAAGCTGGATAAGCTGCAGCTGCCCCAAACAATCCCTTAGACTCAAGGAAAAATAAGTTATTTAATTATATATGCTATTTACAATTTTTTTAATAAATACTCATTTTTATGCTAATCAATATTTCCCAAGCCTTCACATCCCCATGTTGAAGATCACATGGTCATTTTTGTGAAGAGAGCTAAGTAGAAAAATTTTGACTTGAGATATACTATTATAATCCTACTTGAATTTTTTTATAATTTAATTTTTTTGTAATATTTTACATTTACTTTAGGCAAACTTTATAAATTTTAGGATATATCAACATTGTTGTAGCTTTTATTATATAATTTTAAGAACATCTTTATCTTATTTATTTTGTATATTTTGGTATGATCCTATTAATATTCATTTAGTGCTTCAGATCATGTAATATTTTAAACATTTTAAAAAGTACCTATAATAATGGGTAGAAATTAATTATGATCCCTAGAGAGCATCGTAATAATGTTATAATATTATCTATTATCATATTTTATGATCTTGTAGGTTAAACTAAGTACATTGATTAACCCAAAATTTTTTTACCGCTTTTGTATTACATGCAAACTCTTATACGTTGTTGAGTCTATGTATAAATTATTCATAACTAATAAAAATGATGATGATTTTGTAAATATGTAATAAAACATTTATACATGAAAATGCTAGTTTGATTGACAACACACACACACACACACACACTTTTGTAAGGAAGCATAAATTATTGAGTGTTAGGTATAATTATAATAATATATAAGGGCTTACATAAATAGACTATATTATGCATAAAGATGTATAATAGTATAAATTAATATTTGAATGAACATGCAAACGTATAGGGAAACATACAAGATTGATCATAAACATCTGAAGTACTTGAGAGGAATAAGAGATCTCAAGAATGTTTATATCTTATTTTTTGAAAAGCCGTCTATTTTTATTATTTTAACATGATGCAAAGATTATATAAATGTATTTGTTGTCTAGGTCGTAGTTTATGATGTATGTCTTTCATAATAAAATTTGTACGTACATACTAAACTTGATAAAGTATAATACATGATATGTTAGGGCACTTAACTAGTATTCATGCTATAATATATTGTTTATTCTATTTTATTTTTTTTTATCTCGAACACACACCTATATATGTTGACCTTTGAACTCAATACATTGAAGTTAAAGACAATGCTTCCAACTATTTGGGCTGAGTGGCTCACTCTCACTTATGCAATATCTACACATGTTGATTGTAAGAAAGGGAAAGACAATGACTGAGTTGTGTAAATATAAATTATGCAAGTTTTAGATTATAGATATTTCTTTGTTACAAAAGTTTATATTATAGGTTGGACAGATAAATATGCACTTTGATTATTGTATAAAAACCATTTTAATTATATAACCATGAAATAGAAATGAGATGATGTTAATGATTTTACTATGTTATTACTTTTTTATTATCTATTAATCTCTTTGTCATAATAAATAATAGTTGAAAAAGCATTTTAAAAAAATATTATTAGAAATATGTTATTGTGTTTTTAAGATTACATGACCTTTGTGGTGTAATGGTTGTGTCAGTTTTAATTGCGATGGATATGCAAAAAAAGAACAATTTAATTAATAAAATATCTTAAAATAAACATTTGAATTTAATTTTTTTATTAAAATAGCATTCGTGATCATTTGAATTATATTCTCAGGAAATTTATGTTCAAAATGGCATCTAAATCAGACAAATCAAAGCAGTCTAAGATCACCCTAATCTAACATTATGAAAATATTAAATACTAAAAAATATTATATGAACAAGGGTAATTAACATAAACCATTCTATAAAATATTTTGATTTACAGTTTAAAATGGTTGTAATAACTTTCTAACAAAACTATAAATATATCCTACATTCACACATCTGGGGAAGCTAGGATGACATCAAAAAAGAAGAGAAAGAAAATCAAGACATCTATTTGTAAGTATCTGCTAGCCATTTGCACAAATATAATTTGCATTTACTATTGACATAAATATCAACATGTTGTCACTAACAATAATAAAAATCATTGTCTACCCCGATCCTGTTGCCCACCTCCTTGAAAAAGACAAATGTTCATTGTTGACATAAATGCTAACATTCACCATCATCAATAATCCAAAGTTTACCATTAATACTAATATCAATGCTCATCATTCTCAATAAAACTGACACTCATTTGGGACACTAATACTAATGCCCATCATTGTAAATAAAATTAATATATATCACTACCATCAAGCCATCTCTTATTTTCAGTCACAAAATTATTGTAACTATCGACACAAATGTTACCACATGCCATTGATAATAAGGCTGGCATGCATTAATAACGTCAATATTTGCGCTCATCATCGCCCAAATAAGAGAAGCCTCCTATTAGCACAAACACTGATACTGGTCATTGACATTAAAACAGATGCTCGTAATCAAGACCAATACTTATCATCATTAATGTTTGTCATTAACACCAAAAGCGAATACCTATCATCAACACTAACAATGAAGTTCTTTGTCTTTATCAAGGCTGATCTTCAGCTCATGATAGCTAATCTCCCATCCTATAAGGATCATGCTTGTGAAGACTACCAAAAATCTCATAAAAATATCTCCAACGCCTCAAGAGTCCTAATACTTCCACCATTTAACTATGTAAGTCAACTTTTAGAGTTCATATATACTAAATTATAGCAAATCCATTTCCAATTAAGGGGAATGCATTCATTATAAATCATGACTTACAATTTTCCAACGATTGTAATTAAATTGGTCTCATTATTTTTCTCCTTAAATTTTTCACAAAACATATTGCATCATTTGTAAGTTAATTTCAATGTATTATTCATTTATCTTAGTTTTTTAATACTACTAAATAACAGGTTCTCTCTCTCTCTCTCTCATATTAAGGCTTTGTTTGGGGCAATTTTTTTTTGCCGTAGGCGACTTTTTGAAAATGCCAAGATTACGTTTCTTTTGCGTGCTTCATATGCTTATAAAAAAATAGCAGACTGAGTTATTTAGTAAACGCGACCGCAGGCGAGGCCCCACTACCCGAGTTTTTCTTTCGGGCTTTTACAAGCTTGCCCTTGAGCTCTACTTCGCGAGAGAGCCGTCGATCTCTCATTTCCCGTCTCGAGTTTTTCTTTCGGGCTTTTACAAGCTTGCCCTTGAGCTCTACTTCGCGAGAGAGCCGTCGATCTCTCATTTCCCGTCTACAATGGTCGTGAACAGAAGAGACTTCCACATGAGTTATCACAGCTCTCCTTCATCGATTAGCAAAGATCTCCTAGACTCTTATTCTTCGGAGTAAGAGAAGAAGATTTCCATATGGACGTCTTCCTCCTAGCATCCGAAGTTTGCAGGTTCATCTTCTCCTTCCTTTTCAAACCACACAGATATAACATTAAGCTGCAATCACATAACTAAAATTAGATGATAATCTTATACTACGGCTTGTTTTTAAGTTTCATATTTCTACAACTAACCTAACTTTGTTTTTTTAAAACTTATTCCAATTATCTTGGTTGCTACACATTTAGCTTATACTTACGAAAGAAGTGAACATGAATCATATTCTTTTGAAGCTTAATATTTTTTTTTTAGTTAAATGACTTCGATAATTTAAAAGTTTATCTAGTTTATTTTTAAAGATTATCTGAATCAACCACTTGATATTTCTTTCTTTTGAATGAATGCCCTAACATGATATTATCTTTTGTACTGTTCTAGAGTGATTTTTTGCTTATCAAGTATCAAATATATTACTATGACGGTTATATTGCAAACAACATTACTGCATCGGGGCATAATAGTCATTTATTCAGAAACAAATGTTTTCCTACAACACAAACAAAACAACCAATCAAGTTTTCCGAATCAGCTACTGATCAACATCATCTCCAGATCAGCTGCTATCAAAACTATTGAAAAATTGCAGCTGCCTCAAAGAGAACATAATATTTAGAGCATAATAATATTAAATCCTTGTATAAGAGAGGAATACATTAAAAAAATCGATTGATATTTATCTTTTTAAGTCAATAATGAAAAAAATTATCTCCCATCATCAATATTCCTATTATGCTTAATTTAATGATATCAATTACCTTTTGTGATACATAAATATATTTTTTGAGATAAAAATGATATCCTTTTATTTTATAATTTTGATATATCAAATAATAGATTTGTTAAAAAAAAATAAAAAAAGAAACATTAGAAAGCTCCATTTGTCCTCTTATTTGTAAATTAAAATTTTAAAAAAAGAGTATTTTCATAAATAACATTGTTGATACAAAATTTTATAATTAACTACTTTTATAATACAAGTGGTAATTGACTACTTGTTTTATTCAGCACGGCATGAACAATGCAGAGGGTGGTGACCAGACCGCGCTCCCCCCCCAATAATGCTTCTATCATCTTTCCCTTTCTCACTTCCTTGCCAATCTCACTTTACGTGAAGACCCAAAGGGCTACGCGCCGTCTTGCTGCTCTTTGCTACAGCGGGCTTCTCTCGCCACCACTGCTACCTTCTGTCTGTGTGCTTCTACATCACGCCGCCGATTTGTTCTGCGAGAGAGGAGGTGAGATGCCAGCTCTGAAACCTCATACTATCAACGAGTTCCCTTCTTCTGCTATTTCTTCTTTTCGATCGGTTTTCCTTGACTCAGATTTCTGTTTCCGTGACTTTAATTTATTTTCTTACTACTTTTGATACAGTTTGATCTGATCTCGGGTCGGCTGCTGTGAAGGTTAGAATAGGGCTGGAAACCGTAATACCTTGAGAATTTTCTCATCGGTTACAAAAATTTACTGCTGATTTCTCCTTTATGAACTGCGACTACCTGGCCTGGCCATAATTTACAGTCAAGGAGTATTAGGAACTGATTGTAAACTTGAATCCAGGCTTTTTTAAAATTGGGCGGTTGTTTCTGTAACGATAAGTAGTTCTAAGAGAAGATTTTCTGTGTGGATGAAAGTTTATTGTACACCAGGAGGAATAAAAGGGTATTATTTTTAACTTGATTCATTTGGAATAATTCTGATAAAATAGAATCTCTGAGGGGTGATTTATGTTTACGGCGGGATAAAACTGTTTGACTTGTAAAAGACCATACTTTCTGTCGTCAATCTTTTTATAGCAGTTAGCAATGTCCAATGGATGGTTGGAGTCCGTAATTAGATTTCAGTGTAGCTTTTACAGAAATAGTAGTAACGGACAGCTAGATTTGCAAGTTTTTTTTTGTTGTTGTTGAATCCTCGTCAAATATATATATATGTTTTGGGCAAATTTTCAATTATATATGTGCCGCAGCCTTCAAGACATCCAATATTATACGATCTGACATATAAATCATGCGAGATATATATAATCTCTAATAGGTGTTGTGCAGAGGCAATTGCTAAACAACTTCTGGCTTAACAACTTGGTTGTGGACCATGGGCCTGGTTATTGTTAGGATAGGAGAATCAGATACGGAATGTCTTATCCCAATTTATGGTGGGAGGGAGGGAGAGAGGGAGGGAGGGCGGGAGGGGAATTATCTTACCAATACTTCTATGAAATATTGTCGATTACCCCACTGAGGGATAGAAACATTATTTATTGGGATGAGATGAGCGGTTATTTACCCTCTTAATGTGCGCCACACTTATAAATCTGTCTGGTCTGATGAATGACTTTCATCTCTTACATTACTCACCACATAATATTATCATCTTGAGTGCACATAGAAATCTATTTATACGTGGAGGATACACTTAGGTTTCCAACTGATCCTTTAAGGAAGTGCCTTTTCCTCTTCTCTCGATTGTTTAGTAAGTGTAAAATGTTGAGATTTGAAATAAACTATCCCAACTTTATTGATAAAAGAAGAGGTATTTAAACCCAATTACAATAGGCATAACAAAGGAAGAAATAAAACGAAATAAAATAAATAGGAAAGAAATAAAACAAAATTAAGTAAAAAAATGAAATACATAATGAGCGAATTTAAAACTAATAGATAAGAAATAATAAGTAATAACGGTCAGAGATTTGATTGTTGTTATAAATCTAATATTTCCCTTCAAGTTGAAGTATATACATCAATCACGTTCAACTTGATTTGAAGTCATCAAATAAAGATCGAGGAGATTCTTGGTGAGGATAGCCGTCGGTCAATCACTTGAGGGTGCAAAAGGAACACAAATTTCTCTGGACTCAATCTTTTTTTTAATGAAGTATCTGTCAATCTCCACATGTTTGGTACCTTCATGCTGGACTGGATTGTGAGCAATGTTGATGGCGATCTTATTATCACAGTATAGCTGCAACCGGACGAAAGTTGGCAGATGAAGTTCACGGAGCATGATGCGCAACTAGAGGGTTTCACAGATTCCCAAGGCTATGGACCGTAATTCAGCTTTAGGACTGCTCCGAGCAAGTATAGGCTGTTTTTTATTTTTTCCATATGATCAAATTTTGTCATCAAATGAGCAATACCCCAATGTAAAATGTTGGTCATGAATTGACCCGACCCAATTAGCCTACGTATAAATAGCTATAGACTGAGAGAGTGATAAAGAGAAAAGGAAACCTGGGCCTGGAGTACCTTTTAAATAGTGGAGAATTTAGTGGATAGCTTGGAGATGATGCTCACAAGGTTTAGAGATGAATTAACTCACTATATCAACTGCATGACATATGTCGGGGAGAGAGGGGCGAGTATGGGGAAGTAGATGATTTCCTCACAAGATGTTGGTAGTGAGTCTTGTTGCCAACACTACATTGAGAATGCCAGATAATTGTTCATTGGGATCCATAGGGACAACCACTGGTTCACACAGAAGAAAGTTATTCTCTTTCAAGAGATCAATCACATATTCGCGCTGAGATAGACAAATGCCCTGAGATAATCGAGTCACTTTCATGCCTAAGAAGTATCAGAGAGATTCCAAATTCTTCACTTCAAATAGATTTAGTAAGAATGTGTTTCCATGACTTTGGTGCTGGGAGATCATTACTCATGAGAACAATATAATCAACATAAAAAATAATAATAGATACTTGGTTATTGGCGAAATGTCGGAAGAAGAGAGTGTGATCCGATTGAGCCTGAGTAAAACCATGACCCACAACCACCATTGTGAACTTGCCAACCAAGCTTTGGGGGATAGCTTTAGTCCATAGAGAGACTTTTGCAACCTGCACACTTGCTCTTTGGAAGCATTAGAGTCAAAGCTAGGAGGAAGAGACATGTATATATCTTCTGTAAGCTCTTTATTCAAGGACACATTCGTGACATCTAGCTGGAATAAAGGCCAATCCAGATTCACTGCAAGGGACAACAAGATCGCAATAATGTTTAAGTTAGCCACTGGAGCAAATGTCTTCTCATAGTCAACTCCGTAGGTTTGTGAGTACCCATTTGTAACCAATCGTGCCTTGCTGCGTTCAATGTTTCCATTATAGTGAAACTTGATGCTAAAAATCCATCAAAACTCCACAAATTTCTTACCATGAGGAAGATCAATGACGTCCCATGTATGTTTCCGCCGAAGAACATTCATCTCCTCCATCACTGTCGTATTCCAGGCTGGATCGGCAAGAGCAATCTCAATAGTAGCCGATATCTGATGGTTTGTCAGTCTAGTGGTCTATAGGTTGGTGATAAACTATGGAAAGAGACATATTTTGTCGTAGAAAAGAGGAAGCATGTTTGATTGCATACTTTACTCGGAGAACTCACCTCCTCATTCCGAGGAGGGGTTGCGATGAGAATGTCGTCGAAGATGAGTCAAGGTCTTGTAAAGAGGTAGCGAATTCCAGAGTAGGAGCATTGGAACTGGTGCATAGAGTGTAGACACAAATAGTGGGAGGAGATGGTGCACTTATCAGGACATGGAACTCTTCAGTAGCTGGAATAATATGGGGGACATCTATAGGAGTAGGATAAGTGTAGTGTCTAAGAATCCAAGGTCCCCTCACTTGGGGCCGAGCTAGGAAAATAAGGAACGCTTTTTAAAAAGGAGACATCAACACTCACATAGATTTTGTTAGTGGTAAGATTAATATATCGATACCCCTTTTGAGCGGCGGAGTACTCAAGAAATATATACTTTATGGATCTGGGATCAAGTTTACTATGATTGGGGGCAATGTTCTTAACAAAGGCATTGCCCTAAAAATTTTGGGGTCTAATGTGGTGAAGATTCCATTAGCAGGAAAGCATGACATGAGAGCGGCTAAAGGGGTTCAAAACTTGTGAATTCTAAAGGGGACTTTATTTATGAGACATGTGACAGTGAGAATATATTCCAAAAGTGTTTTGGGACATTGGATTGAAACATAATGGAGGGAGCAACGTCGAGGAGGTGGTGGTTTTTTCTCTCTGCTATCCCATTTTGTTGAGGAGTGTCCGTATATGAACTATGGTGGAGGATGCCCTTACCAATAATTCAATTGAAATAAAGTTGAAAATTCACGACCATTGTCGGCCAAGACCTGAATAGGAGTTTTGAATTGAGTTAAAATGAATGTGTAGAAGTTTTAGCAACTTCCGATATGTCTTTTACAATGTAGACATATCATCTGAGTGTGGTCATTAATCAAAATCAAAAATCATCTTTTATTGGTGTAGTTGGGAGTGCAAGAAGGTCCCTATAGGTCAATGTGAATGAGAGAGAAATGAGCGGAAGGGGTGTAAGTGTGGGATGAGTAATGAACCCGATGATGTTTGGCTAACTGACATGTTCCACGATTGAAATTAGAAGGATTTTTATTAGCAAACATCAAATGATATAACTTCTTTAAATATTGAAAACTAGGATGACCTAAACGACAATGCTATAATATAATGCGACGTTCAATGACTCGAGATAAGTTACAACTTCTGATAGACGTGTCTTTATTTTTCGTGCTTTATTTATGGAAGCAGTATAGTCCAGCCACTCTTTTAGTAGTTTCAATCATCATCCTCGAATAATGATCTTAAAAAATACAACCATCAGAAGAGAAGTTAGCAACGCAATCAACATCATTCGTCAACTTGCTGATAGATAACAAGTTACATTGCAACTGGCGAACTTGTAAAACAGATTCTAGAGTTAGATCGGTTGTTAGTACAATTGATCATTTCATAAATACAACTATAAGAACTATTGGTAATTCTAACTATATCTTTTCCAAAACAAGGATAGTAAGTCAATAGAGCTTGTGAACATCCAATCATGTGATCCGTGGCTCATGAATCTATAATCCGCGAACGAGAGGAATAAATTGTGAGGGTCATAGGAAGAATAACTTCTTGGACATGAGAGGTCGATGGACCCATCACCGTGAGGGCTCCAAGAAGTTTGATCAATTGCTCCATCTGGTTTTTCCGTGATCCAAAGGATTCCGGAATATTCAGGGTAGGAGTCGTTTGAGACATAATGTCGGCTAACGGATGTAATGAAGGAGATATGAAGGAGTAAGTTGGATATCAGGTAATCTGTAGGAAATCCGGAAGCCGGACTGTAGAAAATCTGAAGCCGGAGTGTTGGGCAACCAGAAAGTTGGACTGTTGTAGGAAACAGGTACCAAACCAAGTGGGAGGGATCAAAAGGTAAGGTCAGTGGCTGCAGCAGGAAGAGGACTTGGATTTAATGGATGCAGGAAACAGCGGCTGCGCAGGGCTGCAGGATACAGCGGCCGCCGGCAGCTGGATAGAGGGAAGCAGCCTGTCAAATCACCGGCGGCTGGATTAGAGGGGAATGACAGCTGCAGAAACAACGACAGATGCTGGGTGCATTACAACAGAAGCAATGGCAGGAAGAAATGCAGAAGATGGAGTCTGCCAGTGGCAGAATTTCTGGACAGCAGAATAGGCACGATCTGGAGGCCAGCTGGCGGCAAAGATAGGATAAGAACACGACAGAACAGTGCAGGCAAATATTTTTTCTGCAGGTAGGCTGGATAAACCGAATTCTGCAGCTAGGCAAGGAGACTGCAGCAGAATTCTGCAGCTAGACCTGCAGGAAAATCTTACTGGAGACAGCTACAGTAGGAGAATTCCGACTGAGCAGAATTCCCCTCAAGAGACTGCAGCAGGATAATCTTACGGCTGGATAATCCTGTCTGACAGCAGAATTCCTCTCAGGATACAGCAGCAGGATAATCTTACGGGAGACAGCTACTCGGATGGAGACTGCTTCGGTGAGACAGCTATGTGGGATGGGAGAAGTAATTAGCCGGCTAGGACAAGGAATGCCATCGGAGTAGGAAAAACTGTAGGGGACAGCTGCAGAGAAAAAAAAAACAAAAATCAGAAAAAGATCTTGCAGGGAAAACTGCAGGAAGAGCCGGCAGTTAGGGTTAGATCCTTGCTTTGATACCATGTTGAAATAAAGCAGCACAATTTTATTGATAGAAAAAGATGCATTTAAACCGAATTATAATACACAAAAAAGAAAAGATCTAAAACAGAATAAAATAAATAGGGAAGGAATAAATCAGAATAAAGCAAAAAAGAGTACTACATAATGAGGGAATTAAAGCTAATAGGCAATAAATAATAAGTAATAACAGTTAGGGACTTGATTGCCGTTATAAATCTAATATAAAACACACCAATTCTTCCACTGCTCCACGTGAAGATGAATTTATCAGCACCATAGTCAATAATTCAAGGCCTTTTTTTTTTCGGGAACTCCAAAAGAAGCTTAGAAATTCATGCCATGCAGTAAATTCATATGTGTGAATTCTTCTCATATGGAACAATGAACCTAAAATATCTCCTTTATGATTTATTGGGAAAGCTTCAAGCCTACCACCTCTAATGCACTTTTGGTGCTTTAGTCTTCGTAAGTAATTTCTCATTTTATCTGAATCATTCTCATCAGTATGAATTTTTTGCAGCTTTAGATCATATTCTCGAGCATGTTCTGAATCCAATTTAACATTAATATCCTTGAACTTTGGGCGAAAACTAAAAACATTGAGATAATTGAGTGAAAGTTCTTTCCCTTCGAAACCTTCTCTAGTATATCACCATAAAAAGAAATTGAGGGGGAGAGATTTAACCAAAATGTGTTTAGTGATGTTGTTGTTTATGTCATCATGCTTTAATTTTTTCAACAATTCTATGATACATGCGCTCCAAATTAACATTTTGTGGCAATTAATGGTTCTATGCATGCCAAGTTGTTGTTGATGGCATCTCGGTCTCTTCTTGTATCGTGGGATGAAATTGCTTGTTCTTTTACCATAACTTGATTTTTGGTCTTCAAAACATACCACCAAGTCTTCTAGGAGTAGTTCTTTAGGAAGCAAACTAGAATTTTTCACTTTGCAATCTATAATCCATTTCACGGGCATCAGAATAAACTTTTTGTAAGGCATTAGTTCTTCTTTTATAGGGTGCTTTTGAAATGGAATTCTTATTTGCTTTCCCGTTAAACTATGCATACTAGGGTTAAAGTGTGTAATTTTATAATTGGGCAAGAGATTTTTTTTTAGAAGACCTTGTGGGATTTTCTCTCATATGACCCAATCCACGCTGCTACAGCTCCATGGAGGATTCTTCTTTGCAGTTCTAGTTAAGATTTGCACATCATGGTCTTCATCTGGTAGAGCGAGCAACACTTCACACTGCATGTGATGTTGAGAGGTCTTTTGGTAAGTTTCCATTGGCCTTTAGCGAAGGTGTTCATGTAGCTATCTTCTTACGACTTTCCGGTAGATATCACCATCATTAATCACTTGTAAGACCAACCGTAAACCTTTCGAAACATGTTTCTTGCCCATTTTGATAGCCACAATTACCTACTTTCATGTCAATAAGTAATATTTTTGGGCGATAACATGGTAAAATGCTCTAATGCGAATGATTCAGTCCATTTCCTGACATTTGAGACCTAAAAAGAATCATCATCAAAATAAATTGTAAGAAATTGCTCTTCAATAGCTGTAAATACTCTCCATCACTTTAGGTTTCTCTTTCCATTTCTCTTATTTTTGATCTTTCTTCAACTTGCAATATCCTTTTTTGGATGCCCTAGTTTTTCATGGTCGAAGTACTTGAAATCCTCATTTTAGGACTTGCCACACCCTTTTTGCTTTATTTGCTGACTCCTCCCCAACTTTTTTGTGACCAACGCTTCTAATGATGATGGTCATATTGGTTTTCTCTTTATTTCTTCATCCAACAAGCTTTTGATTACGTGGTTTATCATGCCATCAGGTGATGAATTGCTAAGAAGCACTGCTTAAGTATCTTAGTTGGTAGAGCAAGAGCTCGAGAATAATTGCTCGCACAACTTATTAGCTAGGGTTATTTTCATTAAGCAAAGTATTTTGATGATGCTTTGTATTTTATAATTGAACTTCTATTCTTGTACTTTAGATTGACACACATTTGAATCTAGAAACTTTTTCTTGTTTGCCTTTCTTTCATAACGGCCTTCCAACTTCTTCCAAGGGTAGAAGATGCCCATGTAGATACAAATGGACAAGATATTATCAAAAGATTATGTGCTATGATCGATAGCTTTTTTATCAAACTTATCTCAATCTTTGCTTTCATCTCCCTATGTTTGGCAGTGAAGCGTAACTTGTAGGGAAAGATCATGCAAAATAGAAGTCTTCAATCCCATGCTTCCAGTGCTCCAGCTAGCGCCTTTAAGACTAGTCATTCCTTTATCGTTCACCTTCATTGTTGCACAGAAGCAACCTACCCTATTTTGATCAATTTGCATAATACCTTCTAAAATTCTATTCATCAACAATAAGATAAAAGCAGACTGAAAGAGCAAAAGACAATAATGTTTGTACAGGAAGTCCAATTGGTAATGATCACAAGGCCAAGCCCAACAAAGTTCCCTACTAAATGTTATAATTGTATCACAGTATTTGAATTTTTAGGCCACTAGAGGATTATAACTTTACAATCAAAATGCTCTTTTTCAGAGGTGGATAGCAGGACTGAACTCGTTGTCAACTTGGATCAAATACTCTTTATTGCCACATTGATGAATTGCGCTTTCACTTATGGTGGATAGGATGAATAGTATTTGTCTCCTAACACTCGCTCCACATGCTACTTAGTTTTTATCGCCTTGATTATTGAAGGGGTTATATATATAGATAGGAGGTGCAGTCTTCTGGTATGCCACCAAGGAAGTGGATTTTCATCTTCCTTAAATTCTTTGGTTTTCATATGCATCTCCGTTCTATGTAGCGATAAATCCAGCAGTTATTCTTCTTTTAATTCTGTTTTATTCTGGTGTATTTTTGCATATGATTCACATGTTCAACTATCATATATTCTTCATGATTTCATGTGAGGGTACGCTCTCTTTTGTCTTAGAAGGGTTTTGATTTGATATTTGATATAGATATATGTTTTTCTTATTTAATTCTTTTTTTTGGTACCGTTACTTTCTTCTGTTAGTTCTAATGAGGAAATTTTATATTTTGTTCTTTTTATTGATGGCGGTTGATTTTGATTGTGCTGATCCTATTATGCTTAAAAAAATTTTAAAATTACCACTATATTAATATGGTACACGCTCATTGTTCTCTGAAGTATTTGATTCAATCATCAGATTTGTGTATATGAATGAATAATTTTCCCCATCTCCCGTTTTAGTTTATGAATTGTAAACTTAGTTTTGTCATCATAGCATCTCCCAGGAACATGATTTTTTTCTCTTCCTGTTTTTCACCCTTTCCAAAGCATTTGATTTTTCATTGCTCACAGAAGCAGTATTGTTGGCAGATGTTTTTGTATTTTTTATTGATTCCATCCATTTTTTTTAAAATAAAGATTCAAGTTATTTCTGCTAGAGGACAGCATTAAAATAAAGAAGTCATGTCGTGCTTTGCTTGCTGTGGAGAACAAGATATTTACAGTGCACCTGATAAGGGGGGTGCTTTTCCTGCAAACCAGGCTGCAGGTATTTTTTTGACTAATTTATTATCTTTTTTTGTTGAATTCTTTTTTATTTGATGCAAAATAATCTTTGGTAGCTCCATTAATAATAATTTCAAAATCCTTCATCATATTGGGAAGCCAATTACTACTTAGTAGCATTTATGATGAAATTGGTTTTTTTGTTGAAGTGGAACAACTGTTTACTGCACTGGGAACATTCTTTTAGCTAACAGAAGTTGTATTAGTTTAATAATCTACTTGGTAAGACGGAATAGTTGAAGATATCCTGGCTGCCAACAGTAGCAAGGATTATTCCTTGGTTGTGCGTAGTTTCACCAAGGCTCTCCGACTTAAATACTATGATTTTACTTGGCGCCCAGTTTCTTTTATTTTTATTTTTATTATTTATTTCTTTATTTTATTTTTTGTATTTCTGTATGTCTTTGTGTGATTTGCATGTTTATAGCTGTTCTTGTTTGTTGATTGGTTTGCTTTGAGGATGGTTTATACGTGGAGAGGGAAAATATGTTTATTCTCAGTTCATAAGAATGGCTAGTAAGTGTTGCCTTGTTCAGTGAAAGAAAGCTTTCGATCTTAAATTAACTGTAAGGTTAAACGTTAATTTTATATTGCTGAATACTGCTTTGTAAATTCTATTCATTCATGTCTCTAGTTCTGAAGCCTAAGGGGCATTATGGCAAATCAAAGGGGTCATTTGCAAGAACAACTCAACCAGCGCCCTTCCAGTCCTGTTTTCTGCCTCTTTTAATTTTATGTTTACTTAAATATACATAAACCATGCAAGTGGGGTAAGGCTAATGATGATGTTGATAATAAGGTACTGTGCGGTCATTATGCAGGCTATGATGGATCTAACCGTACATCTGATCCTGCCCCAAAGGGTGTTCAAACTGTGAAAGTGCAACCTATTGAAGTACCTATAATTCCTGTAGAAGAAATAAAAGAAGTAACTGATAATTTTGGGAACAATGCTTTGATTGGAGAGGGCTCGTATGGTAGAGTGTATTATGGTATCTTAAAAAATGGTAAAGCTGCAGCCTTAAAGAAATTAGATTCTAGTAAACAGCCAGATCAAGAATTTCTTGCCCAGGTGATTCTCAATAACATGTGTGCTATTTTATTAATTTTTATTTACGCGTCACTCAAAAGTTGTTTCCTCAGGTATCAATGGTGTCAAGATTAAAGAATGAAAATGTTGTTGAGCTGCTTGGCTATTATGTTGATGGTGGTCTCCGTGTGCTTGCATATGAGTTTGCAACAATGGGATCTCTTCATGATATTCTTCATGGTAAGTGTTCGTAATGCGGTCATGTATTGTGAATTTTGGTGCCATTTTGCATCTTGATATTGAAGAGATATAGAATGCTTATATTTGTGTTTGATTATTCAGAAGCATTGTATGATTAAGCTGGGGTTTATGGTCGTGTGAATTTTCATCCTTGTGCATTGTATGGCTTACTTGAACCCAGCTTTCCTTAATACTAAAATCAACCTTTGTTTGAGCTCAGAGCTTGAATTGTGGATTGGAACATTCACAAGGTAGAACTAAAATCAACATTTGTTTGAGCTCAGAGCTTGAATTGATGGATTGGAACATTCACAAAGTAGAACTAGTTCATACCGAAGGTAGTTATTCATCATCTTTTTTTTGACTTGATCAATGATGCAAGAAAACATAGGTTTAGTGTGTATTCTGCATATTTAATCTAATGCGTAGTATGATTTATGAATGAAAAAATGGAAATTTGTCCAATCTGATGAATTTCAAACACAGAAAAAACTTAGCGTGCAGCCTCACTTTCTTCACTTGCAATGCTAATTGCCTCCTTCGTTGCGCTTGTCCTTACTCAACATTGCAGCCGCCTCTCATCACCACAATACATTGCTATTAGTGCCATCGCTGCTCTTTACCAGTTGGTGCCATTGTCCCCGCTACTGCTTATCTCCAGTCCCTCAATTGTTGTCGCAGCCTGTCCCCACCCTCTTTCACCACCACACTGCAACCGCAACCACTCCCCTTAGTTGTCTTTGGCCACGGTCATCTGCCATGTTTTAATACATTTTAAATTTATCAAAACGGACACCAAAAAAAATTAAATGCCTTTGATTTGCATCTAACCAAACAGCCATGCATTTCTAAAATGCATGCATTCCATTTATTTTGCATGTTCTAAATGCATAAATTTAGAAAAAAATCCAACCAAAGAACTCCTAAATGAATGACCGGTTAGATTAAACAAGTCCTCCTGTCAATGAAGCTATTAAAATAATGGAAATTTTAGAAAAAAATGGAAACATATACAATCAGCGAACATATTGAATTTATTTTCTTTATGATAGATTTTTGATTCATTGCTATTAGTTCGAATCAAAATGAAAATTGCCTTAAATTAATTCAAGGAGATGGGTTTCTGTAGAATTAGTTTGTTGCACTATTATCGCACTTCGTTATCACACATCCAATTTGCACTTACAAATTGAAACCAAGAAGAGAAATTTTTTTCATGTAAAAAATTTTCTATTACATGCGATGATATGATTATTACTGGTGATGATGAAAGGGAAATTCCTAAAATAAAATAGTGTTTGTCACAGAGTATGAAATCAAGGACCTATGAATCATGAGATATTCCATATGTATGGAGGTAGCAAGGTCCAAGAAGGGCATTATAATATCATAGAGGAAATAAATCATCCTAAATTTGCTAAAGGCGACATTTGATTAGATGCAAACCTATTGATGCTCCAATGGATCCCAACAAGAAGTTTAATAGGAGAGAAGAAAATATATCTGTGGATATGATAATACATCAACGATTGGTAAGAAACTTATCTACCTATTTTATATTAGGTCAGATATTACATATTTAGTATATATTGTGAGCCAATATATGAATAACCCAAATGAAGAGCATTTTGAGCTGGTGTATAGGATCATGAGGTTTCTCAAGAAGACTCCTATTTAAGGACTAATATTTGAGAGAACCAGAAACAAAGAGGTAAAAGCTTACACTGATGCAAGTTAGGCTGGGAACTTACTGACAGAAGGTCTACACAGATTATTGCTACTATTTACGGGGAAATTTGGTCACATGAAGAAGTAAGAAGCAAGTTGTTGTCTCTAGAAGCAATGCAAAATCAGAGTATAAGATACTTGCCTTAGGAATCTATGAATGGATCTAGATTTAGAAATTGTTGAGGGAATTGGGGCTTACCTCTAATATGTCTTGACGTGGGTGCTCTCATGCGGGGCGCGATAGTGATAGCGGTCGAATCGGTTGCTTGAACCAGTTCACGCTAAAGGAGGAGAAGGGCCATAATCCTTCCTCAAGAGGGATTTGCCTCCTAACTGAGAGGGCCCACTCTTAGCTAACTTAGTAATATTTATACATCATTTTCTTATGTTTAGGTTAGTATTGATTTTAGATTTTTGTTGGGACAGCCGCCTGTGTCTAGGCCTTCCCCTTTAGGGCTGCATTCGAAGGCGATAAGGTGCTCCAACTATAACTTGTCCTGAAGTGATGTTTATTTATCATTCCGACATCTTCAGCCTTCATCCCAGCCCCCCTCCCCTCCCCCAAACAACAACCCACCACAGCTTTCCACCTCCTCTGAATCTAGCCCTAGTTAGGTGTCTATGTTGTGTGTTTTTCGTCATATTTTCCTTTAGTTATGATCATGTAATCACTAATTTGCTTCTAGTAATAATATTTATTTTTCCTATTATGGTTTGGGTTAATTCCGATATTCGACCTATACAAATATTTTGTGATAGTTAAGCAACTATATTGCCAAGTACCCCTTGCATCATGATAGGATATAATCTCTGCAAGGTTAATGGTGGAATTATACAGCTAAGCTACATTCACACACTGACAAGTTGTTGATGGCTTCACTAATGCTTTTTTTTAAGCAATTTCTCAAAATTTAATACCAACCTTTTAGTCTCTATAAATGTACGAACCTTCTTGATGGGGAGTGTGTAAATCTGAGAGGATGAACCTCCTTTTTTTGGTGGCCCAACTTGACCAACCAAGGATTGATGGATGATTTGATTGGAGACGGTTTTTGAAAACTCCTTGATTAGTTTTTATTCTCTTCCTATTTTTGTTTATTTCATAATTATTTCTTTTCTATAGTTAGGTTAGATTTAGTTGGTAAGATTGCAACTTAGGAGAATTTTTTTTTTCCTATATATGTAATCTTATGTTTAAATAATAAGAATTAAGTGAGGATTCTCTCCTACTTTTGCTGTCTTCAAACAAAATGAAATTAATAGGATTGTTTGAATCTGTGAATATATAAATTACAGAATATACTATTTAGGGCTCTTTGGGATTAATTTTTCATATAGTCATTTTTTATTTGTGTGGTTTGTATGTTTTTAACTTTTTTAAGATTATCTTATAGACTAGGTTATAAATAATTAATAGTATCCCGCATGATGCATATTAGCATTCTAGTATTTTCATTATTTATTTTATATCATTTGCATGATTTGTCTTACTTGTCTAATTTTGGATGAATAGATTCACAAAAAATAAAAAACTTCTTATTGGTTATGATAATTATGAGTCGATTGTTGATTTGAATAGAAGGCTTTTTGGAATTCAAATTATGTGATAATTTATCGGTAAGTCTAAATCCTAGGGATCTTTAAGAAATTAGCTGCAAGAAAGATGTTGGTGATATATGATTTTATAAAACATATTAAATGCCTATGAAATATAAATTTTAAGAGGATCCAACTGTTTTATTTTTAAATGTATATTTTTTCGCTCTTTATCACAAACTTACCGCTAAAGTTATTTTTTCTTCTCTCTTTTCATCTTCTTATGGATTTACATTTACCTTATTTAACAAATTTGGTGCTCATGTTCTATAAGTTATCTTGTTTGTAGGGATTTTGACCACCAGCGATGTTGGATGTTATATTTATTTTGTGCCATGGGATGTTTGGCTTATACATCTTGATTCATGGATTAACTTATAGGAATTTGATAGGAACCGAATCGATTTTTTACACAGAAATTAGGGCTAATAATGTATTTTATTGTGAAAAAAATCAAACATAATACAAAGAAAAGCACCTACAATTTGAGAGGTATGCAATCTCTCCCAATTCCTACAATTTGAGAGGTAAGAAATCTCTCCAAAACCTTAAAACTTCAAATAATAATCTCAATGCATAACCCTAACCCTAAATATATTAGCTTTATTTATACTAAACTATAATAAATGATGTTGGATGTCATAATTTTTTGTCATGAGATGGTTGGCTTATACATTTTGATTCATGGATTAACTTGTAGGAATCCGATAGGAACCATATCAATCACACAGAAATTATGACAAATAATATTTATTGCAAGAACATCAAACATAATACAAAAATAAGCGCACAATTCAAGAGGTAGGCGATCTCTCTCAATTCCTAGAATTTGTGAGATAGAAAATATTTCCCAAACCCTAAACATAAGAATCACAGTAATAATGTCATGTATAACCCTAACCCTAAGCATATCTATTTATACTATATCATAATAATTGACAAATTAAATTGTTTGTAGGCTAATAAAATATAAATTTGCGCTTAGTTGCCGATCTAACATTACTCCCTTACAAAAAGATATATTGTCCTCAAGGTGGAAAAAAATGACTGTGTTACTCAACCTCAGCTTGCTCTATTTCTCCTACTTTCTCGTCACAAACTGTAAGAACCTGTAATGTTTGATTTTTGTAATGGTTTCCTGTTGTAAACTTCTCATCACACCGAAAGTATAACCCCTAGGCTTGCGTCTTTTAAATCTCTATCTCTGTAAGGCACTTGGGTGTCGTCCCTAGTTGAGGCTCATGTTTCTTGTTCTGTGAAGCCTTCGTCTGGATTTCTACTATTTGAGCTTTTGTGTCATCGTGGTTGTTGCAGTTCTGTTTCTATCAGCTTGTTTCATTACATTATGATCTTCAACCAACTGCGCTAATTTCATAGTTTAATGAACGCAGTGTTACACGTATGTCAGGTTTTAGACTATTCATGAAGTTCAACTTCAATATTGCTTCAGAAAGCTCCCTCAGCCTTCCTAATAATTGCTCGCTTCTCTCCCTATACTTCATAACAACCCCTTCCCGAGTCTATGCAAAGAATTGCTTGTGTAGATCTCCTTTCCGAATGACTCGGAAATATTCCAACAAGCAATTCTTGAATTCTTTCCAGGTACTGATTGGTTGAAGCTCTCTCCATTTGTAATGTGCTAGAGCAATTCCTTCCAAACATAGGGCTGTTGTCATCAATTTTTTTCTCTGTCAACCCATTAATAAAAAAATATCTCTCTACACGGTCAATCCAACAGCATGCATCCTGTCCTTCAAAGATTGGCGTCTTTAGCTTCCTCATGTGTGAATCTTCTCCCCTATTTCTTAGACAGAAGTTCTTCCACCCATAAAGCTGGTGTTGGGTTCCCTTCCTTTACCCATATTGATTTCTTTTCTTTCATTAGTTTGGAGTGCCCCATAATTAGTTCCTCCATCCCCATAAGGTCCAATATTGCCTTCTTCCTAGAAGGTTGCTACAACAAAAGTTACTGTTGCGGTTGGATGGAACCCTCTGTTGAGGTGTACTGGGTCAAAATCGTTCAAATTGATCCTCTCCAGCCTCGAATCGCTTTTCTTCCCATTTCCTTGTTCTAACTGTTCGAATGTTGTGCCATTCCTTCCACGCGCTGCTGCTTTAGTCTTCTTTTCGTTCCATCACTCGAGCTCGCAACTCCAGATCTACTTAGGACGGCACTGCTGCTTTGATTTCGACAAATTCTTTTGATTGCCTCTCACATCATTTCCAGACGTCGTCGCTCGCTCTCGCTGCGGCCGACAAGGCTTTGTGTGGGATTCTACAATCTTCTTATCATTTATTCTAGGGTTGTGAACCTCCCCTTCATGGCTGAGAAACACTCTTTTATGTTAGATTTGATTTAATTGACCTCTTCCGCTAGTTTTCCCACCAAAGCATCAACCACATTACTCCTAGATGGTTTTGAAACTCCTTTACGGTGAGATCACGAGATTCAAAAGTTCTGAACGCCGGTTCGGTGTGTGCGACAACCTTATAATTCCTGTATGCGTTTCGATGGAACTATAGGAAGCCGTATGGAACTTCGGAAGCTGCAATCTGAATTCATATGTCACAGATCCCGATTAACAGTTGTCGTCACAAGAGACACGAGAATCTTTTACACCACGACCTTGATTGTTAGTTTCAATCAAGAATGGCATGGAACTCCCTGTACGCTGCGATCCTTCGACTTTCTTGCGGTTTATGCCCCACGACCCCGTCTATGTGCGGCCCTGAACGCTGCGATCCCATCGTTCCTAGCTATCTCCAATCGCAACGATATTAGATTAGTCGCGACCCTTCTGTGCTTCATCAAATCGCAACTGTTTTGCGCGGTTCAATCACGAATGTTGGCACCTGTAAGGCGCGATCCCGTCATACCGCCCAGCTAGCTTTTATCACGACTATGGACAAAGAGATCGACTATCCGTCACAATCCTTTTGGTAGTCCCAGCGCTTGTATGTCGTTATCCCTTTGTTGGCCTCCCAGCTTGCTCGAATTGCGATTGTTTTGCTAGGCTAGGTCACGAAGTTGATGCAACGGAGACCGTGCAGAAGATTAGTGCTCTGATACCCATTTGATAGGAGCTCGATAGGAGCTAAATCTATTTTTCAGACATAAATTAGGGCAAATAATATATTTTATTAAAGCACTTACAATTCGAAAGGTATGGGATCTCTCCTAATTCCTATGATTTGAGGGTAGGAAATCTCACCCAAGGACCTAAGACTCACAAAAATAATCTCTTACATTAAACATATCAGCCGTATTTTACTAAACCATAATAAATGACAAGACTAAATTACCTGTAGGCTAATAAAACACAATTTTACCCTTAAGATGCCGATATAACACAATCACAATCGTCTTGCTCAAACTCACATAACCACTATTCAAAGCACCAAATTTTTTTCAAGCCATGTGATTAATGTAGAATTTTCCTCTCTAATAAATTATTTTAGCAACTCTCAAAATTTTATGATCTACAATCAACAACACTTTCCTTCCACAACCACTAATTTATCGGGACATATTGTTTTGATGTCTTCTATTTGTGAGATTGTTAGAGCTTCGCGTTATACATCTTCTGTTTTTTATTGACTAAACTATTGCACCATAGTAGTTTCCAACCATTTTTTTATCAATATTTTAGTGTAGCTAGGATTTGTTTTACCGGGGAAAATTAGAAACGTACGAAAGTTCATTTATGAAGTATTGAAACCTATTATATTTGATTGAATCTTTATGGATTTTAAAACGTACGGTATTTAAGCCTGTTTTGGGTTAGCATTAATACCATTGGGTTGTGTAAAATTAAATGAACTTGCTTAGTAAAATAAAGTTAGTTTTTCTAAAAATTTTATGCTATTGTGTGCATTTTCAAAGGGCTTTGTAGTTTTTCTTATACTAACGTGAGGTTTAGATTTTTCCTCCGGTGATTTCTATCCTTGTTCTTTATATTTATTTTGTGGCTGGTGTGTGCGTCTGTGTTAGTGCATCATTGAAGTTTGTCAAGTTTGGAACATTCCAGATTTGTTTTTGTTTTAAAAAAAATAATGTTTGTTCATTATATTTCTTATGATATTTAAGATATTGGTGATTATTATATCATTTCTTGAAATAAAAGAATTGTCTTTTTTTTTGCATTAAAGACTACTAATTTTGTCTATATTTGAGAGTTGGTACATGTGTTTTTACGCTCTTATTTTGATTGTGAATCTCATCCCAAGTTACAAAGTAAAATTATTCCCTAAATCTTTCTACACGATCAAAATACTAGAGTAGAGGTTTTTAGCCTCTACCTTAATGCTAACCTATGCCTTCCCCTTGCTTGTTTTCTTTATCACTTCTTTGTGGCTTCTTTATATTGCTTCAATTGTAGGATTGTGTTAAGAGTTCTTCCTTAAGCTAGTCATGTTTTTTACTGTAGATAGGATTTACTGAACTGCAGAGACAATCTGACTGATGGCTTTGCTTATACAGGGCGCAAGGGACTCAAAGGTGCACAACCAGGCCCAGTTCTCTCTTGGACTCAAAGAGTTAAAATTGCTGTAGGAGCAGCAAGGGGACTTGAATACCTCCATGAGAAAGCACAACCCCGTATTATTCATCGAGATATCAAGTCGAGCAATATACTACTTTTTGACGAAGACGTGGCAAAAATTGCTGATTTTGATCTTTCCAATCAATCTCCTGACATGGCAGCTCGTCTTCACTCGACCAGGGTACTCGGAACCTTTGGATATCATGCCCCTGAGTAAGTTTATCAAAAATCTGTTGACAGAACTGTTTTAATTTCCTGAATGGCTTTCTGGCTGTTTTTTTTCTTAAATAGTCATTTTAGCTTCTCAGCTGAAATAATTCTTGTTCAAGAAAAGTGTTAAAGTGGTCCCCAGGCCCCTTGGAGGGGGTCATTTTAGTCCCGGAGTTTATAAAAATGTCAATTTAGTCCCAGACCCTTTTAATATGGGTTGAAATAGTTAAGATTATTTTAGCCCCCATTAAAATAGTCCAATGACTAATTTGACACTTTTATGAACTCTCAGACTAAAGTGGCCCATCTAAGTAGTCGGGCACTAATTTGATACTTTCCTCTTTCCTGATCTAATATTTGATGGCATCCACAGGTATGCAATGACTGGGCAGCTTAGTGCCAAGAGTGATGTTTATAGCTTTGGAGTTGTTCTTTTAGAACTATTGACCGGCCGCAAACCCGTTGATCATACATTACCGCGGGGCCAACAAAGTCTTGTCACATGGGTAAGGAAGTCTTTTCTCTAGCACCTGTTCTTTTAAATCTTTAAGGAAATATGTTAGTTTTTTATTTGGTTAGTTTATGCTCTGATGTTCAGGCGGCACCAAGGCTGAGTGAAGATAAGGTTAAGCAGTGTGTTGATACGAGATTAGGAACAGACTATCCTCCCAAGTCTGTCGCCAAGGTAATTTTTACGTGCTATTATCCTCGTGTAATGTGGAAGAACGACAATTTTCATTAGATGTTTTGGTAGAACGCCAATGTAGGTATTCAAAATTTATTTTTTGTCGGAAGCTGTAGTTTAAGCTGATTAATCATATGTGATTTATCCTTAAATATTTAATAAAAATGAATGACACTGCAATTATTGCTGTAATACCAATCAGTGCCTAAGGTTTCATTTGATACAATGGTGACGTTCACCGAATTTCTTTTTAAAGTTGTGTTTGTTGCCATAGAAAGATGATCTGCAATATCAAACGGTGAAATTTTGCAATTCTTCTGAAGGAATTTCCGGAGACGTTCGTCTCTCTCCCTCGGTTTCACCAAACAAAATTTTTTGGAGGGCTTCGGTATCCGGTCCAACCAAACAGAACTTCCCCTCTGTTTCAAAGGAAACCTAAATCATCTCAATTGCATAGTTTCAGGCGACTAGAACCCAAAATATGATTTCCATCATAGAATTATCATGCAATAGAAGTATTAGTTTGTCAGTTTAAACATTTCACAAGTTTCTTACTGGCGTATGTCAATCATGAAATAATTTTGATGATTGGTAGAATGGTAATTGTTTACATTATCTCAACACAATCTAAATTGTTTTTAATAATGTGGTCTGTGATTTTTTTTTTTTTGTTTTCAGTTTGCTGCTGTAGCTGCCTTGTGCGTACAGTATGAAGCCGATTTCCGGCCAAACATGAGCATTGTTGTGAAAGCTCTGCAGCCTCTACTAAACGCTAGGTCAGGTGGACCTGCTGTTGAATCATGATGAACTTGTTTGTGATCTCTCCTCTTGTTTTTTTATGAACCTGTGATGCAATTTGTTTGTTAGTGATTTTTAGTGTCGTGCAGTAATTTATATATATTTTGTAGTAGTTTGAAAATTATTTGGAATGAGATATGTTGTAATTTTTAACTGCTTATTAATTTAATTGAAGGTATTATTATTAGGAACGCTTAATGATCTTTACTTTATAGTTGCCCTTACTCCTTTTTGTGCATTGTATTTGACTGCCATCGTAATTTCTAATCCTGAGTTGCATGGATTCTGGTGTGTTAGTATAATGTGATAAACTGTGCGATTTCTATTACTTATGGTTGGAAAACGATCAAAATGTAGTGATAATTCAGTGGAAAATCAGAAAAGAAAAAAAAAAGATGGCAAGACTGTTAATTTCATCTGATCCTCTAGAGAAAATTGATAAATGGACGGTCAAGATTCTGATTTGAGGAACAAATTTTACGTAGCCTTTGCCGTTAAAGATTTCCTCATTAAGTTAGGGCTGTTAAAATGACTCATTATTCGTGAACAGCTCGTGTTTGGCTCGTTGGCTCGAAATACTATTACTCAATTATATATATATATTTATTGATGAGAAGTATTTTTATAAAAATTAAAAGATTTATAAACAATTAAAATTATTAAATATAATAAAAAATATTAAATTAGATTCAAATGATATTTTAATATAAATAATAATTCTTAAATTTTGCCTCAACTCTTAACATCTTATGGTTAAGCGATTAAGATTGTCAAATGGGCTCTATGTTCGTACAGCTCGTGTTTGGCTTGATAAGCAAACGAGCCGAACACGAACACAATTTTTGAACTCGAAATATAAATGAGCCGAACACGAGCACGAGCCAAACACGAACACAATTTTTGAACTCGAAATATAAACGAGCCGAACACGAGCTGAGCCCGAGCTCGCTCTTGTTCGGCTCATTTATACCCCTAATTCGAGTCCATTAAAACTCACATTCCGCCTTCAGTCTGTAAAATCAACGAGATAGAAGATGCACAATTTTTATGGTAGGAGTCATAATGAATCTGAAACTATTAAATTTATTGAGTCTTGTATTTAATGACATAATTTATAGTATATTTATTTATTTTAAATAAATTCAAGATGTTAACAACAATTATAATAAATAAAATTTCAGATATATTCATAAACAATTTTTTTATAAATTGTTATGCCCAAAATTATAAATTCTCACGTATAATTAAGCTGGTTATTGATCCAAAAGAAGTTATGTTGCCTGCTGCTTTTAAGGAGGGCTGTGCATAAACAACCCAATTTAAGCGAATTAAAAAGTGAAATAGTCAAATTTATTCATTTGCCCATATTTAGTACCATTAATAAACAACACAAGCTTAAAGCAAGATGAATGCTGTGCCATGAAAAATTCATCAAATGTTGTTAGCAGAGACTTAAAAATCAAAATTGGACTAACATGGAAGGAAATCACAAGAACAATACCAATAGTTAAATAGACATTATCTACAAAAACTATAATTGAGCCTATCTTCAACAACAAATAACTCTTGCTACAGTTTCAGATATTTACAAGTTACACAGCACCCTCAGCATCAAATGAAATTTACAATGGTCATTTGAGTAATTTATTTTATTTATATAACATAAGCTAATCACTAAAATCTTCATCAAGAAAGCCTAGGTCAGCATCAGCATCATCCACATCATTTACAGCTCCTGTGCCTGGAGGATGAACTGAAGTGTGCGCAATATGCCCAAACACATTGCCATGAACTTTCCCTACCTCTACATCAAAATATTCATCATCATTCACCTCATGTTGATGAATCCCTCGTTGTGCCCTCCCATCACTAGGAATTTCCTGGTTCATTACCATGCAAATGACCACATGAGATCAAATGAGACCAGTCAGATAAGGTTTTAGCATCATGCATTCCATCAAGCCCAAATACTTCTAGAGCATCATTAAGTAGGTCAGCAAACATGTTGAATACTTCGAAAAACCATTGCAAATCTAAGACCTAAATTTTACTTTTTTTTTTCAATTTATACCATCAATATCTTTCATATCATATAAAAAATACCATCATTTTAACTTTTAAAAAGCAAAATACACCTTTTTCATGCATAAGAATTGAGCGGTGTATATATATATATATATATATATATATGTAAATCTTCCAATTAAGAAAAAAGTGAATTTTGAGTCCATGATCCATCTAGAATATCACTAAGAAATATGCACAGTGCAAGCACCAAAGTTTGTCTAAACATGAAAAACAATATACATGTAGACAAATGGAAATAATTTACCTCAGTTTCCTGAATGGCTGTTTTCTCAGTCCCAATAACCCAATCTGCCAACAAGTTCTCTAACAAAAAATTATCAAGATAAATATAGTCATCAGTTGATGACTTCGACCTCCTCTCCCTAAGTCGCAAATTATAGTGCACGTATGCAAAATCGTCCATTCTTTTTTGTACGATTTGATTTTCCCTAGAACTATGAACATTATCCAAGACACTCCACTTGTGTTCACAGCAATAGGACGAACATGTCTGGCTTAATATGCGAACAGCAATTCGCTGCAGCTCCAAGCAACTAATACCATGTTGTTGCCACCATGCAGCTATCAGTAAAAATAAAATTGATCATCAAAAGAAAGAATCTAAATTAAGATGTAAATTTGAAATACTAGAAACCAAACAAGAAATTCATAAAAATAAAATGGAATATTCACATACATAACACTCGATTCCTACGTATTTACATATTTAGTACCTAAACTTTTTTTCATAAATGTTGCATTGCCCGTGCATGAGAAGGTGTATTTCACTTTTTAAAAGTTGAAGTAGTGATATTTTTGATGTGATGGAAAAAAAATGGGTGTTATTAATGTAAAAGTCAAACTTTAGGTGTTAGATATGTAAATACGTAAAAATTGGGTAGCATGTATGCAAATGCACTTCATAATTAATTTAGGGGCCAACCAATTTACCTGGATCCAATTCAGCCCTTGTGCTTAAAGCCAGCTCAGTTCCAAAATCAGCTTTAGCAAGAACAAAGTCAGAAATCTACAACAAACAGAAAGAAAAGCCACCCAAAATCAAACGAGGATTGAATGATTGTTAATTCTGAAGCGACTAGAAGCAAAATGAAGAAAATTCGGTTATAGAATAGGTAAGTAATCAAGCACCTGTGCAACAGCAGAAACCCTCCGCCCACTATCTGGTTCCAGTCGTGTAATGCATTCATTGAGACCACGAATCACCTCTGGCAGCTACATAATACAGAACCATCTCAAATTTACCATAATGAGATGGTAATTTTTAAAATATGACCATACATTTAAAATCCATACCGCCATGAAATCAGGACGATAACGGAATGATGGGTTAAGGAAATATGCTGCCAGGTAAAGAGGTTGGTGAAACAGAGAATCCCAATAACTGTCAATCACATTCAGAAAAGGACTGTATTTCCGCTCATCATCTCCATGAATAGCTTTTATAGCAGCCTTTACTCGGTAGATGTCATTATAGATAAAAGGCATAGGCAAGGCTTCACCACTTGCATTCTTTTTAATCACATTCAACAAAGGTTCTACAGTTCTACATATAAATTGTACCTTTTTCCAGAATGTAGAGTTCATAACAACTTTCTCAACCTCTGTTCCTTCACCCGACTTGGCTAATTGAGAAGAAAGCCATTTACTAGACTGAAACAATCTTTTGAGAGCCGACCTATGACTTAGCAAGCTTTGCAATGTAAAAAAGCTAGTAGCAAACCTAGTAGCGGCTGATGTAAGAAGTTCTCTTCCTCCAGTGAAATCCTCTTTCATAAGATTTAGTAACCAGATATGGTTATAAATAAACTTGGTGATCTTTTGGCCTTTGCTAATGGACTCTTCAACCCATTTTATCTTCAGAAAGCCTTCGAGTATTTGGTCGATGCAATAAATAGCACACGGTGTCCAAAATAAGCATCTTCTATTTTCCTCCAGCAGCTTTCCAGCAGATCTAAAACAGTCTGTGTTTTCTGTGATCACCTGTGTAATTGACAATAATTATTAATGACTGTTATCTTGAAATAAATCATCCAATTTAAGCAACCTTCATGATTTCATGTAAACATAACAAACAATATGTTGCAACTAGAATAATAGGGGTAGCAAGATGAGGAAATGATAGCTAAAATACCTGCACGACATTTTCCTCTCCAAGCTCCTGAACTATTCCGTCCAATAATTTGAAAAGACTGGACACGTTTTCAATTATATCAGATGCATCAATACAAGAAATATAGCACGTTCCTCTAGGGCAAGATACTAGAGTATTCATTAGTGTTCTTCCTTGCACATCTTTCCAATTATCTAAAATAACAGTACAGCCTGTGGTATTCCATGAAGCTTTAACTTCTGTTATTTGTTCTTTTATTGCTGCAACTTCATTTTGGAGTAATCGACCTGAAATTTCAGTGGCAGAAGGGACCTTCAATCCTTGTCCATGCTGAGCAACCAAATCAAGCATTTTGTGGAAATATGGGGAGTCTACAACGCTAAAAGGTAGTGCAGCGTAATAAAAGAATTTACAAATTGCAGATATTACATCATTTCTGCCCTTTATATCACCCGTTTTTAATTTAGGCCGCTTAAACTTTGATTGACTTTTGCATGAATAATTGATCTTTAATTGTTGATCCACATCGCCATCTATAGCTAAAGATGAACTCTCCACTTTTCTTTTTGGCTGATTGAAGCAGACATCATTATTGCAGGGCAGCTGCATAGGCTTATTTCCATCATCTAGAAGTTCTTCAGCCTCTGAGTTCACATAAAAGGCATTATGTTCTTTAACTTCAGGCCTTCTTCTCCAGCCTGTACGATGCCATTTCATATTTTCTTTTATCTGAAGGTATACTTCCTCAGGAGCCATTTTACAATAAGCAACTTCACCAGGAATCCTAGCTAAATGCTGCTTAAAACGGTTTATACCTCCACTTACTATCTTCTCACAATAGTTACATTTCACCTTTTTCTTCTTCTCATCTAAAGCAATACCATGCTCCCAACCAGGATCAACAAAACCAGAAGACCGGAGAATTGTGATGCTTGGACCTGCACTTTGGCTGCTGATTCCCAGTTTCCCCTTCCATTTGTAATCAATATTTACTCCTTCCCCCTCATCATTTGATTGAAAATTAGGCAAATGTTGTTGATCCTCAACCATTCTACGCTTTCTGCTACCCTGATATCCTTCCAAATTTTCTTTCATTTCCAATATAACCTCCCTTGGAGCTTTTCTGCAACATTTAACTTCACCAGAGACTCTAGCTAAATGTTGTTTTAATCTGTATATTCCCCCGCTTACTATCTTCCCACAATAATTGCATTTCACCTTTTTCTTCTTCTCATCCTGAGAAACACCATGATCCCATCCTGGATCAGTGTACCCTAAAGATCGAAGTGGGGCCATCCTTCAATCATGTATATTGTAACAAGAAACCAGACGCTGCCCCCCAATTATTCATCAAGCTTTTAGATCTCTGCGAAAGAAATATCAAAACTAAACTTGACAGGCTTCTTTCCCGCCCTTGCATTCTAATTGCTTGAAAGAATATCATTCTCAACAACACAAGTTTGACGGACAACAGTAACAATCCTGCAGAAAAAAACAAAAGGCTCATTTATTAATTTTTTATACAGATGCATGCAATTTTAATATCCAAAAATATTCCATATTTGCTATGAATGTAAAGATATTTTGATTCAACTTAACCATACATCAACTACAATTTCTTCAGCCCGATTTCAAAGCCAGCTGATGTGTTGATACATACATTATACAAAAAGGCAGAAATTATGCATGAAAGAGCCCCAAAACCATGGAAGGTGTATTGTTTGCCCCCGAAACTCAGAGGATGTTGGACCTCCCTGGACAATTTTTCAAGTTCCTTGTGTCCTTTTGTATTTAAGCTGTTTTTTTGGAGGATTTGGGGTAGCAATAGAGCCTTCTACATATCTTACAAAAAAAAAAAAAAGAATAATTAAAAATAAAAAATTCGAAAAACAAGGAACTTTTCATATAAAACACTACTTATACTTGCTTACTTGGACAGTATTTGGCATGTTGTTATATCCTCTGCAGAAGTTCCCTCTTTTGTCTCTTTAAGAAGATAACCATATATCTTAGTAATATAGAAGTTTGCTTGATATACAGTCCTCATCACATAACATGAACAGAACAATCAACATGTAGTTAAAACTAAACACCACTTATTATCTGCTAACTAAAATTTGACGGCATTTATGGCCTTATTCATAGACCAAACATTATTTTGAAGACATCAAACAAGAGATTTGCAACAGAAGTCAAATAGAAGTCGAAATGGCGATAAAAGTGGATAAAGAGTTTAGAGACTATTATAATGTATACTTAATAAGAAAATGAGAAGAATAAGGTGTGTCTTAAATAGCTATGACTCTAATAAAATTGTGTATATGACATCATAGAGATAAATTTAATAAGTATGGATCAAGAAGGCACAAATGCCAATATTATTCTTGCAAGCCTATTTTTCATCCATCTCACTCTACATTTGATTGATTTCAAAAGAAAGCACAGATGCCGATATCATTCTTGTAAGCCTGCTTTCCAAATGTATTAGTGTGATTAAACCTTGAAATTGGGTGAATATTTTACAAGCATCTAGCTTTTTTGAACAACCAATTTTCCTTCATCCCCCCTCAAACTTTCTCCGAATCCACACAAATGGATGCATAAAAGGTAAAATTTCACGTGACAAATCAAACAGCAATCCATTTTATCTAAATCCTGAGAATCACGAATTCATTGCTTTGTTCAGACTGTGGTCATGACCGTACATACAATTTTGACAATAAATTAAATCAAGCTGCTCCAAAACATATTAAACGGTAAAAATCACCCAAACGCCAAGCACAAATAATCCTAGCAGCCTGGGACCACGAAGCAAATGATCAAGGAATGGTAAAGGGGAAGGGATCGACGGAATCACCCAACGGGGAAAGTGAGCAGGAAGAAAGCCGGTATAAGAGGAAACCCTAGTAAAATACTACTCAACTCACCACCTTCAGGAATCGCCTCCGAGCCCGGGCTCGCTCGCCCTTCTACTCCAGCATCTGTGGCTCCTCATTCTGACGCGCTGACTCGGATCAGATGTACTTTATATCGCGACCCGAGGCAGGATCGGGGCCTGGCCGGCAGTGCCGGAAGCGTTCTGATGTCTAACCGGGTCGGGTTAGAAGAACGATCCCGCTCAGATTGGTGAATTTTGGGTAAAAATATTACCTACGAATAGGGCCATAGACGAGTTGAGTTTGAGTGAGTTAAAGCTTGACTGATGTTCGGCTCGTTCAAAATTGCTCGTGTTGAAATTTGCTCATATTTAAAATTGGCTCGTGAACAGTTTGCTCGCGTTCGGCTTGATTTAAATATTTCAGTTCATGTTCAGCACGAAATTGGCTCTGTAAAATTAATCGAAAAAATAGATGTAGAGTGTTGGATTTAATTCTAGATCAAATCTATGCAAAAGAAGACGCATAACCATATTATCACATAAGATATTATGATTTAAATTTAGATATAAATATAAATAATTTATTATTATATAAATAATATATATAATATATTATTATATAAATAATTATATGATTTTTTTAAAAAATTTCGAGCTAAAGAAGAGCTAAACACGAACGAATAAAAAGTTGTTCGTGTTCGTATTCAGCTTTTTTACTTGATGAACGAGCCGAAGCCGAGCTTCTTAATGAGCCAAATATGAGTTGTTCACGAACAACGAACATTTTTGACAGCCCTACCTACGAATATGTTAGGTGTGAATACATGTAAATAGATGTGAATCAGTGATTGGGTGATATTGAAATGATATTGTTGTGAATATCACACAAATAACATCGACCTGCACATGTTGATATCGCACGTAATATTAGCTCAGATTCAGGCTTGAGTGGGTGAAGCGAGTCAGCATTTTATTGTTTCATCTAAATCAAGGCTTTCCTTGGATCAAATTTGACGTTGAAAACACTTGGTTGTATTTCTTAAGCAGCACTAAGAGTAAATATTTAAGTCTACAAAGTCATATGTACAATATGTTTAAGATAGTTTTAAATACATATCACTTAGAAATTTTTAATATTACATATTTCATAATTAAACCTTTCAAAATATTAAAAGAAGCACAAAAATAATACATCTTCACTGAAAAAGTAACCTCGTAATAATCTATCATCCGGTTTGCCCGCCGATCAACAATGGGTGTGGTGTAATCAGAATAACTGGGAAGACAACGGCAGAATTGTGGCGCACAAAGACTTGATGCCATTGAGGATAATAACCCTCTTCTTTCTCCCACTTCCTCCCACCCCAAACCATTGAGGAAACCATTCTTACGTATATTTACTTATTTAACATATACAAATTCATATTTATATGCATTCTACTCATATCTTTAACATCATATACAAAATAACACAATTATTATCTTCCCGGTGAAATACACATTTTTCATGCATAACGACAAAATTATAATTTGAATAAAAATTCAAATAAAAAAATTAAAATTAGATTTTATATTTATAAAATATATAAATAAAATGAAATAAATAAACAGCTAAACATAACTTATACAACTAGAGTTAACCATTCTACTATTTCCTGTCTGTCATCCTATTTCTTTATGTGATGTTTTATTATAAAATTATTGTTACTTTGCTGCTGATAGACTTAAAGTGATTCTTCTTAAGATCATTCAACCTGCTCAAGCTACTTTAATTGGAGATCGTGAAATTGCCGATAATATTATATTAGGAAATGAGCATCTTTATGGCTTTAATATGCTAGTAATTATGCTAAAAAAATTGCACTAAAATAATGTTACTTTGACCCCCAATTAATGAACTAAGGTAAAATGACACTTTCGTAATGTGGTACGGCTCACCTACCACATCTCACCTATCGCTCACCTACCTCCCACCTACCACTCTCTTGCTTTGTATAAATAGAGAGGGTGTGAGACTCAGGAGAGCAAGTGAAGAGGTCTTAAGCTACCACAAAGGAGGAGAGAATAGCTAGAGAGTTAAAGAGGAGGAGAGCATCTTGAGGCCTTGTATCTAGGCGTCGCTTGAGAGGGAGGCTATAGAAGGAAGATAAGGGCTCATATCTATGTATAAGCTATGCATTCTCCATTCATTTTGCCTTAGTGAACTATTTGATGGATTCCCTCCCGTGGACGTAAATCCAGTTGGATCGAACCACGCAAACGATCTGTGTTTGCTTGTGCTCTTTGATTTCTTTTCTATGCCAGGAAGTACATATCTCAGAACAAATAAATATCACTAAAGCTTCCAATAAGGTTCATTGCAAAGGATTGACATTCCTTGTATTTTCATTAATAGGATTGCTGCTTGCAATTCTGATGTTAATTTATTGTTATTATTAATAGTGAATTAAATGAATATTTTTCTTCTTCTTTTGGAATTAGGCAGGATTGTCCTCTATCTCATTATCTGTTTATTATCATTATGGATTCTCTTCATGTTATGATTGATAATTAATTGACCAGAAATAATTATGTTGACACTATAAATCATTTGATTGATACTGTTGGTATTCTTGTCTTTAGTAAAACTGCTTCTCATCACATTAATTTTATTTTTAACAATTTAATAATTTTAGTAAAGATTTTAATCTTTACATCAATTTTTTCTAAATATGTCATTACTATTTCAGTACGGTTGATAGCAACGTCTAGAAAATCAAACTGGACCAGTCGTTTAACTAATTCAATTGTGAACAGGTGGTTGGTCTTGTCCGAAACATATAATATCTCGTTTTCTGAGAGAGAGAGAGGGGGATAGGGCGCTACGGGGATCGGGAATAGGAAAGTTTATATTTTATATGGTTATTATTATTAACTTTTTATGAATATTAAAAAAAAATTGGGAATAGGATGGGCTACCATATGTCCTTATGGAAGAGAAAAAAATTTATTAAGATCACTCAAAAGTATTCTATTTATTCATTATTATTATGATATTATTATTATTATTATTGTATTAATTATGTCATCTCGATCAAACCAATGAACCTTGAATCTTTGTTCTTCCGATTTGATGTCTGGTTTAGTTTTGATAATAATCTTTAGTAGAGTATTTGCACTTTATGTGATCTTCCTATTAAACAATTATCACGGGATTACCTTGGTGTAACCATAAAACCTTCTAAGTTAGTCATTACTGATTATCATGAACTTATTGACTAAATTCATATTTGGCATACTGGCTGGAAGAAAAACTTTATTTGCTGTCCACAGACTTTAGTTAATTAAATTCACTATTTTGAGGTACTTATAGTATTGGTTTTGTTCCACTTTATTACTTAAAAGTTTGAGAAATAATTCTATTTGAATTTCCAAATTTTTTATTAATATTGATGATGATAAGAAGCTCCTCACTATTTCATGAACAAATACTACTTTGCCTATGCATGTAGATGGTCTCAGTTTTCCTTCTCTCAACTCTATTAATATTATGTGTAAATTTAAAATTATTTAAATATTTCAAAAGTCTTATTTTTATTTGAGAGATTGGACTTTTAATCATTATAGCTCTTTTTGGTATATAATATCCATTTTACATCTACTCCATTTTAAAAGAAACTTATCAGAAATGCTAATAAGTTTAGTGATCACAGAAAAATACATTAAGAAATTCATATCTATTTTTGATAAAATTGCACTTTAAAGAAATGTATTTCCTTTATTTTATTGCAGGAATGAAGATTTATAAGTGATTAAGGCAAAAAGCATGAAATGGAGCGAATTTGGATCAAAAAGGAAGAAATTTATGCAAATTGAACTAAGTCGCCGACCGAGCGAGATCGAGGCCGCCGACGGCGAGATCGTGAGGAGAATTTCGAAGGAATTATAACTACCTCGCCGACGAGCGAGCCCGAGCCCGCCGACAGCCGAGATCATGCTTGTTTGAAAACCTTCAGAAGCCCGTCGACGGCGAGGTCGTTTCCGCCGTCGGCGAGACAGATTAAAATGCAAATACTTTGAACACGGACACTTTTTGAAGAGGTGTTTAAGCACCCCTTGGACCTTTGCCTACCTCTATAAATAGAGGTCGAATTCTAAGTGTCTAGGTGTGTACTATTTTAGAGAGTACGAGTTTATTTTTGTGTCTTAAGTGAGTCCGTTGTTAGTCATTAGTGAGTTTCTTTAGTTTATTTGAGTGTTATTTAGAAGTTCTTTGTCTTTAGAAGGAAAAGTCGAAGGAACTTGAGAGTGCTGTAGGGAGGAAATTAAGATAAGTATCTTTGTTTATTGTTGTTAACTTTAAATGAAATCCATGCTTTGTTTTATTCGCATGCATTCTGAGTAGTTTTCTTAGTCTTTCTCCTTGTTTATGAAAATTATGCGGGTTGATAAAATTAAATAGAAGTACCTAATATATTAAAATAAATTGTGATAATTTTTACTTAAAACTTAATTTAATTTCAATACTGACAATTGAGTTGTTAAAATATGTTGAATTATCAACTATAGTAAAAATTACATCCGATATTCGGGAAGTCAAAACCTTGGAAGGAGGGTGCGAATAGATAGGGAAATATTATATATCGGACGTAGAATTGGACATTTTAGTGTGACGGACTAAAATATTCAATTCGGTCCTATTGTTTGAAGTCGAAGTGTAGATGTTAGCCTCGAGTGAGGGAACGTGAGAGCTCCGAAGTGGCGACGATATCCTCCCAAACTGCTATGGATTCGATAATCAAACATAGGATTAGTCGATGTTCTTTCTGCACTGGACCAAAGGGTAAAGAATATGAATGCTTTTATTTGTCACAATACAATTTAAGAATTCATTTAAATTCATCATTCACTTAATTTTCTAAAAACAAGGAGAATGATACTTTTTCGAATTATTTAAATCAACTTATTTCAAGCATTAGTTTACTTTAGTTCTTTGTAGTTACTTTAAATTTTCGTTTACTATATTAGTAAGTAATTCCTTTAAATTTAGGCGATAACAAATCGTTAAAAACTTCCATGTGGAATCGATAACGAGGACTCCACTAGAGCCTCGTATTACTTGATACGATACGTATACTTGCGTAGAATCCACATTATACATTAAATCATATATATATATATATATATATATATATATATATATATATATATATATATTTATTTATTTATTTAAAGCGGGATCAAGTTTTTGGTGCCGTTGCTATAAACATAATTTGCAAACATATTAAAAGTAGGTCATTTAGAAATGCTTTACATTTCTAAGTTATTGAAGATTGTCGTTTATTTTCTTATTTTGACCATTTGTTTTATGTGGTCTCTCATAAAGGAGAAAATTTTCCATATGGAGTCCGCACACAGCTTTGCATGAGGACTTCCAATAATATGCCGCTACGTAGGGTTATGTGGGGTTATTACAAGTGAAACTGCGGATGTTATTAGGAGGTTACTGGGGGTTATGACGGGGTTATTGCAGAGGTTAATGTAGGAGGTTATTAAAGTGGAACCGCGGAGATTATTGGGGGTTATTGAAGTAAAACCGCGAAGGTTATTGGATGGTTATCGCGGGGGCTATTGCAGAAAGTTATTGGAGTGAAACCACAGAGGTTATTGTGGGGTTATTGAGGGGCTTATTGCAGCATTATTGGAGTTAATGCCCCAATAACCCCCCAATAACCCCTCAATAACCCTCTCAACAATATTAGTGGTTCCACTCTAATAACCTTCGTGGTTTCATTGCAATAACATCTGCTGTTTCATTTTAATATTTTTTTAGGTGAGCCCGATATAACACACATTGCGACATATTATTGGAATCTGCACCTAAAACTGCGCACATACGCCGTACATAAAATTTTCTCCTCATTAAGAGCATTTTGGTGATTCTACTTTTATTTGATTTAATTTTCCTCTTAGTATGAAGCTTAAGGATATTTAGAATGATTGTTGGAATTTTTTCCCTAATCTTAATGCTAATGATTTTTGTACTGAAGTTATTTGTAAGATTCCTATTATCAATGACCCTACTTGTTTTTGGAATAATGATTCAATCTATCATCATAAAACTGTTTATCCTTTTGCTTATAACTCTTATCATTTAGTTAACTGGTTTAACCTCCTTTGATTGAAAGAGTTTTTCTTAAATTATGCTCTTCATATGTGGAAGTTATTATTAAGGACCTCAAAACTTATGATATTCTCTTCTAAGTGAAATAAATGTTAATTCTACTCGTGTTTTATGTTTGTATGATTTTGAAACAGGTGATCTTTTCTTCTCTTAATGCAATTTTTTAAGCTTGCTTCTTAAAAGATATTTGCTTGATGTAAATTGTTTCATTGTTCCTAGTAATAAGTTAGGTGTGACTCACAATTTTTTTAAAATCAAATTATATTTTAAAAAATAACATGTCAATCTTTAAAAAAAAAATCTTCTTTTTTTGGGGGGCGCATCTTCTGTATAAAATATTTGGTCCTACAATTGAGCGTGTCGATCCAAAAATTCAAAATGATCTCGATTTGATCTGTGATGCCCTAGCTTGGAAATCCATCAGTCAGTCTCTCTCACTTGAAAAAATATCACATCAGGACTCCGCACGTAGAGATACGTGTGGAGTCCAATCGCTACGTGCGGAGTCCAATGTTGGGAGCCACGTGGAATCCCGACCCCATCAAGGAAAAGAGAAAAAATTATACACGCGAACCTGGTCCGATGGAAACCTGACTAATATTCCCGGTCGTGCAACTCGTCCCACATCCAGGCAAAAAATAAATATCACCTAAATAACATAATAAAGTCTCATTACCACCACAAAAACACATGAGTAATGCGGAATAACACCAAAGAAAATTTCTGTAACAACGTAGAAAAACACGGGGGAATATTCCATAACACCGCAGTATAACATTAGGAATATTCCCATAACACAGTCTTTTTATTGTGGTGTTATTAATGTGTTATTCAGGTTTTATTGTGGTGATATTGATGTGTTATTATGATATTATAACACCGAAGATATTTTTCCATATTATTCCGCATTATTTAAGTGCTATTGTGGTGGTATTAATATGTTTTTATATTATTATAACACTGAGAATATTCCTCAGTGTTATTTCACATTATTCAAGTGTCATTGTAGTAATATTGATGTATTATTGTGTTGATCATGACAACAGAAATATTATCATAACAACACTGTGGATCTATAACACTTCAGAATAACTCATAGCTCTTGATTTAATATTTTTTTCCTCTCACCCACCTCATGGAGCCGTTTGAGATGGAACTCAACCATAGAACGCGCAACCCTAATTCCACAAAGCAATCCGGAATCATGACGACGGCGGTGAAATTCTTCGCTGCCGACCCTATCGCCGCTGAACGCCGATGCGACAACGAGTTATGCTCCTCTCGCAATCAGTGGCCTCTCCACTACGTCGGTCACCGCGCCAATTTTCGACACCTCTGCACATCCTGCGTTCTACGCCACCATCGTGGATTCTTCTGCTCGGTCTGCCTCGAGGTCCTCGACTCACCTCCGCCCCCATCCGGCGACACCGCTGTCTCCGATATCGCTCGCTGCATCCGGTGCCCAGCCGCCGCCCACTTCTCCTGCCTTCCCGATGAGTCTGTGTTCAATTACCTTTGCCCTATCTGTGAAGATCCTGAGGGGTTCTCATACTTTCCGGTTGGGGACGATGCGATCGACGCAGCGGCGGCGAGGGCGCTCCTATCGGCTTCGCGAATTGCGGCGGCTTCGATGAGCAGGGCAGCAGCTGCAGCGAGGTTGGATGCGGAGAGGAAGATGAGGCTGGCCATGGTGGCGAGGAATACGGCGAAAGAGATGCTGGAAAGAGTGATGCTTCTGTCTAGTAAGAGGAAGGAAGGGATGGAAGTGGCCGAGGTGAAGGGTCGAATGAAAGAAAATTCTTCGTCGGGGAAGAAAAATGCAGCTCTGAAAGTTAAGAAGAAGAAGAAGAAGAAGAAAAAGATGATTACTTTGAACTCTCCAATCGGCTTGTTAAAAAAGTCCTAGAAAGGGTTCACAACTTTGTCCAAGGTAAGGAATTTTTTAAAATCGGCAATTGATTTTCACTGTTTCATCTTGAACCGTAGCATTTTCGTTATTTGTAGCCAGATTTAGGGGCTATTTGTTGGCAGCAAAATTAAATCAATCTAAATTTGTAAATTGCTGATAATGCTTCAGTTAATTTGGTCATGAATGCTTAATCGTCAATATGTGTGATTTGTTTTAATTTACTCATCTATTTGGCATTTAGTTAAATAATTAGGGAATTAGAAGTTTGGAATTTTATTTGGATTCGTGATTTATATACAAGTAATTTGAGTCTAATGTAAAAACAATTTTTTATTTGGAAAAAAATATAAACGACAATTGTTGTGAAAGCTTGATTAGTACCAGAAGATTATGTGGATTAATCAAAAAATGATGCGGGGATTAGATAATAAATCTACAACTAACTGTGATTTTAATAGAAAAGTTAATGATAGCTTAATTGTCGGTTGTTTAGCAATTGGACCATGAATTCATGATTACAATTATTTCATAAGGTTATTTGTGCTAATTAGCGCTATGTCCATGAATCATTTTCTAATTAATCTATGAAATAGTTCCGTTGCAGTACTGAATGCCTAATTTGAATCATTAGACACTAATTAAAACTTAAAATTTATTAATTTTATAATTATAGTTAAATTATTAACTAACTAGATAGTAATTAGTTTATTAATTGGTTTATTGTTTATTAATATTTTAAGAAATTAATAATTTATTTTAGTTGTCTATTTATTTAGTAAAACTAGGGATAAAGTTAATGATGATGGTGTATATTTATTGAGTAGTGACGTTTCTTATTAATTAGTAAATAAGATATAAATCTAAAATCCAATATCCATAAGTAATTAAACATAGAGTAATTAACTCTTAAGTAATTGATTAATTTCTCAACTTATCTAATTATTTTAGAAATAAATCTTTCTTTCTGTTGCAGCTCTCTCACAGTCATGTCATTGACTGAAATTGTTGAATCACTAATTCATGCCTTTAGCTAGAGTTGGTAAATCTTTATCTGTTGGATTTGGCTGATCGGGTTAAGTCTGGGATTTTCTGACTTATTAACTCCTAAAACCCAATTTTGGTGTTTGTTAGGTCTAGGTAGTAAAACACTTAAATCTACATACCTCTCTCTAATGACCAATTTGAGGTTTCAGTTTGTGCAACATTAATGTCAATGATAAATGCAGTCATTCTATATCTCAATGCAACTAATTTGCTTTGTGGACGAAGATGCAACAATATTCCTGTTATGTTAAATCTTGGTGATATAATTGATCAAGAATTAGCTTAAAGAAATGCTAAATTCTTTTCTATTTGGTGTGTACTCCTGTGGATTTTTATGCTTTTAGTAAAGTTTGCTTTTGTTAAATCGTAATTATAATGACTATATTATATAAATAATGGTGTGTGATAAATCAGGTAATGATAAATAAGGTGGGTGTTATAGAAATGAAGACGTTAATATGGATGTGTAGTTAATAAATCTTTGGTTTATGATTGATATTGTAGCCATTTGATTATCAGATATTTTTAATATTATTTGGAAAGTTCAAAAAATATTTAAGTATTGAAGAAGTATATTGGAGAATTAATTTGGTTTTATTCTGGAAAGATATGGTACAAAAATAATTCTTTTATAAAAAATTAATTTAAAAATATGGAGAACAATTGAAGTATTTTCATACAATTTTTTTTTTATCTTAAGAACATAGATGATCATGTACTACAAGAATTGATTTAGTGCGCCTGATGAAAAAAGGTTGTGTGAAGGTAGGCTAAAGTTTTTAAAGATATGATTGCTGAAGTATCTCCTAGTACTAAGTAGTTTTAGTGTGAGAACTTTGATTTTTATTACTTTGTATTGATCATAAAAATATTTTTGAATTATAAAAAGATACTGAAAGTGAGGTTTCTTGGTATATGCTATTTATAGTTGCTATAATTCTAATATGTGGAATATTTGCTAAAATAAATGGAAAATTAGAATAAAAGAAAAAAATATATATTTTGAAGCTATGATAACTGAAAGGTCCTATATTTATTATATAGGAGAATGGGATTGTAGATGTGGATATAAAGTTGGGTGGGTATATTGAATGATTATCTTGTGATAATTACTCGATAAGGGAATATCTTAGAGGTATATACGTAAAATTATAAACTTACAATTAAGTTGGCTACAGAATATGGATCCAAGTGTTAGATATATGAGAGAAAAAAAAAAAAAAAAAAAAAAGAAACAGTGATTGTTAAATTGAGTCTCTTATTTCTTCTCGCCTGCCTGAGTGCTCCCAATTTCATAGGAGTTGTCTCAAGTTATGCTCTCTCAACATTCAAAGGACTTCTTCCAAATTTTTAAGATGGTCACTATTTTGTCTTTTTCTCAACTTTATGCTCTCTCAACCTTCAAAAAAACTCCTTCCAAATCTTTAAGATGGCCTTTACTCTTTATTTTACAATTATGTCGTTCATTTCCAACAAGAAAGTGTCATGTAGATTGAATTATAAATTGCACTATTTAGAATCAAATGCATGACTAGATCTTAATATTATTTCTTGAGCTTTATAACACATGCCTAAAAGCTTGGTCTGGAGCAACTTTTTGTGAAAATTGAAGGGAAAAGAAGGGAAGGTTTAAACTTCTATATCATGTGACCCAAAAAGAAATCCAATTTTGTTCAGATTTTATCTGTTTTGAGTTCAGATTCAAGTCAGTTTAGGGTGACTGAAAGTGTCCTAGTATTTTTTTTGTTTGTCTGATGTGATATGAAAGAGGGTAATTTTTTTTGTAGAGGTAGGTTTTAGCACAACAGAGGCTGAAAGAGTTCAGTAGTTGCTATTGATGCAAGTCAATGCATGTCCGACCCCACTCTAATACATAAAGTAGCTATTTAAGCAATTCCATCCCATTCATCACTTGCTTTCTATTTAATATAAAAGATTTTCACTTAATCCGTGCCTTTTCTTTTAATCATAGCAAGTTGTGAAAGAATGCTTTTTGTTATCCCGGGAGAAGAGGAAGCAATATCAATATCATTGCCAAATATATTTATAATGTTAAGTAGTTTCTTGAAGATTTCTCTTTTACTAAACTTTTCCATATCATGTTTACATTTAACTTAATCTTATTAATATTTCCCAGTTTGTAAAAAATTGCAATTTACCTTTCTGTGGATTGGCATCCAACTTTTCACTCCATTTGTTAGATCCTTTTTCACTAAGATTATGAATTTCCTTTTTCTGGAAGAAGAAAGATAAGGTATTCTCCCGAGATCAAGAATGAGCTTGAGAATTGATTACTTTTTCGAGCATTTACGTTTTAGAGAGATCCTTCGGTGCCTAGACGAGAAAGATGAGCTTAGACTTTAAGAGAAAAGAGAAAACATAATGGATGAGAACTATTCTATGTGACATTGTAAAGTTTGGTCAGGATTTCATTTGGATGGGATCCTTTTTGTGTGAACAAAAATTCCCTACTGTTTTGCAATCTGCCTGTTAGCCACGCATATAATTTCTTTTTTTTCTCAAACCAAACAAAAAAACATGTAGTCCTGCATTTATTTTGTACTGAACCAAACAACTTCAAAGTATTCCAAATACAAGACATCACTTTTATGCTGCATTTCTTTTTCAGCAAGCAAAACAGTCCCTTAAAGTCTCCGTAAAGGGTACTAATACTTTATTAAACAAAATGAGTTGAATCCAAAAGCTATAATAAGAGCGAGAATTTTGGTCCCATTGAGTATCCTAAAGAATGAGTTTACAAAGACTCTTGACCAAACTACTTTAAATAAAGCCGGGTGACTGTAACTGAGCTATAGAGAAACAATAAAAAAGTTAAAAGCAATTATAGAGAAATTCTTGCTAGATTCATATTATTTTGCTATGCCCGAGCTCAACTATTAACCTTTTATTTTTGGATAAGGATTGAGTTTGACACTTGATAGAATTGGCCGCATAATACAACTACGCAGTAAATTCATAGGTTAAACTTACCTATAACTAGCTGGGTACCATCCGAGCTCGTCTTGAAGTCGAATTCTAGTCATGGAACTGCATATAAGTTTCAAATTGAGTAAAAAAAACAAGAAAAAGGTTTCAAATTGAGTATGAATACTTTTGGAGAATTTCTTTGATGAGAACTTCACTGAAAAATACTGAGTTAAAAAGTTCTTTGCACGAATAACCTTGATTAATGGGTAACTTTGTAAGTTCCTCGGTCAAATTTAGTAACTTAATATTGAAGATCAAGTTAGGACCAACTTATGTGGCTTGTCTGAGATGTATTTCTATGTGACTTGAGGCTTTAGTTGATTTTAGGCTATGCGAGTTCCGAATTGGAGGCAAGTGAAGTCTGTTTTTATTTCAAGAACTTCTTGAACCCAATTTGTCCTCATAATGACTTGATTAACATAACCCGTTGCATATAGGTGTACAATTGCCTTTGATTTTATTTTGCAGATGATCTGATTATGTTTTATTTGTTTGCAGGTCTGTTCATTTCTAGGACCAGACATGGAATTATTCACGAGATTTGGGCGTAAATTCTTTGATGCCTTCTGTAAGCGCATCCTCTCTGGCTCTGTATGTTAGATTTTTCTTTTTCTTTGAGGGAGATGATGGGATTGCATGAAAGAAAAAGAAAAATAAAAAAATGAAAAGCTTGAAGATTACAAAGCAACCCATAAATTTGTTTGGATCTCACTTCATTTCCCATGCTTTCCTTCAATCCAAACAAAGCTTAATTTCCTCTTTTTTCCCATTTCATTTTTGTATGTAGTCCTGTTTTCGGCCTCTGAATTTTAACATTTGGAGCCCTTCTCATGATGAGTTTCTTCATGTATGCCCTCCATAACTGGAGAAACTATTTGAGCACTTTTGCAAATATATTCATTGTACTAGAGTCCATCAAAATTTTTAGTTGATTTGATTGCTTTTGCAGCTTTAATTGATTAAAATTCTTTTTTAATTTTGATTTATCATGATGTCCTCAGGGTTGTAAACGAGCCGAGCTTGAGTGAGCTCAGGCTTGGCTCGTTCGGCTCGTTCGAAATTGCTCCAGTTTGAAATCGGCTCATGAACAGTGTGTTCGTGTTCAGCTTGATCTAAATATTTCAGTTTGTATTCGACTCGAAATTGACTCGTTAAAATTAATTGAAAAAAATAGATGTAAAATGTTGGAATCAAACCTGAACCAAATCTATGCAAAAGAAATCACATAACCACATTACCACACAAGCTATTATGATTTAAAATTAGATAAAAATATATATAATATATAATTATATAAATAATTGTATGATTTTTTTTTTATTTCGACATAAAACGACCCTAGCACGAGCAAACAAAGAGTTGTTCGTGTTCGGTTTGTTTAAAATTCGAGCTTAAAAATTTTTTTTTGTGTTCGACTCATTTACTTAACGAACGAGCCGAACACGAGCTGTTTGCGAACAACGAGCTTTTTTGGCAACCCTAGATATGCGAGCCTTGGTTAAGAACTGAACATCACAAGTTCCTTTTAGGGGATTTTAACCTCTTTACTTTTATGGCTCAGGGGTGCTATTCATTGCTTTAATGAACTTATATAGTTCAGATTATAATGCCTTATGAGGCAAACAACCACTGTTATGTAAAAATTAGATATTAATTTTTTAGTGATTGGGGTTAAATGCTTTTTCTTACACCTCTATCATTATTTAATTATTAATTTTAAAGAGGAGTTCAATTACTATTCATGGCTAGGTTTTGAGAGGCAGTCATGAAGGAGTGGAAACTAAGGTGGTGTGCCCCTTATTAGAATTAATTATGCATAGTTTACTCATTTGTTTTGGCATAATTTTAATGATAGCATGTACTAAACTGAAAATGTGTGGTTGGTATGGTTGGGAGCACGTTAGGAGCAAGATAGATAGCCTCTTTAATGGGTGCATTGAGGGGTATAAACGAACTGAGTCGAGTTCGAGTCACCCCCTGACTTGAGCTTGAGCTTGATTAATTAATCGAGTTCGAACTCGAGCTTCACTCTGCGAGTTCTAGACGGCTCACGACCGGCTTGTTTAGTATGAAAGAGAAAAAAATTATTAATTTAAGCTAGTATTATAAAGAAATGGCAAATAAAATATTTATGATATAATTATTAAGAAATAGTTTTAAGAAATAATTTGATATAAAGTGTAAAATATATTTTAAAACATAATTCAAAGTAAAAATTACTTGAAATTTAATATATTTTAAGCATATTTTTTAATAATTATTTTTTAAATGAGTCAGGGGTTGACTTGAGCTTGGCTTGTTAGCTCATTGAGCTCTATTTAGAAGCCAGTTATTAAGTCGAGTTTGAGTCAGTTTGAATCAATTTTTTTAATTTTTTGATATCACTCATCAGCAGAATAACAAGATTTTTTTTTATTATTATAACTAGAGTACTTCCAAGTTCGTAATTCATTTAAAATTGAAGTTCATTTCAGAAGGGATAAGAGATATATGATCTCTTATGAAATATAAGATTTGATGTGAATTTTAAGTGAACATTTGTTATTGGATCTTTATTATTCCTTCATTTATCAATCTTTTAGAAAATGAAGTGGAGGATGAAGAAAGAGAGGTAGAGGGTAAATATATTCTAGCTAAAGATATACATTTCCTAGGGTTAAATCAAACTTCTTCTTTCTAATATGCATTTTGAATAATTTGTTCTATTTATTGATTAATAATGGGTTTTGGAAAAAAAAATAATAATAAAATTAAAAAAAATAAAAATAAAAACTCATTCCATATAATAACTTTATTGGTTGTTACATTAGAACAAACAAATTAGTTTCCATGAGTGTAGTTATGTTTTAAGGTGGAGCAAACTTTTTTATGTAAGAAAATAATGTATTCATAATTTTAAAATAATTTGATAAATTAATGCAATAGTCTCATATGTTCAAACATATTAGCATTAATATGAGATAAAATTAAATTTGGATATAAATTAAAATATAGTTGCTCATGACATAATTTGTTTTCTAAGCTTTCATCAAAGATTTTGCCCAATTTTAACATATATATATATATATATATATATTTTTTTTTTTTTTTTTTTTTTGTGAAAGAGCGTTAATGCTTCTTACGCGTTTCAATCGAAAAAGAATACGAAAGAAAGAATAGAGTTTCTCTAAACACCCTATACAGCTCGCACGAGAAAAGAATGCTATAGGAGCTACATCGAGGGAGGGAGAAGGACCAGTCTACACACCAAATACAACTCACATACAAAAAAGAGAATATAAAGGCCCTCCAACCTCCCAAAAAAAGAACAAAAACAACAAAAAACAAAGAACAAAAACAAACCAAACAAAGAACATCCTAAGATAGAAGCATTTAATCTTTTTAAGGTTAAATTTTAAATGCTATTCGGATTAGCCCTACAATAATATATTTCTTATTATGATTTTTTTTTTAATTTTTGCATATGATGAACTAGAGAGAATAACATTATATAAGAAAATATAAGGTACTCTTATGCATAGAATAATATATTAATTTTAAAAAATGCATAAATTATTGTATTATAAAATAAGTAACAACATGAGTTATACGAGGTGTTATTACACCAAACAATCAAAATATTATTTCAACCTCTTCCAAACCGGTAGCTCAACATCATCGGGTTTTAAGCTAATATACAGGCACTCCTTATGTTTTATCAAAGATTCTAGAATTTTGAAATTACATCCATGCATAAATGCCAAACCAATTACATACAACCAATCTCAAAACTGAAAATCTATAAAAAAAACCTAAATGTTATAACTAATTTTATAATATAACAATTAGAGGGCTAATTAGTTTCATCATAATATACAATCAAGAATATAGAGAATCCATAAGCAACCATGCATATTCATATTAATATATTATCTAAACATGAGATATTCTTAAAAAATTCAGCCAATTATGGCACTGGTACCACTCATCAACAAGAAATTAAAAAAAATAATAATAACATCTCATAGAATAGAATGACAAGAAATTTTTCTTCAAAATTGATTATGCAAATATTTTAATGAAATATCATCTTTAGATGAATTTTTTTAGTAGATAAAATCTATTTGTATGGATTTTTTATTTATTTATGGATTTAAACTTTTCTTCAATTCTAATTATTGTCTACAATTTGACTTGATAATTTTTAAATAAATAATTATAATTTAATGAATTGCGCTGAATTTCTAAATTTGATGACTAAATTCATGGAATTTAATATTGTGTAAGACAATACATTTCAAGTTAGACATCTAATAAAGATTCAGTGGAAATTTAAAAATATAAGGAGATGATTCAACTCATTCATAATACTTTGATTTTATTGGTGAGAAAAAATTTGCATGACTGCGCCACAATTATCCCACCATTAATAAAACTAATGTAGAATATCATTATACGATATCTCAAGCATCATTACAAACATCCATGGAATGTTTTCTACATGGATAAAGTACTAAAAAATTTTATGTATGACTTCAATATAAGTCCAATAATTGAAAGAAAGAGTTTTTCTATATTGAGATTCTCTACTTTGATATTCAATAATTTTGATTTGATAAAGGGTAAGTCTACAGTCTCTATGATTTAAAAAATGATGAATGGAGGCTTTACTATATGATTTTATTTTTTTCGGTTATAATAGTGTTGAATTTATATACATTTTAAAAAGACAAAGATGACTTCATGCATACTACGATCATAAAAGTATTATTGTGAAAAAGGACAATTTCCTAAATATCTTTATAGAATTGCCCAAGAAGAAATTAGATGATAGTCATCTCCATTAATGTCTAATAGATTTTGTTCAGATTCTAAGATTGTAGAGAAAGACTAAGGAGTGTATTGATATTTTTTATTTTAAATTTCTTGAGAAGATGTCTCAGCTGATTTAATTTAGTGATGATCCGTATAAATATTGTGTTAAACAAATCATTCTCGGAGCAGGATTAAAATTGCCCCAACTTCTTCCTCTCCCTCGATGAAAAGAGGCATCACAATTAAAATTAGGAGGGGTAATAGGACCCTTCGCTTTGGGTGTTATCCACCTTGAAAATCCTTGGGAAAAATTCGCAAGGATATCATGAATTTAGCTTCTAAACAAACTTTTGCACCTTGGCATGACAAGCTCAATTATCCATTTTCAATTTTGACATTTAATATATAAAAAAGGTGACTATAATTCTCTTTTTAATTCTTTAACGTGTGAATTGTTGTAGGGATTCTCAAGGGTGGATAACACCCTGAGAGAAGGCTCTCATGACCCCTCCTAATTTTAATCATGGTGCCTCTTTTCTTTGGGGGAGAGGAATATACAGGGCAATTTTAATCCTCCTCCAAGAATAATTAGCTTAATACAACATTTATACGGATCATCACAAAATCAATCAGTCGATGCATCATCTTCTCAAGTAAATCAAAAACAAACAAATCAAAACACTCCTAAATCTTATTCTGCAATCTTAGAATATGAACATAAATCTAGTATTTGCACTAAAGTAACTAGTTCACATATCTTAGACTTTAATGGAGATGAAAATCATCTAAATTATCCTTGGGCCATAGAATATGAACATAAATCTAGTATTTGCACTAATGTTACTAGTTCACATATCTTAGACTTTAATGGAGATGACAATCATCTAATTTATCCTTGGGTAATTCTTCAAAGATATTTAGGAAAGTCATTTTTTCACGAGAGTACTTATATGATCATAGTATGTATGAAGCAATATTAATCTCTTTAAAATGTGCATAAATTCAACAAAGTCATAACAACAACAACAACAACAACAAAAATTCTATTGCATATAATAAAGCCACCATTAGTCATATTTTAAATCATAAAGAATTGAGAGATACCCCTTGTCAAATCAAAATTGTTGAATATCAAAGCCTAGAATCTCAACGAAAATGAACAACGTTTACTTTTAATTATTGGACATGTATTCAACTCATGCATAGTATATTATCCACAGAAAACATTCATATATTGTAACGCTGCTTGAGATCGTGTCTAACAATACGCAATCACATAAATTCTTCCGAGACCAATAAAATCAAAATACTCTAAATAGTTTGAAATCATCTCCTTATATTTCGAAAATTTCCACTGAATCTTTCATACATCATCAATCAAGAATGTATTTCTTTACTCAAATGTAAAATTCCATGGATTTAGCCATGAAATCTAGAAATGTGACACAATTCATTAAATCATAAATATTTGTTCATAAACCATGCAGTTAAATGGGAGACAAAAATTATAATTGAGGAAAATTTTATATCCATTGATAAAAAAATCCTTCCTAATAAATTAAATTTACCTAAAAATCCTACTAAAGAGAGAATTTTATTAAAATCTTTGCATAATCAACTTCAAAGAAAATGTCCAAACAAATTAGCAGAAAAAATCAAAAAGAGGATGTACAAGCAACAAGCTGAATTATTTTCTGAAGAAGACTAAATGAATCAAGATAATAAGACAACTGTGGTTAGCGAAGTTGTATAAAAAAACTGGGATGATAAAAGAAATAATAAATTCTCAGGAGAAGTAAAAAATAAGTGTCCTCACCACTATTAGTCTATACCAATAAATTTTAATCTATCCAAGTTTCCAGCGCATCCCAGCATCGTTCTAGATCAATCCAACATTAAAGATAAACATTATAAGCACTCATGCAAAAAAAAAAAAAACCTTGTACTTTTATTGTATAATGTAATTTAACTTATAATTTTAAGTCTAGAGCTGGTCTTGTAAGTCTGTTTACATAGAATTGTTGTTGGCTTTAGGGAATTGGAAATTTCCAAGTGCAAGTTTAGTGTGTAGTGTTAGTGACTACTTCCAGTCTGTAAATTTTCAAGTATTTGTATTAATAAAGCTTAGTGTTAGTGTATGCCTGCATGCATGTATGTACTTCATTTTAAATGACATTATATTAAAGATATCATAATTTGAACCAATTGAGCATATTGCATGTGTTTGATATTTGATAATAAATGAGATAAATACAAATAAAAATTTCAGCTCTATTCAACAGTTAACAAATTGAAATAAGAGCCAGTTTTTTTTTCTTCTCATTTTTTATTTATTTCTTTAGTTTGGAAACCCTAAACTGACAAAGGCTTATGCTAAAAGGATAAAGCTTCAGGTTATAAAGTGATTCATAACAAGCCAAAAGATATATGTATGACAAGTCTTGAAAAGAAACAAAACCATAACAAAACAAAATAATCGGCCGAGTGAGGCCACAGGACGGACAGGATAATTTTTCTAGTAAATTTTACAGTATTCATATTTTTATAATACTATATACATTCTTTTATATCAATGAAAATATAAAAATATATATATCAAAATTAATACAAGCAAATCTTTATCCACTAAGTGGGGTAGATTACATGAATCTTTCTTGTTCTTTGTGTCTTACTTGTCATATTTTTGTTCGAGTTGTTTGGATTGGTGAAAAAATAATGCATTATAAAATAAAAAGAATGCAAGAGTAATATCTTGTACTTAAGATATTTTAGTTTGGTTCCGTGCAAAATAAATAAATGATTTTTTTTTTTTTTGTTTGAAATAAAATGGAAAATGTATATTTCAGTAATGTGTATGCCGCCGAAAGCGAAGGCGATGGTGATAGGCAGGGTTGCAACGTGGCAGCCGGCAATAGCAGGCAATGGGCAGTGGTGGCCAGGCAGTGGCAGCATCCTACAAGCGGTGTTGGCGATAACAGCCGACGACGGCAACCGATGGAGGGCAATGGTGGGTGGTGGGTGGTGGGTGGTGGCTGAGGGCAGCTGGCGGGGGTGGCTAGCGAATGACAACAGCGACACCTGACGCTGATAACTGAGAGCAGTGGCGCGCTAGCAGCAATAGTCTGCAGGGCGGCAGATAACACTTTACGTTCAGTTGTTTTAAATTCGGCCAAATCAACCAAATTCCAAATTTAGGAAAAATGAATGAGGAGGTGAATTTCAAATACAACACTATTTTACATTAAATTTCAATTCCTGACAAACAAAGGACTGAATTTTCAAAACTTGTGCATTTGGAAAGCAATACACTGTTTAGTCCACCACACAAGCCCTTAATTTTAATAAATTAAGATTTTTACATCCCCGAGTCTTTCATAAGTCTACCTTTATCTTTCTGAGCATAAATCAAAGCTAAAACATCTGTTCTACTAACTAGATCATTAGATGGCCGATGTCTAATATTACGAAACCATCTAATGCGACTCTCTCTAATCTTGTCTACCACTGGAGCTACTCCAACCCTTTCACGAACATATTTCTTTTGTATTTTATCTCTAAGTGTAGAAGCAGTCATCCACCTGAGCATCGCAGCAACACTTATAAGCTAATTGAATGCATCTCTTTTGTAGACCAACATTCTACGCCATAAAGTATTGTGAGTTTCACCATCTTATAAAATTTTCCTTTTAATCTAAGCAGTATTTTTCTACCACAATGCCCGACACATTTCTCCACATCAACCATCCAACTTGGATTCTACTAATAACATCCCCATCTATATCATCATCACTTTGAACAAAAGACTCAAGATATTTAAAATTTTCACTTTTTTTTAATGACTTGATCACTCATTATTACAAACCTACCACTAGATCTAATGTCATTAAAATAACATTCCACTTATTCAATTTAGACCCACTGAAACAAAATCTTCTAAAGTTGACCTCCATCAGTTTTTCCTAAACTCTCTCTAGTCATCTCCACAAGATGATTGTAATAAGGGATAAACCAACCAGACATATCCATGATATGGGCATAAAGCAAATCCATGATGTAATTGAATTGAAATAGGAAAATACTTGGCCAATTGTCCTTGTGATTGAGAATTAGTAATAACTATATTAAACATATCTTTAATGAATTGAATATAAGGAATAACAACATCTTTCTTTTCTAGAACTCTCCAAAGCACTTTTCTTGGAATCTTATCATAAGCTTTTTCTAAACTTACAAAAATCACAAGCAAATCCCCCTTACTCTCTATGTACTTCTCCATGAAACCTCTCAATAGTAGAACTTCCATGGTAGACTTGCACGGCATAAATCCAACTAATTTTGAGAAATTTTTGTTATGTTTAATACTAACAAATCATTCATTAAGAAAAAAAAAATCTTTTATGGATAAAAAGAAAATCTTTTATACATAATAGAAAATATGCTGAATAAAATACCTCTTGATTACACATTTTTTTTATATAATGAATTTGAAGAAAATAAAGTGATGGTAAAGCCAAATAAGATATGTGATGACTTGTTCAAATGAGATAGGTAATGGCATATTAATTTCACAAGTTAGATAGCTTGGTACTAAATTAACTCATTAACTACCCTAAGGCCATTATAAAGAGAATCTTGTCGCCGTTATATAAAAAATGTCTCCATACATTATGTCAATGTGTATTCTAAATTATGTAATCAAGAAATATATGCAATATAACAATGAAAGTTCTGAAAAAATAAAGTCAACATGCATATTGATTGTAATAAATTAGAGCGGGAATAACTAATTTCTCAATTTGTACAAGCTAAGGAATGATAATTCTGACTGGAGGTTCTATATGCTCATACTCATCAGCATCCTGCGTCTTTAGCTCATAAGGTGGTGTAATAATATTATCAAGCGTAACAAAAAAACTCAAAACGTCAAATTCTAGAATGATTTAACAATCAAAGCCCTAAGCATTAGGCTAAGCTTAACCTCAATCTTGTGAAGTTAATGCAACATAAGTAGATGGGACAAGTAAGGTAAATAGATCTAATGAAAGTGGGTATGAAATTTGGGCAAGTGAAGTTTGTAATGGTGTTGACTGATGCAACCTAACATAATTATTATATGGATGAGGACATAATGAACGATGAAACACATGGCCATCAAATAATTTGTAATGAATGCGGTGCCAAACATAATGGCATAGCTTAAGCAATAATGTTCTTCATAATGTGCTTCATAAGGAGTATGACTTGATTGATTACGAAAAACTAATCAAAATAAAAGCGATGTAAAATCATGTTAGGAAAAGATTATAGATTTTGCAAACCCTCAATTAATCTCTGTGAATAATGATATGAAGATATCATATGAAGATATATTTAGACATTAGCAATTAAATAAGTACACCAAAAATTCTCTCCAAATGAGAGTTTCTAACAAATGAAGATAATTTTTCACTTATTGCTAGCTCCTAAATACATCAAGCAATATTTATTAATCATAAATCCTTGACTGAAATTTGATTTAGTTTATTTACACAATGTGATTCTTCTAAGAGATAATGTAATCGACTGAGAGATTCGAAAGAAATTCCATGTGCCCTGCGTGACTACTCATTTATAAATACATACATCTAGTTGCCACCAAGCATCTCTAGACACAAAGCAAGGGGGAGACTCGACGAGTGTAACAGAACTTGAGCAGAAAGCAACTTACAGCAAAATATCTCTAATAAGCAACTTCCACTAAGGTTTGCCTCATGAACATATAGCATCTGTGAAATATCAGGTTTCTTTCCTGCAGCTCCGTGATAGCCTGAACTAATTAAATGCTTCAACATTATACAATAGATCATAGGCAGAAAGTGACATGCAGTAATTTAGCAACTGTAATAATCAAATTGAAAAACGGTGCAGCAAAACAATAAAAATAAATAATACTACTACCAAAATTTGAACATCAATAGATTTGCCTTTGTAATCAAATACTGGAGCTTTCTTTCCTGCTGCTCATGAAACCTTTCTTGACATGTTTTTCAATCCACAACCAACACATTTTAAAATGACAGTGTTTGTGGTCGGCTCTGGTTTTATAACAAATTTCACTCCCAGGAAATCTCTAATGTTTCTTAGTGTTCCAATGCTGTAAGGCGTGAGCTTTCCAACGCGAACCTTAGAAACATCGGGCGGGCAAAGAGCACAAAGAAGAAATAAGAGACCCTGCAAATAATTCAAATATGAATTTTACAGACAAAAGAAGGGAACTTTAAGGCTGCCTAGATTGAATGAATTAAATGAAATCCAGTTAAGATGCAGTTTGATTATGAATATGAACTCCCCTATTCAAGATTTGAAATCCCCCTTTTGAATTCAATTTAAACATCAAATCAGAAGCTAAGAATAAAAGGAACAAACAACCACAGAACTATGAAATTCATCTACTGCGTGAAAAGTAACTTGTCAAATCAAAAAGATAATTTTAGGATGATAACAACAACAAAACCTTTATCCCACTAAGTGGGGTCGGCCACGTAAATCCTTTTTCTCCATTGCGTCCTCTTTAGTATCATATTTTCATTTAATTCTAATAAATTAAGATCATCCTTTATGCAATATACCCAAGTCTTCGTAGGTCGACCTCTGCCTTTCTTAACATAAGTCAAATCTAAAACATCTACTCTCCTAACCGGATCATCAAATGGTCGACGTTTAATGTGACCAAGCCATCTACGACGACTCTCTCTAATTTTGTACGTCACATGAGCTACAGCAACACTATCGCGAATATATTCATTTCGCATTTTGTCTCTCAGTGTAAAGCCACTCATCCACCTTATCATTCTCATCTTGGCAACACTTAACTTAGTTCTATGTTTCTCTTTTAAAGGCCAACATTTAGCGCCATAGAGCATTTTAGGTCTCACCACCATCTTATAAAATTTTCCTTTCAGTCTAAACGGTACTTTTCTATCAGACAATAGGCCCGAAGCATTCCTCCGCTTCAACCAACCAACTAAAATTCTACTAATAACATACCCATCTATATCACCATCACTTTGAACAATAGACCCAAGATATCTAAATCGTTCACACCTTTTAATATTTGATCACCCAAAATTACACTTCTGTCACTAGAGCTACAACTACTAAAATTACATTCCATGTATTTAGTTTTAGTTATACTCAAACGAAGGCCTTTAGACTCCAATGTAGACCTCCACAATTCAAGTTTTTCCTAAGTTTTTCTCTCATATTATTCACGAGAATGATATCATCAGCAAAAAGCATACACCAAGATAAATCCTTCTGTAAATGTCTAGTAAAACCATCTATAACTAAAAAAAAAAAAAGATATGGGCATAAAGCCAATCCCTGATGTAATCCAACATAAATAGGAAAATATTTAGTCAATCCTCCTTCTGTTCGAACACAACTCTAGTATACATATCTTTAATGACATAAGTATAAGACATATCAACACCTTTCTTCTCAAGAACTTTCCAAAGGATATCTCTAGGAACCTTATAGTAAGCTTTGTCTAAATCAACAAAAATCATATGTAGATCCTCATTATCTCTGAACTTCTCTATCAAACCTCCCAATAAATGTATAGCTTCCATAGTAGACCTAACCGCCATAAATCCAAATTGATTATGAGAAATCTTTGTAATACGTCGTAGCCTATGTTCAATTACCCTCTCCCATAATTTTAAAGTATGACACGTCAACTTAATTCCTCAGTAATTTGCACAATCTGGGCATCCCCTTTATTCTTAAAACTGGGGACCAAAATACACTTCCTCAACTCCTTAGGCTTATTAGTTTTTGAAATAATATTAAAAAATTTAGTAAGTCAAGAGTCTCCCAAATCTCCTAAATATCTCCCAAGCTTTCCACCATTAGTTTTCTTTAAAGCCTCCTCAGCTTCTTTTTAACTAATGTGAAGTAAAAATGAAAATATTTTATTATTATTAACGATATGAAGATCACTAAGGCCGATTATATTTTCAGAAACTTCATTAAAAAATTTATCAAAATAACTCTCACCTATGTTGATTTTTTTTTTCTAAGAAAAGCATTTTTTTATTTTTCATCTATAATACACTTTACTTGAGTTAAATATTTGCTTTTCGTTTCACTTTGTGTGGTTAGTTTATATATATTTTTCACCCTCCTTAGTATCTAATCTATTATAAGGATCATTAAACACAGATTTTTAGTATCACAGATTATTCTCTTAGACTCTCTGCAGGCCGTTTGATATTTCTCTTGGTTCTCTAAGCTTTTACACAACAACAACAACAACCATAAAGCTTTAATCCCACTAAGTGGGGTCGGCTACATGAATCCTTTTGCTCCATTGTGTCTTATTTAGTGTCATATTTTTATTTAATTCTAATAAATTAAGATCATTTTTATACAACAAGCCCAAGTCTTCCTAGGTCTATCTCTTCCTTTCTTAACATAAGTCAAATCTAAAATATATACTCTTCTAATCGGATCATCAGATGGTTAACGTTTAATGTGACCAAACCATCTAAGGCGGCTCTCTCTAATTTTTCCGTCACTAGAGCTACACCAACCCTATCACGGATATATTCATTTCGCATTTTTCTCTGAGAGTAAATCCACTCATCAACCTAATCATTCTCATCTCGGCAAAACTTAACTTAGGGCCCGTTTGGGACAGCTTATAAGTGTGGCGGCGTTTTGAAAAACGTCGACTCGCTGTTTGTTTCGCGCAGTTAAGGTGCATTTTTGAAAACAGTGTTTTATTTATTCAATTAAACGTCGACCGCGGGTATATCTCCGCGATCCGCGTTCGCACACTTGGCTTTAACCCCCTGCCCCTCGCTAACCTCGATCGTCGCCCTAGCTGCTCCTCTGTCGAATCCACGCCTACCTCTGTCGCTCCCCCATTTCGACGAGAGGCTGCTCTCCCCTCGTAAAAAAATTCTTCTCCTCCCTCCTCTCCCACATTTGGCTGAAAGGCTTCTCTAATATCGCAGTGAAGAAAGGTTTCTCTCCTCCCTCATTTTCATATATTGTGGTTAAAACTGAAAATCTAGAAGAGTTGAGAATGATCAAAGATTCATTTGTTATTCATATGCTCTCCATGGCAAAAAAAAAAAAAAGATATCTGAGGCTATTGACAACTTGAAACAACTTCGATATTTGAATGTTACCATAAATCTCACTCAAAAGACAAAATCTCTAAGCAGTTCATGATTTACGGTTCATAATCTAAAAAGGTGGTTTGGGGATCTTGCTCTGATGATTTCTTGTGTGGCAATGTGAGTAATCTATCTAATCTGCGTCACATGGATTGTCCCCAAATGTTTTTTTTTAGTGTACCTGGAATTTGTCCCCAAATGTTTTTTTAGTGTACATGGAATTTGTCCCCAAATGTTTTTTTTTAGTGTACCTGGAATTGGGAAATTAATGTCACTTTAAGAACTAAATGAGTTTAATGTTAAAAATGAGAATGTTATAGAATTGAGGAGTTGGAATATATGAGCGAGTTGCGCAAATTAAAAAAAACAATTTCGGGAAATTGTGAAGAATGCTACAGAGGCTCGAACAATAAAATTATTTGAGAAGAGAAAAGTCATAGGACTGTATTTATCTTATTATGCAGTCATTTCTTTTGTCGGCATTTTCCTGTACCATATATTTGTCTCATCTAAGATTTTTGCTTTTTATCTTTTATGTTGAAGAATCAATACTTTACTCCTCTGTTGCATAAGGTAGAGAAGTTATTGCATACGCAATTATCATCTTCTACTCTTGATTACAAAAACTCCTCCATATGCTCTCTCCTCTGTTGCAAAAGTTTCTTACTTAGGTAATAATTTCAAAAATTGGCTAAGGTATGGAAACTTAAAACCCTCTCCCCCTTCTTCATAATTGTTTTTTTTCATATTGGTTTATTATTTTATGGTTGTTGAATTGCTAAGGATGGTGGAGGTGGACTGATGTCCTTTGATCACTCTTTCTTATCAGATTTCTTATCAAAATTGTTAAGGATGGAGAAACTTTTATACTTTCTTGTCAGATTTATTTTTCTTTCCTTTATAAGTCTATTTTCTCTTTACTTTTCAACAATAGTAACTTGAATATACTATTGTACGAATGTACTTTATCTGCAATGTGTTATGCTTACCATTGTACGAATGACGACATTCAAGTTTGTGGAGCAGCTTGGACGGCCAATAAATTTTATTGTTGGCAATTGTTGCTACCGCATTTTGGTAGTTGAATATACTATGGTGGCTTGAATATACTATGTAGTCGTTGCTTCCATAGCTCCTCAAAAGGGCAGTTGAAGTTGTTAGCAATGATCATAATATACCATTCTACTATGCTTACCATTGTAAATGACAGGTGTTTTCATTGGCTTCGGTTTGAGAGGTGGTCATAATGAAAAATTATTAAAATAAATATAACCCTTAGTTGTTAGCAAATTTATAGCAATGAGCATAGAAACAGTAGGAAGTCCGCAGTTTGTGGAGTAGCTTGGACGGCAAATGAAGTTTCTTGTTAGCAACTGTTGCTTCCACACTTTGGTAGTTTGATAAGTGCCATTTTTTTTGTGGCCAGCAACTCCATACTTGTTGACATGGCTGGCCCCTTCTATCCTTCTATCCTCTTCTTATAGATGTTTTTATGTTCCAGAGAGCATGAATTTTTTTGTAGCAGAGCAGTCCTTCTACAAGCGAGATGAGTATGATGGTTTCATCGTTTCTCAAGCCTTCTTACATTGCATGTCCAATCAGTTTATTTATATCCTTGATTCCTGTGAGAATTTGAAGCAATTTGGAAATCTTTGCTTATAGATGTAAAATGTTTGGGGAAGTTGTCATTCCTTGTCCATAGTTTTGTTTGTATGGATTGTTACGGTACCATCAGACTTATGAATTTCTGTTGTGTAATCATTGTGGTAATTTTAAATGATTTGAGTTTCAACATTAATGCATTGTTCCTCGAGACATTCATCTACATCCTAAAAGGAATATTGTCAATTTTTTCTTTGTAATTTTAACATGTTATTTCTTCTTTGCTTGTAATTTTAACATGTCATTTTAACTGTGTGAGCAGAATTTGTTGCTTTTCTACAAACAATTGCGAATCGATTGTTTAAACCATGAAACAAAACGATTGCACAGACTTATTCGAGTTCGAGGCATAATGGTCATTTATCCACATACAACTGCAAATCAGTTGTTTTACAAAAGCTCAAACCAAACAGACAAACAACTTATCAGGATCGATGAGCTTATCGGAATAGTTCGCTTCTCTGAATAAGTTGGATAGTTCGTAACTACCCCAAACAGACCCTTAGTATTATGCTTCTCTTTTAAAGGCCAACATTCAACACCATAGAGCATTGCAGGTCTCACCACCGTCTTATAAAATTTTTCTTTCAATCTAAGCGGCACTTTTCTATCACACAATAGGCCTGAAGCATTCCTCCACTTCAACCAACCAACTTGAATTCTACTATTAACATCCCCATCTATATCACCATTCTCTAAGCTTTTACATTTAAACAAATTTTATAACATAACTTCTTATATTTTATCTTTTCTTGAACATTATTATTCCGCCACCAACTATTTTTTTATTTATAAAAACTTTTTCTCTTGATTCTCCAAGTACAATTTTTATCACTTTTTAATAATATTTGTTACTCACATAGCATTTGTTTCTTTATGAAGATCCCAAATTTTAAAATCTTGAATTTTACTCATAAAATAATTTTATTTGTTTCTTTTAGATACCCCCATCTAATTCTACAACGATGAATCATAGTATTTTTTATTTTTTAACTCTTCATATTAAATCTAAAACTAATAATCGATGTTGGGTACATAACTTCTCATTTGGAATGATCTTGCAATCTTACATTCTCGATGATCTTTTCTTCTCATAAGAAAATAATCAATTTATGTTTTGTTAGATCCATTCTTATAAATATTAATATGCTCATATCTTTTCTTGAATAAAATATTAGCAATAACAATATCATAAGCTAAAGCAAAATCTAATATGGTTCTACCTTCTTCATTAATCACTCCAAAACTGTAGTTACCATGAATATTTCTGAAATCTTTTACCACATAATGAAAAAAAAAATGAAGTGTTAATTTAGAAAAGGAATGATCATTTCTAAATATTATACTTTTTCTTGTGATTCTATTTAATAAGGTAAAATGCTTCTTTTGAGATGTATGTGATTTTTAGCCTCATCATGAACGACTTAAGCAGATTATACTTACGGATACCTAATTTAATAGGCTATGCCTTGTGAAATGAAGTAAGCTTAAGTCAATTTTACGTGATTATAGTACTCGAAGAAGTTGGGGACATAGATGGTGTGGCAGAAATATGCTTTTATAACATAATAATTTCAAAATCATAGAACCGAAGCCTTAAAAATGCAGTGTTTAAGAAACTTTCAATAAAAACCTGGTGCGATGAATCAACCACACCACCACCCTCAATCTCTTCAAGTAACATGGAAGCAACTTGAGTCCCGGCGTCCTCGGGAGACATCAGCTCCAACTTCTCCTCAAAATTCATGAGAGCATCAACCTCAGTTTTTGGATGGCTAACTGTCATGTCTGCTGAAATTAAGCAACCTGCTGTGGTCTCAGCAACCACAGAAATGCCATAGCCAGGTGATCTGCCAAGTCAACGAGTAAATTTTGTGTCAGTGAATGCATATCAAAGTAAAATTGCTATTAAACTAATATGCTTTTGATGCAAATTATTCAATGATATTAAGAGATATATTTATGGGAGATTTACATACCTAGCACACAATTCTTATGTATTTACATATTCAAACCTACATTTTCATATTTACATACATAGCACTTCGGTGCTTTAAGTTATGCACAATGTGTATTTCACTTTTCAAAAATAATAATAGTTATATTTTGTGTTTGATATAAAAGATTTGAGTGCTATGTGCGCAAATATGAAAGTTTAGGTGCAAGATATGTAAATACATAAGAATTGTGTGCTATGAATGTAAATGCCCCTAAATTTATAAACAATTGATGAATTAAAAAACCATCCTAAAACAGATAATTGGGACATGCATGCTCCTTTAAATATTGCCTGAGAAATGCAAACCGAGCTTCTGTTGATTTCTTGACGGATTTTTAAATGATTTCTTTTTTTTTTATTGCTCTAAGATTAGCAGATTTCTAAATAAACAGCCACTTGCTAAAATTAGCATGAATGTGACAACATAGAAGAAATGTGAATGGTTTTTTCTAACCATCACATTTAGTGGAGATCACCTTCATGTTAAGAGATTTATCTCAATAATTTTATCAAGATAAGCATAAAATTCAGAACATACCAAATCATCTTCTTGGATTCAAATTGGTTTAAATGTTTGTTTGAATTAGATTTCGTTCTAAAATTTTCACCCTTTAAATTTATTGAATAAAGAATAGAGGAAAGATGAGTATGCATGGGCTTCTAGCTTGCCACTAGTGATAAATAGAAGAAGAGAAAAACAAGATAGAGATTAGGGTTCTTTTAGGAGCATCTAAGTATCCTTTGTAATGGTTCAAATCTACCTACTTAATATCTCTCCTTTGTAATTCTTATATTCATACAGGATTTTAGAATATTCGGGTGATATTAGGTGGACATAGATTAGGAAAAGAGCATTTATTGTGCCATTTTTGTTTGCATGGTTGTGAAGTTTCTAAATAGCTGAATAGTTCCTATCTTTGCTCAAGGACATAAGCTATCATTATGTTCAAACCATATAAATCTTAGTATCCTTTTATACTGCTTGCTGTACATATTATTATTCAGTGTCAATAATCGCTTCTACACAAAATATGTTTTCAAGCAACTAGTATTAAAGATTAATCAAATTATGATGACAATGAACTGCTGAATCAAGAGTTTGCAAGCTGAAACAGTTTTGCATTTTGGAGAACCAAGTTTCAAGAAATGCAAATCCAATGGAGACTTATGCAGCACTCATGAGGTGTTCAAAATGCTGGAGATTAAGTTTAAGGGGAAAAAAAAAAGCAAGAGCTGGATGAAAAACCTGAATCAAGGATTCAATTATGTTTGTTGAATGAGATCTTACTAGAGGCTTGAGAAGACTATGGTGGGATTGCATCTCAAAGACTCTTTGTAAAGGGTCACATGTCTCCATGAAAAAAAAAATTATCAAAAGTAGAAATTAATATTTCTTATACAACCATGAAGGTCAGACAACTAAATCACATTTTAATAATTTTAGTTTTATCATTAGGGATTTGAGAAAAATAGATGTGATGTTTAATGATGATGAACATGATTTATTATTAGTCTTCTATTCTTTGCTTCACTTAGTAAGCATTTTTGTGACACAATATATATGATAGAATTAGTTTAAAGGATTTTGAAAGTTCAACTCTTTCTTAACATGTGATTGCTAACCTTGAGCGCGAGTAGGAAATGAGAAAAAGAATAAGGATCGTTGAATATAAGAGTTGTTGAGAAGATGAATAGTATTAATCATGGAAGATGCCAATCTCATGAAAAGTACCTATCTGTGAAATGTTTCAATTGCAATAAAAATGGGCACATAAAGAGAGATTCTCAAGCTTGGAAAAGATCAAGTAGCATGCCAAAGACAACTATAAATAGTATTGATTAGTATATGTAATATACTTGTAAAGTTATCCAACAAAAAGTTTAGTATCCTTCAAATAAAAGTGAGTCAAATGCAGTGTCAGTTGATTTTTTTACTTAGCGTTCAAGTTTGTGCTCATAAAGACTTATTTCACACTTATCAGTATGCCAGTGACAATGTTTATATAAGAAACAATGCAATGTGCAGTAAAATTGGGTTTGGAGTGATGAAATTGACGATGCATAATTTGAGACGGATAAGGGCCAAAGACAAGCATGTATCAAACCTCAAAAAGAATTTAACACCGCAAGGTGTTCTTCATGAAAAAGGATGCAACTTCTCTAGAGATGTTGAAGCCCTTAAATTTTGAAAAAGTGTTTTATTTTTCCCCATAAAAGCCAATAAATTTGGAGGACTACATGTATTGTAGAGTACAACTTTTGAGTAGAGTTGCTTCAATTTCATTATCATATGTATTGAGGGCCTTGTAAGTTCCGGAAATAAACAAATACTCAATTCATGGCTACATCTTGAGTTCAAGAAAAAGGGCCCATATCGATCGTTGGACAATTAGAGATAATTATATGTATCAATCTCATGTTGCACCTATGGTCTTAAGGTCATATCATGTCATTGCAACATTCACAGTCCCTTTAAGGGTACTGGACGTAACTTTAGCATCAGTGGACCCAATTCGATGCACAACAAATGTCCCATAGGTCTTAAAGAGATTTTAGAATCTCACGAGTTAAAGAAGTGTCAGAAGAGATCCAATATATAGTCACATTATTAAAATTAAAAGGAGAATTTTTAGGACATTGTCTCAAAAATTTTAACATAATGAGCAAAAAAAAAATATTCTATTGAGAAGATTTATCTAAATTATCTTCTCAAAACTGAATTGGTTGAAAAGCTTGACGGGCATCTAGGTGGAAATCTTTTGATAAGTTCTGGCATTCATTTTAATAGTTCCTTTATGTAATTCTTATATTTCTACATAATATTAAAATGTTTTCTAATTTTTATTGTTGACAAGATTTGTACTTCAACTTATGGAAGTGTGCGATTGTAAGCTCTTTTTGCTTGTACACATTATAGTTTCTTAAAAATTGGTTCCTCTCCTCTTTCCTATTAATGTAGATTATTATTTAGGCCAAACTATGAAAAAGCGCTTAATCCCACTGTTATTATTTTGTATGTCCGTTACATTTTCTCATAGACATTTTCACATAGAAAAGAGGTTTCTTAAAACTTCTTAGAGGTGAATGGAGCATAACAAGAAATTGGTTTACCTGGTTTTAAGAAAGGTGTTGTTATCATTAACTATGAGCTTGCCTAGCCAATTTTACTTATAAATATAAGAGATATTCTTATTGGATTCAAGATAAATAAAGCCAAAAAATTCAACAGTTTATGCAATTGTCTAATTAATCTAGTCAAATAATTTTTTAGCTTTAAATAGTTTACGTAATTTTAGAAAATCTATATTGATGTCATCATATTTACTTATTACATATTTTGAATTTTTAAGCCATTATTTTAATGTGTGTGGGCATATATACATTATTTATTTATTTATATATATTAAAGAGTTAGTATTAAGAAATAAGTTATCAATTTGAAATCTTGAAAAATGAAAAGACAAAAAAAAATCATAATCAAAAGTTCATAACCATATAATTGTCATATTTAAATAATTTATGATATTTATTTCTTTTATTTAAACTTTAAAGAGAAACAAGTATAATGATATTCATAAAATTGTTAAACATATCATTCACTTTACATCTTCATTCTTAACCACGTTTTTAGTCTAAATATTTAGAGAGCACTGGAGTATACACATTTTGCATTATAGATGTACAATACTTTCTTAAAAAAAACCTGTAAATAAAAATATGCTCTACATAAAATAAAATAAAATAAAATCATCTTGTTAAGATTAGTAATTTCTTAAAAAGGAAAAAAAAACGAAGGCCAATAAAATTTTGTGAGATTGTGAAAGCCTTTAGTAAAATATATGTACCTTCCACCAGATTGGCCAGATCTATGATCCGTAAATATATGAACATCTGGAAGTAGTCGATTGAAGACCCCACGAGCCGCAAAAATCATACGATTACCAAACTGAGGTGAAACCCTAGTTGAGAAAGTCACTCCTCTGATTCTCTTAACCATTCCTTCATCTATCCATGTTGTAGCCTGCTTAAGCATTTAAAGTGGTGTTAGACTTACCTGAGTCTATGGAGACCTTTGCATGAGCAAGCATGTTGAGATAGAGAATCTATCCATTTAACTAAACATTTGGAGGACATATTTGCAAATTGGGTAAATAAATACATGTGAGGGAGTGTGTGAGAGAATGTGTGAGAGAAAAATTAGAAATGAAGGGCAAGAGAGCTTCTCCCGTATATGGTTGATACTGACAGTTAAGCTATTAGGTACAATTGGAACTGCAAGAAAAACTTCTCCACCACCAAGAGGAGCAGCGCCTCTGCTTTCAATTTTTAACTCGAGACTATCCAAAGAGACACCAAAATGTTTGAGTATATGCAATGTAGTTGTCCGAAAAGTATCAACACTTGGATCCTTAGAATCATTGGTTATCCCTGCATACACAAGAAGCATATTACTATTTTAAGTAGAAATACAGAGAGAGCAATAAAATTTTCTTCACTCACCAAAAATTGCTTCCAAAAAATTAAGAAAAAACTTTAACAACATGTTAATATTTTAAAAGTGGGCTATTTAAGAAAGAAAGGAATACCATTTTGGCAGCAAAACTAGTTGTTTATAAGGTTTTCTTCTCTATAATAGTGAGAATTTTTATTAATCCACAATTTGGAAATCTAACAGGTCTATTGCTAAACCATCAATAGCATAAAGGGAAACTTACATGGCTACATGATATATTAAGCATGCAGTTAAATATTTCCTACGGCGCTTCAAATTGAAGCCACAATGGAATATAATCATACAGAGTATGACTGAAATGCGGCCTTTCGAGAGTTGATGAAAGAAGCTGCCATGCCAAGCAGAGTAAAAAGCAATTCCTATGCTAAATTCCTAACATGATAACTAAGGTAGAAGAAGGAAAGTGCAAACACAATGCACTCAGCAAGATGTCCAAAGGAGCCTATCTCACAAGCAAAGAATCATCTTGTCAAAAATGTCCAACAATATAAGGGGAAGTTTTGTCAAACAACTAAACTAAACGGGTTTTAATGAATTGAACATAAAAACCAAACGAGCGAGTCTGAAGACTTGTACAGTTCAATCAAGGGGGATCCACATACATACCACAAAATTATTTCAGTATTACAAACACAAGGAAAGAATGAATACAAGTCGTTAAGAAAATAAAAGATCAAACCTTTGAGCCTGATAGAGAGAGACCTCTTTCCAAAGAGTCCAAGCACAATCAATGGCTCCAAAAAGTAACCAATTGACCTGCTTAGACCGCAGTCATGAACTACATTTTTCCCTCCAATCAGAACCCCCGGTTTGTACCTCAGTTTAGTTCCTAAAACGACCAAAATCAAAAACAAAGTTTTATACACAAAGAGAAAAAAAAAAAGTATATAGAGTGAAACAATTCAGACCTGTATCATTGATCTCGACGGTACAGTCATCGGAAATTTTCTCAATGAGGTGCAAGAGCGAGACTTCATAGGGACGAAGTCCCGGAGAGGTAAACTCGGATCGGATATCCTCTACGAGTATCGGCGTCGACGAGAGGGTCGAAAGAAGGAGACGCTGCCTGAAATATTGGCTGCCCCTCAACTTCATATATGAAGTCTTCATCTCCGGCGAGGGCCTGTTTGGTAACCGATTTAGAGCAGGATTTAAGCTGGATTTAACCTAAATCTTGCCAGACAGTCATTTTGGACAAAATAAAGCATCGGATTTCATAAATCCGTATTTCAAGGATTCGGGCCTTAAATCCCGTGGATTTATTAAATCTGGAACGGACGCTTCGCGCGAAAAGAAAGACATAAAGTTACCTTAGTCAATGGTTTCGTGCAGGTAAGGAGCAGGAGGAAGAAAATGGGAGTTCGGGGTCTCTGCAAGCCGCGATTACGTTCCCACCTAGCTCCAATTGCGACTGTATCGCGAGGGTTCGGTGACGACGGCGATGGCTGTGGACGAAACTGAGGGTTTCGGCGGGAGAGGAGTAATGTTGGCCAGGGTTTCATTAATTTTATTTAAGAAATTTTATTAAGTTAATTGATTAATAATTAATAATTAATAAATCAGATTAATTATACTTTAAAATTTTTACTTATTATTTAATTAATAATTAATAAAAAATAGATATAATTTTTCATTTGGATGACAAAATTTATAAGTAATTACTAATAAATATCATTAATAACTAATTAATTATTCTTTATAAATGTTAAACTTCTAATTAGCAATTAATTTAATAAAAAATTATTAATAATTAACTGGTTTAGTAAATATATAAATATTAATTATCATATTTTGAAATAAAATATTACTTGAATTTAAGAAGCTAGTTTGACTATTTTTTAGTTTTAAAAAGCCAAATCTACATGATTTACTAAACTCTATTATGATTGTTTTTAAAACTTTAATAATCATAACATATTTTTAAATTCTAATAGAAATTGCAAAAGAGTTTCATAGAATTTAATATGATTTATTAAATCTATTGTAAAGAAATTTTAAATATTTAATCGTTGCATGATTTATTAAATTCTACTAACTTAAATCTCATCTATTGTCATATAGCCCCACATTGATTGGTTTGGCTCAGATCAAACCCATGACCTAAATAATCATAGCAAGTCATTTTGTTGTGAGAAACTACTTCACTCGAACCAAAAACTTTTTTACTCCATTGTACGCTTCATTAATTTCAAATCAATTCTAAACTTGGCCTGACTAACTCGAACATAATTTGAGATTAAATAATTATTTTTATATGTTATATAATTTATGAAATATAAATAAGCAAATGCCTCTCATCAAAAGAAGGGGGATTTTCTTTAATTTATCGAATATTACCCCCAACTGGCGCTTAGGCACCAAACTAGATTTGTAAACCCGCAACTGGTGCGTATGCACTTGATAGCTGACACATGCCTAGACGTATTGCCTCCCTTAAACACCACCAATTGACACTATTTCAACCTATTTCACTTCAGATAGAGGGGACCATTTCAGGGAAATTTTGCATGGTTACCATGGAGCTTATGGAATGGTTCAAGGCAAATTAAATGGAGATCACATCAAATTATGCCATTTCCATGCAAGGATGTGCTTCTCTGAGCTGTGTCAAGCAGAGACGTCGGGCAGGTGATGAGACCATGTTAGAAGCTTTGTTGAGGTGGCAAACCAAACAAACAAGGAGGGAGGCAGCTCATTTATAGGGACACTATTTTCAAACTAATGAAGAGAGCTCTAGAGAAAGGGAAGATAGATTTCTAGAGTAGGAGTTCGCATGAAGAAGAATCCTTTTTCTTCTTCATCTTTTTCATCCTTCTTATTTTCTGGCTTCTTCCTTTTTGTTTCTTCCTTCCATTGAGAGGCTTCTTGCTATAGTTGAGAATAACATTTGGAGAGCATGAGATTGCTAGAGGGGGAACATAATTTTCTTCCTCAAGGAGCTTCTTCTTCCTCTAGGAGGCTTAAGAGATTGGAGCAAGCAAAGGAGGATCTTCAACTTCTTTAAGGAGAAAGGCTAGGAGGGATCACTAGAAGCATTGTCGGGAGACCTCGCCGGTGTTCCAAACTTTTGTATAACTTCACAGGAACCACTTTCTAAGGCTGGTCTTCTTCATCCCGTGAATAAGGAGTGAAGCTCTGGACCTTGTTGCCAGAGCACCGTTGGAGCAACGCTGGAGCGAGGACAAGCAAAGAGAATGCATTATCAACCTTCACAGCAGTGAGATTCTCTTGAACCCTTGCATTTTCTTTCTTAGCCAATCTTAGGAGTAGTTTTCACTATATGTTTATACTTTTGGTGGCACTGGAGTATCATGAGGCTCTAACATATCGAAAACTGTTTTGTGGTCCACTATAGAAGCTGAGCATGCAACAATGTCAGATGATACAAAGGAGATGATATGACTATAAGAATTCTAGGAGGAATTGGGTAAGAATAAACAAAAGGGCACTATCTACAGAGATAGTCAGAGCGCCATATTCCTTGCCAAGAATCCAACATTTCAATCAAGAACTAAGAACATTCAGATCAGGTATCACTTCATTCGATCATTGTTAGATGATGGACAATTGCTACTTGAGAAAATTTGTGGAAGCAAAAACCTTCTGATATGTTGACTAAGGGTGTTACACTTGAGAAATTGAAGTTGTGCTCAACTTCAATTAGTCTTCTAGCATGAAGACAAGGGTTTTGAGCTGCAGAGGTAGATAATATCATGTTTGAGGAAGAGGACTATACAACTAGTGTACCAGTCTTCAAGTGGGAGATTTGTTGAGTACTGTGAAGCCCAATCCACTTTCTTCTTGTTTTGGCAGTTTCTCCTTTATGACAGTTATTTGAATTTGACATTCAAATAATTATTTCTTTGATTTCTTTCTTTTTGTAATCGTCTCCTGTGCCTTTCCCATTTGGGATCTCGCCCTCTTATTTCTTCGCATCTGCTGGATCTCGCCCTTTATCTACTTTTGCGACTATTGGATTCGCATTTCGTGATCGAACCGGTGTGAAGAAGGATCGGGCGGCGAGAAGAGTTGCGTCAGCGAAGGTCTTGCGGGGTTACAACTGAAGCAGGTTCGGGCATAGGGGCTTGCGAGCGGCATAATCAGAGGGAGAAGGAGCTGGTGGTGGAACTAAGGAGAAGAAGGATTGAGAGAAGAATTTGAGGCGATCTCCTGTAATTCAAGTTGATTAAACTTTGTAATTCTTTAAACAATAAAATCATTTGCAATTCTGTGGATATAGACAATTTGTCGAACCATGTATATCTGTGTGTTTTATGTGATTTTCTTGTTTCATATTTCCTCGCTTTGGCCTTCGTTTTTCCACAACAAATATCACTATTAACTTTTAAAAACTTAAATGCACATTTTTATGCATAGGTTTCATCTATGCAAAATTGAAGTTTAGTTGTTAGATTTGTAAATATATAGGAATTATGTGGTAAGTAAGCAAATCTTCCAATTTTATATAATGTGCTATAATTGACATGCATGTCTAAGAGTATTTGGACCATCCTATGGCACAAATGGTTGCTATAAAAATATGTTTTGACTTCGTAGCTTCTGTCTTTTTGGTTATTAGCTAAGAATTAATGTTTATTTTAAACTCGATTGATAAATTCAAAATTTTCTACAGGTAAACTAGTATGGGTGTAAACGAGCCGAACACGAGCGAGCCAGGCTCAGTTCATGTTCGGCTCGTTTATATTTCAAGCTAAAAAAGTATGTTCGTGTTCGGCTCGTTTATATTCCGAACACGAGCCGAACACGAGCAATTCACGAACAAAGAGTTGTTTTGACAACCCTAATCACATACCCATAAGATGTTAAAGATCGGGGCAAGATTAAAAAATTATTATTTATATTAAAAGATCATTTGGATCTAATTTAATAATTTTTATTCTATTTTTGTAATTAACACTTTTAATTGATTATAAATCTTTGTAGTCTTGCACTCAATTAATTTTTTTAAAAACACTACTCATCAATATATATATATATATATATATATATATATATATATATATATATATATATATATATATATATATATATATATATATATATAATTGATGAGTAATATTTCGAGCTAAAAACGAGCCGAACACGAACGAACAAATCTTGGTTCGTGTTCGGCTAGTTAACTTAGCGAACGAGCAGAACACGAGCTTCTTAACGAACCAAACATGAGCTGCTTGCGAACAAACAACCGTTTTGACAACCCTATAAACTTGCTTTGATGGAACTGGGTGAATGTAATTTTATTTTATATGACAATTCCATTTTTAATATTAGTTTTTAATATAATTCATAGTTAATTTAATTGATCTCAAAATATTTATGCATTATTTTTTTTTCCTTTGACAAATTCCTGCCTAAATTTGGTAAAAGATGTAAGAAAAATATGGTTGAATCATTATTTATCTCCTCCTAATGGACACACAATTTCTTACCAATAAAATAAAAAATTTTATTTATTCACTTAATTTCTTCTTAATCAAATAGGAAAAGAAAATTAATTTCAACTATATCCTTTAATTAGTATCAATTATAATTTCTTCTCATTTTATACATATAAACAACAAAATCAATTATATAAAACTTTTATTGCGTGATGAAACTTTATGTTCTTTGCTGAATCCTGAAGAAAACGCCCAGAGTTTTTATTTATTTATTTATTATTAAAATCAAAGTGGTAAATATCAAATTATTAGATTTTAGCCTAAATTCGTTGGTCACGTTAAGGGCTTTTTGGGGGTCATTTTCTATTTTTTATTTTCAAAAATAAGTTAATTTATTTTTAAAATTATTTGAAGCATCAAAAAAATTATTTTAGATGCTTAAAAAAACTAAACATATTATAATATACCAATCATATTTATTTCAAGTAAAAATATATACAGAACAATAAAAAATAAGAATCAAAACAAACCCAACCAAACATTTTTAGTTAAAAAATCTTATTTACATATAATTTTAAAAAAATATATATAAATATACATTGTTGGATCTCTATTTGTCCTTAGACTCATACCTCAAGGAATGGGTGAGGAAGACAGTATAACAAACTAGATAAGCCTTAAATTACTATTCTTCATGAAAAGAATGGACATAATGGAAAGAAAATGTCTCATTTACATTAATATTTCTTCTCTATTTAAGAGGATTCTTTCATCATAAAATAACTATTAATTACATAAAGATCTCCAAAAATATCTGATTTATTATTTCTTGTTTTTCTTTTTACTTTGATATTATAATAAATATTATCGTTGACAGTGTCATAGCTAGACATATGTTCCTCATAATTTCCGTTAAGTGACATTCTTGTCAGCCTACCCGATAATTGAGATTATTGGACGTTGAACAATTCAACTTCAAAATGAGTTATGCTTCCCGATTGAGTCACTCTCTTGGGCAATGAGGCAGACTTGTTCCCTTCGCCAAATGGGTGAGCAATCACGATCAAGCAACCCACTAATGGCTGACTGCAACAGATGAATTGGTAACTTGTATTTGGCCGTTGGTGCTCGACTACCCATATTAGACTGACTCATTAGCTTGCCAAGATAGCTCGATCAAGGCATTCAATGGTCCGGCTTAGTACACCATCTACTCTTGAATCCGAAGTCAGTCGGGCGACATTAAGCATAACACCATTAAATTCCTTAACTCGAAAAGAGAGAAATTTTTATAGCCACTCTCAATTATGTCACTAGAGGAGAAGCATATGAAATTAATTATATTGAGCTAAAGCCTCTTTATTCTCTTGCTGGATCAATATAATTCAGAATAGACTAAATGAGTGATCCCTGACACACTAACATGGTTCCATGTTCCCCAGCCAAACTTTCCTCTTTTTTCTGCCTTTTGGTTGGGTATCCAAGGATTGGTAAGATATACCCCCACCATGTTTTATGACTCAATAATCTGCCTTTTCTACCTATCTTTTAATGGTTGGCATTCAACTTCACCAGCTGATTTTCTAATTAGTGGTTTTAACTGTATTAATTAAATACTAAGTACCGTTTAATAACGCCTCTCAACCTTAAAATTATAAATATATATGTATAATAACCATTTTTCAACTCTAAATTCAAGATAAATTTTCCACATTCTTTTATAAATTTAATTCTATCGTTGATTACATTACTTCAGCCAATAAAGAAAAAGATGGCGGCCTGAAAAAAGAAAGGCGAAAACTATAGCTGAATACAGCGACATCTTCCAAGCTTAGTTTATTATATATTTAATAGAGGAGTGGAGTTGGGAATAATTACAAAGAAAAGGGTGTGAGAGAATTCTACTTGAAATTTTTCTCTTGTCCATCGCTACTTAGCTCTCTCCTGTCTCTCTCGCTCTCCCTCTTTTTTGTATGGTTTCTCAAATTAAATTTATGTATGACGACATTTAAGAAAAAAATCAGAGAGTTTTAATGTTAGGAAATAATATAAGATTCTAAGAAATTATTAGATGTAGACATCATAATAGATGCAAATTGTTGAGAAATTTAGGGCAAAGTAAACAAGAATCGGCACAATCCAAAAGAACACAAAGAGATTTAACGAGGTTCGGCAAAGATGCCTACGTCCTCGGGAGCAGAGCGGCGACTTTCTTTTCACCAATCAGAAAAGAGTACAGAGTACAAGATTCGACGTTAAGCCCTGCGAACTACTCACTATGCCTATTTATAATCGTACAGTCTGATATGTAATTACCAAATTACACTATGTCTTAACCATGCAGTCTTGCCCCGCACCCCAATCCACATAATAAACTCCCCAGATTCGCTCGCTCCGCTCCAACATTAATTTCATATTAGGTATATGAGCCATACCTAACACAAATAATATATATGCATTTTGTTTTGTTAAGTACACAAGCAGTACCTATCGTGGAGTACAAATAGTCAAAAATACAACAGGTACATAATCATGTATTTTCGTTACATATAAAGAGGTATCTATGTAGTCTGTATATGATTTCATTATGTGCTGAGGGAGAAATTATTCCAGACGGAGAACATATGCAGCGCTGCGTGAGTAGTAACCTCTCGATAATATTCATTCGGGTTATTGAGGGATTATTGGCAAGTTATTTGGTATGAATTCCATGAACTCAATAACCCCCTAATAACTTTTCCACCCCCAATAACTTTTCTAGTTTTATTTCAGTGTTATTCATAGGTCATTATATGGGTATTGTGGGATTATTAGGAGTACGCACGTAGAATTACGTATGTTCTTCGTATATAATAAATTTGAGCTTTGCAAATAGAAATTAAGGGTGTTCGGAACAATTTTTTCACAGTGTTGCTTTTCAAATAGTCATAGCACTCGTGTTGAACTTTATTGCTTTCTTATATTTTCTGCGATGAGAATCTTCTTTTTAAGAACAGATCTGTTAAAGTATGAAGACTTTAGGAAAGTTGATCCCTTCTTTCTTTGAAAATAATCTATAACGTTTACAGCAGCCATCAAAAATTTTCTCTCACAATGGTTTTACAATAAATTTTCATAGAAACTGCAGCATGTTGAAGTGAATACAAGAGATTTTATGAGTTTCGGCAATGTGCTTACGTCCACATGAACAAAGCAGTAATTTCACTATTCCAGAAGAAATGTTCAGTACAATACCCATAGAGTTACACATTAAATATATAGATAAAACCCAATAATACAATTATTAAAATATCCATGTATCGCACCGCAGGGGTGTTGCCCCCGCACCCTCAACCAACTTAATGAAACTCCCCGATTTGATAGATGCTTCTGCTCCACTCCGCTCATGAGCTCTACCACGCTCGCTCACTCGCTCGTTCGCTCTGCTCCGCTGGCTTGCTGCGTTCCGCCCCAACATATGTTCTTTATCTGGTATACAAGCCATATCTAACACATGTATATTGCAATTAAACTATATACATAGCCAAAAATCATGTATTTAGAAAACTAACGCTCATGTTTTTTTTACAACTACCAAACAACATATTTAAGTGAAAAATAACGATTGAAAATTTATTGTGAATTGTGATATTTGGACGAGTATTTGAAAGAAGATGCAAGAGGATGCAAAATCTAAACTTAGTAATATTTCGAGTACTTGGGGATTTTACCTACGCACCACCCAATTCATAAGTATTCACATATCAGACACCTAAACTTCGATTTTTTACGTTCAGGCCACCCCTCTCCCTTGATTTTGGCCATAGGTAGGGTGGCGAGGAGGTTATTGAAGTTAATACGCCAATAACCCCCCGAATAACCCACAAGTAACTTCTGCGGGTTCACTTTCATTTTTTTTTTTGTGCAATTCGGTGGTTTTATAAGGTTATTAAGCTATTAATGTCAATAACGCCGACATAACCGCTCAATACCCCCGAATAACCTTCGGAGTTTCATTTTAGATGTTAATCAAAGTTATTATGAAGTTATTGGAGAGTTACTCGAAGGCTATTAAGGAGTACGCATGCAAGACTGTATGCATACTCCGTGCGTAAATATTACTTCCCAACTAGGCGTGCACCCTAGCAAAATGAATCAATTGAAGCCGGTTAACAAGCGAGTGTTCAGGTCTATTGTGATATTTCTAAATTAATCTACTAATATTTTTCTTTTCTTATTCTACAATTTAATATTGGCCATTGAAAAAACATAATCTCGACTTTTGCCGACAGTGAAATTGTATTGGAAATGCTTTTCCAGACCATCAATTGATGTAAACAACACAATTTCCTCTTAATTTACTATTGAACAAATGTCTAAATCATAAATTGATTCATCATTATTTAACCTTTTCCAATGATTTAAAAAAACTGAATTATTGAGCACAAATCTTTACTATAACTCATTATTCAAACATGACACGGCAATCAATAAGTTATCAACGGGAGGAATGATTCGAAGGAGAAAATCAATTAAGTGTGGAAATACATGCGCGCACATACACATATATAAATCTATAACATTATTCATTATTGATGACACAATCACTTAAGAACACATAATTTACATAAAGAATACCGTAAATATGAAAAAAAAAATATAGAAGAACCAGAATGACAACTTCACTAACAAAAGAAAGTTGTCGCGATAAAGTTGAATCCAAACCTCTTGGTAGCTTGTCTCTAGGAAGTTTCAAAAGTATTAATTCACATTGCCTTGATAGTTCGCCAAAAGTGAAGCTCCAAGTTACATTCCACTCTCCAAATTTCATTGGGGTCATTTGCATTGAATAGTAATGAAAATCTAAAAAATGTTTGAACTTGGTTGCTCGAAGAAGCTTTGTCATCAGGTTGACGAAAATCTCCAATGTAGTAATTTTTTTTAATAGAACTATTATCCTATGTGATGATATCTCGAATTAAATAGAATTTGATGTCGAATTGCTCAGTTTGCCATGTTAGTTATGACTCATATCTAGGGAATTGGAGTTTTATTGGTGAAGTGGTGTGTCTCTTCATGTTTAGTGGGTTGGGGGGAGCGAGGGCGAGTTAGTAATTTATCCGTGGGTGTTTATTTATAAATAGATGTGTAATTCTATGGGTATGTTTGAACCGAACTATTGTAACTCCTCTGAAATAGTGCATTCGCCAGCTCGCTCCCGAGGACGTAGGCAATTCTTTGTCGAACCTCGTTAAATCTCTGTGTTCTTCTTCTGGTTTTGTGTCGATTCTTGTTTTTCGTTCTAATGTTTTCATAACATGCCATAATACATTTGATCTCTTATAGGATGGATAACACTTTGACTATAAAAAAAGATAACCTTCTTAATAGGTTCCCACTAAACTCTATATATAAGTCTCTCAACCAAATAACTTCTTTTAGAACATTAGAAATGAACATATATTCTACCTCATTCGTAGATTGAGCCATAGTGTGCTGTGAAGATCTCCAACTAACTACACAACCTCCTATAGCAAATATAAATCTAATAATAGACCTTATCTGATCTTAGTTAGCAACATAATCAGAGTCTACAAACCTGATGCTCTAGCTTAGAGGATCCAAATATCAAACATGTATTTTAAGTGCAACATAGAAACATCATAATCCACTTAACATCATCCCATTGTTGCTTTCCTAGATTTGTCATGCATCTGCTCACTACGCTTACTATTTGAGCTTAAGTATGGACAAATGCATGTCATGGCATATGTTAAGCTATCAATTAATGATACTAGCATATATAATGTGCTCCATATATTCCTTTTCAATATATGTAGTTGGAGATATCTCAATAGTTGAATACCTAAATTGTATAACCAATAAAATAAAGATACTCTTTGCATCTTTCATTTTAAACATATCTAATACTTTTTTAACATATGTTATTTAAGAAATATGCAAAATTTCTTCTGATCTTGATCTACAAATTTTCATCCTAAGCATCTCTCTTGATGCACCCCAAGTCATTAATATCAAATTCAGATCTATGAATATCTTTCATCTTCTATACTTCATATTTCTCCTTTGCAGCAACCAACATGTCTTCCACATAGAATAAGAGGTACACAAATGATTTATCTACAAGCACTTTTAGATACACATGTTTTTTGTTTTTTCTTAGGTGTGTCCACCATAGATCTTTAAAGATTTATATCTAAATAATCAGATGCGTTATTTAAAGAATAATATACCACAGCGAGTGAAGAAAATATTATTTTAAAATAGATCTTATCATTTAGATGATAAAAATCTTTAAAATTTATGGGTCTACATTAATCATGTTTTTTTTTCCTTACCTTAGATGCATAAGATAATGTATTTTTTTGGGATCCGGTGCTGTGAAATCGAGAGAAAACTCTCAATTAAAATATTGGCTTATATTATTTAAATTTCAAGGTTAAACACTTCAAAGCTAGAATTTTCAAGGTGTGAATGTATCCACATTCAAAACTTTAAAGGGATCGAGTTCAAATGTTCAAACTTAAAACCTAATAACGACGTGTCATGGAATGATCCAAAAAAAGGAATAAGCTAACCTGGGGAGCAATGTTTACTCTCAAGCTTTATAATTAGTGATTATTGTAAATGGTCGAGTTCAATTAAGAGTAGGATAAAATAAAGAGAATTTTAAATGGCTTTGATAATTTTGGTTTGAATTTTAAGCTTTCATATGAAAAGAGATTTACATATCTTAACCATAAGGAAAAAAATCATAATTTTTCTTGAATATGAATATTTTATGTAAGTTGTCAATTTTAAGGTAATGAAAAAGTTAATTATGAAATTTTCAATGGTTAGTATTTTATAATTTAAAAAGTATTATGAGCTTCATTTTTAAAGTATTTTGAATATTTAAAAAGTGGTTTTGATTAAATGTTGGTTAAATTTAAAAATATTAAGTTTTAAAAAGAAGATTTGATATTTTATAAAATAATTGGATTTGCTTGAATTTTGGAATTGGTTGAGTTTATAACAAAAGTTGAGGGTTTATAATAAAAATAACATATTATTTTGACATGTTAAGTGAGTTTTAATATATATATATATATATATATACTATGAAGCATAAGTTTAAATATTTAGAGGAAAATTAATTAGATTTAATTAAAAGTAATGTGGGTTCAAATTAATTTATATTAAAAGTTTTTCTTTCTCTTAAAAATAAAATTAAGGTTTTAAGTGGTTTTAATTAGAATTTACTCAATTACATCTCTCAAACACATAAACACATAAATCATCATAAACATGGGTTTTCTAACGCATAAGCATATAAATATAATTACACATGCAAGTTTTAACATAAAAAATAACATATGAAAGTTTCCTCCACATGCAAATTTTGACTTAAAAGCGTTTGAAGGTCGACTGACTCAGATTAAGAGATAAGGAGCAAATATGGATATCTAAAGAGTCTCTTCACGCCTTATTTATAAGAATCATGAGACGAAATTCCAAGGAGTTCAATTATTCAAGCTCTGATTACAAAATAAAAGATTCTATGTTTGCATTTAATTCGTTTATTCTTATTCAAACATCCATTTTAAGAAAGAAAAGAACCCAAGAACTAAAATATATACATAAAAAAATATGCCAACAGGAATCATGAAGTGACACAATTCAGAAGGAGGGAAGTACAACAAAGAGGGCCTATTGACATATCAGTCTAAGTCAGAATCTATCGTGCTAGAACTAATATATCAGCACTCGAGCTAACCACCGCTGGAAAGCTGAGCGATGGCATTGTCATAGTGCTAAGTAGATCTGACCTTAGGAGAGAATCAACCTGTTCAGCATCACTTGCCAGCCTACAGATGCCAATAAGGTTCCTTAGCAGGGACAAAAAATTGGCAATACAATAGATCCTCACAATCATCCAAAGGACTCTCTTGTTACGGAATGAGTTATTTGTCATGTTACGATGACCCAACCTCTGCTCAATAACATTTCTTTGTTTTGTCAACAAGAGTTCCTCATCCATGAATCAAGGGTCAAAACGTAAACTAAATTAACCGTTCGACAAAACTTAGCCAACTGAGTCAATCTTAACGATCCAAAGATAATCAAGCTTGTTGATTGACTGTACAACTCAAGGAAGACGATCTAGTCGCCCTTACCGAGCGAAAGTCATGCTAGACCAATCGATCGAGTCATAGGACAACCGAGCAATAGACCCAAACATGTAAAATGTCTAAAGTACCATGTACAACCCCCATTAAAGCAAGGGTAGAGAAGTAATATCATATATTATATCATTTTCTTTATAAATAAGATCATTTTATGAGAAAGGGACAACAAACAAGATATTTTAATGTTCATTACCATTCATCTCTCTCTCTCTTCTTACTTATGCTTTTAACTCTTGTGACGTGATTTACAGACAAATCAAAATTCAACACAATCAAATATTTTACTTTATTGTATACCATAAATATATTCTTTATAATATCGTATAATAAAATAGTTACATAAATTGAAATTTTCGAGCCGGCAAAATCATCAAAACAATAAAAAGTTTTTGATGAGGTAGAAATATAAACTCTCCTCCGATTTGAAAACTTTGCTTAGACCAAAGAGTTCATCACAAATAATCCTCATACCTCATAGATGAGCATAGCTAATGTAGTAAAACAGACTTGCAACCAGTCATTCAAGAAATAAGAACCTCAAATTCATCTAATATGTGCTAGTTAACAAAATATGAAGGGAATTACACATATGTTATCTATTTATATTTACAAAAGAATAAAAGATGAAAGTTTTACACTTGATATCTATGTGGTATAAATATCAAAAGTAAAGTTTAGGAGGTAGATATATAATTTTATAAAAGTTGGGTGGTATGTATGTATATAATTAGACTGAGTTACAAGAGTTTTACCTCACCTCATATCACTCATTATATAAAATCCCCTAGATGTAATGTATACATAGAATATAGATACTATAATTATAATAACACTCTAGTTAAGATGCCCCACATCATTAAATAGTGAATTAAAATTAATGACCAGATTAATTGGGAGAGAAGCAATCAATGATGTTAAATAAAGTTGAATTTTTTTTTGCTAGAATGAAAGGCCAACTTATGCGGATACTTAGTGCGCCCTTGAATTAATATATTATTTAAAAAAAGACGGTGATCAAGTTTTGATGATGATGATAAAGCCAATTTATTGAAAACATATTACATACGAATCACAGTTAAATATACTGCATACTCTACAGTGTACTTTGTCGTGATTGGTTGTCTGCACATACAATATTCTGTCATCCTGGGTATAGAGAGAGGCCAATTATATGCCATCTTTAAGTGCACATAGAAGGGTGAAAGGGTGTTGAGAGAGTTTTAATAAACATTCAAACAGATTAAGATAATCTCTATTTAATATGATAGAAATGGCTGATTTGTGGGGCATAAATCCTCACATACTCCCCCATAGACAAATCATTAATTACACCCAAAATTCAATCTTATAATCTAATTGATGCAGATTGCAAAAGGATCAACAAATAGCGAAGATGTGCTTAAGAGATCAGTCGCTGCCATGTTTAATTTTAGCAAGAATTTTGAGTACTTTTACACTTTTCTCACACCAACTCACTGAAAATGTCAGAAAAAGCTGATGAAATAATGATGTTCTAAAATTTTAGTAATTAAAAGCGTGATAAATGACAATTAATTTGTCCTAGACTATGTTTATCATGATATGCTCATATTTTAATTGTATTTAATGTATAAGGAAGATTTACATACGCATCACTCAATTCTTATATATTTACACATCTACCATCTAAATTTTAATTTTCTTACATATATATGCTGCAAGAGATTATGTATTTCACTTTTTAAAAATTTAAACAATGATATTTTTTATGTGATATGAAAAAACAAATTTAGATATTAGATATATAAATACATAGAAATTGGGTGGTAGTTATGTAAATACTCCATATTATTATCACCGTTAGAAAATGAGCTATTTGTTTATACTGTAAAATACAATATTTATTTAGGAAAACTTATAAATAATATTTTCATTAATATACAAATATGACATTAAAAAACTAAAAAAAGTTAAAAAATACAAATATATATATATATATATATATATATATATATATATATATATATATATATTAATTATACAGACATTATATTTTTTGTTATAAGGTTCCCCTTTAAAATTAAAAAAATAAAAAATTAGCAACATATTAAAAAGGAAAAAAGGCAAGATGGAAGAGTTGAGAGAAATGCTAGGCTGTCGTCTTCTGAGGTGAGAGGCACGCATGAGGTTTTCCCGACGACTAATGGCACACTGCAAAGCAATCTCGAATATTACGGCATTTAAAACGAAATAATAAAAGAATAAAATCAGACTAATCTTGTTGTATCTCTTGTCTGCCTCATTACTTGTATGCATGCAGTTCTGTGTGTGTAATAACCCCTTAATAATATCTCGGTTTGTATTTCGTGATTATTGAGAGATTATTAGAGTATTAACACCACTAACCTTCCAATAACCTCCTGTAGTTCAACTTTCATTTTTTTTATGTGTTATTCGGGATTTTGGGAGATTATTGACGTATTAACTCAAAAATCCCCTAATAATCTTGAAGAAACGCACAAATTATTGAAAGGTTATTGGGGAGAGTATGCATGCAGAGCTTCATACATACTCCATATGTAACAATTTTTCATCCATCACACCTCTTGTAGGCTTACTCCTCATATACCAAAATATGACTATTGAAGTTTTATCAGAGGCACGATGTGATTACTTAAAAAAAACAACTTTATCAAACTGTAGAATAATGCATTTTATATAGATATATATATATATGTAATCTTATGTTATTATCAAATTCAGTTATTTGATAGATTCTTCTCACTTAAGAATTGAAATCAAGTAATGGGGGCCACAAACATGCCAGGCTAGACAGATCCAAAGGCCCTGTCTTTGTATTCTTGCTTTGAGGTTATAGGCTTTGAATCACTGACAACGAGTATGTTTGCTCTCTCTCTTTCTCTCTCTCTCACCAACTCTTCAATTCCCCCAACTCTGTATCTCCTCTCTAACTTGTGGAGCCTTTTCTAGAATCCATGGCCTCTGAGAGTTCGGTTACAGATCAAAGTATTGATGAGGTATGAACCAAAGCTCAGGACCCTAAGGTTCTTTCGCTTTACTTTTTATTTCGCTGCTTTATTGTTTTCCTTTCCCGGGAATCATAATAACTGGTTGAGGTGAAACGCTGGTGTTGCAATCAGTTGAGAAAATTTGAAAAAGATGAAGTTCCTGGTGTCTTGTAATCCGAAATGCCTATGGAAATTCCTCTGCACTGGGTTTTTCTTGTCATTTCTGTCTTTCTCTGCCGCTCTCTGTGCTTCTTTTTTTCTGGTTTTTCACTTCACTGGTAATTTGGAAAGCTTGGCGGTGTGCTATTGATTCTATAGATATTTTTTCTTTTTTCTTCTACTTTTTTGGTGTAGTTTCTCTTCTGCTGGACAGTTTTCTTTGTATTTTGTTTAATATGCTTTTGTCCTGTAATGGCAGATATGATAAACCATCAGCAAGTTGTTTGGAATATATTTGGGAGATGATATTCTGACTAATTTGGTTGTGATAAGTTTCAGAATTATTGGATTTGATTGAGATAAATGCAATATGAAAATAATCCGTCAAACTCATCTTTTGCTTATTTCAAAACAATCTAATCAAATTTTGATCGAGATGTTCTAAGCGGATAGCAACCATGGATGATGATTAGGTTTATAAAAGTTAATATCAAAGGGAAACCTCGTTGTCATTGAAGTAGATTTTTTTGTTTTCAAGGTCTTGTATCTTTTTCTTGTATGATTTAATTCATAGTTTCAGTTCCAAAGGTCCCTGGTTTTAAGTATCATTCAATCACGAAAAAAAAAAAAAAAAATCTTATATTTACTATTTTATATGCTTAAAAAGCGTGCTCTGTGCTCAAAGTTACTTGTGAATGATATATATTCGATCTTTTTGATAGGCAATTCAGATACCTTTCTAGCACACTGCCTTGCTTACTCTCAAAGGCAGATTAGTTAAACGGTTGATATAATTTTTTTTAATTATTGGTGGAGCATTGCCCTGAACAGCCTCTCCGGCCGAAGGCTGAGTCAGGGCACCATCTAGCGGTGGAGCATCACCCTGAATCACCTCTTCGGTCGAAGGCTGAGTAAGGGTACCTTTTGGTGAAAACGCTTGCGCGGTCATTTCTGCTTGCCCCTGAGGCACCAGGTGCACTGGTTGTTACCTGATTGAGGGTGCAGCATCACCCTGAATCGCCTTTTCAATCGGCCCTTTGGGGCCAAACGTTTTTCTCTCATCTCCCAGTCTCTTCTTGGCCGACCCTCTTCGTCCGTTTTCTTCTTCAGTACGGAACGAGAACTTTTCGGCTTCCTTCTCTTCTCAACCCTAGAAGGGCGGACCTTTGAAGTGGGAAGCCTGAAGGCCTTCATCAGTGTTTCCTCACTCACAGACTTCTTAGCACCCAACATCCTTGTACACCACTATTAACGACTGAAGGGTAAGAAAACTCTAGAAGTGAGTAAGGCACGCATTGATCATAGGGGAAACCAGCACGAAAATCCAGAGAGTATAACTATTGACAGTACTTATTATTCATCAAGTAAATAATTGTTTATTTTAATTCTCAAATTTTTATGCTAGTTGTCACTTTTAAAGTAAGGAAATCAGAGAATTAATTATGTACTTCCGAAATGTGGAAGCACGAATCTCGAGGAGATCCAACTTATCACACGAATAGAGCAACAGAAGACAGAGCAATTCAGTAAGACTCTAGTTCACTTAACTTTGGGCTGATCAAGAGTTAGTTTGATCGAACTAAGGAGCGCAACGCACCGATACGGATAACGATCTAACCAACACAAACGGTATTCGCAAGAATAACAGTCACTTAGCCCTCCTTGTATAGATTCATCGACCAAAGATTGGTTATCTGTTAAATTACGATAATGTGTCCTCTGCCTGATGGAATAATCCTCCCAGAGAACAATGAGTCTTCACAATGAATTCCTCGGAGAACGATGACCAAATATATTTCAGCTCGCCAAATGCCGCATGACCGATCAAGCTATTACAAATACGAAATAGTACGTGGGGCAGTTACAGATACGAAACGATGCTAGCAGCGCCTACAAGGTCAAAAATAGGCCTAATTCGGTTACAAATATGTGAAGTTATAATGACTCATAAATAATCGTAACGTTCCCATTAAAGGGACAAACAAGAAATTTACCGTATAAATATGAGTGTTATACTTGTAGAAAAGACCACCGGATCTATTCCCAGAGAATTTGTTCTATTTGCGCTTACCTACTCTTGTCTTTTTTTATTCCTCTCATCTAATCAACACTCTATTTCTTGAGTGTGACCCGAATGACATTTTGGGACTCAACAATTATGATTCTAGATAAACTGAGCCTAAACCTCCAAGGTTTTTCATCAGTATGGCTTCTCTTAAAAGAAAATTATATTGTTAATTCATTTTGTCTTACCAAATGCATCTAATGGTTTTTTAATTAGGTGGATGGTTTCTTAGTCTTAGCCTTTCAGACTTTAGCAAAAAATGAAATTAATGAGAAACTACAAAGGTATGCATCTAATCTCTTGTGATGATGCTAGGGAAGCCTTTTTTGCTCATATCAATGCGTAAAAGAAGCAGCTTGTTTAATTTAATTAGTATTACCATTGATAATGTTAAATCTGAGAAGAATAATTAACATTCTTCACAAGCATCAGCAACTAAACAATCTGAACTATCCGGAAAAGATTTACTTCAGAACATTTTTTGTAATTTTCAGAGTTCATGCGTAATATTAGAATGTATGAGTTACAAGTGTCATAAATCTTAAAATTTTATTCAAGTAAACTGTTACATTCTCCAACATGGAAATTGAAAGAAGTATACAAAGCAGCTCCACAGGACAGCGTTTTAGTTAAAGTGCATGTTTTTGAGGAAAATTTGCATAACATCTTTCTGAATTATACACATTTTCTTATTTGAATTCACTCGAGCTGCATTAACTCTATTAATTTTTTTAATCCTATCCACCACACTTCAGAAAGAAATCAAGATAATTAGACACTTTTAGGTTTGAAATTAGATTTCACCCATTTGGTTGGTTAGGGAGAAATTAAATGGAAAAGTACTTTGGTTCTTTTGTTTTATTGGAAGAAATAACCAATAAATTGAGGAAGACAACCTCAAGTTATTAACTCTTCAGTTTTACTTTTGTTTTTCACTGGGTCTTTCTAGAGATCATAAAAGGAACACGCATATGTTCTTATTTTCTAAGTAAATTCAATTTCTTATGAACTACACCAAAACCAAGCAATCAAGATGTAATTTTGAGGTGAATAATATTTCCTTAATCAATTCATTCAAACCAAACTCATGCCATAAATCTGCTCTATATTTCCTTTTGTTTATAAATAGTAAATGCCTTGGAGCTTTAGGGTTCTTTCTATGTGCATTTCCTTGTTTTATATTTGTCGTGATAGGTAAAAGAATCTCATTAACTGACACCACAATTTGTTCAAATTTATGCAGCCTGCGGAGGAGAAAAATGTAGGTGATGCTAGTAAATGTGTTGATGGTGAAGAGATTATTTTTCAGCCCAAGGAAGCTGCTGGAAAAGGGGAGGAAGACGAGAGCAAAGAAGATCGCTTGAGAGGGATGGAATCTACGGCTAGCATCTCAGAGGAACGGCTTGAACCTGCTGATGCTTCTGTTACAGATGTAACAAAGAAGGATGAACAGCATGAAAAGGTTGGAGAGATAGAGAATTCTCTCCAGCAATCTGAGGTTTCTAATTCTTCACCAGCTGTTGATACAACTGAAGGAAACATGCAAAGCCAACCTGATGATGCTCTTGAAACGCCAAGTGAAGTACAAGAAAGATCTAGTGATTTTGTTGAGATATCGACATCCCAAGAACCAATAATTTCAGAATCTAAAACAGAAGTACCTTTATTTTCTACTGGTTTGGATATATCTGAAGATGGAAATGTTAAGGCTGAGATGCCCGAAGCAGCTACTCCAGAGTCCTCAAAGGGCAAAGTAGAAATGAAAATGATTGAGTCAGAAGATTTAAAAAATAAAATACAGGTCTCTGTTCCTGCTGAAATTCCCACTGTAGTTGCTCCTGTTGTTTCTGATGTGCCACAAAAAGATGATATTGATTTTGGTAATCCTACCAGCATAGAAGTACCTGTAAAAGATCTAGAATTTGAGTCTGGCTCTCCTGAAGAACAAAAATCAAAAGAGAGTACAGAAAATCTAGAGCTAAACTCAAATTTGAGTAAAGTTGACGCTGAAGATGAAGTTATTGGATCCTCTTCCTATGAAGTGAAGCCTTCAGAAGCTGCAGAAGTGGTTGAGAAAAAGGATGATGACTTGGAAGAGGAGGCGATACAAATTTCAGTAAAAAATCAAAAGGATCATGAAGCTAAAAATGAATCAGCTCAAACTGAATCTAATGAAAATATTTCCCAAGGATTTGAAATTAAGAATGATGATGAGATTGTTGAAGGTGGCATAGAGACATCCACTGTCCCTGATGATATTCATTCACTTGCTAAAGTTTCTTCTGAATTGGAAGGAGCTTCTGAGCCTGGTGTACTTGTTGGGGAAGAAGATACTTCTTTGGAACGTGATAAGATTGATACTGCGCCGAAAGTGGCTGAAGTTTCGTTGGAAGGTGGAAATGTTTTTGAAGGAGATAAATTGGTTGGCAAGGATAAAGATGTTAATGCTGAGGCTGTAGAGAGAGACTTGGTTGATACAATTACAGATCCTACAGAAGCAGAAGTTTCTTCTGATCAAGTAAAATCTCCTGCAACTTCAGAGATTGTAAATGAAGCTTTGGAAGTGACATCCAAGGAACGCAACAATGCTCCTGAAGCTAGTGAAGTATTTTTCGAGGGTGATAGAATTCCTGCAGTTGATGAAAAGAGTGAAAGCTTGGATGGTGAAGCTGCAACTTCAGTGGAGGCACCAGCAGATACCACAGCAGCAGAAGAACCACTTGATCAAGTCGTTGAGGAGATGACTGAGAAGAGTGAAGGCTTGAAAGGTGAAGCTGCAACTTCAGTGGAGGCACCAACAGATGTCACAGCTGCAGAAGAGCCAATTGATCAAGTGATTGAAGAGAAGAATGAGAAAAGTGAAAGCTTGAAAGGCGAAGCTGCAACTTCAGTGGATGTACCAACAGATGCCACAGCTGCAGAAGAACAACTTGATCGAGTGATTGAGGAGAAGAATGAGAGCAGTGAAGGCTTGAAAGGCAAAGCTGCAACTTCAGTAGAGGCACCAACTGATGCCAATGCTGCAAGAGAACCGCTTGAAGAGAAGGATGAGAAGAGTGAAAGCTTGAATGGTGAAGCTGAAACATCAGCGGAGGCATCAACAGATACCACCACCGTAGAAGAACAACTTTATGAAGTGGTTGATGAGAAGGATGAGGGGAGAGAAAGCTTGATTGGCGAAGCTGCAACATCAGCGGAGGCACCAACATATACCACTGCTGCAGAAGAGCCACTTGATCAATTCATCGAGGATAAGAATGAGAAGAATGTAAGCTTGAAAACTTCATTGGAGGAACCAACAGATACCACCACTGCAGAAGAACCACTTGATCAACTGATTGAGGAGAAGAATGATAAGAGTGAAAGCTTGAAAGGCGAAGCTGCAACTTCAGTGGAGGCACCAACAAATGCCACAGCTGCAGAAGAACCACTTGATCCTGTGATTGAGGAGAAGAATGAGAAGAGTGAAGGCTTGATAGGCAAAGCTGCAACTTCAGTAGAGGCACCAACTGATGCCACCGCTGCAGGAGAAACACTTGAGGAGAAGGATGAGAAGAGTGAAAGCTTGAAAGGTGAAGCTGAAACTTCAGCAGAGGCATCAACAGATGCCACCACTGCAGAAGAACAACTTGATGAAGTGGTTGAAGAGAAGGATGAAAGGAGAGAAAGCTTGATTGGCGAAGCTGCAACATCAGCGGAGGCACCGACAGATACCACCGCTGCAGAAGAATCACTTGATCAAGTGACTGATGAGAAGTATGACAAGAGTGAAATCTTGAAAGGTGAAGCTGCAACATTAGCGGATGCATCGACAGATACCACCGCTGCAGAAGAACGACTTGATCAAGTGGTTGAGGAGAAGAATGAGAAGAGTGAAAGCTTGGAAGGCGAAGCTGCAACTTCTGTAGAGGTACCAAGGGATACTACCGCTGCAGAAGAACCACTTGATCAAGTGGTTGCAACATTAGCGGATGCATCGACAGATACCACTGCTGCAGAAGAACCACTTGATCCAGTGGTTGAGGAGAAGAATGAGAAGAGTGAAAGCTTGGAAGGCAAAGCTGCAACTTCTGTAGAGGTACCAAAAGATACCACCGCTGCAGAAGAACCACTTGATCAAGTGGTTGAGAAGAAGAAAGAGAAGAGTGAAAGCTTGAAAGGAGAAGCTGCGACTTCAGCGGATACCCCAATAAATACCACTGCTGCAGAAGAACCGCTTGATCAAGTCATCGAAGATAAGAATGAGAAGAGTGGAAGCTTGAAAACGTCGTTGGAGGAACCAACAGATAACACCACTGCAGAAGACCCACTTGGTCAACTGACTGAGGAGAAGAATGATAAGAGTGAAAGCTTGAAAGGCGAAGCTGCAACTTCAGTGGAGGCACCAACAGATGCTACAGCTGCAGAAGAACCACTTGATCCAGTGATTGAGGAGAAGAATGAGAAGAGTGAAGGCTTGAAAGGCGAAGCTGCAACTTCAATAGAGGCACCAACTGATGCCACTGCTGCAGGAGAACCACTTGAGGAGGAGAATGAGAGGAGTGAAAGCTTGAATGGTGAAGCTAAAACTTCAGCGGAGGCATCAACAGGTACCACCACTGCAGAAGAACAACTTGATGAAGTGGTTGATGAGAAGGATGAGAGGAGAGAAAGCTTGATTGGCGAAGCTGCAACATCAGCGGAGGCACCGACAGATACCACCGCTGCAGAAGAACCACTTGATCAAGTGGTTGATGAGAAGGATGACAGGAGTGAAAGCTTGAAAGATGAAGCTGCAACATCAGTGGAGGCATTGACAGATACCACCACTGCAGAAGAACCACTTGATCAACTGGTTGAGGAGAAGAATGATAATAGTGAAAGCTTGAAAGGCGAAGCTCCAACTTCTGCAGAGGTATCAAGAGATACCACCGCTGCAGAAGAACCACTTGATCAATTGGTTGAGGAGAACAAAGAGAAGAGTGACAGCTTGCAAGGCGAAGCTGTGGCTTCAGCGAAGGCACCAATAGATACCATTGCTGCAGAAGAAGCACTTGATCAAGTGGTTGAGAAGAAGAAACAGAAGAGTGAGAGCGTGAAAGGTGAATCTGCAACTTCAGCGGCTACCCCTACAGATATCACTGCTGCAGAAGAACCACTTGATCAAGTCATCGAGGATAAGAATGAGAAGAGTGAAAGCTTGAAAACTTCATTGGAGGAACCAACAGATACCACCACTGCAGAAGAACCACTTGATCAACTGATTGAGGAGAAGAATGATAAGAGTGAAAGCTTGAAAGGCGAAGCTGCAACTTCAGTGGAGGAACCAACAGATGTCACAGCTGCAGAAGAACCACTTGATCCAGTGATTGTGGAGACATATGAGGAGAGTGAAGTCTTGAAAGGCGATGCTGCAACTTCAGTAGAGACACCAACTGATGCCACGACTGCAGGAGAACCACTTGAGGAGAAGGATGAGAAGAGTGAAAGTTTGAATGGTGAAGCTGAAGCTTCAGCGGAGGCATCAACAGATACCACCACTACAGAAGAACAACTTGATGAAGTGCTTGATGAGAAGGATGAGAGGAGAGAAAGCTTGATTGGGGAAACTGCAACATCAGCGAAGGCACCGACAGATACCACCGCTGCAGAAGAACCAGTTGATCAAGTGGTTGAGGAGAAGGATGACAAGAGTGAAAGCTTGAAAGGTGAGGCTGCAACATCAGCAGTGGCATCGACATATACCACGGCTGCAGAAGAACCACTCGATCAAGTGGTTGAGGAGAAGAAAGAGAAGAGTGAAAGCTGGGAAGGCGAAGCTGCAACTTCTGCAGAGGTACCAAGAGGTACCACCGCTGCAGAAGAACCACTTGATCAAGTGGTTGAGAAGAAGAAACAGAAGAGTGAAAGCTTGAAAGGCGAACCTACAACTTCGGCGGATACCCCAACAGATACCACTGCTGCAGATCAAGTCATCGAGGATAAGAATGAGAAAAGTGAAAGCTTGAAAACTTCATTGGAGGAACCAACAGATACCACCACTGCAGAAGAACCACTTGATCAACTGATTGAGGAGAAGAATGATAACAGTGAAAGCTTGAAAGGCGAAGCTGCAACTTCAGTGGTGGCACCAAGAGATACCACTGCTGCAGAAGAACCACTTGAGCAAGTGTTTGAGGAGGAGAACGAGAAGAGTAAAAGGTTGAAAGGGGAAGCTGCAACTTCAGTGGAGGCACCAACGGATACCACCGCTGCACCACTTGATCAAGTGGTTGAGGAGAGGAATGGGAATTCAGTAAGTGACACACAAGTTTCTCCGGAGGATAAATTGGTTGTTCATGAGAAATATCTTAACGATGAGGCCAAAGAAATAAACCTGGAAAGCCAAGCTGATGGCGCTCATGAAAACCCAAGTGTTGAGCAAAGTGATTTTACTGAGAAATCCGCATCCCAAGAACCTGCCTTTTCAGAATCCAAAACAGATGATTTGAACGATGTTGAAACCAAGCTAGCGTCCGAGAATGACAGCAATCCTGTGGAAGCACCTTTGGTTGCTACTGATGTTGGTATTTCTAAGGATGGAAACGTCGGGGCTGAGAAACAGGAAGCAACTAATCCAGGTTTTTTACAGGACAAAGTTGACATTGAATTGATTAAATCTGAAGATTTCAATGATGAAATTCAGTTACTTCCTGCTGAAATTCCCAATGTAGTGGTTCCTGATGCTTCTGAAGCTCCGGAAAAAAATGACATTGATTCAAGCAATCAGTCCAGGATACAGGTACCAGTGAAAGATCTAGAAGTTGAATCTGGCTCTCCTGAAGATCATAAATCAAGTGGGAGTGCAGAAACTAAAGAACCAAGCTCAGATGTTAGTGCAACTAATGCTGGAGGTGAAGTTGTTGGTCCATCTTCAGATGATGCGAAGCCTTCAGGAGTTGCGGAAGTGGAGACAACACAGACTCCAGTCGAAATTCATGAATATCTTGAAGCGAAACCTGTTTTTGCTCAAACTCGATCTGATGAAATTTTTTCTGAAGGGATTAATGTCAAGAAGGATGATAAAATTGTTGATGGCATGGAGATATCCGCTGTTCCTGATGACATTTCTCCGCTAACTAAAGTTTCATATGAAGAGGAAAACACTTCTGAGCCTGGTGGCGACAAAGTTGATACTGTGCTTAAAGTGGCTGATGTTGCATGTAAAGAAGGAAACCTTTTGGAAGAGAATAAATTGGTTGAGCAGGAAAAGGCGAATGCTGGGGCTGTAGAGAGAGATTTGGTTGATACAATCACAGACCCCGCAGAAGCAGAAGTCTCTTCTGTTCAAGTAAAAGCTCCTGAAACTACTGAGATTGCAAATGATGCTCTGGAAGTGTCATCCGAGGAACTCGAAATTACTTCTGAAGCGAGTGAGGTCCCTTATAACAGTGATAAATTTTCTGGAGGCGATGAGAAGAGTGAAAGCTTGAAAGGCGAAGTTGCAACTTCAGTGGAGACACAAAAAGATACCACCACCGCAGAAGAGCCACTTGATCAAGTGGTTCAGGAGAAGAACAGACAGAGTTCCATAAATGAGACACAAGTTCCTTCTGAGGATAAATTGGTCGACAGGGAAAACGATGTGAAAGAAGAGGCCAAGGAAATAAACGAAGTCTCTTCTGAGCAAGTAATAGCTCCTACAACTACTGAGATTGTAAATGAAGCTCTAGAAGTGACGTCTCGGGAATTCAATATTGTTCCTGAAGCTAGTGAAGTCTCTACTGAGATTGGTAAAGTTTCTGTGGGTGATGAGGAGAAGAGTAAAAGCTTGATAGTTGGAGAATCAACATCAGCAGAGGCGCCAAAAGATATTACTGCAGTAAAAGAGTTGCTTGATCCAATGTTTGAGGAGAAGATTGAGAGTCCAGTAAGTGATCTAGCAGCTCCGACCGAGGGTAAATTAGTTGACGAGGAGAAAAATGTTAATGTAAAGGATGAAGAGGGAGACTTTATTAATACATCCACAGATGCTATTGCAGCTGAAGCTTCTTCTGAGCAAATAAAATCCCCAGAGATTGTTGAGGTGGAGAGCGATAAGCAAGCTCTAGAAGAGACATCCAAGGAACTCACTATTGCTCCTGAAGCTAGTGAAGTCCCTTTTGCCGGTGAGGAGAAATCTGAAAGCTTGACTGTTGATGCTACGACTTCGGTGGAGGCACCAAAAGACATCACCACAGTGGAAGAGTCACTTGATCAAGTGATTGATAAGAAGAATGAGAATTCAATAACTGAGAAGAAAGCTCTGCTTGAGGGTATATTGGTTGAAAAGGAGAAAAATCCGAAGGAAGAGGCTGAAGAGAAAGATTTGGTCGATACATCCACAGATACTTCTGCAGCTGACGTCTATTCTGATCAAATAAAAGCCTCTGAAACCGCTGAGATTATAAAGGAGGACAGCAATACACAAGCTTCGGAAGTGACATCAAAGGAACTCAATATTACTCCTGAAGCTAGTGATGTCCATTCTGATGGTGATGAAGTTTTTGCAAGTGAAGCAGAGAAGAGGGAAAGCTTGAAAGGTGAAGATTCAACCTTAGTGGAGGCCCCAGAAGATATCAAAATTGTAGAAGATTCGCCTGATCAAGTGATCAAACAGAAGAGCGAGAGTTCAAAAAGTTATGTAGAGGATGAACAGAGAGACTTAATTGATACATCCACTGATGCCATTGCAGCTGAAGTTTCTTCTGAACAAGAAAAAGCCCCTGAGATTGCTGAGGAAAAGACCAATAAACAAGCTCTAGAAGAGACATCCAAAGAACTCAATATTGCTCCTGAAGATAGTAAAGTCCCAGACGAGGATGATAAACTTTCTTCAACTGAGGAGAAGAGTGAAAGCTTAAGAGTTGAAGCTGAAACTTCAGTAGAGACACCAAAAGACATCACCACCGTCAAAGAGTTACTTGGTCAAGTGATTGAGAAGAAGAAGAGTGAGAGTTCAGTGAGTGAGAACGAAGATCCAACTGAGGATAAGTTGGTTGATAAGGAGAAAGATGTGAATGTAGAGGCTGAAGAGAGAGAACTGGTTGATTCATCCACAGATTCTACAGCAGCTAAGGTCACTTCGGATCAACTAAAACCCTCAGAAACTGCTGAGAATATTAAGGAGGATAGCAATAAGCAAGCTTTGGAAGTGGCATCCAAGGAACTCAATATCACTTCTGAAGCCATTGATATCCCTTCTAAGTGTGATGAAGTTTCTGCAGTTGATGAAGAGAATAGGGAAAGCTTGAAAGGTGAAGATGCAATAGTGGAGGCATCAAAAGATATCACAATTGCAGAAGAGTTGCCTGATCAAGTGATCAAGCAGAAGAGCGAGAGTTCAAAAAGTGTGTTGGTTGGCAAGGAGAAAGATGTGAATGCAGATGCTGAGAAGACCAACTTACATGATACGTCCACAGATCCTACTGCAGCTGAAACTGCTGAGATTACAAAGGAGGAGAGCAATAAGCAATCTTCAGAAGTCACATCCATTCCTGAAGCCTGTGAAGTTCCTTCTGTGGGTGATAAAGTTTCTTCAGGTGAAGAGGAGAAGATTGAAAGCTTCAAAGGTGAAGATGCAAATTCATTGAAGGTACCAGAAGATACCATCACTCCAGAAAAGTCAGTTGATCAACTGATTGAGGAGAACAAGAGTGAGAGTTCAAAAAATGAGCCAGAAGCTCCAATTGAGACAACCAGAGATTTAGATACTTATATGCTATTTCCTGAGGCAGTGAAAGACATTATAGCATCAGAAGAAGTTAAGGAGAAGCAAGATGAGGCCTCCAATGATCTCGATGTGGTGGAAAATAAAGCTAGCGATTCTGAGAATAGAAAGGAGGAAGTGAAAGTTGAGGAAGAAGAGTTGGGAGCTGAAAAGGCAGAGAGTGAGAAATCAAAGGATCAAGGTCCAATTGTTTCTTCTGATTCTGCGGATGCAAAACCGACCAAAGAGGTGAGTAAGCGAGAGTCAAACATATTCTCCAAGGTAAAGCGCTCATTTGTGAAAGCAAAGAAAGCAATCCTCGGGAAGCCATCAAGTCACAATTCTTCATCAGAAGCAAAAAAATAGAACACCTAAATTACTTAATAGATCCTTTAAATTTGTATGAATTTCATGTCCCCGTTGTCATATATGATGTAAATTTTTTTGGAATTCTCTTCTTTTGTAGGTGTGAAATTATTTAGGTTTGTGCATTGTTTTTTGTTGCTTTTGTTCCGTTGATGGTATTTCCACATTGATTGTTTGATGTTCTGGATCAGCTCAGACACTGTTGATTATGTATGTATTAATATTCTGAAATATGACCAGAATTTGCTTGATTTTTTATGTTTTGTTTGATGATGTTGCACATTAACAATTTAGCTTCTTAAAACTTGAGTACATTCTGAAATTTAATATACAAAAAAATTACTAACTAGAAACCCGCTTTGTCATCAAAATACATAAAATAGTGCACCCATTGCATCTATGTTTGCAACATCACTGTTAATAGGATAATAAAGGAAATTCTATTTATTAGGTCATCTTGTTGTAAAGTTCATGCAGAAGTGAACTTTGAACATCATTTGATTGGTTTTTTCTTTCTTTTTCTTTTTGGAAAGACATTTGATAGGCTACTATGTAAATGAATGTCAAGATATGAATTTATATATTGATGCAGATGATAAGAATGATAAGAAGGTGAATGAAGGAGGTGATATTTATACTTTGTTTTGAAATAAATAATTTCTTAATACTTTAAAGGATTTGTTCTGGTTCAAGCGATTTTGAGAATTCATATTACAAGGAATTAGTGCGTCAATTTCGTGAATGATGGGGAACATTTGGAAAATATAAATACCAAAATCCTTAACGCTATTGAATGCTGAAACATGCACAGTTCTTTCGTTGGTTGGCTTTGAAACCCGATCAAAAGATGAAAACTGTACATCAACATGAAGTTGATTGAATTTTTGTCTTCTGTTATTACTTTCTTTCTTCTTCTGTTCCCCGCCTCCCGTTTTTCCCGAAACTGAAGATCGGATAGACCGCTCTCTGGCTCTACCTCTTTCCATTATTCGTGAAAGGCAACTGCCTTTTGAAGACCTACGGCTCGCGACGATTTAAGGAGGCAGCAATCGGGCGAAGGTTAGAGCAGAGAGGTTTCGTGAGTTTCGGTGCAGACAGGAAGAAGAGCAGGGCGTTCGCTGAAGAGAAATCGCAGGCTTCGGCTCCTTCGTTTGGTGGCTTCCCTTTGTTCTTCTTCGGCGTTTTGGCTTACGGCAGGAGAGAATCGCAAGGTTTATTTCTTCTCCTTCTCGGTTGGTTTTCGGAGAAATTATTCCACAAGAACAACACAAGCAACTCCACGTGCCCGCGATAACCCAATAACTCCATCACAACCTATGAATAAAGCAGTAATAGAACCCCAAAAAATTATTAGGGGTGGAAAAGTTATTGAGGGTTATTGAGTTATTGAAATTACTATTCAATAACCTGTAAATAATCCCCCAATAACTCCGAATGAAGATTATTGAGGTTTATTACGCACACAGTGCTGCGTACGTTGTTCGTATGAAATAAATTCTCTGGGTTTTAGTGCCTTTGGATTACGAAAGAAGAGCAAGGTTTCTCCTCACTTTTTGTTGCAGTCCTTCTCTTCGGTGGCTCACGAGTAGAGAGAGAGAGAAGGTGAGGAAGAGAGAGAAATTTTCTTATAATCGTCAAGTTGATCGACGACGTGTAACTCCTCAAAGAAATAAAATTTTCTGCAGTTCTGTGAACATAGGGAATTTGCTGAACCGCGCAAATATGTGTGTCTGTTTATCTGTGCAATTTTTCTCGTCCCAATTTTTCGTTTTATTGCCGGCGTTTTTCACAATAATTGGTATCAGAGCCGAGTTTGGATCTATGGAAAACGATGGCCGAAGATGTAGTGATAGTATCGAAAATCGAGAAATTTAATCGCACAGATTTTGGTTACTGGAGGATGCAAATGGATGACTACCTCTATGAGACGAAACTTCACATGTAGTTACTGAGAAAGAAACCGAAAAAGATGATGAGGCTGAATAGAATCTATTTGATCGACAAGTTCTGGGGGTTATTTGATAACTCTGTCGAGATCCGTTGTACACAACGTCATCAAGAAAATGACAACTGCAGATCTTATGACAGCTTTGTCAGGTAAGTATGAAAAACTGTCAGCGAATAACAAGGTACATATGATGAAAAATTATTCAATTTGAAGATGGTGAAATGTACGTCTGTTGTACAACATCTGAATGATTTCAATACTATCACAAATTAATTTTCATCAGTGGAAATTAAATTTAATGATGAGATACGTGCACTGATATTGTTCACTTTATTGTCAAATAGCTGAAAAGTCATGGAATAACAGTTAATAATTTTGCAGGTAAGTTTAAGCTGAAATATAATGATATTTGTGATTTGATTTTGGCTAATGAGGGGAGTAGAAAAGATTATGGCGAAATCTCGTGTTCGAGTTCAGCACTGAATGTTGATTTCAGATGTAAATCACAATATAGAAACTCAAACAGAGAAAGATCAAAATCAAAGCATAGAGGCAAGAGCAAGTCAAAGCCTGATTAGCAAACAACCTACTGGAATTGTAGAAAAGTTAGACACATAAAGAAGAACTGCATAAATCTGAATAAAGTAGAGAATATCAGTTCTAATGTTGTAATTGAAGAAATACATGATGCACTATTGTTTGCAGTTCACAGCTCAATTCATAACTGTATACTGGATTCAGGGGCTTCCTTCCATATATGTTCTCATCATGAGTTAATGCATAATTATATTGCAGGTGATTTTGGGAATGTGTTTCTGGCTGATGGAGAACCTTTGAATATGGTGGCATGTGAGACGTTGACATTACACTAGCTAACAAGAACAAATGAACTTTGCAAAAGATCGGACACATTCTTGAGTTGAAGAAAAACCTCATTTTTATTGGGTAGCTCAATGGGAGTGATCATTTAGTAGTGTTCTCAGATAGGTCCTGAAAGGTTACAAAAGGGGCACTGGTACGGACTCAGGGTAAGAAAATAGACATTATATATGACTACTGGCTTAATTAAAAGTGTTGATACTACAGTTGCAGAGATCACAACAGATTTGTGGCATTGTAGACTTGGCCACATGAGTCAGAGGGACATGAAAAAACTTCAGTCTATAGGTAAGCTACCAGAATGAAAGTCAGTTTGTCATAATATGTGTGAGAGTTGTATTATAGGGAAACAAAAGAATGCCAGTTTCTTGAAAAGTGGCACGTTCACTGATGACCACATCAAAAATGTATGAGTTTATTTCTTGAAGCATAAATCTGATGTATTTAATGTGTTCAAAACTTGGAAAGCTATGACTGAGATAGAACAAAACTTAAAACTAAAATGTTTGAGGTTCGACAATAATGGTAAGTACATTGATGGTGGGTTCAAAGAGTATTGTGCAGCTGAATGAAGAAGACCGTTTCAGAGAGACCTTAACAAAATGGAGTTACAAAACCTATGTACATGATCATTAATGAGCATGCTAGGAGCATGAGATTGTGTATCGTACTACCACCAACTTTCTGAGCAGATGGGGTCAACATTGCAGTTTACATGATCGACAGGGGGCCATCTGTTCCATTAGACAGTAAATTGCCTGAGGAGGTCTGGAGTGGGAAATAGGTCAAATTTTCTCACCTTAAAACTTTTGGCTATCTTTCTTATGTTCTTATTAATCTTGACGCTCGTAGCAAGCTCGAGACTAAGTCAAAAAAATGTCATTTCATTGGCTACGGAGACAAGACATTTGGTTATCATTTGTGGGATGATCAGAATAAAAAAGATAATAAAAATCAAATGATAACCAAATGTCTTGTCTCCATAGCCAATGAAATAACATTTGCAGCTGTGGAAATCGACATAAATACAGGATTGATTTAGAAGAAAACTTTGCAGCTGTGGCTAAGATGACAACTGTCTGGCTTGTGCTGTCTATTGCTGCATCTAAAGGCTGGTTCTTACGACAGATGGATGTTAAGAATTCAATTTTGCATGGGAAACTTAAAGAAGAAGTCTATATGACTTCTCCTCCAGGCTTGTTTTCTACTCCCTCACATGATGTTTGTAAAATCAGAAGATTCATATACGGTTTGAAACAGGCTCCATGGGCCTGGTTTTAAAAATTTCTCAAAACTCTTCTTAGCTTCTATTTCATTCAAAGTCAGTACGATTCATTATTATTTTTTTTTGCAAAACTACCAAGGGAATTATTTTGTTATTAGTCTATGTTGATGATATTGTCTTCACGGGATCTGATTATCAATTGATGTCTCACATACAGAAGCGTCTTCTGGGTTCTTTTCATATGAAGGATTTGGGGTCATTAACTTGTTTCTTAGGACTTGAGGTTCATTCTTCTCTCGCTGGTATTTTCCTTCATCAGCACAACTATACTAAGAGACTCATTGCTTTGGCTGGTCTCCAGGATGGTCGTTCTAATGATACTCTGTTGGAAGTAAATGTTAGATGGTGACTTTCTATCGGATTCGTCTCTGTATTGACAATTTATTGGGAGTCTCAATTATCTAACTATTACGAGTCCTGATATTTCATTGTTGTGCAACAAGTTAGTCAATTTATGCAAGCACCTATACGTCTTCATTTAGCTGCAGTTCGACGTATTGTTTGGTATTTGAAAGGTACTTCTCATCGTGGTTTGTTCATTTCTCGGAGTCTCCTATTAGCTTAATAGCCTATAGTGATGTCGATTTGGCTGGTTGTTCAGATACACGTCGATCTATCATTGGTTGCTGCACATTTCTCAAAAAATTTTGACTGTCTGGAAGAGAAAGAAACAAGATAAGATCGAGTGTCTATGTCATCTACTGAATCTGAATATCACGCTATGCCCTTTGCTTGTTCTGAGATCATTTGTTCTCAGGGTTTGTTGGCTGAGCTTGGTTTTCCTCAACTTGAGTCTGCTTCTCTTTATGAAAATAATACTAATGCTATCCAGATTACTACTAATCATGTCTTTCATGAGCGCACTAAACACATTGAAGTGGACTGTCATTCCATTCGAGAAGCTTATGAGAATGATTTTATATCTCTTTCTCATATCTCTTCTGATCTTCAAACGCCTGACATATTTACTAAAGCTCTTTCTCGATAGAGTCATCAGTTTCTTGTTGGCAAATTGATGCTTCTTGATTAGCCAACATCAATTTGAGGGGGGATATCAATCAAGAGAAAATAAAATTAGGCAGAATAAAGAGTTTCCTTCTTTGCAGTGTTATATTAAAGTCCTAAATTAATTGTGAGGATTCTTTCTTTTTAGCTGAATATTTAGATTAGGAATATGTATTATTAAGTTACCTAAATTATATTGTGCATTTCATTATATACCAAAAATTGATTCTACATACTATTAGTTATTGGAATGAAAGCAAACGAAAAGACATTCAGCATATCACGCAAAACTTTGATACTAAAAAGTGGATTTTTTGTTTATTTAGTTTGGGGCTATGATATAACCAACTCACAATAAGTGTAGAATTGATGAACTGGGGATGCTTCTTCTCTCTTGGCTGCCTCCTAAGAGCCATTTTGATGAGGTTTATTCAATTTGGCTTTAGCTACTTGCCTCCCATGTATGATTCAAACTTGATCCTAAATGTCTCCAAAATCGACATTGATTTCTTACCTAGATTGAAGATGTGCCGCCTCTTCTAAAACAGTTATCTAATAGCTGACACATGTACATAAGGGTACTTCTATCTTTTTATTAGAAATAGTTGAAACACGATAGATTTATGACTGCATTTCAGATAGATATATTGTTTCACAAATAGCAGTTTTCTTGACAACAATTTTTCTTACAGTAACTTCATAGTTGTTTTTTCAAACAGTTACAACTGTCACAAACATACCCTCTGTTCTTTGAAAAGTCATCTTAATTCTTTAAAGAGTCGTCAAGAATCATCTTAATCTTTGAATAGTCATCTTCATTTTTCAAAGAATTAAGATGAATATCCAAATAAAGATGGAAAATTCTACAATCCTTCTCAGTATTTCTGCATTCAACCTGATCTCTGGAGTCTCGCACACCAAATCCACTTCCCTTGAAGAATCAGAGATGCATGAATTTCTACAAGGCTCTTGAACTCCATAAAGATCATGATTGGATTCCAAAGAAACTCTTTATTCATGAACTGAATTGGATTCATAAAGTGAATGCCAATTCATAAGGTGAATGCTAATGCTCATCATCAATATCTAAAAGCATTGACTTCCATCACTCTCATTAGAAGTAGAATGCTCACAAGGCCCCAGTTCTACTTCTGAAATACTTATAAGATACACAATATACAATAATTAAAAGCAAGGTATTAGAGACCAAAGTTGTGTTTGGTTCTTATAACAACGGTGAAACAAAAGATAGGAATAAAATTAAATTTCAAATAAATCAAGAATGAAGTTTTCTCTCCCTTTGAAGAAACCATTTAATAGAACAAAAGAAGCAAATAGGAAAAACATTAGAAAAACAATACCGCGATTAAGAGAATGAAAACCAAGAATGCACTCTTTGGCTTTAAAATCCTTCGATTTATAATCATAAATGTTTAAAATAGACATCACATATGAGTTTGCAAGATAAGGTCAATATACATAAGCTAATCATTTTCTTTTAAGTATGTTAATCAACAAAATTTCATTAATATTTATAAAATAAAAGAATAATAACTTTCTTCAAATCTTGTCGCTCCAAATTAATACTAAACCTCTACTCACTCATCTCGGTTATTGGTTATACCTCTATTATGGGTCTAAATGAATCGATTTGAGTTTGAGTTATCATCATCTTTAGCTTGAGTTTGATTAAATAATCGAGTTCAAGCTTGAACATGAACTTAATTCTGTGAGTTCAAGTCAGATAACTCATTAGCTCGTCTTTTATGAAAGAGGGAAAATGATATTAATTCAATTTAGTGTTTTAATAAAATGAGCAATTGGGATATAAATTATAAGAAACTATTTGATATAAAATGTAAAATATAATTTTATTAAATATTTTCAATAATTTAGATAATATCTCAAACTTTAATATATTTTGAGTGCATTTTATATTCATATTTTTTAAAACAAATTGGCTCATGAGTTAAAAAGTTGAATTATAGCTGATTTACTTTTTAGCTCATCAAGTTCAATACACAAGTAATTTATTTCACGAGCCAGCTTGACTAAATTACACCGCTAGTAGTAGTCCCTAATCTTGGTTAACTCTTCCATCTCACACATATACCTTCAGCAACCATTCCCCTCTACCGCTATCAAAAACTCCTCTTCTTCCGTGCTTCTCACCTCATTCTTCATCATCCCTCTCTCCCTCTGTAATCTTCCTTTTCACACACAAGTCGAGGAGCTCCTCTCCAAACCTCTCCCACATATGAGAACCTCAGGCCGAAGAACTCCACTCTCACATGCATGATCCCCTCTTCTATGTCACAACATCAAAACCCAACTTCTTCGCTTCCTACAAACCCAACAGCTGAACTCATCTACACCTCACATCACCGGGCTCAAGCCTCCCTCCTCATTTATAGAGGGTCTCATAGCTCCCACATCTCACTCGCTTTGTATTCATAAAATCATGGTCAATTCTTACCTTCTCCCTTAAACCACAAAAACTGCTCTTTGTCTTCAGCTTGTAACATCCCCACAATCAGTCAAAATCTTGTCTCCTAGCTCAAATCCTGGTCTCCATACTCCCAAGTTTAGCTTCATTTGAGATAAGTAGAAACGGTTAATTTTTTGTATTTGCGAATAATTTGGTTGATGTCAATAATAGATTTTACGTTAGACATCTGAATTGAAACTTTAAGTTGGCTACATTTACTGAATCGACATTTAAGAATGCGTTATATTTAGCTGCAAATGCAAGCTATAGTAATCAATTCATGATTAGGTTGCATGAATTGTAAAAATTAAATCTTGGAGCATTTTGATGGTTGAATGAGAAGCCTTATGATGAACGGTCAAGTTTACATTTCAATGTTGACCTCCGTGTCAAAGTTTTCTTGAATAGGTTGAATACCTTTTTCCTTAGCTTTCATTGCTATAAATAATAGTCTGTACAATCTATTTTTGATACATAATAAAGTGCATAATTTATTTTAGGTAACTTAATAATACATATTCCTTATCTAAATATTCAGCTAAAAAAGAAATAAATCAGAATAAAGAAATTTGAAATAATTTAAATAAGGAAGCTCATTAATTATAGAAAATTCCTAATTTAGCTTCATGATTTTCGTCCTTCCTGATTGACATCCCCTCTCAAATTAATGTTGATTGATTAGGAAGCATCAATTTGCCAAAAAGAAACTGATAACACTACTAGGACCAAAAATCCTCAAGTCGTGATTGCTGAAGCCGAAGGTACCGAAGCCGATAATGCCAGAGCATCAGAGACAACTCCTAAACCATAACATGATTGGAGCAAAAAAAAAAGTAATTCTTTATCATTATCGCCCAAAAATTCGAATCATAGCCATAAGAAGGATTCACTTTTAGTTACACAATCCAAATGCTACCAATCATAGCCCACAGATAGGATCCAGTTACACGATCCAGATGCTATCGATCATAGCCTACAAGTAGGATCCGTGTTCTGATCCAAATGTTATCGATTATAGCCCACAAATAGGATCCAGTTACACGATCGAAATGTTATAGATCAGAGCTTACAAGTAGGATACGAGTCCTGATCCAAATGCTACCAATCATAGCCCACAAGTAGAATCCACGTCCTGTTATACTATCCAGATGCTATTGATTCTTCAGGCGATGATGAAGACGATTTGTTCCGTGATCTTCACGCCAAATGTGTCAAACCCGAGAGTACCGAATCCTAGAGTGTTGAAGCCTAAGAGTGTCCAACTCGAGAGTGCCGAATCTGAAAGTGCTGAAGCAGAGATCAGACGTGCAAATGAAAAAGGGAAATGCCTTGTTGGCATGCAGATGAAGGTGACGAAGAAGCGGGAGCCACTGCGGGTGGAGTTCGAACGAAGGAGAGGCCCTATCAAGCCCAGCCGAGTCGAAGAGTAAGATGAAGTAGAACAAAGACAACGTAGGCAAAGGGAGAGAGTCTTTATACATCAGTTTGATAGACATAAAAGTTCTTCCAGTACAAAGTAGGAGCCCTAGTCGTTGAAAATACAAGATACAGATCGAACAGATGAAGTAGTCAAAGATGGAGCAGACGAACTAGAGGGAGCGGGCACAGTAGACGGATCAGACGAAGCAATTAATCGGCCAAATAGTCGAAGCAATAGATCAAGCGAAACAGTCAAAGCAGACGAAGTAATCCAGATGACCGAACAGCTAGGTCGAGTGAACCAAGCGAGCAGGCGAAGCAGTGCAGGTGAGTAGTAGAGCGGGCGAGCAGTCCAAACAAAGCTGTCAAAGCAGTCGAGTAGTCCAGACGAAGCAGACGAGGGTTTAGACGAAGAAGACGAACGGAGCAGTCGAGCAGTCCAAACGAAGTAATTGAATGATGGCGCAGTCGATGGTCGAAGACATCGCGATGGAAGCAGTTGAAGGAGGACGAAGATCCCTTCGAACGATTCCAAGGCGGAGGGGAAATCAAGGCAAAGAAATACTTCCTCCCTTCCTGCAAGAAGGCTAGTGGGAAGGGAGTCTTGACAGTTCTCCAATTTCTACTGTTGGTTAGGGTAAAAATTTGGCTCTAATACCAGGTAAAACTTTTCTTGAACAGGATGAATACCTTTTTCCTTAGCTTTCATTGCTATAAATAATAGTCTGTACAATCTATTTTTAGTACATAATAATTTGCATAATCTATTTTATGTAACTTAATAATACATATTCCTTATCTAAATATTCAGCTAAAAAGGAAATAAATCAGAATAAAGACATTGGAAATAATTTAAATAAAGAATCTCTTTAATCATAGAAAACTTCTAATTTAGCTTCCTGATTTACGTCCTTTCTGATTGACACTCCGTACTATTTCAACACCATCTAGCACAATAGAGATAGTGTGTTGCATAAACTAAGGTCAAGATGCATCACACCAAGACAAAACACTCAAAACATTTCCTACATGGGTATGCTAAGAGCATCAAAATTACTCAAATAAGCCACTCAACGGAGGAGACATAAAATAGATACGACGATAAACAAATCAAGACCAACTTACCTTTGAGCACCATTGAGTATGTCCAAATAACAACTCTTAACATAATAGTTTGTGATGATATGTTTGAGGTTCTAAAATAGGGAGACCATCCGTTCTCAATTCGATCAAACATGATGGAAATACCAGATCTCAAACATGATGTCAAGTTCAAGCAACCATCAGTTCTAGAGTTATGTGATGTTTGTTTCATGCATTATATGATTCAAAAGAGAAGAATTCAAACACCCAAGGATGCATTCTGAGTTTTTAGTGTTATTGTTATAAATTTTTTCTTAAAGATTTCATCACAAGAAGATAAAACTTCATTCTTAATTGATTTGATATTTAGTTTCATCTTTTATCTTTTGCTTCGCAGTTGTCATAACAACCATACATAGTTTTTCTTTTTTGATGCCTTGCTTTCAACTATCATATATTGGGTTTTTTTTTTCAAATGGAGATTAAGAAAAATGAATCATCTCAAGAAGTAGAACCCAAGCCTTGCGGGCATTCTACTACTAATGAGAGTAATGGAAGTCCCTGCTTTTCGGATACCATTGATGAGAATTGAAATTCACCTTATCCAATTTAGTTCATGAATATAGAGTTTCTATTGAATCAAATCATTAGATTTTTAGAGTCAAGAACCTTGCAGAAATTCTTGTATCTTAGGCTACGTTTGGGGCGGCAAGGGAGCTGCGGCGCGACACTGGGCTGCTAACTTCCCTCGTTTGGGGCGGCGGTCCTGCGGTTTAGTGCAAAAGCTGAAAGCTACGGTCTGTTTGGGCCAGCTGCAGATTTTCAGCTCCCCCCAAAAAGCTGGTACAGGGAAGTTGACTGCCTGTTTGTTGCAGCTGTGTGAAAAATAGTTGTGGAGCAGTTGTTTCTGAAAAAATGACCATTCTGCCATTGTTTAATAAAATTGTTTAAAACAGAATTGTGACAGTCACATATTTGATACTTCAGAAGCAGAAATTGTGTCCTAAACAAATTCATTCTGAAACCATGAATATGTACTTTTCCCAATTGAGAACAACATGCCCCAAATAAATATCTATCTATAGAGAAGTGATAATTTTATTAACCACAAGCAAAAGTACAAAAGATAGGTGAATAGGTCCCACTAAAAAACGCAAAAAATACATTACTTACCCCTAGGGTCCAATTCACCTGGTATACAATTCATACAAAATATCATCCAAAAAGTTACACGTACACCCAAAAATTCCTTCGAAAAAATAAAAATGTTGAATTTAAGCTTAAAAAGTGTATTAATATGAGATGATATCAAGTCATCAGTGAATAACAGACATATAGGTAGCTTGAATGAATCCAACTTGTTTGCTCCATATCCATCTTCTAGCTTTCAGTCATATTTTCCTAGTGCACTCCATACCTCCGCAATAACATGGAGCAATCCTTGTGGAGGTACAACTTTGCCAAAATGCAGTGAACCATAGAATAGATGGCTGCAAAGGTATGAAGCAAAAACTACAAGGCCAACACATAAGAACTAAATAAATATATTAAATGCAGATTAGGGGGAACCAAAGCCAAGTACGTGCTTCTCAGTTCGCTTTTTAAGTGCTTCTTTGTGTTACGCGCATGCTCGTGCTTCTCTATGACAGAAAGTTTTGAAGGATTGTTTTCTTCCATTAAATAAAAGATAAATTACATACATACCACATAATTCTTATGAATTTACATATCTAATACTTAAGTTTGATATTTACATTTTTAAAGCCATGGTGTTATAAATCTATGCATAAAAAGGTGCATTTGACGTGTAAAAAGTTGGTAAAATGGTATTTTTGATTTGTTGTTAAAGATACGTGCTATGAATGTAAATATTAAAGTTTAGCCGTTAGATATGTAAATACATAAGAATTGTGTGGTATGTATGTAAATGCCCCTTAAATAAAAAAGCAAACGTGCATAGCATACTCTGAGGGTGGACGCAACAACCTACCTCAATTGGGGTCAACTCTGCAGATTTGTATGCCTAAAAGTTCTGAAATAGAGCAATGCATGTTAAAAATATACATATATTGATGAACTAAACTAGATTATTTTCTAAGATTATTTTTAGAACATAATATAAACAAGATACATTCTACTTTATAGGCAAGTTATTACAATCATCAGTCTTCACAAGGCAACTCTTCAAGCGACCCCAATTTTGGGTATTGTTGAGCTTGAATCAGCACAATGATGCATAAAAGTAGATGTTGAACTCGTACATTAGAATACAAAAAGAATAAAATAATTTGGATCAGCACATCTTCACCTAAATTTGATTAAAATTAGTTTTATAAACTTTGAATTTGCTTTGAGATGCATGTAATGCAATCTTTTATAGATTACTGATGTAATTCACTCATTTCAAATATGGCCAGATACAACATGGCCAGATCCATTGTTAGTTATGATAAACCTACAGTAACATTAAGGAAAACCTTTTAGGGTTCATCCAGAAAACATAAATAAAGCTTCAATAAAACTTATAACACAGGCAATCACAATCTCAAACAATCAAGCCCGCATCAAATAATGCATAAAGCCCAATCAGATCTGAAAAAATTAAAGTGAAACTATCAAAGAAGGTCATATGAAATAAGAAAAAAAACATCATCTAAGCAAAAAGATTGATGGAAAAAAAAAGGCATACCAATTCAATGAAATTATGTTATCAACCTTGGCTAACTTTTTATTATTAGAAACTGTAGGGAAGATACTAAACTAGCTAAATTTAAAATTTTGCACAAGGAAACTTATGCCAGCACAGTGAAAACCAAAATTGCCACCAAAATCAAGAATAGCATTGCCAAGTACTGAAATTTTGCAGTCAAGGCCACCTTAAAGCGCATATGATAGTGGAACTAATATTGAAAGTTGTCACACAGAAGAAGAAATTGAAAGGATACCATCCACAGCAAAACAATAATGTTTTTCAAAGCTCCAAGAAATCCAACCAAGGACCTGAAGTGTTGATGAACCACATAGATCAGAAAAAGGAAGATTAGAAGCTAAACTGTGAATGTGAAAATTAAATATTACACTTATAACCGAATAGAAATCTTACATCAGGAGTACTAGAGCACCAAGGCCAATCAAATGTAATCTCAGTGTTCTGTGGCACTGATCATGGTGAGTACCCATCCATATTCCAAAACAAATAACTCCAAAGCCCATTATCTGCAGCACAAATTTCAGGCTTTTACATGTTAAAACTTAAGAGAAAACAATGGAAGATTATAAATAAAAATATCTTCTTTCTTTTCCTACTTCTCATCCATTTAAATTCACAGATGCATCGCAATACCCCCTCTACTCTTCCAGTTTATTTCCCAACTTCATATTTTCCTTAAATCTAACCTTGGCGGGCAACAATAAGTAGATAATGGGTGTAGAAGGAAATGATTGAGTCATTCATGTACCTATAGTATAAATGAAGCATGAAGAACCATAAAGAAAAGAGAAGAAAACTTTCAAATATTATGATTACCGGAACTGAGAGGTGACGGATGTCCAAGAAAATCAAATCAAAAAGCAATATTGAAGGGAAAGGGGAACGCATACTACTGAAGCAATTATCATTGTGAGAAAATTGATCCATCAGATCATGAAGGTGCTCATTCCTGCGCTCATCTGCTTCAGAACTCATAAGCTTCGATACGTAGACGGTTATGTGTGTGTGTGTGAGAGAGAGAGAGAGAGAGAGAGAGAGAGAGAGAGAGAGAGAGAGAGAGAGTGAGAGGGTGACTGTAGAATCCCCGTAGCTTTTTAGGCATCTACGTCACCGTCTACGTATCGAAGCTTCTGAGTTCTGAAGCAGATGAGCGCAGGAATGAGCACCTTCATGATCCGATGGATAAATTTTCTCACAATGGTAATTGCTTCAGTAGTCTGTGTTCCCCTTTCCCTTCAATATTGCTTTTTTAATTGATTTTCTTGCACATCTTTCACCTCTCAGTTCCGGGAATCATAATATTTGAAAGTTTTCTTCTCTTTTCTTTATGGTTCTTCATGCTTCATTTATACTATAGGTACATGAATGACTCCATCATTTCCTTCTACACCCATTATCTACTTATTGTTGCCCGCCAAGGTTAGATTTAAGGAAAATATGAAGTTGGGAAATAAACTGGAAGAGTAGAGGGGGTATTGCGATGCATCTGTGAATTTAAATGGATGAGAAGTAAGAAAAGAAAGAAGATATTTTTATTTATAATCTTCCATTGTTTTCTCTTAAGTTTTAACATGTAAAAGCCTGAAATTTGTGTTGCAGATAATGGGCTTTGGAGTTATTTGTTTTGGAATATGGATGGGTACTAACCATGATCAATGCCACAAAACACTGGCATTACCTGTGATTGGCCTGGGTGCTCTACTACTATAAGGTCATAGTTTGGAATTTTGAAATAGCTGGTTTTCCTATAGCTACTCCTAATTTACTATTTTAATCCTACGATAAAACTTATCTAGAGCAATCAATAAGGTTAAATTCAAGAGTGATAAAATGTACTTTTCTTTTGCGAATAATTAAGTAGGTTATAGGTTAGACGTTTAAGAATGTAAATAAAGTAGAGATAAAAGGAGCATATGTCTATCTACCCTCATAACTATATGTCCTGCTTGTCACCCGAAAAGCTCTAATCTGAACCTCCCAAAATACTTTTATGTTAAATTTGCACAGCCACCTAACTACTACGTCTCATAGCTAAATGGACAATGTGAACATTCTCATGTTGATTAGTTACCGCTTTTTCGAGTATTAACGGATCACAATAAGTTTTAACAAATCTTATGGCTGGTAAGATATGTAAATTAAGTCTAGGAGAACATTCATCACATGTATAATTAAGATTTATTCTGAAAATTCTACACCCTACACTTACTACCAAATCATCACAAAAGGAAAAGCATGGGTTTTCTACTCGCAATGCATGATAAAATTAATAGAAAACTTCATGAAACAAAGTAATTAAACTAAAAAAGTGTTGCAAAGGATCACAAGGCAAGCAAACAATCTCTACTTAGCAAAACAAGTCCACTGATTACATTGTTACTGGATTACAATGCAATCAAACATACAATACTTAACTTTAATAACTCTGAGATCCTTCCATTGAAGTTCTATGCTGCTCCTTGTAATTGTTGATACAATCCCTTACAAATGCTCTCAAATTGCCTTACAAATCCCTCTAAATATTGGAATCCTACTCCTAATATGGATTTCCTGTAGTTCTTGGGGAGTTTCAAACCTTGGAACTTCGTCCCCAAATCCTCAAATGGCAGAAAATATTTTTTTCCATCGTCCCAAACCATTAAATAACTCTAGAAAAACTTCCAGACAGTTCTGGCGCCTAGGCGCCCAACCGTGGCGCCTAGGCGCCCAACCGTGGCGCCTAGGTGCCATCTTCTTGGTCGGCTGGGAAAAACAACCAGCGCCTAGGCGCCAGTATTCAGTGAATAGGGGCCACGTTCTATGGAAATTTTACGGTGTTCGGCGCCACGTTCTATGGAAATTTTACGGTGTCCGTTTCCAAAAGCTAGCGCCATGGCGTAATGGGGTGGTGCCTAGGCATCAGAAGCTGGGTCCAAGCATCCATTGCTCCACTTGCTCTGTTTCGCTCATTTATTGCTCCAATTCGCTCAAATTATTTTACTTATTATACCTGCACCAAAAACATGAAATATACCTTTCTTTAAAGTGTATTTCATTCATAAAAAAATATAAAAAGTATAGGAAATTATGCACACGAAAAGACATATCACCATCACACCTAACAATTCGTACGTTACTGGTGCCATGGGATGCCGTGATCAAAATTTTAATTTACCCACCACACCTAACAAAATGCATTCAGACCTTCAATACCTGCAAAGAAATATTCATAATAGGATTTCTTTATATCATTAGAATAATGATAATGAGTACTTAACTTTTATTAACAATAAGTTATTCATTTTCATCAATTTGCTCAGATAAATTCTGGGAGCCTCCCAACATCATCCCTTCTTGGGGGCTATATCGGGGCCTAAGTCTCATCACGGGCTAAGTCTCATCACCACACCTAATAAGGTGTGCATGATTGGTTGCATCTAACAAAATGTGCGTAGGCCTTCAATACTTGAAACTTGGTAAAATAGGATTTCCTCTTATAGCAGATTTACTCGCTTGATTGGAACAACCCAAACGCATACTTATAGTAGGATTTCCAACCCGTCAGAACAACTGGAACGAGTACCTAATATACTTATGGATACCTTATAAGCGAGGAGAGACATGCCATGAACTTCTCTTGACTTGCAAATAAAACTTGGAGTACCGAGTAGTATTTGAGGTAAGCTTTTGTATTATGTTAGATAAAATGTCAAAATTTAATATATTTTGAGTGCATTTTATATTAATATTTTTTAAAACAAATTGGCTCACGAGTTAAAAAGTTGAATCAGAGCTGACTTAAATTTGACTAGTTAGCTCATCAAGTTCAACTCACAAGTAATTTATTTCACGAGCCAGCTTGACTAAATTTCACCGCTAGTAGTAGCCCCTAATCTTGGTTAACTCTTCCATCTCATGCATATAACTTCAGCAACCATTCCCCTCTACCGCTACCAAAAAGTCCTCTTCTTCCGTGCTTCTCACCTCATTCTAAATCATCCTTCTCTCCCTCTGTCACCTTCCATTTCACACACAAGTTGAGGAGCTCTTCTCCAAAACTCTCCCACATATGAGAACCTCAGGCCGAAGAACTCCACTGTCACATGTACAATCCCCTCTTCTATGTCACAACATCAAAATCCAACTGCTTTGCTTCCTACAAACCCAGCAGCTGAACTCGTCTCCACCTCACATCACCGGGCTCAATCCTCCCTCCCCATTTATAGAGGGTCTCATAGCTTCCATATCTCGCTCGCTTTGTATTCATAAACTCGTGGCCAATTCTAACCTTCTCCCTCAAGCCACAATAACTGCTCTTTGTCCTTACCTTATAACATCCCCGCAATCGGTCAAAGTCTTGTCTCCTAGCTCAAGTCTTGGTCTCCATACTCCCAAGTTTAGCTTCATTTGAGATAAGTAGAAAGGGTTAATTTTTGTATTTGAGAATAAGGTGGTTGATGTCAATAATAGATTTTACTTTAGATATCTGAATTGAAACTTTAAGTTGGCTAGATTTGCTGAATCAACATTGAAGAATGCATTATAATTAGCTGCAAAGGAAAACTATAGTAATCAATTCGTGATTAGGTTGCATGAATTGTAAAGATTAAATCTTGGAGCATTTAGATGGCTGAATAAGAAGCCTTATGGTGAACGGTCAAGGTTACATTTCAATGATGACCTCTGTACTGTTATGAAAAACGACGACAATAAAGTGGAAATTGAACGAGAAAATACACCAGAAAATACGACACAGAGATTTACGTGGTTCGGCAAATTGCCTACGTCCACGGAGCTGCAGAGGATTTTACTAGTTTGAGGAATTACAACGTCGACCACGTCGACTTACAAGAAAGAACTCTCTCTCTCTCTTTCTCCTTCTCTCCCCTCACCTTCTCTCTCTTTCTTTCTCTCTCTACTTCTCTACCCGAGAGCAGCAGCCCAAAAAACCGAAAGAAAAGGAAGAAAAAACTTGCTTTTTCTTTGCCTTCACGTAAAGCTCAAAAACAAAAACCATGGAGCAGGTCTAATTACTGGCTTGTAAATAAGAGGCTTAATAGCTTATTTAGGAAGGAAGGGAGGCGGGTTCCATATATGGCATGGAATTAATTCCTTCTCTAATCAAGGAATTAATTAATTCAATTCCATCTTCTGCTGCTGCCTTAGGCGGGCTCCATATATGGCATGGAATTAATTCCTTCTCTAATCAAGGAATTAATTAATTTAATTCCTTCTTCTGCTGTCGTCGCCTTAGGCGGGCTCCATACTCTAACAAATCTCCCACTTGGAGACCGGTACACAGACTACGACGTCTTCTTCCTCAAACTGATATCCTCCACCTCTGCAACTCAAAGTCCTTGTCTTCACGCTAAAAGACCAACTGAAGTCGAGCACAACTTCAGTTTCTCAAGAGTAACACCCTTAGTCAACATGTCAGCAGGATTTTTGCTTCCACAAATTTTCTCAAGTAGCAATTGTCCATCATCCAACAATAACCGTATGAAGTGGTACTTGATCTGAATATGCTTGGTCATGGACCGAAATCTCTGGATTCCTGCAGAAATATAGCACTCGACTATCACCGTAGAGTGCCCTTACGAACCTCCTTACCCAATTCTTCTAAGAAGCCCGTGGCCATATCATCTCCTTTGCGGCCTCCGATATCTGCTATGTACTACGCTTTTGTAGTAGACAACGACCGTCTTCCGTAGATTGAGCACCATGATATCTGCGGTGCCACCGAAAGTATAAATATAGCACTGTAGTGCTCTTGTCAGTATCAATGTCTCCTCGCTAGATCAGCATCAACATAGCCACGTACCTCCAGGCTCTTTCCTGAGAAACACAAGCAGGTTTCTGTAGAGCCTCTTAGGTATCTAAAGATCCACTTCACAGCTTCCCAATGTTCCTTTCCTGGATTACTCATGTATCTGCTCACAACTCCCACTGCATGAGCAATATCTGGTCTGGTGCAGACCATAGCATACATAAGTGAACCAATAGGCCGAAGCGTAAGGAACCTTACTCATATAGTCTCGCTCCTCATCCGACGTGGGTGACTGGCTCTTGCTGAGTCTGAAATGACTGCCTAAAGGTGTGCCAACTGGTTTGGCCTTGTCCATATTGAACCTGTTAAGCACCTTTTTCACATATTTAGCTTGTGAAAGTCTTAATGTACCTTTGACTCTGTCTCTGATAATTTTCATGCCAAGGATTTGCTTTGCCGCTCCCAAATCCTTCATTGCAAAGTGTTTTGACATCTGCTTCTTCAGATTATTGATCTCATCAATGCTAGCTCCTGCAATAAGCATATCATCCACATACAACAATAGGATGATATATAATGATCTTCCTGACATCTGTTGTACCCTGCATTGAGCATGAATTTATCAAACTTCTTGTACCACTGTCTAGGAGCTTGCTTCAGGCCATACAAGCTCTTTTCGATCCGCGACCGAGTCTTCCTTTCCTCGTACCACGAACCCTTCAGGTTGGTGCATGTAGATATCTTCTTCGAGGTCTCCATGAAGAAAGGTTGTCTTCACATCTAACCGCTCAGGAAGAGATTTTCGATAGCCACCATACAGCACGATTCCGATTACGATAGTTGTAAGCTTCACCACAGGAGAGAAAATCTCGGCGTAATCAATTCCATGCTTCTGCTGAAAACCTTTAACAACAATTCTTGCCTTGTACCTTTTACTGCCATCATGTTCAGTCTTTACCCGATACACCCACTTGTTGCGTAAAGCCTTTTTCCCTGGTGGAAGATCCGTTTGCTCCCAAGTCCGATTTTCAGCGGAGAATCCATCTCCTCCTTCATGGCTAGCTCCCACTCGCTCGAATTTTCATCTTGCGAGGTTTCTTCATAACTACGAGGTTCTCCACCATCCGTCGGCGGAATGTAGTTTAAAGTAGGAGAATACCTGCTGCGGAGAGCGTCTAACCCTTTCGACTCGCGAACGGTAGTTGGAGTAGTGAATTACTCTGAACCTGATTGCGGAATAATGGGAATGGGTGCCCCGGACCCACTCTCCTCGTCATTCACATTTTGATTATGTATCGCGACCTATCGGTAAATCATCAAACTTTACTGACTAAGATTTCTGCAGATCTTTGTTTCGAAGCTATCTTGGACTTGTCCTTGTACATCATTTTCTTATTGAAGATCACGTTCCTGCTCCTTATGATCTTCCGATCCTGATCATCCCAGAAATGATACCCAAATACATCATCTCCATACCAATGAAGTAACACTTCTTTGACTTAGCCTCAAGCTTACTTCGAGCATCTGGATTAATAAGAACATATGAAAGACAACCAAAAGTCTTAAGGTGAGAAAATTTGACCTCTTTACCGCTCTAGACTTCCTCGGGTAATTCACGATCTAATGGGACGGATGACCCCCGTTGATCGAATAGACTGCCGGTGTTGACCGCATCCGCCCGAAGGTTGGTGGTAGTCGGGCGTGTAATCTCATGCTTCTAGCCCTCTCATTGATGGTCTCGTTCATGCGCTCTGCAACACCATTTCTTTGTGGTGTCCACTGGAATGGCCTTCTCCATTCCGATGCCACTGAGTCGCACGAGTACTCCTTGAATCCACCATCAATGTACTCACCACCATTATCGGATCTCGGACATTTTAATTTTAAGCTCGTCTCTGTCTCGACCATGGCCTTCCAAGTCCCGAACACATTAAATACATCGATTTATGCTTGAGAAATAGACCCATACCTTTCTAGCATGATCATCGATAAATGTGACGTAGTAGCGAGAGCCTCCGAGAGATGCCATCGGGAAGGTCCCCGCACATCGGTGTGTACAAGTTCTAATTTTCCTCGCCTTTAGCGCTCGCGCACTTTCGGAAGCCGACCTTCTTCTCGCTTTCCCATGATGCGACTTTCACATATGCCGAGATCAGCCGACTTCGGTTTGGCGGCTGCCTCTGGCTCGAAGCTCTTTCATGCCTCTTAGACTCATGTGTCCTGACCTGCAATGCCACATGTCCGTCGTGCTCTCTGCAGCCGTAGTATCAACACCGTTAATTAAACCAGGTAGTCATATACGACGTACCGGTCTTCTCACCTCGAGCCGATACCGGTGCTCCTTTAGTTACCTTCCAGGTGTTATCCGAGAATACTACTGTATGCCCTCCTTCATCTAGCTGCCCAACAGAAATTAAATTTTTCTTCAGCTCAGGAATATGTATGACATTTTTCAAGATCCATTTGCTTTTATTAGGGAGTACAATTTCAACATCTCCCATCCCCACTACGTTCAAGGCTGCTCCATCAGCGAGGTACACCTTCCCAAAGTCACCTGCAACATAGTTTTGCATTAACTCCCGGTGGGAAGATGTATGAAAAGACGCCACGAATCCAGGTATCCGGTCGTTAACGGAGCAGTGAAGCTGTAAGCAACAACGCATCCCGAACTTCTTCGATTCTGACGCATTAGCACGGTGTTGTCCGTCTTTTGAGCACTTCTGCAGTTATTCTCTATGTGGCCAGTTTTGCCACAGTTCCAACAGGTTGCTTGTTCACCAGGCTTTGATTTGCTTTTGCCTCTATGCTTTGATTTTGACTTTCCTCTGTTTGAGTTCCTGTCATGTGATCTCCCTCTGGAATCAATATTCAGCGCCGAACTTGAACCCGAAGTCTCGCCAGAATCTTTCCTGCGCACCTTCTCAACCAAAATTAAATCACGAATATCATCATATTTTAAGCTTAGATTTACTCGCGAATTGTCGATTGCCATCCTCATAGCTTTCCGCATTATTTGGCGATGAAGCCGATAATATCGGCGCCGTATCTCATCATCGAATTCAATTTCGACGGACGACAATTGATTTGTGATGGTATTGAAGTCATTCAGATGTTGTACAACGGACGTACCTTCGGCCATCTTTAAATTGAATAACTTTTTCATCAGATGCACCTTGTTATTTGCTCGACGGCTTTTCGTACATACCTGACAAAGCCGCCATGAGATCCGCAGTGGTCCTCTCTTTGATAACATTGTGTGCAGTCGATCTCGACGAGGTCAATCGAATAACCCCGGAACCTGTCGATCCAACGGATTCCAATCGGCCTCGTCCATCTTCTCCGGTCATTGTCCCGGTAATGGAAGATGAAGTTTCTTCTCGTAGACGTAGTTCTCATCCGCATCCGCTCGATAACAAAGTACGTGCCGTCGAATTTCTCGATCCACGAAATCTTCATTTCTTCTCCGGTCATCGTTCTTCGTCGGATCCAGAACCGGGCTCCGATACTGGATTGTTATGAAAAACGACGACAACAAAGCGGAAATTGAACGAGAAAAATACACCAGAAAATACGACACAGAGATTTACGTGGTTCGGCAAATTGCTTACGTCCACGGAGCTGCAGAGGATTTTACTAGTTTGAGGAATTACAACGTCGACCACGTCGACTTACAAGAAAGAACTCTCTCTCTCTCTCTTTCTCCTTCTCTCCCCTCACCTTCTCTCTCTTTCTTTCTCTCTCTACTTCTCTACCCGAGAGCAGCAGCCCAAAAAACCGAAAGAAAAGGAAGAAAAAACTTGCTTTTTCTTTGCCTTCACGTAAAGCTCAAAAACAAAAACCATGGAGCGAGTCTAATTACCGGCTTGTAAATAAGAGGCTTAATAGACACATTTAGGAAGGAAGGGAGGCGGGTTCCATATATGGCATGGAATTAATTCCTTCTCTAATCGAGGAATTAATTAATTCGATTCCATCTTCTGCTGCTGCCTTAGGCGGGCTCCATATATGGCATGGAATTAATTCCTTCTCTAATCAAGGAATTAATTAATTTAATTCCTTCTTCTGCTGCTGCCTTAGGCGGGCTCCATACTCTAACACGCACTATTTCAACAACATCTAACACAATAGAGATAGTGTATAGCATAAACTAAGCTCAAGATGCATCACACCAAGACAAAACACTCAAAACATTTCGTACATGGGTATGCTAAGAGCATCAAAATCGCGAGACATAAAATAGATACGACAACATACAAATTAAGACCAAATTATTTTTGAGCACCACTGATTCTATCCAAATAACAAGTGTTCACATAATAGTCTGTGAAGATGTGTATGATGTTCTAAAACAACCTAGGGAGACCAACTGTTCTCAATTCGATCAAACATGATGTAAATACCAGATTTCAGACATGATGTCAAGTTCAATCAACCATTAGTTGTAGAGTTATGTGATGTTGTTTCATGCATTCTATGATTCGAAAGAGAATATTTCAAACACCCAAGGGTACATTCTGAGTTTTTTATTCCCTTAATCAAATTGTTATTGTTTTAAAATTTTTCCTTAAAGATTTCCTCATAAGAAGACAAAACTTCATTCTTAATTGATTTGATATTTAATTTCATCTTTTATCTTCTACTTCACAGTTGTTATAACAACCCAACATAGTTTGCTTTTTTGATGCCTTGCTTTCAACCATTGTATATTGGTTTTTTTTTTTTTTTTTTTTTTTTTTTTTTCAGATGGAGATACAGGAAGATAAATCATCTCAAGAAATAGAACCCAGGCCTTGCGGGCATTCAACTACTACTGAGAATGATGCAAGTTCCTGCTTTTCGGATACCATTGAAGAGCATTGAATTTCACCTTATCCAATTTAGTTCATGAATATAGAGTTTCTATTGAATCAAATCATTAGATTTTTAGAGTTTGAGAACCTTGCAGAAATTCTTGTATCTTAGATTCTTTAATTGAAGTGGATTTAGAGTTCCAGGCTCCAAAGATCACGGTGAATACCTAAAAAATTGAGAAGTATTTCAGAATTTGCCATCTTAATTTGGAAAGCCATCTTAATTCTTAATAATTAAAATGACTATTCAAAAATTAAGATAATTTTTTACGACTCTTCACAGAATTTAAATGACACTTCAAACAATTAAGATGATTCTTGATGACTTCTCAAGGAATTAAAATGACTCTTTGAAGAATTAAAATTATTTTTTATGACCCTTCAAAGGAATTAGATGGCTCTTCGAAGAATTAATCTGATTCTTGATGACATTGAATAATTAGGATAACACTTTGAATAATTAAGTTGACTCACCAAATTAGGATGGAAAATTCTGTAATCCTTCATATATTTTCTCCATTCACCTTGATATCCGGAGTCTTGCTCTCTAAATCCACTTCAATTGATTTTTGGAAGGCTCTTGAACTCTAGAAATCTTGTGATTGGATATAATAGAAAGTAAGAACTTCCAGCACTCTCGTTAGTAGTGGAATGCCTGCAAGGCCTAGCTTATACTTTTTGAGATGATTTCTTTTATTTTTTCACCATTTGTGGAAAACATACTATATAATGGTTGAAAGCAAGGCATCAAAAGGTCAAAGTTCTATCTAGTTTTTGTGACAACAGTGAAGCAGAAGATAGAAGATAGAAACTAAATTCCAAATCAATTAAGAATGATGTTTGTCTTCCTTTGAAAAGCCTTCTACATAAACAAAAGAAGCAAGTAGGAAAAAATTCAAAAAAATAACATCGCGATTAAGGGAATAAAAACCTAGAATGCACCCTTGAGCATTTGAAATCCTTCGATTCAAATCACAAAATGCCTGAAACAAACATCACATTTGGGTTTGCAAGATAAGATCAATATGCATAAGTTAGTCTTTTTCGTTTAAGTATGTTAATTAAACTATTTTATTAATATTATTAAAATAAAAATAATACTTTTCATCAAATTTTACCGGCCCATATTTATACTAAACCTATACTCATCTCGAGTTTTTGCACAACCCCTATTAAGGGTGTAAATGAGTCGAGTTGAGTTTGAGCTACCATCAGCTTTAGCTTGAGTCTGATTAAGTAATCAAGTTTGAGCTTGAACTTGAGCTTAATTCTAAATGTAAATGAGTTGAGTTGAGTTAGAGTCGGCTCAATAGCCTACCTCTTTTCTATAAAAGAGGGAAAAACATATTAATTCAAGTTAATGTTATGATAAAATGACAAATTTAATGAACAATTTGGAGATAATGAATAAGAATTTTTTATATAAAATTTTTAAATATTTTCAATAATTTATATACATAATATCAATTTTTAATATATTTTGAATGCATTTTTTATTAATATTTTTTAAATAGACTACTCATGAGATAACAAGTCGAGTCAAAGCCGACCTAAATTTGACATTTTAACTCACCGAGTTCAACTCAAGCAATTTATTGAGCCCAACTAGAGCATTCTCATGAGCCAGCTTGGCTTAGTTACCACCTGTTAATAGTGACTCACAATTGTTAGACTAAAGGCAAAGGGGCATTCTTCTATTATTGCCTATCCTTTAAGCCTCTTGTTTAGGCTCCTTTTATTTTAAATAGATGAGGTTGGGTGAGGCTTTGGCTAAGAGGATATGTGTGAGAGGCAAGTGAGATAAATTCTGTCCAAGAATTAGAGAGAGTGAGATTAGCCTTGGAGGAAGGTGAGGAAAGCATCTTAAGGGTCTTGGGAGCAAATGAAGGCCTATGGAAGATGAGGGCTCATCTTGTAAGGCTATGTACTCTCTTGCTTTTGCCATAGTGAATTTCTTGATCGTTTCCCTCCCGTGGATGTAGGTCCAAAGAGACCGAACCACGTAATTGCTTTGTGTTCTTATGCTTGCTTTGTGTTCTTTGTTTTTTCCTTACAGCCAATCGATTTTCCCACAACAATTGGCGCCGTCTGTGGGAAAACGGTTCTTGGAAGGAGGAAAGGTGTTTGATATTCTCCGGCATTCAAGAACTGCAGGAATCTTGCTCTGGCAGCAAGATACAGGGATTTTTGCATGCAGTGGTGGTCTTGTTCTCTTCTTCGACGGTAAAGAATAGGGGGTTCTTGGAAAATTCAGTTAAGAAGAGGCCTTCGGCATTCCTGGAATTCAGCTACCCGGGTTCTTGGCATCGTCCGAACCTGCTATAGTCATTCGGCGATTCGGGTAGTCGAAACCGCCTGAGGAATTCGATTCTCTGTGGGGTTTCTTTCACAATTTCGGAAACCTGTAGACTGACTACAAGGCTTCAGCACTTCAATCAGTAGAAGCCTTGCAAGGAGTTCGACACTACTGTGGAAGGGAATTCGGGAGTACTGCAGGTTATTCGGTTGCCCAGCCCAGCAAAACATTCAGCTTCCAGGTTCCAGGCTGAGGGAAAATTATTCGACTCTTCCTGGCATTCGGCCACAGCAACTCCAGGGTGTTCTGACCTTGAAGGAAGCAGAAATAAATCTTGGCTGTCAAGGAGGAATTCTACGAGCAAGGTGTTCGGGTAGCAGTTTTTTTTCCTTGGGCTGGGGAAGGAATTCGGCTTCCAGGATCTTGGGCTAAGGGAGACATTCGGCTCCAGGGAGTTCGCTTCTTGGAGGCTTCGTAGGTGTCGAACAGCCTAGCAAAAGATAGGGAGTCTTCCTTGAAGCCTGTAGGTGAAACCAGATAGCCGAAGCACTGTAGGCATCCTTCTGCAGTCCAGTTGTTTCTTCGGAAATCTAGGTTCTTGGGTTGCAGGGTTTCAAGTTCAAGGTTCTTGGGAGGACGAAGGGTAGTTCGGCAATCCTGTACTGTTGGTGCAGCAAGGAGGAGCAATTCCATTGACTTGTTGAAGGTATTCGGCAGTAAAGAGCAAAAAGAAACGAATCGCGTAACCAGGCGCGGTATTCTTCTTCGTGAGGAGGAGGCATCACCGAGACGCAGGATTTTTCATTGCGAAAAGGAGGTGTTAGGTGGTTCAGTTGGAAGATCTTGGCGTGAAGAGCTGTTTGGCGGAGACAATGGGTTCCGCTAAATTTGATATCGAGAAATTCACGGGAAAAACGACTTCGGTTTGTGGAGAGTAAAGATGAGAGCTCTGCTTGGTTCGGCGGGGTGTTGCGAAAGCCTTGCAAGGCTCGGCAGCATTGCCGGCCGACATGACCGAGAAAGAGAAGAACGCCATTCTGGACAGGGCTCACAGTCTGATAATTCTGAGTTTGGGCGAAAAAGTGCTGAGTGAGGTGTCGAAGGAGACAACTGCACAATCACTTTGGGCGAAACTTGAGGTACTTTATATGACTAAATCTCTGGCTAACAGACTCTTTCTGAAGCAGCGCTTATACTCATTCAAAATGCATGAAGACAAATCAATTTCGGAGCAGATTGACGAGTTCAACAAGATCATAGATGATCTTGAAAACATCGACGTCAAGATGGACGACGAGGATAAGGCACTGCTGCTGTTAAACTCTATTCCTAAGAGATACGAGCATTTCAGGGATGCGATGCTCTATGGAAGGGTACGGTATTACTTTGGAAGAGGTTCGATCGCCGATCGAGCCGAGGAACTTCGAAGAAGCACGACATGAAAGAAGAAACCGGCGGTGACGGTCGGACTGTTAGAGGAAGATCGAGCAGAAAGGTTCAAAAGTAATCGAACGGATCGAAATCCGGAAAGAAGAGCGAAGTCGGTCTTCAAGAGATCTAATGCAGTGTTACCATTGCCACAAGAAGGTCACTTCGGGAGGAGCTGTCCGGATAGAAAGAAAAGCTTTCGGGAGAAGCCTAAGGATCTGGAGAAGCAAGTGTAGCCTCGGATGGCTATGATTCAGACAAAAGCTGCGGTGATATCGAATCGGAATCCGGCAAGGAGTGGATCCTCGATTACGGGTGCTCCTTCCACATGTGCCCTCACAAAGACCAGTTCGAGACACTGCAGAGCCGCAAACGGTGGGTACGTTCTACTTGGAGATAATAAAGTTTGCAGGGGTGCTTGGCGGCGGAACAATCGGAATAAAGATGTTCGATGAAGGCGAGCGGATACTTCGACACGTCGGGTGCGTTCACGAGCTTAAAAGAAATCGATCTCTTTAGGTACTCCGAGTCGAGCGGATACACGTTCGAGGCGGAGAATGGGCTGCATCGAGGTAGTCGAAGGTTCACTCATCGTCGTGAAGGGGTCGAGAAGAATGGGCTATACTCTATTCGGAAGAAGCGTCATCGGCGATTTCTCGAATGCGGTTCGATCGAGAGGCCGACATGACCAGATTATGACATATGAGATCGGGGCATGTAAGTGAAAGAGGCTTACAAGAGGTACGTCCGACGAGATGCGGTATGCGGAGATCGAGTCGGCAAATTGGAAATGCGACTGAACGGCGTGTGCTGGGAAGGCTACCGGGGTGAAGTTCTCTACCGAAATCACACATCGAAGAAGCCACTGATTACGTACACGATGATTTATGAGGGCCGACGGAACTCAGACTCATGGAGGAGGGAGATATTTCATGTCTATCATTGACGACTACACCAGGAAGGTATGGGTCTTCATCCTTAAAACTAAGGATGAAGCCTTTCAGCGGTTCAGAGACTGGTTAACTCTCATAGAAAACAAGACGGGAGCAAAACTGAAGCACTTGAGAACTGATAATGGTTTAGAGTATTGTTCAGAACAGTTTGAGGAGGTCGTGCGAGAAGAATGACATCACGAAGACACAAGACGATGCGAAACACTCCAACGGAATGGCACTAGGCGAGAGGATGAACGGGACTCTCCTAGAGAGAGTGAGGTGTATGTTGTTGAATGCGGGTCTACCAAAAGTTTACGGGGTGAAGGCGTGTCGGCCGCACTGCTACCTTATCGACGGATGTCCATCGACGGCTATCGATATGAAGACTCCTTTGGAGATGTGGTACGGGAAACCAGAGTAACTACGATAACTTGAAAGTTTTTGGATGTATTGCTTACGTTCATGTTAGACGGGATAAGTCTGAAGCAAGAGCTTTGAAGTGCATTTTCATTGAATATCCACTGGAACCGAGGATTACAAACTTTGGTGTCAGATCAACAAAAATGCATCATCGACGGAGACGTGACATTCGATGAATCCGAAATGGCAAATCTGCAAAGCTGCGTTACAAAAACAGATGCCGCTAAGGAGGGTTCTTTTATTGAGGTGGAGCTGCAACAACTACAAACTTTGGTCGATCGAAGGATCTGTCGTGAACAATCGGGAAGAAGTGGCGAGAAGACCGACGAGACGGAGCCGGAAAACGGATCCGGATGATTACTGGATGACGAGAGACGGACAGAAGAACTATCGGACCACGAGAGAGATACGGTCGTGCAGATATGATCTTCTACGCCTTGAGTGTTGTTGAAGCGATAGAAGAAGCTGAACCGAACAGCTATAAGGAAGCTTTAAAGAGCAAGGAAAGAAATAGATGGGTCGACGCCATGAATGAGGAAATGGCTTCTCTGATGAAGAACAAAGACTTGGGAACTTGTGGATCGACCAACGAACAAACGTGTAGTTGGTTGCAAGCGGACCTTCGAGAAAAGGAAGGCACACCGGGCATTGAAAAGATCAAATACAAAGCCGGACTCGTTGCGAAGGATTCACTCGGGTAGAAGGAATCGACTTGACGAAATTTTCTCGCACGTGGTAAAGCATTGCTCCATTGGGATGGTTTTAGCACTAGAGGTTCGATTCGATCCGGAATTAGAGCGACTAGATGTTAAAGCCGCATTCTGCATGGAGAGCTTGAAGAAACTATCTACATGGATCGCCCGGATGGGTACAGACACACCGAGACGGACGACAAAGTTTGTCTGTCGAAGAAAGCTTTATATGGATGAAAGCAAAGCCCGGACAATGGTATAAACGATTTGACGAGTTCATGATAAAGATCGGCTTTGTCGAAGCGGCTACGACGATTGCGTATACATGAAGTGGCAAGACGAGTGAAATAAGTACGTACTTGCTCTTATATGTAGATGACATGTTAGTAGCCGAGCGAAGCGAGGAGGAAGTCCGGAAAATCAAAGGTATGCTCGATTCGAGATTTGACATGAAGGATGCTAGGACTGCTTACAAAGATCACAGGGATGGAGATTAAGAGAGACAAAAAAAGGGCGAGCTTATTCTTATCTCGGAAGTCTTATATTCGAAAGTTCGCGAGGTTCAATATGCACGAGATCTAAGCGGGTTGCAACACCGATTGGTCGGCACTTCGAATTATCGAATTCTCGAGCCTGCGAGGCCGAGCAGAGAAATAATACATGGAGGGTGTCCCCTACGCCAGTGGGGTTGGTAGCATCATGTACGGTATGGTTTGTAGCAGACCAGATCTAGCCCACGCCGTCAGTATTGTTAGCAGGTTCATGGCAAATCCAGGACAGACTCACTGGTAAGCACTAAAATGGATCCTGAGATACTTAAGAAGCACTACTGATTTGGGGCTACTCTTTAAAAGACAGGAAGACAAAGAAGATAAGTTAGTTGGTTACGTGGATTCGATTATCTTGGAAGCATCGACACCGGAAATCATCGACCGGGTTCATTTTACTTGTCTTCGCATCTGCTGTCGATTGGAAGTCTAATCTTCGATCCGTCGTAGTCTCTCGACTACGGAGGCTGAGTACATCGCCGTAACTGAAGCAATCAAGGAAGCCATGTGGTTAAAAGGCATGGCTGAAGAGCTTGGGATACCTCAAAAGGTGTTAACTGTGTTCTGTGACAATCAAAGCACTATTCATCTCACCAGGAATCAGGTCTTCCATGAAAGGTCCAAGCACATTGACGTGAAGGTTCACTTTGTGAGGGATGTCGTCACCAAAGGCTCAATTGTAGTGGAGAAGATATCTACTGAGGAGAATCCTGCTGACATGCTCACCAAGGCGCTACCTATAGCTAAGTTCAAACATTGTTTGGACTTAGTGAACTTTACCACGGGCTGAGGGAATCATCATTTCAGAGCTTCGAAATTGAGAGTCAAGGTGGAGAATTGTTAATAGTGACTCACAATTGTTAGACTAAAGGCAAAGGGGCATTCTTGTATTATTGCCTATCCTTTAAGCCTCTTGTTTAGGCTCCTTCTATTTTAAATAGATGAGGGTGGGTGAGGCTTAGGCTAAGAGGATATGTGTGAGAGGCAAGTGAGATAAATTCTGTCCAAGAATTAGAGAGAGTGAGATTAGCCTTGGAGGAAGGTGAGGAGAGCATCTTAAGGGTCTTGGGAGCAAATGAAGGCTCATGGAAGATGAGGGCTCATCTTGTAAGGCTATGTACTCTCTTGCTTTTGCCATAGTGAATTTCTTGATCGTTTCCCTCCCGTGGATGTAGGTCCAAAGAGACCGAAGCACGTAATTGCTTTGTGTTCTTGTGCTTGCTTTGTGTTCTTTGTTTTTTCCTTCTAGCCATTTTCCCACAACACCACCCTAGTGCTAATCCGCATCCCTTGAATTCAATTGTGTTTAATGATTGTATCTATTTCAGGTTCTGTTAACTTCTTTATTTTATAGTTATTTACTCCTACTGATGTACCACACATATAGGTGTCCATAAATACATGTGTATACGTCTGTTGTAAATGTATGTAAATGGTTAATAATATTCATTTTTCCTCTGCGTCCTTCTCCTTCCTCTTATTTGTGCTATCATTTTTAGTTTCCTCAAGACTAACAAGACGGTTGTTCAGCCTTCTATCATGGTATCTTACCGTTATGCCTGACAATATCTGCTTGATTTTCCACTCTCCCTCCCTCTTGATCTCAATCTGCTTATCGCAGCAGCCCACAATGCAGGATACCTCACGGTCACTTCCACCTGCTAGAATCCTTGCATCCATGAATCAAAGCTCCTTCTTACCTGCTCTTTGATTCCTTTGCATCTCCAACTAGTAAGCTTCTTAGCTATTCTATCTTGGCTTCGCATCTTCATCACAAGTTCCAAATCTAGCTCCTCTGCTAATACAGTAATTGTTGCCACCACTTTAACCTCAATGCCAAAAAGACCAACTTATTCCCACCCAAATCAAGTTTATAATGGCCAACATCAAAGGTATCATTTCCATCACTCTTATTACTCTCAATCATCCTATCTGGAAGGTACATGTTCTCAAACTATTGCATGCAAACAGATACAAAGCGTTTCTTGATGGTACCTGTCAAATGCCACACCCTCATCTTCTTGATTCGGCTAGTCAAGAAATACCCGATCCTAATTACAACAAATGGGTTTTAATCAATCAAAATTTGGAATTTGCTCTATTCTCTATTATCTGATCTTCCATCTTACCCTGCATTCTTAATCTTGATACCTACTCTAAAATCTAGGCCACAATCGAATGAAGATTATAGTCCACTAATTGATCTCGGTTTATCCAATTGAAAAATAAATTACATAATGACACAATGAGTGGAAAATCTATGACACGATACCTATCGAAAATTAAATGAAAAGCCAATATATTATTCGTTGACACCGATTTCTTGAATCCTGAAGATATCATGCATTACACTCTCAATGGCATCCCCTTCACTTATCACTCATTCAAGACTTCAATACGAACCAACCTTCAGCCCATCAGCCTTGATGATCTCTACACTTTCTTATGAAACAAAGAGTTCATTTTGGCTTGAGAATCAACCAAAGAAAATAAAAATTTGACCAACACTGCTCCAGCAGCTACACACGGACGTGGAAGATTAAAAAGCTTCAACTTCTACCTTAACGAGAATCAGCCTGCTTCAGGATAATGTCCCGACAATACCGCACGTAAACTTTTCTCCCCCATTTTTCAAATTTAAAACAAACTTTGGCACTTTGCTTTCAAATTTTGGCATCGACACGATAAAAATTCAGCCTCTTACACCCCTTATTACAAATACTGCATCAAATAACACCAACAATTGGTACCTTGATAGTGGCGCCACTGAGCACTGCAGAACTGATCAAAATCAAATCATAAATGCTCAAGATAAGTTAATAACGATTGGCAAGGATAACTACTTTGGATATCTCATACCGAGCTGAGCTTGCTTCCCACAGTAACATGTTAGCTTCTTCTATCCAGTATTCATCAAATTCTTAAAACCTTGCTTACAATCTTCTTTCAGTGCATAAGCTTACCCCCATCGATTAGTGTTCTATTATGTTTATGGATAGCAATTATTCTATCAAAGATACTCAGAAAAACAAGATGCTTCTTGAAAAACCGAGTGTACAAAGTCTCTATCCAATTCACCCACCATCTCTACAAAATCACCTTACTGTTTTGCTCTTATCACAGTTCAACAAATTCAGAATCTTTGGCACAAGTTCTCAGTCATCCTTCCTATCATATTCAGTAACCTTTAGTTCGATATATTCCGTTTTTGAAACTTCAAACAAAACATTTTTTTGGCACCTCATGTAATCTTGCTAAAAGTCACAAGTTTCTTTTTCTACTTCTACGTCTCATGCATCTCAACCATTAGAAATAATTTACTCAAATGTTTGGGGTCCATCCCCTATTGCTTTAAATCAATCTAATCAATATTATGTTATGTTTGTGGATGGATACCATAGGTTAACTTGGGTATATTTGCTTCAACATAAAAATTAAACTATTAATGGATTCATAGAATTCAAGAATTTCTTCGAGAATTAGTTTAATACTCATATAAAAACCCTTGGCACTGATGGTGGAGAATACATGAACACTCACTTTACCAACCTTCTAAAATAATGGGGCATTCATTATCAATATACATATCCATATACTTCAAAGCAAAATGGCATTGTAAATTCGAAGCATCGTCATCTCATTAAAACGGTCCAAAATCTACTAATAGAAACCTCACTTTTCCTCTATGGGCTGAAACTCACCTCACTGCCTGTTCTCTTGTAAATCTATTAAACATCAAAACGATCAAACCCATATCTCTCTATGCGGTTTTATACAACAAACTACCCTTCTTCAAGCATTTGAAAGTGACTGGATGTCAATGATTTCTCTGGATCAAACCCTATACTAAACTCAAATTATATACTTTATCCAAGAACTGTGTGGTTATCGGGTATGCGTCATTTCGGAAGGGTGATACTTGTCTCGACATGATCACTAACAAAATTTATACTTCTAGACATGTTATCTACAATGAAGCCATTTTTTATTTTCAGAAACAAAAATAGCCTACAATAACACTACACCTACCAATTCCACTTTTCCTCCTCTATCTCTTGTCCCATAATTAGACCTTCCTTTTAACTCCCAGAAGTTTATTGAACCCACCTCTACCTGCCACTCCTCTTTCAAGCAAATGGAACTCACCTCCACCTGCTTCTTCTCTTTTACAAAATCCAAGCCAATTTCCTTCCGCTTCTAAGCATGTCACTTCTCATTCCATTCATGCACAGTCTTCTCAGCGACCACCACTCATTCCAAATCATCCTATGCACACTTGCACAAAACTGGTCATCTAAAACCAAATAAGATATATATCTTCACACACTATCTTCACACCAGAGACCCCTCTTGTTATTCAATAGCCATAAAACATCAGCACTGGTGAAAGGCTATGTCAGATGAATTCAAGCCTTTCAAACCCATAGAATATGGGTTTTGGTTCCACCTGCACGCAATCAGAACATTATAGCATGTAAATGGAGATTTAAAACCAAATACAATTTTGATGACTCCATCGCAAAATACAAAGCCCAATTGGTCACTCGAAGTTTTAAGAATTATCCCGGAATTTATTATACGGGGACTTTCAATCCATTTGCCAATGTGCCTACTATTAGAGTTCTTCTCACTTTAACTCTCGCCCATAATTAGAATATTTAATAGATCAACGTTGTCGATATTGTCTATAAGAAATAACCCTAAGGTTTTATTGATTAAATGCATCCTACCGATGTATTTAATCTCCAGGAAGCTTCTACAATCTTAAACAGGCATCTCGACAGTGGTTTGGCGCTCTCACAGGGCATCTAAAGAAAATAGACTTTCAACCTAGCAAGGCTGACTCTTCTCTTTTATGTTGCCATAAAGAATATCATCACATATACATCTTAATCTTTGTCGACAATATTCTTGTCACTAGCAATGATCAATCACTTATTATAACTGTTGTGCAATTTATGGCGAACAAAACGCAAATCTAGAAGAAGAATACAGAGATTTACGAGGTTCGGCAAAGATGCCTACATCCTCGGGAGTAGAGCGGCGAATTCACTATTTCAGAGGAGTTACAAGTTCGGTTCACATACCCATAGGGTTACACATCTATTTATAGATAAAACATACGGATAAATTACTAAAACACCCTCGTTTCCCTCAACCCACTAAATTCCAAGAGATACTCCTTTTCACCAGGAGACACACCTCTTTATTTCAAGAGACTCCAAATTTTCGGTATATGAGCCATACCTAACAAATCTCCACCTTAGCGAATATCTAGCCCCTTAGGAGAAATGTATCACCTGGCATATGAGTCATACCTAACAAATATCCACCTTGGCGAATATCCAGCCCCTTAGAAGAAATGCTTTATGGAGTTTCTTACACCATAGTGGATTGGTCAACTATGTCAATTGCCTGTTCGCACCAGCACCTCGGTTGACTGCTGTCTCGCGAGCTCCGACTCCCTTCGCGCCTATTCGCGAAATACCTCCGCGTAACCCCTGTTCGCGAATACTCACGACTGCTCGCTTCCTGCATCCTGTCGAACTCCACCTGTTGCAAATCCTCATGAGACAAACTGGCGAATTTCGCTGGTCGAACTCCTCTGTCGGCAAAACGAGGCTCATGTTCGCGATAACAGCACGCGAACTCCTCTCCTGTGTGAAACTGACAAACCACACGACAGCCTCCTTTCCTGGTCACGAACTCCACCTCGTCGAACGTCTTCCCGCAAGCAATCGCGATCGCGACACCCCCTGCGATCCAGAAGCACGCCCCTACGAACTGTCATAACTCAAAGAACTGCAGGAACCACCACCGCTCCACCTGTTCCGCGCGAACTATCGCGCCTTTGGAACCGCTTCGCCGCTGGACTGCTTCTGCGGACTGCTTCCCGGCCGAACTGCTCCCATCCGAACTGCACTGTTCGCAAAACATGGTTCCCATTCACCGGAACCAAACTCCACCTGTTGTAAAATCACTTGCAACGAACTGACGAATTTGCTGGCTCCACCTGTCGCAGATCCTCATGCGACAAACTGGCGAATTTCACTAGCTCCACTTGTCGCAAATCCTCATGCAACAAACTGATGAATTTTGTGCGGCTTCACATGTCGCAAATCCTCATGCGACAAAATGACAAATTTCGCTGGCTCCACTTGTCGCAAATCCTCATGCGACAAACTGACGAATTTCGCTGGCTCCACATGTCGAAATCCTCATGCGACAAACTGACGAATTTCACTGACTCCACCTGTCGCAAATCCTCATGCGACAAACTGTACCTCGCCAAACCGTGAAACTGTACCTCATCAAACAGCGAACTGTCGCGCCTGCTCCGTCTTCTCTGCTCCCGCGAAATCTGTGGAAGTCTGCTGTATTCGCCAAACTATTCCTGCTCACCACTCTCAATAGAAATGCCGACCTGTTCCTCCGATCTGTTCCTGCGAGCCAATTGCGATTCGCAAATGCTTCCCTTGCCGAACTCTTCGGCAAACTTCTCCGCGCCTGCTGACTTTCTCAGTTGAATTTTCAAATTTACTGAGACAAATATATATATATATATTCAAAATCTTTCCAAAAATTTCTTTTCCAGCAATATTCCCTTAATTAAGATTTCCGGAAAAATTATTTTCCTTTCCCGCGGACCAGAAATTTCCTTTCTCGTGAACGAACAAAATTTTCCTTTCCACGTAGAAATGTTTGAAATATCTCCAATTAAATATTTCACTTGATTTTGCTTTCGGAATTGGATTCCCTTAATTAGGCCCTTAATTAAGTATTTATATTAATTAAGTTTCCCATAATTTCTTCTCCAGCAATCTTACCTTAATTAAGCTTCCATTAATTAAGAATTTGCTTTAATTAACTTTCCGATAAAGGCAGTTTTCTTATATTAGAATAAAAATCAATCCCACCAGAAATTAATTAATTTCCACATTCAGGTCTTTCAGGAATTTCCTTTTCTTGAATTCCTCCTTTGTGCATCCAGAAGAAAACCCAAAGGAATATTCCTTCTAGATTCCTTTCTTCTCCGCTGATCCTCTACGCCGAAGCCAATGGCCACCTGCATGCAAATCCACCGGCAAGTCCGCACAGCTCGCATGTGCCGGAAACAACTATGATGGTTCATTCGCGAAACTGTGCCTCTACTGTTCCACACAAGTTTCGCGCCTATTCGCGATCCGCCGCAGAGCCGTCGTGCCTGCGCGAACTGCCAAAGCCTCCGAAGCCCTTCCTCTCTCCGGAATTCCTGCTCCGAACCTTCACACGCGCGGCCTCCACACGCGCTTGGAACCGAACTCTTCTGCACGACGCACCCGCGAACTACCGAACCTGTTCCTGTCCGAATCCGGAACCGAACTTCCTCCTCTGCCGCAAATCAAAAAAAAAAATTCTTCTTCCCTGTGCCGATTTCCTCCGCCCTCGAATCAGGCTCTGATACCAATTGTTGTGCAATTTATGGCGAACAAAACGCAAATCTAGAAGAAGAACACAGAGATTTACGAGGTTCGGCAAAGATGCCTACATCCTCGGGAGCAGAGCGGCGAATTCACTATTTCAGAGGAGTTACAAGTTCGGTTCACATACCCATAGGGTTACACATCTATTTATAGATAAAACCTACGGATAAATTACTAAAACACCCTCGTTTCCCTCAACCCACTAAATTCCAAGAGATACTCCTTTTCACCAGAAGACACACCTCTTTATTTCAAGAGACTCCAAATTTCCGTTATATGAGCCATACCTAACAATAACCAAGTTATCTAGTCTTCATAATCAATTTTAGGTGAAAAACTTCAGTATCATGTATAGGTTTCTTAGCATCAATGCTACTCGAACTAATTACGAGCTTCATCTAAATTATACTGATTACGCTCATAAACTCCTTATCACCTCATGCATGAGCAACTCCAAGTCCATTCAAAATCCCACAGCTCAACGAAATACTCCCATGACCCAAGATCAAACTCTTTCCACTGATTCCATATTTTACAAGAAGTCATTGACTCATTGCAGTATCTCACTCTCACCAGAACTGACATTGATTTTGTTGTGAATCAAGTCAATTAATCAATGCATAGCCCATATAATCATAACTTTTAGGCGATCAAACACCTTTTAGGATATATTAAAGGAATGTTACATATGAAACTTCTAATAATCAAAGGGAATCTACAACTCACGATCAATGCAAACTCTGACTGGGTTGACGATCTCACTGATTGTAGACCTACTTTCAAAGTGCTTCTTCCTAAGCTCCACGCTCATCTCCTGGACAATAAAAAAGTAAGTTATGGCGGCATGATCCTTCACTAAAGTAGAATATTGGGTCCTTTCCACCACAACTACTGATACAATATGGACTCATTGACTGTTAGTTAATTTTCATATCTCCCAATTCTCTCATGTCTAGTACTACGACAACATTCCGCCAAATATTAGCTATCAATCTGATTTTTGACACAAGGACCACACATGTAGAGATCAACTGTCACTACATTCATGAATGCATTTAGAGCAATCAAATTATGCTTCATCACATTATCACCATGAATCAACTTGTACCTGTCTTTAAAAAATTAGTGACTAATGTTCACTCCATATATCTATGTTTCGAAATGATAATCTCCACAAAAGAAGGGCGGTGATAAACCAATAAACCCCTATTCTATTGACTACCAAAGAATCCTCCGTGCTTATCTCCTCATTGTGCGTCGTCCCTCTCTTTCTCTCTCATTTCATTCTTCACACACAGCCGAAGAACCAAACTCTCTTGCAGGAACCCCTCTTAGACACCACAGTAGCAAAACCCAGCTGCTACGCTTCCTTCCAAACCCAGTAACCGAACTGATCTCCCCCTCCCATCACTACGGATTGACCCCCCCTCTCCATTCGTAGAAGATCTTTTCACTTCCATCCGCCCCTCGCTTTGCACTCACAACCCGTGCTCAAATCCCATTTTCTCTCTCAAGCAACAACAACTATCAACTACTCTTTGCCCTCACACTGCAACATCCCCATAATTGGACAAAAGCCCTCACTCCTAGGTTAGATCAGAATCCAGCTTTGCTAGCCCTGATTCTACGTTTCAACCAAAGTCCGATGAAGCAGAGACATGATTTCAGGTGTTTGGCTTGATGTCTGTGTTCCTATTGTTGATAGAACTTTGCTTTTATTCACATCCTACCCTCAAATAGCTCTCATCTCTTCTGATTGCCACTCTCACTAAGGATACGTTTGAGGTACTGCAGATCACTAAACTACGTTGATAAACGAAATTATCCCGATAACTCGATTATCTGCAGATTATCGAAATAATGCGCATTGCTTGTTGTGGAGCTTTTAGGAACGAACTTATTTTAGATGTTAATTGATAAATGACTAAAGCTCGCCTTCTAAGCAAAAGAAAGAAAATAGAAGTGTGAAGTTATCACGGGAGTATCCTACTTATTGCAAAAGAAATAAAATAGAACATAAAATTGTGAAGATGGAGCTTATAAGCATATTTTTCTTTGAAGATATACGTATGCTGACAACAATATCCGGATCTAGTTAAACCGAAAACTAAAAAAAAAAAAATTTGGCAATATTCGGATCTAGTTTTAACGGATCCACCCAATATCCAGATCTACCTTTAACATAGCAGATCTACTTATAACAGATCTAAAAAAAAATGATAAAAGGATCGAGTTCTTGCCTCGACACAGTCCAAATTGCAACAGATCTACCATACAAAACATTCGAAAAGTTTGGCATTTAACAGATCCACCGCATCGAAGAAAAAAACATCCCTAATGTCGGGTATTAGGGAAGAAGAAGGAGAAGCTTCTTTCCAAAAAAAAAACCTAATGTCGCGTAGGTACCACGCTATAACCGCAACGCGCGAGGGAGAGAAGGCACGCGAGGGGTGGAGATGGGAAGGCTCTCGACGGCGAGGGAGAGAAGGCACGCGGGCTCGAGAAGGGTAGAGGGGAATTTTACAACCGCAACGCGCAATAATCAGCCTCGAATGAGCTTTCGGCGATAATAAAGAAAGAGGAAATCGCGGTGGGAGCGGTACCAGAAAGCTGTGCTCAACGTGTTTTCCAAACAATTAGGCGGCGGTGGCAAAACGCCACCGCTGATAAAAAGCTGCCCCAAACGGGCTCTAAATCTCTTTTCCCCTATGCCAAGGCCACTCATTAACCCGTTGGCTCTCTTCCTCAATTATAGCACTCACTGATCTTGGATCCTAGCCTAGCTTTCGGCCAACACTTAAACACTTAGCCACAACAAACATCATCTCTTCGTAGCTGTTGTGCCATTAGGTCCACAACACTAGATTCATAGACTTCCAAATTAAAATTCACACGCATGAGCGCTATTTACGTATGGAGTACGCTATTTACGTATGGAGTACGCACGCAGTTATGCATGCATACTCCCTCGAATAACCTCTCATTTATTGGGGGGTTATTGAGAGGTTATTGTGGTATTAACTCCAATAACCTCTCAATAACCCGCCAATAACCTACCAATATACCAACCAAAACCTTCTGCAGTTCCGCGCTCGTTTGAGGGGTTATTGTGAGTTTATTAGAGGTATTAACCCCAACAACAATCACATAACCCCCCAATACCCTCAGAATAATAGAAGTACTGCGTGCGTGCTACGTATGTAAATATTTTTCTACACACATGAGGATATTTAAATGGATAAGATCTTGCACGTCTTCCGTGCAACACTCTTTTATTTAAATATATCGTTCCAAAAGACTCCTAAATCATTTAGAAATTCATGGAATTTAATATTTCCATTGTTCCGACCACCCATATAAGAATGTTATGTGGGTCATATCTTAGATTATTATTCTCCTAAAAATATGTGTAAATATCTCTAAATTTAGTCCAAACTGATAAATATAAAACACTAACATGAGACAAAATTATCATTTTGTTGTGCACGTGAAATGTTTCCATTTGTTCTCCTGTGCTGATATGGTAATGACACACTAAGAAGGGCTGAATTGCTGTACTATTTTTTTATTTTTAAATTAGGTGAAGAAACCCTAACTTAAAAATCACAAATCTAAAATACAAAGCACTTCATAATAAACTTTCAAAGATAAAACAAAAATAAATTTCAATTTTGCTAACGGCTAACATAGTAATATAACAATTCAAACATTTAAAAGAAAACATGTTAGGGTCCGTTTAGGGCAATTTATTTGGTGCGGTGATGTTTTGAAAACGCACCAGGCCTGTTTGGGTAAATTGTGTTTTGACAGCATATGCGTCTTCAAAATGCTGAAAACAACGTTTTTCATGCCACATCTAACTAGGTACGGTGGCAGCTTTCTAACTGCGGTCTGACTTTTCCACAAAAAAAAAATAATAATAAAATTTATAATGATCACCACACATAGTTTATTAGCAGATTATTTTTAAGCAGCTTATCAGCAGATTATTCAATAAGCTGCAGCTGCCCCAAACCGACCCTTAATCTTACAACCCACTTTAGATCGTCACATTAATAGTTTATGATTTGCAAGGATCTCACGATCTTGAAATTTTTATTGCTCTTATTCAAGAAGAGAACCAAAGAGATTTCACCAAAATTATCGTTAACTCATCATATTGCAAAATACTTATTTATAAATGCAATATATTAGTAGTAATAATTAATAATAGAAAGGAACAAGAATAAATGCATTTAAATGTCTTTCCAAAACATATACAAAGCAACAATTTAATAATATTAGAGCCATTGAATAAGTTATTAAATACAACATATTAATATTAAGTTTAGGCGTTGGAAACAATAAGGGAATAGAATTAATACAATATTGTTAATGTTGTGGCATTTGAGACAAACAAGGGAAATATATGTTAGCATATATATGGACAAATTTTAAGCTGTTATATGCAAATTAAATGAAAAGTATATATTGTATTAAAATTAATTGCCAATGGATATAAATGTTGGAATGAAAGTTAGGAAGTTAAATATTATATTAGTAGATGTTATATTTGTTTTATATTTATGAATGTATTTGTAAGAGAATAAGGAAATAATTAGTGTTAATATAAATGTTAATCCATTTTAAATCATAATGTTGTTGGAATATAATAAAATGGAAATTCTTAAATTGCATTAAAACTCCTTTTATTTAATATAACTTGAATGCAATTTATTTAAATTATCTTCCATTGAAATCTTAGAAAGGAGAAAAATGAATAAATAAAAAATAAAAATAATGCAAAAAAGAAAAAAAAAACTAAGAAAAGAAAGATAATTTTTTTTCACATAATAAATGTACATCGATAGGCTGACAATATTTAATGATTCGGAAGAAAAGAGTACAATGAAGAAGGGCACACCGGCAAAAGAATATGAGGCCTCCCTATCGACTGAGTGAAGTTATCCGAGCCAAAACCAATAAGAGCAAAGCCGACTGAGCCTTGAGGAGGACTAAAAAATAACCAAATAATCTGAGCCTAAATCATTCAGTCAGAACTAGATAGAGGCATCAAAGCTAACCATTGTGGAAAAGCCGATCCGAGAAAAGATCAAGTCCTTCGACATCTCTTACATCTCAAAGTCACACAGAGGCTCATCAACATGGGTCAAGGATCGACAACAAGACCTTATTAACTGGTTGACCCATGTCGACCAAGCTCAGCTGACCGACCTGATCTCATCCGACGGAATAGAACTCAGCCGACCAAGCTAATCCCGCAGACTCTAAGGGTATGTTTGAGGCAGCTTCAGCTTAATAATAAACTGCTGCGAAGCAACTGACACAGGAATCTGTTGTGCATAAGCTACTGTGAATAAGCTGGCTGTCAATTTTTTTTTTACAGTTTGAAAACAGATGTGTTGCAGATGTTTCTAGACAAATGACCATTATACTCATGTATTATAATGTTTTTTGTAATAGAGTTGTTATACTATTATATTTTACACTTTAGAGTAAAAATCTACTGCAAAATAAAACAGAAAAAAGATATACGCCTCACTAAACATGAGTATCATGATTACAAGAATTAATAAAAAGACTATTAAAATAACATTTAATAATATGATAATATATTCTTTAAAATCAGACGATGTATGTAACGAGCTAAGCCGTCATCCTGGGATACCCTCCATGCCCGATCACTCTTGGAGGTGGAATATTCTAGCTTATCTGCCCACCATAAAACAATTTTCCGTGAATCTCAGCGGACTCCTGTAGAACCGTCTCTTGTAACTATGTGGCTGACGTGAAGTTAGCAAGGAACACTGACGTCCATAGTGACACTGCAATACTTGTAGGTACCAGAAATCATTGAGCTTATATTTCCTAAATGCTTTAAAAGACATTCTATTAGACATATTACAAGTAGAAATTGATAAAAGAATTAATTAATTACATTTTTATTTAGGTGTGAGGTTTTGAGAGAACTCAGTATACCACAAAACAAATATGTCACTACAAGAAGATAATAGAACTTATAAAAAAATGCTTTTAGTTGCCTTAAACTCATGCAATACCATGCTCGTGTGTGTCAAATATGCATATCACTAAAAAGGTTATCCAGAAGAAGCTCAAAAACCGTAGCACATAAAGGAATAAAAGAACTTAATTGTTTTTATTAAGATATCACATGTGGCACCGACCAACAGTGACTGACAGGCCATCTAGAAGGACCTATAAGGTCAAACGTCTCATTATAAACCCCCAAATCCCACCAAAAGAAAAACAAAAGAAATGTAAAAGAAAAACAAAACACTTACAAATAGCGTAAAAAACCCAAACAATCAATATCAAATAAAGAAGGAAATGAAATAAACATTAACTGCATAAAATATGAATACAACAAACAGTGAATCTCTTCAACAATCATTTCAATTAATAAGATAATAAATACTCAAATCACCCTTCTAATATTAAATCCGTAATTTTTTCTCTCAACTCTGTCATCTCGCTTACACCTCCCCTGTCTTTAGTACAGGTCTCGAAAGCATCATTCTCATTTTGTGACAAAGAACGTCCAAGACAACACACCTCAGCAAGGACATGCTCATGATACTCATCTACCCTACGAAAGTTGAGAGCCGAATGTAATTATGGAATGTCATCATAGAAATCACAATCTGCACTTGTTTGAGAAACATGTAAGATGGTATATCACTATGTATAACTCATTTTTTCTTTCAAATACTAAAATACATCTTAACGACATCAAGTAAGGAGGAACATCTTTTATTAAACATTTCTTTTTTGCCCCACGTTACATTGTTGGCTTACTCAAATTCTGGTATGTGATACCTCGCTTCAGGATAGAACGTTTCAGGATAGAACTTGAGATACCCTCGCTCTAATAGATATCCAAAATCAAACAAATAGTAGTTATCTGATGTGAATTGTATGATTAGTATTGCGAGAAAAATGAATTAGGAGAATAGCTCGGTCTCAAGCGTACCTGTGGGTGGATGTAGAAAGTTGTAATTTTTTATTCCGTGTTGCAGGTTAGAAAATTTAACTATCATGTGCACTGCTCTCTCAACCGGCTATGACAAAGGTGAAACACTTATTGAAGTCGCATATCGCAATGACTTTCTGCATCGGAGACCCACAACGGCTGATGAATGTGATTTTCACATTATTTGGAAAATGTGCATCAATGTGTGTTCCATCAATTTCTCCAATTCAATTCTAAAAAAACTGAAGGGTTACATTATTATGATATTTATTTGAAATTTTATTGTAATAAATTGGAGAAATTATCTTAAATATCATACGTTTGAACGGACCCCCACAGAGATTTCACTACCACACCAACATATCCACATACCAAACCACAAACCAACACATCCATAAACCACACCACCACCTCCTCATCACACAACCACCTTATACCATCACCTCCACACTACATAACACCACCTCCACAATACACACTACCACCTCCACACCACACAACCACCCGACACCACGACACCAACACATCCACACCCCACACCACCACCTACACACCACACAGTAACACATCCACAAACCACACCACCACCTCCTCATAACACAACCACCCTACTCTAGCACCTCCACACTACATACCACCACCTCCACACCACACAACTCTCCTCACCACCTCTACTGGAATTGAAAATAGCAATATGAAATCCATCACCAAATTCCCATTATTTCAGTGGTATAGAAATTCAACATATAATTCCAATGAAATTCTCATTGAAATTCCCACTAAAAATAGAAATATACATTTAATTTTCCCACTAAAATTACAATGAATTTGAGAATATTAACATACAAATCTAGCATGAAATTCCTACTGAAATTTAAAATTCATGTTTCTAGCTCATATTCAACACATACACAACACCTGAAATATTGCTATTAAGAAATCTAACACCAAAATGACAAATTCCATCCGTTTTTAAAATTCCCCAATGAATATCAAAGTTCATAAAGAAATCCAAATTCTCCACAACATAAGCACAAAAAAAATCGAACAGGCCATATACAGGGCACCCAAAGCATTGTTAACATGATAAGCATAAAAAAATCCAAAGATCACCGCAAAGCTAAAATACATCCAACATTGCATGAAAGGCATAAACCAAAGCCCGTATGGATGTAACATGAAGCATCAAAGCCACATAACCAAGCATATCAAACCAAAAACCACCAATAACGAGGAAACAAAGATGAAATCAACTAGCATAATGCACACAACCACACAGAGAAAAGAGAAAAGAGGTGAAGAACAGAGAAGACATGTAGAAGAGGGAACACCGCACAGAGCCGATCATGCACACAACCGCCAAACCGAGCCGAAGAAGAGAAGAGAGAGGGGAAAAGAGAATACAGACCTCAATACAATAACCACCAACGGAAGAAAGTGATCGGCCAAACCGAAGGACTTCCTCCACCACATAGAGCACAGAGTGCACAAACCACAAAAATTCAAGCTGAAGAAAAGAGGGAGAGGGAGAAGAAAATATGCAGCAGTCTTTAAGGCATGCATCCACAATGATGAGGGTAAAGAAGAATTACTCGTCATACTCCTAACCATCTCTATTAGAGTATGGTTTCGTCTTTCTGCAACACCATTTTGTTGTGGTGTGTGCGGCATAGTGTACTGAGCACATATGCCATTAGTTTGAAGGAATTTAGCAAATGGACCCGGACATCGACCGGATTCATTGTAACTTCCATAATATTCACCCCTCTATCGGACCCGATAATTTTCACTTTTCCGTCTAATTGTCTCTCAACCTCGCTTATATACACCTTCAAGGCATCTATAGCTTCGAGATTTTTGATGCAATAAATAGACATAACCATAACGTGAAAAATCATCAATAAAGGTGATAAAATATTTTTCTCCACCAAAAGATGGAACATCAAAAGGTCCACAAATATCGGTGTGTATAATTTCAAGGAGTCTGTGTGCTTCTTGTGGCGGCTTTCTTAAGTATGTGGTTTGTGTGCTTTCCTTTAATACAATCCACACGAGAGGCCAAGATCAGCAAAATCTAATTCATTAAGGATTTCATTTTTTACTAATCTTTCAATTCTTTCTTTGGATATATGACCCAAACGTTTATGCCACAAATAAGTTGAATTTTCATTCATAAAACCACGTTTAGTACCAATATTATGATGCAAAGTTATCAGAGTCTCAGCGAAAAGGTTATCAAGTTTAAGCTTATATAGATCATCACAAAGAATACTAGAACCTATGAGATGATTGTGTTTAAGTAAACTGAAACAACCGCTTCCAAATTTAAAGGAGTATCCAATAGAATCAAGTTTAGACAATGAAATTAAATTACGAGAAACAGAAGGGACATAAAGTGTTTGAAAAAGGTCTAAATGATGTCCAAGTATCTAAAATTAACCGGTAGGTTCCAATGGCTTCAATCGGTGCTTTGACTCGATTTCCCATGAAGACAAACTTTTCATTTGGGTTTATGATTTGGGTTGTAAGGAATCCCGCATCGTATTAGAAACATGAGTGGTACAACCGGAATCAATCCACTGGGTATTATAAGGAACTTACGCCAAATTTGATTCGAAACATACGTAAACACATGGTTTACCTTTCTTTTCGAACCAGTCTTTGCGCTTTTGACACTCATTTTGATAGTGTCCAAGCTTTCTGCAAAAGTGGCACTTAATTCCTTTATGTTCCTCTTTGTGAATTGGGACAGAAGACACATTAACCTTTAGTTGTCCTTGCTTGCCCTTTTCATTCTTCTTTCCGGGTTTCTTTACGACTCTTCTTTGGTGACCCATGAGATTAATGGAGTGATTTGCTCCTTTCTTAAGCCTTGCTTCCTCTCGAATGAGCATACATTGTAGTTCATTCACATTCCACTTATCTTTCATGGTGTTATAGTTCATGTGAAATGGACCATACTCAGGAGGCAAGGAGTTAATGATAAATTGCACGAGGAAATTTTCATTCACTTCCATTCCCAGGGTCTTAAGTCTTGCTGCTATGTTTGTCATTTCAACGACATGCTCATGCATAGTACGAGAACCATCAAATTTCATGTTGGTTAACGTACTCAATAGTGTCCCAGCAAGTGACTTATCAGCAGAGTCAGATTGAGAACAATTCTCAGCAAATTCATAAATTCCTTAGCACTTTCGGTGTTAGAAAATGTGCTCTTAATGTTGTTTGCTACGATCATTCGCATAAACATCAAGCTCAATCTGTTCGATTTTTCCCAAGCTTTATAGAAAGATACTTGCTCGGCATTACTAGAATTAGTAAGAGCAGGGGGTTTCTCGGTCGTGAGTGCCAAATCAAGATCAGAACACCAAGGTGAAACTGGACTTGCTCACGCCATTCAGAGAAATTAAGCCCATTGAATGTTTGAACAGATGTAGCTTGCGAATGAAGAGAAACAGGAGTAGTTACTGCAAATGAATAAAATATGCTAGTACATTAATGCTTTGAACATTAAACTTACATAGATATTCATATGAAATCAGATTAAAATAATAATTGTAATAATAATAGTGTATTGAAATCTCCTTTGGGTGATATAACAATACACGATAATAAACATAATTGATGCTTAATTTAAATTTAATAATTGATAATTGTTTATACTCAAATTAGATATGCTTATTATCTTTGGATATATAAACATATCTTAACTAAGTATATAAATAGATTACAATTATATTCAAAGATTATAAAACAAATGATCAACCTTTGGGCGATCCAGAAATATTTTATAATCAATGATTTTTAATATTTTCGTGATAAAATACTAAATTATTTCATAATAAGCATCACAAACTTGTGAGTAATTGAATTTATTTAATTTGACGTCTATTAAACTTACTAATTTGGTCACTTTGGTGACTAACAAATTAAACATAACATCGACATCAAATAAATAATAAATTCAATCATATCAATTTACTTTAGTAATCTAATTCAAGATCTAATTCGCAGCTGGAAATTTAATATAATTAACATAAATAAAATTATATGAAAAATCATAAATTTAGTAATCGAGGCTCGATACCACATGTAAGAAATTCATGTGTGAACTTTATGACACAAATTTCAAAGATACATAATAGCTAAGATCTTTTAAATTCGTGATTTTTACATATCTATAATAAAGTAACTCATACTCGTATTCATGACGAAGAAATTTGATCTTGAAGAAAATTGATCCCGAAGAGATGGAGTTTTCTCTCTAATCCCTTAAAACTTTCCGTACTTTCCGATGGAGAGAAATGTACGTGGTGTGTTGGGTAGAGAGAGGACCCATTCTCACTTTCATGCTCTATTTAATCACCATCCATCAATGGGTTACTAACCGATAGGATTTATGACAATTAAATAAATTAATTGATTTTTATTATTAAAATCAATGACATAAGTTAGTAACCTCTATTTATTTAGGGGTTACATGAGTTAACAAATAAATATCATAAGTTATCATAAGTTATGACATAAATAACATAAGTTTTCATGAGTTATAAAAATGAATAACTTAAGTTATCATTTATTATGACATAGGTTATAAGTTAAGAAATTAAATAACTTAAGTTATCATGAGTTATAAAATTAAATAACTTAAGTTATAATTCATTATGACATAAGTTATGAGTTAAGAAAATAAATTACTTAAGTTATCATAAGTTATAAAAATAAATAACTTTTATTATAACATAAGTTAAGAGTTAAGAAAATAAAGAACTTATGTTATTATGAGTTCTAAAATAAATGACATAAATTATTGATAAATTATTAAAATGAATGTGAGCCACAAAATAAAAAATTTAACATTCTCCCACTTGCTCACTTAATTTTAATAAGTGCGTAACATACTTGCATAAAATGTAAGATAAATCCTTCATTATATTGGTTAAATCATAAATTATTTAATAAGTATGAAATTAATATGAATCATGGCGGTTGTGTATCAATTTATCGACACAATCCCTTCCATGTATCACAATATCAATTACATACTTAGCATAATGAGAATTAACATCATGGTCCCATAATGTCTATTAGAAGACAAATCTTGTTGAACATCAAGCAAAATAAAGTGTACACTAACGATAAAAACAAGATTTATAAATATCAGAAACAAGAAAAATTGAGCTCAATGTGTCAAAATATGAAGAGCATAAAACTAATAAAGGGTTTTGGTAATGCCGCATTCTCACGACATGTTCGTTAAATGTCTTCGGTGGCAACCCTTTCGTTAAAGGATCTGCTATCATGAGATCAGTGCTAATATGCTCAATCGACACCCTTTGTTTCGAACTTCTTCCTTAACGGCAAGATATTTTAATTCCATGTGTTTAGCACCTTTGGAATACTTGTCGTTTTGGAAAAGAAGACTGCTCAACGGAGTTATCACAATAAATTTTCGGCGGCTTAGCATATCGTCGACAATTCCAAGTCCCGAAATAAAATTCCGTAGCCATAAACCCCGAATTGTAGCTTCAAAGCAAGCCACAAATTCGGCTTCCATAGTGGAAGCGACTATGATAGTCTGCTTCGCACTTTTCCATGAGATTGCTTCTTCAGCCAAAAGGAATAGATAGCCAAATGTTGATTTTCTAGTATCAACACATCCAGCAAAATCTGAATCTGAATATCATTTCACTTCAAGATCTTTAGATCTTCTATAAGTGAGCATGTGGTCCTTCGTTCCTTGTAGATACCTCAAAACTTTCTTTGCGACTTTCCAATGATCTATTCTCGGATTACTTTGATACTGCCTAAAGATCCCGACAACAAAGCTAATGTCCGGTCCGGTACAAGTCCGAGCATACATTAAGCTTCCAACAATAGATGCATAAGGAATTTCTTCCATTTGTTTGCGTTCCAAATCATTCTTTGGACACTCGCATAAAGAGCTGAATTTATCTCCTTTTTGAATTGGAGCAACACTTCGTTGAACACCCTTCCATATTGAATCTCTTAAGAACTCTTTCGATATACGTTTTATGAGACAACCCTAACAATCCTTGTGATCTATCACGAAATATTTCAATTCCAATCACATAGGATGCCTCACTCATATCTTTCATTTCAAAGTTCTTAGAGAGAAAATTCTTGGTTTCATATAATAAACCAAGATCATTAGTAGCTAGCAAGATGTCATCAACATACATAATGAGAAATATGATCTTGCTCCCATCGATCTTTAGATATATACACCGATCAACGAGTGTTTTCTTTAAATCCAAAGGACGTAATGGTATCATTGAACTTAAGATACCATTGTCGGGAAAGCTTGCTTAAGTCCGTATATTGATTTCTAAAGTTTACACACCATGTGTTCTTTTCCTTCAACCGAAAATCCTTCGAGTTGACTCATGTAGACCTCTTCATCTAAATTCCCATTCGAAAGGTCTGTTTTCACATCCATTTGGTGTAACTCAAAATCAAAATGAGCTACTAGTGCCATGATAATTCTAAATGAATCTTTCTTAGAAACCGGAGAAAATGTTTCTTTATAGTCGATGCCATCTTTTCGAGTGAAACCTTTGCAACAAGTCCGGCTTTATATCGTTCGATATTACCATTCGAGTCGCGCTTAGTCTTAAAGACCCATTTACACCCGACTCTTTACAACCTTCAGGCAATTCAACGATATCCCGGACTTTGTTGTGTTCCATCGATTTCAACTCATCTTTCATTACATCTAACCATTTAAAAGAATTTGCACTTTAAGTGGCTTGTGAAAATGAAACCGGATCTTCATTGACTCCTAAGTCAAATTCGGACTCATGTAGATAAACCACATAATCGTCGAAATAGCGAGCCGTTTTGTCTTTGAGACTTTCTAGGTGCTACTTCATGTGGTTCATCTAAAGTAGGTTCATTAGTGACGGTTTCATTATGGGGTGTTTGATCATTTATTTGTTGTTTACGTAAGTTGTCAAACTGTTCAACAACCGTAGGAATAACAACTTGAGAAGAAATTTTGGGTAAAGGAACTTGAACCCTAATTTCTTGGATCTCCACTTTACGTGGTTCCAAACTCCCACTAACTTCACCATTTTCAATGAACTTAGCATTTCCGGCTTCAATGATTCTTGTACTATGGTTAGGACAATAAAATCTATACCCTTTAGATTTTTCTCGGATAACCAATAAAATAACCACCGATTGTTCTTGAGTCCAATTTCTTTTCATGTGGATTATATATCCTTATTTCTACGGGACAACCCCAAACACGGAGGTGCCTTAAACTAGGTTTTCTTCTGTCCATGAGTTCAAAAGGAGTCTTTGGAACCGCCTTACTAGGGATCCCTGTTTAACAAATATGCGATGCATCTTTAAGGCATGCATCCACAATGATGAGGGTAAAGAAGAATTACTCGTCATACTCCTAACCATCTCTATTAGAGTACGGTTTCGTCTTCTCGCAACACCATTTTGTTGTGGTGTGTGCGGCATAGTGTACTCGAGCACATATGCCATTAGTTTGAAGGAATTTAGCAAATGGACCTGGACATTGACCGGATTCATTGTAACTTCCATAATATTCACCCCCTCTATCGGACTCGATAATTTTCACTTTTCACGTCTAATTGTCTCTCAACCTCGGTTATATACACCTTCGAGGCATCTATAGCTTGAGATTTTTGATGCAATAAATAGACATAACCATAACGTAAAAAATCATCGATAAAGGTGATAAAATATTTTTCTCCACCAAAAGATGGAACATCAAAAGGTCCACAAATATCGGTGTGTATAATTTCGAGGAGCTGTGTGCTTCTTGTGGCGGCTTTCTTAAGTATGTGGTTTGTGTGCTTTCCTTTAATACAATCCACACGAGAGGCCAAGATCAGCAAAATCTAATTCATTAAGAATTTCATTTTTTACTAATCTTTCAATTCTTTCTTTAGATATATGACCCAAACGTTTATGCCACAAATAAGCTGAATTTTCATTCATAAAACCACGTTTAGTACCAATATTATGATGCAAAGTTATCAGAGTCTCAGCGAAAAGGTTATCAAGTTTAAGCTTATATAGATCATCACAAAGAATACCAGAACCTATGAGATGATTGTGTTTAAGTAAACTGAAACAACCGCTTCCAAATTTAAAGGAGTATCCAATAGAATCAAGTTTAGACAATGAAATTAAATTACGAGAAACGAAGGGACATAAAGTGTTTGAAAAAGGTCTAAATGATGTCCAAGTATCTAAAATTAACCGGTAGGTTCCAATGGCTTCAACTCGGTGCTTTGACTCGATTTCCCATGAAGACAAACTTTTCATTTGGGTTTATGATTTGGGTTGTAAGGAATCCATACATCGTATTAGAAACATGAGTGGTACAACCAGAATCAATCCACCAGGTATTATAAGGAACTTCTGCCAAATTTGATTCGAAACATACAGAAACACATGGTTTACCTTTCTTTTCGAACCAGTCTTTGCGCTTTTGACACTCATTTTGATAGTGTCCAGGCTTTCTGCAAAAGTGGCACTTAATTCCTTTATGTTCCTCTTTGTGAATTGGGACAGAAGACACATTAACCTTTAGTGGTCTTTGCTTGCCCTTTCCATTCTTCTTTCCAGGTTTCTTTACAGCTCTTCTTTGGTGACCCATGAGATTAATGGAGTGATTTGCTCCTTTCTTAAGCCTTGCTTCCTCTTGAATGAGCATACATTGTAGTTCATTCACATTCCACTTATCTTTCATGGTGTTATAGTTCATGTGAAATGGACCATACTCAGGAGGCAAGGAGTTAATGATAAATTGCACGAGGAAATTTTCATTCACTTCCATTCCCGAGGTCTTAAGTCTTGCTGCTTATGTTTGTCATTTCAACGACATGCTCATGCATAGTACGAGAACCATCGAATTTCATGTTGGTTAACGTACTCAATAGTGTCCCAGCAAGTGACTTATCAGCAGAGTCAGATTGAGAACAATTCTCAGCAAATTTCATAAATTCCTTAGCACTTTCAGTGTTAGAAAATGTGCTCTTAATGTTGTTTGCTACAGTCATTCGCATAAACATCGAAGCTCAATACGTTCGATTTTTCCCAAGCTTTATAGAAAGATACTTGCTCGACATTACTAGAATTAGTAAGAGCAGGGGTTTCTCGGTCGTGAGTGCCAAATCAAGATCCAGAACACCAAGGTGAAACCGGACTTGCTCACGCCATTCGGAGAAATTAAGCTCGATTGAATGTTTGAACGAGATGTAGCTTGCGAATGAAGAGAAACAGGGAGTAGTTATCGCAAATGAATAAAATATGCTAGTACATTAATGCTTTGAACATTAAACTTACATAGATATTCATATGAAATCGGATTAAAATAATAATTGTAATAATAATAGTGTATTGAAATCTCCTTTGGGTGATATAACAATACACGATAATAAACATAATTGATGCTTAATTTAAATTTAATAATTGATAATTGTTTATACTTCAAATTAGATATGTTTATTATCTTTGGATATATAAACATATCTTAACTAAGTATATAAATAGATTACAATTATATTCAAAGATTATAAAACAAATGATCAACCTTTGGGCGATCCGAAATATTTTATAATCAATGATTTTTAATATTTTCGTGATAAAATACTAAATTATTTCATAATAAGCATCACAAACTTGTGAGTAATTGAATTTATTTAATTTGACGTCTATTAAACTTACTAATTTGGTCACTTTGGTGACTAACAAATTAAACATAACATCGACATCAAATAAATAATAAATTCAATCATATCAATTTACTTTAGTAGTCTAATTCAAGATCTAATTCGCAGCTGAAATTTAATATAATTAACATAAATAAAATTATATGAAAAATCATAAATTTAGTAATCAAGGCTCTGATACCACATGTAAGAAATTCATGTGTGAACTTTATGACACAAATTTCAAAGATACATAATAGCCAAGATCTTTTAAATTCGTGATTTTTACATATCTATAATAAAGTAACTCATACCTGTATTCATGACGAAGAAATTTGATCTTGAAGAAAATTGATCCTGAAGAGATGGAGTTTCTCTCTCTAATCCCTTAAAACTTTCTGTACTTTCTGATGGAGAGAAATGTACGTGGTGTGTTGGGTAGAGAGAGGACCCATTCTCACTTTCATGCTCTATTTAACCACCATCCATCAAGGGGGTTACTAACCAATAGGATTTATGACAATTAAATAAATTAATTGATTTTTATTATTAAAATCAATGACATAAGTTAGTAACCTCTATTTATTTAGGGGTTACATGAGTTAACAAATAAATATCATAAGTTATCATAAGTTATGACATAAATAACATAAGTTTTCATGAGTTATAAAAATGAATAACTTAAGTTATCATTTATTATGACATAGGTTATAAGTTAAGAAATTAAATAACTTAAGTTATCATGAGTTATAAAATTAAATAACTTAAGTTATAATTCATTATGACATAAGTTATGAGTTAAGAAAATAAATTACTTAAGTTATCATAAGTTATAAAAATAAATAACTTTTATTATAACATAAGTTAAGAGTTAAGAAAATAAAGAACTTATGTTATTATGAGTTCTAAAATAAATGACATAAATTATTGATAAATTATTAAAATGAATGTGAGCCACAAAATAAAAAATTTAACATTCTCCCACTTGGCTCACTTAATTTTAATAGTGCGTAACATACTGCATAAAATGTAAAATAAATCCTTCTTTATATTGGTTAAATCATAAATTATTTAATAAGTACGGAATTAATATGAATCATGGCGGTTGTGTATCAATTTATCGACACAGTCCCTTCCATGTATCACAATATCAATTACATACTTAGCATAATGAGAATTAACATCATGGTCCCATAATGTCTATTAGAAGACAAATCTTGTTGAACATCAAGCAAAATAAAGTGTACACTAACGATAAAAACAAGATTTATAAATATCAGAAACAAGAAAAATTGAGCTCAATGTGTCAAAATATGAAGAGCATAAAACTAATAAAGGGTTTTGGTAATGCCCATTCTCACGACATGTTCGTTAAATGTCTTCGGTGGCAACCCTTTCGTTAAAGGATCTCGCTATCATGAGATTGAGTGCTAATATGCTCAATTGACACCCTTTGTTTCGAACTTCTTCCTTAACGGCAAGATATTTTAATTCCATGTGTTTAGCACCTTTGGAATACTTGTCGTTTTTGGAAAAGAAGACTCGCTACGGAGTTATCACAATAAATTTTCAGCGGCTCGGCAATACCGTCGACAATTCCAAGTCCCGAAATAAAATTCCGTAGCCATAAACCCCGAATTGTAGCTTCAAAGCAAGCCACGAAATTCAGCTTCCATAGTGGAAGCAGATTATGATAGTCCGCTTCGCACTTTTCCATGAGATTGCTTCTTCGACCAAAAGGAATAGATAGCCAAATGTTGATTTTCTAGTATCAACACATCCAAGAAAATCGAATCCGAATATCATTTCACTTCAAGATCTTTAGATCTTCTATAAGTGAGCATGTGGTCCTTCGTTCCTTGTAGATACCTCAAAACTTTCTTTGCGGCTTTCCAATGATCTATTCCTGGATTACTTTGATACCCGCCAGACATCCCGACAACAAAGCTAATGTCCAGTCTCAGTACAAGTCCGAGCATACATTAAGCTTCCAACAATAGATGCATAAGGAATTTCTTCCATTTGTTTGCGTTCCAAATCATTCTTTGGACACTCGCATAAGGCTGAATTTATCTCCTTTTTGAATTGGAGCAACACTTGCTCGAACACCCTTCCATATTGAATCTCTTAAGAACTCTTTCGATATACGTTTTCTGAGACAACCCTAACAATCCTTGTGATCTATCACGAAATATTTCAATTCCAATCACATAGGATGCCTCACTCATATCTTTCATTTCAAAGTTCTTAGAGAGAAAATTCTTGGTTTCATATAATAAACCAAGATCATTAGTAGCTAGCAAGATGTCATCAACATACATAATGAGAAATATGATCTTGCTCCCACTCGATCTTTAGATATATACACCGATCAACAAGTGTTTTCTTTAAATCCAAAGGACGTAATGGTATCATCGAACTTAAGATACCATTGTCGGGAAGCTTCGCTTAAGTCCGTATATTGATTTCTAAAGTTTACACACCATGTGTTCTTTTCCTTCAACCGAAAATCCTTCGAGTTGACTCATGTGGACCTCTTCATCTAAATTCCCATTCGTAAAGGTCTGTTTTCACATCCATTTGGTGTAACTCAAAATCAAAATGAGCTACTAGTGCCATGATAATTCTAAATGAATCTTTCTTAGAAACCGGAGAAAATGTTTCTTTATAGTCGATGCCATCTTTCTGAGTGAAACCTTTGGCAACAAGTCCGGCTTTATATCGTTCAATATTACCATTCGAGTCGCGCTTAGTCTTAAAGACCCATTTACACCCGACTCTTTTACAACCTTCGAGTAATTCAACGATATCCCGGACTTTGTTGTGTTCCATTGATTTCAACTCATCTTTCATCGCATCTAACCATTTAGAAGAATTTGCACTTTCTAGGGCTTGTGAAAATGAAACTTGGATCTTCATTGACTCCTAAGTCAAATTCGGACTCATGTAGATAAACCACATAATCGTCGAAATAGCGAGCCGTTTTTGTCTTCGAGACTTTCTAGGTGCTACTTCATGTGGTTCATCTAAAGTAGGTTCATTAGTGACAGCTTTCATTATGGGGTGTTTGATCATTTATTTGTTGTTTACGTAAGTTGTCAAACCGTTCAACAACCGTAGGAATAACAACTTGAGAAGAAATTTTGGGTAAAGGAACTTGAACCCTAATTTCTTGGATCTCCACTTTACGTGGTTCCAAACTCCCACTAACTTCACCATTTTCAATGAACTTAGCATTTCCGGCTTCAATGATTCTTGTACTATGGTTAGGACAATAAAATCTATACCCTTTAGATTTTTCTGGATAACCAATAAAATAACCACTGATTGTTCTTGAGTCCGATTTCTTTTCATGTGGATTATATATCCTTATTTCGCCGGACAACCCCAAACACGGAGGTGCCTTAAACTAGGTTTTCTTCCTGTCCACAGTTCAAAAGGAGTCTTTGGAACTGCCTTACTAGGGATCCTGTTTAACAAATATGCAGCAGTCTTTAAGGCATGCATCCACAATAATGAGGGTAAAGAAGAATTACTCGTCATACTCCTAACCATCTCTATTAGAGTACGGTTTCGTCTTTCTGCAACACCATTTTGTTGTGGTGTGTGCGGCATAGTGTACTGAGCACATATGCCATTAGTTCGAAGGAATTTAGCAAATGGACCTGGACATCGACCGCATTCATTGTAACTTCCATAATATTCACCCCCTCTATCGTACCCGATAATTTTCACTTTTCTCGTCTAATTGTCTCTCAACCTCGGCTATATACACCTTCAAGGCATCTATAGCTTCGAGATTTTTGATGCAATAAATAGACATAACCATAACGTGAAAAATCATCAATAAAGGTGATAAAATATTTTTCTCCACCAAAAGATGGAACATCAAAAGGTCCACAAATATCGGTGTGTATAATTTCAGGAGCTGTGTGCTTCTTGTGGCGGCTTTCTTAAGTATGTGGTTTGTGTGCTTTCCTTTAATACAATCCACACAGAGGCCAAGATCAGCAAAATCTAATTCATTAAGAATTTCATTTTTTACTAATCTTTCAATTCTTTCTTTAGATATATGACCCAAACGTTTATGCCACAAATAAGCTGAATTTTCATTCATAAAACCACGTTTAGTACCAATATTATGATGCAAAGTTATCGAGTCTCGACTAAAAGGTTATCAAGTTTAAGCTTATATAGATCATCACAAAGAATACCGTAACCTATGAGATGATTGTGTTTAAGTAAACCGAAACAACCGCTTCCAAATTTAAAGGAGTATCCAATAGAATCAAGTTTAGACAATGAAATTAAATTACGAGAAACAGAAGGGACATAAAGTGTTTGAAAAAGGTCTAAATGATGTCCAGTATCTAAAATTAACCGGTAGGTTCCAATGGCTTCAACTCGGTGCTTTGACTCGATTTCCCATGAAGACAAACTTTTCATTTGGGTTTATGATTTGGGTTGTAAGGAATCCCCGCATCGTATTAGAAACATGAGTGGTACAACTGAATCAATCCACTAGGTATTATAAGGAACTTCACAAATTTGATTCGAAACATACGTAAACACATGGTTTACCTTTCTTTTCGAACCGGCCTTTGCGCTTTTGACACTCATTTTGATAGTGTCCGTGCTTTCTGCAAAAGTGGCACTTAATTCCTTTATGTTCCTCTTTGTGAATCAGGACGTAAGACACATTAACCTTTAGTGGTCTTTGCTTGCCCTTTCCATTCTTCTTTCCGGGTTTCTTTACGACTCTTCTTTGGTGACCCATGAGATTAATGGAGTGATTTGCTCCTTTCTTAAGCCTTGCTTCCTCTTGAATGAGCATACATTGTAGTTCATTCACATTCCACTTATCTTTCATGGTGTTATAGTTCATGTGAAATGGACCATACTCAGGAGGCAAGGAGTTAATGATAAATTGCACGAGGAAATTTTCATTCACTTCCATTCCTGTGGTCTTAAGTCTTGCTCGCTATGTTTGTCATTTCAACGACATGCTCATGCATAAGTACGAGAACCATCAAATTTCATGTTGGTTAACGTACTCGATAGTTGTCCCGATGAAGTGACTTATCAGCAGAGTCGATTGAGAACAATTCTCGCGAAATTTCATAAATTCCTTAGCACTTTCAGTGTTAGAAAATGTACACTTAATGTTGTTTGCTACAGTCATTCGCATAAACATTAAGCTTAATCTGTTCGATTTTTCCCAAGCTTTATAAAAAGATGTTTGCTCAGCACTGCTAGAATCAGTAAGAGCGGGGGGTTTCTCAGTTGTGAGTGCTAAATCAAAATTCAAAACACCAAGGAGAAACTGGACTTGCTCACGCCATTCAGAGAAATTAAGCCCATTGAATGTTTGAACAGATGTAGCTTGCGAATGAAGAGAAACAGGAGTAGTTACTGCAAATGAATAAAATATGCTAGTACATTAATGCTTTGAACATTAAACTTACATAGATATTCATATGAAATCAGATTAAAATAATAATTGTAATAATAATAGTGTATTGAAATCTCCTTCGGGTGATATAACAATACACGATAATAAACATAATTGATGCTTAATTTAAATTTAATAATTGATAATTGTTTATACTTTCAAATTAGATATGTTTATTATCTTTGGATATATAAACATATCTTAACTAAGTATATAAATAGATTACAATTATATTCAAAGATTATAAAACAAATGATCAACCTTTGGGCGATCCAGAAATATTTTATAATCAATGATTTTTAATATTTTCGTGATAAAATACTAAATTATTTCATAATAAGCATCACAAACTTGTGAGTAATTGAATTTATTTAATTTGACGTCTATTAAACTTACTAATTTGGTCACTTTGGTGACTAACAAATTAAACATAACATCGACATCAAATAAATAATAAATTCAATCATATCAATTTACTTTAGTAGTCTAATTCAAGATCTAATTCGCAACGGAAATTTAATATAATTAACATAAATAAAATTATATGAAAAAACATAAATTTAGTAATCAAGGCTCTGATACCACATGTAAGAAATTCATGTGTGAACTTTATGACACAAATTTCAAAGATACATAATAGCCAAGATCTTTTAAATTCGTGATTTTTACATATCTATAATAAAGTAACTCATACCGTATTCATTACGAAGAAATTTGATCTTGAAGAAAATTGATCCCGAAGAGATGGAGTTTCTCTCTCAATCCCTTAAAACTTTTCGTACTTTCACGATGGAGAGAAATGTACGTGGTGTGTTGGGTGAGAGAGGACCCATTCTCACTTTCATGCTCTATTTAACCACCATCCATCAAGGGGTTACTAACCAATAGGATTTATGACAATTAAATAAATTAATTGATTTTTATTATTAAAATCAATGACATAAGTTAGTAACCTCTATTTATTTAGGGGTTACATGAGTTAACAAATAAATATCATAAGTTATCATAAGTTATGACATAAATAACATAAGTTTTCATGAGTTATAAAAATGAATAACTTAAGTTATCATTTATTATGACATAGGTTATAAGTTAAGAAATTAAATAACTTAAGTTATCATGAGTTATAAAATTAAATAACTTAAGTTATAATTCATTATGACATAAGTTATGAGTTAAGAAAATAAATTACTTAAGTTATCATAAGTTATAAAAATAAATAACTTTTATTATAACATAAGTTAAGAGTTAAGAAAATAAAGAACTTATGTTATTATGAGTTCTAAAATAAATGACATAAATTATTGATAAATTATTAAAATGAATGTGAGCCACAAAATAAAAAATTTAACATTCTCCCACTTGGCTCACTTAATTTTAATAAGTGCGTAACATATCCGCATAAAATGTAAAATAAATCCTTCTTTATATTGGTTAAATCATAAATTATTTAATAAGTACGGAATTAATATGAATCATGGCGGTTGTGTATCAATTTATCGACACAAGTCCTTCCATGTATCACAATATCAATTACATACTTAAGCATAATGAGAATTAACATCATGGTCCCATAATAGTACTATTAGAAGACAAATCTTGTTGAACATCAAAGCAAAATAAAGTGTACACTAACGATAAAAACAAGATTTATAAATATCGAAACAAGAAAAATTGAGCTCGATGTGTCAAAATATGAAGAGCATAAAACTAATAAAGGGTTTTGGTAATGCCCATTCTCACGACATGTTCGTTAAATGTCTTCGGTGGCAACCCTTTCGTTAAAGGATCTCGCTATCATGAGATTGGTGCTAATATGCTCAATCGACACCCTTTGTTTCCGAACTTCTTCCTTAACGGCAAGATATTTTAATTCCATGTGTTTAGCACCTTTGGAATACTTGTCGTTTTTGGAAAAGAAGACTCGCTGCGGAGTTATCACGATAAATTTTCGACGGCTTGGCAATACTGTCGACAATTCCAAGTCCTGAAATAAAATTTCGTAGTCATAAACCCTAAATTGTAGCTTCGAAGTAAGCCACAAATTCAGCTTCCATAGTGGAAGCAGCTATGCTAGTCTGCTTCGCACTTTTCCATGAGATTGCTTCTTCAACCAAAAGGAACAGATAGTCAAATGTTGATTTTCTAGTATCAACACATCCAACAAAATCTGAATCTGAATATCATTTCACTTCAAGATCTTTAGATCTTCTATAAGTGAGCATGTGGTTCTTTGTTCGTTGTAGATACCTCAAAACTTTCTTTGCAGCTTTCCAATGAATTATTCCTGGATTACTTTGATACCGCCCAGAGATCCCGACAACAAAGCTAATGTCCGGTCCGATACAAGTCCGAGCATACATTATGCTTCCAACAATAGATACATAAGAAATTTCTTCCATTTGTTTATGTTCCAAGTCATTCATTGGACATTGCATAAGACTGAATTTATCTCCTTTTCGAATTGGAGCAACACTTGCTGAACACCCTTCCATATTGAATCTCTTAAGAACTCTTTCGATATACGTTTTCTGAGACAACCCTAACAATCCTTGTGATCTATCACGAAATATTTCAATTCCAATCACATAGGATGCCTCACTCATATCTTTCATTTCAAAGTTCTTAGAGAGAAAATTCTTGGTTTCATATAATAAACCAAGATCATTAGTAGCTAGCAAGATGTCATCAACATACATAATGAGAAATATGATCTTGCTCCCATCGATCTTTAGATATATACACCGATCAACAAGTGTTTTCTTTAAATCCAAAGGACGTAATGGTATCATTGAACTTAAGATACCATTGTCGGGAAGCTTGCTTAAGTCCGTATATTGATTTCTAAAGTTTACACACCATGTGTTCTTTTCCTTCAACCGAAAATCCTTCAGGTTGACTCATGTAGACCTCTTCATCTAAATTCCCATTCAGAAAGGCTGTTTTCACATCCATTTGGTGTAACTCAAAATCAAAATGAGCTACTAGTGCCATGATAATTCTAAATGAATCTTTCTTAGAAACCGGAGAAAATGTTTCTTTATAGTCGATGCCATCTTTCTGAGTGAAACCTTTGGCAACAAGTCCGGCTTTATATCGTTCGATATTACCATTCGAGTCGCGCTTAGTCTTAAAGACCCATTTACACCCGACTCTTTTACAACCTTCGAGTAATTCAACGATATCCCGAGACTTTGTTGTGTTCCATCGATTTCAACTCATCTTTCATCGCATCTAACCATTTAGAAGAATTTGCACTTTCTAGGGCTTGTGAAAATGAAACTCGGATCTTCATCGACTCCTAAGTCAAATTCGGACTCATGTAGATAAACCACATAATCGTCGAAATAGCGAGCCGTTTTTGTCTTCGAGACTTTCTAGGTGCTACTTCATGTGGTTCATCTAAAGTAGGTTCATTAGTGACAGCTTCATTATGGGGTGTTTGATCATTTATTTGTTGTTTACGTAAGTTGTCAAGCTGTTCAACAACCTGTAGGAATAACAAGTTGAGAAGAAATTTTGGGTAAAGGAACTTAAACCCCAATTCCTTGAATCTCCACTTTACATGGTTCTAAACTCCCACTAACTTAACCATTTTCAATGAACTTAGCATTTCTAGCTTAATGATTCTTGTACTTATGGTTAGGACAATAAAATGCTATACCCTTTAGATTTTTCTCGGATAACCAATAAAATAACCACCGATTGTTCTTGAGTCCAATTTCTTTTCATGTGGATTATATATCCTTATTTCTGCAGGACAACCCCAAACACGGAGGTGCCTTAAACTAGGTTTTCTTCCCGTCCACGAGTTCAAAAGGAGTCTTTGGAACCGCCTTACTAGGGATCCCGTTTAACAAATATGCGAGCAGTCTTTAAGGCATGCATCCACGATGATGAGGGTAAAGAAGAATTACTCGTCATACTCCTAACCATCTCTATTAGAGTACGGTTTCGTCTTTCTGCAACACCATTTTGTTGTGGTGTGTGCGGCATAGTGTACTGAGCACATATGCCATTAGTTTGAAGGAATTTAGCAAATGGACCTGGACATCGACCGCGATTCATTGTAACTTCCATAATATTCACCCCTCTATCGGACCCGATAATTTTCACTTTTCTCGTCTAATTGTCTCTCAACCTCGATTATATACACCTTCAAGGCATCTATAGCTTCGAGATTTTTGATGCAATAAATAGACATAACCATAACGTGAAAAATCATCAATAAAGGTGATAAAATATTTTTCTCCACCAAAAGATGGAACATCAAAAGGTCCACAAATATCGGTGTGTATAATTTCAAGGAGTCCGTGTGCTTCTTGTGGCGGCTTTCTTAAGTATGTGGTTTGTGTGCTTTCCTTTAATACAATCCACACGAGAGGCCAAGATCGGTAAAATCTAATTCATTAAGAATTTCATTTTTTACTAATCTTTCAATTCTTTCTTTAGATATATGACCCAAACGTTTATGCCACGAAATAAGCTGAATTTTCATTCATAAAACCACGTTTAGTACCAATATTATGATGCAAAGTTATCGAGTCTCAGCGAAAAGGTTATCAAGTTTAAGCTTATATAGATCATCACAAAGAATACCAGAACCTATGAGATGATTGTGTTTAAGTAAACTGAAACAACCGCTTCCAAATTTAAAGGAGTATCCAATAGAATCAAGTTTAGACAATGAAATTAAATTACGAGAAACAGAAGGGACATAAAGTGTTTGAAAAAGGTCTAAATGATGTCCAGTATCTAAAATTAACCGGTAGGTTCCAATGGCTTCAATCGGTGCTTTGACTCGATTTCCCATGAAGACAAACTTTTCATTTGGGTTTATGATTTGGGTTGTAAGGAATCGTTGCATCGTATTAGAAACATGAGTGGTACAACCAAAATCAATCTACCATGTATTATAAGGAACTTCTGCCAAATTTGATTCGAAACATATATAAACTCATGGTTTACCTTTCTTTTTGAACCAGTCTTTGCGCTTTTGACACTCACTTTGATAGTGTCTAGGCTTTCTGCAAAAGTAGCACTTAATTCCTTTATGTTCCTCTTTGTCAATTGGGGCAAACGACACATTAATCTTTAGTGGTCCTTTCTTGCCCTTTCCATTCTTCTTTCCAGGTTTCTTTACTACTCTTCTTTGGTGACCCATGAGATTAATGGAGTGATTTGCTCCTTTCTTAAGCCTTGCTTCCTCTTGAATGAGCATACATTGTAGTTCATTCACATTCCACTTATCTTTCATGGTGTTATAGTTCATGTGAAATGGACCATACTCAGGAGGCAAGGAGTTAATGATAAATTGCACGAGGAAATTTTCATTCACTTCCATTCCTAGGGTCTTAAGTCTTGCTGCTTATGTTTGTCATTTCAACGACATGCTCATGCATAGTACGAGAACCATCAAATTTCATGTTGGTTAACGTACTCGATAGTTGTCCTCAAACAAGTGACTTATCAGCAGAGTCAGATTGAGAACAATTCTCAGCAAATTTCATAAATTCCTTAGCACTTTCAGTGTTAGAAAATGTGCTCTTAATGTTGTTTGCTACAGTCATTCGCATAAACATCAAGCTCAATCTGTTCGATTTTTCCCAAGCTTTATAGAAAGATACTTGCTCAGCATTACTAGAATCAGTAAGAGCAGGGGGTTTCTCAGTCGTGAGTGCCAAATCAAGATCCGTAACACCAAGGTGAAACTGGACTTGCTCACGCCATTCGGAGAAATTAAGCCCATTGAATGTTTGAACAGATGTAGCTTGCGAATGAAGAGAAACGAGAGTAGTTACTGCAAATGAATAAAATATGCTTAGTACATTAATGCTTTGAACATTAAACTTACATAGATATTCATATGAAATCGGATTAAAATAATAATTGTAATAATAATAGTGTATTGAAATCTCCTTTGGGTGATATAACAATACACGATAATAAACATAATTGATGCTTAATTTAAATTTAATAATTGATAATTGTTTATACTCAAATTAGATATGCTTATTATCTTTGGATATATAAACATATCTTAACTAAGTATATAAATAGATTACAATTATATTCAAAGATTATAAAATAAATGATCAACCTTCGGGCGATCCGAAATATTTTATAATCGATGATTTTTAATATTTTCGTGATAAAATACTAAATTATTTCATAATAAGCATCACAAACTTGTGAGTAATTGAATTTATTTAATTTGACGTACTATTAAACTTACTAATTTGGTCACTTTGGTGACTAACAAATTAAACATAACATCGACATCAAATAAATAATAAATTCAATCATATCAATTTACTTTAGTAGTCTAATTCAAGATCTAATTCGCAGCGGAAATTTAATATAATTAACATAAATAAAATTATATGAAAAATCATAAATTTAGTAATCGAGGCTCGATACTACATGTAAGAAATTCATGTGTGAACTTTATGACACAAATTTCAAAGATACATAATAGCCAAGATCTTTTAAATTCGTGATTTTTACATATCTATAATAAAGTAACTCATACTCGTATTCATGACGAAGAAATTTGATCTTGAAGAAAATTGATCCCGAAGAGATGGAGTTTCTCTCTCTAATCCCTTAAAACTTTCCGTACTTTCGATGGAGAGAAATGTACGTGGTGTGTTGGGTAGAGAGAGGACCCATTCTCACTTTCATGCTTCTATTTAACCACCATCCATCGAGGGGTTACTAACCAATAGGATTTATGACAATTAAATAAATTAATTGATTTTTATTATTAAAATCAATGACATAAGTTAGTAACCTCTATTTATTTAGGGGTTACATGAGTTAACAAATAAATATCATAAGTTATCATAAGTTATGACATAAATAACATAAGTTTTCATGAGTTATAAAAATGAATAACTTAAGTTATCATTTATTATGACATAGGTTATAAGTTAAGAAATTAAATAACTTAAGTTATCATGAGTTATAAAATTAAATAACTTAAGTTATAATTCATTATGACATAAGTTATGAGTTAAGAAAATAAATTACTTAAGTTATCATAAGTTATAAAAATAAATAACTTTTATTATAACATAAGTTAAGAGTTAAGAAAATAAAGAACTTATGTTATTATGAGTTCTAAAATAAATGACATAAATTATTGATAAATTATTAAAATGAATGTGAGCCACAAAATAAAAAATTTAACAATGAGTTCCTCAGCTGTCTTCTAGCCGCTGAGTTGTTGGATGTTGGACGCTGTTCTTTGGCCGTATTTGTTTGACCGGATTGTTCTCTTGCTTCTACTTTTGGAGCATTTGGGTTATCTGCTCTCCTCTTTTTGAAAAACTACCATAGGAACTTCAATACAACATGAATATTTTGCTTGTATTCTTGAATACAATCAATACAATCATATTGTACCGAAGTCCACAATGCACACCTCATCCTCCCTCTTTTCTCATTTTATTAGACGGGATTTCAAATCATTCCTGATTGGATGTATTGTTTATTTGTTATTTTTGAATAGAGTTGTATTTCTATATGATTTTCACGTTTATTTTTCTATTTAAAAAAGAATTCTAATAGTTTTAAAAGTTCGAAACCCCCGCTAAAGGAATCTATCTTTAAAAATATAAATATATTTAAGGCATGATGTCTAAAAGGATGAAATATAATGGCATAGAGAAGTAATTACGGAATCTGAATCAGAATCTTCAACTATTGTTTCAGATGGTCAATGGCTCCTCCTCCTGGCCATACAATCAGACCTAAAATGGGCAAGCTATCTATTATCCAACTGAGCATAAATGACATGCAATAGGTTGGGCCCTATTGAAATTCTCAGTTAAGCTATAAGAACTTTGACTGCTTGGCAGGCAAAACTTATCAGACAAGCAAATTGTTTTTCTTATTTTATAACTTCTAATGCAGATACCTCTCTTTCAATTTGTTCAGGGTACTCTTTAGGGTCAATAGGGCTCTAAGGAACAATAGCTCATCAATTATTAGTAGATGAATGCATATCATCATCATTATATCTTAGCCAACTATTTGGGACTAAAATGCTCCTCATCTAAAGCTGTAAAAAATGCCGATGATACCATACGTTCATCTTCATAAAAATAGTGAAAAGATAATAATATTGATTAATTTAAGATCTCAGGAAATATTCAATAGAAATGAATGTATACTCATAAAGAAAATTTTTTAATAGTTGGAATAAGATTAATGATATTGTTGATGATTGTTGAGTGTTGGTGAATTCACGGCCGTAGAATGATTTTATAACATCTTATTGTTGTACGAATATCCGACACAAACACATTTAAAAAAACAGACAAAAAGAATAATAGGAGTTTTTACGTGGACAGTCTTAATAAGCAAACCACGGGGTAAAACCCAATTGAAATGATTCAACTATGTCGCTGTATGTTACAACCCTTGAACAGTTGTAAGCTATGAGTAGGACATGACTTTCACTAGGGAAGTAGCAGTAACATGGTTGTTGTGAAGAAAAGCTGATGGTAGAGGTCGTGTGCTAGAAAATCTACTGCTAATATCTTTGGTAACAACGACCATATGGCGCTGGCTGGGAAGCGGCGACGGTGGTCCGGTGGTGGCGATGACTTGAAGGGAATGGTCATGCAGTGGTGGTCCGATAGTAACAGTGGTCAGACTGAGGTGACCGAGCAATGGTGGTCTGGCGGTGGGAGTGGCTGTGGCAAAGGCTAGATGGAAGAGGCCAGATGGCGACGAAGGTGGTCTAGCGATGATGATGGTTCAATAGCAATGTTCAGGCATGTGTGATTTAGCGATGGTGGTGGACTCGACCGTGGTGGTCGGGTAGCAACTAATGGGCGACATTCCGGTGGTGTTGGAGCTCAAGAACTCTCAAGAGCTTGGAGCTCCTTCAACTTTTTGTTCTAGGTCCAGGTCCAGGTCTAGGTTCCCCTTCATGAATAGAGTGCGGATTTATTTCTAGATTTTTTGAGTGAAATACTCTATAAATATTGAATGAATTTGAATTACTCCATCGAATGACATAAAGTGGTTCCTTTGATCAAATAATATTTTATGAGCATTTGAGTGACTTAATGATGGCATAATCGAGTGATCTTGGGCGCGTTGGATTTTGATCAATGAAACACTCGATTTGACTATAAGATTGCAAAATTTATAATCTATTTGTTCATTTAATTGCACATCTGAAGTCTACAATTACGTTTAAACGGTATGATTTGTACTTGATCGGACTCGGATCCAACAAATTTTGGCTTTATTGATGTTAAGATCTTAGTTTGACTATAAACTTGAAGTAATTCAATCTCTGAATAGTTTTGAAATATTTTGATATTTATATATGATTAAATTATTTTTAAAGAACTCATCAAATCTAATTCAAATTATTCACCGAGTGCACTCATTCATTTACTGTTATGTGTGTGGAGGCTGGATTTGAAGAGCAGTGCACCCGGTGCATATGCACCGGATTGTGGGTGCATATGCACCCACTGGAGCCAAAGCACAGAGAAATGGTGCATATGTGCCCAATTTCTACCTTGGTGTTGTTTAATACGGTCGGTGCATATGCGCCCACTTGGAGTGGCCGCGGTAGGGGGGCGCCAAAGTAGTGCTTATTTCTCGAGGCCTTGGCGTCTATGCTCCAAGTCTGTCTCCAAGCAGTTTTTATACCGAGTTCGATTTCCAGTAAGTTCAAATATAAACAGTGCAAGAGTGCCGCTCGATATGTTCTTCCTCTAACATCCTTCAACGAGCATCCCATTGAACGTTGAGAAGTGTCAAAGAGATGTATTTTAGTGATTTTGCCATGATTCTTGTGTCAGTTCGGAGAGAAAAGATTGTGGAGCGAATCTTGTAAGTTTCTTTGTGTGTAGAGAAAAAACTTGCGTGAGTTCTTTATAAAACATTCTGAATTTCATAATAAAAATTTCTGATGGTGTGACTTCGTAATTTTTTCCCTATCTCAAGTTTATTCACATAAAATTCTCCTGTGGTTTTCTAATTACTTTGATTGTGATTATTATTTAATTATATGTTTCAATTTTCTCAAATTGATGCGATGCAAAGCCCCCGTAAATTTGAAAATTGTTCGTCGTTTGGAATTTCCTATAATCACAAATGTCCTGTCGTATAATTTCTGCAATCAAGTGCGATCGATTATGGAATGTGTCACGTTTTCTTGCACTAATGGTGGCCTCGGAATTAATTATGGTGATATTAATTTCTTTATTCAGAAATGCAGCACATTTCCGTCACGGCTGGACACCTTTTATTATTTGTTTTTGATAAAAAAAAAGAGGGGCATTAACATACATGCCAAACAATTGTTCTGTATTTATATATCTCACATCTAACTTTTATTTTTTATATTTAGCCCATTAAAAATTCATATTATATTTAAAGCATAACAATTTTATTTTTTTAAAAGTTAAATACATCTTTTCATAAAGTACATATATGTGTTAAAACTGATATTTATGTGTTAGATTCATGAATACATATAAAATAAATGTTTGTATGTAAATCGTTCTAAACACATACTTTGGATAAACAAGAAAAATCTCAATAAGATTATCATTCAATTCAACTGTTGCCCTGCCATTGAACCCCAAGTAAAACTTTTTTCCAAAAAAATAACGCTAATCGAAGAAGATTAACTTAATTTTGCCTTTAAAAACTGTTCTTTTTTGAAAGTGATCGCGAATTGATAACATTATTAGATGACAGTTTATGACAAAACATCCATAACCTTCATGTTAAAAAATAATATCATCATTATTTCACTTGTACTTTTATTAATTTTATCTTTATCTTAGCACTTTGGTACTCACTGCTAAGTGAGTAGTATATCTGATTTTTGTTTCTAAAGTATCTAACATGTGACCGTCATAATTCTGTTTTAAACAGCTTTATTAAACATGGATAGAATTGTCATTTTTTCAAAACAATTCTTACATGATTGTTTTACATACAATACGCAACAAATAGACGATCGAACTTCCCGTAACAAATAGACAGTCGAATCAAAATTGACTCAACACTAACTTATTAGTTGGTTGAGAGTGGGTTCACTTTCCAATTTCTATTGTGAGAAAGGTCTCAACCGGCTAATGATTAATGTTGTGCTAATTCTCATTTGACTCATTATCTCGTGAGTTTTAAAATCAGTGCATCAGATATATATAAAATTTTATTATTATTATTATTTTGCTCACTGTTAATATAAATCTAAAAATGTGAAGCTGGACTAACCCCTGCGGCGCACTGTTTACTTTATGGAACAAGTGACAGCTTCCGTTTACGCAAATATTATGTCGCAAGTTGGTGCAAAAAACAAAAGGGAATACAGAAAGGGGCGAGCGCGTGCCGACGGGGAGTTACCAAATCTATTCCTAATTTCCTTTTCAGACCACATAAGTGAACGGATTTCGGCGCTTCCTTAACTTCTATTTAATGATGAAATGTTGGCTGTGTTCTTCGCCTTCCCCCCTGCTTATCGTCTCCCAGATTACCCCCACGAAAAAGGAGGTTTTTTGATTTGAAATCTTTTTCGAAGATCTCCATGGAGGAAGCTCAAGGTATTTTTTTTTTGCCAATTTTAACCCTCGCCGCATTTGCATTTCTTGTTTTGCAATGATTTAGAGATTGGGTTCGTTTCTTTTTTTTTTTTTTCTGGTGCGCTTATCTCTGAAGCGTTGATTGTAGATTTCAAATTTCTTTTCTTTTTTGCGTGTTCTTCAAGTTATTGTAGATTACAGTTTTTCTCTTCTTCTTCTTCTTAAGAATTTGTTTAGAGTTGATTGGAACTCATTGACTCTAAAATCTGATTTGGACTTATTGATGCTTACAGATTTCTTCACCTCCTGTTTTGGGCAGCACTACGCAATCGAATTTATTTTTGTAATTTGCTAATTTGTCTTGAGAGCTGCATTTTATAGGAATAGAATGAAGATTTCCTCTCTTTATTTTGACAATGAATTCATTGAGATTTTCTTACTTTGCAGCCAGATTATATCACTTACAATCGTAACTGAACTTTATTTATTTCATAGCGATATCAATTTTAGGATAGAATTTTTTGGAATGAATATCTGGTGGTTTGTAGATCTAGACTTTGTTTTTTTTTACTTTTCTTAAGTTTCCGCTGTTATGAGAATCTTCTCTGGCTATGATTCAATCTGCTGTATAACAGATCAAAATGCTATTTTCTGCTATTTCTGAACTGTATTTTTTCTCCTTTTCGCTCAATTTTTCTCTTTTCATGAGATCTTATTTGCATTGAAGGGATTTTTTCTTTCATATTTTCAGCTATTTTTTTCTGCAATTGCAGCTGCTGTTTGGAAAATGATTGATTAATGAGTAATGTATGCTGCATTTCTTTAACTGCATTATGATTGTTGGTTCCAGTTGTTAAAAGAAAGGATGGCACCATTTCTGTGGCGTCTGCTTATGCTGGTCATCACGAAGGTAAAGATGGCCTGTATCATTTTTTTTAATTATTTGTGATCACTTTTGCACTTAAAAATAATCAAAATAAATGCTTTTCATTATTAAAAAGGAAAATCTATTTTCTTTCAGCAATCCTGAATAAAGATCACAGGTTCTTGTCAAAGGCAATTGAGGAAGCATATCATGGGGTTGATTGTGGTGATGGAGGTCCTTTTGGTGCAGTTGTTGTTTGTAATGATGAAGTGATAGTGAGCTGCCATAACATGGTATTGAAGAAAATGGATCCTACTGCCCATGCTGAAGTAACTGCAATAAGGGAGGTAAGTGTATTTTTATTTACTTAGCAATTTTCTCTCCTGTATCTATTTTTTTCACTGGCCTACTTGATTACTGTTCAACACAGGTTTTGCTTAAAATTATATAAATTTAAGGAAAGTGTATGATTACTAAAACTTGAGCGTGCAGTGGAATTTTATGATTTATCAATTTTGCCTTTTTGAATTCTAGCCATATTTATCTTTTATTTCTATTGATGTAAAACATGCTAATATTATTTGGAATTATGCATGTTAAGGACATGGGCAAATGTCCTCTGAATTATGCATTGCAATTTATTATTTTCTTAATGATGGGTCTATTATTCAAGAAAAAACAATATCTTTATTGTTTAAGATTTTTCAATTATCCTGGCATTTACCCAAATCATCCTTAGTAATCATCTCATCCTTTTTCAAAGATGTACAAATGATATTTGGGGAGCTTCTAGAATCAATGATATTGTAAGAATGCTTGCATGATTTTTTATCTTTATAGATGATTGAACAAAATATAGTGTAGATATAGAAAAGTAGTGGTAGACCTAAAACAGCTTGGGCATGTTGTATAAAAAATTATCTTAATTTATTAGAACTAAATGAAAATATGACACTCAATAGGACACAATGGAGAAAAAGATTCAAGTAGCCGACCCCATTTAGTGGGGTAAAGGTTTTTTGTTGTTGTTGTTGTAAACAAAAATTGTGTACATATATCTACTGATACAAATGTAGAAATTTGGAAAATATTTCAAAATTTCTGCTAAATGATTAAAACTCAATTCCAAGCAATGATACAAGTCCTTAGAAAAGATAAACGAGATATTATTAGGGCTCAAGTCAAGAGAAATTGCATAAATAAAGCATTTGTTGAAACCTCCAACAAAATGAAATTGTTGAAAGAAAAAAGCGGTAAATATTAGAAGCTTTTGGATTCTCTATGTTGTATTCTCAAGTTTTAAAATTTTTTCGGAGTGAAGTCATTCGTATCGTAGTATATCTTTCCTAAAAATAATGTTTTCTTGAATCTTGGGTTATAACACCTCATGCCAAATACTCTTTACTTCAATTAAACATTCAAACTATCTCCATCATTTCTATTAAGATATTCAGTTGTGTTGTCTTTTGCTCAGCTTCCCCAACATAATGGAAACAAGCCTAACGCAAAATGTCATACCCCAACCCTTTGAGCCATTAAGAAAATCAGAGAAACTCAATAGGAAAGTGTAAGCTAACAATTAAGAATAATTTAAAGAAATAAAGTATATGATTTAAATAATATTAGTCAACCAATAAGATCATCTAAATTTAATAACTTCTACCAAAATGTTAATTAAATTTAACTGCACTATTGAATCAATCAAATAATTTAAGCTTAAACACCTCCGATGATGTCTTTGAAAAATGGATCTAGAAATTCTCCCTTCAAATGATGCACAACTAATAATCTCAAAATCATAAAGTAATAGAATTAAGCTTCAGTAGGTGAATCCCACTATGTATAAATGACAAGGCATGGACATAAACTTGTTCAAATAAAGAGGTAAGACTAACAGTTGGATGCTGTATTATAACAGTTATAAATAATGTATAAAGGGTAATATTTTTGGATATAAGAAATATTTAATAGTGCTTATTATACAGTAGAGTTTGTAAAGAATTTTGGAATTTTCTAGCTATAAAGCTACAGCAGTTTTATGATGAGATTATGTATCATGTAGCAGAATGAAACATATAAGATTTTAGTTCTCTCGAAGATCGGCAAAATAGAAATAAAATTATAAGGTGCATGAGATAGGGTTGTACAATGGAAAATACATTCACATAGAAGAGAACAAAGACAAAAAACTATAATAAAAAATTTCTATGTGTTCCCAATTGCTTCTTGTAGATGCAAATCATTTTTTTAGAAAATGATGATTTTATTTTCAATCATTTTGGATCATGGGAATAAAATCCTCAGTTTGATTTAGAAGGTGATTATCGAGCTAAAAATCCATACTGATCTATGATTACATCCGACCAAATGATAAAATCTCTAAAATTAAAAAAACTGAGAACATGCCTTCCTTGTTGAAGAAACCAAATGAGCCCCAAACTATACTTGGGATTTTCAAAGAAGCTTACACATAAGTTTAAAGAAACAAGTAAAAAATATCAAATATGTGACGTATCTTTCTTTTTAGCATTTTATGGTCATGACACTGAGCCCTTTTAACCTTTTGATTGTGAATTACCAATAGAAGTATTGAAAATTTGTGTTTTCTTGCTTATTTTAATTTATTCTGTCTCCACTTGCGAATCACTGACAAAAAGTTATATTTTTTCCAATTTTAATATATATATATATATATATATATATATATATATATTTATATATATATTATTTAACACTAAATTGTTGATTCCCAAATAATTATTAGATGCAAAGGCAAAAGCATATATAGATTCTTCCTATTGCTGGCATCGAGTAATCTTATTAAGAAGATATCTTCATTCCAGCATGTATTGTATAGAGGACTATTGTGAAATCAGAACAAAAATTGCAAAATTTATTAAAAATTTCTCGTATGGCACATGTGTTACCTGCTAGTTTAGTGAGATAATCAATGATTTTCTTAATTTGAATTTTTTTATACTATTTTAATTTCAGACATGATTAATGAGTACATATATGCACTATGTGAGCTACCTAATCGTCAATATTTTTTTACTCTGTTAAAATTGTTTCACAACCAATGTTATTTACTCTGATCAGTAAATTATTCAACTTATATATTCTTCTAATAATCAATAATTTGATCAGACTTGAGATCGATAATTTACCATTTAAATACGGTTAATATAATAACATATACTTGTGCTTATTTGAATACAGCTTCTAACATTAGGAAACATTAAAATTCTGAATTTGGTTATCTTAGTGCTATGCTTTTTTAGAATATCTGATAGCTGATGAGGCCTTCTATGTCAGGCTTGTAAAAAACTTGGGAAACTCGAGCTTTCAGATTGTGAAATATATGCATCTTGTGAGCCCTGTCCAATGTGCTTTGGTGCAATACATCTATCACGAATTAAGGTAATGACCTTTAACCTTATTATTTTTATTTTTTGAACTTCAAATATATTCTACTCTTAAGATAATTGAAATGAATGGAAGATTCATATGGAAGAAATTACCTCCAGTTAAGTGATTGTGTAGCACTGGACCTCACTCTCATCTAGAGTGTTACAATTTGTCAGTAAAATTCTGTTGAGCTTAGATCAAAAGATTTACAGTGCGAAATATTTGCCATAATCAAAACCATGTGATTTTGTTTTTTTTTTTTGGTGGAGATCTGTAGTGATAGTAAAGTGATTGGGCTGATATCCTATCATCCCAATCCCAGATCCACCACTAATCTCATGGTAGTGCCGGGGTGTGAACCCCCCCTGTTACAGGCATTTATCTATTTAGTTTCTTTTAGTATCGGTTCTATTAGGGCGTTATGTGTATCCCAATTTATAATGTCCTTCGAATACGGTTAATTTTCTGCATCTCTATCTGTAGTTTTTCTATCTAGAGTTTTTCATATAAATTCATGTGTTATTCTCTTTTTTTCTTTTGTTGTTCATCGTATCAATTGCATAATATGAATAAATCACGGTAAGAAAAAAAACAAATCACAACTAAAATTGGAATGCTCAGTGATTATGTGGTGTATTTCATTGATTCAGAGGTTGGTATATGGAGCCAAAGCAGAGGCCGCAATTGCTATTGGCTTTGATGATTTTATTGCTGATGCGCTGAGAGGCACTGCGTTCTACCAGAAAGCCAACCTTGAGATCAAGCAAGCTGATGCTAATGGAGCCATTATTGCGGAGCAAGTCTTCCAGAAAACGAAGGAGAAGTTTCAGATGTACTGATTGGTGAAGGCAAATGAATGTGTGTTTCTGTCTAAACATTTTAAAGATTTTTGATTTGCTGCTGTTTTGAGTTTGGGTAAGCATGTGGGTCTTCTCATGCTTCAAATAAAGTATTTCTGGTTTCTGAGAATAAAATTTCAACTGTGCTTTCTTTCGCAATCTAATTGGTTCGTCGATGTAGATGATTTTTTGCTATACACACATTTCTGAATGTACCAAATTTCCATTTTTAATGAATTTGATAAGCTTTTGGCCATTTTGTGTTTGCATTTTTTTGCTGAGATAATTATTTTCATCCAACATGATTGAAAACTCTGGTTTAGTTGAATATTATTGCTACATTCAATAACCTTATGTGCAAATGACCTCTGCTCTCCTGTTATTAATGATAATATTAAGTTAGATTGATAATAGTATTGTCATTTTAGACCCTAAACTTTGGAAGCATTACCCTTGATAACTAGCCTGATGACCAAGCTATGGACTTGCCTATTTATAAGGAAAAAAATTGATTGTTGGTTTTTTTAATGGATTTATTGGAGTTACATAGGAAAAGGGCAAAAATAAATAATTAAGCAATTAATTGATCCAAACAAATTACAAGGTTGTATCTTATACTCTATGATTGGATTATGAAGGGCATCGTGAAGCTTAAAGCCAAGGAAAACCTTAAAAACCTCTCACAGTTCACGAGCTCAGTCTTTTTGCTATTATTGAACTTATTGTGTTTATGAGCAAGCTTTATTTCTATAAAGCTCTTTTTGGCTTTTAGTGGGGTTGTTGCTCACTTTTAAATAAATCTTCTTTTTTGTGGGATAAAGGATTGTTGTTGCTGTTGTTGTTGTTGATGACGGTTTTTAACAATTTTTTCACATGCAAATTTGCCTAACAAATTTTGAAGTTTGTGCCTATTTATACAAGGCAATAAGTTGAGAGCTTGTAAATGTAGTCTGCCTTGGCTTGCTGGTTGTGATTTTAATAGGCGCTTACAATGATAGAAGGCTTGATAACTATTGTCAAAACTTTGAATTTATGGAAGATGCTGGATAATTTCTTATTAATACAAAGAGGGGTATATATATCCATTATAGGATCAACTAGAAAGGAAAGAAATAAAGATAGGATATTATAGAAAAGGGAAAGAAATAAAAACAAAATATAACAGAAAAAGGAAGAAAATCAAAGAAAATAACTAAGAAAAATCATAAATAAATAATGGCTATTACTAGTCATTAAAATATTCTAATGTTTTTCCTTAATTTAAAACATAGATTTCAGTCATATTCAACTTGAACTTGAAATAATCAAATAGTGGTCGAGGAAGGTTCTTTGTGAGGATATCCGCTAGTTGACTACTGATGGTACACACTGCATGCAAATTTTTCCGGAATCGAGTTTTTTTTAATGAAGTGTTGGTCAATCTCAACATGTTTGGTGTGATCATGCTGGACCGGATTGTGAGCAATGCTAATGGTTGCCTTGTTATCACATAAGAACTGTAAGAGAATAGAGACTGGAATACATAATTCTCATAGCATGATGCCTAACCAAAGAGCCTGACATGGATCGAAATTCGGCTTCTGCGTTGCTCTGGGCAATCACTGACTACTTTTTGCTTTTTCACGTGACCATGTTTCCCCACACAAATGAGCAGCACCCTGAGGTAGATAACTGATCATGAATGGACCCGACTCAATCAACGTCTGTGTAAACAACAATACCACGAGAGGTGTGGCAGGAAAAATACAAACCTGAGCCCGGTGTGCCTTTTAAATAGTGACGAATCCGGTGGACAACATGAAGATGGTGCTCAGAGGGATCATGCATGAATTAACTAACCCAGCTGCGTGGCATATGTCGGGGCGTGTATGGATAAGGTAGATAAGTTTCCCCATAAGGCGCTTGTAGCGAGTCTTATTTACAGAAATTGCCTAGGAAACATCAAGTAATTTTTCATGTGGATTCATCGTGATAGCTACTGGTTTGCGCAGAAAAGACTGTTTTATGTCAAAAAGTCAATGACGTATTTTCGCTGAGACAAGCAAATGCCCTGAGATGACCGAGCAATTTTGATACCTAAGAAGTGCCAGAGAGATCCCAAGTCCTTCGTCCCAAAGGAGACATCAAGAATGTCTTTTAGAGATTCCAATGTTGGTAGATAATTCCCTGTGAGAACAATATCATCGACATAAACGATATAGATGGCTACCTGGATGTTGGAGGAATGTCGGAAGAAGTGTGTGGTCTGATTGAGCCCGTGTGAATCTATGACCTACTACCATCTTTATGAACTTCTCCAAGCATGCTCGTGATGATTGCTTCAGTTCATAGAGAGACTTTCCCAGTCTACATACTTTCCCCTGGGTGGCAGTAGGGTCAAACCCTAGAGGTAGTGTCATGTAAACCTCCTCTGTAAGATCACTGCTCAGGATTGCATTCTTGACATCAAGCTAGAATAAGGGCCAATCCAGATTAATTGCAAGGAAAAAAAGGACCTGAAAGGTATTTAATTTGGCCACTAGAGCAAATGTCTTCTCATTGTAAACTTCGTAGGTCTGTGAGTACCCTTTGACGACCAACCATGCCTTATTGCTTTCAAAGGATCCAATATATTTAAACTTGATGCTAAAAATCCATTGGCATCCCACTTCTTTCTTGTCTCTAGTAAGATCAACAATGTTCCAAGTATGTTTCGCTTAAAGGCATTCATCTTCTCCATGACAGCAACTTTCCAGGCCGGGTTTGCTAAAGTAGCCTCTATAGTAGATGGAAGTTGATGATTGGTCAGGGTCGTAGCAAATGCTATGTAGGTTAGAGATAATCTTAGAAAAGAAACATAGTTTGTCATGTGATAGAGAGAGCATGTCTGACTGTGCACCTTACTAGAGGAGTTGACGACTAGTGCTGGGGATGTTGTCCGGGGGTATTCAGGATCCAACAATGGGTAGAAAGCTACTGAGTAGGTGCATCAGAACGAGTGCGTCGAGTGTAGACATGGAGAGTGGGAGGATGTGCTGGTGGAACCAAAGGGACAGAGTGTTCCTCGATGGTAGGTGACAGGGGGAACATCCACAGGAGTAGGGTAAGGAACAATGTCAAAGAACTCTAACACCCTCTCAGTGGAGGTCGAATTAGGAAAGTATGGAACACCTTAAAAAAAGGGGACATCAACACTCACATAGACTTTTGATACCCCTTTTGAGTGGCAAAGTATGCTAGGAAAATATAATTTATGGACCTGGGATCAAGTTTACTCTGAGTTGGGGCTGTGTTCCGAACAAAAGCTATGCACCCAAAAAATTTAGGGTATAAAGTGGAGAAGAATCGATTGTTAGGAAAGCACGATCTCAAGACGGCTAAAGGGGTACATATGTTGTGAATTTTTTAGGGAACTGTATTGATAAGATAAGGGGGGGTAAGAATGACATCATTCTATAAATCATTTTGGGACATTAAAGTGAAACATAATTGAGCGAATAAAGTCGAGGAGATGTCAGTATTTTCTCTCGGCTACCCTATTTTGTTGAGGAGTGAAGATGCCCTTACTCATCAGGAGTTCTCCTAAAATAGAGTTAAACAATTCACGACCATTATCAGTCTGAAGGATTTGAATATGAGTTTTGAATTGTGTTAAAAATAAAGAAGTGATAGTTTTTGAAAGTAACTGCAGCTTTGGATTAATCTTTTAAAATATACACATGTCATCCGAGTGTGTTCATCAATCAAAGTAAGGAACTACCGTTTATTGGTGTAGCTAGGAGTGCGAGCGAGTCTCCATAAGTCACTGTGAGTAAGAGAGAAATGAGCGAAATATGTGTAATTGTGGGGTGGCTAAGGGGCACGATGATGTTTAGCTAACTGGCTTGTTTCACATTTGAAATTAGAAGGATTTTTAGTAGTAAATATCAACGGATACAAATGCTTTAGATGTTAGAAACCAAGATGACTCAAACGACAGTGTAACAACATAATATGACATTCAGTGAACTGAGATAAACTGCAACTACTGGGTAGAGTGTTATTTTTCTCTGGGTTTTTCTCTTGGAAGAAGTAGAGCCCGCTAACCTGCTTAACAGTTCTAATCATCCTCTCCAAATGACGATCCTGAAAGACAGACATCAGAGAAAAAAAGAGCAACGCAAGCAATGTCATATGTCAGCTTACTAACAAATAGAATGTTATATTTCTGCAGAGGTACATGTAACACAGATTTCAAAGTTAGACATATTAAAAAAATAAAGCTTTTACCAACAATGGAACTTTAAAACCAGTCAACGATTTTAACAGTATCTTTCTCTGAGTAAGGATACTATGTGGAGAAGGCTTGATAACTTCTAGTCACCATATCCATGGCACTTGGATCAATGATCCATGGACTAGAAGGGGCAAAAGAGGTGAATGTCAAGGGATTGGTACATTGATGAACGTGGGAGGTTGATGGGCCGGAAGAGAGCGGATTGGATCCAAACAACTTAATTAGTTGCTCTATTTGACTCTTAAGGGAATTGGAGGATTCTGGATTGTTCTAAGTAGAGGTCGGATGTACCGTGTTGGATTGAAATGCCACAGTGAGACACTTGGTAGCTAAAAATTTGGTTGAAGCTTTGGATGCAGGTTTCTCGTGGAGCTTCCAACACTTATCTTGAGTGTGGTTGGGCTTGTGGCAGTAATCATATGCCTGGCGGTTGCTTCGACAGATGAAGTAGAAGTACCAAGTATGACAAGTCTTCAACTCTCTTTGTGACTAATCTCAGTGAAAGCAGCATGAGTAGAAGGAAGAGGATCCCGATCAGGAATACGTCCCCAAACTTTGTCAAGATCTTTATTGAGTCCTACCATAAATTGAAACGTGCAATCCTTTTCTACAACCTGGAAGAGAGATAGGTCGGTTAGAGATTCTCACGTGTGGTCATAATATAGATCACATTCCATCCATAATGCGACTAGGTCATTGTAGTATTGGGTCATGGTCCTGGATTCTTGTTTTGCTTCATGAATTTTCTTAGACATCTCATAAAGTTGTTGGAATTTTCTATATTTGAGTAAGTATCACGAACTGTCGTCCAGAGGGCACTAGTAGAAGGAAGCAACATATATAATCGGCTAATCGAAGTCTCCATTGAGTTGATCAACCACAACATGTCCATGAAATTCACTACTTCCCAAGCTTCATATGTCGGGTCAATCTTTGGAGGTTCACGAATTGTACCAGTGAGATAACTGAATTTCGCACGACCTTTGACGAACAAAGATACAAATTGGGAACATCGGAGAAAGTTAGAGCCGTTCAATTTATGAGTTGTGATCAAGAAGTTCATGTTATTTTCCGGTCATCCGGTTTGCAAGGGAATTGATGTTAGTGTCAATCCTCCGGTGGATTCAAGTACATAGTTAGAAGGTGGCTCTGGGGTGGAGTCTGCCATTATTCCGACTGAGCCAAAGGGGATGTTGGGATGCTGAGACATAAGAATATTATGATTGTAGGAGGGGTAACTAGCAGCAGGAGATCCTGAAGGGGTAGATACGGCCTCAGGAAGGAGCTCTGATGATCCAACATACAGACTCGCCCGGCTGAAGGAGTATCCGAAAGTTGGAAGGAAGAATCTGTGTCTGGAAGGATCTTTCTGAAAGCTAGATCGAACGACTCGCAGCTGGAGAATTGAACCTAGTTGCTGCAGAGGAAGACACGATCGGCTCAAGCAAGACGCAATACGACGTTACTTCCTGTAACTAATCAGCTCTGCCGACTTCTGTCACAGCCGTTGCGTCTTGCTGCGAACGTCTTGATCAAACGTCCTGGATTGAACGACTTATGTCTAACTTTGGAACAAACGTCTGCCAACTGGCGACTGCGGGAGAGACTGGGCAGTTAGGTTAGAACCTAGCTCTGAAAGTTTGTGGCAGAGTTCAATGATCATGTTCAATGAGCATTTTTCAATACTATACTAATCAAATTTGATTATACTAATATTGTCGAATACAATAAAAAACTTAGTTCCTAATTTCTGGTTCTATATTATTTAAAATGTTAATCTAGTGGATTTCCTTAAATCTTTGAGAGGACTCATATAGGGTGATACTTGTCTTCTAGTCTTTTCCTTATTTGTGTTCAAGTTTATTCTTTTTTTTTTTTCTAAAGGCCTTAACAAATATTAACTTTATCTTTTCTATTGATTCTATATACCAATCATTTTGTATTTTCTATTAATATCATTGTTTAACCATCAAACTCTATATGACTAAATCTAATGATAGAGTTCAATGGCCCTTCGTTAAGATTACACCAATGAAATTTGCTTTTAATAATATCATCATTAATAAAATCATAGATCTAACTTATGATTGTCGGTTTTATTTTTAACTATCATAATCTTGTCGGATTCTTCAAATCATCATGAAGTCTTTTCTTGGTTGCTCTCTTATCATCTTATTTTTCTCTTATCTCTGTTGAATTTTCTTATAGAAGTATTAATGTATCTTTTCTTGAAGAACCCCAAATATCAAATTTAATCTTGTTTGCAATTGCCTCTCATCTTGCATTTGTTGATAAAATCATTATTTGCCAATCAAAACGGATATAATCCTTATGATAAGGTTCAACAGTTGTTTTTCAATGCTAGTCAATAATAAAATCATGAATCTAACTTTTAATGGTTGGTTTTTTTATTCCTAACAATGGTACTTTGATGTGCTTTTTCCAAATTTTCAAGTTTGATCTTGATTGCGGATTCTTTCTTTTTAATGATTCTTAGGATTTCATCAAGGTTTTGAAATTACTTCAAATTTAAAAATGATTATTTCTCGAGATGCATTAAGTTGATTAGCCTAACACGCTCTTTGATTAGTTATGGATTTCCTTGTGCAAAGGCATATGAAATTGAGTCTTGTACAATCATGTTATATCTAAAAATTTTGGCAAGACATCTGGTTTGGGGGAATTGCTCCATACGGAGAACGTACGTAGCGCTGCGTACGTAATAACCTCCCAATAAACTCCGTTTTGGAGTTATTGGGGGGTTATTGGCAGGTTATTAGGTAGTAATTTTAATAAACCAATAACCCCCTAATAACCTTCGCAGGTTCTATTTTGGTGTTATTCATAGGTTATTATAGAGGTATTGCAGGGTTATTAAATAGAGTTACGTATGTTCTCCATATGTAACAATTTCTCCTGATTAGGAGCCTATTGCACCACCTCCAGAGAGAGATTGGCTCCATTCAAGCATGAGTGTTATGTTCACTATTCTTGCTTTAAATAAATCAACCTTTGGCCCTCCTATATCTATTATTACTCATCCGAGTAAATCCTTTAAATTTTAGTTTTAGCATGACATTGAGCAAGTAATAAAATTTATTAAATTAGTTGCATAGAAATTTCTACTTTATTAAAAAGGTGATTTCAATATCCATGTCTTCTCTAATTTTATAAAAAATGTACTCACATAAACACTTATGGAAATTTAAGGGAAAAAAAATTTATTTCCTCTACTTTAAAATGGCTATTTAATATCCAATATTAAACTAATAGGACTAAAATTCTCATTAATTTACTTTTCAAATTGTTGTTATTTATATATTTGTTTAACTGCCGCTATCTTATTACTTTTTAGAAATTTTTATGATGAAAAAATATTTTTGAAAGTTCAATCTATGAAAGTATGATAGTTGTAAAAAGTTTGACAAATTTTAAAAAAAATAAAATATTTGTAGTACTCATAATCACTAAAAAAAAATATTTTGCTTATAACAACTTTATAAACACATTTACAAAATGCTACTGTCTTTCCAAACAAGCCCAAAATCTCATAGATGTTAGGGAGTTGGGAGATTTTTTTTTTCCTTTTTGTAATGTGATTAGTGGCTATAAAAGTTCAAGCTTGTTTATTTTGTGCCAAGCTTACTTGCCCTAATAATTGAGCATTGTTTTAACTACAAGGTTTTAAGTTTAAGATCTAATATCTTTCTTTATAATATTCTTGATTATTATTCTAGATGATTGGGTCATTTGTAATTTGCAAATTGCCCTTGCACACTTCCCACTGTATTCAGGTCATATAGTGCGTCGCTTCCAGGGGACGCCCTAACACTTACACAATAATCAAAAGAATTCATGTCATGATTTTTTTCGACAAGTTTTACGCTGGTTGTGGAATACCTAACGCAACCCTCTACTTTTCACATCCGGGCTTGGGACTGGCAACGCCGTGTTATATGCTCCAAAATATATTGGTGGTAAAAATCTTCCAATCCAAAATTCAGTTTGTAGCACATTTGATGTATTAAATGACAATAGTTTATTCCTTATAACATGATGCTTCAAAATTCACTGTCAAATTGAGATTTTGATTTCCTGTGGAAGATACTTTTTATTGCAATGTCAGTCACAGATGATGAAGTCACATAAGTTGCCTTGAATTGTGCAAAAAATAAATCAATTGTCTTATATGTGAAGATTGTGTCGCCCCATCTCACTGAAACAAAATGTTGCCAGTATGCAACTTCTTCATTGGCTCCTTATGGTCGATCTAAGGTTGAAGTTCCCAATGCAACAATTGAAGGCTATGAGACACAACAGTTGGATATATTTTTGTATATGTTAAATAACAAATTATTTATTATTATTATAAACTCAAATTCTAATCAAATAATAATCATATCCTTAAAGATCCTTTCAATCCATTTGACACTAGTAGACCAACATCTTCCACCCAACATTTTAGCGATAGAAGAGCTGCTGAATTTCAAATCCAACAATTTAACGAAGGCTATGAAACAATATGCAACGAATCATCTTCTAATTCTTCTAGTGAGGATCATCCGTAAATGGGGATGAAGATATGATAGATTATGGTGATCTTATGGGTCACCAAATAATACAGAATCAAGCATTTTAAAATTCAATGAGGATGAACATAATGATCTAAAAAAATGAATATATTCAAAATTATCAAACAACACAGAAGTGGAACAATTGTGTCCCTTCTAATGCACCACTTGATGACTCTGTCACATTCGAAAAAGGATTTATCTCGTTTAAGGGATGAGATGTTCTTCCCAAGCAAAATTGCACTTCAATTTGCTAAGTAGATTGTCCATACAAAATAATGTAGAGAAAGTACAAGATACGCTCCTCCAACAAAAGTCGATATATTATTATATGTGAATAGCATGACCATCTTCACAGATCGTGCCTGTGCCGTTTGCATGCATCTGGTAGAAAACGACTAGGTAGAGCATTTAGCATATCAAATATTTATGAGTGATATACATGTACACATACAGTGTTATTAGGGGGGAATAAATAGTGCATTTCAAGATTCATCAATTACTTCATATTTCTCGGAATTCAATGATAGTTTGACCTAAAACCAAATAAATTATAGGTCGTGTGGAGACGTGATTGAATGTGAGTCTCATACATGAAGGCATGGAATGCAATGAGAAAACCCATCAAATTCATATTTGGAAGTTGGGAAGAGCATTATAGATCGTTATACAGATTGATGGAGGCCATCTATTATGCTATGAAGGAAACTGTGTATAAAATTTAAGTTGGCTGATCTAATAAGTTTAAACGTATTTTTTGGGCATTCAGACCATCAATATCTGGTTGACCACATTCCAAACGTGTTCTAAACTTGGATGAAAATGTTATAGTAGGAAAATATATAGATGCACATTGTTGGCTATGGTTGAAATAGATGTCAACAATGGTATTTTCTCTTAGTTTTTGCTGTTGTAGAATCCGAGTGAAATGAATCATAAAATTGGTTCCTACGATGTTTGCGCAACATATTTCTAACAGTGTGCGGTAGAGTAGACTTATGCAAAATTTTAGAGAAATATTCTGGTTTGCTTTAGGTTGCAGAGAAATTTTTCCCCAAACAGCTCATTGTTACCATCTACGACATTCACAGGCAATTTTTTTTTTTTTAAAGAATTATGAGCATATTAGATGGTGATTTCCTTGCCAGAAGATGTATTCAATGGGGAATACTGATGAGTTTCATGTATTCAATCAATACATGATAGACATGCAAAATGTTAAGTCAGATGTACATGCATGACTTATTGATATAGATGTATCCAAATAGACTTTATTGCAATATGATAGATTCAGGCATGGAACAATAATTACTAATGCATTAGAATGCTTCAACATTGTCCTTAAATGGGCTAGATGGCTTCCAATCCACACATTAATTTATTCAATATATTACAATATAGTGGCACTATTGATGAAACACTTAAATATTGTTGTCGAGTTTACTTGTGTGAGGGAATCCTCATTTGTTCTAAATAATCAACATATGGTACAAAGATTTAAACGTGAGGCACGTAGACTTGTGGTGCCAACTTGTATTAACAAGTGAATTTAAGGTATTTCATACTATATGTCATTCGTATCGTGTGGATCTAACTTCAGAAGGTAATGTGTGCAGTTGTCAATTTTTTTTATATATTATTTGATATGGCCCAATTTCTTTTCTTTTTCATATTATTATTATAAAAAATTATTAAGTATGATGCTTTCAAAAAATTTGCTTCATAAAATCCATGGGTTACTTGATCATTTTAGGGTCTGTTTGGGGCAGCTGTTGATTATTTATAATCTGCTGATAAATAATGAATCGGGGGCAAAGCGAGGGTGAAGGAGCAAAACGAATCGAGAGAGGGCGAGGGCAAGCGAGGGACTCCCTTACCTAACGCGAGAAGTAGAAGCCGGACGCGGGTTCCTCCGCTTCGCCTTCTCTTAACAAAAATCGGAAGCGCGTACGAGAGCGGCGAAAATAAGCGGGTCGATCGCCTTTTCCAAACACAGCGGCGGCTTTTTCCAAATGCCGCCACACCCGAATAAGCTGCCCCCAAACGGCCCTTAATTTTAACCAAACTGATGCCGTCAATCAAAGTGACAAAATGTTGAACAAAAAATAAGAACTTTACAGGCATCATAACAGGAGGAAACATTTTTTTATTTTATAAAACTTTTACCTATTTACATATCCCTCCCTGTTCCTCCACAAATTCCCAGTTTAACGAAATATTTCGCCTCTTCCCGCACTACAAAAAGAAAAAGATACAGTAAATTAAGACAAAACTACAAAAGACCATACCTTTTTTCAACTCGAAAATCCTCCATCCAAACCCTTTGTTCCTACAACCGTCGAAGAGGACGACAAGCTTCCGAATGGTTCAGCTTCCCATCGACCTAAGCTTCTCCAACCTAGACCTCACCCACTCCTCCACAAGCTCCATCCTCTTCAAATAAAGCTCCAGCTCCATAATCCGCTGTTGCCGCCACCTCTCATCCCCCTCCACCGCCAACGCAATTGGAGGTGCCGTAGTTGCTCCAGCCACGGCGAACTGCACCAGCTCCTTGAACACTGGCGCAAGGCAGATCCTCACTGCCTCCTCCTCCACACTTGGCCCCGCCGCCGCTGCCGCCGCCGCTACTTCCTCAGTTTTACTAGGCGGCGGCACAGGTCTGGTCTCCTCAGCCAACGAAGGCGGCGAAGCTGACGCAAAACAATCCAAAGCCGCCGGAAAATTTCTCACCTCCAATCCACCGACGCCGATGCTCCGATCTTCCTGGTCTGACCTGTTCTTCGGTTTACGGTAAAACGTCGAGCTCCAGATCTTACGTGAAATCTCGTAGGTAGCTCGATCGTGAGGGCTCTTGAAAACGAAACCCCGGCCCGATGCCATCTTGGCGGCAGCGTTGCGGTACTTCTTTTTGAGACGGCGCAGTTTCTCCGCGATCTGGTTCTTATTGAAATCGAACTGTAGCCGAGGTCGGATCTCGTTGAAAAAGGGCCCCGTGTCGTGCTGGTAGTTGGCGTGCGTCGTCCCCCTCCTCGACGTAAACTCCAAGAATCCCTGCAATACCTTCATCTCGTCTGCGTGTGTCCACAGCTTCTGAAACATCCGCCGGGATTCCTCTCCTCCGCTTGTATTGGCTATTTGCCGATTGAGTTGGTCGCTGATGCCGATCATTTCCTCGCTATCAGTGACTTCGTCGTCGCCTGCGGCGGGATCGTCCTCTCCGGCGGAAGCCATGAATGTGGTGCGGGGTTAGGGTTTGGTTCCTTTGGGATTTGGTTCTTATTAGCGTGAGGGATTTGGGTGAGATTGTTTCGGTTTTGGCTAGGGAGGATTGGGGCTTGGTCGCATGGAGGTTTTTATGCGGGATAGGACCTGGTCGCACGGATTAGATGGCTTTTGATCGTCGGATTTGGTTTTCTGCTGTTTATACGGTTGGATTGGGAGCTATTTCGATCGAGCAGATGCACGGTGGTCGATCTGGACCGTTGAATAAGTAAACGCAGCCGAAAGATAAATGGCACACGAAACATTGTTAATTTTAATAATTTTAGGTCGACTTCGGTTCGGGGTTTTTTAAAATTTATTGAAATTTTCAATTTCGATTAATTTGAGAAAAATTTCAATAGTTGAAAAAAAGATCTTGAGAATTTACATAAATACCACACAATTATTATTATGTATTTTGAAATCTAACATCTAAATATTCATATTTACATCCATACCACTAAAATTTAATATTACAATATCACCTTCACGATGTTTCATCGACAATTCTTTTGCGAGCTTGAATCTTTTTATATTTTTTATAAGGAAATTTTCAAATTCAAATTTAAGATCATTTGAATTTCGATCGCAGCAAGTTTATATGTCACTAATTATTTTGACAATACAAACTCGATGCATCAAAATTGGTTCAATTAGACTGCAACAAGCTCCGATCAAGTAGTTGAAGCACAAATGAAGGATTTAGATGGTCAATTGAATAGTTAAATGAAATCCAAATTTGATATATTTATTGTCAAATCTAGCTACTAGAACTTGATGTGGGGAATCTAATTAGCTTAAGATAGTTTAATTTTGATGTCATTAAGGCACTTAAATTATTAAAAAAAACCCTATATTATCAAGGAGGATCAACAAGAACCAGATGGTTCGGGAAGTTATACATCAAAACACTAAAATCCCTTCCTTAAATGTTATAAATGGACTCGTTCTCTTCACTTAAGAGGAAAGCGGAGAATAAGATGAATTTTATAGCCTATTCTAGAGAGAAGTCACGGTGATAATCACCAAAATTCGTAGCTATCGATCATCGTTGACCACCACCAATCGAATACCGTCAAACATTATATCGTCGTCGTTGTCTGCCGCCGTCGATCTTCAATCATCAGTGAAAACCTCTTACTACCATTGTAGTCGAACTACAATTGTTGTTTCTATAACTTTAATATTAATTTTTTCTGTCGTAGAAAGACAAGTCTTATTTTTGGCATAAAATTATAACTTTGTTCTCCCTACCCTGAAAGAATGGATTTTCTCCCTACCCTGAAAGAAGGGATACAGCCACCGACTACAACTTTTTGGCAAACTACTACCTCTGTAACAATCAACTACGGTCTTTGTGACCAATTGTTGTTTTTTTTTTTTTAATTGAAAGAGACATAGTCTCCTTATGTGTTTTATCAAAAAATAAAATTAAAACACCGGGAAAGATGTCCTATCTAGCGCACCCGTACAACGCACGCAAAAAAAGAGAGAATCTAAGAACCTCTTTCCAGAAAAAACAGAAAAAATAACTCACGCACCACGACATGTAATGAACACAACAAAACTAAATATCCCAATGACGACATGAAATAAATGAACCGGAATAAAAGAAGAAACCCAAGCAGTACGAAGATAAAGTCCCATCTAAGCAATCCAATGAGCAACTTGATTACCTTCACGTCGAGTGTGACTCCACTTGATCACCAAATTCCTAGATAAATCCAAGATTCTCTTCATCTGAAGATTTACACTCCAGTGGTATCGTTCCTGCAATAAACAATACCTCCACAAAATAAAAGAATCAGTTTCCAAAATAATGAACTTCTAACCTTTTCGAGCAGCCAGCTGCAAACCAAAAACCAAAGCATCCGCTTCAGCCACTTGTGACCAATTATTGCTATTTCAGCTTCCAACTATGTCCCATTTGGCCAATTGTCGCTATTGCTGCCACCAACTATAACTTTCTTGACCAACTAATGCCTTTATAACAACCAACTACAAACTTTGTGGCCAACTACTATTGTTATAGCATCCAACTACGACATCTGTAGTTAACTACTGCTATTACAACTACTGAATACAGTCTTTATGCCTAATTACTACCTTTGCAACAACCAAATACACTTTTATAGATAATTACTACTATTATAACTTCCAACTATGATTTTTGTGACCAATTGTCGCCATTGTAGCCATCGACTACAGACTTAATGACCAATTACTAACTTTGTGACAACCGATTGTGACTTTTGTGGCTAACTATTGTTATTATAGCCAAGAACCACATTTGTTGTAGCCCCCTCACAGCTATTATAGCTAAACCACTATTGTTCATATAGAATTATCAGCTTTGTAATTCCATCTTCTCTAATTTAGGAAAAAGTTGACCAATGTAGTTATAATTACATAGTGGATTACTTTGATTGGGCTAGGCCCCGTGATTTTTTCTCTTCCAGTGTTTATTCATGTAAAACTTCTAGTGACTTCTGCTACATTTGATTTATCTATGTGTGTACTGTTGTTGGCATCACTTTTAGCTCATTATGAAGTTTATGAGTCTTATATATATATATATATATATATATATATATATATATAGTGGAGACATGATGCTTGCTTTTTGGTTAATTTTTCTTCAATTTAGATTTTTGTTGGTTATTTCATTTTCTTCAATTTGTAATTTTGTGGAAGATATATGCTGTGCATTGCATTTGATATTTAGAACTCAAGGTTGTATCATGATATCTTCTAGGATATGATGTTAAGTCAGTTAAGAAGGTAATGACACCATTTGATTAGTTATGATTCTGGAAATTTTTAATTGTGTTATTAAATCTGGGAAGTGCAATCCTAGGGTATTTATATTTTGATAAGATAAGTTTGGATTTTTTTTTGAAAGCTATAATATTTTTCCTTGGAACTTTAAATCCCTATTAATGAATGTATCTCAACTTAACACCGGATTAAAGATTTATGGCATCAGATAACTACATTATTGGAATGTGCGTGGTGCCATGACACACGAGAATCTATAAATATGGAAGAATCTCTAACGGATCTGTAATGTCAACTTCTTGTAGTAAGGCCCCGTGGTTTCTTTTTCTCTTCTCCCCTTTCCATATGTCCCTACCAAACATGACACGTCATTGAACATGCATGGCAAGGCCTAGGCTCGATATTGTTCCCAACTCCATTCTAGATAGGAATCATAATGATGAGACATCTGAGGCTAGTTTCAAATAGGTGGCTTCCAGGTTCCAAAGATCTCTGTGTATGTGACCTTGGCTTGCCTAGGAGGAGGAAGTCTTCTATGACCACTTCACGCACTTCTATGAGTTGAGAGACAAAAATCTCCAAATATATGACAAGACGACATCACATAACAGTTAAAATAAATTCTTAGTTGGTTGGAGTGCATCGAGCAGTAGGATATGTTGGCTGAATGGAACGTGGATTCCTATGAAATATGGGAGAGAGTGCTCCTGCATCCCCCTCAAGCCCAAAGCTTGAGGGAAGGAGCAGTCATAGAGGCGAACAACGATATGGTTGGAGATAGATGATTGTTTGATCCTTTGGATCACATGGTCGCTCTTTCCTCTTTATAGTGGCATAATTGTATTTTATTTTTAAAATATGTGGGATGTGCCAAGTGTCACCATTATTGGAGACATTTTCCAATCCATACTTTCAAACCTAATGAAAGTGATGCATATTTTTTATCATATATTTATTTGATACGTGGTGTGATATATGTGATTGTATCATTTTCCCCACTTTGGTAGCACTCAGGGCTTTCTAGAAAGCCCAATGCTTTCTTGACCACTTTTACGTTGCTCACACGCCCAGAAGTGTGATAGGTGAGAAGAACTTAAAAAGTGTCGTGCAGAGTGTAATGTTGCAAATCCCTATGTTGTTGTCAAGAGCTCGTGAGTTTTTTTATGGGTATAGTGTTGACATTCTATCAATATCGCGACACTTTTCCACAATGTTGAGGTGTGTTGTCGCAGCACCTTGGCTCCTTGACCCATGATGCCCAATGATTTGGGTCCCGAAGGCAAATACGATATGATGGTAATCGTGATGGTTTATTGATGTAGTGGTTGTCATGTCAACGGCACCGCACCATGATGTACCTTTTTTTATTGATATTCTTCATGTAATCAGTTTCATAGCGCTGCACTGAGTTAGTTGCCCCACAAATGGAGCAGCCCTTGTTTTCCCCAACATTCACTCTGTTAACGTAAAAATGCTGGCAGTTTGTTCCCAAACTTATTTTAAAAATTCCTAAACCGCTGAATCTATTCCTTGAGTTTTTTTGTGTGCAAGCTTTCCTCCACACCTACTTCTCAAGCCTTGCTAGTTCTGATCGAGTTCTTCTAGCTGAGTGGTTCTTCCCATGACTCGAGGAGCTCGATGAGTTATTGTGGGAGATTCTGAGCAAAAGGACTTTGTTAAACTTCGAGTAGATGAAATTCCTTTCAATGGTATATCTTTACTTTCTAAAAAATCCTTTGGTTCTGTGTTACATGAACTGGGCTAGGTTGTTGTTAGATGATAACTATGTTAGGTTCCTTGTGCTTCCTTACCTTAGCTATCATTTTCTGAGCTTCACCTGTGTACATATGGCCTTAATTTATCCTAGTGTCACGATGTCATCCTTCAGACATTTTGGCATTGTTTTCCCTCCTATCATGTGTGGTTTATGATCATTGTCATTTTCTCGGTGCTTGACTGCTATTTCACCCTGCATATAGCTGCATGTCATTGCCTCGTTGATGGTGTGAGGTTGTCCAATTTGATTTTGTTTGGCATGTGATGCTACCTTTTTAGTGGCATAATGCCAAACCTGTGGGACCGGGCCACAACACTGTTCAAGATTCATGTGCTTAAGTAGGCTTTGCTTACACTTAGGCAAAATTTGTGGCGTCAGCCTTGGCATCATGGTGTTGTCTCCTACTTTTTGGATTCGGTTGTGTCTCTCGTTGAAGAGAACACAACACCACGGTCTCTCCTATAGAGTCGTAATACGAGCCTTTGGTATTTTAACATCGAGAGTTAGTCAAACTTCTATCCTTGATTTATCGCATTGTGTAGTCGATCGCTGATGCTCAATGTAACGAGTACAAGACATTTGTCAATTAACCAATTCCAGTTTTCACTGAACTTGAGGCATCATCTTCTAACTTTTGGAATTTAGAAAACACAATAATCTCCCATTTATTCATTGGTAGATTCTTCTAAATGGGCAAGGTCTCATTTTGTCTTGTTTAATTACATCTTTCAACCAAGTATAGTTATGCCAGATAGGTTGATTTTTTATTTTTATAGATGGCTAATGCAGGGAATCTCCGTTCTAAACTGTTGAGACTCCCCGCTACAGGGGTGGCAGTTCTGCTTAACCCGATTAATCAAATGGACTTATGTCTTTTTCTGACGCTAGTTGATGTGAACTTACTTAAGCTATTCCTTTTTGTTTTTTATATTTTATAGAATTTTTGGTAAGTTGTGTAGGAGAGCACTAAATTTCAATCACTACTTAGAAGTATATGCTTGCATGTTATCATTTTACTTATCTTTCTCATGTCATAACAACTTTGTTGTGTTGCATGTTCATTGTGTCTTTGTTGCATGTTTGGCATTTTATCACCATCATACATGACAAAATTTCTAGATTTTAGGGTGGGTGCCCTGAGATTGTTCGCATATCCCCGTGGTGCCACCCTTAGGGTCCAGGGTCTCATTTTACATGTTGTGTGGCTCATTTCATCACTAGTTGAGAGAATGCACTTACTGCACTCACTTGTGTGATGCATTTATTGCATTGACCTGCCTTTCTTACATTCATATCAGAATAAATTTGTGTGATATGCTTTGGGGCTTAGTTTCCCATGCATTTGATTTATATATTATACATCTTTATGCACTGAGTGTTTTGCTCTATCAGAGTGAAACATTCATTTTCCTTCTATAGGTCTAAGTTGAATGAGTCAGCAAATTAGTGGTAAGGCTTCAGTTACCCGCAATTTGACTTGTAATTATAATAGGAAAATGAGCATTAACAGTTGGTTTATCTAGTCATGCAATGTGAATCATTCTATTAAAACCAGTTCTCATACGATAGTTCCAAGCATAAGCTTGGGCTTACCTTTGCAATGATAAGGGTTAGTTCATTCAAATACTCAAGATTGGGTCAGTTTGGTGAGCCCATCAAGATCGTATGAGAAGACCCTTAGCCCCTGCATTGCTTATCTTGTACTTAGATTTTGTTTAGGGAACACCATATAGCTTCTATTTAAAATTAATGTAATTAAGGATATTCTTGCATAACTATTATTCTTTAGCTTGTGCTAATTGCACCGCACTTTAAGTGCCTTTTGCATGCTTTACTGAGAATGAGACTTGCACACTATTATATTTTGAGTAGATTTTCCTTGCAAAGTGTTGTATACAAAAGAGAGTGTTTTTGGTTTTTTTTTTTAAACTTGGAGTAGCCAACATGTTTATATATATGGCATCGTAAATTCCTCTTTCCAAATAAATCCCTCTCTCAGATTATATTGAATAATTCGAAGAGGAGAGGAATCGAAAAAATGGATATATCATGAAATGGACAAACAAATTTATAAAAAAAAAGACATGGAGGCCTTTTATATAAGGTAATTCTTGTGTGATAGGTTGGAAGTATACTTTTGAACAAGATCAGATTGAGATACCTCAAAACACGGTATCCACAAAGAAAATCCTTACATAAGAACGTATTCTTTTATTCAATTACATCTTGGAATATATCCAAGAATATACTTGATAAAAGAAGTCTTGCTTATATTATCATGATCGGTAGATAGGTCACCAAAAGGATGATTATTTCATAGGAACAGCTCGATGCTTTAAAAGCTCCCGCTAAGCCACAGGGTAGCGAGTGAGTCTCTCACATCCCAAATGGGTAGCCGCTCATCGACATGCAGGGCCCACAAAATAACCTAGTTGACTCATAGGATCTGCACTATGCTTCTAGAGCCTAACCAGGCCATAAAGGCAGATGGTGAATCATCGTATCCTAAATGGGTGGCGACTTATTTACAATTGGGGCCTACGAGACGACATCAACGAAATCATAATGGGGGACAGGGCTCAAAAGGGCTCAACAAAAGAGAGGTAGGAGATCCTAATTGGGTAGAGATAATCGAGTCAGGATATTATAAATCTGTCATCCCAATCTATTAGGACTTTAAGTATGCCTGGTCATGAAGGTAGTCGAGCCAACACAAACAGAGACTCCTTGTCAGCAATCCATGAATTGTGTCATCCAAAGAGACCTCGGTAGACCTAAGGTAAAAAAAAATGAAACTCTAAGTCCTATAACCTTATAAAGGTAAAGCTCATAGAGGTGGGACTTTACTCTTCAAATAAATTGCAAATATGCCACTAAAAAGAGAAAAGAAGAGAGGTCTAGCTACCAGGCTGAAAACACTTTCACAGAAGACTTATACCCCTTCTAGATCGAGGAAGCCTCTAACACCTTTAATGTGTTAAGCAACTACCTAAGTATAAAACTTATGCTTGGTTAGTAAGGTTGAAGAAGCACAGAGGCTTCTCATCAGCACATGCAATATGATGCAATTCTCTTGTCCTATGAGTGAGGGCCTATTAATGACTTGGGTATATGTCCAAGCATGTAAACTATTTAAAAACCGGCTCGAAGGCCATACTGAAAAGTAAATGCAAGTTTTAAATAGTTGAAATCTTTTAATCTTAAAATTTTATTAAGATATTTATAAAAATTTTATAAATTTAAGGCCTTAAAGAGACTAAATGAAAATGCAGGATTCCCAGACAAAATCACAAGCCAAGAAAGACGAAAGCAAGTCAATCATGATGCACAACATAAAAAAACAAGCCAAACATAAAAGAATAAGAACATGTCAAGTGTCATTGGGTCGACAATATATCCCAGAAAGCAAAAAAGACGACCAGGCTCCGCATATACATGCCTAGTCCTAGATGTTATACACCAAATTAATTGCATAATTAAGATACATGATACGAGCATTTGCTCCTGATTCTTGTCACGTGGTCCCACACCTCAAGCACCTTGGAACTCATACCCGTGTCTTATTTCTGCTATAGAACTCCCTTGAGAAATTAAAAAGACTTGACCTACGATATACCTATAATATATAACATTTTTTTACACATTTTTATACACATTTTTAAGGATATTGCACTTTAAAAAAATGCATTTGTGTGTTTGTTTTTTCATGTACAATTAAATGGATAAATTATGGAAAAATGAGTGAAAAAAGATCAAATTTAGAGCAAAATTGAAGAAGGTGTGAAAATGAACTAGGGCACCTAAGCACCCAGATCTGGCGCCTAAGTGGCAGCAGACAGAGAAGACCGCACCTAAGCGTTGAAGGCCCTGCGCTTATGCGCAAGGTAGTTACTATGAAATTTTAAAGAATTTTTGGTGAATTTTGAAGGGGTTTTTTAGGCAACCCTTGGTAAGAATGTGGGTAGCTGATAATGGGCGCGAAAATACATTCAAATGGCTCTTGAAAGGAGGCATCTTTTAGAAGATTCATTGAATATAGACACATTTTGAAGAGACACCAAGACACCTTTTGAAAAAAATATAAAAAGAAAGACTTGAAGAGAATTAAAGAAGAGAGCTAGAAAAGAGATTTGAAGGGTAGATTTAGTTTTTTTTTAAGTAAGAATTTGTAGGATTATTATTTAGGGTTTCTTCACACTTATCTCTTTCCTAGTGAAGGGGAAGGTGGGTAGACAGTTCAAAGTAAATTATCATTGTTTGTTAGTGAATTAGAGAGATTTTAACCCTCTAGGGTTGGGCGACCAGTCCTAGGGAGGCTTGTAAGAGAAAGGAAGAGATTCAAAGAAACTTCAAGCGTTTAGTTGAGAGAAATTTAAGATAAGTTTTTATCTTTGTACTTCATTTGGCTTTAATTTAGACTTATTATGTTTCTACATGATTTTTACTTTTAAAATTAATTGTTGTTGTGTTTTCTCCATGAATTCTGGGTAGTATTCTTTATCTTTTTTCCTTAAAATGAAAAGTAATTAAGTGTTCGATGGAAGTTGTTGAATTATTGATCTTTAATGTTGGAATAAGTTGTGATGATTTAATCCTTGTACTTTATTTACTTCTTAATTTGACCAATTAAGATGTTAACATTTGTTGTGAGAACATGTAAGATCCGTGATGGTATTTTCTCAGTCAACTAATGGTAAAAATCACATGAGATTGTATATATGATAATGTAATTCATATTATTGAGTGCAAATAAATAAAAAAATATAATTTAAAGGGTGTAGAATTAGAGGACTTTAGGGTGACAGATTAAAGCCCCCAATTTGGTTTATTATTTTAGGTTTTGATATATGATGTTAGCCCCTAGGTGGAGGGAAAGGAGGGAACTCTAGAATGAGAGCTAGTATATTCCCTACATAACCCGTCTTCAAAACTATTTAAACTTTAAACTAGCAAATGTGCTTTATAGCATCTCTAGTAAGGGTAAAGAATAATATTGCTCATATTTAGTACAACAAATTTTACATACTTCCACAACAAAACTCCTATACTTATTACTTATTCATGATAAGGAAAAAGATATTTTCATTTATACTTCTTTTATTTTACAAAAATCTCATTAAATTTAGTTAATTACTTACTTTATTTCAAATTATCAAAAATTACCAAATAGAATTGCATTTTCAATCCTTCGATAATATTTATAGTTTAAGTAAGTGTCTTTTTCTAAATAGATGTTATGATCTAATTCTTTATTAAAAATTTAGAAAATTACCCGTGGGTTCGTTATTTCGGGGCTTAATCAAAAATTTTTATATTACTTGATAATGATGCGTATGCTTGCATAGAATCTAAAAATTTAAATATACCAGTTGAACTCTTATTTACATGAGAGTCGATTTTTTTTTATCGTTGTAAAGAAAGAATTTTATTAAAGAAGAATAAAAAATTATATCACACACACACACACACACACACACACACACACACACACACACATACACACACATATATATATATATATATATATATATATATATATATATATCGTAATATAATAGAGCTGAGATCGACCCGCATGAAAATCGTGTTAATAGAATGCTATATACATGCAACGTATTGAACCATATTCTGTGGGAGGGGAGCTAAACAGTACATGCAAAAAGGTTAACTTTAAATCATTACAGCTCCTCTCTGTAGGACATAGCTCCCTGCAATAAGGTTGTCTATAATACACTAGTGCTCAGATCTCATACCCAGTAAACAAACAAAGCAACACAAAAGTGATGTCTGTCTCAGACAACTAAAGCAGCAGAGAACTATTGTCATGATATCGAAAAGACAACCTAATATCCTAATCCTAGCCTACAACACCATCTACTATAGTGTCATATTACAACATCTAAGTGTGTGCACAGTGCAGGGGTAATGTCTAAGTACATGACTTTGACGGGGTCACCACTCCAGTCCCGTCCAGGGATCTATAATACGTCATTGGAAATTACATTTTAAAAATAAGTGGCCTTACATATGACATAACTTATATAATTTTAAAAGTAGAGCAGATAATATAGAACTAAAAAAATATTTGTTTAATACTTTATAATATCAAACCATTAGAAGTGGGTTTGTAACATGCAAGTGAAGTACTTTAGAGCCCTTAGAACCCTAGCAAAGTTGATTGTAATACAAAAACCTGCATTGCACGCTGAACTATAGTCACGAGCAGTGCTTGTTTAAGTATTACGACCAACAAATGGGTCACTCATCATAGCAAGTAGGATTTGTTGTTAAGGCAAATGTGCAATGCACACACAACATGTAAAAGACTCAATAGATTGTAATTATTCCACCAAATCATGAATAATCACAAAGAACGCAAAAAAGTCGAATCACACCTCAAGAAAAATGTGAATGAAAGAGTGTCGCATGCATATGACAAACACACCAACCGAGTATACCGGGTACATGCTACTCATAAAAAAGAATTACACCATCCCTAGGAATCCAAGTCAGATATCATGCAACGAGCAGACAAACATCACAAATGGGTTTGCATCAAGTATTGGATACCTATAAAAAAGTTACTTCGTACCCGAGAGACACCCAAATGGGCACATGCAAACATGCAATCAATGCATCAGACGATAAAGGCGAACAAGCAAGCATACAAAATATGCTAAGTGTCAAATATGTTTTGTAATATGATTCGTGTAAGTGAGAACCACATACCTTTGTGGGCATACATTGTGTCGTGCACGAGTTTAGTGGCTAAAAAACATAACTCATACCAAGCACAATGTGAGTTACCTATGTCGTTCATAGATGGTGTCATAGGGAATGAGAGAGCATGGCTCTCATGGGAGTGACTTGTGTAATAGGTGGCCTTATATTTGAGTCATTCCCTCGTGAAGTGTGCAAGCATCTATCATTGTGCATACAATGATGTGGGAAGAATAATTTAAGGAGCAGGTGCAGGTGCTCAAAGAGGCATCGTAAGTAAGGGTGCTCAAAGAGACGCCCAAATATGTCAAATCCTAAAGAAAATAATATAAGGCAAACAAAAATACAACATGCAATGAAATATGACAAGCATAATGCCTCAATAGGGTTTTCATGCACATGCAAATGGATGCAAGAAGTAACCCAAACAAGCAATGCGAAGCAAACAAGCATACAAGTGTGCACCAGTTGAGTAAATTTGGCCTAAAGTGACCAACCAGACTGAAGTGATCGGTCCATCGAACCTAGATGACCGATCAAACTAAAGTGATTTTTTAATTAAAACAAAGCGCCCGATCGATCTAGAAAAAAAGGGTGGTTGGGCTGGGATGACCAATCAAACCTAAGTCATTGAACGATGGAGTCAGAGCTACCAATCGAACTTAAAATATTAGAAGAACAAGACAGAGCAGCCACTCGAATCGAAAAGATAGGTTGATTGGGTTGGGACACTTGATCAAACTCAAGTGATGTGGCGATCAAGCTGGAGCAGTCAGTCGAACTGAAAAGGGAGGGTGACTGGGCTGGGACGGTCGATTGAACCCAAGTAGTTGGACAATCAAGCCTGAGCAGCCTGATCCACTTAAAAAGTACCTAATTTTATGCCTTATTTATGATTCAATTTTTAAGGATATTATGCTTTAATGAAAGATATTTATATATTTTTTGATGTATGTGATAAAAAAGAGTTCAAGAAGGAAAATGAGCAAAAATAGAGCTTAAAAGTAAGTTGCCGAAATTATAGGTCTAGCACCTAGGAGCCAGAATCCGTCGCCTAAGCGCCAGTTCGATACTGAAGCAGATAAGATTTTTGACAACTTTGGGCAGTTATTTTGATGGTGTTAAGCGATTACTGAGACCTTCAGAAGGCCGGAAGTTACTCCTAATACATAGGACATGTGATACAATGCATCTGGACAGGAGAAAACGGTTTTAATCGCGAAGAGGTGCAATCCAAAGTGAAGAGGTGTGAAGACTTGGTCACGGACTCCGGCGCCTAGGCGCCACAGTTACTTTCTAGAAGATTCATTATATTTGGACGAATTTTGAAGAGATGCCTTAAGCAACCCCTGGTCATTTTCAAAGCTCTATAAATAAGAGTCATTTATACATAGAAAAGGGCCCCCAAGCACCCTAGAGTTCTCTCACGCTTGAAAATAATTTTAGGGAGCCACCTTCTTAAGTAATTAGTGAGTTTATTTTAGTTATTTTGAGTGTTACTACTCAATTCCTTGAGTAGTAAGTGTGAGTTTATAAGTGTTATTGTTGAAGTCTTTCATTTTGCATTAGAGTCAGTAGGAGTCAGCGGATCACTTGAAGGAACATTCCAGATAAGTATTTGTAACTTAGTTCAAAGTTTTATAAATATATTTTGTTGTGTGAATTTAATGTGTTATGAGTAGTTAGTTTTCTTTGTCCTTTCAACCATCAAAAAATAATAAAGATAATTTAATTTCGTTGGAGAACTTAAACTTAAATTTTATAAAAATTGTGATGATATTAATACCTGATCTTAATTTACTTTTTAAACAGGTCATTTGAATTGTTAAAACCTGTTGAAGAATTTTGTGACCTATCCGGAGATGAGTTCTTAACTAGTAGATATCACATGAATCCTTTGGTAATTGAAGGTCTTGAGCGGGTTATTCAAGGTGAGTGCAAATAAATAGGGAGATATTATTTATTGGGCGTAGAATTAATTAGTTTTTAGAGTGACAGACTAAATTCTAATAATTTTAGATATTATTTATCTCCCTATTTTTTCTATTCGACAGGACACTCTGGCTCAATCACCGATCACTTAGTTCAATCGGCTGTACCAGCCCGATCATTTTACTTTTTTTTGTTTGATCAGCCACTTCAGCTCGATCTTTCGATCACTTGGGTTCACTTGATTGCTCCAGCTCAATTGTCCAAGCACTTAGGTTTGATCGGCCATCAGGGTCTGATCACCCTAGCTTTTTGGTTCGATAGGTCGTTCCAGTGGCTGATCGAACCAAAGTGCTTATTCAATTAACATGTAATAGACAAGGCACGATAAGTGAGCATGCAAGTAATGCAACCCACTGCATTCGGTGGAACATCGAACTCGTCCTATCGATCTCACATACTATATAGGGTTGCGATGGAAAGGTGTACCAATGCCTTATTGTGCAAAGCAATAAGACTCACACCTTCATTTGTCCAACATAAAATAGAGAGTTTCTCGCAACGAGGGCTCTTCATGACTAAGAGAACAGAAACTAAAGGAACATCTTCACGCTCTTTTTCGGTCGGCTTCAAATGCTCATCCAAATGAAGCCCTTGAATCAAACGGCGAGATTAGTACAACCTTATCTATCGTAAGATTTTGGAGCTATGGTTTTAAGGATACACTCTGATTCATAGAGTAAATTAATGAAAATAGATTCTTAACTTATCAGCTTCCTCTAACACAAACTCCTAAGTCCTTAAATCCTAACCTACATGCCTAAGGGGAATGACAATGCAATTTTTATAGAGATTTCCCTACACGAAGGTTCATGATGTGGTCTTTGGACTTGATCCACGCGCTAATGAAGCAAACCTTATCCTTCTTAAATGTAGGGATGAAGCTTTCCTTTTTCAAAGGAAAAATCAAGTTCCTCCTCAAAAATGCCCCTTCACCCAGCTCCCTCACACTCTCCTCAACAAATTAATGTAAAAAATGAGAGGGAAATGAAGAAAAGGAAGAAGAATCAAGAAGAAGGAGATGAAGCTTTCCTAGAGCACTCCACACCATCCTCTCCTCCTTGCAATTGAGGCCTCATCCTCTAATTCAAAATCCGGTTAGATTAAAGAGGAATGAAGGGAAAGGTCTTTCCTTAAGTCCAAGCTTTTTAACCTAGCTTGGACAAAAATCCACTCTCCATGAGGCATGTGATTGGTCTCTAATTATGGTAGGAGGCTAAGCACTTTCATGAGACCTTCCCCCCTCGTCTTTCCCCAAGCTCAAATTTGGTTTTCAAAAAGTTAAATTAGTTAAACCAGTCAAAAACATTGTAACATGACAGCTCACATGGCACCTAGGTGCTGGGTCTGGAGCCTAGACGTTGGGCACTTGGTGCTAACTTTCTACCCTCTCGGATTTCTTGATCTTTTTTGGATTGTTTCGGGTGCTAGAAATTAGCGATGAGATGCTAGGGCCTAGCGTTTGGGCACTAGCTTCTAGCGCCAAATTTCCAAGATCTTGGTTTTGGATCACAGGGCTATCTTGGAAGCTGGGTCGCTAGGGTCCAGTGTTGGGGCGCCAGGGTCTAGCTTTGGGGCGTTAGGCTAGTCTAACGAGCCTTGATTTGCACAGAAAAATGTCTTGAAAGGGTTTTCTTCAATTCGTAAGCTATGGGAGGATTTATAGGACTAAAATATGGTCCCATAACTCCAAGCATAATCATTTTTATGGGTATTTATATCAGAGACTTCAATGCTAAAGGGCGCCCCAGATCACTATGTGAAAGCGACACCCTAAACTCTAATATTCCCGGAAATGCATCCAGAGGGATTCTATGATTGCCCTTGACCACAGGAGACTTCAAATAAATGGAGAATAGTCTTTAAACACTGAAATTTACATTAGAAATGTCCCTTTTCAGAATTATTATCACCAAACATTGAGCTCTCTCGGGTAGGGTTGAATCGGTACTGATCCTGGTTTTGTGCTCGAGACAAGTATTAGGAGGCCTGAACGAATGTCTTGGATTACAAGAGACTATAAAACAGTAAAACTTAGTCTTGTAGCCTTCAAAGGGACACCTTACACATATGACATCAAAATGTGATGTCAATAGAGAAGAACTTGTTAATTTTGAAGAATGCATTTTTCTGCAGTCATTGTTTAGCTCTCCCCCTGTCAGATATAGTCTTTTTACACATTGCATGATATAGCATATGCTGACCTCTATTTTATAATTTGAAACTTTTTATATTTTCTCCATATACTTTTAGAGTCCCTTAGAATTGTTTGAACTAGAAATATGGTACAAAGATGAGTCTTAAAGCTCGAAGCAGAGACCATGTGAAGAGGACTAGGAATTGTTTGCTCGTACCTTGTCCCTTAATTCCAAAATGTACCTTCGTTGTATAATTTTAGGATCAGAGATGCATATATGGAGTCCTACCTTTTTTTTTGTTTAGGATAATAGCCGACTTACAGACATTGTTGATCTATTATTCTTTTATATGAAGTGTTTATTTTTTTAGCACATTGTATGAGTTCACTCTTTTTATGCACATGATTTGTCTTAACACAACCGCAGATAATATTATTATGATACAATTTTTGTTATAAAATTTAATCTTAAATTATTTATCCTTCATGAAATTTAGGACTAAAATATTCAAGATTTTAAATTATGTTTTTTTCTTTATTACATTTACTTTCTTGTATGGCCTTCGGTCCAGTTTTAAAGCGGTCATAATTACATGAATTTAGCTCATAGGGCCTTCATGCTGAGGATTTCTTAGCTCTTTGCATACATATTGCATTACCCTACGAAATTACTCTTACGATCTAATCTGATCAGCTCAATATTTATTTTATATGATTAGGTGGTTGTCTAGTGCGGTATAGGTTGTTACAGGCTTACTTGATCCATAAGAGATTATAAATTCTTTGTGGGTGGCTTAGCATTATAGCTAATTCATATATTTTTCCTTTTTTCCTGTAGGTTTTCTGTCCATACTCTTGGCAAGTATAATATGTATTCTCTTTTCTTATCCAATTAGAGTCCTAGGAGTTTAGATGTTTCTTTCCATAAGATTCAAATCTGCTAGACTACTTCGGAGAATTCAGCACATGGATTGCTAATTAAGTGATCCCCCAACTAAGTTGGGATAATTACCTTTAGAGATAAATTTATAGTCTCGGTAGTCTAGAAGGACGGGTTCACGGAGTCAACCAGGTTCTCTCTAGCTATTTAGGTTTTTATCCGACCTACCGTTGGCTTACCTCCTTTGAGCATAGTCATTTCCTTCGTCGAGTCCTTGTATATATGTAGTGTACGCCCTCTCAGTTATGTGGCATATGCTCGTTAGATTATGGTAATTCACCCTATACGTGGTGCTCTAACTTCACCCTGATGACTAAAGGATTTTCCCTACTGGGATCGTTGAAAACCTCCTTGGTTGTCTATGTTTCGAAAGACTAAATCTAAAGAAACACAACACTCTTTATGTTGAGTTTTCTTAAGCTTTCCCTTATGATGTAATTGACCACGAGGATATTTCATCATGGGAGGTATCTTAAACCCAAAATAAAATAAATTTGATTTTGACTACTAATTTAATTATGAGGATCATTGTATAAGAACATTCTTGTATGTTTTCTCATGTCGATTATACTTTGATTGATTTTGTACCTCTCTTATTTGGTTTATGTAATAACAAATTTTCTATATAAATATCTTCGTAGATTATTCTAATCTTTTGTCCATTTTTCAGTCTTACTTTCCTCCTTTAATTTTTCTAAAGCAGGAGTGATCTAGCAAAAGGGATTTGAAACAGGAAAAACACTAGGAAGGTCTTACTTCTGGTCATAACGAAAAGGGGCACAAACATAATCTAGTGATTCCACTAGGGAATGAGACTACCTTACCATTTTAGGTGTTATAGTTGCTATTTACTTTAGTCTTTTTGTTCTTAGTTTATTTATTCAACAGATTTGATTTGCAATCTTGACTAGGTTTGATTACTATTTGTTTCGCTCTTTAGTACAACCGATTGTGTTAGCGAGCTTACGCCATTCTTGTCCCTGCTCTATACCCCAGACTTGCGAGACGCACACTTCAGAATCCTGAGTAGTATTAAGCCTTCCAGCTCTTACCTACCATAGTCACACTTCTTTGTGTTATGGCATCATTATACCCTTTTTTCTGTAATCCTAACTATGCACTTCATATTGTGGTAGTTTTTCCATCAACAGTCCAAATGCACATTTTACACATTTTTGGTATTGTTGACCCTTCTTAAGATTCTTGCATGGGCGGATCTAGTTGATTGAGGATGGTTACCATTGAGTTTGGTGAGGGAAACATTACGTCGTTGTCCCATAATGTTCTAAGTGTTAATATAGACATGATCACTTTCAATTGTGTCGATCAGCCTATCTGTTTTATCGTAGAGAACCTTACCATAGTTGAGGCACTCATCCTCCATAGTAGAAGAGGAGTCGTATTTGCACAAATATCCCCATGATAGTGGAGTACATTAGACCCACGCCTTCTCAGAAGAGGTGCACTCACGACTGAGGTAGCCCAGCGTGCTTCTATTTTTAGTATGTTATCTGGCAAGCCAACTCTCTTCCAAGTTTTCCAGGTATATTAGAGCCACCCCTTGAGCGCCCTGTTCACTCTTCCGGTGATACCTAGAGTCACCAAGGTCACTCCCATCTGCGTGAACTCCACTAGCCACCAGTAGTCGCCGAGGCTCCTCTTGCTACTACTCTTGCTTCGAGATTGAGCTCGAAAGCCATGAGGAGGTAAATGGGAATAATTGGTCCTCTAGCAGAGAGCTCCTCAGAGTGCTCCGTTTAAGGAACCCCCACTTGAGGCTATTTCGGTGCCCTTGAGCCCAAATAGGTTTAGGTTATTACTGTTCCAAGCATCTTCCTCACTGGGTGGCCCAACGGTTAGTATTCCTTGCTTTAGTTTCTGCTTCTCAAAGGGAAGCGAGCCCAGCTCTTGAAGGGGTTTACCCTTGATAGGTTACTTGTTCACACGGCCCAATTTCTCCTAGGCCCATGACTTCTATTCGCAGCTCGAGTCCTGTTAGACCCATACAGTTTGCCTTTCCAATATTCTCAATTGCTTCCTCACAATGAAGATTGAGACTATCATCTGTTTCTCGAGATGCAGAGGCCCGATAAATGGCTAGAGATTCCCGGCTTGCTGTACTCATACTTCGAAGCAGGTTATGTAGGAGTTGTTATAACATGGTAAGTGAAAGTATAATGGCCTATTGATTAAATATATAATTTGTCCACACTTAGGGGTGTGAACGAGTCGAATCAAGCTCAAGCTACAGTTGGCTTGAGCTTGAGCTTGATTAAATTAACCAAGTTCGAGCATGATCTAGAGCTTTATTCTACGAGTTCGAGCCAACTTGTTTAGCATTAAAGAGAGAAAAAAATTAATTTAAACTAATGGTATAATCAAATGACAAATAAAATGAGCATTTATGATATAATTGATAAAAAATCACTATATATTTATGTAAAATATCAATTTTTAATATTTTTAACAATGTGCTACCGAGTGGAGTTAAGACTGGCTTGAGCTCGACTTGTTAGCTCATGAAGCTCAGTTTACGAACTACTTATCTAGTCGAGCTTCAGCCAGCTCACGAGCCGTCACTCACTTACAAATTTACAACCCTATCCACCTTCATAAATTTTAGCCACATATTTTTTTTATTGTCTCCCACCATTATTTTAAGTGTGGGTCTGAACTGCCATTTAGAAAAGTAGGTAATTGCGGACCTAAATTCACTCGAGGTGAACGTACTCTGCAACTTGCCAAAATTCGAATTTCAAAACCCGCAGATCCGACCGTTGGCCCGGCCAAGAAAAACAGAGAGTGACGTGAACAGCGACTAAGAGGGCAAGAAGATGAAAAACGAGAGGAAAATGGAGTGCGGATCTTGGAACTGAGCTTCTCTTGATACTTTCCCTGTAAACTCGGAGCTGAAAAGTGGAATCATGAGGCGCCATGGCTGGCAGCTCCCTCTTCATCCTCTCCAGGTTCACTAATAACTAATTCGCTTATAATGAAGCCCATTATCTAAGGCTTTTTTCTTCCTTTGAATTAGGCCGCTTATGATTCCAAGCTTTCTACAAGATTTTTACTTGATTTCAGTTTGCTGTTTTCTGATACTGTTATTGGATTCATATTTCTTTGATAAAACACAACATCCTCAAGGTGAATGTGTTTTGAATTCAACAAAACAAATTAAGATCGTATTTTAATGCATTTTCCATTCCCCGTTTTACTTAAAAAACGAATTAGGGTTTGTGTTATTAGTTAGTTTTCAGCTTAGCTTTGTCGTTAAGTGATGAATCCTCTTTACACAAAATTTAACTTAATGTTCTTCAATTTGTTATCGTTTATGTTTTCTAATTTCATATAATTATTGCAGTTTGTGGGAATGGGAGTCTTCACATTGCTAGTGGTTGCCTTCTCTGTGTTTGTTGCACCATTTATTGGAAATAGAACGGCTGAAATTACAGTGCTTACAGTTTTCTCTTTCACGGTAAAAGATGATCACCTTTATTTCTATCTTTTTCTCACTTCAATTCAATTATTAGTGACTGTTCTTGCTCTTCCAGGCATTTTCTGTAATTTTTTTATACATAAGATGCACCGCCATTGATCCGTCTGATCGAACGACCTCCAGAAAGAAAAGGGGAGCGAAATCAAGTGGGAATCCGAAATTTAATTACAAATATATTATCATACAGATCATTTTGAGGACTGTCAGGAAGATAGAACACAAGATCCTCAAGTGTTGCACTAGGAGAAAATATTTGGACCCTTGGAGTAATAATGTTCAAATGGATACCATTTTACCATTTTCTCTTCTCGTCGTTGATGATGCTGTCACACCTCATGTAAAGGATGATGATATCACATTTTGCTCTCTGTGTGATTTTGAGGTATGTTACTTATCCAAACTTATATAGTGTTTATTTGCTTGAATAGATGCATTTCATATTTACTGGCATTTTTCATCATTATTATTGGGTTTCCCTTGCTACATTATGAATTCTCATTTTTAATTTGTTCTTGTTGAGTGATATAAAAGATATTATTTTTATAGCAAATTTTGTATGAGCTGAAAGCATAGTGCCATGAATTAGAATCAGAAGAAACATAACGTTATAGAATTCATTCTGGATATGCAAATTATTTCTCATGCAGGTGAAAAGGCGAAGCAAGCATTGCAGGACTTGCAATAGATGTGTTGATGAATTTGATCACCATTGCAGAGTGAGAAGCTTAGTTATACATGACTTTTAAGTGGTTTCGTGGTGCAAATTATGAACCAGCTAAATTTTAATTTATTAATCTTATTGTTTTTAGTGGTTAAACAACTGTATCGGAAGAAGAAATTACACCACATTCATACTTCTATTGGTATTCACCATGTTAATGGTAACCACTTTTACCGTGCAGTCTTACTTTTGTTATAAAATATTATTAAGTATTAATCATTCCTCTGAAATAAAATTGGAAATTTTCCCATATTGCAGCTTGTAACAGAAGGAGGAACCGCACTTGCCATTTTCATCCGTTGCTTTGCAAGCAAAAAAATATCAATGGAATTAAAGCAGAGACTTCACATTGAGTTCCCGAAAGGACTTCTTGCTGCAATATCTGTTAAGTTCAACAAAAGTTTGATATACATGACCAATCTATGAAACTGTAAAACTTTTGAATGTCTTCCAATTCTAAAGATTTGAAATTTCCACATTCCCTTTCTTTAGGTGGTTTTGGCAGCGCTGACAGCCTACAGTACAGCGGCACTGTGGCAGCTTTTCTTCTTTCATGCTGTACTAATCCGAAAGGTACTGATTTTTTAAAGACAAGATCTGTAATTTAAATGCAACCATCTGCAACATGTTAAATAAGTAAATTATCGTAACTAAATAGAATGCTTACATGTTCGAAGTAATTTACTATCTCTTTGTTGTAAATTTGTATATTGTTTCAGAGCTGTAAAATGCATAAATGAATAGAACCGTTTGTGACATGTAAACTGAGTAGTTTATTTATAACTAATTACAACATGTAAATGTTCATAGTAATATAATGTTTGTGGTTTGTAAATGAATACAAAATAGTAAAATCATACAATATAAATATTTTACACAATGAATATTACATTGATGCTGGTATGTCATCAACTAATTTTATCATTTGACATGAATCATGAAGCGTTTGACACAAATCTCATCGAGAAATTCTTTAATAAGAAATGTTCCGGTCAAAATTAAAAATCATTCAGAGCTCCGATTTCAACAAAGTTATAGTTAAATTGATCATCTCAACAAGACAAACCCAATGATATCAAAATTGGTCTAATTTGAATATGATCAAATCTAGATCAAGCTATTAAAACATACTTGGAGGCTTTAGATTATTAATTGGATGGTCAAATGAACTTCAAATTTGACATATTCATATTCAAATTGAGTGCCTTAGTTATGAGGTCATTGAGATCATAAAATCATTAAAAATACATATGATCAAGGATAGTAGATATGGGTCGTTAGATGAGGTGGTTATGAGAGTTATTCGCCGAGAGAGGGGAAGGGGAAGGAGTGTTGTCCCGGACTAAAGACTTAGCGATAACTTCCCGCCCCATAACTGTTGATCATGATTGGCCATCGCTAGCTGACCATGGTCGCCCTAGGTTTGCCATCTTCGGTTATCCTTATGGTATATAGAAGTACCCCGAACACAGTGCAACAAAATACATCAAACAGGATGTAAGGAAGTATCTCAAACACGGTGTAATAGAGTATCCCGAATACGGCATAGCAAAGTACCCCAAACACGGTATAATGAAGTACCCTGAGTATTGTGCAATGATGTATCTCGAATATGGTATATTAAAGATTCGACAATAACTCCCGACAATAATTACTAATAACTGTCGTACTCAAAATAAGATAACTTTCTCGGACTCCTATAGTTATTTTCTTACATCATATACCCCAAATACGGCATAACAAAGTATCCCAAACACAGAATAATTAAGTACTTTGTGTACTGTGCAATGACATATCCCGACTATGGTGTATTAAAGACTCAACAATTACTCCCGACAATAATTACTAATAACTGTCGTACTCAAAATAAGGTAACTTTCTCAGACTCCTATAGTTCTTCTCTTACATCATATACCCCAAATACGGCATAACAAAGTATCCCAAACACGGAATAATTAAGTACTTTGTGTACTGTGCAATGACATATCCCGACTATGGTGTATTAAAGACTCAACAATTACTCCTGACAACAATTACTAATAACCGTCGTAGTCAAAATAAGGTAACTTTCTCCGAATCCTAAAGTTCTTCTCTTACATCATATACAGAAAATGACGTCTCCAGTGCACTAGTAAAGCTAAGGTTACAACCACCAATTATTGTAACACCAATAATAGCCTATGTGATCAACTAACGCTCTTGTAGCGCCCTACTATGACATATGTGGCCAGTTGCTACTATAGCAACCCACTACGGTCTATGACTAAAATTATAGCCTTTCAGTATAGCCTATGTGGTCTATTGATGCTCTTGTAACGACCCACTATGGCCTATATGATTAGTTACTACTGTAGCTACCCACTACAACCTACGTGGCTAATTGGTGTCATTACAGCATTCCACTACGGCCTATGAGATCAATTGATGCTCTTGCAACACTAGCCTATGTGGTCAACTACTACTATAGCTACCCATTACAACCAACATGACTAACTATTGTCATTACAACATTCCACTACAGCCTCTATGTTGCAGCGAACCATAATGACCTATTTGATCAGTTATTATTGTAGCTACCCACTATGGCTTATGTGATTGGTTATTATTGTAGCTACCCACTATGACCTATATGGCTAACTATTGTCATTATAACCTTTCACTACAAACTCTGTGGTGAACTAATGCTCTTGTAGTAACCCACTATAGCCTAAGTGACCAGCTATTATTGTAGTCATTCACTACGGTCTACACGACTAACTGTTGTCTACAGATTTCTACTATGACCTTTATGGTCAATTAATGTTATTGCATCTCTCAACTATACTTTATGTGACCAACTACGACCTATCTGGCTCACTACTACTGTAGCTTACAAGTTGACACTATAAAAACTTTCCACTATGGCTTATGTGACCAACTACGACCAATGTGGCTCATTGTTATTGTAGCTTCCAACTATAACATTTGTGGTCAACTCACACTAATATAGCTCTCCATTATAGCCTACATGACCAAGTATGGCTTATGTGATAAGTTGTTATCACAACTTCCAATTACAATCTCTGTGGTTGACTGACGCTCCTGCAGCTACCATGAATTATATGACCAACTATTATTGCAGCTTTCAACTATAACATTTAATACAAACTAACACTATTATGACCACTGACGATGGCATTTATGGCAAACCACTCTTTTTGTAGCAATCAACTATAATCTTTGAGGCCTAATTACGGCTATGAAAGTCAGACTACTATTATAGATAATAATTATCAACTGTAAGAGAAGAGTGAACCTATAATACTTATAATCACATGGTGGATTAAGGTGAATTTTTTATTTATGGGGTTTGTTCACATAAAAAAATTTTAGTGTCTACTTCTACTATATATTTCTTTTATCTGTGTGTTGGATCTTCGTACAATGTTAGACGTTAAAATATCACTCTACTATCGTGAATCTTTCAGTGCATAACAATTTGACACCAGTTGTTGGTCGTGGTTGGACTTGCTCTGATTATGGGTTTGTTAGTTGTAGTTAGGCTTGCTTTGGTTGGGTTTTTGTTGGTTGTTGGTTTTGTTGTGGTTCGGTTTGTTGTGGTTGAAGTTGCTTTGGTTTGGGTTTAGTTAGTTCTGATTGAACTTGTTTTAGTTGGGGATTGGTTGGCTGTTTATGGGTTTGCTCGGGTATTGGCTGTACTTTTATATTGTATTACTATGACTTTAGCTTTTGTGGTTGTGAGTATTCTTTTCGAGAGTTGTGGTTGCTCTAGTTGGGGTTCTGTTAGTTGTGGTTGGGGTTACTCTTATTGGGATTTTGTTAGTTGTGGTTGGGCTTGCTCTTGTTAGATTTTTGTTAGTTGTGGGTTTTGGTTATTGTGGTTGTGATTGCTCTGGTTGGGGTTGCTTTAGTTTGGGTTCATTTGGCTGTGATTGGGGTTGCTTTAGTTTGGGTTCATTTGACTAATGTTGGGTTTGCTCTAGTATTGGTTGTATGTCTTAAGTTGTCTTACTATGACTTTGGTATTTTGTGGTGTGCAATCCATGGGATACATGAATTAGTAATTTGTTTGTGCATATAAAGCATTTAACCTATACATATAAAGCATTTAACCTATACATTAAAAGTTGTATTTCACTTTAAAGTTGGAATAGGGATTCTTTTTTATATGATATGAATAATTTTGGGGTTATATAAATGCAAAGATAATTTGTTTGATCTGTATAGTATGTAAGTAAATGTCTGATCTTGTATGAAAGTGTATGAGTATTGTTGGCTTTTCAATATATGTTTTGATTGTTTTGCGTACATTCAAATCAAATCTTAAGCTAACTTCTTCTCATCCTTGTGGTGATGTGGTTTTCGGGATTGTCTGCATTTATATGTTGTATTTGTTATGGTAATGACATCTTGCATGTTCTATGTAATGTGGGTTTCGATGACGTTGCTTTTCATAATGTTGTGTAGAACAATGATGAAAAAAATAAAGAGCTCAATTGATCATTAGTTGTGATTCATATAATTTTCCCCACTCTTACAATTATTGGAAGTCGTACCACAGATACTAGTTGATTTTAAAGCAACGTATGACACAATCAACCATAGATATTACCTGGTCTTAACGCTTGCACGACATAGCCAACCACAAATACTACATGATCTAAAAGTCCGCATGACATAGTCAACCATAAATAAAGTCTAGTCTTGAAGCCCACATGGCACAATCAGCCATAGATACTACCGAGTTATAGCCCACACGACACATTCAACCACATATACTACCTAATCTTAAAGCCTGTACGATAGAGTCAACCACCAATACTATCTAGCCTTCCAGCACATCTAACACACTCATCCACAAATACTCCTTGGTCTTACAACACACCCGACAAACTAAATCACAGATATTATCTAGTCTTGTAACCAAAGTATATGGTTATCTGACAATTATTGTAAGTCGTACCACAGATACTAGTTGATTTTAAAGCCAGTATGACACAATCAACCATAGATATTACCTGTTCTTAAAGCCTGCACGACATAGCCAACCTCAAATACTACATGGTCTAAAAGTCCGCATGACATAGTCAACCATAATAAAGTCTAGTCTTGAAGCCCACATGGCACAATCAGCCATAGATACTACCTAGTTATAGCCCACACGACACATTCAACCACATATACTACCTAATCTTAAAGCCTGTACGATAGAGTCAACCACCAATACTATCTAGCCTTCCAGCACATCTAACACACTCATCCACAAATACTCCTTGGTCTTACAACACACCCGACAAACTAAATCACATATATTATCTAGTCTTGTAACCAAAGTATATGATTATTGAATGCAATTGGTGATCCTGGATAAGACAATTTTTCATAAATTGATCTCACTGAGCTCTACTTCAATCTTTGTCTTTATTATATTTTATTTCAATTTGTTCAATAATTCATTTAGTTATAACTTCAAATTTGTTATATTCTTGATACACCATATGGGAAAGCAAAAGAAATGTGGTATATCAGCCACTTGGGAGAGAGAGGTGAAGATTATATTATGTGATTTATGCTTCAAAAAGAGCAAAATAAGCAATAAACTAACCATATATTTCGATCAAGAAGATTGAAAAAACAATAAAAAAAATTCCATAACAAAACATGAAGGCTATATGATGAAGCTCAATTGAGAAACAAATGACATCAACTCAAAATAGACTGGAAAGTATGAAAGAAGTTGAAGAGGGGCAGCTGGATTAGATTGTGATGCGGTTAAGAAAATGGTACATGTATTAGAGGAGTGGAGAGAAACTTTTAGTAAGTAAAAAAATGTTATATGAATACTTTATATTCTCATTTCAATGAAATATGATTTTATTAATTATAGGTCATGCCCATGCAAATAATTTATGATCTATAGCATAGGCCCTGAGATAGAGGAGAAACTTGAGTTTATCGATGTTGTGGCCACGGGCTCCATTGTATGGGCTTCAAAACAAGACTTCTCCCAGATTTTGAATGAGTCTAAGTATGCTCATTCAAATGAAGTCCACCAGGAAGCAATGCAAGAAAGAGTACAAGGTGAATCAAGTTATTCCAAGTTGCACTCTCCACCCGAAAGCATAAAAAGAAACGAATGTCGAATCCTAACATTTATCTGAGTATATTTCATAGATCTTTATGATCTGCACCAGTATTACGTCCCCAGTGCTTGCATGGCTGTTCAGGTTACCCAATTATGGCTACCCCTGAGATATTTGATAATATATTGTTATATTTATTCATTATAAACTTATAGAGGATCGAACAAAGTGAGATGCTTTCATTACGATGGTGTCGGAATGGAGAATTTTTTACCTTTGTTATTTTTAAAACAATCAGTTGACTTAATTTATGTGTTCTTAATTTTTGTTTCTGTTAGTGTCTAATAGTTTTAACTTTTAAGTCAAACAATATCATGTGTTGTGTTTATGTAACATTTAATCTTGTATATTTTGCACAAGCTACAATATCATGTGTTGTAGTTCACTTATAGTTTAACTTGTTATTTTATATATATTCTAGCATGCATAAAATAGTCAGATTGACCTATCAGATAAAGAGAAAATTATACAAACAATACAACGAACAATAATTTTGGCTACTATAATGTCTTATCAATGAGTAATATTACACATGTTTGTGCAAGACATTGTGTGTCATCCTCATTTGTAGGTGACAAATAGATTGATGAGCTGCTCTAAGGACGTCCAGATAGAATTATAGTATGTTTCAAATGTTGGGAAAATGGAAATTTTTTTTGTGATTTGTTGGATGAATTACAAAATAATTATGGTTTCGTATGGATCATTCTGATTTACACCCAAAGAAGTATTAGTCATCACTTGATATATAATTTGTTGTGACATAATGAGTCTATTTGTGTTGCTTTTGAGTGAGTTCAACATTTAACTGATATGATCAACAGATATTTTTTCTTATTTGTTTTTTTTTTATTACGAACCCTAATATTCTTTTTGTTCTATTGCACATATAATCTAATTTTTGAATTAAAGCATAACGTATTACAATCTTAGAAAATTTGAGTTTAAGTTCATCAAGTATTTCAAGAGCTCTGCACAATCATTATAGTATGCAGTGTTTTAAATACACATCAAGAAGAGAAAACAGCTATGAGATGAGATTTTATTGGTATCTCAGAAATAGGAACGTGAAGATTACATGTTTTTTTGACTGATAATATGGAGGATTTCACTCCAGATAGTGACCAAGTCAGGACATACTTTATGGATAGAAAATTCTCCAGAAGACTTAATAGTTTGGACATGAAGGTGAACATCATACAACACTACTTGTTATTTTTGTAATTTTTAGTATTGTGATACTATGTGTAAAGTTATGTCTTAAAATTGTAGTCAAGAAATTGAACTTTTAACGTGTTTTTTGTACCATTAAAATTGTTTAAGTTTTTATGTTATAATTATATTGAAAACTATAGTCATTCACCTAATTACATCTATAATAGCATATTGTTTTTTTTTTTAAACAAAAAAAGTTGCAACATAGTAGATTATCCAAACCAACTAACTTGAATCCCACGAGCGACTGCCACTCCAACTGCTTAAAAATACAGCAATCATCCCGAACGCACCTTAGTTCCAGTGTTATTCTGAACAGAAGACCCGACAATAACTTCTAACAAATGTAGCCGCTAACCACTGTTGACCATTGTTTTTTTTATTATTAAAACTATTTCTGTTACTATTATAATTATTTTGAAAACTACAGTCATTTACCTAATTAAAGTCTATAAGAGCGTATTGTTTTTTATCAGAAAAAGCTGCAACACAGCAGATTATCCAAACAAACTGACTACTACAACAGCAACTGCTACTCCAACCGCTTCTTAGAAAAACAACAGACACCCCGAACGCATCTTAATTCCAATGTTATTCTGGACAGAAGACAAGACGATAACTTCTAGCCACTTTAGTCGATAAACGCTGTCGACCACCACCAGTGCAACCACCATAGGCACCCTTGCTCACTGTTGTTGGTGAATCTATAAAGGAACGAAGTATCTTGTCGAGAAATGATAGACTTTGTTGAGTAACGAAGTATCACAAATTCTACAAAATAACATACCTCGAATACAGTGTATTATTAAAGGCATCGATAACCCCTGGTGATAACTACTCTTAGGCATTGTATTTAGAATACAACGAATATTTCTATATATATATGTACAGACAAACATTGTAATTGGTATGAATTGTAACTATTTTTTCAGTTGTGGGTAAGGGTCAATCTTTATTTTTACAAACTTATAGTAGATTATTTTGACTTGATTTTTCCCTTACTAATATTTCACCTAGAAAGTCTTTCTCCTGTTACTTTCTTTTTATCCATGTATGTGTTTGATTTTGTACAACGTTAAGATGTTAAATTATCACTCTACTGTCCAGAATCTTTGGACATGCAACAGTACTTATGAAGAAGATTAATAAGAACTTGTTGTAAAAAAAAAAGGAGCGTGAAGAAGGAAAATAAGTGAGACCTCCATAATAATAATCAACCTCTTCGATGAGCACCACACACAGCCAATGACTCCTAGAGCATTTTCTTGACTTGAATTCAGAAGGATGGAGAATTTTGGATCCAAGGACCAATAACAACAACAACAACAACAACAACAAAGCTTTAATCCCACTAAGTGGGGTCGGCTACATGAATCCTTTTTCTCCATTGTCAAATTTTCGTTTAATTCTAATAAATTAATATCATTTTTTATGCAATAAGCCCAAGTTTTCCTAGGTCTACCTCTGCCTTTCTTAACAAAAGCTTTAATCCCACTAAGTGGGGTCGGCTACATGAATCCTTTTTCTCCATTGTCAAATTTTCGTTTAATTCTAATAAATTAATATCATTTTTTATGCAATAAGCCCAAGTTTTCCTAGGTCTACCTCTGCCTTTCTTAACAAAAGTTGTATTTAAAACATCTACTCTACTAATAGGATCATCAGGTGGTCGACGTTTAATGTGACCAAACCATCTAACTCTCTCTAATTTTATCTGTCACTGGTGCAACACCAAACCTATTACGGATATATTCATTTCGCATTTTGTCTCTAAGTGTAAAGCCACTCATCCATCTAATCATTCTCATCTCGGCAACACTTAACTTAATATTATGCTTCTCTTTCAAAGGCCAACATTCAACACCATAGAGCATTGAAGGTCTCACCTCCATCTTATAAAATTTTTCTTTCAGTCTAAGCTGTACTTTTCTATCACACAATAGGCCGGACGCATTCCTCCACTTCAACCAACCAACCTGAATTCTACTATTAGCATCCCCATCTATATCAACATCACTTTGAACAACGAACCCGAGATCCAAAGACCGACATTGAAAGGAATTGTAGGACCAACATGAAGAACATCTTGATTAGATTCAAGGACATTTTAAAGGTTCTAGTTCTTTCTCACTACCATCCAGATAATGTTAGGCTTGTCTTTCACTCTTTTCTTGTACTTCTTAAAGGTTCTAGTTGTTCGTTCTTTCTATCGTTCTTAGTCTGTCGTTCAAAAGCATGTTCAAAAAGATCATAGAAGAATTGATTTTTTTTATTATTTTAATTCCAGTTAGAAATGAAATCTTAAAATTTAAAGGTTGACTTGATCAAACACAAGCTTAAATCTATAAGCTATTTATTATCATTAAAACAAAGTCCTTTTGAAATTTTGAGTTTATTGGTGGATCGTACACACTAACCAAAAACATATGTACAGTCAGATCATATAAACGATGCTGATCATGTAATCATTATAATCTATTTAATGATTGTACCCCAGTCTATTATAGTTTAGTAATTAGCAAAAGTATTCTCTTAAAGGAAAATAGTACTTCTCTGATCATACTGTATGTTTAATAAGTTAGAGACAATCAATAATAAATTCATTGAAAATTCTTATAACCGTTCAGGGATCTATGGTATAGTAATTCCTAGTTCTTTTTTTTTTTCTTAACGGATACTTTATTCTTTGATTAAATGCCAGTTTATGTCTTCGGTAGCATTTTGAAAAACTGTTCAGTATTTTGGAACTTCTTTATTTTCTAAACACACACACGGACACGTATATCAAAACCCTTCATATCAAAGTCAAATAAAGCTATTGGAAGAGGAGGGGACAGATTGTGACAAATCTTACCCGTCTGCAGTCCATGAATAAAGTGAGGCATCCGAGGGAATGAGAGCCACTGTATATTGATTTAGATCATCTTTTAAATTTTGCATTTAACAATCTCCTTATTTTCTTATTTGCTATTTACTTATTAAAATGAAAAAATTAGTCTTGAAACTGTCCTTTTTTTCTTTTGCTGCCTAGAACTTTTAAAACAAACATGCAGGACTTTGCCAACACACTTTTGAACTGCTTTGATTGTGTAATAGCTTTATCGTGCATCTATATGGATAATATCATTACTTATGTAATATATGAGGGGTTAGATGAATTGCATAAATTGTACTGCTTTTATTGGATTAAAAAAAGATTAATGTGCGTATATAAGTTGAGCCTAGAGATTGAGGGGTCAAATCTAATGTTGCTTATTGCAGGGGATGAGAACATATGAGTACATCTTGGCCATGAGAGAAGAGAGCCAATCCATTGATCCTTTCGATGATTCTGATCTTTCTTCAGATGATAGTGACTATGACGACACGCCAGAAAAGCCAAAGTTTCTTTCCAGATTCCTTTGCAAAGATCATGGAAAAAATCAGGTAATTGCACTCTTTAAGTTTATCATTCTATAAGTTCCATGCACATGCTTTGAAAGAAATTTTTTATGTTACAAACGAAAAAACATTATATATTTTACAGAGCAGTCAAAAATTATCTATTCTAGTTGAAAAAACGACCAGTCCAAGCAATTCAGCAAAGCCTGAAATCCGAATAGATCCCTGGAAATTAATAAAGATGAGCAAAGAGAGCGCAAAAATGGCAACAGAAAAAGCAAGAGAAAGACTGCTGAGACAGAAGGAAGGGAAATCGGTTTCACCATTGAAACCATTGCCATTGGAGAGTAAGAAGGGACCAACAATTAACAAAGAGAGCAGGAAGGTGTCTGCTAGCTGCGAGATCTCAAATCCATGGATTGCAGGCTCCAAGGGTGGGAGGCTGTCCAGTCCAAGGAGAAGATTTTCTGGTTCGCCATCACCAAGGCCACAGAAGTATATAAGTAACTTTGATCTCAAATTGACGGAGGTCTCAAGAGAACTTGAAACGTACATATCAAGGCAAGTGCTGTGCTCAGCTTTAAAGAAGAATGGAGAAGATGAAGCTTCTCCAAGATACGGCCTTTGAATTTTGACTATATATTCCATAGCAACCTTCTCCTTGTTGAAAAGAAGAAGAAATCTTTTCCTTGTTGGCAGTTTTTATTAGTTTTTTTCAGCTTTTATTGGAGGTTGGATTTGAGTTTCACTTCTGAAGAATTGTGTAAATTAAACATTGTGGCATAATTGAGAGAACAACTGGGACTCATGAAATTTCTTACTATGATGTTTGTGGGCATATAGGAATTTTTTGGTTGGCCTGATGAAATTTCTAGTAAATTTTCTCAGATATGTTTTCCGCAATCACGTATGATTTCTACCAAGAAAAAGTGGTTTTTTCTTTTTATTTCTTTCTGATGGACGCAGTCTGTTCAGAAACAATTGCATGCCAATGCTTTTGGAAAGCTGTAGTTTAGTTTGTTACCGTTAGAGAATTCAAATAATAATGCCCCTCCAATCAATCTCTTTTGTGTTACTTCAGTGTTGAGAAAATAAGAATTGATGGAGATCCTTTTGTACCTATTTTGGTTTATGAGATTGTATAATCATTGTTATTCTGATCCAAACAACGATAGAATAGAGAGAAAATCAACGATAGAATAGAATAGAAAGTTATATTATTTCAACGAAAATTAAAGATAGAATAGAGAGTCCCATTATGAAGCTTAACCAAAATTAAAGCCAAAAATTGAGGGAAATGAACAATTAGCAAGTTATATTATTTCATCCAAATCTGGCTGGCTGAGGCTGACTGCACACAGGTAATCATTCTCTTATGAGAAAAAAGTGAAATCATACATAAATAATAGGAGTGATGCACCTTTTATGGTGATCTCACCGATTTAGACCTAAGATAACCATTCAAAATGCAAAAGATACAAAAGTCTCGTCATTTCTAGCAATCCCTTGAGATGTTCCAAACTTGATTCAAAACTTATTATCAAAACATACCACCCTAGCTTCTCAAGAAATAATAAAACCATATCAAAGAACAAAAATGCAATTTTTTTTCTTTTTTTGACTAACGAACGGCGATCATAAACAAAGATATATGCCGTAAACAGTCATCTACAAAGATGCCAACGTCACATAGGTACTAATAGAGCAATCTCCAGAATCTAAACCTGGAGAATAACAAACAGAAGAGTCATTGGGAATTTGTTGTAGTAACTGACATGAGTTTGGGGACACGAGGTATGAATAGCCTTCAATATAGGAACATTTCCATGAAGAATCTTTCGATGCTACATCTAGAGATATGTTAGATAGGCAAATTTGACAGAAAACGTCTCCTTCGATGCCCTCCAAAATACCAGCAGTGCCTATATTTAATCCATAAACATCTTTAATAGTGATATTGTTGATTTCTGGCAATGCATATGGATCATAACCATCATCTGGATGCTGACCATATTGACCATTGATCCTGATGGCATACTCGACATTAGTTAAGACAACGTTTGAGATGTAAATATTTCTCACATATCCACCACGCCCAGGTGATGTTTTGATACGGATTCCATATAGAGAGTTGAAGATGTGAATTTCTTCAGCATGCACTTCTGATACACCACCTGACATCTCGCTTCCGATGGCAATGCCAGCAGCAGATTTGGTTTCACCAAAAATATTTTGGATGCTAATGTTGGAGCTTGGATGTGCAAATGAGATGCCATATTCATCCCACCCACTCTTGATAACAATAAGATCATCACCAGTGCTGATGTAGCAATCCTTGATGCAGACATTGGTCGACGAATCTGAATCAATTTTCAAACAATTTAAATGATTAGAAGCTAATAAATTTGCAAGCTCCTGCTTGACTGGACATCATATGCCCTTCTTCTAGCTGCACAAATCACAAGGGAATTCTGTTTTAAGCAAATTACAGAATGGCTAAGTTGAACAAGACTTTAAATGTTAGATACAAGTAAAAAGAAAATGATCACAGCATTTTGGTGCAAAGATGAAGTTGGAGCTATTATTTTAGATCATTTAATGATTATTCTTAATAACATGCAAAGACGGGATAGTCTACATTTGTTTGCAGTATATAATAAATAAGACTAAACATTTACTAGGTGCATGAGGCTCTTGTCAATGCACATATTAAAAATTCTCTATGCAATAGACAATCTTACTAGCAAATACATCACAAAGGAATGTATCTATAATTCACGTATAGCCTCCAAGTCTAAATGGAGGCAGCTTAACAATTATCTAGGACTTCTCTCTCACATGAACGGAACTCCAAAATGATACAAGACAAAAAAATAATCCAAAAAAAGTTTGCCTCACGTGGAGTCTCCTTAATGTAATGCACCATTAATGAAAAACAACACAGATCAAAATCAATTATGGAATATTGTTTGATTTTTTTTATCACATAAGAAAAAAATGCTTTATTGTAGTGAATTATTTCATAATAGAATTATTATTTATGAACAATCAATATTTCTTCTTCTCTATATTTTGAGTCCATTTCATCGTTTATCTTTCCATTGACATGAAAGACATAGACCTATCACGCTTAGCCACAAAATAAGCTATAAATATTTAATATTTCAGCATCAGTTGGCACTATCACTTTCACGAAACTGCAAAGAAAGAATATGAAAAAATATTAACATCTTCAAAAAAATGTCCTCTTAAGTCAATCAAATTAAAATTATTTTTCCCTGGATACAATAGAGGATGCTTGTAAAAGCATTTCAGTGATATATAACTATAAAGCAAATTGTAAGTGTTGGCCCTTGAGCGAATTGTCTTTGGGGAAGTTCTAGCATATGCCTCCTTTCTTTTATCCACTAAAAAACTCAACGGCAAGTCATCCTCACAATCTCCAAAGCATCACCCATCACATCATGTCATATAAAAGTTAAATTCAGCTACATCAGCCAGAATTATCAACTACAAATTGACAATTCTGACTCCCGTCTATATTTCAGGTTTATCTGTCATTACACATCAGAAGTGCATAATTTTTTGTTCTATGTGATTGGCGCTTAATTCCCTAGAAGTTTTATGATCTGCACTTTTGCTAATTTGAATAACATATACTTCAAATTCCTTACTATTTGATGGTTTTATGATATCACCTATCTGGCCAAGCCAAAATCACCTACAACCTGTATAACTCTCATACGTTGCCCATCACTAGCCACTCCAACCAGCAAGAAACCCTCCCAAAAGCTGACTGCACATATCTTACTAAGAGAAGTTTACTGATTCGTACCATCCTATGTGAAATAGCACAACTGTCTAAGCTTGAGCACTATAAATGAACCCTAAGAAATATATTAAACTTGAGAAATAAGTTAATGTCTTCTGAACACTTTCATAATGAAAACCTAAACCTCTGCCCAGCCTCTATCGTTCTCTTAAAAGAGATGGGATTTTTAACATTAAGCATGCTTTGATAGCCGAGCCATCATAAGATCATAACCACACATCACTTCCCTATGCCATTCTTGATGATATTGCTCTACTTAGTCAATGGACTTGCCTTCTTTTAGTGAAATTAATTTATAGAGTAGTTTTCACAAGATCAATTTCATAAATAAGATTAAAAAAAGCCGACTTCAACATCTTGGATGGCCTTTACACATATTTTCTTATTTTGCTTTCATCTCTTTGATGGACACACTTTGTACGTTCATTTTAGTCATAAATCATACACTAAGATCTTCTATTAGCAAATTCCTTATGATCTACGGTGATAATATCTTGATATATAAAACTGATGAGAAAATGACTTGAACCATATTAAAATAATTTTAGATACACATCAAACCTTAAAAAATACATTTTCTGACAACTTAAGCTACTAATCTAACGTAATCTCTATCAATCACATCAAAATCATGTCATTCTAAATTGGCCTACATATAACTCTTTGAAATTGATTGGTTGTTCTTATAATATAGCCATTTTTTGCTTCCAATTTATTAAGGGGTGTAGCACAATAATGGCTTCACCAACAAATGGCATGAAAAATAAATTTCATCGGCCATCTTTAGCTGACTCTGCATTTAAATTGATTAAAAGAAAAATGATTGAGTCTCATGTCCTTTATCTCCTTAACTTTTAAAAATATTTGAGGAAACATGTCAGTGATTCCTCAGGAGTCAACGATAGTGTTTTCCTTAGCTGAGAAGGACATGGCATGGTCTAGTATAGTGAAATTTTGAATAAAGCTAACCAATATTAATCAACTTATGATCATGAGATTCATGCAATTGTACAAACCTTATGGCACTAGAATCATTATCTTTTGACATATAAATTTGTTCTAAACTCTTAACCATGAAGCATGACGTACATGCACTCCTAAAAGAAACCAAACCCATGCAACATTGAAATGCTATCATTTTTCGAAAATATACTTTCACCCTAAAGCATCTACAGAGTACTTAATAGCATACACTCACTCATAACCACAATGTCTATGTCAACGGCAGTGTTTTTTAACTGAAAGAAGATTTCATTTCTTATCCTGACTTCAAGGACATTTACTCTTCACCATCCATTGATAGTCAACTTTCTTCTGCCTTTGCACTTAATGCTGGTTTTCTATATTGAGGATCACCACCATGCATTCCCTGCATATCACAATGAGACTTTGTTATCAAAGTTACATAGGGAGGCTTAGTCGATCATGTTTTTTGTGAGTAGTTACAACGTCCAATAGAGAATCAATTAAATTGGTCCTCCATCAAACAAGATGCAGCTAGCATATAAGTCAGTGTTGGCCAACATGACAAAGAAATCAAACACAATCAAACACTTTAAAGACTAAATACACCTTTGCCCAACCCAAATTCACCATGATAAAATATTAATAATTTTATTCTTAGTTTACAGCAAACCAGCCATGGATATAACGATATCTGTTATGATTAATATATTCTCCAAAATACATCTCATTTTGCCTTGCACCAAACTGTGGATGCCTTACATATAATTTATTAGTCCTTTCAAGATATTATACACTTTCAAGGGCATCCCACCACCATCTTAATTTCCGACAATGACGCCCACTTTGTTGGGTACTTTTCACGCACTTTTGGAAATTTGTTGGCACTACCTTAGACTTTGTCTTCTTCCCAACCATAAACTAATGACAAATAGAAGTAGTCAACCACAATTTAAGAAATTGTTTACACTATTTGTGGTTGAATTTTCTTTTAGATGGAACTTGAGATACTTTATACAGAATTTGATTGCAACAATGCTCTTTATATAACTACTTGCAAGTTCCTTTCTGAAATTATTTATGATAAAATCCTACTTATCTCTTCTTCTCCATACACAAATTATTTATTCGTTTGCACTGAGTCTGATGAACACGTGAATAAATTGCATATCAAAAATCATATTACTTTACAAATTAAAAAGTACAAGATGTTGACAATGCTCCTCAAATCTTCATGAATCTCATGAAAGAAATTTTGTTTTTGTTTGTATTTTGTCAAAGTGCCTCCTAACATTTCTTTAAAAAACATCACGCCCGATATTCTAAACCTTTCAAAACCTCGAACAAAATAGGATTGAATTATTATTTATTTGATTTGCCTCAAGAGTACAATATTAATATGAAAGGTATATTATCTTTGAAGGCAATTTCAAATCCATTGTGGGGCTCGCTATTGTTATTGCAAATAAACTCTCTTATGAATATTTTAATTGTTCCTACCTTACCCCCATACTGTTCTTTCTGCAATTTAAGTTGAGCAGCTCAAATCATAGTTGGGCCCTACCAGGCAACATGGTTCCTTATTCGATGCTCTAGACTTCCACTTGTTCAAAATACTGGAGGTCTTCCAAAGTGCAATGTGGTATTTTTCAAAAAAGAGTTCTACCTCTAAGGTAGATGCTGCAATGCACTATCAACATTAAAAAAAAAAAAATACACTGATATCTGTCACGTCAAAATTGCGTATCAAATATTATCTATTTTATTTTCTTTTGTAAATATGATATCTTATTTTGGTGAAGTCTTTTATTTATAAAAGATCCAAATTTTGCTTCTCTTAATTGCATTTTAATTGTTTTCCATTATTTTTTTTTCCTTTGGATGTAAAAACTACTCTATAATTAGAGAATGCACGTTAGGAGATTTCACATGATACGAATCCAATGGAAATTACAAGAAAATATCACCAAAAGTTCACTCCCCTAAAGCTGATCAGTAATTCCCCTCCTCTCTTTTTCTCTATCTCACTTGGGATCAATTGTTCCTTCCTCCTTGCCTTTGGAGGACTTGTGACACAAGCTTCCCTTCTTTTATCCATCAGCGAGCACAAAGATAAGTACATCTCACCATCTGAAAACTATCCCCCTCCACATCCACATAAATCCTCCAACCTCACCTCCTCCTATGCACGAGACTCTAAGATGTTGTGAGACGTGAAAAATAGGAATATGCCTTGAATACATAGTTATGTGGGTACGATAAAGAATTTCGGCCAATCTCTAGAAAAAGTATGAATCTCATGTAAATTCTTTAAATAGTTAACTTTTTAACTCGTGTAGATTATTTTCTCCAGGCTGATCATCTTATATATGTCATCAGCTCTTTGGTTATATAAATTCAGAATCACAAAAAAAAAAAAAAATGCTTTAAACTGATCCATATTTGAGTTATTTAATCTCTAATGATTTTTAAACCTTAAGTAGATTCAAAAATTAGTTTAACTTAGAACATCAAATGATAAAAAACAAAGCACCATCTAAGTTATCAATAAGAAATCATAAAACTGGCACTTCTTAAACTTCTGGAATTTGAATTCAAATCAAGGTGATCAAGCAGACGCATAAAGAGCTCACTAAAGGCAAATTAGTTATAAGAATGGAGGGTTAGGGACATGCTGAATAAAAAAACAAAAGATACTAAAACCAAAATTATTAAAAAAGCTTAAATCTACCTGGATCAATCCCATCAGTATTCGGTGACTCTAATGGAGCAAGGATTGTCATGTTCTGAATGAATACCTGACTGTGCCATGCAAAAAAGAAAAAAAAAACGTGTCAAGTATCTATTATCAAATAAACTCCATCAGAGAATCCCTCTAATATGTGAAATGAAAATAAAATAAGCAGGGCAAGATAACGAACTTGCAATAAACTGGATGAATTGTCCAAAAGGGGGAGTTTTTGAATGTAAGATTTGAGATGACAAGCCCCGTTGAGTACATCAATTCAACAAGGTGAGGCCGTGTATAGTTCAGTGTGTTGTTCCTAAACCAATCCCACCAAATACTTCCCTGGCCATCTATGGTCCCATTACCTCCTAGAAAGAAAAGAGAAAAATAAGTGACAGACGAGGCGTTGGAGTGATTGAAAAGACTCGTGTTCTTTAGTAGAGTACAAAATATTTCCACCGTGATATTTATAGAATTTATCTCATGTGTTGTAGTCAGCTAACCTGTTATTACTACATCTGTGAGATTATAACCATAAATGAGGCTTTGATGCCTTGCACCAGGTAGCTCTCGACCTCTCCCATAAGAAGGTAATGGATCTATGATAGGCCAATCATAAGGGTCCTGAAATGAGATTTGGTTAGAATTCATACAAGTTCGGTGAAAATATCAATTATAAACAGTAAAATAATTTATGAAGAGGATTCACCAACAAATATAGAAAACATAGGTAAAGAACATACTTGTAGATTCAATCATATATGAAATAGTCTAATATGAAAATATATCTTTGATGTGTATCACAGAAAGGAGCAACAGAGCCAAACTCAATTCAAACATTATTAAAGTTCAAAAAATCCTATTATCTTGCCTACTACAGAAGAATTACATTTTTTAGATAAATTTTCTTCATTTTTTTTTTCAAAATAGGAAATTAGGTCAGTGTAAACAACTAAATATACAATTCTGTGCAACTTACCAAACCTATGAATGCAACTATTCAACAACATCAATATCATGTAAGCATAAATTGTATGGTGACTAATATTGTACTTTCTAACCCTCACCATTTAGCATAAACATCTTCCAAAGACAAGGCTGATTATACCTTCAACATTATTTGATCAAACTTGTCAAAATGGCTTAATAAAGGTTTTATGAACAAGCAAAATGAAAAGTGTAAACTTCTGTGAAAAATAACAATCCTACGTAGATAGAAGCGACTTAAATTATAACAATGACAATCTAAATAACTCACCAATGATCCTATTATAATGGCATCTTTGTCCAAAGACAAAGTGAGATGGCTGATGAGACTAAAACTACCCGTCAACCATTTCCCAGAGGGCACAAAGAGCTGAGCACCACCCTTATCAGAAAATGAATTGAGGTAAAATATAGCATTTTGAAATGCTTTGGTGTTGAGGGTTACACCATCACCAACGGCGCCAAACTCTGTTATGGAAACACTATGCGGCCTTTCTGTGCCTGATTTGGAGTACTTACAATCAAAATTGTGTGCATCAGCCCATGGTGAATTGCCTATAGTTGCAAGCACTAAAAGCACCAAAAAGAACTGAAAATAAAAATAGATATATCATTAAAAAAATCAGGTTAATGTCTATTTTAATTCATGAAAATAACAACCAAACTGAAAAAAGGGATATTGGATGGATATGATATCACAGCTACACATTAGAAAGGGTTCATTAAGAATCAGAGATATAAAAAGACAAATTTTTAGTTTTATAATAGCTTGGTCAGAAGAATAATTTAAAAGCCTCAAAAGCTGAAAACAACAGGCAGACTAAAGTAGATCTACCGTACTGTTTTGCTGGAGAAGCATTCTTTTCACAGTATTGTTTCTAGTTTTAGCTAGTAGATATCTTTCTTGGTGGCTACAGAGAATTTAGGACAAGGATTTGAGTATTAATTTAAACCTTAAAAGGAAACATAAACTGCAAATTTTTTTTAAAAAAAAAAAACACATGCAGATCACCAACAAAATACAGCACATACGGACAAAATAGAAATCAACATTCAGCTGATATAAATCTCCCTTTTCATTTTACAAGAACAATAGCAAGCCCCAAAAAATTAGCAAACAATCACCCCAACAAAGAAAAAATAAAGACAAGAAAAAAGAAAATTTGTTAGAATAAAATTCCTTAAATTAATGGAGAGGACATTTCAAAAATAAATAAAAGGCCTCAATTGATAAAATGCAGGAAGACGATCACATAAGATTAAGAAGCAAAATCACTCACACTTCCAGATCTCATTTGACAGATTCCCTGATGAAGCCGAATAAACGCGCCATCTACTCCCATTGATCACAATGCTACAAAAGTAAGGACTTTTATTTGTATGGAAAGAAACCTCTACCAGTCCAAATCAAAACAACATCAATGATAACAGTCCAAGTGATCGCATTGAATGAGCCCTTTGTTTTTACAGAGAAACAGAGAAGTGGAGAAAAGAAGGTAAATGAAGGCGGAGCAAAAGAAGAAAAGAGGAAGATGGTAACTTGTGCTGTCCTGCAAAAGAAGCAGCAGTCCTAGGGCACCACCTTTTCTCTTCCAACAGGCCAGCTTCAAGCATCAGCAGTAGAAGGGACTCTCTTCTTGAGCTGTCATTCAGGACAAGCCCCAAACGGAGTGAGCCCCATTTGTGGTTCGGGGTCTCTGAAGCCTAATCGCCATTGGCGACAAAAAAAACCACAGAAATGAGAAAAAAAAAGAAGAAAGATGGAATCTTTTTGGATCTCCACCTCCTCCCCTTTTAATGGCTTTACAGTTCCAAGCCCGGAGAAATTTTTACAGCTTCCGCTCACTGTCTCTGTGACGCCTGATGAGCAGTTATAGTTAAGAAATCCGTCAAAGGAAGCATTGAAGAGCATGTGGCCCTTTGGATACCCTTCAGCTATGGCAAGAAAGGACAGAATAACCCTTCCTTTCCAAAGTTAAAGGCTGCCGCTTGAATTCCTGGTAAGTATTTCTCTAATTAGATCAGAGAAAACGGCCGTTTTAATTTTTGACTCATGCGAACCATTTGAAATTAGAAAATGGCAATTGGCAGGAAATTTAATTTGGGGGATAATAATAACTTTCCAAATAAATTTGTATTTAAAACAAGGTTACATTTCTTAATCATATAACTGACAAATTTACTAAATTTTAATTTTTTTTTTTTAAGTTTCTATTATGAAAATATTTTCTAACGTATAACCATATCAAGATAGGGATCTCATTTGTTTGCTTGCAAAATATATTATAATTGACTAAAAATTTTATATTTTATTGAAAAATTTTATATATTCTAAAATCATGTGGATATGTATGTATGTGTAGGGGTGTAAACGAACCGAACATGAATGAACAGAGCTTGTGTTTGTGTTCGGTTCGTTTGAAATTTAATTTATTTGAAATAAGCTCGTGTTCGAAATTGTTCGTGAAGTCATTGTTCGTCTTCGTTTCTTAACGAACGAGCCAAACACGAAACTTGCTTACGAACAATACAGTCGATCAGATATCTCTAATATTAATATATATAAATAATATATTATATTAATTGTATAACTTATATTATATAAATATATAATCTATATTAGTATATTACTAATAAAGTGTATTAATTTATTATATATTATAATTTATAAAATTTAATTTTTTAAAATATCATAAATTTTTTATATATAATTATTTTAAATTATTTTACATTTCTAACAATAACGTTTAGAACACGAACGAACACATCACTTTTGTGTTTGGTTCGTTTAACTAGCCGAACGAAAAAAAATTATTCGTATTCGTCTCGTTTTCTTATCGAACGAATCGAACACAAACTCCTTGACGAACCGAACACCAAATGTTCACGAACAACGAGTTTTTTTTACAGCCCTACGTATGTGTCCATGTATATTTTATTATGGCTATATTTAAGAAAATATAATGTATATAGTTAATATATTTTGCTAGAGAAAAAATAATTATATATCATCAATAAGGTTTTTAGTAATTAAATTTTACATCGATCTATTTAATTAGAATTTTATCCAGTCAACGAGAAGAACAAAAAAGAAAATATAAATATTTGCAATTTCAAATATTCCTTTTTTATGCTAAATGTTAAATATAAAAATATATGATTTTCCTCAGCATTTGATCTACAAATTGATAATGAATAAGCATGCTATGAGACACTTGATTTCTCTAATTATCCAGTTCTCAATCAAATGCTGAAGAAAATCCATTATGTAGAATTAGAATGTTGTATATTATGTATATTAGTCTAAATTTTATATTGGTCCTCATAAACTACACATTTGATGGATATCAAAATTACTTCAATATTTATTGTAGATCGCTATTTCACGAATGGCTTGACGCTATTTATTTATAAATTTTACTTTGAATAAATCATTAAATAGGACTTATAGAGAAGTCATCAATGATGAAATTAGATCATGTATCATTTAAGGTCTGTTTAGGGCAGCTACAGCTTATTAATAATCTGCTGATAAGTTGATTAAAAATAATATGCTTATAATCTAGGTGTGGTGGCTATTACATAATTTTATCTTTTTGAAAAGTTTAGACCATAGTGGAAAGTCATCACCGCACCTAGATAGATGCGGTGTGAAAAAGCTGTTTTCTGCGTTTTGAAAAAACATAAGCTGCCAAAATGCAGTTTACCCAAGCAAGTCATGTGCCTTTTCAAAACGCCACTGCACCAAATAAGCTGTCCCAAATGGACCCTTAATATTATATATTAGGTTAAAAAATTTATCATCCAAAGCTTTGATGCATGATTATAATTTTATATCCACTCATATTTTTAATAATATCAATTTATATATGATACTTAAGTGTATATCAATTTCATACCTATGTTAAATAATTTAAATAATAGTTAACTACTAATCCTTTTAATTATTATTAACATTTTTAATGATTGTATGTGAACATCAGAATTTATTTTCTTCTATTTAATTCCAATTTTCTTGAAACCCTCATCTTATCCTTTTGACATCAAAATTATTGAAGCCCTCATCATCTTCACCCTTCTGCATCCATTTTCCTATAGCATTGTCTTCTCCCCATCTACAACTAATTTTCAAAATCATTATGAAACACTCATCTTCTTTTACCTACCACACCTAAACTAAATTTATCATGCATTTTGTCTTAAAGTTTCTTAAATTTATAGTTGAATTTTGCAGATCATTCTAAAATAAGACGTAAGACGTCTTGAATATAATGTTTTCGATATAAACAACCCACCAACTTCTTCATAATTTAAGAGAGAGAGCGAGATATATATTTCAAATATGAATCTTCAATAATTTGGGGACCCAAGATGCTCTTTCTAGAGAAGTGAAATTATTAGAATTTAGTATCATTATAAAGTTGATATATTAATAAATAAATTTTTTTGTGTATTAAAAAAACGAATTAGATGCATGAAAATGTCTTATAAAAGTATTGATAAATAAATTTTAATCGTTTGAAATTAATGATACTTATCAAATTATAAATAAATTTTATTTTTAAAGCATAGCAAATCAAGACAGGTTATACTAAAAATTTAATTTGAGCTTTTTAAAATTGATGCTCATCAAATCCAATTTTTTTTATAGACTATAAAATTTTTAATATAAGTCAAATATTGGAAAATACAATAACTTATAGCCCTTTGGATTCATTCTTCGTCTTTCCTTGTCCTTTTGTGTTGCTAATGGTGATTTGGCTTTAGAGATCTTGAACTGCAAATGGGAGGTCATGTCTTGAACGACAGGTCAAAAAGAGAATGAATCCCTTCTACCACTGATGCTTAAAGTTAGCCTATTGGAAGGCAAAAGGCAGAGCCTTGGGGCTCTACTTCTTTCATAGAAGAACACAAATTAAGATCATATATATATTATCTTCTTCATTTACTCTTCTTTCTTTTATCTTCGTCTCTCTTTTCTCTCAAAAACAAGACTTACTTAATATGGATACTTCGACTATTTTCCTTGATAGTTTGTTTGATTGAGATTGGTAAATGTTACTGAACGTTGGAAGTGTTGATTTATTTTTCTATACGAAGAAAAACATTTCAAAATGTCGTGATTTAGTAGTATTATTTTTTTTTTTCTTAGAAGGGTGGTGCTCAGTTCTTAGTGTTTTATAGAAAATGGTTGACTATTAGTTTTATTCTCATCAACTAACTCACGTTGTCCGAAAATGGTGGCATTATAATGTGATCTATGATGAGTTATCGAGATTTCCTTTGTGAGTTTGTTATGCAGCATTGCAAGATTTGTTGTAATTTATGGTGTTCTTGTTACCTATGCAGAATTGTTATTTTCACAAAAGTTCATGCATTGTGTGTGTGTGTGTTTTTCCTTTTGTTGTCTAATAACTTTTTATCAAATCATTTGGACAAGTTTGATCATATCGTCCCAAAGGTATAAACCATTGATACTCCACCAACAAATTTTTTTCATCCGATGCTTGATATAAAATTCGGTGCAATCTTTTGAATAAAAAATATTCAAATCTTAACAAAAAAGACATCCAAAGCTCTGATTTCAGCAAACTTATATTCAAACTGACCGGCTCGAAGAGACGGACCTAATGATATAAAAACTAGTCCAATCCGAGTTAAATCAAGCCGAGATCAAGTCATTAAACCATTCTTAGAAGATTTCCGGACACATTTAGAAGGTCAAACAAATGCCGACAATAGCAAACCCATACTTGAACCGAGCGTCTCGACAAGACGAATCCAACGAGCCCAAGATCACTCAATTTCGACATCGTTAAGGCCATCAAATGCACTTTAAACGTCATCTAATCAAGGGAAGCCCTATAGACCATCCAATTAAAATGATTGTATTAATTGTACCAAAAATACTATAATATAGACCCCCAACCCTCACATGAAGAAGAAGGCGGAGAGAAAGCCAGAGGCCTTGAGGAGAAGCTGTAGCTCAACATCACTGTCGACCGTCATCAACCACCGCCGAACGCCATCGACCACTGCCGACCGCCGTCAATCACCGTCGGCCGTCGTTGACCACAGGCGACCGTCGTTGACCACCGCCGACCGTCATCGACCAACGCCGTCCTCCGTCGATCAGTGCTTATCGTCGCCCACCACCGCTAACCACCATCATCTATCACCACCAACTAGACGCTGTTAATCGAAACTGTAAACTGAACAATATAATCACCATTTCCCGTCAGTGGGACAATATATTTCTGTAATCATCAATCAATAGTGGATTTTTGCAACTGGGTCAGGCCCCGTGGTTTTTCCCTTTACGGGTTTTCCACGTAAAAACTTCTGGAGTCGTCATCGCTTATTTCTTTTTCATCTGTGTGTGTGTTGAATTCTCGTACAATGCTAAGACGATAATAAGTTACTCTACCGCTACGAATTTTCTAGCAAGCATCAACCATTTATATAAAAATTGGGTCTTGCTTAAATGCAAGGATTAGATAATGCAATATCTGTTACCATGCAAATTTTTGCTTATCTAAGAATAATTTTGTTGTATAGTTGCATTAGTAAGTTTGGTAAGTTGCAAAACATTCTATGTTTAGTTCTTTACCTAATTTTCTAATTTGAAAAAAAATAAAGCGTTATAGTACCACAAAAAAGGGGATAATATTCTCTTAAGAAAAGCAATTATTTTAAAGTTGCCTAAATTGTAGGTTTTGAGCTTCAATAATATTTGAATTGAATTTCATTTTGTTGCTTCATGTTGTAAAACCCATAAAAGATATATTTTTATATTAGACTATTTCACACTTGATTGAATCAGCAAATATGTTCTTTATCTTTTTTTTATATTTATCTTTGAATCATCTTCTTAAAACATTTTATAGCTTGTAGCAAATAATTTTCAATAAACATAAATAAATTATAAACAAATTCATTCGAGAACCCTTATGATTGGCCTATTATTGACCCCTTACCTTTATATGGAAGAGGTCGAGAGCTGTCAAATCTAAAGCATCAAAGCATTATTCATGGTTACAATATAATATGCATAATAAATAATAGTTAGTTAACCATAAAATAATATATATATTATATAAATACCATTGTTGTACGCCAAAAAATTCATGGTAGTATAGTGATGAATTTAATGTCTCAACGTTACATAAAGATCTAACATACAGACATACAATATAAAAGTAATAAAAGAATACATTAAGATCTTTTGCTTGGAAAAATTATTCACCGAAAAGAATTTTTAGTGTCTAAGCCAGTCAAAGTAATCCGCAATTTGATTGTAATTACATAGGTTCATTCTTCTTTTGAATTAAATAAGATGAAATTATAATGTTGATAATCACAGATATGCAATAGTGGTTTAACTATAATAGTCATAATTGGCTACAACATATGTAATTCTAGATGATGATAGAAATAGTGGGTCATAAAGGTTGTAGTTCTTTGCTTCAAAGGTAGTAGCTTACCATAAAGACTATAGTTGGTGGTTGTAAGAGCGTCAATACTGAGGTCATGGTTGGAAGTGGTAGTTGTAGTTGGTCGCATGGGTTGTAATTGGTCACATATGTCATAATTGGTAACTATAATAATGTTAGTTGGCCACAGAGGTTATAGTTGGAAGTTGTAATAGTAGTTAGCCACATAAGTTGTAGTTGGTCACATAAGTTGTAGTTGGTAATTACAATAGCGTCAGTTATTCACAAATATCATAGTTTGTCACATAGGTTATAATTGGCAGTTATAATAGCATCAGTTGGCCACAGACGTCCTAGTTGGAGGTTGCAACTATTTTATCGGGTTTACTATTTTACAACAAAGACCACTTATTAGTACACAACGTAAGGAAAAACTTCAAAAGTCTGAAGAAAGTCATTGTATTTTGAATATGACAGCCATAAACAGTTATATAGGAAGTTATCATCGGATTTTCAATCTGATGTTATTTAATATACTGTATTTGAGATAAATTGCTATACAGTAGTGTTTGATGGAGGTCAGCTGCTGCAGAGGCCATAAGTTTCACCAATTCTTCAATAAATAATATCACTAGAATTTGAATGCTTCTCCTTTTCCTCCAAGCTAAGAGATCTAGTATATTTATAGCCTCAGTGAAGGGACATTTTAGTAATTTAGTGAATAACTTTCATGACCATCTGATCAGATGACTCATATTGATCCCCTTGGTTGTAGAAAATATTTTAATGATTTAAGGGTCATATTGATCTCCAAATTAAGATAGCTTAGGCTCGTTGAATTTCTCTCTTTGAGACATTAAGTATGTCAAATTTAGAGTTTATTTGATCATTAAATTAACTATCAAAAGCCTCTAATTGTACTTTAATGGCTTTGATATGGACTTGATCGGACTCATATTGAATATATTTTTGGTATTATCAGGTTTGTTTTATTAAGACGTTCAATTTGTTTATAAACTTGTTGAAATCAAAACATTATATGATCTTTACTTTGAATTCAAAATACATCTTGTTAAAAAATGCCTTAAGATCTTTGCAAAATAATAAACTTTCGTTGATGATGTATCAGTTGCTCCTTATTTTTGGAGATGTTGTTTCTCTCTCATCTAAAAATAAATATTCTAGAAATTTATACTTTAGGGTATATTAAGTCGTTCTGGGTATTTTTAAAAAGTTAAATCTAGTTGACATTGCCATGGTTGTCAGTGATCGGAAAATTATGGTCTAAAGATGATGAGACAACCAAGCAATGTTACTCTAGTGACGATAGTGATCATGGGGAAGTGGTAGGTATGTGGAAGCATAATCATACATAAGCGAGTCATATGTGCGTTCTTTAAAAAAAAAGAGAACAATTATGTATTGAGGATATAATGAGGTTTATAGGCAAGCATGAAAACAAGCAAGGACATAATGGTGTGCATAGAAATAAGTTGATGTGCATGCATGTGTAATTGGGTTCGCGTGTGGTGCAACTCGGCTTGCGCGTGTGTGTGTTTAGAACCATATGCATGTGTTGTGGCTGCGGTGGGTGGCGGCTCGAAGTAGGTTAGGTCACATTGTACATAGTGCTGACGGACACATGAGCGGTGGTTGGTTGTGCTTGTTCGAGTCAGGTTATGCTAAAATGTGGCATGCTGGTGAATCTGCGAGGTGAAAGACATGGATCGGCAGGCCGCAAGCCACTCCTTCTTGAAGAAGAGTGCAACTGTGTGTTTATTGAGGTAAAGTTTTTGGAAATTTTTGCCTTTTGCATCAATATTCAAAATTTTGGCTTATAAATATGCCCTTTTAGGGGGTGAGAAGCCACCCCACTCCTATGTAGGTTTTGTCTCTTAAGCTCGTATTGTCCAACCTCTAGGGTGGTGCTATCTAATATTTTGGTTTGTGTTGCCCCAACTTCTGACATATTGTTACCCAACTCTTGAGCTATTGTGGCCCAACTTATGGGTCATTATTGCCCAACTTCTTGCTCATTTTTGCCCAACCTGTGAGTTGTTATTGCCTCACCTTTATGGTAGCTATTGTCCAACTTTTGGGCTATTATTGCTTCCATCTTCTGGGCTATTATTACCCAACTTCTAGGCTATCGCTGGCCAATTTACGGGTCGCCAAACTTTTGTGCTTAATAATAGACCTTCTGGAAATCTTCCTAGCAATGTTGAGATCAACTAAAAGATCAAAACAATGAGCAAATTAAGGCTATTCAATTAAGGAGTGGAAAAGAATTGGAAACAAGAGTACAAAAAGAAGTTGAAGTTGAGAGAGAGGAAGTGGACATTGAAAAAGGTTCTAATAAGATATATCCAGACTTAGAATATTCGATTGAACCAATGAAGATTACTATTGAAAAATCACCTCCTCTGTTTCCTCAAAGACTAAAAAAATAGAAAAAGGATAAAAATTGTGCAAAGTTTTTTGAAATACTTAAAAAATTAAGGATTAATATTTCCTTTGTTGAAGCATTAGAGTAGATGTTTTATTATGCAAAGTTTATGAAGGATATTCTTAAAAAGAAAATAAAGTTCATAGACCACGAGACTATTGCACTTAGCGATGAGTGTAGTGCAATTATTCAAAAGAAGCTTCTTGAAAAACTTAAAGACCCTGGTAGTTTCACTATCCTGTGTGCTATAGGTGAGAAATTTTTTTGTAAGAGCTTTATATGATATGGGAGCTAGTATTAATCTTATGTCATAGTGTTTAATATTACCCAAACACTATCAGAAATAGGATATATAATTCCAGCATCTAACTACTTTAAAATCTCTTTTTTAACCACTTCTTTCATTATTAGCGGATCAACTCTAGGCTTGTGTTATTCATTCAACAAAATTTTGTGCATACAAATCGATGTACTAATTCCTTTAATTTCAGCTATGAACCAACCAAAGCCTTTCTGTATCTTTTTAAGGTGTCCATTAATTTTTGTTTTTGATATTCATTTAAATCTGAAGATATAATGACTGGTAAAGTAGATGATTCTCCTAAAAACATATACTTTAAATGATTAGAGAGAATTTTCAGCTTAAGTTCAGGAGGTTTAATGATAGATGAAATTTAACATTTATCTTCATTTTTCATAGTATCCAATCTTTCAAATATTTCCTAAACAAATTCTAACTTTTCATTCTTCATATCATCCAAATCATCTTACTCTCATCCTCACATTCCAAATTTTCTTCAAATACTTTTTTAAAATGATCTTCTTTCAAATAATCACAGATTTCCATTCGAAAGCACTCATCATTTTTTTCAGTTGAAGGGTATTTCGTATATTTCAAAATATTGAAAGTTATCTCTTGGTCATTAACTCTCATAGTTAATTCTCCTTTTTGAACATCGATCATAGCTCTCCCAGTAGCAAGGAATGGTCTTCCTAAAATAATTGAAATTTCTTTCTCTTCCTTCATATCTAATATAATAAAGTCCACATGAAAGATAAATTTATCCACCTTTACTAATACATCTTCCACAACTCCTTTAGGATAAGTGATAGAACGATCAGCCAATTGAAGAGTCACAGATGTAAGTGAAATTTCTCATATTCCCAATCTTTTGAAAGTTGATAAAGGCATAAGATTAATACTAGCTCCAAGATCACATAAAACTCTTCCGAAAAATTTCTCACCTATAACACAAGGCACAGTGAAACTACCTGGGTCTTTAAGTTTTTAAGGAAGCTTCTCATGAATAATTGCACTACACTCACCGCTAAGTGCAACAGACTCATGGTCTTTGAACTTTCTTTTCTTTTTAAGAATATCCTTCATAAAATTTGCATAATCAGGCATCTGCTCTAATGCTTCAACAAAGGGAATATTAATCGTTAATTTCTTAAGAATTTCCAAAAACTTTACAAATTTATTATCCTTGTTCTGTTTCTTTAGTCTTTAAGGAAAAGGAGGAGGTGGTTTTTCAACAGTTATCTTCATTGGTTCTAGTGGATATTCATCTGGATATATCTTATTAGAACCTTTCTCAATGTTCACTTCCTCTCTTTCAACTTCAACTTCTTTTTGAACTCTTGGTTCCAATTCTTTTCCACTCCATTGGCTGATGGTGGAGCTCCTGTAGAAGATGAAGATTGGTAATTTGTGTACTTTTATTTTTATTTTTCATTGAACTTAGTGATGTATTTGTGCTTTGTCTTTGTGATGTACCTGAGACTCCTTATGATTTGTATCTGAGATGTTATATGTGTGTTGGATGTACTTGTAGTAGATTTTGTTGTTGATTTGTGATGTATGTGATGTGATAGTAAAGTTTTTATCTGTTTGGACTGCTAGTTTAATTTATAATAGTAACAGTTAGATGTTAATGTTATGTGCACTATTTAATGTGTTTAAACTTCTTTATAAACTTCTAACCCATATTTGGTATAGAAATGCTTCTTAATTATTTCAGGTCTATTGTTCTACTTTATGAAGAAAAACCTGCTTAAACTCAAAGGTATGAAAAGCCCAGCATATTGAGCTATGAGTATATTTAGATCTTTTCTTTCTTCCATGTTAAATATATTAAAAAATCTAAGTTTGGGGGAAGGGAAAGAATTAACTGTTAATTGTTCTCATTTAAAATTATTTTCAAAAATTAGTAACAAGATTTCCTGTAATAGAACTCAATTTCAGTTAACTGTATTTTGATTTTATTTAAGTATTTTATAAAATTGAAAGAAAGTATTTGGTAATGAAAAGTAATTTTGTAATGTAAGATATTTGGTATAAAAGTATATGACTATAGTCAACTATTCAAAGTAAGAAAAACTGTATGTTTTAAATATTAAGAATCTTAAAATTTTTTGTGATATGAAAGGATTGACACTCTATGATGAATCATTAATAAGCTAAAGAAATGCTTATAAGGTAAATGAATGTGGTAAGTTTCAAATTTGGAGTGAAAAGGGTGAAGTTCAAAATCATTAAGGACGACTATCAAGATACAGTTATCCTCGCTGAAATGAAACAAAAAAAAAGAAAAGAAAAGAAAGAAAAAATAAAAAATAAAAGAAAAAGAGAAGTGAGGAGAAGCTTGAGGAGATGCCTAATCAAAAATTGGCTTCACTTGTACCTACCTAAAGGTAAAAAAGTAATTACTTTCCTGAACTTATATGTATGGATTAACATCTTTACTAGTAGTGTTCTCATAAACTTCTTTTCATGTAATCCTTTTAAGTTCCTTAATAGGATAATCTATAATCATTTTTGAAATGAATAGAAAGCTAGAACTCTTAGACTTGATTACTAGATATTCTTACACCTGCAGAATTTACTTGAATTATTCAAAGATCTTTCTAAAAATTTTACTATAGTACTTATCTAATCAAAATTATGGTATTCTAGAAAGAAGTTCATTGCAGTGGATCAAAATTTTATGTGTTAACTAGAATTACTTGAGGATAAGTAATAGTTAAGTTTGGGGGATCTTGATCTACTAAAATTTTGATAGCTTTTTACTATTCATTTCAAACCTGTTTTTGATGATATTGCACTTTAAAGGAATGTGTTTTTGATGATTTTATGCATGTACAAAGATTTTAAGCATTTGGAGCAAAAGGAAGCAAAAAGGAGCAAATTTGGAGCAAAAAAGGCAAAAGTGCATTTTATTGAACTAGCGCCGAACAACGCGAGTTTTAAGAGTGTTACGACGTTTTGGCGAAATAATGAGTCGAATGATGCTCCTACCAGCGTCGGACAATGCCCTATCCCGATTTTGAACTAGATTCAATGTATTTGGCCAGATTTTGAAAGGTTGCTTGAGGAAACTCTTGGGAATTCAGTTTTGGCCGAATTTAAACACTTTTAGAGCCAAATTTCAAAGGGGGGAAGAAAGGAAGAGAAGGTTTTAAAGTTTATAGAGAGTTTTCTTTCCATTTTGTGTAGGAAGTTAGGGTTGTGTTTTCTCTTCTAAGGAGTGTGAGGGGAGAGGGAAAGTGAGAGATTTCTTCTTCCTTACTATTCTAAAGAGAGAATTGTGTGTTGTTGTGAAGAAAGAAGATGAGTCAAAGAAATTCTTTGAGATTTGCTTGGGGAAGAGTTTGAGATAAGTAGTCTTTACTTTACTTTGTTTGTATGACATTGTTTTTATATATAAAATTCATTTTTTGTCATCTTTTCCTCATGAGTCTTGAGTAGATTTCTTTGTATTTCTCCTTTTCATATGATGTGTTGATGTTGTGAAATTAAAATGATGTGTCGATTTATTATAGAGAATTTGTGATGACCTTTTCACTTAGTACTTCATTTACTTTTTGATCTGGTCAATTGAATTGTTAAAACTTGTTGGGAAACATATGTTCTGAAAGGATTATGAGTTCCACAACAAAAGTGAAGTTCACATTCAAATTCCATGGATGGTGAAGTTCATGGGAATTGAGTGCAAATAAATAGAGAAATATACTTTGATGGGCGTAGAATTGGAGATTTCAGAGTGACAAGCTGAAATCCTCAATTTGGTCCTCATGTTTAGAAACTGAAGAGAGAGTTAGCCTTCAGGTGAAGGGAAGTGGGAGCTATGGAGTGAGAGCCAATATCCTCCTAGCCTAACCACAGAATTGGGGACTGAACTTAGGATTAACCAATGTTCTTATACGCTGAAATATGGGTAAAGAATAGGAATGCTCCTATTTGACACAATACATTTGCATCACTGATATATGTCACAATAATCATCACATTATGAATAGAAAGCAGGAAGACTCTTTCTTGCAACTGAACTTTGTTCTAAATTTAATCTTGTGTTAGTTTAACTTGCTAGAATTTAGAACGTGTTTTGGTAGATATAGTAATTGAACCTGTTTGTCTTTACTTTAAGAATTAAACCACTTGCAATTATGTTGTGATTCAATAAGAGATTTCTATGTTGTGCCATAAAATTAAAGCCTCCCTGTGGGATTGATATTTCAGGACTCCATTAGAGTCATGTATTACTTGAGTGATACGTATACTAGCGTTAATTGTGTGACTCATTATCATTTAAATCAATATATAAATCTAAATTTGAGTTCATTAATTTTTACAAATTAAAAAAGTCGCACCAACGCTCTAAAGCCACGAAACTCGTCGAGTGCAAAATGTGTGTATTTGTGTCACTTTCCATTTTTCACAAGGTTGTCATTTGCATTTTGCATGATATTTAAATCGCTTTTTGACGTCTGTCGTGATCATTCATACCTCGCTCGAGCGATCATGCTGTGTTAGATCTTTTTTACATGATTGTATGAGCATTGCCTTCGTGTTTTGATAGCAAATTAGACTCGTTAGGTGAGCGCTCATTGTTGGTCGCGGACTCGCGATGCTTTAACACATTGCTTGCTGAGAAAATCTTAGTGAGTAATTTGAGTTATTGCATCGGGATCAAAATACATATAACTGTGCTAAGGTTTTGAGAGCATTATCATATGTCACATTACATACTACAGACCCACATTTAATGCTTCTAATTTTAAAATAAAAAATATATTACATTTTAATTATTTATGATATCAGCATTATTTTAAAATTATGCAATTAGATAAACTAGGTCATATATGAGGCCTACCCTTTTAAAACTCTCCTTCGGTGGCACACATTAGGCCCCTTTGATGTTTAGGACGAAGCTGGTGTCGACGAATCCGTCAGAGTCATATGGTAGCCTTCAACCTTGCACTGCATATGCACTTAGATGTTGTGACTAGGACATTATTCAATCGATAGCGTGATAAACTAGGACTAGGATGCTTGAATAGTCTTTATGATGTCATGGCTATTGTTCTCTGCTGATTTTACCCTAGCCACACAACCTTTTGACTGTTGTCTTTGTGTGTTTACTGGGTGTAGACTTGCGCATTAGTATATTAAGATGATTTTTCTTCCAGGGGACCTTATATAAAAATAGATAAAAAGGAAGGAGCAAGTTATGATTTAAAGGCTAATACTTCCTACAGGAGCTCTAAGCTCTCCTCCCACCAGACATAGCTCATTATGCATTGCATGTAAATAACCTGTGCTAATCTTTTGTGTTCCGGGACTTTTACATGTATTTTTGTTTTAATTCCTTAGGAAATATATATCGGAAATAAGATAGAGGAATGGTTGAATGGGTTCTGAGGCATTTGATACACTGAATCATGTAACGAGGGCTAGGAGAAGCTTGCTCGTGTCTTGTACCATAAGTAAAATTTTTGTTGTTGTATAGAATTAGGAACATACATGTATGTGCGGAGTTCGATCGATTTTTTAGCTTTATGGAATATGTTTTCGACCCAGTAGCACCCTAACTCTTATTATTTGTATTTGGCTTAATTTACAATTGCGTAGCGTGCTTGTCATTTGCTTTTTCTTGATTGCGGTTTGTTCAGGCTCATAAGAAAATGCATTTTATACTCGTTAAGGACCCAAAAATACACTTTAAGAAATTCTAATAATAAAAAAAATATCAAGAAAAACTAAAATTTAGGATTAAGTTATCCTAACTTTAAAATGAGTAAATTTCTTTATGAATTTACTTTCCTGTTTGTCCTTCAGGACTACTTTAAAATGGGTTGCATTACATAAACAAATCCCAAGTCATCCCTAATAGGGCCTCCACATCTAAATTTAATTGCAAATAACTGCATCCTTCTGCATGTTCCGAGGAGGAGCCCTCGTGCTCCTTCAATCAACTAAGCCAAGCATAAAATTTCTACCTAGGAGATTATCTAGCACGACTATGGCGTTAGAGGCTCCCGGGTATAAGTCCTTTGTGGGAGTGTTTTGGCTTTGTAGCTGAACCTCCTTTCCTCATCCATTCTAGTGCAATCTTCATCATTTAATTGACATACATAAGTCCCACTTTCACCTAATCCAACCCTTAGAGATTCATAGGAATTAAAGATTTCTTTCCACTGACCTTAGGGCTATCTGGTCTCCCTTGGACGTCGCAATTCATGGATTGCTGACAAGTCCCTGGTTGGGTTGGGTTGACTACCATCATGACCGGGTAGACTTAAGGTCTCTAAAGCTTGATTTGACAGATCTATGGTATCTTGACCTAACTACCTCAACCTTCTTAAGAATTCCTCCCCTTCCTATTAACACCTCTTTTGAGTCATATCATCCTTTTGAAACTATCATTTATTTAGTCTCATGGGCCCTGCATGCTTAGGCGTCAACGTCTGTATTGGATATGGTGATTCACCCCTACTTTATGGCCAGGTATATGTGGTGAAAGCTTCGGGATTCTCCCTTTGAGATGATAAAAATCTTTGGATTTCGTAAATAATGGGATATCATAAATATTGTAAGCAAGACATTTTTTTTTATCGAGTGTTCTCGGGCATTCACTGAGATGTATTTAACTGGGAGATGCTCTTGACCTAGAGCAATCACAATAACTTGACCATCTAGTTGTGGGTTGCTTTCATAGGGCTTTCTTTGCGGATATGCTTCCAAGACGTTTCAATCTGATCTTGTTTAAGACGTATGTTCTTGAGATATCACGCAGAGGTTACATTATGAAAGTTATCCTCATTCTTTTTTAATTGTTTTCCTATTTTTGTCGCAATTTCTTTCTTTCTGGTTTCTTTTCTATTTGAATCAATTTTGTGATTCAAAAGAGAGATTTATTTGGAAAGAGGATTATACGACGAAGATAAGACAAGTTAGCGACTCTAAAAGTTATAAAAATGAACGAAAACAAGAGGATCTCATTTTGAAACTCCTCCATTTTTCATACATGGTTATTAAAAAGTGCAAAGCAGGTTCTTTCGCCATCAGTGTGATGTGTATCATTGAGAAATGAAATAGAGTCTTGACACCCCATACTTTAAACTAAACTTTTTGAGACTTCGTTTTCCATATAAGGTGTCAAACTGTTGTGTACTAGAAAATTCATAGCAGCCGAGTGATAATTTTAATGTATTAACATTGTACAAAGATCTAATACACACATAGTTAATATTAAAGTAGCATTTAAAAGACACTAAGATTTTTTACATGTAAATACCTTAAAAAAGGAAAAAAAACACGGGGCCTAGCCAGTAAAATTATTTCACTATGTGATTGCAATTGCATAAGTCAAGTTTTCTCCTCAATTAAAGAAGATGAAATTACAATGTTTATAATCACAAATGTATAGTAGTGGTTCAACTATAATAGCTATATTCGAGCTACAACAAATGTAGTTCTTAGTGAAAATAACAATAGTGGGCATAAAGGCCATAGTATTGTTGTAAAAGGACTAGTTTGTCATGATAGTGTACTTGGTGGTTGCAACATTGTCAGTTGACCACATAAGTCATAGTTAGAAATTGTAGTTGTAGTTGGTCACATGGGTTATAGTTTGTCACGTAGGTCATTATTGGTAATTATAATATCATCAATTAGTCATGGAGATCGTAGTTTGAACTTGTAGTAGCAGTTATCCATAAAGGTCGTAGTTTTTCACATAGGATATAGTTGGTAGTCGCAATAACGTTAGTTGGTCATAAAGAGTGTAGTTGGTTACATAATTCATAGTTGATACCTACAATAATATTAGTTGGTCAATGACGTTGTCGTTGGAAGCTACAATGTTGTTCTCAGGTTTACTATTTTACATTAGAGACATCACTTATCGACATATGATGTTACGAGAAAACTTCAGAAGTCTGAAGAAAGTTGTATTTTGAATACGACGATGGTAAGCAGTTGTCGTTATGAGTCATAACTGGATCTTCAATACAACGTTATTTACTGCACCGTATTCAGGATACATTATTACATCGTATTTGAGAAACATCGTTACACAATAAAGTTCATCGACATTAGCGAGCATGGCGCAGCCGATGATGGTCTATGACAGCCAACAGACAATGGTTGATGGTGGTCGACAACTATTGAAGTTAGAAGATATCATCGGGATTTCAATCCACATAACACTGGAATTTGTCTGCTTCTCCTTCCCCCTCCAAGTGAAGAGATATGATTTATTTATAGCTTTTGGAGGACTAATTTATTCATTCGGCGAATGATTTCCATAACTATATGATATTGGACAACCCATCTTGATCCCTTTAGATCATTAGAGATTTATAAAGATTCTAGAGTCTCAATGACCTGAGAATTAAGAGAGCTTAAGCTTGTAAAATTCTTCTCGTCTAGATGCTCGATCTGACTATATGTATGTCAAATATGTAGTTCATTTGATCACTAAATCAACGATCCAAAACCTTCAATTTTGCTTTAATGGTTTGTTCTGGACTTCATTGAACTCGGATTGAACCAATTTTAATATCATCGTATTTGTCTCATCGAGACGGTCAGTTGGAAAATAAACTTACTGAAACCAGGGCCCTGGATAATCATTAATTTGAATCTTAAAAGATATCTTATAATTTATGCAGGGTAATAAAAAGTTAATATTGACGTATCACAAAATAGTTTGGATAACTAACGAAATCGAATCTTTTCAATTACTTCAACTCCTAGTTTAGCAGTTATAATTTTTTTTTTTCTAAGAGATAACGGGACCATAGATGGCCAAGGAAGTGTTTGGTGGGATTGGTTTAGGAACAACACTGATCTATATTCACTCAAATCTTGTAAAATTGGACTCAATTATTGATCTATATTCAGTCTTACATTAAAAGACACCTTTTTCTTCCATTCATTTGCCTTATTTATTTTAGTTACATGTCACATAATAGTACTCAGGAAAATCATTAATTTCTAGTAGGCTATCCCCCGAGAAAAATATATTTTTGCTGGTAAAATTATTTTCCGTTTGATTTACGATGGAATTTGACCGGCCAGAATATTTCGATCAAAAAGAAATTGCGATAAACAAAATTTCATCATAACATAATTGCAATCGTAATAAACCACATTAGAGCTATATTCATAATGTCTTAGGAGAATGTAACACTATATTGAGAAATCCATAATAGATAAAATCACAGTAAATATAACACACAAACATTATAAAAAAACAGTATAAGGGTAAATATATAAGAAATATAACTACAATTTAGTGTCCAATAGACTGGACGATAAGCAATAATGCATAAAGGGAAAGAACTAATCTTTTTAGAGTTCGTCGTCCTGTTCCTCATCATCATCCTCCACTATCAACTATTTGCCACTTTGTCTCGCCTCACTTTTTTGTATATGATTTTCTTAATTTATCTAGGAAGCGAATACATTTCAAATTAGCGCCAATTACATACAAACAGATAATTCTTATGTATTTATATATCTAACACCTAAAAATACATATCTAAGTTAATATCACTCAAGTTTTTAACATCACATCAAAAATACTATCATAATTACTTTTTTAAGAGTGAAATAATTTAATGCAAAGGTTTATGACATTAAAATGTGTACCTATGAATAACAAATTTTGGCTGTTAAATATGTAATTATATAAGAATTTTATAGTGCATGTGAATTTCCCTTTAAGTTATTAACAATTAGTTAATCACGAAGCGCATTAGTGTTAATGATAATTGGGTTTTAATTGCCCATTTTAGTCTTTGTAGTCGACATATAGAGACCTTGAAGAGCTTCCCGAGTGATTTTTAGTTTATTTGAACTAGAGTTGAATATTGATAAAATCCTTGGCTCTGTTCGAGTTTGACTCTAGCAAACAAATTGAGTAATTGTGCATTACAGCTGCATCACATTGCACACAACCTAATTGGAGAGCCTTACCAATATGACTCCCACAACATAAACTTCTCACATATATGATTTTCTTCGTCGATTTTGAGAAAGATGGCTACGGAGCTTTTTTTTCGTCCGGAGGCTAATGGCGGCTCGTCAGAGTATATGGCGGCGGGACCCACTTGACACGTGGCGCCTCGTCATTTACCTCCAGACATGTCCGGAGTCCGGTAGCGATGGTTACGTGACAAGATGTTGAAGTTTTTAACCTAAATACTAAAAACATCTCTACCAAATTTAAGCTTATTTTCATTTTTCCCCAAGATAATCAAAACCCTAAACCTTGAAATTTAATGGACAAAATCTTTTAAAAATATTAGTGCAAGATCTATAACCAATTCTGTCTTATATCTGAGGAATAAACTGAGTAGAATGATGGTTATTCAAGCAAGCGAGGCTAGTGGATGTCGTCGGCTAAGAGAGAGGGAACACTTGAGCAAAGAAAGAAATGAGGGTTTTGATTCACCGTTTGAATTTAAAAAAGAGAATCAGTGGAAAACCGACGAGCAAATCAGCCATAAATATTTTTCTAGTCAAATTTCATGTGACAATTTAGTCAAAGACAAGTTACCGATAAACTGACTAAAAATATGCCTATTCTCAGTCGGGATAGTTAACTATGCCAGTCGGAATCAAGTTAATGAAAAAATTAGCCAACAATCAGTTAGTTTTTCATTTGAAACTTTTCTAACAGTGATTCAAACATAGATTCAATAAATAATTAACCGGCGAAAAATATTCCGACTGAGAGGATAAGGGATGAAGAAGGGACGACTGATCATCCATAGGGGAGTGGACTTTTGAAGACCTTTGCTTATAATTCACTTTGGATTCATATCTTTTGAAATCCTCTTATAAGAATCATCCATTTATTCAGTAGTTTTTACATATGAAGGAAAGGAAAAACAAAGGAAAGAAATTAAAGTGACTCATAAATAAAAGAATTCATTAAAATAAGGCACTGTATTTACAAAATAAAATAAATTAAACAGTATTTGATATATATTTTAAATCATTTGTTGGATGTTAAAACTTTATATTTTATGTTTATCGTACAATGCATCATCCCATTGACCTGCATTGCATGGTAATTTTAATATTGATCTCATTACAACTGAATGTTGATCTGTGCTGGCAACTCATCATCAAACTTGCCCACGAGCCTTTTAGGATGGTTTCATGTCAATTGTGTGATCATTATCAAACTTTATAATCTTTGTTTGAGTTTGATGTATATTATTTATATGATCATGACGATTGATCATATTGGTTCAACGTTGTGCTCAAATTTGTATTTCGTGAGTTACATCGAATTCATCATGTTTGAGAGATTAGGTGATGAGTGCGATGATGATACATCGAACCTTTTATTTGGATATGTGCACACAAATTTTTATTTGCATAAAATTTTTTTATTGAAGAATTATTTCATAAAATGGACAGCATTAGCATGCACAATTATATTTAGATTATTGAGTTAATTCAAATGAGCCCATTCACATTTCGATTTGGCTTTATTTGACGGGCTCAGAATATAAGATAGTTATTATTATGTGAATAATTTTAAATATATATATATAGATATGTTAACTATATATATTGATATTTATCACTATTGATACGATAGAAGAATCTTCCTCCGTTTTATTAATTACACTGAATAATTAAAATTTATTTTGAAATAACTTAAAGTTAAAAAAAGTAAATAAGCGGAATTTTTTCCTTGGCCATGCACTAACAATTCTTTTCTATTTTGGGGAAAATTATTTTGTACAAAAAACGTACGCAGCACTGAGTACGTTTTCTACAAAATAACATACGAATAACCTCTGAAGTTGTGTATTTCGAGATTATTAGGAGGTTATTACAACATTATTTCCAAAAATCTCCCAATAACCTCCTAATAACCCCCCAATAACCTTTGCGGTTTCACTTTGGGAATTTGTGAGGCTATTGTGAGGTTATTGGGGCATTAACTCAAATAACACGGTAATAACTTCCCAATACCTTCCAATAATCTTTGTGGTTCTATTTTGATGTTATTCATAGGATTATCACGGGTTATTCACTAGTTATTTGCGGACAATGTACGCAGCACTGTGTATGTTATCCATGTGAAATAATTTTTCCTATTTTAGCTGGACGCAAAGTTGAAATTTTTTTTTCCTTATTATTTCCTCGTGTTTCACACGGAAAAAAATTGCGTCAGGACAACATACGCAGAGATGCGTATGTAAAATTGTACACGTGAGTTACATGCGAGTTATATGGGGGTTATAACCCTCTTGTACATCTCATATAATTCTCATGTACAAATAAATGAAATAGAAATACGAGTTGCAAGTAAATTACAAACGAGATACAAGAAAATTATAACACTGTTTGTAACCCTTATTACTCACGTCTACCCGCATATATTTTTTTTAAGACGGTCTCTGCGCACGCTCTCTCTGGACCAAAATTTTTTCCGTTTCACTCTTGAACGCTTATTCCATACGGAGAACGCACGCATCCGCACGCATCTCCTCCTAATACCCATCCAGTACCCTCCAATACCCACCAATACTCACCTAATAGCCAATACCCAACATCCATACGCATTCATACCCATCCATACTCATCTATACCCATCCAGTACCCATCACGCATCTCCTCTAATACCCATCCAGTACCCTCCAATACCCACCAATACTCACCTAATAACCAATACCCAACATCCAATACACATCCATACTCATCTATACCCATCCAGTACCCATAAGTACCTAAAAAAATCTGCACCCAACGCTACTAATGGAATAATTTTTCCACAGACACACGGGTCAAAGGAACGCGGGAGTGCTTTGGGGACTCGCTAACGAGCGCTCTCTCTCGCCTAGATTCCGGACAAAACCAGCCCCGGAGACCCTCTCTCTCAAGAGATTGCGCTCAACCGGCCTTCCACCAACCTACCGCTACCTCTCTTCTTCACGCGGGAAAGCACCAGTCACTTTGGGATCCTCACCTTCTCAAGCTAACACGCAGCCACCGGCGAAGCCCCAGGCCGACCTAGTCTGCAGCCTTCTCTTTCCCCGAGCGCCCTCCGATTTTCTCAGTGCGGTGATCCCTTTGCCTCCTGCTATTCTTGGACGCATCTTTTATGAAATTTTGCCATTGTTGGATTCTTAAGGGTGATTGACAAAATGCTTCCTCAACTGTTGTCAACAAGCTGGCCATGCAATAGCTTCCAACGTTTCGAAGAACTGCAAATGTATAATATTTGAAGCTTCTAGGCATTAAATTGGCATTTAGTAAAAAAAGATTTGGTCTGTCTTCACCATTTAAGTACGGCTAAAATGCTTTGGTTCTCATCTTAGTCTTGAAAGAAAGCCTTATGCATTTTATGTGAACGGCTTTCAGATTGTCATATTATCAAATATAAACCATCGAGGCATGCTTGGTTGCTATCATTCTCAACATTTTTTATGCACGTTTTATGACATAATTTCAATTCATGGAAGATTTACATACATACCAATTTAATTCCCATGTATTTTATCTAATACCTAAACAATTTTTACATACATGCCACATTGCCTATGCAGGAAAAGATGTATTTCATTATTTAAAAGTTAAAATAGTGATATTTTTTATGTGATATGAAAGATTTGGGTGGCCTAAATTTAAGAAGTAAGTTTAGGTGTCAGATAATACATACGAATTGGGTTTTTTATGTGTGTAAATGTCCCTAAATTCATTTAAAAGTGTTTTCCGGCTGATTTTGAATGCCCAAAACACCATGCATTGTTCAATGTTCTCTTGCATATAGACGGGTGGTTGGGAATCGCGTTGATCTATTGCGAGCCAATTTTATTTGAATGCATTGATTGGCCTGCTACATGACTTTTGGCGAAGCTTCATGTGACTTTTATATGCCAATACTTGCATGATTTTATCATGCCCATCACATTTTTGACAATGGTGCTATATTGATTTAGGCCCCGTTTGTTTAGGGCGTCGCGGGGCGTCGCGGGGCGTCGCGGGTGCTTCGGCCGAATTTCGTTCGTTTGGATAGAGCGGCGCGGCAGAAGCGGAGACGAAGCGGGTACGACGCGTGCAGCGGCAATAAACCCCGTTCGCGCCTTCCTCACGCGCCGTTTCTCATCCCTACCCCTCGCGCCTCCCTTCGCCCGCCGATATCTCCCGCTTCTCCGTTGCCTTTCTTCTTCCCTATCTACTCGAATCGGCCGATTTCAAGTAAAATTTGAGCAACTTTTGCCGATCTACTTGCAGAACCGGCGTATTTCGAGTATTATGAGCAATTTTCGTCGATCTCCTTCTCTAGCACCTCCCGCTTTCTCGACATATTTTCTTTGTTTCTACTTCGTCCGTATCTCGTGAAATGGCATGAGATGAGTCTCGGCTTTGCGTTTTTCCGTGAAATGGCACGAGATTTTTCTAGATCCGATTGGTATTCGAGTGTTGGCCTTTGCTTAAGCTTCGTCCGTATCCGGTTTGTTTAAGCTTAAGCTTCGTCCGGATCCGATTTTTCCGGATCTTGTTTGTTTAAGCTTAAGTGAAATGGCATGAGTAAGGGCATGAGATTTTCTCCGTTTCTATGCTTAAGCTTCGTCCGGATTTAATTCATGGATCTTTAACCGAGGATTGGAATTCTATCATTGTCATTCTATCTCTGTTTCTATGCTTAACTCGTTATTCTTATCTCGTTGAAGTTCGAAAATTAAAATTATGTCCGATTGAAATTCGATAATACTTCACACATTAGTATGGGGGCATCCTTTTCATTCCATCCTTCTAATTTTGCAATCTTATTTATTTTGGAAAAATATGAAAACAAATGAGCTTTATCGTGTTTTGTGAGCAATGATGTTGTCCAACAAAATCAATATGGACTACTGCTGGTTGGACTTGCAAGCTCACACATAGAACATTGGATTATGGATGCAAATGCAGTAGGTGCAAAATACATAAAGATTTGGCTGAATGGGTTATGGTATATTTGTAAATGTTTTGGAGCTTAAAATTATATTGGTCTTAAGAGCTTTTGTTTTCAAGATTAAGTTCATAATGTGTTGTTCTTTGCTTCACCGTTTTCTGTTGGGGGGTTCCATCAATCCGACTCGCCGGAGAAGAGAATCTTTGGTGATATACTATATTAGATAAAACCGGATCGGCAATCGGCATTGCTACGTTAACATATAGATCATTGAATTTATATTACATCCAAAACTTTCTCAATAAATATAAGCTTCTATGTCTTGATTTTAATTTTCCTGCATATCTTGAGGCAAATATTTTTGTAGCAGTATGAATGTGCATTACTTTATGGGCTTTAAATCGAGCTTGAAATATTAGAGTTTCATCCCGAGCTAGATGAAGCTTGAGAATTGGATAGTTTGTTGGCGCTTTTTAACTAGAAGCATATCTAACTATTTTCCGGCATTTACTTTAAACAAAAGGGTCACTCTAAATGCTCCAAGAGAACAATAATGGTAAATATAAGAAGCTCTATGGTATGCAATCAACATGCATATTGTTTTGAATGATTCTGTCACATATTTTATTCATATCTCCATTACGATTCAAGGGGACATTATAGGAAGCATTTTGTATTGTTTACAAGGATTACATCTCGATGCCATTTATCGCTTCATTGAAATATGTTGTAACACTTGTGTCGTGGTTATTTTAAATAAAAAAGGGAACAATTTTGTGAAGAGGAAGGAAAAACGTAATAAAGATGTTCTAGAGGAAGAAACTCGTAAATATTACTTGAACCGTAGGTTGGTGATTAATATATTTTCATTTTGAACATATCTCGTTTTTTTGTTTAATCGTTAGATTTAATTTTATGCCTTATGGGCTCTAGCGTGTGAGTTGGTTTATTTGTACTTATGGATGTACATGAAATGCCGGCAAAGATTCGAGAGCATGAAATTGTAGAAATTTCAACTTAAAATGCCTTAAGAGTCTGTATCATTGTAGAAATATTCATTTAAGTTCTTGTAGTGATGCAATTCAAGAGTTATAGTTTGCTTTTTGATCGATCTACACTCAAACTCGTTTTATCTAATCGTTAGCTTGAAAAAGTATGTCCGCCCTCTTCGATCAAATTTCAATAATGGGAGGCTTTGATCTCGCCTTAGAAAATCACGGTATTAGAGCTTCTTTACCATTTTAGATTTCCTTATTGCGCTTCATCGTGAAGGAATGTTTCTTGTTGAATTTATCGGTGATGGATATGCCATCGTAGTTAATCGCTAACATTACAGACCTCTATCTCAATGTGGCCGACTTTTGCTCCTTTGAATTAGCGACTGATAACCGTAGTTAGTGATAATCGAATTTTCTCGCTCCTTTGAATTAGCAGATTTGACTTTTATTGGTAGCAGGTGTTTTCGCTCCTAACTCGATAGCTGACCCTCAAACGCCGTAATGTCCGTAGTTAGCCTCTATCTAATAACAACTTGTAATGATAGCAGGGCTCGGTTTTATTTTTTTCTTGTTCCTGGCCTAATCATGTAATGTATTAGCTGTTTTTTTTGGGTAAAGATGTCTCGTTTTGTACTTATAGTGGTGTTATATACGTGAATTCACTATGTTGGAGGTGAATTCATGTAAGAATGAAAACTTTGTACTCTACCTCTTCATCAACTAATAAAATTGCCATCCTTCTTCCCCGTGGACGTAGGTCATATTGACCGAACCACGTAAAATAATACGTGTTCTTTTATATGATATGCAATTTTTTTTTTAAAATTTATGTTCAGCTTGGATGTGTTTAGAGTTTAAAATTGAATGTATTCCGTTTCGAATTATTTTCAAATGTTATCCCAGTTATAAATTCCAATATATTTATTCTATATATGTGCTTATAACTTATTATAACATGGCCAATAAGGGTAAAGAAATCGCTCAACTCGCAACATGGGAGAAGGAGTAAAATATCTCTTTTGTGATCTATGCATAAAAGAGATAGATTTGGGAAATAGACCGTCAAGCTATCTAAATAAGGAAGGTTGGAAAGGTGTTGTGAAGGGTTTTACGAAGAACTCGGGAGGACGTACGAAAGGTCTCAACTTAAAAATAAATGGGATCACTTGAAAAGGATTGGAAGACGTGGAAAGATTTGAAAAATGGATGTACGGTGTCTTGGTTGGAATCCGTAAAAACGTACCATAAATGCATCTGATGAGTGGTGGGCAGAACGACTTGCGGTAAGTATGTAGATATTTATTGCATAATTTCAAAAGTTTTGAAAATTCTTCTATAAATTTAACTATTCCACTTTTGTCTCAGATTTTTCCCAATGCGAGGAAGTTTAAACGAGGTTGGAATTGAACCCGAACTCGAGGAAAGAATGGATCGGATGTTCAAGGGTACCGTCGCCACTGGTAAGTATGCATGTGCACCCAGCGAGATTGGGTTTACTGAGACCCAGGATCCCGTGGCTGTCAGTCTATCTGATGATTCTCCAGTACTACCTAGCCTTGGACAAAATGAGATCCAGTCTACGAATCGATCAAAGCGTCCTCGCCTCGAAGGTAGGAAGAAGAGAGGAGCGTCATCATACAGGGCTCAACTCTCCTACTTGGTCGAATCTTCCAATGATGCACCGCATAGAGTGCAGAGAACCTCGGTGAATGATGTGGTTTCACTTTTGGATGAGGATGAAGACATCGCACTTGATGATGACCTCTATTATTTCGCAGTTGAGTCGCTATGAGGATTCGGTACACGAGACTTCTTCGTGGCAATATCCAAGCAACGTAGGGTGAAGTACCTACGACATTTCTATTACGTGAGGAACATGTGATCCGTAGTTTAATTTGCACATTCGAGAACTATGCATTTGTAGTTTAATTTGCATACGACGAACATGTGACGTCCGGTTGTTTCTTTGAATGATAAATTTTGTTAACGCCGTTTTGTTTCGTCTTCCGTTCATATTGCTCTCATAAGTATTTAAATTATGCATGTGACTTGAAATAAATCATCCATATGAATTTCTTAATTGATTTGATTTCCCTTTAATTCGGAGCAAAATCTAGAATGAATCCCGAGGAACGTCGTCGTATGAGGAGAAATGCAACGAATAAACTCGGCAATCGACTACTACAACTCTTACGTCGATCAGTCCCCGATGTTACACATCAAGACAAATCGGGGAAAAATGGGTTGTCGAGATGTTAGAAGGACATCCAACTAGATTCCACAACATATTTAGAACGAGTCAAGAGGTATTCAAAGACCTTTAGCGGAGCTCGTTGACTCTCATGGATCGTATGGGTCAACGAGGACAACAAATCGTGAGGTATTAAGCAATCACTATTTATATACTTTCACGAACGAGTCGATGCGTTCAGCCTATGGAACGTTTTCAACATTCTTCGAAACAATCGGTAGGTATTTCACATCGGGCTTGAATGCTCGAGGAGCTCCGGTAAAGATGTTATCAAGCCACTCGATCCCACATTTGCGAAATACCGAGAGAGATTCGTAACGATCCTCGATGACATCGCCGTTCTTTAAGGTATTTCATTTGAATTTGATTATTTTATTTCGAATCTACCTACAATTAATGTGTCTAAACATCGTAGGATTGTATCGGAAGCGATTGATGAAACACATGTCGATGCTCGTGTTTCGGACAGATGAGAAAATTCCATTTATAGGCCGAAGTGGAATACCAACACAAAACGTCGTGGCAGTATGCGATTTTAACATGTGTTTTACATTTGTTACGCCTCTACGTTGGGAGGGTAGTCACATGACATGACAGAATATTTAAAAGTGCAACGAGAAATGAACGCTATCGTTTCCGCATCCACCAAATGAGTATGTGTATTCAAACAAAATTCAATTATGTGATTTCCAAACATAAAAAAATACTAACAAATTTTAAACAGGAAAATATTATCCGATGGATGCCGGTTATCCAATGCAAAGGGGTTATATGAAGTCATTCCTGATACAAGGTATCATATACCCGACTTTGAAAGAGCAAGACAATGTGATACGAACCCGGAAGGAGGTCTTCAACAAACGACATTCTTCCTTACTGAGGCGTGATCGAGAGGACATTCGGTGTTTGAAGAAAAAATGGGTTATATCGCGAGACATGCCCCGTATCCATTTTCTAAACAAGTGCGGATCGTTATAAGCAATAATAGCACCGCATAATTACATTAGACGTCATCGATCGAGATTCGATGTTGATTCTGCAGGTGTAGTAAATCGAAAGTAGGTGCACAACCATCGGAAACCATGTAGCCTCAGTAGTAGATGATAACGAATGACCTCACACTCGCACTCAAGGACGGCGAAGGTGCTCGCAGAGATGGCATCGCTTCGTGAAGAAATAACAAATGCGTTAGTTAACACTGGCATAGAATCGTATATTGTTTAGATGATTACTTTGGTGACGTCCGATGTTTAGTTTAGTTTTTTTGGTTTAAAGTATTTAAATAAGTCATCAAAGTATTTAATTTATATATTCGTCGCATTTCGAGTATAAATGAGTTCCACTACGTTCGCTACCTCTCACCGAGTTTTATGTCATCGTGGTCTCCAAACTTCGCTGACATCACGACAACCGCACGAACTTTCGCCGAAAGCTTTATTCGTCGCCTCGAAACATTTCACAACAATGCCGTTTCTTCCGATCGATGGACAATCTACGGATTATCACGAGCCCATCTACATGGAGTGGACCGCTCACTAGAAGATTGTGTGACACGGAGTTAGCGGAAGTAAAAGAAAGTAAACCTTATTATCGTATTAGTTGTTGTTCTAATTGTCATCCGCAATCTTTTTCACTTTATCATTACTAAGACGTGCTTGAGATGACATAATGTACATCTACAGTGTCTTTATGACTTTTTCGGATATGAAATCGTTATCTTCGTGTTCTTTGTTTCAAATCATTTGCAATCGTAAAATATTTTTAGTAATTTGTGAAAAATATTTTAAGTTTCAAGCTTTTAAATATATATTTAAAACGTGGGAAAATTTTCCTTTAAATATATATTTGCAATTGTAAATATTTTTAGTTTCAAGCTTTAAATATATATATATATATATATATATATATATATATATATATATATATATATATATATATATATATATATGAGGTAACTAAATTATATAGTATATGGAGTAACATTAAATATATATATATATATGAAAATATATATTTTTTAAAGACAATCGTTAATATAAATAATCAAAATTTTTTCGCTAAATATTTCAAAATATATTTTATATTTATTATTTTCAATATTTAAAACGTTAAATTTTAAAAAGAACTCGTATTTACAAAACCCGTATATCATATAAATAAATCAAAAATTTCAAACAGCTTTAATAAACAAGGGCGACCGATCATTTTTACGAAAAAGTTGCCAAGAAATTGCTTTTCCCACAACTGTAACTAAACAGACAACAAGCTTTCCGCTAACTGCTTCCCGTACTGCTTCCATGCAATAAGATTACAGAATCGTAGTATTCTGATAATGTACTCTAACCAAATGCGCCCTTATGTATTTCTTATATGATGCCTAACAATCTCATGCAATAGAACATCTTCTTAGCTCGTGTTATTTAGCACTTTGATTAGGTTTTTAACATATGATTTTTTATGCATTACTTGCAAAGTGTATTGATTCAAGTGAGGTTGATCGATCGTTCGTTCATGCTTGTGTATGCACCTCGATCTACTCAGTCCAGTTAGTCAGAACCTCTGTGCAGGTATGCTTTTTCCTTTACCATCTGCTTCTTTATTTGGTATGATTGGTTGCACGCATGAAACCAGACTGTTTCTACTTTTCACCCATATTTAGATGTATTAGAGTGAAGTCCCGTGTACTCTCCATCCTATTATGAGGAGAGAATGACCCTTTTTTTATACCAAAAGGGGTCATTCAATCATGTATCATTTTGATTGAACTTTGATAGTCTAAATCAATATATGTTGCGTGTCACAAATATCTTAGGTCCTATCTGCTTATGTTGTGTAATACTCATGATACCCACCGACATTGATGGGGCTTTGGACATTAAGCTATAAGTTTCTAAACATGTTTAAGATATTAAAAATACAATGAAATGATCTGACGCTAAATCCCATAATTAGCCTTAACTACCCTATTAAAACTCATAAAATTTAAATTCTTAAAAGACTTGTGGCTTAGTGTTAGGTGTTCTGGACCACAACTCTCCTTAGTCGGCTTTAAATGCTTTAACTCATTCTTCTCATTAACCTAGTCTTAGATGACCCTATACATTGGTTGGTGGTTTGCCTCAGACAGTCTCAGGTGACATTTGAGTTGCCTAATGACTTTTCATCACAACCCAAGCTTTGCTTTTAGTTGATCCTAAGTGACTAGAGATTGTTTCGTGGTTTAGTTCTATCATCTATGGACTACCGGATAAGACTTTTCACACCCCCACCCCTACGTGACTTTTTACCCCAATTAATCAACCATTGAAGAGCTTGTAATTACTTATGCCATTGGATCATTCAGTGAGAGAGCTATAGGTGATCCTAGATGTATATTAATTTCTTAAGGGGCTATCCCACATAGCCTTAGTACCTTTTGAGAACTCTATGAAAATTAGTCATTTGATCCTATAATTTCATAAGTGACCCTAGGCCAGCTTATTAAACTCATCCTAACCAAGTTTTAGGCTTGGCTTGGTTAAATGCAGGTGACTTGGGTTCTTTTCTGACCCACTCTAGAAGACCCTTAAATATTTTGGCATCTTGTCCAAAATAGTTTTTGAAAAGCCTAGGTTTGCTTAGTGATTAAGACTGCCTTAGGTAAGGCCATTAGATCTTCAACATAGTATGACTTACGTCAAGGTGGGTGAAGTTTATTCTCGATGTCTCCTTTAAAAATTATGAGAGTTTGATGTAGAATGACAATGATATTTATAGGTGGATTAAGCTCATTCCTTAGTATTGAACTCTTTTAACCTTCAAACACGTCTTGTGGAGTTAAGAATGAACCACCATCCACTTCTTTACTACCTCTTACATGACCTTAGCCTTAGATTTTGAATTTAGGACCATGAAATGAGTCGCCACATGTTTTTGTACTTTAAGACATTATAGTGATTATCCTTTAGACTTTTGGCAAAGAAAACATCATGTGACTTTTATATGCCAATACTTGTTGTTGACAATGGTGTTATATTGATTTATGTATTTCTCATGTAATGTATGACAATCTCATGCCATAGAATGCCTTTTATCTTGTGTTTTTTAGTACCTTGATTAGGTTTTTAATATATGCCTTTTATGTGGTACTTATAAAGTGTATTGATTCAAGTGAGGTTGATCTTTCATTCGAGCTTGTGTATGCGCCTCAGTCTACTTAGTCCAGTCAGTCAGAACCTCTGTTGAGGTATTTTTTTTTTACCATTCGCTTCTTTATTTTGTATGATTAGTTGCACACATGAAACCACACTGTTTTTACTTTTCACTCATATTTAGATGTATTTGAGTGAAACCCCGTGTTCTCTCCATCTTACGAGGAGAGAATGTCCCTTTTTTTAGACCACAGAGGGGCCATTCAATCATGTATCATCTTGATTTGAATTTTGATAGTCTAAATCAACTCATATGATGTGTGACACAGATCTATTAGGTCATGTTAATGCCCATTAATAGGCTGCCTATGTTTTGCCATACTCATGACACCGACTGATACTGATGAGGCTTTGTACATTAAGATATAATTTTCTAAAACATGTTTAAGATATTAAAAAAACAATGAAATGACCTAACGCTAAATCCCATAAGCGCTAACCACCATATTAAAACTCATAAAATTCAAATTTTTAAAAGACTTGTGGCTTAGTATTAGGTGTTCTCGACCACAACTCTCCTTAGTCGGCTTTAAATGCTTTAAATCATTCTTCTCATAAACTTGGTCTTAGATGACCCTATCATTGGTTGGTGGTTTGCCTCAAACAGTCTCACATGACATTTGATTTGCATGGTGACTTTTTGACACAACCCAAGCTTTCCTTTTAGATGATCCTTAGTGACTAGAGATTGTTTAGTAGTTTAGTTCTTCATCTATAGACTACCAGTAAGACTTTTCACACCCCCACCCCCCGACGTGACTTTTTACCCCAATCAATCGACAATTGGAGAGCTTGTAGTTACTTATACGATTGGATTATCCAGTGGGAGAGCTATAGGCGATCCTAGATGTATAAGAACTTCCTAAGGGGCTATCTCGCATAGCCTTAGGACCTTTTGGGAACTTTAAGAAAATTAGTCATTTGACCCTTTCATTTGACAAGTGACCCTAGGCCACCTTATTAAACTCATCCTAACCAAGTTTTAGCCTTGGCCTGGTTAAATGTAGGTGACCTGGGTTCTTCTCTAACCACTCTTGGTGACCCTTAGATAAATATAGGATCTTATCCTAAATAGTCTTTGAAAAGCCTAGGTTTGCTTAGCGATTAAGGCGGCCTTAGGTAAAGCCATTAGATCTTCAACATAGCATGACTTACGTCAAGGTGGGTGAAATTTATTCTCAACGTCTCCTTTAAAAAAGTCTTAGATGTAGAAAGCCAATGATATTTATAGTGGGATTAAGTTCATTCCTTAGTATTGAATTCTTTTACCCTTCAGATTCATGTCTTATGGAGTTAAGAATGAACCACTATCCACTTCTTTAGTACCTCTTACATGACCTTAGCCTTGGATTTTGAATTTAGGACTATGAAATGCATCACCACATGTTTTTGTTCTTTAAAACATTAAAGTGATTATCCTTTAGGGCAGGCTTTAGGATTCATGTCATGGCATGCCCCCCTGACCCCCCTCCCCACACAAAGGGTGGGCTATCTTCATTGCATATTGGTTCTTTATAACCCTTTAATTGTGGAATTTACTAAATCATAAAATACATAATAAACTGACATAAATCACTAATAGCCTAATCATGAACTACCTTTTAGTTAATAAATTTGAAAACCATATCTTTAAACCTACAACTTGAACAATACATATTTGATTCGAGTTCGTTTCGCAGTAATCAGAGCTTTTCGACTTTTCACAGTAATTATGTGCTCTGCAGAAAGCTATTGTGGAAAGTCGATCACTGTTTGGCAGCAATGTTCTGGAATAATCTATGGAAGCACTGTTTCTGGAAAAATAACAATTCTGCCCCCTATTTTGTAAAACTGTTTTAAATAATATTGTAAAAGCCACATTTTTTAATATTGTAAATGCACTTTATATCGAAGTTCTAGATGAAAATATTATAATTGTGCACCTTATCTAAATGAATTGATTTTCAAAAATAGCAATTCATTCATATATCCAATTAATTCAAGGTCATACATATCAAACTCATGTTTTACCACATAAGCATTTTATGTGTAGTGAAAAGAAAATACATCACTAAAGAATGTTATGCTAAGAAAATCGACAGTAAAAGCAAGATAAACTACTGTAATCCTATTGATTACAGTAATACTTGCTAAATCTTGGGCATATATTTAGGTATACAAGTAATTTGTTAGATAAATTATTGTAATCCTATAAATGCAAGATAAATTACTTGCAACTAAGCGCCGATAAGAAGAATTAAGAAGAAAATAACACCAAGTATGCTAACAAAGATGTTGGAAATGCACGGATTGCATACCTATCCCACGACAGAGGTAATGGGAGGAGGGAAGAGGGCGAATCGTAGGCGATGTTGCCTGTTGCCTCGTTCCACGACTGAGAAATGAGAGTTCTCAGCAATGGCGACGGAGCAGAGCCATCTGGATTCTCCCGCATCCCCGACATCTCTCGCATCTCTCCCATCTCTGGCTTCTCTCGCATCTCCCGCATCTCTACAGCGACGAAGGGTAACCCAGGTAATAATCCATCGCTTAAACGCGGTCAGCAGGGTTCGATCCGCGGCCCGTGTTCTGCCAAAAAGGCGTCCCGCCGCGCTTGAGACGCCGAACCAAACAGTCTCCGTTGGCGGCCGCTCACTGCACCGCGCGAAAACCTCCGCCCCAAACGGGCCCTCAATTGTCACATTCACCAGTTGATCATATACTAGATGTTGTGATAGGCACACCCTTAGGCATTCTAGGGCTAGGGTGTAGGTAGGCCCATCTTCTTTTTTACATTGTGTGGTGTGCTTATGATGTGTGTTTGTTGTATGTGATATTTTGGGCACTTGTCCTTAGTAGATAAGATATATATTTTCTTGCAAGTTGTCATGATCAAAAGGGGCAATTAAAAGCCATTATAATATAACTATTTTGCTTGTAAGTTTCGTTATGTTAAACTAAGCCTAAATTACTTAGATCATTACTGAAATTACGGAAATGATGCTTATTCACTATTTAAATGCTAAGGTATAATTTTCTAAAATATATTTAAGATATTAAAAAGAGAATGGAAATGACTTGACAATAAATCTCATAAGCCTTAACTACCATATTAAAACTCATAAAATTCAAATTCTTAAAAGACTCATGGCTTAGTATTAGGTGTTCTCAACCACAACTCTCCTTAGTCGGGTTTAAATTCTTTAACTCGCTCTTCTCATTAGCGTAGTCTTAGATGACCCTATACACTGGCTGGTGGTTGCCTCAGACAGTCTCATACGACATTTGATTTGTCTAATGACTCTTCAACACAACCCAAGCTTTCTTTTCCGATTACCCTAAGTGACTAGAGATTGTTTCGTAGGTTAGTTATATCATATCTTGACTACCCGATAGACTATTCACCCCCGTGACTTTTTACCCCAATCAACCGATAATTGGAGAGCTTATACTTATGCCATTGGATCATCTAATGGAGAGTTATAGGTGATCATAGATTTATATGAATTTCCTAAGGGGCTATTCCACATATTCTTAATACCTTTTGGGAATCCTAACAAAATTAGTCATTTGACCCTATAATTCTATAATTAGCCTAAGCCAGCTTAGTTCTCATTTTGACCAAGTTTTAGCTTTGGACTTGTTAAATGTAGACGACCTTGGTTCTTTTCCAACCCACTTTCGGCGACCTTTAGATATTTTGGCATCCTGCCCTCGATAGCCTTTGAAAAAGGGATGCACAAGAGTGTGCAAATTATAGAGGAATTAAGTTGACGTGTCGTACTTTAAAATTATGGGAGAGGGTAATTGAACATAGGTTAAGAAGTATTACAAAAATTTCTCATAATCAATTTGGATTTATGTCGGGCAGGTCTATTATGGAAGTTATACATTTATTGAGAGGTTTGATGGAGCAGTTCAGAGCTAATAAGTAGGATCTACATATGATTTTATTACTTTAGAAAAAGCTTACGATAAGGTTCCAAGAGATATCCTTTGGAGAGTTCTTGAGAAGAAAGATGTTGTTATGACTTATATTCAAGTCATTAAAGATATGCATACTAGAGCTGTTACTTGTATTCGAAAAGGAGGATTGACCAAATATTTTCCTATTTTTTTTGGATTACTTCATGGATCGGCTCTAAGCTCATATCCTTTTGCTTTAGTTATGGATGCTCTTACTAGACATTTACAGGAGGATGATATCCTTGGTGTATGTTTTTCGTTGACGATATCCTTCTCTTGGATAAGACTAGAGAAAAAACTCAGGAAAAACTTGAATTATGGAGGTCTGCATTGGAGTCTAAAGGCCTTAGTTTGAGTGAACTAAAACTGAATACATGGAATATAATTTTAGTAATAGTAGCTCTAGTGACAAAGTTGTAAGTTGTAACCATGGGTGATCAAATTATTAAAAGGTGTGAACGATTTAGGCTCGAGTCTATTGTTCAGAGTGATGGTGATATAGATGAGAATGTTATTAGTAGAATTCAAGTTGGTTGGTTGAAATTGAGGAATGTTTCATGCCTATTGCGTGATAGAAAAGTACCGCTTAGACTGAAAGGAAGATTTTATAAGATGGTGGTGAGACTTGCAATGCTCTATGGCGCTGAATGTTGGCCTTTAAAAGAGAAGTATAAAACTAAGTTAAGTGTTGCTGGGATGAGAATGATTAGGTGGATGAGTAGCTTTACATTTAAAGATAAAATGTGAAATGAATATATTTGTGATAGGGTTTGTGTCTCCACTGACAAATAAAATTAGAGAGAGTTGTCTTAGATGGTTTGTCCATATTAAACGTCGACCATCTGATCATCTATTAGGAGAGTAGATGTTTTAGATTCGACTTATGTTAAGAAAGGCAGAGGTAGACCTAGGAAGACTTGGGCATATAATCTAAAGAATGATCTTAATTTATTAGAATTAAATGAAGTTATGACACTAAATAGGATGCAATGGAGAAAAATGATTCATGTAGCTGACCCCACTTAGTGGGATAAAGGTTTTGTTTTTGTTATTGTTGTAAATGTTGATGATATATTGTATTCTTGCTCAAGTGGGAGGTAGTATGAGTAAAGGATAATAATTATGTTGAATTTATTTTAATCGTTATGTTTTGATGTTTTAATTTATTTTGATATCTTAGCATATTTTGATAGTTTTAAAGTTTCTACTATCCACCTTATTTGTATTAAGATGTTAACATATTACCTTTACTTTTACTCAATTTATTATTTTTTACGTATTTAGAATGTTGTTATATTATTTTTTAATATATTTATAAGCTTAAATATTAGAATAATTTTTCTTACTTCAAACGTTATGGCTTATACAATATTTATTAATTTTTTTAAATTTGAGCCTTATGCCTTAGAACTCCTTAAGGCTTATGCCTCACGTCATGAATAAAAAAGGCCTCAGTACCTAACACAATCTTAAACATTGGGGCCCTTAATTTAAAGTGTTTTTTCATTATTGGGAGGGCTAATTACCCATTGATGCTTCTGTCTATGAGAAGTCTCGAACCTCAGATCATGAGGGCGAAATCTGTGGGGGTATCCTATCTACAATTTCACCTTCAATTTTAAAAATTTGATCTGAAATCTCATATAAAACTCTCATTTATTTTGAGGAAGATTGAAGATAAAATTTTAGACGCCCACACTATGTAGGCATAACAAATAGGAAATAGCTTGACACCAATCTATGCCAGGTATTGTATGTGTGTGCACGCACGCGCGCACACATGTGCGTGCTTATTTCTATATATGCACTTGCTTTTTAACATCTATTTTGTAGGAAAATGATTATAATTTTTTTCTTTTATAAAATATAATTTTTAGTCTAGGAAATTATGTAGACTTGTGGAGTTGGAACAAGTGAAATCTAGGAGTACTAGAAGATAAAGTTTGAAGAGTCGCATGCAAAGTCATAGATTGCAGATGCTCAACTGCCCTTTTTTTCAGTTTTTTTTTTCTTTCATGTGATATTATGGACCCAGTCACACCCGACCTCTAATTTATTATCTTAATTATTTTGTTTTAATTGCTTATTTTTTACTTGGTGTTGTTTTAGAAATATATATATTTTTAATGTTTGTTTAATTATTTGCACTTGATCTGGATTTATGCTACATTAGGTTCTTGGGATTTTAAATTTTCTACTTTCACAATTAAACAATTAGTTTGCCTAAAAACAACCATATAAAAAAACTTTCTTTTGAAAAAAATTAATTGCATTTTTTTAAATAATTAATCCCTAGCCTCTTCGATGGATCCTAGATGTGCACTTTAACATTTGAGTGACTTGCATTGTTCATAAGAAATATGCTTCTATAAGTCAGTGAAAACTCTAGGCTGACACATTACATATGCTTAGTCCAATGAGTTAGCATATTATATTTATTTATTTTTACAACTTACTTAGGTCTAGTTAACTAAATAAAATTTAATGTATATGTATATCATTTCCATTTATGGTCGGGACATTTTCGTTTCAGTGGTGAGGTCATAAGTAGTTTTCTATATATTACACATATCTTATCCTGCATTTGCATAGAGATCGAGCATTAGATTTTATGAGATTAGGTGAGTTTAGTTGGCAGTTCTTTTTAAGCAATATTATAAGTCAAGGTCATGGGTATTTTTGGGCTGTGGTGGGGCTAAGTTACAAGTCTCATTGTTGCGTTTGCATTAATCTAAAACGTGGGTTGTACTCGGCTAATGTGTTATTCCCCCTTTTAAATCTATATCTGAGATTGAAATTACAATGTTTCAACTCATTATGAGGCATATTTTCATTAGTCAGGAGATTATAATGATCACATATCTACGTAACTCAATGACATTCATGTTCAGCTATTATGCATGCTATGTTTGCATGAACATCCTTTCGTTCTTGACTATATTATAATCTATATGTTTCGTAGCCTTTCGATCATTTTCTTTTATTGAAATAGGAAACCTTGCTTACAAAACCCAATATGCTCCAAACTCGGAAAGAATTGAGTTAAAATCTTAATTGAGAACACTCTTTGACTCATCATCCAATATATAATTAACTATAAGGATTTGTGCCCATGGGAAACCTGATTACCTTGAATAAATTATACTTTAATTGATATCTTGTTTTGAGTAGGGGAAATATCTGATTCATTCGAGTCTTATATATTTTTGTCTTTAAGTGTTCATATAGTGAATCATTTTCTATCTTTCGGGGTGGTATGGTCTTATCTCTATGCCGTACTTAAAATATAAATGTGTGACTAGTCTGTCTTCTATTGAGTCTCATGCTGAAATATAAAGGCCTCTAATTTTTGGAACGATGCATTCCATTTCTTTGTGACTTTCTTCTTTTTTTTTATGGCCACATCAATCTCAATCGAAACACATGAAGCACACATTGAGCTGCTCAACTGTACTTACAAAAAAAGAACTGGCGGGCTAGGAAGGAATAATAAAAACATTCATTCGGGAAACTCTTTTTAGATTAACAGCAGTAAACATCACAATGGCTATGAAATAATTTTCAAGGATAATGTCTTTCATAATGATATTGGGATTAATTTAGTACATTTGAGTTAAGTCAAATAAATAAGCATTTGGTCTTATTTTTTCAAAAATTTTGAATTGTAAGAATATCAAATATGATGCTCTTAAAAGAATATATAAGTAGGCATGTTGCTGTCGGAAAGCTTGCGACAGTAGAGTTATATTTTAACATCTTAGGAGGAGACATCAGAATTTTTACGTGGAAAAACCCTAGAAAGGAAAAAAAATTGTGAGGTCTAGCCCAATCAGTGTAATCCATTATATAATTGTAAGTATATAATTTCACTCTTCCTGAATTAGAAAAGGTGAAATCACAACTAAATATCAAAGATGTAGAACAATAGTTTAGTTATAACTGTAATAGTAATAGTTAGCCACAAACCGTAATTGTTTGATGTAAAAGTAGTAGTTGACCATAAAAATTGTAGTCTGTGGCTACAATAGCGGCAGCTAGCCACAGAGGCCATAATTAAAGATTATAACAATAGTATTTGGCCATAAATATTGCAATTGGTTGCTACAAAAATAGTTGTTGGCCATAAAAATTGTAATCGGTGATTGTAATAACAACAATTGGCCACAAATGGCGTAGTTGGAAGCTGTAATTGTAGTAGTTGGCCACAAATGCCGTAATTGGTTGCTACAAAGACAATAAATAGAGGTTGCAGTCGGTGGATGCAATATTATCAGTTGGTCACAGTGGTCGTAGTTGGTGACTGTAAGAACATCATTTAGCCACAGAGACTGTAGTTGGAGGTTGTAACAATAGTAGTTTGCCATAAAGGTCGTAATTGATTGCTGCACTATACCACAAAGATCGTGATTAGAAGCTGCAATCTCGTCAGTTAGCTACAAAGATTGTAGTTGGTGACTACAATAGCGTTAGATGACCATAAAGGCTGTAGTTGGAAGCTGTAAAGTAGTAGTTGGTTACAAAGGTCATAGTTGATGACTGCAATATCTTCAGTGGGCTACATAAGCCGTAATTGATGACTGTTTTATCGTCAGTTGGCCACATAAACTACAATATAAATATAATGATTACAAGCAAGGGTTCCGGCGGACAAATGTGACTGATGATGGTCGATAGTAGTCAATGGTGGTTTTTAGCTACGGAGTTTGGTAGTTATCACCGGGTCTCCAATATGGGTGCTATACATTACAATCGTATTTGGGATACGACATTCCCAAGCAGAGGTTGCCAAAGGTTGGAGCTCGGTGGTTACGGTGGTTGAAAGTTATCGTCGGGTCTTTAATATGAGTGTTATATGTTATAGCCATATTTGGGGTACTACGTTTGCAAACAGGGATTGCCTATGGAAGCAAACAGGGATGATCGACGACGGTCAACAGTGGTCGACAACTACAAAGGCCTGAAGTTATCGCCTGGTCTTCAGTCCAGAACAGGCTTTGAAATTCTTCTTCTTCCCCCCTAAGTGAAGGGGGGTCTATTTATAGCCTATGGGGAGGGATATTATGGTCTTTTGACGGATAACTTCTCTGGCCAGCTGATTAGACAATCCATATTAATCTCTTTGGTTAATAGGAGATTTTAAATGATCGATGTGCCTTAATGACCTCAAAGTTGAGTGATCTTAATTAGTTGGATTCCATTCGTTGAGACACTCGATTTGACTATAAATATGTGAAATTTGGAACTCTTTTAATCATTCAAGTGACGATCAAAATCCTCCAAGCTTCAATGGCTTGATCTGGGTTTGATTGGACCCAGATTAAACTAATTTTAGTATCATTGGGTCGTCTTGTCAAGACGATCAATTTGACTATAAGCTTGCTAAATACAAGGCTCCTGATGATCTTGAATTTGAATTTAGAATGTTTATTGCTAAAAAATGCATTGAGATTCATGCTTAATAATAAATTGTTAATGACGATGACACATCAATGCCTTATGACAAAATTCAAACCAAAACAATGCCCTCCTTCGTGAGATTCTTGAAAACTTTGTTGAGCACTGGAAACAAACTCATACATTTTAATTTGTAAAGCAATACGATTTCTGATTTTGACATGTAATTTGTGCATAGGCTTAGCGAACTTGATGCAAATAAATAAATAATGTTGGTGTAAGTAAAAAAATATATTGATTGGGATGCATGCGATTTTATCATAAAAAATTTCAAAAGGGAACTTACAAGTGGTTATATTTGGGGAGCATTAGTTCAAGCAAATTCTGTCATAGATTAAGCTTCATCTAGTTAAAATATTGATGAAAAAAAGTGCAAAAATTTTTGTAATGGTGGTTGAACACAGCTATTGGCCATTAATTTATGGTTTGATAGAAATATAATTAAGGTTGCACCAACAAATTTCCACAAATATGTCAAAAATTCCCATCAACAGGTGGGAAAGGATGCGGATGGTGGCTGAAGAAGCAGGGCAGAAGAAAGGAAGTGGTGGCCAGACAACAATAGGTGCAGGGATGCTGGAGTTGGTGGGGACAACGACAAAAAAGGATAGATCTGGCGGCAGGAAATCAGCCAGGAACGACATATGAACACCACCTCAGATTGAGCTACAACCAAAGCATCTTCTCGCCTTTGGATATAACCCCAGGAGGGAAAACATGGATGCCGACGGCTGCTCTGATAGAAAGCTGAATAAAAAAGCTGTCTTAAAACACAAAAACAACATATAAATACTACCAGGGTAGCTAAGAGTGGGCCCTCTCACTTAGGCAGCATTTCCCTATCAAGGAAGGATTGTGCGGCCCCTCTCCTCCCTTAGATGAATTGGTTCACGCAACCGGTTCGGCAGCTATTGGCTGCTGCGTCCCATTTGGGAGATGTACCTGCATCATTTGGAGGGACAACTTCAGCTCATTTGTACTACCGTGCCTCTGCTGACCTCCAGCTCAATTCAAATATAACTTTCTTCATCATTAACATTGCGTCAACAAATTACTTTAATCCCTTTCAATCCTTATAATCTATTTACTAAAATTCTTATAATTGAATGTTTGCACTATTATATGCTGTGATGAGTTTGAAATGTTTGAGGAAGCTCTAAATTGTGTATTTGTATGAGCATGTGCCATTACACATGCCATTTAGCCGCTTCCTAATTTTTAAATATGAAAAATCAGAAAGCTTTTTTCTAAAATTAAGCCAATATCTCGATTCCAATTCGGGTAACTCTCTGTTTTAGTTGTAGAGTCGTAAATTCCTTCCATACTTACAAATTATAAACTCTTTATCACCTTCAAGATGCTGTGAATCTTCTTACATTTATTTTCCTTGATTCTAAGTACACGCTCCCATTTTCCTTCACTCTTGACTTCATTTCCATAGCTCTCTACAAGAATACCTGTCTTTTCCGTTTGATTCTTTTGAAACCTAAACATATCATGACTAGCCTTATTCTATCTTATAACATTGAATGCAAAGAAACTCCTTAAGCAAGAGTTTTCTCAGGGAGTACTTGTGATGTATTTGATCATAAGTGCATGCTCCTATTAAAAATCTCGACCGCTATAAATAAAATAAATTATGTTTGAACTCTTATAGGATTATAGGAACATTTTTGGGATATTTTCTATTCAGTTTGCTTTTCAAAGATTCTCAAAGCCAAGCATTGATGTTGAATATTCATAATGATGAGGATTCTGTTAGAATATGAGAACCTCAAAATTGTTGATGTTTTCCTTCATGTGTTATTATGTGGATCGTGTTTGTGTTTATTAATTATTGAGATTTGTATCTAATGTAGGGTTCCGTTTGTGAATAAAAGTCTAGGGCTTTATTTGTAAATTCTGTAAGGCTCTATATAAGCAGAAGTGTTAATTAAATGAAACATATTTTTGAGCAATAATTTCTATTTGGTATCAGAGCCTCAACCCTAACCCTAGCAGTTGCCCTATGCTTGATAAGCCCGAGTGAAGTTAGCTGGCCAGAGATCGCGCGAAGGGAGGCATTTGAGTGAAGCTAGGGCAGAGTGGCGTGCGGCCTTTTGCAGCAGGGAGGAGCAACAAATTTGTGGGAGCTTGGGCAGTGGAGATCAGATCACAGCTGGGGCATCAACTGTGTAGAAAATCGGTTTCGTATGTAGGCAAAGGAGAAAGGCGTTGCACTATGCAAGCAGGTTTGTTGGTCAGTTCAAAGCGGCGCGACAGTGAAGGAGAAAGTTTCAAGTAGAGGCTTACGGGACATGTGAAGGAAAGTGTGGAAGGATTGATTGCGATACAAACTTCCAGCGCAGGAAAACGAGCGAGAGAAATGACTAGTCGCAATTAGAGTTAACTGAGAAGGCAATGACGAGTCTTCTACATATGAAACAGTGGAATTGCGACTTGGGAGTTAGGAAGGCAGCGGAGTAGGACTTCGTTTCTGGAGTTCCATTTGACGACAGAAAGGCGAAGGATCGAAGTGGCTACAATTTTTCGTGCAGGACAAAGAGGTTGCGGCTTTGTATGGGTCAAGGGAAGGCAGATCGCACAAATTTATAGGAAGTCATGTCTGTTTTGTGTGCTCTGGATTTATTCTTGTGATTGAGGATGTTAGGAGACGGAGACAATGCGGGAAGAAAGGATTGTAACTTTTGTGAAAGATAGATCCTGAAGTTGTGAAAGTCTTGGTCGAGCTCATATAGGGAGCTAGTGTCTCAATATGAGCCAAAACCTTGGCAAATGCTTTGACGTAGGTGAAACTAAATCTGCCTCATGTGTATCTGAAGCTCAATGGACTGGCCACATGTTTGAGTTGGTCGCGTCGAATCGAGACTGCTATAATAAGGAAGAGACTAGAAAGATGCCTGATGGGTAGGGGTGTAAACCAACCAAACACGAAAGAACAGAGCTCGTGTTCGTGTTCAGTTCATTTGAAATTAAGTGTGTTTGACATAGGCTCGTGTTTGAAATTGTTCGTGAAGCTACTGTTCGTGTTCGGTTTGATTTTGAAATGTTTGAATTGTTCGAATTATTCAAATTGTTTGAATTGTTTGAAATATTTCAAATTTGTTTATATTGTTTGAATTATTGAAATGATAATAAATTTTTAGATAAACTTTATAACTTTATAGATTTGATTTTTTAAAATATGATAAATTTTTAGAGTATATAATTATTTTTAAAAAATGATAAATTTTTTTATATATAATTATTTTAAATTATTTTATATTTTGAACAATAACGATTTAAACACGATCGAACGCATGACTGTTCGTGTTTTGTTTGTTTATAAACCAAACGAAAAAAAATTGTTCGTGTTTGTCTCGTTTGCTTATCGGACGAATCAAACACGAACTCTCTAGGGAGCCGAACACGAACTGTTTGCGAACGAGCTTTTTTGACAGCCCTACTAATGGGGATTGAGCCAAAAAGTGACAATGTTGAGAGGGATGAGTGGAGGACCACACATGCCTTGCTTTACACCTGGCTACTCAACTCAATGGTTCCATCGATTGTCTCATCAGTGGATGACATTTGAAATGTGAGCGGCATTTGGGCAAAGCTGAAGAAGATCTATGCTGGAGTTGAGAACCACATGAGGGTGTTTCAAATTTAGTGTGAGATAGAGGCAGTGGTTAAGGGTGATGGATTGATTCAGAATACTCTATATACCTGGAGCGGCTGTGGCAAGATCTCGATCACTTCTCTCTTATGTCAAGGTGTGGACTTGTGGTGATCCGTAGTACAAGAATGGAGAGATATTTGCACAGATGAGGACTTCTGGCTCATCTAAAACCAGCCTTTGAACAGAGATCAGTTCTCCTAGCTCGGGCGACTATTCCTACACTAAATGAGGCAATTGCTACGATGATACAGGAGGAGAGCCACATGAAGCTATACTTTGTTGAGTGGTTCTTTGGGTATACAATTAACATTGGTTGCTGCGAGCCCAGGTACGCTAGGTGTTTAGGGGAGACTCGCAAGTGCTATAAATGTGGTGAAGTTGGCCATCTGAGCAAGGCCTGTCTTAAGCCACCTAAGAAGAGAAAGACGGGCAGACGTGGACAAGGTCGAGGTCATGGTCGCGGGGGTCGGAAAGGTTGAATAGTGGGCTATCGGGCAAATATGATGATAGCGGAGGACGAGGGAGTGATTGGTGTGATCTTTACTAGTGAGGGTTATGAGTGTCTGGTGCTGTTGAAGAGGAAGCAGAAACCAGCAGGAGATGGAACTAAAGATGTATAAAATCCTTCAACATCATGGGGTAACATTGCCACTTATGCTCGCTTCAGCAAAGATACTAGTGACCTACTTTCTCTTGCCTCTATTTCCACCCCATAATCATCATAATGTATCATAGATTCTGGTGCTTCTCGTCACGTGACAGATACTGCTGAAGAGTTCTCTTCATATACTCGTCTAGCAGTACTAGAGAATATATAAACTGCTGATGGTACAACGCAACTTGTAATTGGTAAGAATACAATGAGATGTACCAAGCATATGACTTTATCCAATGTTTTGCATGCTTCTTTTCCAGTAAATTTCTTATCCATTAGTGTCATTATTCTCCAGTTAAAATGCATTGTTTCTTTTAATATTCCTCAGGTGATCTTCCAAGAGAAATGGACGTGCCATACACTTGGGACTGGAACGTGGCATAACAGACTTTGGTATTTGGACTGAGAGGGGATAGACTCAACTCTGACATCCATGGTGAAAAGTGTTGCAGTAGGAGAAATTGGGAGGAAAGCCGAGGTTGTGTTACTACTGATGCTGATATAGATCTAATGTTCAAACTGATGCTGATATAGATGCTGATGAGGATGTGTTACTACTGATGTTGATATAGATGTTGATGTTGATATAGATCTAATGTTCAAACTGATGCTGATATAGATGGGGATGTTATGGTAGAATTCAAGTTGGTTGGTTGAAGTGGAGGAATGCATCGGGCCTTTTGTGTGATAGAAAAGTACCGCTGAGACTGAAAGGAAAATTTTATAAGATGGTGGTGAGAACTGCAATTCTCGATGGTGGTGAGTGTTAGCCTTTAAAAGAGAAGCATAATGCGAAGTTAGTGTTGCCGAGATGAGAATGATTCGGTGGATGAGTGGCTTTACACTTAGAGACAAAATGCGAAATGAATATATCCGTGATAGGGTTGGGGTAGCTCCAGTGACGGACAAAATTAATGAGAGTCGCCTAGTAGATGTTTTAGATTCAGCTTATGTTAAGAAAAGCGAAGGTAGACCTAGGAAGACTTGGGCTTATTGCATAATAAAATGATCTTAATTTATTAGAATTAAATGAAAATATGATACTAAATAGGACACAGTGGAGAAGAAGGATTCATGTAGCCTACCCCACTTAGTGGGAAAAAGGCTTTGTTGTTGTTGTTGTTGTCTTGTTTTGGGCGCTTCTGCTCTATGTTTCCGTGTTCTTCCCCTACATCTTTGATCTTTATATCATTGAACAGTTTACACTAACCATAGGACCTTCATTTGAGAAAGAAATAATGAGTGAGTTGAGACATCTGATTCTTATTATTTGAGTTGACACATAAATCTATGGTGCGATGCCTCAAGGAAGCTCCTTCAAAGATTGTTTTTCTTCATTCTCAGTGTTTTTGATACCGTTTGGACCATTGTGGTCCATTATTACAAGTTGCTTATTATAACAATAATAGACCAAAAATTCCTTCTTACTTCTCGCATATATCATTATTTTTAGGAGTATTTTAACCATCAACAATTTTTTATATTGTGATTGGTTATGAGTCATGGTTGAAATAGAACTTTCACTTGAAGATACTATGGAGCCTTTTTTATTGGGCGAAGGTAGACCTAGGAAGACTTGGGCTTATTGCATAAAAAAATGATCTTAATTTATTAGAATTAAATGAAAATATGACACTAAATAGGACGTAGTGGAGAAGAAGGATTCATGTAGCCTACCCCACTTAGTGGGAAAAAGGCTTTGTTGTTGTTGTTGTTGTTTTTGTTGTTGTCTTGTTTTGGGCGCTTCTGCTCTATGTTTCCTTCTTATAACAATAATAGACCAAAAATTCCTTCTTACTTCCCGCATATATCATTATTTTTAGGAGGATTTTAACCATCAACAATTTTTTATATTGTGACTGGTTATCAATCATGGTTGAAATAGAACTTTCACTTGAAGATACTATGGAGCCTTTTTTATTGGGCGAAGGTAGACCTAGGAAGACTTGAGCTTATTGCATAAAAAAATGATCTTAATTTAGGAGGATTTTAACCATCAACAATTTTTTATATTGTGACTGGTTATCAGTCATGGTTGAAATAGAACTTTCACTTGAAGATACTATGGAGCCTTTTTTATTGGATATTGAACAACAACCAAGCGAGCGAACAATTCTACATTGGAAACTATTTATGCCACTCTTGGTTAGAAAAGTCAAGAGTGCATTAGTCATAATTTAAATAGATTTTAGTGACCCATTTATTTCTAGTAGTGGTTCATCCTTTTTTTCTTCTTTTGTGGATGATTTACCCATGTTAGACTTCGTGGACTTGCAGAATTATTTTGTCGTTCTTGTCATTGCTGCTTTCGAAGACAAATCATTCATGACTTTTGGGGCATCCTTGACAACAATAAATTTAAATGGTCACTCATGTAGCTCGAAAACTGATTTGATTGGACTAGATCATCTTTTAAGGGGTCATTTGCAGCTATTTTTATTTTGTTTATGTTTTATTTTGGAATAAAATATATTTGTTAGTGGTTTTTGTTTGTAAAAACACTCAAAATATATAAATGTTGTTTTGAGTATTTTTAAAATTAAGTTAATTTGTTTTTGAAAATTTAATTTTTTATAAAATTTATCAAACAAACATGTTAAAAATAAAAACAAAAGAAAAAACAAAATAAAAACAATAAATATAAAACAAAATTGATCCCAAACAGGCTGTAAGTTTACCATTTCCTTTTTTTTCTTCTATCTTTCTTTAGATTGGGTGTAACAAAGCTGGAACTAATATCAAATGTCTTGCAATGTATCTTTGTCTTGCTAGTGAGTTTAATAGTAGTTGCAAACTTATATTAGCTCGGTTAAAAATCAGTTGAATAATCGGTGTTATCTTTTGTACATTTGCATTCTCATTTCACATGTATTCATCTTTGTTGTGTGCTAAAAAATTATCGACGGCAAAAATATCTTTAGCCTTAATATAATTTCCCAGCACACGTATAGATAGAGGTCTAAGAGATAACTAGAATTTTTATGTGAAAAAATTCAAAAAATTTAAAAAAAACACAGGATTTGTCCCAGTCAAAATAATATATTAGAAAATTAAAATTATTGGTGCTATTCTTTTGAATAGAGAAGATGTGATCACAAAATTATTTTGAACTCACAATTTTTTTGAAATAATCAATTAAATACAATCATATAGGGTTGTTGGAAAGACAAGAACTATAGTTAGTAATTACAACAACTGTAATTGGTAGTCACAACAACTGTAATTTATTACGTGGTTCATATTTGGTGGCTACAACTGTCATAATTGGCCAACAAAACTGTAGTTAGCCTACAGCAATCATTGGGGGTGATAAAAAATTACTAGAAATTGTTGATTTCACAATTCTCTTTAAGAGTTATATTTTAGTTGGCAGCTCACATTTCTCTTCCACTCCCCTTTCAAGTGAAAAATAGGGGTCTATTAATAGTTTTTGAAATGACATTTTGATAAATCTAGTCATCTCCAAATCACTCGATCTGATTGTCCACATTAATTCTCTTGATCATGAGTCTTTTTCTCAACATATAAAGGCCTTATTGACCTCAAAATTAATTGATATTGGCCTCGCTGTGTTCTTCTTGTTAAGGCGCTTGATTTAACTATAAGCAAAACTAAATTTTGAGATCGTTTGGTCTTCCAATTAATGCAACAAAGCCTTAGATTACACTTCCAAGCATTTGATCTAGGGCTTATTTGGACTCGGATTGGATCACTTTCAGTGTCAATGAACTCATATTGTTGAGATGTTCAGTTTAACTATAAATTTGTTGAAATGAGAGCTTTTGACGATCATGAGTTTGAATTTGGAATATCTTTTATCAAAATGCATCGAAATTCATGCCCCATCATTTAAATTTCTTGGTGATATATCATTCTTAAATTAATTTACATTTGTCCCACATCACAAATAATTGTAATAAATTAAGAGGCATTTACATACATAACATCCAGTGTCTATGTATTTACTTATCTAACACCTAAACCTTACTTCCTACATTTATTCTACCCAAAAAATTTCATCACATACAATTAAAAGATGCAATACACCTTTTCATGCATGGTTAAAGATGGTATGTATTTAAAAATTGAAGTTTAGATATTAGATATGTAAATACTTAGGAATTGAGTGGTATGTATGCAAATCTTCCATAAATTTATGTTGGAGCCGTGTCTTTCTTGTAGACGTTCATCTGATTGGGCTGGTTTGTCTCGTCAATAATTGATTCTATATACCAAAATTCTTGGGAAATTAATTCCTTTGTTTCCAGCTTTTAGAAGAATACTTTTAGAGAAAATTAAAGAACAAAATCTATGCTGATTTACTTTTGTCTATCCATTTTGGTGTATCTAATTAGTCGCAACAGGATTAGCTGCCGTGGAATTTGATGATCAATCAAAAGCCTACTCATACATGTCTGCCTCAACATGGTAATGTTTTCTAAGTTTTCCTGCAAACACAAATAACAGTTTTCTTATAAAATTGTCAGATTGTTCTAATTATCTTCATCCATTGAACTTAGCCATCTTTTGAATCTGCATATATAATGTCTTTTATGCATCAAAGTAGCCTAGCAAAAATAGAAAAAGAATCAAACAGATGACTTGTGCTACAAGACTTCACTAGGCTTGAACTCTTCAAATGAGGAATAGTTAAATGATATAAGAAAGCAGATAAATCATTTGAATCAGTTGTTTGCTAAACTAAGGAACTATGGGTTAGTTTTAAGATACAAATTTTGTTGGATCAGAGTTAAGTATAAGCCAAAAAATTGCAGATATAATGGGTTTAAGCGGGGCCAAGCTCGAACCAAACATGTTGAGTTTGGTTAATAGTTAACGTCAGTGTTATGCATGTTTAAGCATATGTTGTAAGTTTACACATGCATCTTTGTGGTTACAATGCTAAATTAATGATATTGCGTATATAATGAGTTTCTTTTATGACGAGGGAAATAATGAAGTTGCATGTTGTAAAAAAAATTGTCAATCTTAATTTTGACTCAATGCTTATTAGTTCTAATTGTGCATTCTACAAGCAAAATTTTAAAAATAGTATTTTCTCTAAATTTATTATTTTAAATGACCCCTAAAAAGTAAAATTTTTTAAATGGATCAATTTGTCAAAGTTAGCAGGTGATTTTGTCATGCGAGCAGGAAAATCGCCATGATGTGTTGATTTTTCTACATTAACAGGCATTTGTAAAATTGCATTGATAATGATATTCTTATGTGATGTTAGAATTATGAGTGGCATGTAAGTAAATATCTAACTTCGGTGTTAGATATGTAAATATATAAGAATTGTGGTAAACATGATAATTAATTTATGTCTGATCCTAATTATCATTTATTTATAATAATCTTTCACCAACCAAAAGTCTTAACCCCTTTTTAAATACTTAATTTAACTTAATTTTCTTGTTTGACACAGCTTATCAGCTGTAAAACAGGTTTATGGTTCTTTTAACGGCACTAATGAATTAAGCAGTTGTTATGAACTTGTGATGCAAGCAATGATAACAGACGGCCATCATTTGCCACTGAACAGAAAGAAGCATAAGTTGGTAGGGAAAGGAATGCACCTCAACAATGAAGCCAAATTAAAGAGGCATCCATAACTGCATTGCATGCGTGGAGAATGCTTTTCGTTAAAAACTTTATTCTTAAGGCATTTTGTGATAAGGATCAATATATATATATACCCTTCAAAAGCAAAGGAGAAACATGCCATTATTATTTATAGCTATTCTACTGTTCCCAAAAGGGAGGGGATTACTGGTTATGGTGCTTTTATGACTTTTTTGTGCTCATTGATTCTTATGTTTAAGAACTTAGAATAATTAAGACAAATCCAATTCACTTGCCCATTGGATTCCATAATCCAATTCACTTTGCTTTCACAGAAAATCATGTTTTTTAAATTATCTATAAATATTTTGCAGCATAGCCTAAGAAACTATTTTTTTCCGATAAATAACAGAGTGAGAGGAGCCAAATGTAAAAGTAAAGAAAAAAATTCTATGTAAGTGCTGTGGTAAGATATGCTAAATTAAGACTTTCGTTTGAGAACACGTTGAAACTCCATTGCATTGCAGTGAAAGCCGACGTTGGTGAAGCAACCTCTCCTGAAGTTGTTTTACAAGAACGTCAATTTTTCACTGTTTTAAATCGTAGAGCATTCTCCGTTCAACTAACATGCCTTTCAAAGGAGCTATGCTGAATGACAGCTCCTTCAAATGAAGCTTAATATTCTGTATAAAAACTTTATTTTTTCAAACTATTTGGTAGGCCATAAAAGATGTTGAAAGATGCATAAAAAAAAGTTTAGGCATACAAAAAACGAGAAGAAAAAAAAGATGAGGATATCCTGCTAATATTTGGTCAATAGAGTTTCCTAAATACTTATTTCTTCTATATGAATATTATACTAAAACTAGCTAATAGTTTATGCTTTCTACTTAATACAAAAGTTTTTAAAATTTTTAAAAATTTATTCTACCAATTTGATTGTAGATTTGGGAAAATTATTCTGTACGGACAACGTACGTAGCGCTGCATGCGGAATCCGCGAATAATCAGTGAATAACCTATAATAACTCCGTGTAACATTAAAATGGAACTGCATGGGTTATTGGCATGTTATTAGAAAGTTATTGCAGCGTTATTTGAGCAATAACCTCAATAATCTCACAATACACTGAATAACAGATAAAAAATTTAAAAAGTGAAACTGCGGAGGTTATTGGGGCGTAATTAGAAGGTTATTTGCGGCTATTTGGAATAATACTGCAATAACCTCCTGATAATCCTGCAATACACGATCTCGGAGGTTATTTGCTAGTTATTCGGTGGTTATTCACGGATTCTGCACGCAGTGCAGCGTACATTATTTGTATGGAATAATTTTCCGTAGATGCGTGCTCCTGATATCTAATTTGAATAAGCTTTGGTCACGTGCGGATTTTTTTGGTCTGTTGTCTTAATTTATTTTGAACTTAGGCATATATATTTTTTGAAGAATTTAGTCCTCCGTTATGGACATACTGATCCATTAAAATAAAATTAATACGGTATGACACGTTTATTTTGTTGTAAGTATAGAGTATTGATTGAGACTAGCGTAAATGTGGCGCTACTTTATTGCCTTGATTGAAACGACAAGAGGAATCTATCATTTTCTATCAATAAATTTCATTTAGAAGATGATTTTGATTGAAAGGTTATATTGGAATTAAAGGTCTTAGCATAATTTTTCTATACGTTGGAGTCTTGCATGGAGGGGCATTACATTCTATTAGAGATGGAACTCATGATCACATAATGGTTTTGAAATTTCTTATTCTATGATCGAATTCGACGTTACGAATAATATATCGTCTCAAAAGACGAATATTGTTCCCAATGATGGATCTAATCATGAATTGATGATTTCAGGGCTCGATGTCTAGGTTGATGCCAAAAGTTTTTCCTCCGTCTTACGTGGGTATGACAGAATTTATTTTATTATGAGGATTAGGTTTTTTAACAGAGGTAGCCCCTAGAGTTAATTTTCACTTGAGAGATATTATCTCCTAGAAAAATTCTCGATTAAAAGAGAAGCTATCATATTTTTAGAAATCACAAATTTTGATTTTAATGTTGTTTAATTTAAAGATTTAAATGAGATTGGACCAATGCAGCTCTTATTGCAAGTCAACAGAGGAAGTATATGATATACCAAACATGGAAAAGCTCTGTGATGCTTCAGACTATCCTACGATTAATTTTTGCATTCAAATTGTTCATTTTATTAGAAAATTAAGGTTTATAATCCAACGATACAAAGTCATTAAAATGCCAAACATATGACTTATTGTATATCAAATAGCCCATATGACTGCCTCATTACCTAAACTAAAGTGATCTCTATCGATAACATATCACTAAGGAGCTCAAACCTAATCTAAGAAAATAAAGTGGAACTTATGGACTTCACTCCCACTGAGAAGTGAAATTTAACCCGAATCTCTGGCCTTACAAACATGTTTGAAAAGGACTATCAGCTAACTCACACTTTAAAATCATGAGGCCAATCACGTGCAAGAGTTTATGTGTAGATTTTTTGTTAAATTAGAAAGTTACATGGGGACTTACAACTCGAACTTAAAGATCGTGGAGCTTAGATACATATGCATGTAACTAATACAAAATGTTATATTTTAAGATTTTTATTATTAGACTCAAATGATTTGATTTTGAAGGCCATAAGTGTGCAAGCTAATGAATGTATGCATATATGAATTATTAAATTTAAAGTCAATTAAGAGTAATTGGCAATCTATTTCTAGAAGGACGACTATCATCACTACTTAGATGCCAATATCGTGTGTAATGGTTGAAGTACCAAAACCAAAGATTGTGCAAATATGTAATGCAAATAATCTGACTATTCCTATAGTTTATAACTGATTTTATTTTTAATGACCCTATGGGTTTTGATTTTAACCTTTGTTTTGAGTTATTTTAATTTTTATAAGTTAAATTGTTTTGTCGAGTAGAAAAGTTAATTTTACCCTAAGAGCCTAATGGATGTAGATCAGTCTATCCTATGCATACAACACAGAAAGAAAAAAACAAAAAACAACATATATTGTGCACAAATGATGTAAAACACATAAAGCAATGCACTTAAATTAAAATATATAACAAAATAGGCTGGTGTGACTGAGTCTCGCTATACTCATCGGAAGAAAAGAAAAGTGAGCAGCTCAGATCTGCCTTAGTTTGACAATCCCACAACTAAGGATTGGCTTATGAGCTTTTTTCATCTTTCGTCTTTGATTCATCCTTCTGGCTCATCTTTAATGGTTAGGGTCTTTTCGGGTTTCACAAGGCATCATCAGTTGGCATGTTCGTAACTTAATTCTATTCAATATACATTTGAAAATGTAAAAAGTCTAACTAAAAATCTGCAAAAATAGAGGTTAGTAAAACAATATATACATCGATAGCATATAAAGCAAGCATATGGACTTAGCAATGATAGTTACCAAGCCCCCTATTGTAGTAGACCATGCTTAGGGTATAAATACTCCAGCTAGAATATGCAAAAAATAAGTTAGTTTAATTTGAATTATTATTAGCATATCCCATTAAGTATAGTCTCTTGTAAAAAATAATTTTTAGACTATTAAATGTAATCCTAACATTTTTGTTTACACACAATCAATCATCCTAGTGTCCATCCAAAACGAATTCCATCATCTGTCTGTCAACACAAAAATAGAATTCAAATCACATTAGATAAACTTTCCATCATCTGTCATCGACCTAACCTAAATTTAGATTGATGATTAATAAAAAATCTAGGGTGTGTGTGGCTAATGGTATTAAATTGATCTAGTTGTGAAGTTTATATTGTAGTTTTGGGTTTTACGTTTCAGGCGAGAGCTTTGGCCTTAATCTACTTCAAAAGGTAGTTAACCGCTACTAGGAGAGAACAAAGTTATCCTTTGGAAGGTGAGATTAGTCCCAGAATATCTAAACCCCATACATCAAAAGGTCATGGGATGGTGGTCGGTTAAAGTTTGTGAGCTGGTTGATGTTATAGTGGACCATACTTTTGGCATTGCTCACACCTCGTAGAGAATGCTTAGGCGTCTTTCAGAATGTCAACTAGAAGTACCCTTGTCGATGTCTTCCCTCCTGAATGGCGCATTCCCCAGAGTAAACATCGTAGAGAATGTCTTCCGCTTTGCTTTCTCTTACGCATCTCAAGTATATTGAAGTGTTTATTTTTGGAAGAGTGTTCCCACTCTCAACAAATATAGTGTGGCCTTGAATTTAAATCTTTTGAGGTTCGTAACCTCCTCCGCAACGTCTTTCATTCCTAAATACTTGATATAAGGATCTACCCAGGTTATTGTTTCTTCACCTTCTACCATCATAATGTTAGGCACTTCGATGATCAACTGATTGAGTACTTTCAGCGCCCCATTCGCCAGGCGAACACATCTCTGTCATTGATCACTGTTGATCGGAGTCAAATCAAAGGATTGAGGACATACAGATCCCATATTTTCCTAACCTCACTCGCTGATAATGCAGAAGTTTTGGTGGTGACGGTTGAACCGAATGTTCCTTACGAAAACTCTAGAGCCATCATAGAAGAGGTGGAGGAGTAACAATGAAAAGTTTGGAGCATGAAGGAAAGAAAGGAAAGTATGTTTGAGAACAATCCCGACCAATTTGTTCGAGAAGAGAGAATACTGACGTGAGACGTGGTGATATGACAATGAAATTGACATGAAATCTGATGAAAGGAGTTAAATAAACATTTTAAAACAATAATTTTTTTTTCACATAAAATGCAGGTTACATTAAGAACCCATCATAAAGCTACTCACAGAGGAAAAATTTTATAAGATTATCGTTCAGCTCACGCGAGACAGACCCTCAGAGAAGCAAGCTATTGTATAACACCTCACCACCCCCCCCCTCCCCTCGCCAACCTTGAAATGATTTGCTTGCCTGATCTCTGCTGGAACCAAAGAAAGGGAGGTGGCCTCTCAATTCTCCATCAATTATGAGCGGCACTGAGCTATCTTCTTCCATATAATGACTGGTCTTTGTAGAAGATTAGGTCAACACCGAAACTTCCTGTAGCCCGGTCATTGCTTGCTGCTGATTGGAGTCAAATCAAAGAACTGAGGACGCACAGATCCTAGATTTCTATAACCTCACTCACCGATAATGCAATGTTTTGGTGGCAGCGATTGAACTGAAGGTTCCTTATGAAAACTTTAGAGCGATTATAGAGGAGATGAAAGAGTGACGATGAAGAGTTCGGAGCATGAAGGAAAGAAAGAAAAGCATGTTTGAGAACAATCCCGACCTATTTATACGAGTAGAGAGAATATAAAGCGCCATGCTGTTGATGTGGGACGCGGTGATATGACACTGAAATCGACATGAAATCTGAGAAAAGGAGTTAATTAACATTTTTAAAACAAGATTATTTTATTAACATAAAATGCAGTTTACATCAAGAACTCATTAGAAAGATGCTCAGAGAGGAATAATTTTACAAGATTATCACTCGCAGCTTTACCCGAGACAAACTCTCGGTGAAGAAATCTCTTGTATAATACCTCACCTCACAGGTTGAAACTATTTGCTTGCCCGATCTCCACTTGAACCCAAAAGAGGGAGATGGCTTCTCAAATCACCATTAATTCCGAGCGGAAGTGAGCTATATCCTCCCAAGGGATGACTGTTGCCACCCTGCCACCCCCCACCCCACCCCCACTCCAACCCCCAATATCAAAGAGCAGCAAACTCCATAAACAAGGCAACAAACTCCTCATCCATTCATTTCATCTTCTCCATGCAAGCAGCTAAGTCACAAACCTCACCTCACTAGGGATGTGCCATGGGAAGGGTGAAGTATTCCTCAATATTGCCAAGCGGTGCGCAAAGAAACCAGAAGACATCTGAAGTTCTTTGGTCACATCCTCACAAACCTCGACGAGACAATCTTGACATTTTGACTCTTACTCCTCCCGTCGAAGATTATTACCTACGGCCGGTACCTAATCCATGGCTGCAACATCTCCGGGCGGATCAATACCAAGGTTTGACAAAAGAGAGTCGATCGTTGGAATCTCTATGGATGCATCAAAAGGTATGTTAAATGAGAAAACTCATATATTAAAAATATAATTTAAATCTCATACCAATAATTTGATTCCACTCAGATGTGGTGAAAGAACTTCAACCTCACCAGGTTTCTCTTGTCCCTTGACCAGAGATGGAATTTTGCCTCCTAGCAAATTTGACGGCGTGGTGTTTCTCACTATATGTTTAGCCTTGGAAGCAAGATTGTTCAACTCTTTGGAAATGGGTTGAATGAGCTCTTTGATAGCAACCACAGGATCATCAACGGGAATCAAGAGCTCCGTAAGAGGATCAACCGGTCATCCCTCGAGTTGTTTCTGGAGCTTCTCCTACTGTGACCCGACAAGCAAATCAGAGGATCCCATCTAATCCTCTTGGTCGGTAGTTTTTCTCTTCTTCACATCTCTTTTCTTACTTTCCCCAGGAAGCTTCTCCTCTACCGGTTTTTCATCACCTCCCCTTATTTCTGGGCTTTGGCCTCATACTCCCAAGGGCCCTAATTAGCGCATCCCTATCATGAGATTTTGCCCCGGGTACTCGTCCGCCAGCCATCACAGAAGGCTAAGAGACTAGAAGAAAATAAAGCACTAGAAGGGAAGATGGCGTGTAGCTTTGAACCCCTGTAGTCTATTTATAGTAGCCCATAACACGAAAAGCTAAGGAAATCATTTAGTAAGCAATCATATCATCATAAATTAGATTCCATCTTTTTGTATTTTTGTCTTACAACAAGATTCCCTTTTTATTTTTTCAACACGACTTTTAAGAAGAAATGAAACCAGAGAACTAAATATGTATACAAAAAATATGTGAACACAAATCTTGAAGAAATCCAATGGCCAAACTCACAGCAATGGAGGAAAGATTTGTCGATCGGTTATCATCCACTCAGATCACAACAAATGAATCCATCAAATCGGAGTCGGATTGACAGGTTCATTCGCCCCCCAGCTTCCGTTGGGCTATAACCAAATCGATCAGTCTAAGACACCCTATCTGTAACAGTCTACCACTCGGAAAAAACCGACTAACAAGTACCTGACCATTTATACCCCATTATTCTAATAAAGAGGAGGTATAAGAATAATCATAAGTATGTACCCCTCTATGCCTATTACTGTCTTCTTTCTCTTTGCCCTCTCTTATTCATAGTCACGCTCCATTCCTTAGGCGTGTCTACTGGACAAATATGGATTAAATAAAATATATATATCTAAATTAAAATTATTTTTAATTATCTTAAATAAGAGTGTGAATGTGATTAAATATAAAATTCATTTGAATAAACTTGCATACATAAATCTATAAATTAAAAAAAAAATTTGTTTGTGCTTAACCTTTTTTTAAAAATTTAAAAAAAAAACTATTTATATGTTAATCAATCAATAATGTAGGTAACATTAAATTAAATGACTTATCAATGCTATTGATGATCCAATTCATGCCTTGTCATCCCAATCCCCACCCTCACATGCACCCTTCATTATGAAAGGAGATAACCTTGGAGAGGGCCACGAAGGGATAGGGGCCATTCCCATTCATGAAAGACCTCAGCTATAAAATAATGTCCTACATAATAATTGCTAGAACTTTGGTCCACTTGGCATGTATCCTATCTTTCCTGACTGTTATATTATATATGGTTTAATAATTGCCTTCGTCAAGGTTAAATTACACTAATTGAACTATTCCAATCTCATACAATATCACTGCCACACATTAGCAACATTTTTTTCTCTAGGCTTTTATCTTGGGGAACCTAAGAATATTAAAGTCATAATATTTTAAAAATTTTAAATGATATCTATAATTTAACATTTAAATAAATTAAATTTACTTATGAAAATAAGTTCGACTTCAAAACACCTTGAAATCTTTTTTTAGTCTTGGCAATAAAATCTTAGGCCTCTCTATATACAAGTTTTCACTAATTTTTGAACTCACATGAAATTTAAATTATTTTTACAAATTTAAACAAATAAAATTTATAAAAAAATTAAGATCAAATCATAACTAATTCATATTCTTAAGAAGTGTTTTCTAGTGGTCATTAACCTCAGACAAATTTTTTTTATAATTTTTTAATTTGATTTTAGAATTAATTTAAATTTTCTTTAGAAATTAGTTTCCACGCGGGTTGCTTGACATATAGGATTGAGTCATATGCCCCACCAATCCTCCTAACTAAAATAAAAGCCTTATCCATCTTGCATTTTAGGAAATTAGACAACATGGTTTTAAAGGGATTAGATAGATATAGTTAGCTACCCTTTCTGTACGAGGTCATCAGTGCAGGGGTTGGGTTTAGTTACTATCTCTAGGAGGATTGATCTATACCTCTTACTACAATACTTTAGATTAGACTTTGATCTCTTTTTTTCATGTAGGGAAGACATTCTTCATACTTATCCCTTTCATATCCTCCTTTCCAAATAGCCTCTGCATATAAGACACAGGTCATAGAAAATTATGAATAAAATTTGGCAAATATAAAGAAGAAAAATAAAAAGGATAAGTATAACGATATGTTGTTAGACATCCCTCATAACATGAAGAGTTGTTAAAAGTGAATTAGATTATGCTCAACCTAAGTAAATATACAAGAAAAACTCAATAAAAGACCTTCATATCTAGACCAGAGGATAAAATTTAATTTATTTTATTATGAGATTAAAAATACCTCTCACGATGATGTATCCTCATTGTCAATTGCATTTTAGCTAGAGGATGCCCATTACGACTCTTGATACAAGATGTCGTACTTGCTTGATGCAACCCTATGGAAATAGGATGCCAGGGCAATTATTGGCATCTCCGTATCTTTTATCATCAGGACGAAGCCAAACTATTGGAAAGAGTGTTGACCACAGTAACTCAACATGTAACTCTTCTCTAAAAACAAAGTACCTATGAAATGACTGTAAGGATTCAACAAAGGAATACAAAAGGCTCAAAGAGATAGTCAAAGAGAAAAGTCCTAAACATATAAAGATAGCCTGGTCAAAATTTTATGGATCCTTCATCACAGACTATTAAGACTCTAAGTCTATTTGATTGTGAAGGTACTCGACCGAACTTGATCGAAACCTTGTTGTTAGTAACACATGTGTTGCATCGTCCAAGGTAGCCCAGCATTCCTAAAGTCAAAGGAAGAAACAACCAAGCTTCTAAGATTCTATTCATACTTAAATAAGGTAGATTATGACTTACACCTACCAAAAATAATGTTAGAGATGCCTACAAAGTGAAAAGAAATAAATGATTTGGCTAGCAAAATCAATGCAACTTATGAAGGACTTACAATCCCGCCTAGGTTGGCAAAACCTCTAACTCCATAAACTGTTTGCTAGACTGCCGCCTAAGTATGTAAAACTTATATTGAGACAGTTGGGTTGGAGTAGCAAGTACACTTCCCCTCAAAACATATGGTATGATATGCAATGTTATCTAGAGCAGCACTTGGTGAGGCCTCATTAATAAGGTTAGAGGATTTATCCATGAATGCATCATTTTAAAATCAATATGAAGGTCATGCTGGAAAGTAAGACAAGTTTTAAAGTGTTAAATTTTGAACCAAAATTTTATTAATGAAAAATCTTGTAAATTTAATTTTTTTATAGAAAATATTCGACTCTAAAGAGACTATGAGCAGTACTACCCAAAAAAATCACAATAAAAAGAGTAAAACTAAGAACATATAACACAATAAAGTAAATAACCCAAAATAAAATAGTAAGAGATTGGGTGCAATTGGTTGGCAACATTTCCTAAAAAGGAAAAGAGACAGTCATGCTCCATATAATACATGCCTAATCCAAATATATATAATAAATAGATTTGAATTAAAGTACAAGAATCTAGCGATCTTCTCCTGTTATTCATCACATGGTTCATATGTTTCAAGATTCTCGGAACTCATACTCGTACCTTATTACTAATACAGACTCTCCTGTGGCTCTAAAAGTCTAAAATAAATACTAAACCTGTAAAATAAAAGTTAGCACAAGTATGAAGCATGCAACGAGAAATGAGCCATGCTAACCGGGAGGATAAACTAAGGAACACGGATGGAAAATGTATTAGTTAAAGCTTAATAATTTAAGCTACTCTCTAAAATACATGACTCCTTGTAAGAAAAATCTTCTCTGATATACTATTGTGCATGCCAAAACTCGATAAACACATAAATTAATTATAAAATTTTGAAAATTAGCAGACACACCATCAAAATAGTTGTACGTATGAAAAAAAAAATCTCACTACACCCTAACCCTAGTTATAAATAAGCATCTACAGGCTGTTACCTTATCACACATAAGTGAAAACCATGTAGTGCAGGGTTAAGGACACTCTATTGGATCATGATGGGGTCACCAAGACTGGCCCCATATCGAGCATTTGAATGAGATAACACCCATCACTCCAGTGACAAATGTAAACCCAGACCTATTCTTGCAATGATCCTATGAGATTTGGCAACGACAGGATAATTTGCATCACCTATTTGGTCTAGCCAACAAGTGATGCTCATTTCATGATTACTACCAGATGTCATAATTAGGGTTTGATCAACGTCCCACCACTAAAGTTTTTAATCATGCAAACATTGACCTATATGAAAAAGTAAGCAAGGACAGAACCTCTAAGGCATGCACGAAGATCATTATGAAATGGAAATGCAACTAATGCATCCAACACATGCAATGAATGTAGTATATGCAAACATATAATTAGACATAATGAGTTATACATGTATTCATAAGTATAAACCTAAATCAGAAAGATATCACCATGAAGTTGTATATATGATCCCATGACGCTGACCTTTTATCCCAAAAGAAGATAGAGCTAGCGTTGAAGTGCCACAAAAGCAGTGTTGGGTGGGAACCACTATTTTTTAGGTAGAGTGTTGACAATAAACTCATGCACAATAAAACATAAAAAATTTCAATAATACAACACATGCAAATTCATGAAAACATGGGAGCACATAATCACTAATAGTGATTCACACAAGTGTGACATAATGATACATAGAAGAAATGGTGAACACACTATAAAGGAATGATACCACAGAGCTGTGCAAGTAGCACTATGATATGAAAACTCTAATCTATGAGAAAGTAAGTGTTAATGCTACAGTGTCACACACGTTTAATAACAATAGTAAGGGTGACAATATTGACACATTACTCATAATACAACATAATGCTTCTAACTAGTGTTGGGAATCTAATAGTTGTTTTTATGCCTCACCAGGTGATTTGGGGATTCACAAAAGAGAAACAAGCAGGAACTTATGGTATCTTAGCCGATATCGATGCACCTATTATATGTCTGTCCCGTCCAACCAATAAAGTGTGGATCACTCCTTTATAAGAAAGCGCAAGAAGCAAATATGGGGATAAAAATTTGTTACGCACTCATTTTTTCATCACAAACCAAACTCACCCCCATCAAATAAATCGAGAGGGCAAGCGTTGTGTCCTCTATAAAGGGGTGTAACTAATGGCCTAGGACATAAACCCTAAGTTCAACGCATATAGAGCACAGTATTTGAAACTATTCTATAAAATTACGAAATGTCACCAGACTACTAATATACCCACACTAGTTGTACTACGATAAATGTTGTGCATTCACTACTCTTTTACAATAGCAAAATTCTTGAGTAAACGTAAACATTGCAATACCAATAAGTGGCATCCCAGCTCAAAAGAAAACAATTATGGTGTTGAAGCTCTGTCAATAGAGTCACGATGTTAGGTCGAAATGTGCTAAGCCCTGAGACATGGTACTAGAAATAACATCATGACTCTTGCTCGGTGGGTCCCATGACTTAGGAATGCAGTGCAGAGATCAGTGCCATAAATCTCAGCCAAACATACACTAGGTCTGATAGCGTCGCATTACTGAAAATAGCATTGCAATCTTCACAGTGAAAGGGTAAGGTAAAGTGCCACGGTGTTGCCCAGCAGCTCCACATCGCCAAACTATGCCAATCCATGATTGACGGTACTGTCACATTATGAAGATAATTCGATGGAGCTGTCCTAAATGGAATAGGTATGGTGGCACCACCCTTAAAATAGAGGGAATGTGTTGTGATGCCCAAAGGTGGCACCATAGTGATAGGATCAAAACCAATCAACTAAAACACTGCGGGTTTCCTTTCTCTTTTATCTACAAGGAGTAAGGATAAGAATATATATATATATATATATATATATATATATATATATATATATATATATATATATATATATATATATATATATATATATATATAGTGTTGTACAATTTATATCTACAGCGCCTTGATAAAAAGACTGTGACGTGAATGTCAAATGAAGCCTTTAGTGATTGATGGACATGCATTATTACTGGTAATGATGACTATCTCCAGTAGTTATATCTCTCGGCGAACTAGGCTGCACCCAATTGGTGAAATAGATAAGTTTAACCACTTCAATAGATGATTTTAGTTCAGCCACTTCAACAGATGGGCTCAGTTCAACCACTTCAGTAGGTCAGCACGTATAAAAAATCCTATAATCATTTTTTATGTATTTAAACATGTAAATACATAAGAATTGAGCGGTATGTATGTAAATCTTTCCCATATTTAGTTTGAAAAACAACTTTCATTTTTTAATAATACTTTAAGATTTAGAAAATTTAAACAAAATGGCCGTACAATAATTAGAAGAGTAATTTATTCATTTCTTTCGTAAAAGTGAAAGAAAATGACATAACATGATCATGAAAAACTAATTAGTGGGCAGTGACCCCGCCCTAAAAGCGTCCCATCGTGACAAATGACTAAATAATGGTGTCGTTAAGCATACTTTTTCCCTTTGTTTTGTGAGTGGAGAATTACAGCATAATAATTAGCCACCATGATGGTCCATTTCTACTTAACGGAATCCTATAATTTACTTCAGCTTTATTTTTTAATTTCATCAGACTGTTTTTAGGTCCATTTGCATGTCTAATAGTCATTCAATTTTGTTTTATTTTACTCGCACCCATATATAAAAGCTTTATATTTATATATATCAAAATAATGATCACACTAATCCGGAAGAGATCTGACGGTCTAAAAGAGGCGAGAATGATAAAGGAAGGTCCACACTAACAGAAGGCCCGGAGTTTCACAATGCCGACCAGGTACATTCAGATGAATAAAAGCTCATAAACTCAACCAGATACATTCAAATGAACCAACGCTCACAAAGCCGACCAGATGTAGTCAAAAAAACTAAGAGCTATAAAGTCGGTTGGATACAAATGAATGCCTACAAAATTGATTGGATACATCGCACTTGTAAAATAAAATTAATATAATTTAACACCCTCATTAAAGCAGTATCAAAAAAAATAATATCAATTAATTGTTCTCCTATAAATAAGCATATAAATAAGATATTATTTCACATATAAAAGGATGAAAAAGTTTTGAGGGAGACTCCATTAGTTTCAAGAGGGCAAATCATTATTCACCCTCCTTTTGTTTCTACCCCGTCTCACTCCTTACGATTTATTCTCTTGAGGTGTGATTCATTCAACATCCTAAAAGATGTGAGCTTGAATCAAGCCATAGAAAAGAAGAGGAGTGACACACGGAGAAGAAACCGACCATAGAGACATCAAGCACATGGAGTGTACCCGAGAGTTTATGAACTACTAGATCTAGAAATTGGAGGATCAAGTGTTTGGACACTATCTAATACGCTCTAGCTCGGAAAAGAGAGCAGTACCCTCGAAGGGAAGGGTCAGCTGCGAGACATTATTGTTACAACAAACAAAAAGCAAATCTACATGCCGGTGTTCTCTGCGGTGGAACAGAGCTTCGCCATCCTCTCGAACGAGACCTATGTTATTATGAAACTGAGGAGCATGACAATCAAATGAATTAAATATGGTTGAATAAAAAGGTTTGTCTTCCCCAGTGCTCTCTAACCCAAATTTGACCCAAAATGATATCCTTTTAACCTGGCCAGTCAGTCAGCCCGCATCCAGATCCACTCTCAACTCCATTTCTATCCCATGTTCTGCCTTCTGTAGATTTCTACAGCTCTTGATCCGCATTTCTAGATGGGCACTATGGTCGGGCCTGGACTATATTTGTATGAAGACGCAAAAAATCTCCCAAATTGCAACACGAAATTGAACAGGAAAAATATTTTTTTATTGTAATGAATTAAAGACAAAAACTGCAAGCATCAATGAATATAAAAATTATTTTTGGCACATACAACTATTGGTTAGCTTAGTAAAAGAAATATGTTTTCTTTTCTTAATTTAATTTTTTTGGAAAGTGGTTCTAATATGTATGAAAAATACATTTATACACCACCATTTTGCAGCAAACTATATATGTGTGTGTGTGTGCGCGCGCGCGCGCGCGCGCGCGTGAGTGCGTGCGTGTGTGTGTGTGTGTATGTACGCGCGCGTGTGTGTGTGTGTGTGTATGTACGCGCGCGCGTGAGTGCGTGCGTGTGAGTGCGTGTGTGCGCACGCGCGCACGTGTGCGGGCACTGTAATTGGCTACCACGCGCCCACAATGGAACAAATGGGCTTTCTTGCACCAATTTACATTTAATGGACATCTCAAAGAATTCAAATTCCATTTCAAACCCAATCCAAATCTAGTCCAAATCTACACAAATTTGTTAAAACCATTTGTCGAAATGCCCTAACGGATTGACATGTCAGGCGGGCCTAGTAGATTGACCTACATATTCATTATTTCAGCCTCCCTACGAATCACTGAAGAACCAATTGTCCCTTGCCCAAGAGTTAGGACGCTCCTCAAGGTTGGCAAAATATCGAAGTAAGGATCAACGCTAAAATGATTTACATTAGTTACATCACTATTTATGAGTCACGTGACACCCGTGTTTCAATCTTTTCATGGAGATACCGTGGACAAGCCTTGTACCATATAACTCATTTTATTTTTCTTTTTCCTTTCGTATCAAAAGGGAGAAGGGGGAAAGTGGAACTCTCTCTCTCTCTCTCTGTCTCTATCTCTCTCTCTCTCTCTCTCTCTCTCTCTTTCTTTTAGAGATTAAGTCATCTTCACCATCCTATGGAGGATGATCATTGGAGAAGCATAGAATTTAGGCCTAAAAAATACTTTCATTCTCCTTTTTCACCTTTCTTTTACAAGTCTCTCCTGAATTATATGAACTCACAAATGATATAAGACTTTGCATCCTAAAAATGATTCTATTATATATACATATATATATAAAAGGGAAAATAAAGGTGGGTAATAGAACGTCATTTTAACACCAATAAAGGAGCCCAACTCAATAAAAAAAAATACACAAAATAGATTGTCCGAATCTCTCGGATTATAAAATTCCTCACCCTTAATTTTTTTTTAATCCCATATTACAGATCACATGAACTCAATCCTGACACTACTCTTCCTTAATAATTGTTTAGATAAAATATTGTCTTCCCACTATTTTTTTTTCTCATTCTTTGCACCCAAACCAAGTTCCTATCTTTTTATATATCGTGTAATTTAAATAATTGCTAATATTATTCCTGTAATTGGCCTATGAAGTTTTGCACGTTTCACAAAGAACTAAACAATAAAAGAGTGGACATCCATTTTAGAAAAATACAAATTCAAGCATTATTAATGGCCATTATTAGTGTGGATTTTTTTAATAAATTTCATTTATGAGAATCTCATTAGCATTTATCGGCTTGCACTCAAAATTTCGAGCCATTATTCCATACGAAGAACGTACGCAGTCCGCATGCAGCTCCCCAATACTCATCCAATACCCTCCCAATACCCATCCAATACCCACCCAGTACCCTTAAAATCCCAATACCCACCCGGTATCCTTAAAATTCGCACCCAGCGCTGCGTACGTGCTCTAGATGTAATAATTCGCTCAAAATCTCAAGGCAATTACATACAATTCACCCAAAATATTACTATTTACAAATCAAGCACTATCTTTCATCCATTATTCAAATTCGGCCTCGAATATCAGAATTCCTGATAAAACCCCAACCCAACATAAATGCATAGATTCGGTAGTTCAAAAAATCACTTAGGTGCTTAATTTGTAAATATCAATATTTTGGGTGCCCTATATGTAATTATCCCTAAATTCATTTTATCAATTTGCTTAGTTTTGGACTTTGATACATGAATTGCTTTTACTTTGCAAATAAATGCAACTAATTCGCACATAATGCCTATTTTTGTCAGCTTCTACTTGCGTTCAAACTAATTCATTAAAGCCATTAAATACAACATTCCAACCAAAAAATGGTGGATGACATGAGGAAAATAATACACTAATTTTTCATTCACATCTAGATAGTATTGTTATGCACCAAAAATAGATAGGATTTTAGCTGCAATTCAGTAATGCATTTTTTTTTTTGAAGCAGGACTGAATGGAGCAAATTAAAAGACAAAAAGCCAGCGCCTTTGGACATTATCGAAGGTGAATACAAGGGCAAAATAATAATTTCACTTTATTAGTATAATTTCTGTTTTTTTTTTTTTTCTTTATCTATGAAGAACACTCATTTTCCTTCTAATAAATGTTCCCTTTCTTATTCCAATCCTCAATTAATATTCCTAGGAGGAAGTACTTGTAGCAATCCTTGGAAGCCACATAAATGATTTCCCTTCTCTTTGAAGAAATTCCCCATCTTCTTTAAGCTGATAATTTCTTATGACAATGTTACCTCTACAAAACAAAAGGTTCCAGCTTCCAAGCTTATCTGACACAGACTAACTTGTCAGAAACCAAACGTACGTACTTACCGCTGCCAATGTCCTCTAGATCTTCTTCAAATTGAATAAACTATGTACTATTCATGGCAATTGCTTGAATGAAAGTACTAGTCTCATTTCTACCTCTGCGTTTGTTAGCTCACAATAGCTTTTTGATGCAGCACGTACGGCAATTATAGTTTGTTTCTTACACTTGAAGAGATTTTACCAGCCTTTACCGTTATTCTCTTCATTTGAATTATCTTCTTCCATACAAGTATCTTTGAGATGTTAGCCCCACCATGGCTGCTGCACTCTCCAAAGCTTTTGATAAGATTTTTGTGCAAAGAGAATTAACCACACTAGAAAAGGAGAAGGAGAAACCATAGTTGACTGTGAGCCTCTCATCTTCTTTTTAGCTCTCAAGCCATCCCTCTTCTCTCCCACTCCTCTCCTAATCTTCAACAACAGTAGCTGACTCTTTGTTTCTTTTCAGAGAATGGGGAAGCACTCCTGCTGCTACAAGCAGAAGTTGAGGAAAGGCTTATGGTCTCCTGAGGAGGATGAAAAGCTCCTCAAGCATATCACGAAGTATGGCCATGGATGCTGGAGCTCAGTGCCTAAGCTTGCAGGTAATCAAACCCTTGCCTCTTTTTCAAAGAGAATTGTACAAGGATTTGATTTTAATAGAGAGAATTAATTGTATGCTTCAGGTCTACAGAGATGTGGTAAAAGCTGTAGGCTGAGGTGGATAAATTATCTCAGGCCTGATTTGAAGCGAGGAACATTCTCGCAGCAAGAGGAGAACCTCATAATTGAACTTCACAAAGTGTTAGGAAACAGGTTTGATAACATATTCAATTTTTTTCTCAGCATCCTTTTTTATATTGTTCCCAAAAATTAGATCCAAATTGCTCAAATTCAGTGTTTTTTTTTCATCAGGTGGTCTCAAATTGCAGCACAATTGCCTGGAAGAACAGATAATGAGATAAAGAACTTGTGGAACTCTTGCATTAAGAAGAAGCTGAGGCAGAGAGGGATAGACCCCAGCACACACAAGCCGCTCGTTGAATTTGAAGGACAGCAAGAGAAAATAGCTGAAACCACCGACCGCCCAACTCCAGAACTAGCAAAGCAGACTATGGATCCAACAGAGACTGATGTTCTGAACAATTTTGTAAAGCCAGCCAATTCTTTAGCACCTAGCTACTTCTCTCTTCCGAATTTAACTTACAACTCTGAGTGTGGAAATAGCATTGGCCAAGTCCAACAGATTTGGTTCAATCAAAGCAGCAAACTTTTCAACAACATCAACTCAAACTCTGAGTTCAATTTCAATTCAGTATCAAGCTTGTTACCATCGGTTCTGAGATCCACTCTTTCAACTTTAAAAGAGTTGAAGCCTCTAACTAGTCTCCTAATGGAAAATTCTCCACTAGGATTCTCCTGGGAGGCAGGAAATTCAAGCAAAAACTGTGTGAGCAGTGGGAGCAATGATCCACTTTTTGATGGAAGCATCGCTCCATGGACTCAGCTGATGATAGAAAGAGATACAAATGTCCATCTGGATGGAGTGACGGATGACCTCAAATGGTCAGAATATCTTAATAGCTCAATTCCATTATCCACGGAACTTCAGAGCCAGAATCCCGATCTCTGTAATGGAATGAAGGTAGAAGAACAGTTTGGAATTGATGGTTTGAATATATGGCTGCAGACTCACCAGCAGCAACAACGACAAGAGCAGCAGCAGGCTTCTGATATTTACGGAAAGGACTGTCAGAGGGACATTGTTTGTTAAAAGAGTATTGTAACCTATAAAAAAATACTCTTTTTGATAGAGCTTTCACTGTTTTTTTTGTGTGTGATGATGATTATGATGATTACGATTGCTTGATTGCTTCTTGTAAGAGTATATTAGATGGTCTTCTCATATAGATATAGACCTTGGGATTCTCTAAAAATTCACACTTCTTTCTTCACCTTTGGGATAGTGTTTGTGTAGATTGACAAGCTCAGCCCACCTCCTCTTCTATCCTTTTGCAACTTATGTATTGTTCTTAACGACTTCTATTTGGTTCTGTGGACTACTTAACAGATTAATCTTTGCTATGCCCTCCCCATAATCTCTCTATCTGTCACTCTGAGTAACAAGTTGCATTCTTTTAGTTTAGTTTCTGCCAGATAGTTTTTCATTTTTCTTTTTAGACAAGGCATCAGCAAAGAATACCTCTTTTTCATTGAAGTGAAAGGAAAATGAGAAGAAATGGACAAATTCATTGGATGCAATGAATAGGAAGGAGAGTGACATCTCTAATTTCATTTTGGGCATCAATTCTAAAGAGAGAGAACTCAAATCACCATCCATTAATCCACATGTCCCCAACTGCTATAATTATTTTAGGTGGGCCAACAATAGTACTAAATTATGTGTCAATGTCCTTATGATGAGTGGATAGGTGATTAAAAAAATGGTTGAGGAATAAAGTAGGGAGGGGTCTACGTCTACTCTTTTCAAGTAAGAATCTTACCTAAGAATGCCTCATAGCTAAATTAAGATTTTTTTTTTCTTCTTTTTTAACACGTTGTATAGTAGAATTCTCTGGACATGGAATATTGATAGAGATGGGCTAGTAGAATTCTCTTGACATGGAATATTGATAGAGATGGGCTAACTCTAGTTCATTTGTAATGGATTAATGTTTGTCATGCTTATGCCGGCATAGCAATGACTTAAGGCGGTGTTTGGCTGCATCTAATATTTACGTTAAATAGGATTCATTAAATCCAACAAACTTGGATTTTGCATATCCATAATCGCTGCGATCAATCGAGAAATAAATCCACCTCATATTCGGATTTACGTTGCCAAAAAGGCAGAATGAGATTGAATAATAATACACAACATTTAGTGAAGATCACAGTTTTGATGTGAAAACCCCGAAAATAGAAAAACTACGAAGCCTAAATCTGTGAAATGATTTATTTCTAAGTTAAAAACAATCATCTTGCCATGACTGAAAAAAGTGTCGTTACACTATAAGAGTTATGAATTATATAAAAAGGATCGTATGGTGGAAGTTTGAAAACCGAGGAGATTTTAGGGTTATCTACAAGAAAATATTTGTGTCATATTTGGTCATTCTTCCACGAAGAGAAGAGACAAGAATTTCACTAAAATATCGGCATGAATGATATGCTTATGTTTTATCGATAATTATGTGTGTAAGCACTGTCAGTGATGACGGATGATGAGTCGAAGCATGTCATCATTGGTATTGATGATGTGCATCAATTTTATAAGTAATAACATACATTAATAATGATCATCAACTAACATGTATCAACAATATGCATCAGTCTTATTGGCGATGATTTACATCAAAATCGACGTGATGATGAGTAAGTGAGGTTGGATAATTATAAATGGATAATAATGGTTGAATGACTATATTCAGGCAATAGTAGCCAATCCACCTCGGCAAGTGATGGGGTTTAGGTAGGTGTAAACAAGCCACTATTATCAGAGAATTGTAGTTAAGAACCTATGGTTAGATAACTATAATTGTGTGATTGTAACGATCGACAAAGGTAAGACGACAATATTATGATTGTTGATTTTGAGCACCAGTAATTGTACAATAGTAATCAGATTATACTAGTGAAATAATAGAGATTGAAAGATCATAATTGCACAATGAAGGTCAAGCAATTATCGTCAATCATATGGGTTAGTAAAGTTGGAGCAATTTTATAGTGTTGGGCAAATTATGATAGTATCATGGTGTTCGTTAGGTGACGACATTTCAATAGTTATGGATGGGTGATGATGGCTTGACAATGGCAGACATAAGGCAATAGTCTACGACAATGGTTAGATGATGGTAATTCAATGATCTAGATCAGTTGTGGTAGTTGGATAATAATCAATAGATGATAATTACTTCACAATAGGTGATGGATGTTAGCATTTCAAGTGCTGGTTACAAGATGATAGTTTTACATTGAATGAGTGTGATCTAATGGTAGCATTCAAATGGTGGTGATCCAATAGTATTGGTCAAATGGTGATGATCCAGTGGTGATATTAGTTTGATGATAGTGTTCGAGCAATGAGTATCCCATGACAATGATATTCAAATGGATTATAGTTCATCGATGGTGGTCAGGCGAAAGCTAATTGATGGTTGCAGGTGAGTTGTAATGTTGTGATGGTGATGGTTAGGGCCAGGGTGTAAGTGAGCCAAGCTCGAGCGAGCTAAAGGCTTGTTCTTGTTTGGCTCGTTCATTTTTCGTTTTGTTAATGTTCAGTTATTATTTGAAATGACGCATGAATAGTTTGTCTGTGTTCAGCTCAATTCAAACTTGTTTGTTTGAATGAAGCACGTGTTCGGCTTGAATTGGAACTCAAAACTAAAACTCTCATGCAAGCCTAGCAAGCCACACAACTAACGGCCTATAGTGCTCAAATGAGGATTTTTCTACATTAAATAAGTCTAAGATTGTAAGTAAGGTTTTCCCACATATGTGGGACTAAACAAATGTTGGTGGGGCATGTGGAGGTTGCGGGTGGGTGGCATTTGCCCACATATTGGCCGATTCCTATGTATTTACATGAATAACATCTAAACAGATATAAAGAGAAAGGCCATGGGATCCCTAATGGTTGCATTTAAGTTTGGGCATTTACATACATATCAGTTAATTCCTATGCATTTACATTTCTAACACCTAAACTTTACTTTTTTACATTTATACTACCCAAATCTTGTATATGCATTTTTTTTAGGTGTAGTAAAAAAATTAATATAAAAATGATATAAATAAAAAATTTTATTTAATTATTTCAAGCAAAAAACGAGTCAATCATGAACGAACTTATATTTTTCTATATTGTGATCGTTTACAAGTCGAGGTAAAAAAATTATTCATATTCGGCTCTGAATTAATCGAACAAGAGCCACATAACGAACTGAACACGAACTATTCCCAAACAACGAGTTTTTTAGACAGCCCTAGAGATTGAGAGTAAAGTCGGACCAATAGCATAGGTTGGGCTACAATGATCCCACGATAGCGGTTTGGTGGAGGCGTTTCAATATCTATGGTCAGGCGATAGTGTTTTGATAGCAAAGGTGGAATGGTCAAGAGATGTTGGCCCACTGATGGAGGTTATACAACCAAGGCCAGTGACATAGGCCAAGCAATCATAGCACTGTAGCAAAGCTTGGGCAACCAGTGCTTGACGATGGAGTTCACGATTATGACATAGAACGATGGATGTTAAGTGGAGCTTTATGATTCTTTAGAGCTCTCTCCAATTTGTAGTCTGCCCCACTTGTGTGTAGAGTAGATGTTCACTGATCAAGTTTGAGAGTAACATCTCTCTAAAAATCACAAAAAATAAAAAGATAAAAAAGAAAATGAAGCACTTAGTTGGATGACCCAAAAATATTATTTTGATCACAAAGTATTTTTTGAGTATTTGAGTGGTCCAATGATAAAAAAATTTAAAAACTTTTTGGTTCATTAGATTTATCTCATCAAGATACTTAATTTGATTATAAGATTACAAAATTTAGAGATTATTTGGATCCTTAATTAATATTCCATTTTTTTTAACTATGCTTTAGATGCTTGATTGGGCTTAAATCGTATCACTTTTAGTGTTGTTGGGTTCGAATAAATTGAGACATACAATTTGATTATGATTTTACTAAAATCATGGCTTGAAAGGTTCTTAAATTGATTCCAAAAGTTTATAATTATAAAATGTATTAAGATGTATGACAGATGAATTCAGTTCTTGGTGACATGTGAGTTAACCCCTATTTTAAATATAAAAATCTCTATCATTGAAGAATATATATATGCATAAACTCTCTGCAAATTTATAACTCCCAAAAAGATATCGAGCACGACCACACCTTGTATATCAACTTAAATCTTCCCTTGAGGCTATGAACCAAGTAAAATTTTCACAATTGAAATCTTACCTTTTGTTGAAATTGAACCATGGATTAGAAGAAAAAAATATTAGTAGATTTTGCTCCCAAGACTTTAAAATTATTTGAAATTGGTTGTGGTGTATCTAAAGCCTCCAAATTATCCTGTGATGCAAATTTATAACTTCAAAAATACTATCGTGCCTGATCACTCCTTGTATATCAACATACACCTTCCCTTGAGACCATCATCTGAGTAAAAAATTTCTCAATTAAAATCATAGACTTTGCTGAAATCCATCTATTGATTAAAGCAAAAAAATAATAGAAAATTTTGCTCTTCAGCCTTTAAAATTACTCAAAATTGGTTGTAAAGGCTTATATTAATGTATAAATACTTCCAAAGCCTTTAATGCATGAAGTAATATTTTTAGAAAAAATTAGTATCAGGTTTTGACTATTATGTTCTGATGTGTGTTGTTTCCACAAGAAAAATATATTCAATGAAATTTCAAACATGCATAAGTCCATTGGAAATGGTAGAGCTTAATCTTTTGCTTGATATAGACATTGCAAGCCAACATTAGTAAAGTTGAATATTAGCATTTACAACAATTTTATTGAAACCATTTGAAATAAATTGTGACATATGTGGAGGTTACTTTCTTGAAAGGAAGATTGTTTGTCCAAAGTTGAGATGATATTTTAAGGGCTATTAAAAGTTTTAAAAAAATCTCTTGTGATAATTTTAATAAATTCATTTATCAATGATTTTGTCAAGGAAGTGTAATATCATTTTAAATTAAAGGGTTTAACATGAACTTCTATTCATGTTGCAACTATGGCTGCCCAACAATCATGATTTATTTCTCATACAATTGATGGATGATAGACAAGTGGAGTTTCCTTACAATAGTCATTCCTCATACTTTATCCTTTCAATGTTATACTCAAAGTTCTCCCTAAATATTGACTTGCTTCTTTTCAAGTTTCTAATTGTGAATGGAAAAGGGTATACTCTACAACATCCATGCATAAGACATTGACGTGATAGTATCAAGGGTTGCTCGTAGCTCAATGTGTGTTTCTACAAATGTTGCCAAACTATTTTGTTCAAGATACTTTATTGGCAATAGTGCAAGAGGTTAATTTTTTAGCTTTGCACTAATTTTCATCACTAAAACAAATAAAATAAAATTTATAAAAAAGATACTAAAATTCTTATATGGAAAATTAGAAAAGAAAAAAACTATTAGGATTAGCTCCATTATAATAATTCAACTAGTTTTTAGCATAAGTTGCAAATGATGCTTTTTTTGTAAGTGAGAAAAGTGCTAACGCATCATTATAATATATATGAAATATGTTTGATGGGTTTCATAGTGAAAGTTTGTGAAGTCTAGAGAATTTAAATTTATTTTCCCAATTTTTTTTGCAGTATTTAGTCGTGCCGCTTTGGTGATAAGAGCCAAGAACCCTATCGTCAATTGCTTGAACAATGTGAGTAATGTGATGGGGTTAGGAGGTGACATTATTGATATTTATGGTATGCATCAACCTTCCAAGCAATGAAATTTGACAAGGGTGTTCATCAACCTTATAAATGATAGCGTACATCAATTTTTAGGAAATATTTTGCATAAAAAAATGGCAACAATGAATAATGACAGTCAACTGATTGTTGATGAATGATAAAGATACAGTGATGATAATAGTCAATGTGATAGAGGTCAAGCAATTATATACAGATATTTATGGCCTGATGACCTTAATCAAATGACTATGTTTGAATTGTTTTACAATAACAGTGGTGGTTGGGTTAAATAGTTTTTTTTAGATGATTATAACTGAGTGACAATGGTTGAATGGCAATAGTCAGGTGATGGTGATCAAAAGAATATAGTTTGAGAAACCATAGTGAAGTGTCGTTGTTCATTATGTTATTTCATTTTGGCAATGTTGGTCAAATTTAGATGGTATGATGGAGTTGGATGAATATGAATCAATGGCTATGAATGAGTGGCATCCATTTGAGAGTGGTAGACGGGGGATGGTAGTCCAATGAAAGTGGTCAAGCGATGTTGTCTAATGGCTTTTGTAGGTGTATACAATCAAATATTGTTCAGTGAAAAATAGTAATTTGATTATACCAATCTAATATCAAACAATGGTGGATAGGTAGCAGTGAATTAGTAGTTCTATTTGGGCAATGGTTTTGATGGTGGTAGCGGGTAAAATGATGATTAAGCGCTGGTTGTATGAATACAGTGGTTCAACCATGGCGGATGAGCAATAGTAGCCTGATAGTGTTGCTTTAGCAATTGTGGTCTAATAGTGTTGAATAAGCAATACAAATGTTTTGGTGATTGATGACTATTTGATGGTGGTTAATGGGTGTTAGGTGAAAGCAATTCAATGGTGGTGGATGAGGGAAAACATTATAAAAATGGTGGTCTAATAGTAAAGTATGGAAAAAGGCAGTCTAGCTCTATTGAATAGCATCATTGATCCAATGAAGTGGTCAATCCATAGTGCTTGATGAGAGATTATGATATAGTGACCAAAATTAACGAAAGTGGACAAACTATTATTAAATAATGATAGCTGATGATATAGGTTGGGCTATTATGATTGGGTGGCAGGGTAACCGTGACTTAATGGCGAAGGTTAGGTGACCATGAATAGAAGGCGGATGTCATGTAAGGGCGGTCTAATGATGGAGGAGAGCAGAGCATTAAGATATCTTAACCTCTTAAGCTCTATCAAATCTCTAAACTCGCCCCTTTTGTGAAGAGCAGGGGTATATTAATAGATTTCTAGAGAAACAATCACAAAAAACTATAAAAAATTGGAACATTCCTTCAAAGAGCTCAAAATAATTTCCTAGATTGTAAGATATTTTTAAAGCATTTGAGTGTTGCATTGATATTAAAATATGTAAACATTGACTTGTTAGATTTATCTTTTTAGAACATTAATTTGAATACAAGCTCATAAGATCTAAAAATCATTTGGCTCCTCAATTAATGTCTCAATCTTTTCAATTAGGCTTGAAGTTCTTGATCTATTTCGTTCGGGTTTGAATCAAATCATTTTAATGTCACTGAGTTTGTCTCATTGAGAAGTTTAAATTGACTATAAGTTTTCTAGAGTTAGGGTTTGGATAGTCGCACACTTGATTTTAAAAAAAAATCCAAAATGCATCCAATTTGGTGTTTAACAAGGTGAATTTTTAGCAAAACATTAAATTTGATGTTTCATAAAAAATGAATATTTTTCAAACATTATTTATTGATTTGATTGGAAATTTTGACTTTATATACTTCATAATAATGTAATTAGCTAAATATTCTCTTTTCCCTTGAGATACAATCCTAAAGGTTTATTTTAGATATGTATTCATGGGTCGTATAAAAATATAAGTCATAACCCTCAATTTACAAGCATATGAAATTTCAAATAATTAAAAACCTCAAATGTCCCTCTTCCGAACTCCTCTACTACCAATGATTTTAGAGCTTATGTGATCAATCTATAATTAATTTTTGCAATGATAAATATTACACTTTAACCATTTTTTGAAGATTAATGATGTTAAGGATGTTAAAGTAGAATTTTATGTTTAAAAAATAAACATGACTCAAATTTATAATAGGAATTGTGAACCTTCCTTTACACACTTGAACAAAAACTCCAAGTTATCATATATAATGTATTAACTGTTATAACCACATTCAAACCATGTCAAACTTCATGCTATCAAACATGGTTCGAGCAATCAAGCTTGTACCAAAGAACCATCAAGACTTGCCTTCAATAGATGTATTGACTAGTTGAATTATATAATTTTATATGCCCCTGAAAAGGGACATATAGAAGGTGTTATTAATATTGTTCATGTGGAAACACATGTAAATAATAATATAATGCTACTTGATGGTGGTTTTAACAAAATCATTAAAGATACTTCAATTTTGTGTCATTGATCTATTTTAATTGATAAATAATTAAATTGTAAATATTTGTATGGCAAATAGTTCACTCACTGGACTAACATAATAATATGAGGCAAAATATGACCTCCCAAAAGATGCACTATTTGAGATATGTTAAAAGCTATAATTATTAATGTATTTATTGATATTAAGATAAGATATACGATGTTCCCTTGAGCTTAAAAATATCGTGTCATTACTTTAAATTTATCAAAGTAAATTTAGGTATATATAGTGAACTCCATTTTACCTACATCACTAAATTCTACCCAAGCATATGTCTCAATATATCATAGATGTTAAAAGAATTTAGTCGCTATTCTGGAGTTAAATGAGAAGCCCAATTTAGCCATCATAATAGTCAAGCACAAATTGGTCGTGGGTCTTATTTGCTCACATTTTATTTCATTCTACTCTATGTAACCCCTCTCAAGTAAACTCTTTCTTGAATATTATCACATTGTTTCATGCACGCTTTTCCTTTCACTCTCCTTTACCCATTTATCGGAGAGAAAAATAAAAGATCAAAAAGGAAGAGGATGCGAAAGAAGAATAAAAGTGAAGAAGAAAATAAAAAAATAAATTAAAGAAAGGTTATGAAAAATTTTTATTGGATGATTTGCATTAAATAAGTTAGGAGAAGTGGCCCACGAGAGTTAAACTATTTTGACTTGAATAGGCTCATAAAAATGTCTATAGAAGTCTTGTACAAGTAACTAGATATTTACTTAATTTTCTTATAAATATATCATCACTCGCTAAGGAAGGTTATGCTAATGGTTAATTAGAATTTAAGGGAGAGAATACTTGCTTGTATTTCAAATCTTTGAATGGACAAAATTTTTAGCCAATTTGATGCTTTTGAACTTCTTAAAATAGCTAAAGAATTTGTAGTTTTAATAAAGAAGATTGTGCAAATTAATATTTTCGACTTCTAAGATGTGAGTACATTTTGACACTTTATAATGATATAGTTGTTGGCCCTATGTATTATGCTAGAGTAAAGCAAGTTGAATGAATAGAGACTAGTTTCACAAGTATTAAGTGGTTGGAACACCCACTTGATGGAACACCCACTTGATGCGCATGAGGGAAAAAATTATTATGTTGTTTTATAGTTATTATGATTATATTATGTTACATAAATTTTATAATATGTTATTTTATAACTATCAAATAATACTTTTCTTATTAAGCTTATGATATGTTTTGTAGTAACTATTATGATTTCAGTATATTGTGTTGTAATTATAATTTCTTTTTTATATCCTCAAATAATATTTTATAGATTATTTAATCAAAAATTTCATACATCAAATAAGTATTAAAAGTGTTTCAATGTTTTTGAATTTTGTACTAACTTTGATAATGACAAACATCATAGCATAAAATAAAATCAATCATTAATATAACACGTACTATATGAGTAACATCTTTTAGATTCATTAAATAGAAGCAATCTTCTAATATTATATCATTAGTTATCTACATTATAATGATAGTTACTTGACAAATTATTACAAAGTCTAAAATTTTCATTTATTTTATATCAAACTTGATTATTGCAATTAACATTACAGTTGTGAAAAAGCAATAGTCATAATCAAAATAGGTGATGATAAGCTTCATTAAATAAATGAAAATATTGTAAGTATTAGTTTGCATACAATTATTGCTCTTTCCAATATCGAAAGTCCTTGGTAAAATATGACAGAGACAAAGGAGAATCTTAGATTTAAAAGTGACTCATATTCAAAATTCAAACTAAATTTTAATTTTATCAAATTATATCATAATTAATTTTGAATTACATTTTGGATATGGTTTGAGTCATGTTGAAATATCATCTAATCTACATGATAATTTTATGCATGTAAAGATATGAATGCACTTGGGAGCTGGTTTGAACCATATTCAAATGAGGTTCAAATCTTATTCATGAGACACAAACATTTTCTTAGACCTACTTCATATTTAGTTTCACATTTAATTGCCAAACTATAGGTTTGAATCAAATTTTTAATCTTATTTTAAAAAGACTCAATAGCTAAACATGGTTTGAAGCTTGCTTGTTTTTTTTTTTTAAAGCCATGTGCTCTCCTACCATCTCTGTCCCTTATAACAATGAATTGATGATTGTATTCAAACTAATCTAATTAAAACAATATAAATACTAATTTCTATTTATTTGAAGGAGCTCATAGTGAAGCTTTATGATAAAGGATCACCCCAATACTAAGAATAACATTACTTGGAGACTTGGTATAACTTAGAAAAGAGATGTTTTAGCAGCTATCTCTTTTGATTATTGATACCACTAAAGACCACACCTTATCTTGCCAATATCAGAAAATTTTGTCAAAAAATAACTTTCAAGCATTTTTCTCCAAATAACAATAATAAAGATATTTTGTCAATAAAGTGTATTATGAAGCTTGTAAAGTCAAACTTTTACTATTTAAGGGGTGGCGGAAGAGAATGAATCCCCTAAGCCTGTAATGGAGAGTCAAAAGCCATGTCAACTAACCTAGAGTTAACTTAAAATCATTAATATTGTTATAAGCAAACTTTGAGAAATGTAACATAAACATGCTATAAAATCAAGCCTAAAATTATCATAATATATAACTTATTTTCTAATCTAGGTGGAGATAATAACAAAGTTGTGTGTAACTGTTAAACTTTAAAAAAAAAATCATTAAGTATAGCTCATTGAAATTCACTCTCACAAATAATTGAACTGTTTCAAAATATTATTTATGAAGCACAAAGTTACTTATTGGTGATTGTAAATACATAATATTGAACACTCAATACATATATTTTCCCATAGATTTCCAACTATTCCTAAAATGATATTATAGAAAATAAATGTTTATATCTTATATTATTTTTCAGCAGCTTCACAGTTGCTTTTTAATTCAAGATTGGCATTTATATCTTATTTATAACTTAAAAATGGTAGGCTAGATTTAATTTTTTATGAAGTGAAAGAGTATCCAAATGAAACATTAGAACACTTCAATTTTGATGAATTTTTTGGGCACACACAATATTCATTGTGTAAAAAATTTAAGGAAATTTACATGCTTACCATATAAATATTATGTATTTACATTTCTAACAACCAAAATTTAAGGTTTACACTTACTGCACGTAAGTTCGAAATTTGGGTACTGTTAAATATGTAAATCTGTTTGAATTGTGTGGTATGTATGCATAACGCACAAAAAGTTTAATCTCATTCCCAATAGCAGCCCAAAAATTATAAATAATTAAAGAAGGAATTTGATTAGAGTTTTTACTTTATAGAAGAGGGGGAAAAAGTAGCATATTAAAATCTCTTTGGTTTTATCCTTGCCACTAACTTGAACTCACCCTTTTTTGTATTAAGCAACTTCTTTTCAAGTTCAAATTTTATAATTACAAATCAAACTCCATGAAAAGAACCTTTTCTCACATCTTCTTCCAGAGCTACACCTGCTTGCCCCTTACTTTGTTTGCCCTCACTCTCCCATAGCATGCCCTAATCAGTGTGAATAAACAAATTGAGTTCCTCTTTATTTTTTTGCCAATTTAACCACTTTGCTTGCTCATATAGTCTCTCTCTCTCACTCTCTCTCTCTTCCTCTCTCTCCCTCTCTCACTCACTCACTTACGCACACACACATGAACACACTCACTCTGTTTGGGGCAGCTGCAACTTATTAAAAAACAACTGTGAAGCTTCTGAAAAATAAATAATGTTCAAACAGTTGTGATGACTATTACAATATATTTTTTTTGAAAAATTCATACCGCAACTAGAAAGCTGCCACCACACCTAGCTATAACTGGTGGAAAAACTCAGGTTTCAGAGGCAATTTTTTGAAAAAATTATCAAAATACGGTTTACCTAAACAAACAAAACTGTGGTGCTGTGCCGCACCGCCGCCTTAAACAGACACTTAGTCCTCTTTCTTTCTCAACTCTTACACTTAATTACATTTCCCCAAATCTTAATTTGAGATTTAGGAAGAGTTTGTGATAGTTGATAATAAGAGAATCAAGTAGGGTTTGTCGATTCTAATCAACATGGTTTTATTTCATTTTTAAATAATAAATATTATTGCATAACAAATCTTATAAAAAAGATAAAGAAATGTAAGTATGGGGATATTAGAAATATAAAACTATATAAATTTTGAGTGGGGTATAATTTAGGAGCCCTAAATATTTATTATTTTTCTAAGAATATTTTTATAAAAAATATTTGAGAGTACATTTGATCAAATAAAACTATTAACAAAATACAAATACTAAAATAAATAAAATCTAATTTTTGAAGAAATAAAATACAATAAAAATTTCCATCATTAAAAATATGTAGTAGATGTTTGAAATAATGTAAAGTGATGTTTAACTTTAAAAAGAAGAAACATTTATTTTTTATGCCTTATAATATACATAAATGGCTAAATACACATACTATTTTATTACCTAGAGAAATATGCTTGAGTTTCATATTTGATGAAATTATCCTAAGTGAGGGATAACCTAACTTATTTATGAACAACAAACTCATAAGTTATTTAAAAATTATTTGAAACTTGATTTGAAATACTATCTCATCATCTCCACACACTAAATGTATGGTTAATGCATGCCCCATTTATGCTTCATTACAAAATTCTCTTCTCCTTCACATGTTAACAATCTTGTCAATGCTTTCCCCCAAGAACTCTTATCATAGCTCATCTCGTCCTTCACAATCTGTACGTCTCTTTAATGCATTCCTTAGCAAGTTTGTGTTATGAACTCTCATAAATTCAAAATTCTTCTTTTTCTTCACAGGTTATGATGAGAATTCCACAATCTTTAAGCTTCTAACATACAATTCATCTAACTTCCTTGAATATACTACACACATATTCCTATGACTTCTAACTTGATTATCATTAAGGTTGGCAAATCGATCTCCCCTGTCTCTTATTTGCCCTCACTCTATTCTCCTATAGGATGCCCTAAATAGTCTAAATAAAGAAATTGATTTTCTCTTTATTAGTTTGCTAACGTAACCACTATGTCATCTCATCTACTTTCCCTCTCCCTCTCCCTCTCCCTCTCTCTCTCCCTCTCACTCTTATTCCTCTCTCTTTCTCATCTCTTACACTCAATTCCATTTTCCTAAGTATTCATTTGAGATTTAGAAAGAGTATCATAAAGATGATAAGAAGAAAATCAAGTAGGGTTTGCTGATTCTAATCAAATTTTAATTTCATTTATACATAATAAATATCATTGCATTAAAAATCTCATAAGGAAATTAAGAAATGTATGACCATGCACGAATATATTAGAAATGAAAAAATTATAAATTTTTAATGATATTTAATTTAAGAGGGATACATATTTACTATTTTTGTGAAGATATATCGATAAAAAAAATATTCGAGAGTATATTTGATCAAATAAAATTATCAACTAAATAGATACATTAAAATAGATAAAATCATATTTTTAAAGAAATAAAATTTAATAAATAGTTACATCATTAAAAATAGAACAATTACTTTTTATGCATTATAATATACATAATTGGCTAAATACCCATGTTGCATTATAAGTTACATCATTAATATAGGAACTAGATGTTACAAATAATGTAGACAAGTGATGTTTATCTTAAAAAAGAAGAAAGCTATTATTTTTTAGTTTTTATGCATCATAAAATACATAATTGCTTTTAATCCATACTATATTATTATTTGGAGAAATATGCTTGAATGTTTATAATTGATGAAATTATATCTTAAATGAAGGACAATCGAACATATTTACTAATTGCTCATCAAACTTATAAGTAGTTCAAAAATCATGTGAACCTTGCTCCGAAACACAATCTCATCATCTCCACACATTGCATGTGTGGCAAATGCATGACCCATTTATGCTTTATTACAAATTTCTCTTCTCCTTCGCATGGTGACGATCCCATCATTGTTTTCCCACAATGATCTTCCATCATAGCTCATCTTCTCCTTCACAAATTGTATGTCTCTTCAATGCATTCCTTATCGAGTTTGCATCATGAACTCCACCTATACATTCAAAATTTCCTTCTGCACAAATATAAGAAGAATTCCACAACCTTTAAGCTTCTTACATACAAGTTGTCCAGCTTCTTGGAATCTACCAGATTTTTCTTTGACTTCTAACCTGGCTTTCCTCGAGGTTGAATAAAAACTTCTAACGTATAATATATCTTTAAGGAGGTTGTAGCAAAAAATGATTATGTTAAAAGTGAGCCATTCAATTTGGAAGGATACATGGTGCCTATTCCATCTCCATTTTTGTACCATATGACATTGACAACAAAACGGGCTCTTTGGTTAGAAGGAAGATTTAGTTTAATTTGGTTCTAGTAAATTATGTAAATTTAGAATTATAAAATCCTAAAGTGATTAAATCTTAAAAATCGCTTGATATGTTAGTAAGTAAATGCTGATAAATTCAGATACACTGTTTAACAACTTTATGAGTATTAAATAGTATTTATAAGAGTAGACATCAAATAAATAAATTTTAAATAAAAAAATATAATTGAGTATCCAAATACTCAAGTGCATAATAATGAAGCATTAACATTAATTAATAATTAATTATACAAAGTAATAATTATTATAATTTTTATAAACTAATTACTTATTAAACAATAATTTAACATTAATAAATTATTAATCAATTAATATTAATTATATAAATTAAGAATTACTTAAATTTTATTATATAATTTAAATATAAATTATATATTTTTATTAATTAACTATAAAATAATCAAATTTAAATTCATCTAATTATAATTAAATTAATAATATTTAAACTAATTATTAGTTATTAATCAATTAAATAAAAAAAACTATCTTAAATGAAAATAAATTGAGACCATAGACCGTCTTCCCCTCTCAGCCCGAAACCCTCGCCTCCATACTCCTCCCGATTTCGGCCAAATCTACCTTCTCCGCCCCAAACCCTCGCTTATACCCCTCCGCTTTCCCTTCTCTTCCCCATCCCCCTCCATCTACCTTTCCCTCTCCCCCTCCTAGTTTCGCTCAAAACTATCGCCTTCGTGCACGAAGCATTGCGATACAGTCGCCATTTGAGCTAGCCGGGAAGTCACCTACAGGATTGCGACTTACAGAGACCACCGAAACTCCCATCTTTCTCGTCCTTCCGCTCGGCTCCTACCAGAAATCATTCAGGAAGGTAAGCCTGTTCGCGCCATTCTTCCTCTGCGCTCGTACCGGATTTACTAAATCCGCCTATTCAAAGGATTTACTAAATCCAGGATTTATGTTCCGCCGTCATTTTTGGGATTTACCAAATCTCAGGATTTAAGGAGATGCATTTTGCCATTTGGCAGGATTTAGCCTAAATCCTGCGTAAATCCTTCTTAAAACTGGCTACCAAAAAAGCTACCAACAGGATATACTAAATATGGGATTTAGGGCAAGACGGAGGAGAGACGGGATTTAAAAGCATGTAAGATTTACTGAAAAAGTTGTCATTTTTGCTGTTTGACAGGCCCCTTTCAAATAACGTTGACCATATTGATCAGTTGAAAACCCTCTCGCTCTCCTCGGCGCATCGAGGATGGTGGAGATTGTGGTGTCCTTTTCCGCCGAAAGCCCTCCTCTCGCGGTCATCGCCGCGGCCAGGATCGCTGGAGTACCTCTCACAACCGATCCAAGCCTCCCTCCGGCCTCGGCTAGCTTTTTCAGTTTCTCTTCTGGGTATGTCTCAAATCAACAGTTTTGATTCATCTTCTTAATTCTAGAACTATTTTTCTTGCATTCGGTAAGCTTTTTCTTGTCTGCAAATGTGTTTGAGGTTTAGTTGGGTGTTCAATAAAATTTGACATTTGAGTAAGAATTGAAAAATGGATGAAAGAGGGTGCTAGGTTTGTAGATAACAGTGTTTTGAGTGCTATGTGTAATTGCCCCGTCTTTTTATTGGCAAATACATGCCGATTTTTTATCTGCCTTTTTAATTATTTATGAGGTTTTTTTCTATGTTCTTGATAGCCTTTCTCTTATTTTGGTGCCACAATTTACTTTTTTATGCGTGCTATGAAGCTTGGTCCGTCTAGTAAACAAGCACAAGGAACAGAGGCAGCATGTATACTGCTACACAAGAATTGAAGGAAAAATGAAGAAAGAAAACATGGCATGAGTGTTCCTTTTATTATTATGATATGCATCTGAAAATATAGTAAAGATACTTATAACTGTTTTGTCATGCACGAAACATAGGAATATACCAAGTAACACTGATATAAGCCAAATGTGAGTCATGGAAGCTATCAAAAGATGAACTAATATATCAACAATGTTAGACTTGCATATGCCACGCTTAACTTCTATATAACAAATATTAAATATCATCCAATCATTTATTTGTTTTAGAAAGTTTACTGCAGCTAATACTCAAGACACATTGAGTGGAGTTCTTGGGTTGATTTCATTGTAGTCCTACTTCCAACATGTTGATGTTGTATCGACATGCACAAGAGCCATGAACAGGAACTTGTGCTCCATAGCTGTCATGTTTTGTTTGGCATTTTCAATACCTTCTGCATGCATTAGAGGGTTGCCTTGTATTGAATTTTTTGCTTCACTTGCTTGGTTGCATCAAATAAAACTACAGAGTAGCTTTTAAAATTCCCTCCCTCCCTCCCACTCTTCCCCTTTCCTTCTCTCTCTCTCTCTCTCTCTCTCCCTTTCCTTCTCTCTCTCTCTCTCCCTCTCTCTCTCTCCTTCTCTCTCTCTCCTTCTCTCTCTCTCTCTCTCTCTCTCTCTCTCTCTCTCTCTCTCTCTGGCATTTAATCCTTTGATTTCCGGTTTGGTATTCGATGTAAATACCCCTCATCCCAGTGGCTCATGCTTTATAGTTTTGGTTGTTACTATAGTAGAGTGAAGCATAATGTTTTTTGCTCTGTAGTTCTATTAAATCCTATAGTGAATTTTTGTTTACTGTTCATTTATATGCTTGCTGATTTGGCGATTCTGTTGGTACTTGGTAGTGCTTTGGTTTTCAGATTTTCTGTTTCCCCGGATACTGTTTTTTTATTTTTTGTCAGATTGAGTTTTGTTTTGCTAATATTTCGGTTTCACGAGGCATTATGAAATTTTAAGGAGTTTTTTCTTCTTATTTAAAATACATTTTTATTCTCTTAAAAAATATTGTCAAACCGGAATCTGGAACTTCTCCAACTTCTTTTGTTTCATCTTTTTAACTTGCTCTGTTTCTCATTGTCATGTTCATTGTGCATGTTCTCTGATGTTTATCCCCATGATGAGAAATTTAGTAATCTGAACCTTATGTTGGGGCCAGAATGATCGGTGCTCCCTCACACTTGTTGGGGTTGAGGAACCAAGATTTCATGAAATGGTGATATCAGGCATTCTGAGGGATATTTATAGCTATGTCAGAGCTCATGTATCAGCATATTTAATATCTTCCTTTTATTATTATACTTTATATTTTTAATATTCATATCAGCTATCTGTATGATTGGTAGTATTACTGGTGTTGAAAAGCTGAGACTTCATAGCTTAGTGATATCAGGAATTCTTAGGGATTTATTTAGTTATTGCAGAGGTGAACTAACTTTTTGCTTTTGCTCGTGTACTCATAGATGGGTATTTTTCTTAACCGAGGTAGTTGCCAAACGTGCAGCTGGTTCCCATATCTTTTTGGCTTTACTGCTGTTAAGCCGTCTGTTTTCAAACCTTTCCACCTCGGCACCTCATTGTTTTATCCAATTTGGTGTTGGTCCCTCTTGCAAAACTTTTCGTTAAATATCGATGCCATCTGGTTCAATGATTGGTACATGAAATGAGGCCAAATAGCAATTTTTATTTTCTTTGAATGAAACTTCTCATATATTTTCTTTCTTTTCTCTTTCAGATTGAGTTTTGTTTTGCTAATATCTCGGTTTCACGAGGCATTATGAAATTGTAAGGAGTTTTTTCTTCTTATTTTCTTAAAAAATCTTGTCAAACTGGAATCTGAAACTTCTCCAACTTCTTTTGTTTCCTCTTTTTAACTTTGTTTCTCATTGTCATGTTCATTTTGCATGTTCTCTGATGTTTATCCCCATGATGAGAAATTTAGTAATCTGAACCTTATGTTGGGGCCAGAATGATCGGTGCTCCCTCACACTTGTTGGGGTTGAGGAACCGAGATTTCATGAAATGGTGATATCAGGCATTCTGAGGGATATTTATAGCTATGTCAGAGCTCATGTATCAGCATATTTAATATCTTCTTTTTATTATTATATTTTATATTTTTAATATTCATATCAGCTATCTGAATGATTGGTAGTATTACTGGTGTTGAAAAGCTGAGACTTCATAGCTTAGTGATATCAGGAATTCTTAGGGATTTATTTAGTTATTGCAGAGATGAACTAACTTTTTGCTTTTGCTCGTGTACTCATAGATGGGTATTTTTCTTAACCGAGGTAATTGCCAAACGTGCAGCTGGTTCCCATATCTTTTTGACTTTACTGCTGTTAAGCCGTCTGTTTTCAAACCCTCCCACCTCGGCACCTCATTGTTTTATCCAATTTGGTGTTGGTCCCTTTTGCAAAACTTTTCGTTAAATATCGATGCCATCTGGTTCAATGATTGGTACATGAAATGAGGCCAAATAGCAATTTTTATTTTCTTTGAATGAAACTTCTCATATATTTTCTTTCTTTTCTCTTTCAGATTGAGTTTTGTTTTGCTAATATCTCGGTTTCATGAGGCATTATGAAATTGTAAGGAGTTTTTTCTTCTTATTTTAAATACATTTTTATTCTCTTAAAAAATCTTGTCAAACTGGAATCTGAAACTTCTCCAACTTCTTTTGTTTCCTCCTTTTAACTTACTTTGTTTCTCATTGTCATGTTCATTGTGCATGTTCTCTGATATTTATCCCCATGATGAGAAATTTAGTAATCTGAACCTTATGTTGGGGCCAGAATGATCGGTGCTCCCTCACACTTGTTGGGGTTGAGGAACTGAGATTTCATGAAATGGTGATATCAGGCATTCTGAGGGATATTTATAGCTATGTCAGAGCTCATGTGTCAGCGTATTTAATATCTTCCTTTTATTTTTGTACTTTATATTTTTAATATTCGTATCAGCTATCTGTATGATTGATAGTATTACTGGTGTTGAAAAGCTGAGACTTCATAGCTTAGTGATATCAGGAATTCTTAGGGATTTATTTAGTTATTGCAGAGGTGAACTAACTTTTTGCTTTTGATCGTGTACTCATAGATGGGTATTTTTCTTAACCAAGGCAATTGCCAAACGTGCAGCTGATTCCCATATCTTTTTGGCTTTACTGCTGTTAAGCCGTCTGTTTTCAAACCCTCCCACCTCGGCACCTCATTGTTTTATCCAATTTGGTGTTGGTCCCTTTTGCAAAACTTTTCGTTAAATATCGATGCCATCTGGTTCAATGATTGGTACATGAAATGAGGCCAAATAGCAATTTTTATTTTCTTTGAATGAAACTTCTCATATATTTTCTTTCTTTTCTCTTTCAGATTGAGTTTTGTTTTGCTAATATCTCGGTTTCATGAGGCATTATGAAATTGTAAGGAGTTTTTTCTTCTTATTTTAAATACATTTTATTCTCTTAAAAAATCTTGTCAAACTGGAATCTGAAACTTCTCCAACTTCTTTTGTTTCCTCTTTTTAACTTACTTTGTTTCTCATTGTCATGTTCATTGTGCATGTTCTCTGATGTTTATCCCCATGATGAGAAATTTAGTAATCTGAACCTTATGTTGGGGCCAGAATGATCGGTGCTCCCTCACACTTGTTGGGGTTGAGGAACCGAGATTTCATGAAATGGTGATATCAGGCATTCTGAGGGATATTTATAGCTATGTCAGAGATCATGTGTCAGCATATTTAATATTTTCCTTTTATTATTATACTTTATATTTTTAATATTCATATCAGCTATCTGTATGGTCGGTAGTATTACTGGTGTTGAAAAGCTGAGACTTCATAGCTTAGTGATATCAGGAATTCTTAGGGATTTATTTACTTATTGCAGAGGTGAACTATCTTTTTGTTTTTGATCGTGTACTCATAGATGGGTATTTTTCTTAACCGAGGTAATTGCCAAACGTGCAGCTGGTTCCCATATCTTTTTGGCTTTACTGCTGTTAAGCCGTCTGCTTTCAAACCCTCCCACCTCGGCACCTCATTTTTTTTATCCAATTTGATGTTGGTCCCTTTTGCAAAACTTTTCATTAAATATCGATGCCATCTGGTTCAATGATTGGTACATGAAATGAGTCCCAAATAGTAATTTTTATTTTCTTTGAATGAAACTTCTCATATATTTTCTTTCTTTTCTCTTTCTCAGCTGCAGGTAATCCAAAGTTGTGCAGGCTTATTCGAAGTAGTTCCTGTGTTCTTTCATTTTTTCTATTCCTCTTTCCTTTTATAAGCCTCTCCACTTCCCCTAGACAGAATGATCATTATGAAATTGTGGCATTATCAATGCAAAGACTCTATATATATATATATATATATTCTGTATTTCCTGCACCTAACTAAAACAAAAACTGTAGATCATTGAGATTCTGAAACAAAAAACTGGAGGGAGGGAGGGAGGAGGTAGTAGGGTATCTAATTTAAATTTTATATAATTTTTTTTTTCATTTTGTGTTTGGAAACCATTTCACTTTCTGTGAAAACCTAATTTACATAAGCTTATGAATGATACTAATTGTCAGTTCTTGAAATGAAGAGGCTGATTGGAAAATCAATAAATTATGATGAATTTTGTTGAAAATTCCGGTATATTTTACAAGCACTTACCACGATCGAGTTTTTTTAATTTTTAAAAATTATATCTACCAAATTTATTGATTCCATAACTGCTGATATTGTCACCTTTGGTTTCACTATACGAGTTCTTTTTCCTTTTAGGATATTTTTCAGATGTAAATATAATTTTATTTTGATAAATTTGAGGTAAACATGTGACAAGACGGTTATGTGATGTTGAAGAAGCAATTTGGACTTCATTTTCTTTTTTATGACACTTCTTTTTCTAATTTTTTTTAATGATGTTTTGCTGAAATTTGTTTTTCTACATATTGCAGTTTCATCAAGGTTCTATGAATAAAAATAGTTGGCGTTGGAATAATAATAGTAGAATTCAGGTTGGTTGGTTGAAGTGGAGGAATGCGTCCGGCCTATTGTGTGATAGAAAAGTACCGCTTAGACTGAAAGGAAAATTTTATAAGATGGTGGTGAGACCTTCAATGCTCTATGGTGCTGAATGTTGGCCTTTAAAAGAGAAGCATAATGTTAAGTTAAGTGTTGCCGAGATGAGAATGATTAGATGGATGAGTGGCTTTACACTTAGAGACAAAATGCGAAATGAATATATCCGTAATAGGGTTGGAGTTGCACCAGTGTCGGATAAAATTAGAGAGAGTCGCCTTAGATGGTTTGGTCACATTAAACGTCGACCACCCGATGATCCGATTAGGAGAGTAGATGTTTTAAATACAACTTATGTTAAGAAAGGCGAGAGGCAGTACCTAGGAAAACTTGGGCTTATTGCATAAAAAATGATCTTAATCTATTAGAATTAAACGAAAATTTGACACTAAATAGGACGCAATGGAGAAAAAGGATTCATGTAGCCGACCCCACTTAGTGGGATTAAGGCTTTGTTGTTGTTGTTGTTGTTGTTGTTGGCGTTGGAATAATAATGCGCAAGGAAATATAACATATAAAAAGTTATGTTATAAAAATTAGTTTAAATATAAAATCTTAGAGAACTGAAAAAATTATAAAACGACCCACAGTGAGTCTAAAAGAATAATCTGTGACGCAAAAAAATTTTGCTTTTAGTGATCTTTATAATAGATTAGATACTAAGGAGGGTGAAAAATATATGTATAAACTAGCCAAACAAAGAGAAAAGAAAAGTAAAGATTTAACTCAAGTAAAGTGTATTAAAGATGAAAATCAAAAAGGTGTTTTTCTTAGAAAAAGATATTCAACATATGTGGGTGAGTTATTTTGATAAATTTTTTAATGAAGTTTATGAAAATACAATCTACCACAATGATCTTAATATCATTAATATTAATAAAACGTTTCATTTTTACCGTCACATTAGTAAAAAAAGTTGAGGGGGCTTTAATGAAAACCAAGGGTGGAAAGTCTGTAGGACTTGATGATATCTCAAGTAAAGTATGGAAATATTTAGGGGATTTGGGAGTTTCTTGGCTTACGAAACTTTCTAATATTATTTTAAAAACTAAAAAGATGTTTGAGGAGTGGAGGAAGAGTAATTTTGGTCCCTATTTTTAAAAATAAAGGGGATGCACAAGAGTGTGCAACTTATAGAGGAATTAAATTGATTTGTCTTACTTTAAAATTATGGGAGAGGGTAATTGAACATAGGTTAAGACGTATCATCAAGATTTCTCATAATCAATTTGGATTTATGTCGGGCAGGTCTATTATGGAAGCTATACATTTATTGAGAATATGATGGAGAAGTACTGAGATAATAAGGAGAATCTACATTTGATTTTTATTTATTCAGAAAAAACTTACGATAAGGTTCCAAGAGATATCCTTTGGAGAGTCCTTGAGAAGAAAGGTGTTGATATGATTCAAGTCATTAAAGATATTTATACTAGAGCTGTTGCTTGTGTTCGAATTGAAGGAGTATTGACCAAATATTTTCCTATTTCTATAGGTTTAGATCAGGGATCGGCTTTAAGCTCATATCTTTTTGCTTTAGCAATGGAGAAAAAGGATTTATGTAGCCGACCCCACTTAGTGGGATTAAGGCTTTGTTGTTGTTGTTTTTGTGCAGTTTCATCAAGTCATTTTACATTAGTGCAAGTTTTAGTGGCACTGGGCTAAATAGAAATTGCGCTTGCTGCTTGAGTCTTAAAATAATTTTGCCCTAAGCATGCCCACCAATTGACATTTATGTTTACAAAAAAAGTAAAGAAAGGAAGTGGGGGTTTTAGTCTAAAGTGATTCTAACAATTAAACTTTACAAACTTCATACTAGCCAAAATGAAAGTAGTTCAAATTGTTTCCAAGCAATGAATGATGACGTCTATGTTTGGAACTTCAAAGCTTATTGTACATTCTATTGTGGCACTTCCAACTGAATCTATCTGCTGAATACTACCTCTCACTAATGTTAGATTAAATAATTTTTAAAAAAGCTATTCAAATATGCATATGATGTCAACACCTTTCTACATTATATTTGCTTTTCTCTCAATATTTTGGCAGTCTGATTGAAGTATATGTTTTTTTTAATTAATTTATTTCTCTTCAGAATTAAATTGCAGGGAACAAACACTCTCTTGCGTTATCTTGGGAGGGTCTCAAAACTTCCTGATTTCTATGGTAAAGATGCCATCGAGTCATCACAGGTATGTTTCATGGATATAAAAAATGCCATTTAAGCTGTGTTTTATTCTGAATTTCTTATGGCATTCTTTTCAGATTGATGAGTGGCTTGAATATGCTCCAATTTTCTCCTCTGGTCCACAATTTGAGAGTGCATGCTTGCATGTTGATAATTATCTTGTTTTGAGGACCTTTTTGGTGGGGAATAGTCTTTCTATTGCTGATGTAGCAATATGGTCAGGTCTCGCTGGTAAAGTTGCGCCATTTGTTATCTGTTATACTTTGTCTTTTAATTCGATTACTCTAGAGATTTTCTAGACATTTAAATCTCACTTTTCAGGCACTGGACAGAGGTGGGAAAGTCTGAAGAAGTCAAGGAAGTACCAAAATTTAGTTCGTTGGTTCAATTCCATAGCAGAGGAATATAGTTCTTTGAATGAAGTCACAGGAATATATGTTGGCAAGAGGGGGCTGGGAAAATCCCCCTCTACCAATCCTCCCCGAACTTCCAAAGGAAATGAAGAACAATTGATAAATGGTGAAGTAAATCCTAGGGAGAAGGTTCTTCCTTTTGAAGTTGATCTTCCTGGTGCAAAGGTTGGAGAAGTTTGTTTGCGGTTTGCACCAGAACCAAGTGGATTCCTACACATCGGGCACACAAAGGCTGCTTTGTTAAATCAATATTTTGCCCATAGATATCAAGGACGGATGATCATTCGCTTTGATGACACAAACCCTTCCAAGGAAAGCAACGAGTTTGTAGAAAACCTGTTACTTGATATTGAGACATTGGGTATCAAATATGATGCTGTTACTTACACCTCAGATTACTTTCCACAGTTGATGGAAATGGCTGAAAGGTTGATAACCCAGGGAAAAGCTTATGTAGATGATACACCTAGGGAGCAGATGCAGAAGGAAAGGATGGATGGGATTGAGTCAAAGTGTAGGAATAATGAAGTTGAAGAGAATCTTTTGTTGTGGAAAGAGATGATTGTAGCTTCTGAAAGAGGGATCCAGTGTTGTGTACGAGGTAAACTAGATATGCAGGACCCAAACAAATCCCTTCGGGATCCTGTTTACTATCGTTGTAACCCAGATCCTCATCATCGCGTTGGTTCTAAATACAAAGTCTATCCAACATATGACTTTGCTTGCCCATTTGTTGATTCTGTTGAGGGTATAACACACGCCCTTCGTTCAAGCGAATATCACGACCGTAATGCACAATACTACCGTATACTCGATGACATGGGACTAAGAAAAGTGCAAATATATGAGTTTAGCCGACTTAATATGGTTTATACGCTTTTGAGCAAAAGGAAACTTCTTTGGTTTGTCCAAAATGGAAAAGTGGAAGGGTGGGATGATCCACGGTTCCCAACTGTGCAGGGAATTGTTCGTAGAGGTCTAAAAATTGAGGCGTTGATTCAGTTTATTCTTCAGCAGGTTTTTATTACTTGAATATCTTCTAAATAGTATTAATTATGCAAACTTCTAATTATGAGTTTATTTAATTATTTTCAGGGTGCTTCCAAAAATATAAACCTTATGGAATGGGACAAGCTGTGGACTATCAATAAAAAAATCATTGATCCCATATGTCCGAGGCATACTGCTGTGATTGAAGAGAGACGAGTAATTTTTATCTTGGTTAATGGTCCTGAGAAGCCATTTGTTCGAGTCTTACCAAGACATAAGAAATTTGAGGGTGCTGGGAACAAGGCCACTATTTATACCAACAGGATATGGCTGGACTATACCGATGCATCATCTGTGTCAGAGGGAGAGGAAGTAACTTTGATGGACTGGGGGAATGCTATTATTACAGAAATTAAGAAGGAAAATGGCAGCGTTACTCATTTGGTTGGGGTTTTGCACCCAGAAGGCTCAGTGAAAACGACAAAGTTGAAGCTTACATGGCTTCCTGACACCGATGAGCTAATTAGTCTTTCATTGGTTGAATTTGACTACCTGCTGAAGAAGAAGAAGGTATGTTTGCCATTGCTTTATCTTATTCCGGTTTTCGAAAAAACTACTACTGTTTGCTATTTCAAGTTAGGTTTTATCAAATATGAAAATATGATTCATTTCATGAATCATTAGCTTGGTTTTACGGTTGGCCATTATCTTTGTATCAAATCTTGGTTATACAAGCCCTAAACAATATCTCAGAACTTTTATATATATCAACTTATTAACGATTTATGAATTTTTTTCCCGGTTGGGCATTTATGTTTCGAAAATCAAATCTCAAAACCTTTTTATCTCGTTTTTCTGCTACTTTCTAATGTCTTTCTGGCACCTCTTTTTGTTTTAATCTCGAGTTTTCACGTAAGAAACTAATAAGGAGTTCATACTTTTTGTATGGCAAAAAATAACATCACTGCAGCTGGAAGAAGGTGAGGACTTCCTTGACAATCTCAATTCATGCACAAGACGAGAGACTGCTGCTCTCGGGGATTCCAATATGCGGAATCTGAAGCGTGGAGATGTGATCCAGCTCGAGCGGAAAGGCTATTTCAGATGTGACGTCCCATTTGTTCGCCCTTCAAAACAGGTGGTCCTATTTGCGATTCCTGATGGCAGGCAACCGACTTCTTTGAACTGAACTCAAACCCATCTTTATATTGCAACTGCGTCGACTGCTATAATTGTTCATGTTTGCTATAATTTAAGCTTTTATTAAGGGGTTTAGAAGGATTTCTAGTTGATGGTAGTTGACAGCTTCTGGTTTTTGAAGATACGAGGCCTGATTGATTTATTTTGGCTGTTCAGAGCTGGTTTTTCTCCTGCAGAAAAAAAGCCAAAAAGATGTCTGTTGTTGTATTATTAAATACTATTATCAACTAATATGAGGAAGGGTACTGATTTTAGTGCCGGTTGTTATGTCTTGTTTAGCTTTTTTAAATGATTCATGTAAGTTACCTAATCATTTTTATGATTGATATTTGGAAGCTGGTTATTTTCGGAGGTTATGAGAACTCTTTTTAATTTGATTTAAAGAGGATAGAGTAATTACGAAATTATAATATAAGAAATATTTTTATTAATGAAGATACATTATAATAATAATAATATAGTTTTTAAATGAATATTAGTTATACTTTATGTTAATGATATGATCAGGAGTGGAATTGGATTATCTTAAGAGAGTTGGCAAAATAATCAAATGCTTGGAAGTACTGGGGGAAAATATTTGAAGGGGCCAAAATTAGTAAAGTGTCTAAGTTAGATATCATGCATTATTAAAAAGGTTTTGAATATAGTTCAAATAATATTTTTTTTTTTTTGCACTTTGGAAATTACAAAATATTGTTTGTAATATTATTCTGTGTGTTTTTTTTTTTGGCTTATAGCTCGAATAATATTTTGATTTTACAATAAACAACTATTAAACAACATCAATTGTAGAGGTATTCTAGATCTATATTCAGAATATTTTACATGAAGAATTGATCTTAAATACACATTTACAACTGATAATTTAGTCATAATAAAGCATAATCTTCACAAGAAGAAGAGGTTCAATTTCTTTCATTCAACATTTCATGAGTACAAAACTTGAGCTTTCTCATGTCAAGCATCGGATTTGTATCTACTCTCGTGCTTTTATTCTTGAAATGAGCGTGAATAAGAGCTGTGTATGGTAATTGGTTCACAGACGCTCCAGACTTCACCATTCGACAAAAATTTCTGACGAACTTGATTATTTCTTTGGTCTCAAGTTTAATAAATTATCATTTGACGTAGAATTTAATCGTTCTTTTTTCATAAAATGAGGCTAATATTTATTTGACTAAATGCTCTATAATTTGCTAAGTATGTTTTGTGTGTCTATGTCTATATCTCCATATATATATATATGTATGTATATTCACCCTTTGATAATATATATATATGCGCTTAGAACTGCAAATATGCAGCTGCACCAATCGTCTCAAATATGGTAACAAAGTTCCCATTTCTTAATGAAATTACAGGTTTCCACAACTTTACTTCATTGGATTTTTTTGGAAAAGACACTACAAATTTCCTGTTTGTTCGATTGATAATGTGGGCACTTACATACATAACAAACAATTATAATGTATTTACATGTCTCGCAATTAAACCTTCATATTAAGACACATAACACTTAAATCTTTAATATCATGAGACATTGATATCATTATCTTCTTTGTTTTTCAGGGCAACAATAAAATTTTCTTCCACTATATAATCCCCTGTGGCAAATTGTGAACAATCGATTCCAAGTTATAGCTGCAATTCACTTGGATATTTTGGACAAATCCCTTATTGACGATGATTGACTAGAGCTCAATTACATTTCTGACAAAAGAAAAGTGCAAAATTAAGTTAACAATATCATCTAGCATCAATACTAACATGAATGAATAAAAAGAAAATTTAAAAATCCAATCAAGATATCTTGAGATGAGGCTTCTCGATTATAATGATGCAGCTGAAAAACTAGGACGCTTCTTTCTTCCAAATGGATGACAGAAGAGAAGTTACAACTTTTGATACATTATGATAAAAACTCTACATACTACATAACAGCAAAGAACATCCAAATAAATATTAGAAAGAGCAAATTAATTGGTTAAGCCGTTTCCATACATGGCAGATTTACAACAGGCTATTTTCGAGGCAACAGAGGTGCTGCAGGGGAAGAGGAGCTGTACTCACTGGTGTTTTCCGGTGAGCTTAGCGGTCGACGTCGCAACCCCAGCAGAGCGCCGCCTCATTAGTGCAGCAGGGCACAACTGCCTCTGCCTTCTCACATATAACCACAATGAGTTGGCAATGTAACAAGTTTGAGCATTGGGGTGAACTTCAGAAAAAGGTCAGGTTACACAGGAGGTGGAATGGAGCAGTGAAGATGTTTCCCTTACGAGATTAGGCGGAGTGGCTAGTCCTTCCTGTGCGAGTTTAAGCGGAGAGGAACAGAAAGGAATCATACATACCACATAATTCTTATGTATTTATTACATTTTTTACATTTATACCATCCAAAACTTTCGCGTCATATAAAAAATATCAATATTTTAACTTAAAAAAAAAAAAAAAAGTGAATTGTCACTTTTAAGTAAGTTGACATATATATAAAATTTGAAGTTTAGGTGTTAGATATTTAAAAACATTAGACAGGCAGGTAATTCTTAAAAAAACGGGGGGGTTTTTACAGACATACCACAAAAAATAGGATATTTATTTTCTCCTGAAGGTTTCACTTGCAAGTCGGATAAGGAGTGGTAAACCCCAAAAAGACTGAGAAGAAGAGAAAAAGTTGGCTTGATTCATGTTCTTCTCCAGTTGCTCTTTGCCAATTACTTCTCATTCATCAGTAATGGCCACTCCGGCTCCGCCGTTCGCCGCTCGGTCTTTTTACTCCTCTTTTGGAAGCAGAGGCTTTCCATTCTCACTCCGTCTTGACTTCACCGGCGAAATATCTGGTCAGAGTTACAGAGCGAATACAAGGACGGGGATAACCTCGATCGAGGCGAAGGCCACGACCAGGAGAGAGAACCGTGCCGCCCGTCACGAACGGGTTAGGAAGAAGGTGAACCCCGCTTTCATTTTGTTCGTTTGCTTTCCATTAAACAGCCTTGATTTCTCAAGTTGATCTTAATGCAGCCTTCATTTGCTTACTAAATTTGTGTCCATTAGTTAAAATGCATAGTGCTTTTCAAATAGTTGTCTAATTATGAGTAATTTTATGAGCTACGTTAATCAGTTTGAGCTATCCCCAAAAAGATGTCTATGTTTAGATGGAACGAATATGAAGCAAGGAAGCAAATCCATGGAATATATCTGGATTGTTGACGTGGTTTGAAATTATTTATTTAAGTATTTGGACTCCTTTTATTTTTTGTCAAAAGAACACATCAGTAGAATCCAATCATACATTTCTGATGCTTTGTGGATTGGATTCCTAAATCCAATACACTTTTGCTGCCCCATGTAGGTTATTCAGAAATGCAGAATAACTTTGTTAGTAAAGAAATTTATTTTCTGTACGGAGATATTGTCATTGAAAAATATAAAATAACTCATAATGAAATGTGAACATAAAAATTTGACAGCTCGCTTCGCTCCAACATCTGTCCTTTATTTGGTATATGAGCCATACCTACCAAATCTCTACTTTGGCGAACATCCAGTCCCTTAGGAGAAAAGATACCTGAGAGTTACACATGCACCAATGTGGGTTGGGCCAACATGCTTCTCTAGCAACTGTGAATATTCGACAAGTTCAAGCAATGCAACAACTTGTTGATAATAACTGGCTTGGTCAACATATCAGCTGCATTCTCATTAGTATGAACCTTCTGCAATAGTATCTCACTAGAAGCAATCAATTCTCTGATCTTGTGACACCTGACATCAATATGCTTGGGTCTCGCATGGTACACCTGGTTTTTAGCCAAATAAATAACATTTTGACTATCACAATGCAACTGAACTCCACCTTGCTCAACACCCAGTTTCTTTACTAGCCCAGTAGGCCATAAGGCTTCTTTAGCAAATTATGTTACTGCGATGTACTCAGCTTCAGTTGTAGTTAATGCCACAGTAGACTGAACTGTTGATTTTCAACTTATAGGCCCTCAACGAAGAGTAAACACATACCCAGTTGCATACCTTATACCATCCAAATCACCTGCATAGTCTGAATCAACATACCCCACAACTGAAGGATCATTCTGCTGACTGCCAAAAATGATTCAATGTCCTACAGTACCCTTCAAATACATGAAAATCCACTTGATTGTTTCCCAATGTTGCCTTCATGGTTTAGACATGTATTTGAGACTTAACAAACAGCTTGAGCCAAATCAAGACGAGTACGTACAATTGCATACATCAAGTAACCAACTGCACTGACATATGGAACCTTTGTCATGTCTTCGATTTCCCCATCTATCTTCGGATACTGTTCTGAAGAAAACTTGAAATGATTTGCCAATGGAGTGCTCACAGGCTTTGCTTGCTCATCTCAAACTTGTCTAACTCTTTCTCAGCATAGCCTCGTTGAGATAAACACAGTGGTCTTGAGCCTCTATCTCGATGAATCTCTATTCCAAGAATCTTCTTCGTAAGACCCAAATCTTTCATGTCAAATTTATGGCTTATTAAAACTTTTAAACTATTGACATCAGTCATATTATTTGCAGCAATCAGTATATCGTCAACATACAGTCGCATAATAATAATAGAACCATCATCAAGGCTTCTAACATAAACACAACAATCATACTCACATCGCTTGTAGTCAATCTGGTCATGTAGGAGTCAAACCGTTTGTACCATTGTCTTGGAGACTGTTTCAACCCATATAACGATTTCTTTAACCTGCAAACCAGATGCTCCTGTCTAGGTTGAGTAACTTTTCTGGTTGCTCCATATAAATCTGCTCCTCCAGATCACCATGTAAGAATGCAGTTTTAACATCCATCTACTCCAAATGCAGATTCCAAATAGCTATTAATGCAAGCACTTCCCTGATTGAAGTATGTCTGACCACAGGAGAATATATTTCATCATAATCTATCCCCTTCTACTGTGAAAAACCCTTTACTATCAGACGAGCCTTAAACTTTTCCCCTTCTTTTTTCTGATTCTACTGGTTTTCTTTTGTAGACTCATTTGCACTCAATAACCTTCTTTCCCTCAGGAAGCTGAACTAGCTCCCATGTGCGATTTTTCTACAAAGACTTCATCTCATCAACCATTGCACCCATCCATTTCTCTTTCTCCTGACTGGTGATAGCTCCTTGAAAAGTGGCTGGATCATCACTATTGATGAGAAGTGCACAAGAGACCAAGTTTTCATAATCCAATATGCTAGGAGGCTTTATATTGGTGCGTCTCTGTCTATCTCTGGCTAGATTGTAATTCTGCAAGTCATTTGTATTGAAATCATCAGGTGTTGGATCTGAACCTTCAACTCTCTCAGTTTCAACTGGTTGATGTTATAGATCTATCTGCATTGTATCTGAACTGAAACTATTCCTTGACACCTTATCTTGATTCTGCTACAACATGGACTGCTCATAAAAAAAACGACATTTCTACTGATCACCGCATTCTTTTCAATCGGATCCCAAAACTTATATCCTCTCACACTTTTCTTGAAGCCCAGAAAGATGCAATTCTTGGATTTTGGATCAAGTTTTGATCTTTCGTCTCCAGGTACATACACATAAGCAGGACAACAAAAAATTCGTAAGTGATCAAAATTAACTGGATTACCTGTCCATACCTCTTTTGCAACTTTGCCATCCAATGACGCCGGATGTGATCTATTGATGAGGTAGCATGCCATATTCATAGTCTCTGCCCAGAAACTTTTAGGAAGCCCTGCATTCAGTCTCAAGCATCTTACCCTTTCAGCTAAGGACTTGTTCATCCTTTCTGTAACGTCATTCTGCTGTGGTATCTTTCACACTGAAAAATGTCTCTGAATCCCATGCTCACAAAACTTATGAAACTTTGAATCTGTGTACTATATGACATTATCAAATTTCAAATACTTGATCTTTCTAGTAGTTTAGTTCTCTACCCCAGTTTTCCACAACTTGAATTTAGAGAAAACTCCAGATTTCTGTTTCAAGAAATACACCCAAATTTTTCTGGAGAAGTCATCAATAAAAGTAACATAATACAAAGATCATCCCAATGACGATTCCCTGGTAGGGCCCCATACATCAGAATGCACATAATCAATAATTTCTTCAGTTTTATGCTTTCCAGTCATAAAATTAACTCTAGTTTGTTTTCCAAATATACAAAATTTATAGAAATCGAGCTTGCAGCTTTTAACACCATGCAACAAATTTCTTTTATGTAAGTCAACCATCCCACGTTCACTAAGATGACCCAGACGCATATGCCATAGCTTTGTATTATCATCATCAACAGAATGAACTCCACCTAAAACTGTACTCCCCAACAGTTTGTAGATATTACCTGCAACAACTTTTCTTTCATCACAGTCAGTGCACCCTTAACAATTCTGATAGTTTTTCTATCCTCATCTATCTTAGGAATAAAACTATTTCCATGTAAAGTGCCCAAGGAAATCAAATTCTTCTTCAAATCTGGACTATGTCTGACATTACATAATTTTCTAACAGTGTCATCATACATCTTATTTTAACTTCACCAACATCAACAATATTGCAGCATCTATCATTACCTAAATGACCGAACTGAATCAATTGACCGTATGACAATGAAACCATCTACGTTAGGTGCTATGTGATAAGAGCATCCTGAATCAAGAATCCATGCATCCATGAACTGAGTTGATGAAATTGAAAATATATCACCATCACTGCAATTTGAATTGTCACTCTGCACCACATTTATAGACTTGGATGATGCATCACGTTTCTCCTCAGTCTGCTTCTTGACTTTGGACAATTCCTCTTCATATGACCCGACTTCTTGCGCTTGTAACAATGAATTGTCTTTTTGCTTTTGGACTTTGATATGAAATTTCACCTTCCAGAACTCTCCTTTTTTTCTTCCTTCCACGATTCTGATTACCCTTAACATATATACTGTCGCCATGAGAGCTTTCCCCTGCATTCTGCTTTCATTGGTTGTGAGCCAACAATGCTGCTGTAATCTCATCAACTTTGATAATTTCTTTTTCACATATCAGAGTAGTCACCAGGTGTTCATAGGAGGAAGGCAATGAACACAACAAAATCGTTGCTTAGTCTTCATCTTCAATACTCACATCAAGCCTTGATAAATCTGTGATTATTTGATTGAAGTCATTCACATGCTGCGTTGGATTTGAACCTTTTTGCATCTTCAACCCATACAGCTTTTGCTTCAGATACAATTTATTCGTCAGAAATTTTGACATAAACTGAGTTTCCAATTTCTTCCATACCTCTCCTGGAGATTTAAAATTCATCACGTGATACATGACCTCATATGCTAGGCATAGGCATATGGTTGCTGCCGCTCGTTGTTGCTTTCTTCTCATTCTGCATCCTCCATATTATCAGGCTTCGTAGCTCGCAAAGTTTTCAAAATTCTCTGTTGTGCCAACAAATCTTTCACGCTTGTCTGCCACAACCCAAAATTTCCAGTTCTATTAAACTTTGCCACATCGAATTTTATACCAGAAATTATCATTTAAAAATTACTCATGCTGCAAACTTCTCCAGAAAATTCCTCAGCCTCAGTTGCAGAATTGCACCAGTTCCTCTGCTGAAGTTCTCCTGTCGAATTCCTCTGACGTGAGCCGGAATTCACGATTCACGGAAGAATCGCTGGCCAAACTGATCCTTGCTGCAGAATCCTCATGCGAACTCTTCTGCAATCACCGCACAGTTGTCGTGAGCCAAATTGCTCACAACCTGCTCGATCTGTCGTGAGAATTTTGGTCGCAAACCCTCGTATCACAAACTCTGCCTGTCTGCCCATCGCGCGAAGAAGCCCAGATGCTGCGTCGCCTCCTCTGTTGCAAACCTCGTCTGCGAGAAATACCGAAGCCCTTCGGTCTCTCGTCTTCTGCGACTGCCGACTTCGCCGATTCCTTCTCACCTGTTGCAAAAAAGCCCAGGTGCGGTTCATCCAACTGCTGTGAACCTCGTCGCGCTGAATATAGCGAAGCCCCTTCTTCGCGCAAATGGTAACTGCACGAGACTCTCCTTCGCTTTTTGTTGCGGAAGAAGCCCGACGCTATTCTGAAAACACCGCGAGATGCCGCGATTCTCTGATCTTCTTCGTTATTCCCAATCTGTCCGAAGCTTTGCGCCGATCGGTCTGAAACCCTAGCCGCCGAACTACTCTTCCAAATTTCCAAATCCCGCGTCGAAATTTCTCATCTATGCTCTAGATCCTCGCTCTGATACCACTTGTTGAGAAATTTTAGGGCAAATAAATGCAAGAATCGGCTCAAATTCAGAAGAAAACACAGAGATTTGACGAGGTTCGTCAAAGATGCCTATGGTCTTGGGAGCAGAGCGATTACTTTTTTTCAATTTAGAAAAAGAGTAAAGATACAGAATAAACCCTAGGGTTACAAACATGCTTATTTATATAACCCTAGAGTACAATATGTAATTACAAAATTACCTTTGTACCGATTTCACAGGGACGTTGCCCCCGCACCCCCAACCCACATAACGTAACTCCCCCGGATTCACAGCTCGCTCCGCTCCAACATCTGTCATTTATTTGGTATATCCGTATATGAGCCATACCTAACATATACATTTTGATGTGAAGTATTAAAAAGCTAAAATCATCTGGGCATGTTGATGACATAGCTAATTCTAGAGTGATGCTTTTTTGGAGATTCAATGAGGTAACGCAAAACGCATGCGAAATAATGAGAATTGCACTGATATAAAAGTTCAACACTAAGTTCATATTAAATATAAATTCAGTGTTGCTAGCTTGATCAACAGCTTAAAATGGAGTTTTTTATTCATTAATATACAATATTAATAACATTTTACACTTTCACTTCAACGAACATGTTAAAATATTTTTTAAATATGTATAGTTGTTCTATTTGATTATTCATATGTATTATTTTCTGAGTATAAGAGAGTACTGACCGGTTACACGTTAAGGTTGAAATATAGTACTGGATAACTCAAGCACATTCAAGTCACTATGCATAGCTAAAGCAATTTAAGTTTTACATTTTTGTCTATTCACCCTCTGAAGTTTTTGAAGCTTCCTTTTTAAGATTCTCATTTGTGCACCTTGAAGATTAAATAAAATTAATATAGTTCTTCCAAAAGGCCATTTTTTAAACTCTAAATTGAATCTTTATCCTTTTTATCCTTTTTAAGTAGATGGAAGAGGGTTGAATCTAAGCAATCTAAACCAAAATCTGAAGCCTTGTAATGCTCTGTGCATTCTATAAGCTTTATTTAATTGAGATGTTTCACAATTTATATTGGAAAACTAAGGTGGTACTTAGGTTAGAAATGCTCACAGGTGTTAGTCTTTTAAGTAGATAGAAGAGGGTTGAACCTAAGCAATCAAAACCAGCATCTGGAGTCCTTGTAATGTTCCATGCATTCTAAAATCTTTATTTAATTTAGATGTTTCACAATTTATATTGGAAAACTAAAGAGATACTTAGGTTAGAAATGTTGACAGTGGTACGTTTTAATGTTGAAAATTTCTTTATTCTGTTTTCCTTTAAATGTTTCAGTAATCTTTGCTTAAATAGAGCATCCTAGCTCACTAGGGTGCGCTTGGCGGAACTTACATGTATGCTATTTCTTCTATCTTTTTTTAATTTTGCATGTAATTTTGTTCATCTCTTTATAATTTTTCTTTGGTCTTGATTTCTTTTTTCCCAAAATTGTGCAAATTGAGGCTGCAGTAGATTTTGAAACTCAAAATTTCACAGCTTAAAGTGCACCCTGGTTTCTTCAAATTGAGTTTGATGGTTATTATGTGCTTAATATTTATTTGTGTCCATAAATTGCTTTTTCGATCTTGAATGATGATTACAATTTGTGTCTTAATTTATTTTCTTCTATTAATTTTCTATGATCTGGTGCTCTTGTATTTCTTGTTTTACTTTTTTCTAGGTCCATGGTACCCCTGAGAGGCCAAGGATGTGTGTTTTCCATTCTAACAAGCATCTTTATGTCCAAGTAATTGATGATACAAAAATGCATACTCTAGCTGCAGCCTCAACCATGCAAAAGCCAGTGACAGAAGAAGTTGATTTCTCTTCTGGACCTACAATTGTAAGTCAGCTTAGAATATTTAGCTTTTGCTATGCTGCAACATATTAGAAAGTTTAGGTTTATATATATATATATATATGATGAGTTATATCATTCATCCAACAACAACAACAACAACAACAACAAAGCCTTAATCCCACTAAGTGGGGTCGGCTACATGAATCCTTTTTCTCCATTGCGTCCTATTTAGTGTCAAATTTTCGTTTAATTCTAATAGATTAAGATCATTTTTTATGCAATAAGCCCAAGTTTTCTTAGGTCTGCCTCTGCCTTTCTTAACATAAGTTGTATTTAAAACATCTACTCTCCTAATCGGATCATCGGGTGGTCGACGTTTAATGTGACCAAACCATCTAAGGCGACTCTCTCTAATTTTATCCGTCACTGGTGCAACTCCAACCCTATTACGGATATATTCATTTCGCATTTTGTCTCTAAGTGTAAAGCCACTCATCCATCTAATCATTCTCATCTCGGCAACACTTAACTTAACATTATGCTTCTCTTTTAAAGGCCAACATTCAGCACCATAGAGCATTGAAGGTCTCACCACCATCTTATAAAATTTTCCTTTCAGTCTAAGCGGTACTTTTCTATCACACAAGAGGCCGGACGCATTCCTCCACTTCAACCAACCAACCTGAATTCTACTATTAACATCCCCATCTATATCACCATCGCTTTGAACAATGGACCCGAGATATCTAAATCGTTCACACCTTTTAATAATTTGATCACCCAAAGTTACACTTCTGTCACTAGACCTACTATTACTAAAATTACATTCCATGTATTCAGTTTTAGTTCTACTCAAACGAAGACCTTTAGACTCCAATGTAGACCTCCATAATTCAAGTTTTTCCTGGACTTTTTCTCTTGTCTTATCCACCAGGAGGATATCATCAGCAAAAAGCATACACCAAGGTACATCCTCTTGTAAATGGCCAGTAAGACCATCCATAAATAAAGCAAAAAGATATGGGCTTAAAGCCGATCCTTGATGTAAACCAACAGAAATAGTAAAATACTTGGTCAATCCTCCTTCAGTTCGAACACATGTAACAGCTCTAGCATACATATCTTTAATGACTTGAATAAGTTATATCATTCATCCATCTATAATAAATTATAGGCATGAGGCCTTTTCTTTTTGTATCGATTATAAAGTTGCTTTGCAAGGACCCAAGGTGAGTTAATTTGGTGCTACTACTTGCAAAGTTGCATACTTTGAATAGGCGTAGTTCTTTTTGAAGCTGGTGATAGAAGAATAAAAAGAAAATTTCGAAGTCTAAGGGTTGTAAGATTAGTAGAACAAAGACGTACATGACATGTTTTTTGTTGAAGTTAGAATTGAAAATTAACAATCAATAACATTGAACAAGTGATACCTAATATTGAGAGTTTTGCTTTGGATGTGTTATCGAAAATAATGGGAATGTGGAGTATGGTATGATTTGTGGAGTTAAGATTGGATTTGCTGAATAGAAAATATCTCAAGAGTATTGTATCATGAGTGAATTGCATTGATTCTCAAAGATTCATTAGATAGAACTATAATTAGAATCACAATCTTACATGGACTTTATTGTTGGGAAACAAAGAAACCAACGACATTCAAGTTGAATGTGGTGGAAATGAGAGTATTTATTATTATTATTATTTCTGTCATAGAAATGAGTATTAAAATGGATGCATGATAAAAATAGGAATTTTAAAGTGAGAATTAATAATATTAGTAATTTGGGAGTAGCTTCTCTTAAAAATTAGATAGTTAAGAATAAAGTTACTGTATTGGATTTATAAAGGAATGCAAAATATGCACTAAGTTGAGTGAATAGATTGGATGTGAACAGGAAGATAAAGAGATTAATGAAAGGTAATGTTGCTTGTAGTAGAAAATAATTTGCGTTAAATTTTAACAGCTTTAGCTGCACCAGTAATGGAGGATGAATGGGGACAGATCCTGAACCATCCCAATTAGTAAGATGAGGCTAAGGTTGCTGAGGGTAATCGCTAGATCAGTCATATTTTTCACAGCTTTCTTCGTGTGGAAGCTGAATCAATATTCACTGTTTATTTGTCATGCCAAAGTTGCGCCGAAAGTAAGCATTATAATGAAAAAGTGTAAACTAGCTTATGATTGTAGACAACCTAGCAATAGTTTACATTTTCTTCTTGTGGGTGCGCCATGCCCCATAGATCCAAACCATACAAGGACTTCACAGTGCCTAAAATTTTAACAAATATTTTAACTTTCTTAATAGGGACCTATACCTTAGCTTTCCTTGCACTGCTTTCGTGATTTTTTATCCTTAAAATTTGCTGAGCGAAGGAATCTCTCAGCTGCGATTCAGAAATCTATGATGTTTTATTAAAAATTCGTGCTTTGACAGTTCTCATCAAAAGGTAAACTGAAAAGGTCTTTCCATTGTTCAACAAGTATCATAGCTTTGTAAATCTCAGTTGTTCCTCCCCGTGGCATCCTATACCAATATATTTATTGTCATATTAAGAAGAGGCAATCATAGTTGTAGAGTTCATTAAAATGAGTGATTCTCTTGGAAAAGAAGAGTAGTAGGTTGTTGATTGAGTGTGAGCCACTTAATTAAGGATTAAGGAGTAAAAGAATGCTGGCTCCAGAATTAAGGGTTTGATATTCTACATTATGCTGACTTGTAACATCATATTAAAGCCCTGACATTGTTTTGTAGATAATATCCAATGTATTTTACGAAAGTTTTATTAGTGATGTTTTTGGTTGATTGGTAGTGTGATTCATACACAACCAATTTCAGAAAAAATATCAGTAGGTTTTGATATGGCTTCCCTTGAAGTAGAGTCACTGGGAATTTCACAGTGCGATGGTCGGATGCTTTGCACTTTTTTTTTTAAGATCATCTAAATCCCAAAAAGAGCAAAACCGAAAATAATCCCCCGACTTTCAATAAGCGACCAATTTAATCATAGAGTTTTAAAGTGCCCCAGCTTTAACTTTCCCACTTGAGTACACCAAACATTGAATACTGTATTGTAGAAAAATTTTGGATAGTATCTTACCAATAAATCAAGAATTTTGAAAATTGTTGATATATGAGAAGATGCTAGAGGAAATCCGGAAAAATCTTGAAACATTTGATTGGAACAACTTTGGAAACTTTTGATTAGTTTATTCCCTTCTTATTGTATGTTATTTCATTTTTCTTTATTTCAAAATTATTCCCTTCTTATACTAGAACTGTTTCTTGTGTTCGAACTGAAGGAGGATTGATCAAATATTTTCCTATTTCTATTGGATTACATCAGGGATTTGTTTTATACCCATATCTTTTTGCTTTAGTTATGGATGGTCTTACTGGGCATTTACAGGAGGATGTACCTTGGTATATGCTTTTTGCTGATGATATTCTTCTCGTGGATAAGACGAGAGAAAAAGCTCAGGAGAAACCTAAATTGTGGAGGTCTACATTGGAGTCTAAAAGCCTACGTTTGAGTAGAACTAAAACTAAATACATGAAAAGTAATTTTATTAGTAGTAGCTCTAGTGATAGAAGTGTTACTTTGGGTGATAAAATTATTAAAAAGTGTGAATAATTTAGATATCTCGGGTCTATAGTTCAAAGCGATGGTGATATAGTCTGGGATGCTAATAGTAGAATTTAAGTTGGTTGGTTGAAGTTGAGGAATGCTTCAGACCTTTTGTGTGATAGAAAAGTACTGCTTAGACTGAAAGGAAAATTTTATAAGATGGTGGTGAGATCAGCAATGCTCTATGATGCTGAATGTTTGCCTTTAAAAGAGAAGCATAATACTAAGTTAAGTGTTGCCGAGATGAGAATGATTAGGTGGATGGTGGCTTTTCACTTAAAGACATTGAAAAATGAATATAGCTCTAGTGACGAACAAAAATAGAGAGAATCGTCTTAGATTGTTTGGTCACATTAAATGTCAACCATCTGATCATCCAATTAGGAGAGTAGATGTTTTAGATTCAACTTATGTTAAGAAAGGCAGAAGTAGACCTAGGAAAACTTGGGCTTATTGTATAAAAAAAAATCTTAATTTATTAGAATTAAATGAAAAATGACACTAAATAAGACGCAATGGAGAAGAAAAGATTCATGTAGCCGACCCCACTTAGTGGGATTAAGGCTTTGTTGCTGTTGTAAAATTATTTCATTTCCTAATTTAGATTAGATATATTTGGTAAGTTTGCACATTATGAGAGGTTGTTTTCCCATGTGAATAATATGAATCAAGGGAATTATTCCTCTCCAAATCTATTTTCTACATGATATCAGAGATAGGAAACAAACCTTAGATCTCTTTTCAGTCGTCAGAATTCTCCCTGCAGCCTCCTATATTCCTGCAGGCCCTCCTCTGGAGGTTCACCCTGCAGCCGCCAGTACCGGAATTCTCCCTCCGCAGCCAGTCTTCTGCCTTTCTGACAGACAGTCGCAGGAAGCAGAGCTGCTCGTTTCCGTAGTATGTTTCCTTAATCTACTGCAACAAAACTATCTCCTTGGAAAGCAGAACTTCCCGGGAAAACAACAACCGACATTTCTACCACAAACCTGAATCACTTCTTCTAACTTTCCTCATTTCCTCTTCCATAAACTCCTCTTCCAGGACTCCTGTAGCAGAAAACTTACTTTTCTCATTTCCTCTTCCAGAACTCCTGTAGCAGAAAACTTTTCCTGCAGCCGCAAGAACATCTTCAACCACCAAAAGTTCCTTCCCTGCAGTTCCTCATGTATTCAGCCGCAAGAACACGTTCCCTATAGGCCCTCATCAGTTTTTCAGGCAGCCGGATTTCTGCCTATTAGATTCTTTTCTGCAGGCCCTCTTCAGATGGAATCCTCCAACAGTAGCAACAGAAGCAGTGACAACAAGCATAAACTTCAGTTCAACAACTAAAAGAAGCCCTAAATATGCTCAGGGTTGATAACCAAGTACACGGGGAAGACGTAAGTTGGACTCTGAAGATTAATTATCAATCAGAGGCCAGATATTTTGTCGAGACGACTCTTGAACTCTCTAACTTTTTCACAAATCATAACTTCAATGGTTATAACCACCTTCAGTGGTCTCAATTCGTATTTATGTACATTGTGGTGAAGAAAAAGAGGAACATTTTATGGGAGAAGACACAGTTCTTTAGATCACTGACTCCAACCACCACACATGAAAGAATTAAGATCATATGGTTATATCTTGGCTAGTCAACTCAATGTTCACTAAAGTAGGAGAAAAATTTCTGCTCTATAAAACTGCCAAAGAAATTTGAGTGGTTGTAAAAAAAATATATTCTAGTACTGAAAACACTCATAGTTGTTTGAGATTGAAACCAAGGTTCACGATCTTCTTCAAGCAGAGCTAAGTGTCACTCAATACTTCAATATCTTGACAAAATATTGGCTATAATAGGATATATTTGAGACATGTGAAAATGTCTTAAAATCCATTATCGAGAAAAGAGAGAACCATCAAATTCCTAGTAGAACTAACTCATGAATTGGATGAGGTGAGAGGGAGGATCATGGGAACAAAGCCCCATCCATCTATCATTGATGCCTTGTTGAAGTCAAGAGAGAAGAGAGTAGAAAGAAACTGATGCTGACTGAAAATGGGAGTTCACCAAGTACTGAAAGCTCGGCCCTATACACTCATAACTCCTTCCATGACTTAGTGCATAAGAAGAATCTTCCCACATGTGTCTATTGCAAGAAGATTGAGCATATCAAGAACAAATGTTGAAAACTTCATGGAATGTACCTAGACAGGGAAGGAAACATCAGAAGAAAAAGGCTAATGTTGCAATCACACGAGAAGGGTCGGCTAAAGCATTCACCAAGGAGCAGCTTGAGTATTGGAAAAACTTCTTGGAAGTAATTCAGGGTAGCACACTAACCTCATGACACACCAATATAATATATCATTCTCTCATCTTGCCATTAATGAGAGATTTAGAATTTGGATTATAGATTCATGAACATCTGAACATATGACCAGAGATATTAATGCTCTAGTCAACTATGAAGAGGTTTCTACATATAGTTTGGTAAGACTTGCAAACAAATCACACTCAAACATTGCTGGGAAAGGAGATATGGAACTCTCTTGGGATATTACTCTTTCCTTTGTTTTATTTGTTCCTTAGTTGAACTGCAATTTTATTTCAATCAATAAGCTTACTCATTATATGAAATGTATAACTATATTCTTACAGACTCTAATGAATTTTAGGTGGTGCTGTAGGGGAAGGTGATTGACAGTGTTAAAATGCTTCAAGACATGCTCAAAGAATATCTCTCTAAACACAAATGATTCCACCTCTGATTTCTATTGAGTCTATGTATGTCGAAAATCATGTTAGTTATGACATTATCGCTTGGTTAATCCTAGTTTCAATTATGTTTCTAAATTATATGCATATTTGTTATCAATTAAAAACTTGGTTTCTATCAATGTTAGAATTGTCAACTTGCTAAACACACTAGCAATAATTATCTTCAGACCTAATATAAACCCTCACACCTTTTTGTTATTATCAACGACGATATTTGGGGACTTTCAAAGGTGAAAACCCTAGATGGAGCTAAACGGTTTCTCTTAATTTTTTGACACACTAGAACCATTTGGGTATTCCTAATGAAGGAAAAATTTGAAACAATCAAAATCTTCCAAATCTTCCATGACATGATTCAAACTCAATTAAAATGCAAAATTCAGATCTTTTAAACTACTCATACAAAAGAAGATTTCAATCATATCATTGGATCTTATCTTTCAAAAAAATAGAATCATGAATGTGAGTTCATATATTGATACCTCACAATAAACTGTGATAGCTGAGAGAAAGAATATCCCACTCAATTATATATTCCATCAAACTCTTATATTTTTTTTGGGGGAAGCATTTCTTACTGCAACATATATATGTTATTAATCAAATGCTTAGTGGGATACTTAACTTCAAAACACATCTTCATGTTTTGATGGTTACTTATCTCACATCAGAGCTTTATCTTCTACTATCTCATTTAAAATCTTTGGGTGTGTATTCTTTGTTCAAGATAATTCCCAAAATCGCATAAAACTTGATTCTAAATCTATTAAATGTATTTTTCTTGGGTATGCCACCTACAAAAAAAAATGATATAAGTGTTTCTCTCATGTTACCAAAAAATACCACAATTCCATGAGTGTCAAATTTTTTGAAAATCAATTATACCATCACAAATATGTTGTTTAGGGATTGAGTGTAAATGAATATCAATTTCGGGATACTCTTGACGACGTCTACACTACCTCACCACTTACTCCACCTAGCCCTTGCCCAACTAACCCAACCAACTTGAAGTCCAGGACAAAGAACTTCTTGTGTACACAAGGAGAAAGAAATAAACTTGAGTAGGTGGAAGACAACTTGTAAGAATAGAACCGCTCAAACCAAAACCCGAGTCCACATTTACATGAAATTTCAGGTAAGAAGGAGCCTAATACTAATGAGTTATTTCCTGACTATTCTGATGTTGGTGACAAGCATAATTGCATTAGATATCCAATTTAGAGGTATGTAATTTATGACAAGTTGTCCTTATCCTATAAAGCTTTTGTTTTTAACCATGATAGCATGCAAATTTCTAAATTCATTCATAAAGCGCTTGAAAATCTTGAATGGAGGAAAACAGTTGAAGATGAGATCCGAGCACTAAAGCATAATGATACTAAGATTCTTACTAAACGCACTCAGGATAAAAAACGGTTGGGTATAAATTAGTCTTCAACATAGCTTGATAGGTTCAAAACCAGATTTTTTGCAAAAGTTTTTACGCAAGCCTATGAGATCGACTATCAGGAGATCTTTTCACCAGTTGCGAAACTTAGCACTATCAAAATTCTCCTTTTAATTGCAGTTAACAAGAATATAGATTGCATCAACTTGACATTAAAAATGCCTTCTTGAAATAGTATATACTAAGATACCACTAGGATTTGAGAATTATTCTAACAAACACATAGCATGCAAATTCAAGATGTCTCTTTATGGGCTTAAGCAATTATCAAGTTTGTGGTTTAAAAGGTTCTAAAGCTATGAGATATAATGGGTATTCTTAAATTCATGCTGATCATACTTTTTTTGTAAAACACGGTCAGGGATCAAGATTACTGCATTGATAACATATATGGATGATATAATTGTTCCTGGTGATGATGAAAGAGAGATTCTTAACATCAAAGAAGTGGTTTCCACGAGGTTTGAAATCAATGTCTTAGGAATCATGAGATATTTTCTAGGTATTGATGTAGCAATGTCCAAGAAAAATCATTATTATATTACAAAGGAACTACATCCTAGATCTACTAAAGGAGATGGAGATGATTGGATGTAAGTTTGATGATATTCTAATGGATCATAACCAAAAGTCAAAGAGCGGAGAAGAAAAAGTCTTTGGGGATAAGTGAATATATGAAAGATTGGTACGTAAACTCATTTACCCGTCACATATAAGATCGGATACTACATATTTTGTCAGTGTTGCGAGCCAATACATGAATAACTCAAATGAAGAATGCTTAGGGATGGTGTACAAAATTTTGAGATTTCTTAAGAAGACTCTTGTTCATGGATTAATTTTTGAACAAACGAGGAATAAAGAGGTGGAAGTCTACACTGATGGCTGTTGGGCTGGGGAACTCACTGACAGAAGGTCCGCCACAAGTTTCCTCTCTTATGTATCAGAAAATTTGGTGACATGGAGAAGTAAGAAGCAAGCAGTTGTTTCTAAAGCAGTGCTGAAATCATAGTATATGATAGTCGCCGTGGGCATCTGTAAAGGGATTTGGATTCAGAAAATGTTAAGGAAGCTGGGATCTACCTCTAATAGGCTTATACAAATGTTTGTGCCAGTCAAGCAACTATCAGTATTGCCAAGAATTTTGTGCATCATGAGAAGATCAAGCATATCAAACTTGATAGACACTTCATTTCTAAAAAGGTTAGTGGGGGAATTATAATGCTAAGTTTCATCCCGACACATTAAAAGTCGATGTCTTCGCCAAAACTCTTTCTTGAAGCACCTTCTCAGAGTTTAATACCAAGCTTGGTCTCTACAACATCTGCGACCCAGTTTGAGGGGAGTGTGGAAATCGGAGAAGATTCTGTTGGAAGTCTAAGAAGATCCTGGAAGATTTGATTGGGACAACATAGGAACGACTTGATTAGTTTATTCCCTTCCTATTCTATGTTAATTTTTTATTTCAGAATTATTTCGTTTCTTTGATTAGATATACTTGGTAAGTTTGTAAATTAGTAGAGATTAATTTCCTTATATATATGTGTACCGTACATGTGACTAATAAGAAGCAAGAGAATTATTCCTTTCCAAACCATTTTACTTCATAAATTTTAATATACAAGAGCTATGAGGGTCTAATGTCTTCCAAAGAACTAAGTTAAATCACAAGGTGGGATGGTTTTTATAATATGGATCATCCATAACTGATGAGATCTAATTCCAATAATTGCGATTAATTTTTTGAAATTGAGCTAAGCCATCCCCTATGTGATGCTTTAAGCCTTACACAAAGGAAGAGACTGCTTAATTTCTAGCCTATTTGAAGCTTGCACTGCATGATATAATTGTTTTCAGCCTTAGCAAAGTTAACTTTCTTTTGCTAGAAAAAACTAGAACAATTGTTTTTATGTTAATATTATACCTTTGAATATATGGAATATAGTTCTAGTAGTAGTAGATCTAGTGGTAGAGTTCTAACAGTTGGTGATCAAATCATTAAAAGGTGTAAACATTTTAGATACCTCAGGTCTATTGTTCAAAGTGATGGTGATATAGATGGGGATGTTATTAGTAGAATTTACGTTGGATGGTTGAAGTGGAGGAATGCATCGGTCTTATTGTGTTATATAAAAGTACCATTTAGACTTAAAGAAAAAATTCATAAGATGGTGGTCTGACCTACAATGCTTTATGGCGCACAGTGTTGGCATTTAAAAGAGAAGCACAAAATCAAGTTAAGTGCTGAGATGAGAATGCTTAGATGGATGAGTGGGTTGGAACTTAGAGACAAAACAAGGAATGAATGTATCTGTTAAAGGGTTGGTGTAGCCCCAGTGGGAGACAAGATTAGAGAGAGTTGTCTTAGATGGTTTGGACATTAAACGTCAACCACCTGATGATCCGGTTAGGAGACTAGATGTTTTAGATTTGACTTATGTTAAAAAAGATAAATGTAGACCTAAAAAGACTTGGGCATATTCTATAAAAATAGATTTTAATTTCTTAGAAATAAATGAATATATGACACTCAGTAGGACACAATGGAGAAATATGATTCATGTAGCCGACCCCACTTAGTGGGATAAAGGCTTATTGTTGTTATTATTGTTATATTATACCTTTGAACTGTTTGACTGACCAAGACCAAATTATCAGAGATAAACTTGCAAATATCGTTGAGCTTGATGGCTCTTGAGAAGTATTTGACCTTTTTAGCAGAGTTCGGGCACCGGAATTAATAAAAAAGGAGCAATTCTTTGTTTTTTATGTATAATTTTACTTTCTAGTTAGACTGAACTTGACCTTGGGAGGTTTTTTCAAGGTTGGTTTGGTTGGAAATATTAGGAGTGTATTGCATTCAATTTCTGCATTTAAATATATAAATATATTTTTGTTTGATTTGAAGAACAAATTAGAGAGTAAAATTTTGAGGATTTGGAATACCTCAAACCCCTTTTTAACATTCATTTAATAAGAATTGAATTGGTTGATTTTTAAATTCTGCAAACAATTGTCCGCTCTGCCTCTTGGCCCTTTTGTCTGCATTTGCATTACTTCTTTTTGCTCATCTGACATTGCTGGCTTGCCCGCTCATCTGACTTTGTTTGCATCCACATCAACCTTTAACCTGCTTATCGGCATCTCTGACTCACCTAATTATCCTCATTGCCTGCTTTCCCTGTCGTCCATGATACGTCAATCATTCGCTTTGCCTTCCTCGCCCTTTGTCTCCTTACCCGTACTACTTCCCTTGCAGCCATCTTGCTCTGCTGTTCCTTTCCAAGTGTACAGAGAAGTGAGGGAGGGACGGAGAGTTTTTCATTTATTTTATATTTCTTAAATACATGCTTTTCCATGCATCCTACCAAAAGTAAGGCTTTCATTTCAATGTTTTAGTGGAAAACGAACCTTGTAATACTTGGATTACTCAAGTAAGGTTGTCATTTCAAGATGTGCGGCCTTTGCTTGCACCTCTTGCTAAGGATGATAAAGTTTTCAGCTTTCATTATATTAAATTCTTTCTAATATGAAGAATTGCCTATAAGGTAATAAAGCTAATGTTGGAACCGTGTGTTCCTATTGGAATCTTAGAATTTTTAATTGAGTGTTTATCACTTATTTTTTGAAATGGCTCATTTGGTCTTATGCCACTTTAAAGCCATTTATAATTTATAAACTATATATATATCTATCTATCTATCTTTTTTTTTTTTTGAGAAGCCCTGGGGCCTATTTTATTGAAATAAAAGGGGTATAAAACAAGTAGTATGAGAGGGTCCAATAGATGAAGCTCTACGCTTAAGAAACAAAATGTAAAGATTGCTCAAACAAAAGAGTACGAAAGACAGAAAAAAAAGAAAAACATGTAAATAAACATTGTCTATGGACGAGGTCGCCAAGGCCTTCCTCTTCCTCTGGTTCTTGTAGCGCATCCAGAAATCAAATTCTGAAGTGATGTTCCATTACCAGGAGAGACCAATGTATCATCCATTAAGTTTCCAAGTTGAATAGTACCTCCAGCCTTCTTCTTTCGTCGGGAAGTGTATGCTTGTCATTCTTCTTCTGAAGACTGGTCGGTCTGATCCATAGAATGAAAAACAGTTGCAACGATAGATTCCAGTGTTTGTGTAGGACAGTCCTCCAATATTTGGGGATCTCCTACCCTACGAACGGGTAGTTCAACCAACTAATTAGTAGCAGCAATAAGGCTACTGTTTGACAGTAATTCTCCCTCGGTAGTAGTAGATACTTTTTCCGTCATCTGAATGTGAATGTTCGCTTCTTCCCTAAGTTCAATCACGTCAGGGAGGGAAGCCTGAGCACCCTCCACGGTAGTTGCTACTCCAATAGAAGAAGGCTGAGAAGAAGGGGCAGTGACCGCATCCTGCCTTCTAGGTACAACCACCTGACACTCCTCCAACAATCGATCCTTATCAACATGCTCTGAATCAGTATCAGTAGACTTTGCACCGTATCCGGCGTGAGCGTTGTAGTAAGTATCACAAGCAGTGAGGAAGAGGGTATAACTGTCACAGGAATGTGTGACCTAGTAGCATTTGTACGTAGAGGTTTGAGATTCGGATGCAGGTGGTAACACTGATGAGGAGAGTGTCCAAATATACGGCAGTGAGTGCAGTAAAGAGGTATCTGTTCAAGTTCTGCTGGTTGCCAAAATCCCTGATGCTGTGTGGCAATCCTTATCTCTCTCGGAAAAGGTAACGTATTGTCCCATTCTATCAATATTCTAGCCTCAGAACATCGAGTCAGATTCTCTGTAGGCGTATCAGTTTGGAGTGGTGTGTCATATATCTTTGCGAAAGTAAATAGAAGCTCTTGATCGTAAAGGTGAACCTGCAGATCTGGGAAGCGCAGCCAAACAGGAATGATGGGAGGTTCAGTACGATGGTCAAAATCCACCGTCCATTTTAACACCTTCATCACCCGATTATCTATTCGAAGGATTCCTCTAGCAAACACTTGGGTGTAATCTCCATCATCCATTAATTAGATGAGAACGTGCCGACCATCCAGTCTAGCAATTTTCCAACTTCCATTCAACTTCATTTGTTTAAATTTCTTTCAGATCAGTTCAAGTTTAGGATTACCGTAGAGAAACTTACCTACTAGAAACAGCCGGCAGGGTGCAGCTATGGTGGAGATCTCTGCCTCTGTGAGAAAAATTGCAGGTTTACTGTCTTTATGGGAAGTTTTTTCGAGAAACCCGGTTTCAACGTCTTGCGCAAATGCATCGTGGTATCTCTGCGGGAACATGTTAAAATGTGAAGGGGCACTGGCGGGGTTATCGCCGGCGAGGGCGTCGGCGTAAGAACGACCCGAGGCCCTTGCTACGGCTGCACAAATCCCACTGAAGGGACTGCACCAAGGTGCGCAAACCCCGCTGTCAGGGGAATGCGGGGCGAAACTGTGAGCTGAGAGGCGGAGGTGACCTGCGAGCAGAGATGCAACCAACAACCCTCGTCTGGCAGGAAAAGTCAAAACTGCAGTCGACGGGATTGAGCCGTTCAGTCTGCCGCAAATCAACGCCGAGCTCCAGCCGAAGCAGAGGAGACGCTACGCAGGAAAGGCGAATCGTCGAGCAGAGTCGCCGTTCAGTCTGCAGCGAAGCACCACAAATGGCGACGCGAACTCCAGACAGAAACGATGAGGAAAACGACACAAGACGACGCCGGAGAGTATGCACGAAAGCGTCGATGTGATAAATGTCGCTAGGGTTCGTCATGAGGCGAAACCCTAGCAGAGCGGCGCGTGGGAGAAGACAACATTTAAATATACATATATCTATCTATCTATCTATCTATCTATCTATTTATCTATATATATATATATATATATATATATATATATATATATATATATATATATATATGTTAATCCAACTCAACAACATTGATAGAAATTAATAGTCATGAATTTCCAATCTATTGTTTAGTTGGAAGTAATTTCAACATCTATGATCTTGATTTTGTTTTTACCTATTTAATCTGCCAAATTAAAACTCATTGTACATATAAAATATGTAAGCACGAATCTCAAGGCAGATAAACGGTACAGGAGGAAGAAACGACCGTTCGAACGTTGCTGCTGACAATCGTTTGGGGTTGAACGGTGCCTAGAGGAGTGTCTTGTTCGGGCGATCGGCAGAACGTATCAAGAGATTTTCAGCAGGACAGTAATTAACCCTCATGACGATCAATGTGAAGCATCCTTTCGGATGAATATCGATTGGGTCGAGGCTTACCGGGCGATCGACGAATTCTTATTGATTGAATCAGTTCCCCGATCTTATTATATTCAAATAACTCTGTGATTACTAAAAAGTTCATCTGAAAGGTCAATGATGAGGGGACTAATATGCACTTTTGTAACACTGGGACCGATTTCTATAAATAGGGGGTCCATGTCATGAATAAAGGCTAGACTCTCTTTTACTGTTTTTGACTATACTCTCGCTTTCTATCTCTCCTCCCTATAAAACGCTCTATACCTTGGGCGTGTTTCGCCGGACATTCCTAGATTTAATATCCTTCAAGGTGCTGTAAGCGTGGAAATATGTCGTCAACATGAAGAGGAGCCCCACAACAACAAAAGTGTGAATCCAGTCAGAGGAACGTAGTGGAAGCAATATGCACTAGGGAGTTCATGAAAATATACCACGTCCAATAAGGTCTGCAGATTTGAGAACTCAGATCACCAACCAAATGTGTGAACAATTTATAGAGGTGCTCAGAGCTTGATTGCCTTAGGAGTAGTCCTATTCCCAGAAGAAGAACCTGCCCAGCGATGAGTGGTTAACTCTCCTCTGGGAGAACCACCAGCAAACAATGGAGGAAGAGTGATCCATCTATAGGAGAAGCTTGATGATGGGTTGTACCAAGACGACGCTGAATCAACACTTGTGGAGGAGAGGAACCGACCAACACGAACCGAAGCCAGAGGCAGCTAAAGAACGCCTTCGCCCTACAGGTCTCGCGATCTAAACACTTAGAGAAATTCAAGATGTCTGTCATAGAATCATACGAAGGACGCTCAGATCTTAACGACCTCGCATTGCTCGAATCGTTCATATGCCTGTTAAAAATTTATGATGTCCTCAAGTGCAAGCTTTTCTTCATGACATTGAGATCAGCCGCACTAAGGGTGGTTCAATGAGCTGCTCGTGGTGGTAATCACTTATTTTGCGGAGTTCAGGAAACTGTTTTTAACTCAGTTTGCTAGTTAACTAGGAAGAAACATTGAAGAATATGTCGATGGTGTGTTAGTTAAGAGTCGGTCGGCCGAGCAATACGTTGAAGATCTAAAAGAAACATTTCTAACACTTAAAAAATTTAACATGAAATTTAACCCATTGAAATATATCTTTGGGGTCGCGACAGAAAATTTCTTAGATACTTGCTAACCTCCGAAGGCTAAAAGCTAACCCGAAGAGATCCAGACACTCCTTAACATGCCCCTCTAGAAACACCAAAGAAATCCAGAAGCTGATCGGTCTGATTGCTGGCTTGAGTAGGTTCATCTTTGAATCAGGTGATAGATACACCCCGTTCTTCAAAGTACTCAGGAAAGTCAAATGCTTCAAATGGACTCCCGAATGCGAGGAAGCCTTCAGGGACCTCAAGCAGTTTCTCGTCTCTCCTCGCCTCCTCCAGAGCCCAAAACCAAAGGGCAACTTTACCTTTACCTTGGAGTCGGCCCCGAAGCCTTCAGCTCTGTATTGGTTAAAAAAGAACTCGGGAAACAACATCCAGTGTACTATACCAGCCAGTTTCTCAAGGTGTCGAACTTCGATACCCTATATAATGGAGAAACTGACTTTCTCCTTGATCATCTCAGCATACTGACTACGACCGTATTTTAAGTACATCCCGTGCAAGTCATCTCCGACCACCCACTAAAGTTGTCCTCACCAAGTCAAAGAACTCCGGTAGACTACCAAATGGGTCGTGGAACTCGGCGAGTTCGACATCTCCTAAATCCCCCGGACGACAATAAAACCACAAGCGGTTGTAGACAGGCGGTTGCAGACTTTGCCGAACCAAGGGGCACGAATGGAGATATGGCGATCGGCGAGTCGATTGGGACCCTGTTCACTGATGGAGCCTCTAGTCGATCGGGCGTTGAACATGGAGTTTTCTTATGCAGCCTCACTGGTGAAAACATTTACCACTCGATCGAGGTAAACTTTTCATTAACTAACAACCAGACGGAATATGAAGTTTTCATTGTAGGGCTTTGCTTGCCTTGGAGATGGGAGTCCTCCACATACGAGTGAAGGCTGATTCGCAACTGATAGTAAAACGGTTCAACGAAGAATTTGAAACCCGGGAGACGGAGATCAGTCGGTTTGCTAGCTTCAAAATTGAGCATGTTCGAAGAGGGTAAAACCAAGTCGTTGACCTCTTATCCTGAAGCCTACATCTAGGAGAGGGACAACCTCAAAGACTTAGTTGGCCATCGATCGAAGAACTCCTGATAATGGAGATTCGATAGGAGAACAAGAAAGGCTGGATGAATCCAGATATTCGTTATCTAAGCACAGGGGAGATTGACGAACACTAACCCTAGAAGATTTAAATGTAGAGTTGCCCAATACCTACTAGTCGAAGGGAAGCTCTTCAGGAAATCAACCACGTCTTTGTACCTAAATTTTATTGCAGAAGACGGAATCAAAGATATACTTCGGGAAGTTCATAGTGGGGAGTGCGAGAGCCATTTCGGAGGAAAGACGCTTGCTCACCGGTCCAGCGACAAGGTTTCGTCTGGCCAACCTTGTTGAAAGATGCCGAAGAATTTTCTTGGAGATGCTCGCAATGTCAGAAATACAGACCGTCAGGCCACCAGCCGGCTCCAAAACATCACCCCATTATCCCCTGGATGTTAGTTATGTTGGGGCTCGGCATTCTTGGGCCCTTCCCCCATCAAGAGGACAGCGAAAGTTCTTACCAAATGGGTAGAAGCGAAACCACTGACACACATAATGACGGAAGTAGTCCGAAACTTCATCTAGACTGACCTGATTTGCCGATGTGGATTACCCCTCGTCATCTTCAAAGACAATGAGACCCAATTCGCTGACAAGAGAGTTCATAAATTCTGTAAGAAACAAGGGATCAATATCAAATTTGCCTCCGTACACCACCACCGAAACTAACGGACAAGCAGAGGTTGCAAACAAAATTATTCTTAAAACTAAAGAAAAGGTAGGAGCGAAGGGAAAATGGGCAGACCTAATCCCTTCCATGCTTTAGGGATTTGGATGACGCCATGATCATCCACCGAGCAAACTCTTTTTATGTTGTCCCATGGAGTGGAAACGATATTGCCGGTCAAATACAACAATCACAACCAGAGGGTACTCTCTGCCGGTTTTTGATGAGGAAGATTTATAAGAATGGTGTGAGGCGGATCACAAAAGAGTTAAAGCTAACCCTAGACCTTGCCGAGTAGAATCGAGCCAATGTAGCCTTTCGACAAGAAGAAATCAATCGAGGGACAACCAAATATTTCAATAAATAGTTCACGAGGAAAGATTTGCTCCAAGAGACCTAGTATTGAAAAAAGCCGACCCTGCCTCCCGGGGACAAGCGATCGAAAAATTAGATCAAACATGGAATGGCCCCTCCATCATTCAACAGAGAGTTGGGCCTGGGGCGTACAAGCTGAAAACGTTAGCGGGAAATGATGTCCCTCGAACTTGGAGCAGTGACGATCTAAATAAGTTTTTCCCTTAAAATCATCCCTACTTGTTGAAGAAACACTACCATGGTTTTGTGTAACACTTTTCAAAATGCCTCTGTATAATGAATGAATATATTTTTCACATACATAACATCTAATAGATTGGGGTTTATATGTTCAAAATTTCTATATCAATATTTTCTTCACTTATTTTTGATGCTCAGGGAAGTGAAGCTGTCACGCTCGGCGAACTGATATTATCACGCTCGGGGAACTGACACTGCGAAAAGAGGCCTATGAGACATATCAGTACCCGACAACGACAAGCTCCGCGAGGGGTGCGCAAACGATCATCCTGCGCCCATATTATAAAGTTAGCAATCAACAACAATAAGTTCCGCGAGGGGTGTCAAACGATCATTAGAGGCCTATGGGACTTATCGACGCCCGACAGTGACAAACTCCGCCAAGGGAGTGCAAACGATCATCTTGCGCCTACATTATAAAATTTACACCCGGCGACAAGCTCTGCTGGGGTGTTTAACGATCGTCAGAGGCCTATAGGATGTATTGGCACTCGACAACGATAAGCTTCACGAGAGGTGCACAAACGATCATCCTGCACCCACATTACAAAATTAGCACCCGACATTGACAAGCTCCGCGAGGAGTGTCTAATAATCTTCAGAGGCTTATGGGACATATCGACACTCGGGAGTGACAAGCTCCGCGAGGGTTGCGCAAACGATCGTCCTGCGCCCGTATTATAAAGTTAGCATCCAACAGTAAGAAGCTCCGCGATGGGTGTTTAGCAATCGTCAGAGGCCTATGGGACGTATCAACACCCGACAACAACATACTCCGCGAGTGGTGCGTGATTGATTGTCTTGCGCTCGAACTGTAGCGTTTACACCTGATACGTAGGGTTTACACCGGACAACGACTAACTTCGCAAGAGGTGTGTGGAAGTTGCCTATAAGAAGCAAGTTAGAGCATTTCTAATGCGCGTGGTGGCATAGATCGCGCTTGTCAAAAAATAACGAGGAGAAGGAAATTGCTCGTGCGCTAGAATGATCGTTGAATATAAGAAAGAAAACTTGAAATACTAAACCCTCCGGTTTCAAAAAAATCCATTAAACTATATTTACAGAAACTAAATTACAAAAATTTCATACAAGCGCATGCAAACATAAAAAAAAGTGTGAAGCTAAGAAGATATTGCTCGCCGCCCGATTTCCCATTCGATGAATCTTGTTCTTCATCCCGTGAGTCTGAAAGCAACATGTCAAACTCCTTCATGTCCCGCCACTTAGGATCGACCAATCCATGTTTCACAATTCTCTCAATACCGAGAGATGTGCCAACCACAATCTGAAGGGAGAGGCCCTCAACATGCTTCTCCGGAGCGATCATAGAGGAAACTTTCTCAACCCTTCGTGCTCCTGAAGAAGGGTCTCATTTTCCTGATCCTCCAAGTCCCTCTTCTCCACAGACAGTTTCAACCTTTCCTTCAGCCCGATCCAAAAGAATTCTCAGAAAATGTGAAGCCTCCCATGCAAGAGCATGATAGCGATCAATCGCCTGATACATATCTCGCCTATCTATCGTATCTCAGGTACTCCGCGAAGGTAGGCGACCTAAAAGTCTCCATCAAAGTCGATGAGTAGTTTCCATTCAAAGGGGTGGAAGGATACCACTTAATCTCCCTATCAAGAAGATCATAGTGGTCTCTTGTCCAAACTCCAGCCTCCCGATCATGAGAAAAGGATCACTCGGGCGGAATCCCTCCTCTCCCTGGAGGAGGGGGCTACTCAGTCCCAAAAACGAGAGGTCTTCCCTTTCCTTCGGAGAGTATCTTCTTCCGCACCCTCAGTGACCCTCATTTCTCCCTCCGACCCAGTCCTTGTCGAGATGGGATGGGAGGAGCAGCTCGCCTCCGCTCGACCTTGCAGAGCCACGAACGAGGTCCCGTTGGGAGTCGCCGTAGAAGCCCTGTCGGTCGATGGGCGGATTGGTGAAACCCCCTGTTCCGGTGCACCAGAGATCCCGAGGACGTCCTCGCCACTCCCTTCAAAATAACACGGCTAAGTAACTACACATTCATATATAAAAACAATTACAAACGAGGGAAATCTTTTTACTTTCAGCAGTTTCTTCGATCAAAATCAAGTGCGGTAGACCGACCCTCACCTCTCCCAAGCAAGGAAGGCTCCCTTTTTCCCCGCTGCTTCTTTGAAGCCGCTCTCTTCTCGACGACTTTCTCTTGGGCCACTTCCGGAGTGTCGGATGATCTTTGGTTATGGTCTCGCTACCTTCGGGCCGAATCGTACACTCTATCTCGTTTAGATCAAGGTATTGGTACAATGAGAGGAGCTGACCCTCGATCAACGCCTTGTGATCTCTGAGATTGCCAAAAAGTGTCTTCACTTTCTTTTCCTCGCATTCTACCGGAGGGGTGCCGATCCCCTAGCCACTCACGCAGGAGCCCAACAAGAACTTCGCTTTCTAATTTTTAATCTTATTCTCAAGAACCCCCTGATGGATCTTGGGTACGGCGACAAACTGAACATAGACATCGGTGTCGTTGCAGAAGAAGAATAGTTGAACGATTCGATCGACCAAGAGATTTTCATCCTTCGGCAAAAGAGGACAAATGTCATTATGGAAGCCACAGAGTTGGGAAGAACCACCCCGTATCATCTGAAAATCGATAGTAGCTCCTTATAGAATGGCAATCGAAGACCCATTTTGAATTGGTCCTTGTAAAAAATCAAGTCGGGGGAAAAGTGACACGTCGCTCGGTCATGGCTGGTTGCTGACCGAAGTTGGATAGAAGGGTCAAGAACGTAGAGGCTCTGAATCTCTTCCACGTCCACTACGGAAAGAACCGACACCTCTTGAAGTTGGGATCGATCAAATGATTCTCGGGTAAATTTTCGTGCCATATGACCCATTACGACTCATGCGAAGAAAATGGGAAGCAAGGAGGATGAAGGAAGATAATGATTCATAAGAGAAAGAAGCTCGTGATAGCCTAAACACACACACACATGCATAAATATACATTTGCACGGGAACATGAAACTCCGCTGATAAGACTAGTATGACAAGAGCCGCGTGGTTACTCGAGGAAAATTAATCATTATCAGAAATAGAAAAATGCATTTATTTATTTACAAAAAGAGGGGAACATCTTACCAGATCCTCGGATTCAACTAAGAAAGGAAAAACCTAACTATATGGTTGTTTGTGGCTTCATTCGAGATAAATCCTTGATGCGCGACCGCTCATACATAAATTCACCACCCACTTTATAAAGAGATCAACCAGATTATTCCTTGGTTGGGTGGCGAAGCCATCTCTAACGGTCGATAACTCTTGACACAGCCGAGTCATCTCTCCACGATCAACCATCATCTCTCCTCGATAAACAACGAGCTCTCCAAGAAGTGCGACAACTTCTTGTTCCCCTCGATCAACTCTCTCCAGGACCTCAATAACTCTCTCATCACTATCTCCCTGAGGTAGCACCAAGATAAGAAGAAAGCGCTCCATTTGAGCAAGGCGGCGCACCATAAAATCAGCAAACAACCGACGCCGCCTCCGCACCCCCCCCCCCTAACAGATGCCTCCTCCTCTGTCACCGCGTTGGAAAAAAACTTGGCAGCCGACACTCTTTCCATGGTTGGGGAGTGGTGGGAGAGGGGGGTCGATTCTTCCCCATCCTCTGGGCCGCAGCGTCTGGTTCCACCGCGCTCTGCTCCATGGTTCTCTGTTCCACAGCAACCTGCCCCCACAACATCCACTCCCCCCTCCGTAGCTCGATCAACGGTGGTTGCATTGTCCTTGGGAGTCGGGTCAGTGTCTAATGAGATGGAAGTGATCGTCGGAGCTCCTGCAGCTGCAAAAGAAATGCTCAAAGGCATGAATCAAGCTACATGCTCAAAATTCAACACCATTCAGAGGTGGTATTAGAGACAAGGTCCTCACCGGTCTCCTCTAATCCTCCACCCTCGGAGGAAAGGTCATCCTTTCGCGACTGAAGTTGCATCCCAACTTCAGCCAACGCCTTCCTGAGCCCCTTGGGAGTCATAGTCCACACAACATGGTGAACAGACATTCTTCCCCTTTGGGCAGGAGTGATCGCTTCCATCGGATGCCCCAGAAGACGATCACCGGGATGCCATCCAACCACCTTCGCAACTCTCCCTTGTGATGAGCCTATGAGAAAATCCGGAGAACCAGTTTGATCTTCGTATTCCCTTGCTCGCGACTCCTGCACAATCCTCTTCGCTTGCTGGTTTCCGCTTCACGACAGGTTTGCTCGCATAGCACTCATGCCTTTGAGGAAGGCGCTCTTGTCGGCTGATGGCGCTCACTCTCCAGATATCGTGTCATACACGGAGTAGAAGACTGAAGGACAAAGAAACGAAAAGAGAAGGAAATGACGCGGTCCTTTCTTACTCCAAGGCCTTTTAATAAAGGTCTGGGCACGAAAGTTCAGGGAAGTCTATTATTACACAATAATGTTATTTAATTCATACATATTAAAAAAGATTCTTTTATCCTCATATGTTGTGTAACTTTCAAGGAGCAAGAGAATCAGAAAAGTAAATATGTACATATAAAATATGTCTGCACGAATCTCAAGACATATGAACAGTTCAGGAGGAAGAAACAACTGATCAAACATAGCTGTTGACGATCATTTCTGGCTCAACGACGGCTAGAGGGATGTCTTGTTCGGGCGATCGACGAAACGTGTTGGGAGATTTCATGCAGGGCAGTGATCCGCCTTTAGAACGATCGACATGAAACATTCTTTTGGATTAAATATTGTTTGGTCGAGGCTTGCCGGACGATTTGCAAATTTTTATCGATTGCATTAGTTCCCTGATCTTATTATATTCGATTAACTTTGTAATTACGGAAGTGTTCATCTGAAAAGTCAATGATGAGGGGATTAATATGTACTTTTATAATACTGAGACCTATGCCTATAAATAGGAGGTTCATGTCATGAATGAAGGCTAGACTCTCTGTTACTGTTCTTGACTGTTCTCTCTCTCATTCTCTCCCCCTACAGAACGCTATATACATTGGGCGTGTACTCGGTCATTCCCGGATTCAACACTCATATTTGAGGGATTTGTGATGTTCAAAAAATTTGGATTATTTCAATGAAATCTATGTAATTTTTATCATTTTTTGAGCATGATTTCTGTTTACAATAAATCTTTTGATCCATAAGTATAAATGACTAAATAGGAAGTGGCAAAGAAGGTGGGTGAAGCCATCGCTAAGTCATGCTTAGAGAAAGGAATCACAAAAGTTGCTTTTGATCGAGGTGGGTACCAATATCATGGACGCGTAAAAGCCCTTGCTGATGCTGCTCGGGATCATGGTCTTTTATTCTGATGACTTCCATTCTGGTAAATTTGTAAAATTCCTTTTTAGTTATTATTTACTTGGAAATTGATTCGAACCAGGGACGTCATTCCCATTTTAGAAACCAGTTTCCCGGATAACATTAAAATTTCAAGTATTGAGTTGATTTGGGAGCTTCCCTATTCAATTTTATGTCTTATATTTCGGAGTTATTTTAATGCTTTTAATGAGGATAGTAGTAGCATTTAATCAAAACAGGAAAAACAGGTGATATTCTGATCAAATTTTCTATTATTTTTCAGATTAATATAATATAAAATTTAATTGATTATTTATTATATATTATCCTCATTGTAAAAAGTGTCTGAATTTATATATGATTTTTTTTTCTTAAATTTTGTACAACTAATATAACAGAGGAGATAAAAATTGGTTCTACAAAAATTTTGGTGTCACAATAGTTTTGCTTACTGATTTTTGGCGATATATCTATGACATAGAACTGATCCATCAAATTAGCATTAATCTTAAGGCATCTGCCAGGATCTTAACACTATTCAAATCATTGATGCCAATGTTGTAGGCTGGGAACAAATTTGCTCCTCTTCTAGTGCTATTTAAGATCATTCACGTCCAAGAAATTATCAGACTCGGTATAGAATCACTCGAGCTAGACCTTTTGGTCTGATTAAATCATGATTGATATTAAATATGTTTTTCGACCTTGAATTATACTGAAATGGCACCGTCCGGTTCTTAAGTTGGATGGGCCTAAACTAGTTCTATAGAGCGCTTCTGCTCCAATACAAATACAAAACTGCCGCATAAGACACAGTAATTATATTTTTTAGTGATAAGGCGAGAGTTATTATTATTTTATTACATGAAACCGAAACATTGATAATTTATTTCAATATTCCCATGCCTTGAAATTCCAAGGTTTAGATCTCTCTCACTTCCGAGTAAGAATCCAGTTTTAATGATTCAGATTGAACCGCCAGAATTATTTTCCAAGTAACTGCGTTGCTTCAGTAAAAATTTATAAATATATGCTAAACAATAAATCTCTCGTACTCGTGGCGTAAACTCGTGGCATACACTTTTTCTTCATTTATAACACTAAAACTTTCAGTTTTTTAAGTAGGCATAAACCGAAGAGATATGTTCTGTTGAAAATTCGTTATAAAGCTTACGTGTATGATTGCACCAAAGTTCTTCCGTGAAAACTGAAAGTGAGCATAATAGAGATAACTGATCCGAAAACAAAAGAAAAAATACAAGCAACTTCTTGAGTACTGACATAGAAATGTCAAAATTAACTTAGTATGTAAAAGACTTAGTTCTCAAACGTAATTTTAATCAAGTAAATCGATGATATGCTTTCTAAGAACTTCTTCCATAATTACAAGCAGTTGCAAATATAATTCCCAGTAATTTCTACAAAGCGAGAAAGAAGATATTCCAAACTCAAGCAACTAAGCTCCATTCAAAGTGAAACAGAGAAAATATTCATCCATACTCGACGCAAAAGAAGTATATCAATCTCTTCAAAATTCATGCCATACAACTTTCCTTATTGCAAACCCAATCTTTGGCCCTCAGACGGCTTCGGTTTCATCCAATTCCACATAACGGCGCGAACAGAAAGAGGGAGAACATAGGCTAATAGAAAAATAAAAGGAGAAATTAAAATCAGCCGCCTTTAATCAATACTACCTTCTTCATCTGTCTCCTCTTCCTAACAGTATGAGGCGATTCGATGAAACCTGCGGCGAAGCGAAGCCGAGCGAAGCAGCGAGCAGAGCAAGCGAATCACGCGGCGAGCGGCGCGTAGACGCACACAGATGAGCCGCCGCACGCGCACGGCGGAAGTCAGAAGCCGGTCGGCCGCGCTACGTTTCCGCGATAAGTGGTAGCTTTGCAGGAATAGCCGCCGCTTCTCGACGTATTGATCGGAGAATACCCACTCCGCCTTCAATATTTCGGCGCTTGCCATTGTGATGAAAGTAGGGTTGAATATGAACGTGGAGGAGGAGGTTCAGAGGGATGGGAATTTATCGCCTTATGAAAATTTCCCCCTTTTCCGTCTTCTTCTTGCTTCTACTGTCGGCTCGCTTTCTACTGAAACTGCTGCCGCTCTCGCGTTACGTGTCAATGGGCTTTATGGTGGGTGGCTTCTTATATTTCTTTTACTTGTATGATACCATTAACTGCTCAGAGATGAGGGGGGCAGAAGAAGACGGACGGGTTAGATATAAATTTGACTGATGGGCGGCTTACATGTTTTTAGCACTGCTGCCTTTCTTCAGCTAATAAGCAACTAAATAAAGTCTTATTTATTTTAAATTATGAGCGTTAAATTATAATAATATTGATAAATAATTTTCCTAATCAATCAGTTTGTGTTGAAAATTTGAACTTTTAAATTATAATAATATTAATTGTTGCATGCAGAAAAATTTACAATGATACATTAGTGATTTAAGGTTATATATTAGTTACTTAACATCTTAGTATTGTACAAAAAAATTTAATATATACATATATAAGAAAATTTAACGAAGAGAGATATCAAAATTTTAATATGAATAAATCTTGAACAGGAAGAAATTACGTGGCTTAGCCCAATCAATGTAATTCATTATTTGTTTATAATTATAGATGCACTCTTTTCTAACGATAGGGAGAATGTAGTTACAATCTTATAATAAAAAGTACATATACAATTCAAAAAATACAAATGAGGAAATTTAATAAAGAGTCATAATCTAGCTATAATGGTTGCAAAGAGTGGTGGCTGATGAATAGTGGTCGGTGATGACAGATGGATGATAGTGACCGGTGGTTGACAGTGGCCGACAACTATAGAGGCTGATGGTTATTCGTCGTGTCTTTTCTCTCAAACACGCGTTGGAATTTCACTTCTCATTCTTATCTTTTGTTCCCCCTCCAAGTGAAGGGAGAGAGCCTATTTATAACTCTGTGGGGAGGAGCATTTTATTATAGCTTTGTGGGAAGGAGCATTTTGGTCTTCATGCATAACTTCTCCAACCATTTGATCAAATGGCTCATACTAGTCCCATTTGATCATATGTGATTTTAAAGGATTTGAGCGCCTTAATGATCTCATAATTAGGGTCGCTGGATTCCTCCAATCGAGACACTTTAGTTGACTATAAATATGTTCAATTTGGAGTTTATTTGACAATTTAATTGACGATATAAAGCCTCCAATTATGCTTAACAACTTGATTTGGGCTTGATTAGACCCGAATTGACCCAATTTTAGAATCGCCGTGTTAGTCCTGTTGAGAGAGTCAGTTGGATTATAAATTTGGAGAAATCAGAACTTGGATGATCATTAATTTGAATTCGAAAGATTTCTTACAAAAATGGATTAAGATTCGTGCTTAATCAAAAAATTTAATTAACAACACATCACTTGCCCTACTAGTTCTGAATGTTGATGCTTGTGTTGTTCAAAAATATAAGTCATTGGAAAAGTTTCTATCATAGTTTTAGATATTCCAAAAATTTGCACGTTGGAGTAAGAATCTTTTGTATTTCAAATTATCTCCATGTACTCACGGATGCTCCATAGAGCTTTGAAAATGCTAAAATTGAGTATGAAATGCTAAAAAATATTAAAATAGACACTTATGGAAAAATATTTGTTCATGTTGTTGTTGTCAACGTTTGTGATGGCTCAACTTTATCTGGGTGACGGTGATCTGATGGTGGTTCTGTGGTGGTAGACGTTTTGGCGTGCAGACATACATGCATGGTTGCACATGTGTATGTGTGGGACCAAATGAGCACAATAATATACCTGAGAAAATTAGTCGGTCCACAGGCAAGCCTGAGCTTGAGCAAGGATGTAGCATGAGTGGGCGCGCACGTGCTTGCATGCATGTGCAGGTGCGTATGAGCTCGCACGTGCTTGCGTGCATGTGTAGTTGTATGCACATAGTTGCCTAGGCACGTGAGCTCGGGTGTGCTCGTGCATGCAAAGGAGCAGTTATGCAACCGTTCACACTCTTAAAACTATTCCCATGATATGCAGTGGCGTGCATGAGCCCGCTTGTGCGCCCACATGTTTGTTTCTGGAGCTAACCTCCAAATTTTGAAATTTTTTTCACATTTTTCTCTAAAATTTTTGCTATAAATATCTATTTTGAAGGGATGAGAAGCCATACACCTCTACAAACTGTAGTATTCTGGTCTATATAAAATGATTGCCTAATTTTCTTTAGGCTAGTATTGCGTACTTATATCAAGTTTGTTGTTGTCTTCCCATATTGATGTTATTTTTGTCTGCTCATATTGAGGCTGTTGTTGCCTACTCATCTCGAGGCTATTGTTGCTTGCTCATATTGAGGTTTTATATTGCCCACTCAAATTCAGGCAATTGTTGTATATCTTAAATTCAAACTGTTGTTGCCTACACAAATCTTGGGGAATAAGTGGAGATTCTGTGTTATTTGCCCTCAATGGGTCTTTCTAGTGAGAATTTTGTCCACTAATAGATTCCCGTCGAAACTACCTCATGGGCATGTTTTTCAAGGTTATAAGTAGAGACTATGTTTGCGTTGCCTCCAAGAGATATTTCTAGTAAAGATTGTGTCCACTACTAGTTTCCTATCGAGACTATCTCATGGGCATGCCTTCTAAGGGTATAAGTAGAGACCATGTCTACCACTTGCCCTCAAGGGGTCTTTTTAGTAAGAATTGCGTCCGTGTGTGCCTTCCAAGGATATAATTGGAGACTATATCTGCCACTTGCCTTAAATGGGTCGTATTAGTGAGGATTGTGCACGATACTAGCTTCACATCAAGACTACCCCGTGGGCCTATCTTCTAGGGGTATAATTGGAGACTATGTATGACACTTGCCCTCATGGGGTCCTTCTAATGAAGATTGAGTCCACTACAAGCTTTCTATCGATGTTCTCATGGGCATGCCATCCTAGAGTATAAGTAGAAACTACATCTACCACTTGCCCTCAAGGAGTTTTTAATGATAACCGTGTCCGCTATTAGCTACTCCTCAATATTACCTCATGGACGTGTCTTCCAAGGGTACAAGTGGGGAGTATGTCTGCCACTTGCCCTCAATTAGTCTTTCTAGTTAGGGATTGTGTCCACTACTAGCTTCACATCGAGACAACCTCATGGGCATATCTTTTAGGGATATAAGTGGAGACTATGTATGGAACTTACCTTCAAGGGGTCTTTCTATTGAGAATTGTGTCTACTACTAGCTTTCTATCGAGAATACCTTATGGGAACGTCTTCCAATGGTATAAGTGGATATTATGTCTGCTACTTACTCTATAGGGGTCTTTGACAATCCTCTGATTTTCTATAAATTAGTCCACAAAGAGTCCAACAATTTCATCAAATGAATTAATGATCTTCCACGAGACTGAATAAAACTAAATATATGTTTCACCTAGTAGAAAAAACTTGACAAAAGAGCACATCAGAAGCTCATTGTATTTGCATGATGGTATATGATGATCAACATGTTTATATGGGCAAGACGTCTCATCATAAGAATCTATGTTTGAAAACTTGAACTTTGTTGGGACAGTGTTCAATTGTTAAAGGATGATCTCAATCAAAAGAAAAGACTCTTAAAAATTATGCGAAATAGAGAAATGACTTCTATCCCTTAAAGAGAACTCTTTTGGCACCAGACATCACAATTCATCACATATTACATGAGGTTGAGGTAGGCTCTGCATACATGTTGAAGGTTTGTTGTTAGGCTTGGCTACACAAGATGGATGTGTAGATCTAGCGGTTTTCTCGAGGTCAATTTAGAGTGTGGAGGGGGTGCTAATTGTATAGCTTTAATTATTAGATTTTTCATCACATATTACATGAGGTTGAGCTAGGCTCTGCATACGTGTTGAAGGTTTGTTGTTAGGCTTGGCTACACAAGATGGATGTGTAGATCTAACGGTTTTCTGGAGGTCAATTTAGAGTGTGGAGGGGGTGCTAATTGTATAACTTTAATTAATAGATTTTGAGGTAATATGCACTGTCATTGGTTGTCGAGCCTCACATAAAAGTCGGATGATTTCATATTTGAGATTCCTCTATTCTTCATACTTGATCTTCAAGAGGTGCAAAGCAACTTCCTTTGCGAGTTAGGTGATATATATTATTGGGAAACGAAGCTAAGGCTTGACATGCCAGACTATATGATGGTGCGTTGGATTGATGAGTATTAGAGCGAGAAACTCGTGTATTACATTTGTTAGCCATTGAAAAAATGAAGACGTACTAAATCGAGCTTCGTTTCCCACAAACGACACCAAATTGTTGTGTGTAAGAAAATTCACAGCAATAGAGTAGTGATTTATATTCTTAGTGTTGTACAAAAATTTAGCATGCACACAAATAAGAAAATACAGCGTGCGAGACACCAAAATTTTACGTGGAAAATATTAAAAGAAAAAAAAATTAGGGTGCCTTGCTCAATCAAAGTAACTCACTATATATTTGCAAGTATAGGAGCACACTCTTCTCTCACGAAAGAGAGAACGGTGTTACGATCTTATACTGAAAATCACACTTATCTTTGTATAACTTAAAAAATAAAAGTGTTAATAAATTCAATAATAATACTGGACTGGCTATAAAAATTGCATTGATTTCAGTATGGTTCCATTATATAACCGCTTATAACTGTTGCCTCCTGTATAAGTGGTATTGATTTAATTTCTTATTTTATCAGGTGCAATTGTTAACATAAATATATATATATCACAAGACATGCTCTCAAGATACATGTGAGACAAAATAAAATTATAAATTAAAATCATCATTATTTGATAAATGACACAAATTTACTATTAAAATGATTCATTGAAATGATTCCAACAAAATCAAAATAACCCAAATTTGAGCGGGCGAAGGACCCAATCCAGATCAGAATGGATCTATTTCTCCTCCATTTAGGGGCATATCATATATGGGCGTCATTGTTATTACTCTATTAAAATAATAATAATAATAATAATAAATTCTCTCCATAAGCAACCTATCCCCAATATTCAGTCATAGTGAGATATTCTTGTTCGCACAATTTGGGTAACAATATCTCAATGACAAAGTTACTATAACCGTAATGAAACTATATTTTATGAGCTATTTATAGCGAATACTTTCTCTCAAAGAGACTAATATTTCTTTACAAAAAATGGCATATAGTTTGTATCTATTTTTGGTAGTACCAAATTATTTCAATTAATCTAATCGCCAAATTTTAATCCATCTACTTCAATAGATCATTGTGTTGATTCTCACATTTATTCCACAAGATAAGTAGATCAAATGTGATAAGAGTGACAAGTAATAAATGTGATGTTATGTAAGTCAATATCAGACTACTTTAATGGACAACAAAATTATTCAAATATTATTTGATCATAAAAATAGACTATATCGGTGCATCGAGAACATAACGATCTTTCAAAAGGGACTTTGGAGCGATCGAATCGATCAAGCATAATGAAAGCAATGACATAAGGTGCGACGTGCATGATTTGGACTCAAATTATCTCTACCATTATCGAAGTTGCTCAAATGATTCCTGATCGTAAACTATAGAGCGAGCGTGATCAAAATATCAATTTTGTCTAGGAAAGACACGGATATTATCAAGTCTTTATTTGCAAAACCATGATATAAAACCCCTCCTCTCCTTGCTAAGCCCATCGCTGAATCCTACTCCTCGCCCGTATTGTTGCCGTCTGTGCCACCCTATATGGAGATAGATGCAATATTAATAATAATACAATAAAATAAAATATAATACTAAGCCCAATACACACCCCCTCATGGCTAGGCTTAATCGGAAGTGTTCTTCTATTATCGGGAGACGTAATTAACTATTAGGGCTTATGCCTTTGGGAAACCTCAAATCTCATGCATTGAAATTCTTATAAAATGAGGGTGAAATCTTTAGGTAGGGTCTTACCTAATATCTCATTTTGTCTTTTAAAAATTTGATTCTAAACCTTACATTATACTCCATGACTTCAAATTTATTTTTATTTTAAGGGAGGCGGGGGCAACAGCCTACGGATTTCTAGCAATTCCACTAGAAAAAATTTTTCATTCCATCTTTAGTTAGTCATATATTTACTATAATTCTAAACTAAATATGAAGAACTAAAATAACAAGTTAAAATTGCATTCATATATCACATTCATTTACGTGAACTTTATGTGGTGAGTATTGAGACATGATATTAGATCTTAAATTTGAAATCATGCCATCAGAAGGTCCTAAGAAAAAGAAAACTTTGTCTAGCAAGCATCATGCTATGACCCTTAGATTTCAAAATAATAATTACTTTTAAAAAAAGTCCAATAAAAATAGCAATTCTGCCTAGTGTGAAGTGTGATAATTGTGATAAACATCCACCACTGAAAATTCCCAACATAAAGTCAAACTCTGTAAGTTGAGCATTATTGAATGATACTTGGTTCTCAAATCTAAGATCCACCACCAAAGTCTCCCATGAGAAGGTATCAATAATTGTTATAGTGATTAACACCCTAAAAAATTCTATCTTGAAAAAGAAAAAAAATTGAAGAGTCCTTCAAGAGAATCACACTATGTAAAAATTACCATCCAATTAAGTGGTTTAGAGATTCTTAATCACAAAACTAAAGCCACTATTATACTTGTTCAATAAAAATATCAGGACATCTCACTTTATGCAAGTACATGCCAACATATGTGCAAGCTCCATATATAGGATTAAATTTTATTATCAAAAGATTTTATGAGTATCTGAAAATAATATTATCTATCTGCCAAGATATTTGAATCAAGAAATGCCAATAAAATTTTCTCATTTATGGGAAATGCTATTTACATGACAACAAAGAAGGCAAAAAATCAAACTATGTTGTAAGAAAATATTGCTCTGAGTAGTCAATCACCCAAACAAGCCTTGAAGACGGAAGGGAGTGTTCTACTCATAACAAAATTTCATAAAATATCAAATGGGTCAAATGAAATAGCTCTACTAGCAGCTTGAAGCATGCATTTTAAGCCCAATGAGACCAAACCCTTTTTTCTCAAAAGAACGAATTTAAGATCCGAGCTAGAATGTATTGAATTTAAAAGCTACAAAGAAAGTGGGCTTGATGAAGAGAAAATGTCAGAAGCCTATTATGAATGGTTCAACAAAAATTCAATCAGAAAATTATAATCTATTGTGGAAATTAAGAACAAACATAAGCAAATCTTGAAAGGTGAATATTAGGATGTGATATATGGCGCAACACTCCCAAAGATCCACCATTGTTAAAAATCATCAAAAATGAATTTAGATGAAGAGAGTCTTCGTTTATGAATCTCAAGATGGTTCGCATATTGGAAAGCATGTTAAGAAATTTCATCGCTAGAAAGTTTCGACTACACAGGTGGAGAGACTAGCAATGTCATGCCAGTAAAATATGATTTTAGTTATTTCTCACTCTCTTATACACCAAAATCAATCAGATAGAGGGATATTTTCAACAATGTGGGTGGGAAGGTTATCAAATTTAAGTTGAAATAGTGAAACATTAGGGAGTCTTTATGTTTATATCAAGCTTGTGGATAAGATCCCCAAAATATTTCATTTTGATGAAGTTTCTCTTGCAAGAAATGAGATTTTTTTAATTTATTTAGGTTGACTTCATCCTTTAAGCTGAGATCCCCAAAAATATACAATCATTTTTGGAATTCTTTTATATGATAGTTGGTTTTATTATTTTATTTGAGTTAGCATCGTGTTCAATGCCGAGATCCCCAAATGTGATTTATTAGATAAGGAGTAAAACATTTTGATTACATCATGCTTAAAGCTAAGATCCTCAGGGTAGAGGGCTTTCTCACTTCATTCAGATTGATATCATGCTTCAGGCCAAGATCCTGACAAGATTTCATACTGTTGAAGTTCCTCTCATAGGATAAGGGGCATTTTTAAGTTTATTTGTATTCTCATCATGTTCTAAGTCGAGATGCACAAGATACCCCTTGTTGCTAAAATTTTCTTTAAAAAATAGGAGACTTCCTTTATTTTATTTGGGGTTAACATCGAGATCCCTAAAGATACCCAATCATCATTAGAATTTCCCTTATAAGATTGGGGTTCAATCATTTGGGTTAAAATTGTTCTCTAAGCAGAGGTCCCAATTTTATGCAGCCGTCACTAAAAATCCCTTTTTAAGATAGTGGGCTTTCTTATATTATTTGGGTTGACATCATGCTTAATATTAACATTGTTAAATATGTTTTGTTAAAGAATAAGCCAAATATTCAGGTAAATATCATACTCCAAGCCAATATCCCCAAATATGACTTTTTATTGATAGAGTATTCCCTTTTACATGATAGAGAGTATTTTTATTTTATTGAGGCAACATCACATTTCAGGATGTACTCTTCAAAATATTTCAAATATTAAGTTTCTCCCAATAAGATATGCAACTTTTTATGTTTATTTATTTCATTCAATTCAACATCACACTCTATGCAAGGATCTCCATTCATCTAGGTTGACATAATGATTAATGTCGAGATCTCAAAACAAATCTACCAAATGCTTAAAGCACCCATTTGCTAAGCAAGAATGACAATCATTTATAGTGACATCAAGTTCCAAGTTAAGACTATAGTTATATGGGTCGACATTGTGCCAATGATCAAGATCCCTAGATGCATTTAATGCATCGAGTCATCCCCTTTACCAGATAAAAGGCTAATCATTTAAAGATTCTCACGTATTTTGGGTTGACATTATGCCTAATGCTGGGATTCCCAAATGTTCTAAGCACTATAGTTTATTTTAATAAAATAAGGTCCCCCTTTTTGGGATGTTATCAAATTCGAGGCCAATATCTCTAAACACAAGGGTCAACATCATGTCAATGTTGAGTTCTTATCTCATTTTGGTTGACATCACTATGTTTGATATTGAGATCCGTGAGTATATTAAATGTTACAATTTTTTTGATTGAACAAAGGATCTATTCTACTTGAGTGATATCACACTTTATGCCAAGATCCTTAAATGGATGTTCAGATCATCGGTGCTAAAGTGGCATTCAGTTGGTTAAAAGAAGACACTACATTTCAAACAAGTTATACATGACAATTTCAGAAGTTAGATGTTCATCTCTAAGAATCATTGAGATTCTAAACATCAGACAGAAAATACTTCAATACTTGTAAGCTTTGTCTAGTTATGATGTCGACGCATAAACCCTCTTTCTTAAGTATATGACTCAAATGAGTCCCGGAGGTCGAATTCAACAAGCTCCATAATTTGACAAAATCATTGAGTTCTCTTTGCATTTATAAAAGTCAAGATCATAGTGGAAGAGCTCTCATTTTATTAGTTTAATGATGAAAAAAGCATAAGTTTTTTACAACTCAAGTCCAGGATTCAAACAGGTCTTGAAAATCAAACTCAACAAGCCTTGGTCTAGTAAAGTTGCTCACTACTCTCTTAGCTCAACAAGCTAATGCTCGAGTGAAAAATCCTTCATTATATTAGTCTAACAATGAAAAGAATACAAATCTATTTTAAGTCAGGTCTAGGACTTAGGTGGATCTTGAAAGCTGAACTCAATAAGTCTATGATAAAGTTCACAGTTATTTTTCTTTTTCTCACTCATTACGGTAAGGCCATACTGAAAAAAGCACTCACTATGTCAACCTAATGAGAATGATTTATTCCACCTAAGCCTATCCAATTTGAAAATGTCAAATGATCTATAATTATGATATTTTTTAAATTGGTTGACAAATTGTGATAACATAAAAGAAGATTATCCTTGCTTATAGAGAAATTAAACTAATTTTGACAAGACCAACTTTCTTTAATATGTCCTGCTAATAAAAAAAAACAAAGTAAAGTTCCTCTCCTCTTCAATAAGTTTCACAACGAATAAAGCACATGGCCGAAGTAGTCATCCTAAATTTCATGTAAAACCCAAGGCTGGACTAATGAAACTTTTTCTTCAGTGAGTCCATCAAAGTACTACATGTCAGATCGATGACTTTTCAACACTAACCATATACACGCCCAAAGGCCTAGGTTATCTACGTGCATATTTCAACAATTTCGCTAAATCTTATGTCTAAGATAAAAGGTATGCTCATCTACTGACAAACCAATGAAGATAAATTAGTCCTCGAATACAAATCAACAGACTGATGAGAACTTTCTTTAAGTTAAATAAATAATTGCATACAAGCTGAACAATTTCAAATTCTTGTTTTAAAAATAAGTGTCAAGCAACAAAAACTTCTCTAAAGTATAGAGGCAAAATCAACTAAAAAATTTGTTTATAATGACATAAGCTTAAATATTAAAGAAAAAGTTGTACTTTGCATTGACACTCAGTAGCATTCCTAGAGATCTATAAAGTGAATCTCTTAGTGTGAAATCAAAATCAATATTTGAAAAGTCATACGGCCAATTAGTTTACAACAACTATGGTTCAGTTAAGCTGATCAAATGTGACAAAACCAACAAATGATGAATGCTACATCAAGAAATCAATACCAAGCCACTTTAATGGACATTGAAACTATTCAAACACCATTCTACCATAAAAATAAATTATGTGACACCTCCAAAATGTCAAAATTTATTAAGAGGGGTTTCAACGATCAAATCAATCAAACTAAATGAAAAATATGAGATAATATGTGACACATGTGATTTGGATTTGAATTGCCTTGACCATCGATGAAGTTGCTCAACTGATGCTTGATCACAAAAAAATCGCACAAGCTTGATCAAAATGTTATATTTGCTTTGTATGGATACCATATTTATGGGTCATTATGTGTGGGGTATTGAGGTACAACTTTAGGCACAAACAAAAAATAATAAATATAATAACCACCTCATTTTCTCCCTGTTAAGCTCACCAGCCAATGCTACTCCAAGTTCATGTTGTTGTCGTCCAACCCACCCAATAAGGATATAGATTTAATATTGATAATAATATATTAAAAATAAAATATAATAAAACTAATATAACAGTAAGCACATATACCCACAATTCCTTAACAACAAGCATTAATTGAAAGTGCTCTTCTGTTATTAAAGGATTAACCATTGGGCTTACGCTTATGAGAAAGCCTTCAAACCCAGAGCTTAAAGTCCTCACACAATGAGAGAAAAATATTTGGATTGTGCTTTACATATTATCTCCACTTTCTAAAAATTTGACACAAAATCTCATGGTAAACTCCCTTGCTTCACATTCTATTTCAAGTTTTCTTCTTTTCTTTTGAGAGAGGCTAGGGAGTAGAATTTGTGTGGTCCACATCATGCTATTTGAGTTTATAAGATAGTTTTTATTATTATTATTTTTTTGTTGATGCATTTTATTGTGAAGGTCTCACACAACCATTAGTGTCAACTTCCTTCTGGCCTCCAAGTCTAGTTATCATAGCTAATCTAAGAACTCGATTGTGAAACATTTTCTAAATAAGGAAAAATTGAATCTAATTCATTCATTATTGATATTATTGTGCATGGAATTGATGGAGAATTTTTTATTAGCCCATTTGCTTGTAATCTCAATTTATTTTCTACCACTAAAGTATGACTATCATGATTGCTCTCAACCACCTCCAAGCCTCCTTAAATTGCTTCTTTGACCATCTCCATATCATATTATATCAATCATAAATTTTATACATTATTTTATTTACTACACTCAATATCATGACATATTTAAAATAATAAATATTTTTTCATAACATTTTTTTGTGTTATGTCAACCATCAACTTTAAGCTATGCTCCTTGCCTTTAGAGGGAGGATTGACTCGAACATCCTCAATGACCTCCATAAATTTCCTATGCAACCTCATACATCCCTACTCGGTTGTGTTTTCTTTTATCGTTAAGAAGAGAATTAACTAAACTATTTTGAGTAGCCACCCTAAACAACGAGAAGTTACAAATATAGTATGAGCTGTTTTTGCATCGCATCACTAAGGATATATGTAACAACTAGATTTAAATACTTTATTGTTGACACCTTCTCCATGTTTGAGGAGAGTGAACCTTTGTAATTTATATCTACTAATAGTAAATGTTATTTCAGTTAAGCTAATTCCTATAATTTTTTTAAAGATTCTTTTTGTAAAAAAAATTTAGATCCTGCTCAATTTTTTGTTTGATTTGAAGAATGTTATTTGGAGCTAAGGTGAATTATATTTCTCTTTACCAACATAAATTTTAAGAAAATAATTTAATTTCATTTGTTGGAAACCTTCCCACTTTCATCAGTCAACAATCATGATACTCAAAAGTCATCTATATGTAGGGATTTTAACTTGTTCACACAACCTTGAATTTTTTTTTCTCACTTTCTTTTAAAGAATGATGCGCCAGTTTAATAACATCTTTGAAGCAATCCATGAATAATTCTTAGAAGTCAAGCTGTAGTGCTAACCCCAATCAAAGCCAAGAAGAGATACTCAAGTTAATATTTGGAGTGTGATTGTAATCAAAATTGACCTTTTTATTTTTTTTTTATTTTTGAAACCAGATAAATCAAATATAGTACTTAAAAATAAGCCACTTCTTTTCTACTAATGAGGTTTATGCATCCTCCCCATTCTAGCAATGATCAATATGAAAGAATTATGAATTGTCTATCTAGTATTTTGGGGGTAATCTACCTCTCATGAAGAGCATCCTAAAACAATCTCTTAAAAAATGATGATTATGGCACGATGCAAACATTCACCAAATTCAAGTCAGAGATACTGGTTATATTGTTTATTCGCTTCATTGCAAACCTTTGAAGGATATCAAAGATATAGATTCATTTTTTACCTATCTTAATGCAACAACAACTTCTACTCCTCTTTATGTAGGGCCCAATAATCAAATTCTATGAACTACATCATGGCCCAACCTTTATTTAACACATGTTTCAATTTTTTTATTATGATAAGAGACATAAGCCAAAGCATCTCCATGGATTCATGAATACCTCTAAAGCTCTTGAATCCTTAGTTGGTTTGCCAAGCACTTTCCATTTCATACTAGTACAAAATGTTTTATCACTATCACAAATAGTAACACTTTCTCTTAAGACATGTTAGTAGCAATTAGATATGAATCTGAATATATTTATTCTTAGAGCTCTCTCGTATTTTTCTATCTTGGCTCAACACTTATAATTTCAAATGCTCCTATCCATTTACTTCATTCATAATTGTTGTAACACTTTAATATTTTATTTCTATTATTAAGACCTTTTTTATTATTCTTATTCACCTAGAAAATTCTCTTTAGTTTTATTTTCTTATTAGGATGCGATAGGAATGAACCCCCTCACGACCAATCCTACTAAGTGCGTATAAATTCATGGTGCATCAACATTAGCATGTTTCTCTTTATTCTTACATTAATGTGGTATGAAATACCCTCTAATTCCAAATAAATAGAAAATAATCTCCCTCTCACTATAATGAACATAGAGAACAATTGACGAACCACTACAAATTTTGGAGAATTTTCATGCATACCATAAAATTTTTATGTTATTGCATAATTAGTACCCAAAAACCCAAATCTTTATATTTATTTATATAATTCTCTAGTGTTTGAATCGGATCAAAAAATAGATATGAAAATGTGTATTTCACTTTAAATAAATTAATGTTGTGATATTTCTATTTTGATTTAAAAATTAGAGTATTATTTATATAACTATAAGTATTTATCATTTAGAAATATATATTAGTAAGAATTTAAAGGTATGTATGTAAATCCTTCTCAACACAAACATTTCTCACTCTTTTTTGAGATTAATATATTTCTAAAGTTTTTTTTTAATACTCTCTCAAACTTGAATCATAGTTCCCATCTTTATCTCTCTCTCTCTCTCTCTCTCTCTCTCTCTCTCTCTCTCTCTCTCTCTCATCATCATCATCGCTAGACAAAGACCCTCACCAAAATCCCCATGTATGGCTCTAGATGAGTGATCTCTAAGAGGATAGGTGCATAAATAAGATCTTTGAGGTGAGGCATCACCAAAGTTTATTTTAACGATTGGAGATAGTTCTGATGTCCTTCTAGAAGTGGAGTTGACACGACTAAAAGAAAATAATTGAGATGAAGCTAGAAGGTGTTGACTACTGGCAATCGAGATATCTTCTTTTTAGACGTGAATGTGACATGAATCAAGGCCAATAGGCAAAGGAGTGGCCGTGATATGATCACGCTAGTGTGAAAATATGATTCTAGGATAAAAGCTTAGTTTATGATTCAAATTAGAAGTCCAATTACCATCTAAGCAAATGGTCACACTTTCAAAATATCTTGAAACTATCACTTGGAAGTCCTAAAATTTTTCAATAATTGGAGTATCTTAAAACTCAGAAATTTTGAAGTATAAAAATAAAAGGGAAACTATTATGAAAAAAATTCATTTGATTAATTATAAATTTCAATATAATTTTAAATCTTAAAGGACTGAATTGTTTTTGCTAAAAAATTTCTAGAATTAAATTTGCAATCATTTAAAACTCATTTTTTGATGAGTTTATTAATAAAATATTGTAATTTGGCTAATTAAAAACAAAAATACTAAGAAGATATTAATTAAATTAAAATGCGTCAACATTTAGCACTCAAACATAATTGAGAAGTTCTTGAGTATATTTGAGGTGTCAAATGTCTTTCAAAATTTTCATGCACATATTCACAATGAGTGCTTAGATAATGTGAAACTAATGAGTTCAAGATTACTCAAATCTGAAACCATTTAAGCATTTAGACGTCCAAACTTCACAAGATAATATACACTTCGATGGATGGTCTAACATTTTTAAAAAAAATGTCCATAATGCCCTAATAAAAAAGTTACAAATAAGTCATATTACTATAAATTTAAGGACTTTGGTAGAAAAAAATCCTGTAGAAAATTATAGCCTATGATTGTCATTTGAAACCATGACAACTCTGTAAATTTTAGGCTTGTTAGAGCTCGATACTAGACATTTGTCAGCCACAGTTAGACGACACTCATCTTTATAGTCGCACATAATGATGTGAATTATCAAGCAAAATATCAATCATTGTTTGATATTCAATGTTCCTTGTATGTCATGTCTTAACTTCCAACACTCCCAATCCATCAATATTTGCCAACATTGGATATCGAGAATTGGTTGGCCACATATAATAATTAATGCATTCTTTCCATGTCGTCTGATTTCTCCTCCAATCAACAGTTTGACCTAGCGGATTGTCGATCATTGCCCAGTTCTTCGCATTACACCTAATAATTAACAGTTTATGTCCATCAACTACTGATGCCTAATACCTATATTATCAGCTTGCCTAATTTTTTCTTCTATCAACTAAATATAGCTCATACACCTCAAGATTACTAGTCTCATAAAATAATTTCTATTTCACAGATCATGTCGACTATGTATTATTGACATCTTATTTCATTATGTCTAAGAGTGTCTTTTGTAACCCTTGACTTATACCAGTATAGCTCTTCTATTATACTATGCCCAATAATTTATGTTGTTTATACTATTTTCATTGATTACCATCAATAGCCATCACAACTATAGTCGATGGTTACCAACACTAACTTTTAACGTCTATCAACCACCAACCTATGATGCTTATTTTTCAAATAATGTCACCCCTTATATCATGAGACCTTATATTATGAGAAGAATTGAACTCTCTCGGATCATTATCTAAATTCTATCACTTCTCATCAAACATTGCCTAAAATTTACAAACAACTAACATTTGACATTTGACACTCGCTTCTCAATCATCTATTCTCTAAAGAAGTCGATCGTCAACCATTAGATAATAATAAAACCTTATACTTTATAAATGTTAATTATATTATAGCTCATCTATCGTAAGTAACAAAAAATTTTGCTTACCATTCAAAAAACTTCTCATGAATCCGAGTGCAAATCAAAACATATAGGCATTTCAGTTCTGTAATTGGAAACATTTTGTAAATAAGGTCAGGTGCAATTTTATAAATTTATGTCGGTATAGTTGCAAAAGACTTAAATAATAAATAATAACCAGAGTGAAGCTTCAGAAGAACTTACCTAAGAGACGTCTACTCAAGCAGTAGACAAATAACTATACTATTAATCAAATGGTCTGACTCTGCTGTTTTGATTAAACAAAGCAAATGAACCAAAAAATAAATGGGAAGCAGCTTTCACGCATCAACAGCTTATAACTATAAACAAACAAATCCGACAAATTTTGATGTCACCAATGGAGCAAGACAAAGAACACATCATTTTCTAAGTAGCGAGGACTATGGTAAATTATTAGAACACTGAAGTTAATAATACTAAAAAAAAATTATTGGGGCAGGTAGAAATCATTTTGATAAGCTAATAATTTTGCGCATCTATAAAGTTAAAAGTTAGAACAATATACAATAATTTTTTGAATAACTCTCTTAGACTAAAGAAAATTTTTTTCTTAATGGGATACTAATAAAGATCACACTTTGCTCAGACAATCAAGCTCAATGAGTGAATCAACCAGACTGAGACATTTGACTATTAATTCGAGGCCTTTACATACATACCACACATAAATGCCTAAACTTCTATATGTACGTGCATAATCCTAAAATTTTGAGATACAGTTTTTCAGGTATAGATTTATAACATCAAAGTATTATAAATGTAACATCAAACTTTATTTGTTAGAAATGTAAATACATAAGAATTGTGATGCATGCATGTAAAGTTCCCTCAATTAAATTGCTAGGTTAAATTGTATATACATACGACACACAAATTTTATATATTTAGATATCTAACACAACGTCTATATTTACGTGCATGATCGTACAATTGTGAAATACAGGTTTTCATGCATAGATTTATAACCCCAAAGTGTTATACATGTAAATATCAATCTTTATGTGTTAGATATGCAAATACATATGAATTGTGATGCAATTATGTAAAATTCTCTCAATTAAATTGCTAAGTTGATTCAACGTAAAGTAAATTTTGGAGAGTACAGGTTGCTTGATGCATTTTTCTTTCTTTAATAAAGTTCTCCTATGCTAATGAGTAATACTTGATGTGGAAAGCAGGATCATGTTTTTATCAACGTGAAACATTTTGCATTCAAGAGAAGGGTTGTTTTTATCAACGTGAAACATTTTGCATTCAAGAGAAGGGTTTATAATATTTAATCAATCAAAGGGAACTTTTTAAGAAGATTATGATTTAGGTTAAATTTCTGGAGTTTTTTTCTTTGTTAGAACAAAGATGATTTGTCCAAATGTGAGAAAGGTGTGAATAATCCTATTTTTACTAGAGTTTGTGCTCAAATTTATTTATTTATTCCTAATTTCTTAATGTCATAAACGCAATGGGAATGAAATTGCTCTTTGATTTACAAGTAGAAGCCAATATAATGTGCGTAATATAATATGAGCTTATGTTAAACTTTCATGCACCTTTGGTCTTTTTGTCATCTCATCTATTAAAGGCAGAGGTAGAAGTCATAGTGGAGTTACACCTTTCATGAAATTGACAGTCAAATTAAATATTCTACTCCTTGCATCTGCCCACCTTGGCAATACCTTCTTTCCCCATTCGCTCGAAGCTATTTCCCCTAATGTAGCTCTTGTATCACCTCTCAATCAAATAATCTTCTCCTTTAAAGATTGTCGATTACTTATAGTTAGACATAATTCTCCCCTTCTTAGCATTGGTCCATCTTTTGGATACCATGTTTCCTATTCAACAAATCTCTGAGTGGGAAGAATGTAAGTGATTCTTCACAAGCAAAGTTTAATAAGCTTGGCCACCCAACTCCAGTTTCTTCTAATCAACTTCTTCTCGATCATTGCAATTAGAAGATGAGACACACTAGGTGAGGGGCGTGTACTTGATCGTATGACTCTGATCATGAATCGCAACATTGATATGGAGTGTCTTTCATAAATCAAATTAATGTTGAGCATACTTTAACTATTGATTTTCTTAAGAACGTTAGAGAAGTTTAATAACAAAAATAATTACCCCAGTTTTGATATTATTGATAGACACATAATTTGAATTATATGTAACATATTGAGAATTCATTGCCCACCTTCTATCATTGAGCATTGACTGATTTATGGTGTGATTTCTCTAACAGAATTTAGGTACCTGTGTAAGAAGCTAATGATGTATTTATAGAAAATTTTGAGAGTACCAAAACCTAAAATAACTATTAAGAATCCTTTGAACTCACTACAGAAATGAAGCATATTTGTGTCGCTTATATCCGACGCAAATCGAAGGCAAATCCGACGATATTTATGGTTTATCGTCATATTTGTATCCGATTTACGTACAATTTTTTTCCGCAATCAGATAGAGCGTCGGTAATGTTAATTCTATCCATTTTGTGTCGAAATATTTTCATGCAAATAATTTGCATCGGATTTTGCGTCGTATTAGCGTTAGATTTGCTTATTGAAAATGTGTGGCAAGTTTTGCGTCTGAAAATATCATATGATGAATAATGATGTCGTATCACAATTGACTTTGCGGCAAAAAATATCCTTGGACAACAAAATATTATTGTTGATTTAGCAACAGATTTCGTGTCAGAAACGGACACAAATTTTCTGACACAAAATCTGACTCAAAACTGTACCACATAAAATGAAAATCTAAAAGATCAATTACATTTCCACAACCTGCACAAAAAACATATTCTAGATCAAATACCACATTTTATTCAGTCATATCACAGATCAGATCTCTAAACAATATCATTATAAAAAGAAGAAACTATTACAAATCATCCCAAATAAGAACAGTAAAGTTAACCAAAAATTCTACAATAAATGTTCAACATAATGTTTTAAATAAAAGAAAACATAAAAATAAACTAATCAACTCGATCCTTCTCTTCCTCCTCCTGTAAGGATGTCACGGACCGCTTGCCCAAGTGATCTGCAAAAGTCTCTGCCATCCGTGTTATAGATTCTTCGACTCTCTATTGGCCTTCTAGCATCTGCTCGCGCAAGTGACGGATCTCATCGTTCATTACATCTACTTGCCTGACAAGAGCCTCTTGGTCTAGCTGTGAGGAGCTTGGGGGCCTCAGAACGAGACCACGGGAGAGCTCGGTCTCAAAGGCTATGCCCTTCGCTTCAAGGTCATAAACCCTCCCCTTCTTACTCTTCGATGCCTAGCTCCAAAGCTCATACTTGGACTATTCAGTGGTCGATAGACTAACTATCACTGCTACTGGCAGAATCTGGGCCTAAGTGGCCAAGCGCCTCTGCTCGAGCTACTCGAACTCTTCCTACATAATTAAAGCTAGTGTTTAATTGACACTCTCAACATTTAGAGTCAAAACAAACTTTTACTTAAAAGTTTCTGAATTATAGAAACCCGCAGAGAATGCTCTGAGATCCACTTCACAGTCTCGGGCGCCGATGAGTTTGGACATGCAGCTCCGCAACAGAGGGAGCAAGACTCAACTCCTTGGTCTGTGCAGTGTAAAAAATTGGTTTGCGCTAAAAACTTACTTCAAAGATTGAATTAATTTTTAAATATTTTAAAAAATTTTACTAGTCTCCTATAGTGCTTCGTATGAGGGATTGAGCACAACTCATAACCCCGTCCATCGCCTGCTTCGCTCAGTTCGTCTTTCTCTTCCTCTCATAATCAGAAGAGGTCTAGGTTGCAGTCAACTGACCCCAGAGTTCCTCATCAATCCAGGCAAGCTGCTAGCTCCTCCAGCGGACTATTGTGAGCATGTCGCCAAGGTGATGCCTGTCTCGAATCTCAATGATTCAGCAAATCTAATGGTGGTGTTCTGGGAACTAAATGTTTCGAGTGGCTATAGGGATCTGCTTCCATGACAAATATGGCTCATTGTACCTACTTCTGATAATCTATAAGATGTAGGTGACGAGAAACTTATGGGGAATGAATCTGCTTATGAAACAATTAGTTACAAAAAAAACATATAGCATGAAGACTAAACATAATAAAATGTTAAAATAACTTACGAGTCCCCCTTTAGTAGTAATTGCAACCTCGAAGAGGCGGGGCGAGGGCGGAGGGGAGAGACAGGAGTCGAAGAGCCGGGCTCAAGAGGTGTGCCAACAACATGCGTGAGAGTAGGTGCAGCAGACGTCATAAGAGAAGGGGCAACAATGACTGTGGGGAAGGTGTCGTAGGAGGTGTAGCAGCAGCCGGTGGGGGAGGAGGTGTCACAAGTGGTGTAACAACAGAAAGAAGGGGAGGCGGTGTAGCAACAACAGGTGGGGGAGAATTAGAAGAAGTAGTGGCAGGAGTATATGTACTCCTTTTCCAGCTACGATAGGTGGTCTCTAGGGTCCCCAGAACATCGGATCTCTGAGTTGGTTGATCACCTGCAGCACATGTGGCCATCTACAAACAAAGGATTTACATTAATAAGATTAGTACTTGCAGGAAAAGTAATCATAAGCATAAAGAAATGGTGCAGTAAAGGTAAGACATAAGTAGCATTTTTGCCTAAAAACAAAATAACAATGCGAGTAAAGAGCTATGTCTCAATTCAACAAAAGTAAATGACAAAAGTAGCAATAGAATCAACTAATCTAAAATTTGTAAACTTATGTTTCTAAGTTTCATCCAAGGAACTCATCGTCGAAGATGAACCTAAAATTTCTTCTTCACTCTCATCTTCATCCTCATCCACACTGTGAACTACCTCTTCAAAAATCCATGTGGTATCCTCTAGTACATATTTCATCATTTGTGCTGCCCTGAATATAAAAATCTGACATACCTTTCTCATGATGAATTGGTTTTATAATATTATGCAGCTTAATAGCTTTACTTGGTTTATTCTTCATAACCACAACCCAATCAACTTTATCTCTTACTCTACCAGGGTATCGAATGTATAAACCTTTGTAGCTTGGTGTGCCAGAACAAATGGATCAAACTTTGCATATCATCCGTTCAGTTTAACTTCAGTGATATCATAAGATGTGAGAGTTTGGGTTCCTCGATTAGGAACAGGATCGAACCACTGATAGTTGAACAAGTATACAATGTAGCTGACATTACCTAGATATTGTAATTGAATGACTTCGTCAAGTATATCGTAATAGCCAATCTCGCTAACTGTGTCGTATTTCCTTTAACAGTGACAACACAGTTATATGTCTTCTTCCCTTCACAATAAGAACTCATATGGAATATGAAACCACTTACATCAAATATCTATCATGTAGTAACACTACGATTAGGATCATAGACAAGATATAATAATCTTTTATCTTGTTGTCTGTATTGTGAACTTATAACAAATTGAGAGGTACCAATAGTATAACTTTAAACGATTGTATTATGCACATGTGATTAGAAGGTTTTCTTCTGCATACATACAATTTGAACCATGTTCAAAATTCTACTTCAACCTTCCCGCTCATCAGAGACTCTTTTTTCATGTCCAAGTCGTCGATAAATAATCTACTCAAAATATTGTTATTTTTATTTTTTCCACATTTGTCAATATATAACTAACATTCTCAATAATAAATGATAGCATATATTGAGTTTGAGGACCTTGAATCTTATTGTATAAATGGTTGTACTTCGATACAATTCATCAGGAGTACAATGCAGTTGTTTTTTTTTCACTTTTCTCTTTTTTAGGAGTCACTAGCTTGTTTATCATCATATAATTCCATTTTTCTATTCAATCTCTCTTCTAGATCATATGAATGATCTGAATAAGAGAGGAATCATAAAATATGAGATATACGACAATGAAGAAAAATGAGAAAAGCACATGGAGAATTTTCGTAAAAAACTTCACTTGACAACCCAAGAGTGTACATCCGAAATGAGATCGGATTGAAAAATATCTTGGAAGCATATCCATGAAGAAGACCCGCAAAATCAACCCACAACCTGAGAGTGAAGTGTGTGTGCTTGTCACGGGGTCAAGAGCAACTCCCAAAGGGGCGTATCCCTTCTGTTAATTAGATCATAGAGGGGGGCCGAGAATACTCTCAATTAAAGGAATTATGCCTACATTTGTATAACGACTAATAAGAGGGTTTCACAAAGGACAGTTATCTCATAGAGCGTCATGATGCCTCCAAAGTTCATGCCGATCCATATAAGTAGAGAGTGAATCTCTCACGATTCCACGCGAATAGTAGCTTATCGACGATCGGGGCCAATGAAATAATATAAACAGCTAGTGTCATATCCGCAATCGGGGCCTATGCAACAACATCATGAAGCGTCAAAGGAGCGACAGGGTTTAAAAGGGAGTAGTCAAGGAAGGGAAGATTAATTTCTAAACAGGTAGATGTAGTCTGGTCAGGGTACCACCCTGAGTCTACATGATCGTGAAGTTGGTTGACCCAACACGTCCAGAGATCTCTGATCAGCAATCTATGAATTATGTCAGTAGCCCTAAGGTCAAAAGAACGAAACTCTATTATATGTCTATCTGATGGAGCTCTAAGATGTGGTCCTTATATCCGTCAAATTGGTGAGGATGTCGCTGAAGTGGAAAGAGAAAGAAAGGTATAGCTATGAAGTTAGGACACTCTCATAAAGAACTTACTCCATGTCTAGTTAGGGGAAGCCTCTAACACCTTAAGGTTACTAAACAACTACCTAAGTAGAAATATATGCTAGGCCAGTCAAGTTTGAGAAGCGTGAGGACTTCTCCTTGAGACATGAAAATGATGCAGTTTTATACCCCTAAGCGTAGATGCCCTATTAATTATGACTTGGGTGAATGTCATGCTATGCAACCCGTTTAAAATTCGGCCTAAAAGCCATGCATAAAATAAGTGCAAATTTTTTTTAAAAAATCATAAATATTTAAAGTTTAAGTTTTAATTAATCTTGAAATTTTCATTATGATTTTGTAAAAAAAATTTATAAATTTAGGTCCTTAGAGAGCCTAAGTTATAATGTTGGGCTCTCAGACAAACCACAAAATAAGAAAGATGAAGTCGATCCAAGCATGCAAGCATGCAAATTACAAGGAAGTAAAGCAAGTAGAGTATTAAATGATAAAAGGTCGGTGTCACTGGGTCGGCAACATATCCTAGAAACAGAAAAAAGTGGCCATACATTGCATGAGTACATAACCGGTTCTAATTGTATATATAAATGTAATTTAGAAGCAAGGTACGGAACACGAGCAAGCAGCTCAAGGTCCCCATCTTGTGGTTTCGCCAGCCTAACACTTCAAACCTGTGTTCGGACCTTATTTCTAATGCAAGACTCTCCTATGGAGTCTAAAAGGAACATTTGATTTACCTTGAGCATGATAAGGATTGACAACCATTTATTGATCTCATCAATCAATATTCCATCCACGATTGATTTATATAAACGGAGAAAATTGTGCATCCTCGGGACTTCACTTGGGACATTTTTTATTATAGAGTTGCATTTAGGAGGCATAACAAGGCACTTTGAAAAAATAAACACTATTCACCTCCTTGAATCAAGATTATTTTGGTCTTCTCTCAAGCAAGATACAGAGAGAATTGTTACTTAATGTTATACTCATAGAAAAGCTAAAACTGCAAAGTAGCCATCTAGATGATATTGTGCCTTAACTATACCCTTTAGACCTTGGAAATACATTTCCATGTACTTTGTATTGGAACTCATCAGGACACATGGAAGACAAGATAACATTTTTTTATTGTTAATAGGTTTTCAAAGATGACACACTTTCAACCATATTCTAAATATAATGCTGCCTCCCACATGGCCCAACTGTTCTTTAAGGAAATTCTACTTTAGTTTCTGACCAGGACTTTAATTTGAATTATAATTTTTTAAAAAAATTGTGAAAACTTATGGACACAACTCTTCAATTTTCTCAGTCTTTTATTCCCGAACAGATGGTTAAATTGAGATAGTTAATGAATCATTAGAAAATTGTTCTTAGAAATACGCTTAAGAAATTGGGATCTGCATTCACCTAGTATCGAATTTGACCACAATAACTTAGTTTCTAGGACCATTGATAAGACCCGATTTGAAATTATTTATGGTTACGATCCTAAAAAACTAGTTGATCATGCAAACATCCCCACTCAAGTTTTTTTTATTCTACATTTACATTTGCAAAATATTTTTAAAGCCTTCATAAAGATATCAATGAAAAATTAGAAATTTCAAATGCAAAATATGAGGAGCCTATAAACAAAAATAAAAATTTTAGGGAATTTAACATAGGTGATTTTGTACTAATCAGAATCCATCCTGAGAGGTATCCATCCACTTCATTTAGAAAATTATAATCTATGGCATGTGGGCCATTTGAAATTATTAGAAAAATTAGTGATAATAATTATGTTGAAAAATTCTAAAGACATGTTTATTGGCTCTATATTTAATGTGGAAGATTTAATACCATTTAAAAGAGTTAGCCAACCTCCAAATTTGCAAGATACTTCTTTTGTAGGACAATAAGATCAATTTTTGTAGGAGGCGATCCAACACTCATTCTTTGAAGTGTATCACATCATCGCAATTGAGGAGGACTAGGCAGGTGATCAGAGATTCTTAGTGAGGTGAAAGAATAAACTACTTGCAGATGATGCTTGGATCACTAGAGAGGACTTGCAGAAGTTTGTACCATACTTAACAGATGAGTATGTTGATTCCAAATCTTTGGAAGAGTTCTTCTAGGTCCACAGGAACTGATTTGGCACATGGTGGTGGCCCATCACTAGATCTCATGTTAAAGGAGGTGGCAAAAGTACTAGATCCAAATCTAAGGCCAAAGCAAGCTTGCAAAGACTTTGATAGTTTTCAAAGCCTTAAAAGACCTTCAATTATGCATATTTTCATTATATTATGCAATATTTAGTTTCTTTAACACTATGTATTAAGTTTATGTGTTATGGTAAAGTGTATGTATTATTTATGTTAAAGTCAAAGATTTGTTTATGTGGCATTGATCTTGCTTATGTGGAGTCTATTTTGTGATTATGTGGATTTATGTGGCATTGACTTGGATAATGCATGGAATGATAATTTTGGCCAAGGTGGTTTGGGGTGGTTCCAAGTGGAGTATTCTCTCTCCTTGGGCAGTTACCCTGGTAATGAAGAGGTGTAATGAAATGGTACTTAGTATTGTATTTGCACCCTTTTTTTCTCTAAACTGAAATATTATTGCTTGATTTTGTGAACCCTTATATGAAGAATTCTCTATTGGCATGAGGCTTAGTTGTCGGCTAGTCAGAAGATTTAATGATCTCCTTAGAAATCTGTTTTGGTGAGTAGAAAATTTCATTTCTATGCTCTTCTTTAATGCAAATCTTGTGTTGATTTTGTTAATTGTGTTGTCTACTTTATGTTCCTAAAGAAAAACCCAAAAATGTGGTGTTTTATCTTTTTTTTTTTTTTTAAGTGAGAATCCCTAAATGGTTTTTCTATGAAAATCTGCACAAGCTCTGTCATTTGTCCAATTTAACCCACCAAATGATTTACAAAAAAATTGAATTTGATATCAATTTATTTTTCTACTTTCCTACTTGAAATATATTAAAAATTATATGTAATATTATGTTAAAATTATTGGATAAAATTTAGCCCAAATAAAACCCTAGTTTTTTGTCTTGTGCTTTATGGTTCCATTTTTCTAAGTTTTCTATCCCAAAATTCATATCCAAAAGATCCAAACCCGAATGTCTCTCTTAATTAATAATAGAGTATTTATAATAACATCTCCTTTTTAAATTATTAAATTCTCACACCTCGACAATAAGATCTAGCTCATTTTCCAAGTTAGGTCATTTTTTAATAGAACTAACATATCTTTAGTATCTCGGTGTTTCTCCAATAATATTAAACCCAAACTTTTTAGATCAATAGTTAAAACCCTACCCTATAATTGAAGTGCTTATTTGTATGAGTTTGAGGTGTGTGGAGAAAGTTCTACATGTTTAAAGTGAGACTTCCAGGTACTGAGAGAATCTTGAATAAACCCTAATTCCACTTTTACTACTTCCAATTGAGTTCCTCTATCAAAGATTGATCTCCTGAACTTTGAAGGTAAGTGAGAACACCTTAATCATTTCTTAGTGATTTTGATTCTCCACAAACAAAACCAACTCACACCCAACCTCATCACCCTTCTTTTATTTCAACAAAAAAATGATAAATAAATTAAGGACCAATCTCTCGCTTCATATGGGAGATATGTTTGTAAGCTTGTTTGAACTAAACACCAAATCTTATAGCCATAAAGTCATAAATTTCAATTTTAAATTTGATTTACAATTTGTAAATTAATTTCCATTACATGTAGTTCAATGATTTTAATCCATTTTTTTTACTATGCTTATCATTTTAATTCGCACAATTACCTATAAATTAATTGATGTCCTATGTTTTAACTTTATATTTAAACCTTTTGAGTTCTTTTATATTTCTCTTTCAACAAAACCATCAATAGTCAAGGCTCCAACCTCCACTTTGATAGTAGTCTCTCAACTGTCATATAGTTCTTAAGTGTACTAAGAGTCATTTACTACCCCTTGCACTAAATTGGAGATCAAGGATGTTATTTCTCATATAGAGGCTAAAAAAACTCTTGAACCTGATTATTTTACTTTTAATATTTTTAATATTTGATGAGACAACATTAATCCTCACTCTATTTGAGTAGTAAATCGTTTCTTTAAGACATCTAAGGTCCTTCGTATGAATTGTGTTATCATTCTCATCTCAAAGAAGCTTCGTGTTAATAAATTTTAAGATTTTAGATTACTAAATTCCAATTTAAATTACCAAAACTTTTTCATCGTCTTTGGATAGAACTAACCTACCTTTAATATACCAGTGTTTCTCCAATTAAATCAATCTCATAACTTATCAAACTTTTCGGATCAGTAGTTAACACTCTGCCCTACAATTTAAGTGTTTATTTGTATGATTTTAAGATTTGTAGAGAAAGTTTTACATGTTTGAAGTGAGACTTTCAGATTTTGGACACAACCTTGAATAAACCCTAAGTCCACATTTATCACTTTCAATTGAGTTCCTCTACCAAGATTTGATATTCAGACCTTCGAAAGAGATTGTGTACGCATTGATCATTTCTTAGTGATCATAATTCTCCACAAGTAACAATCAACTCACACTCCACCCCATCACCCTTCTTTTATTTCAACAAAAAAATGGTGAATGAATTAAGAACTAATTTCTCTCTTCATATAGGAGATATGTTTGTAAGCTTGTTTGACCTCATGTCCAAATCTTATAGCCTTAGAGCCAAGATTTTCAATTTTAACTTTAATTTGTAATTTTTGTACATTAATGGCCATTACATGTATTTTAATGATTTCAATCCCTTTTATTTTACTATGGTTGTCATTTAATTCCTACAATTACCTATAAATTAAATGATGTCCTATGTTTTTACTCTTTATTTAAACCTTTTGATTTCTTTCTTAATTCGCTTTCAACAAAACCAACAATTATCAAATATACAACCTCTACTTTGTTAAGTGTCTCAATTGGCACTATAGTTCCTAAATGTAATAAGAGTCTCTCAGTGTAATAAGATTCCTTTACTACTCCTTTCACTAACTTGGAGACCAGGTTTCCTATTTCTTATATAAAGGCTGGAAAAACACTTGACATGGATGATTTTTCTTTTAAGATTTTTAATATTTGATGGGACACTATTAATCCTCACTCCATTTAACTAGGAAAGCATTTCTTTAAGGCATCTAAGCTCCTAGGTAAAGTTATGCATTGTGTTATCACTCTCATCTCAATAAATTTTATTATTTTAGAGATGTGACCACCTATATTATTTTTTTATTGTCATTATGAAGCCTCTTGTAATTCAGATAAAAACTAAGTTACATTTGCTTATTCATCCAGTGCAAAATTTCATCCAAAAAATAGTTATCACTAATAATAGTCCTACTTATGAAACTATCAAAAACTTAAATTGTCAAATTGTGCCTATAATTATTTGTGCTTAGATTGACTTGGAGAAAACTTTTAATGGCATCTATTGCAATGCCTTTATTAGAAATTACTCAAAAAGACTGTTGTATCTATTAGATGGGTTGAAGGTTGTATCAATGATGTATGTTCTTCATTATTATGGTGAGATACATAATTTTTATATTAATCCTCAAATGAATTATGCCAATGATATTCCCTATCAACTTTTCATTTCACCCAAATATTTGATAATTTCTATTGTCTTCTTGATGAGAGGTTGAGAAGAATATTCACAATTCTATGTTTAACCCGTGATATTTAAATTATTAGCCTAGTATGATTATTATCCCCTTCATTTTGGCATTTATAAAGGTTGAAATTAACTTTCTTTACAAAATTTTATTTACTTTTGCTTGTTATATCTGACTCATAAAAATTTGTTCCTCTAGTACTACTAATAATGTTGATTACTCGTGCAAAACTTTTATTTCTTGATTATGAGGACCAACTAAACATCAGAAGCGTCAGCATTCATCTCTTGTTCATAGATTCAAAAAATACTTTTGTTTTAAATTCTTATTTAATGGTACTAATATCAAAAGATCATAACTCATTTCTTGATTCCAAACTACTTGATCAAAGTTGAAAGGCGGTAATGGATAATCCTGAGTCTCCTCCAACTCAATTTTATAAGATGAAATTGTATAGACCTTTTAATCATAAGAAAAAACTTGCACTTTGGAGTAAAGATGATTATTCTTTATTTAACAACATGGGGTGAGTGTCATTTCAACTTTCTGAATAAAACTGAGGCCTACAAAATCTCAAATTCATCATTGTATTTCAAATTTGTTGTCATAAATATTTCCACAATCCATCTTTTTATGATCCTTGGGTTAATTGTTCTTTTTCCATAAATGAACTCTTCAGGGGGTATTATCATGGTTATCTTCAATATACCCACAAGTCAATCTTAACACAATATTTAATAGTAATTGGATGTTTCCAACACCTCACCTATATTGGGAAGGCTTGAACTTCTATAGGGTTGTAAATATGATTTAATATCTAACTTGTTAGGTAACCTCTCATGTGATACTGAGGATGTCCCCTAGCATAAATCCGTTTGATTTAATGGTTTCTCACTTAAACACCTTTTTATTATTGAATGGCTTTATTGGACGCATTAACAAATACAACCAAATTTATTCATTATAAAATTTTCAATCATGAATCTTTTGTTCTCTATAATGATGACATGAAAGACCATCAATTTTTGTCTGGCTGGCCCTTTGTAATGGAACATATTAGGATGTTCATTTCCAATTGATAATTTTAAGTCTATGAAGCAAATTTTAGATGATTGTGAATTAATGTTTCATTATGTGACAAGAAAATTTTATCTTCTCATTATCTTAATTTTAATCTATAATACTTAGCTTGGAAAAAAAAACAAAGCATTCATCATAATAAGAGCTTATGTCAACCTGTCATATACCCCAACATGAAAGCCCAAGAGGATATGAAGTTGAAATGGTGAAAAATTAGGTAGGAACGACATTAAAATTGATAATTTATCAAACACTTGAACTGTTATTTATTGGGCTATGTTGTTGTGCTGCTTATGCAATGGCTTTGTTTAACCTAATTTCTACTTCAACATTGGCTAGGAGATCTCTGCAATTTTTTGGATCTTTAATTTTATCTAATGTATTGCTTGGTCTTATCTTGCCAATTCAACGATTATTTTATGCTCCAACTTATGTAAGGTTATAAAATAGCTGAGCTAGAGCGAGCTCATGCTTAGCTCGTGTTCGGCTCGCTTGAAATTAATCATATTTGAAATTGTCTCGTGTTCAAAATTGCTCATTAACAACTCATTAACAGTGTGTTCCTCGATTTACATATTCTCTTTCATTTAAATTAATTATAAAAATAGATGTAAAAGATTGGATTCAAACCTACATCATTTCCATGCAATAAAAAGCACAAAATCACATAACATAATATGTGCTAATTTAAACTTGTATATATATATATATATATATATATATATATATATATATATATATATATATATATATAAATAATACATATAATTTTCTTATTTTGAGCTAAAACAAATCGAACATGTTCGAACAAAGAGTTGTTCGTATCGTTTATAATTTGAGTGTAAGAAAAATTGTCTGTGTTCAACTTGCTTACGTAACAAAAAATTCAAATATGAGCTAATTAACAAATTGAACAAGAGCTATTCGAGAACAACGAGCATTTTTTTATAACCCTAAACTCATGCGTTCAAAATCGCGGATCGACTTTTGGCTGTTTTTTTCCTGTTTGAATTGCAATGTTGGGTGGGTTTCCAGAAGATGATGAGAATCCCCTCCACTGTGTTCAAATGCTAAATTCTTAAATATAACAATTTAGTTGTTTGGTAATGATTAAAATTTGCCCCTATTGAGTGCTTCCATAACATTTTTGTCCTCTTTAAGCTTGCCATTTTTTTTCATGCACTTAGTTTTGAGTTCGACATGTTTTATTTTTCGGATGAGTCTCAGATTGTATGTAAATGAGTAGCCCTTTCTTGTTTAGTATATATGAGCCCTCGCTCTCGAGCAAAAAAATAAAAAAGGAGCCATTAAGTACCAATTTACGATATTAACATCCAATAATACTAGTGACATATTCCAGTTTTATTGCAAGTTTTATTAAACGGTTGCAGCGAGCATCAGTTTATTAGCATAAAAGCTTGGAGTGAATGCAAAAAAAAGAAAAAACTCTCAGTTTTTACTTCATTGATTATGGTGTAGTATAAGCATCAGGCATTATATATATACATACATAGGGCTATGGGCAAGAGAACTTAGCAATAAAAGAAAACAAAATAAAGAAGAATGTTTAACTATTACATATTTTTATTACAAATATACACAACACAGCATGTGCCTTGCAATTATTATAAAATGCCTACAAAATGATTCCAACAAACCAGCTATTTGTTCATCGAACTACGCAGCAAAAGCCTTGCAAATATGCGAAAACTATGCTTACGCAATCAGACACTATATGCATTGTAGACTACAATTCATGCAAGACAAGAAACGCCAAATTTTAACTAAAGGAATAACTCGAAGCATCAATGCTTCAGTTTACTAATAAATTTGACTTGGGAGGAAAATAAAACAGCCAAATTAGGCTAATATTATGTACCATTAATTTGTGTGTTTGGTGTTAGAAAATGTCCTTAAAAAAACAATGCATTGAGATCCTGAAAATATTTCATTTAGCTTAATATTGTATACTTAATCTAGTGAACTTCCAACAACAAAGAGCGTTAGAGACGTCCAACTTAATCTATTATCAACTTAACATTGTGTACTTGTCCCCATTAAGATGACCGGGTCAAAATCAACTGACGCACGCCTACATGTGATAAAACATTATCAAACTTTTCATGGCTTATTATAGATCTTCAAAACGATGGAAAGTACTTATTATATGAATTCTTCCAATATTATATAACATAACTACCCCTGCCGTCCCCTGTTGCATAAGCAAGCTGCCAACTCAATCGCTTTCATCATAAAAAAAATCACTGCACTAACACCAATAATAACAATAACAACAAATTAAAATAATCCAGCTAGCTTTAAGATAATTTAGACTAGCAATCTGGCTGACTTCAAACCTCCATATAGAAAACTTTCTGAAAATAAAGAATACTAAAGATACCATTAAAATTTGATTTCACATCCTATCCTCTCAACTCCTACAAATTCCAATTAAAGCACTATTATCCAACACAGTCCTTCTGCAGCTTCTGTTTTAAGAATCAATATCCTTTTTACATGAACTAATAAGCCTCAAATCAGTTTTGCAAAATAATGAAACAAAATATACTATAAAGATGTATCAGGTTTCATGTACTAAGATCCGTAAAAAGTATCACATGGATCAGCACAGCTTCCGTCCAAAAAGAAAATGACAATTGGTCCAATTAAAAGCAAAAACACACCATTCATTAACTTCGGTGCGGTGCAAACAAAGCTAGAAAATGAAAGCTATCCAGCCGAGGACATGACGTGCTATGCTAAAAGATGAATCAGCAAATGTAAAATACGTCAAAATCTTCTACGCGAGTATGCACTGTAGTACCTTAAAAAACTGCCAAGATCGTAGTTTGTGATTCTAACCCCACAATTTTATCAGGTTTATATCATGCAAGCCCCAAGATACTGACAGAAGTTTAAAAAGTAAACTCAGTTTTTATTTTCCTTCAAAGTGAAATTCAGACTGGGAGTGTACAAATTTGGCCTTCTTTATTTTATCAGTCCTTGCGGAGGACCGCTTTGGACTGACGATAGTTCAGTGCCTCAATAACAGCGAGGTATGCACCACATTCAGCTGCCAACTTATCCTGCAGAGATTAATACCTAGAAAAGAATTCTGTTAAACCTCATATTGTTTTAATCAGCACCTTCTTGGTGCTTAGTGCACCTTCTGGTGCTTAGTGAACTAGTGATAGCTCTCGAGTTACAAGATGGGTCATACGCTTTGTACCAGGCTCAAGATGTTTATCAGAAGGCATGCGGCCATTGTAGTCTAAATGAAGACTAAAGGATTTCACCTAAGTTCAATAGTTTTATAGAATCAAAAGCTTCTTAGGGTAAGCGTGAGATTGATGTCGGATTTGACGCTTTTATAAAATTTGGTTAAGATATTTCTTACTAGAAAAATACATTTCATAGCCAACCACATTCATTTGATCCCGAAGTATCACCTTTAAAATTAGTCAAGTGTATGTCAGTTAGGACATTGTAACAGTCAAATTAACCGTTAGGGGCATCAATTTATCCGTTGGTCAAGAGGAATTTTATCCACTTAATCGGATTGAAGTGCTCCTGCTTTCTTTAAAATTCAAGACATAAAAGTGTAAGTCAAGAGCAAACAAATTTTATAAGCTGTACTTAGCAATCTCATCAACTGGCTAATCGTGATCCAACCATGTATCATCCTATATAAACTGGACCGTTAAATTGACACAAACATAACAAATAGAACTAGACTAATATGAATAGAATTACCAAACAGACAACCATCTTTTGCAATCTTCAAGCTGTTTTATGCCCATATCAATATTTGTTAATTATGAGGACCTTTAAATTACTCCTACAGTAGTTATGGGAACATCTTACATTATATTAGTTTATGGAATTGAAAATTTTTGGATATTTTCAGAAGTTCAATTTATGAAAGCCCTATGATTAGCCAACTAACGAGAAGAACATTTTCATGTAAATGAGCAGACCTTAAAAGGTTTAGAAGATAGTATTGTAATAATCTATAATATATATATATATATATATATATATATATATATATATTAAAAAGAATGGCTATATGCTATTATACGAGCCTCCAGTCATCCCTAATGTGTCTAAAAAATCGAGTACCACCTTCTTAAGGCCAACTGTGCCAAAGGGAATTCGAACCCCCGATGTGAGAGTGCTTATACAACTAACGAGCTAGGATATGCGCGAACACACACACACGCACATATATATATATATATATATATATATATATATATATATATATATATATATATATAAGAATAATAATTTTATAATATTGAACAACAAATAAAAAGGTGCGGCCAGACGCATCTCCTTAGATGAGACATCGCTATCGTTCAATTGTCTCTTCATTTGAACCACCGCACGGGTGAGAAGATCGTAAGAGGGGTAGCGATTTATCTGAGTGCAAAAAGCCGAAGGAAGGTTTTTTCGTGCGGTTTTTCCTCGTCGTGCAATACTTACTCGAGCGAAGACGAAGAGAAAGGAAGAAGAGAAGAAGTGACCGTGCTCTAGCCGAAGAAGAAGACGCAGGAAAAAGCAAATGGGAAGAAGGCGTGGGCATGCTCTGTGTTGACGCTAGGACCGAAGGAGAAGAGTTCGGAGTCTCATACCGACACCAAGCTCTAGCCAACCAGTCGAGGAGGAAGGACAGATAGCGTGGCTTCAAGCGTTGCCACCGTGTCACGTTATTTGATGCTTTAGATTTTATTGCACTTTGTGGATTAATAGCTATTTTATATGTATTGAAAGTTTTTAAAATGTGGATAATTAGATGCTAATACCGTCCGACTGTTGTTCCGACCTTAGTTAATTCTAAGCACCGGACAGGGTCATGACAAAATAGTATCAGAGTAAGTAGGTTTGATTATAATTTAAAAATGTCATTAGGATGATTACTTTAATTGATAAGTAATATTGATAGAGAATTAAATTGTATCTACTTATAAATTTTCTTGTGTTATTTTAGAAATATGAAAAATCAAGGGAACGAAGCTAGAGATGATATTGTAGAAGTCAATGCACCCCCTCAGATTACAATAGATACTAATGCATTTACTGAGATGATGACTGCAGTAATGCAATTGATAAAGAACTCTCCGACTCAAGCCAATTCTAGTGGAGGAGGTCAGATGGATGAGTAATTGAAATTATTTCAGGATATGAGACCACCTTGCTTTATTGAAGGAGGAGGAGGTCTGGTAGATGTTGAAAACTAGTTGCTGAGGATGGAAAAGATTCTAGATGGATTGTCTTATCCTTCTGAGAGGAGGGTTACATTAGCCACATTTTTATTAGAGGGAGCAGCTAAGAGATGGTGGTGTGGACAGTTGCAATGAATATTAATGCATTTACTGAGATGATGACTGCAGTAACGTAGTTGATAAAGAACTCTCAGACTCAAGCCAATTCCAGTGGAGGAGGTCAGATGGATAAGTAACTAAAATTAATTCAGAATATGAAACCACCTCTCTTCATTGGAGGAGAAAGAGGTCTGATTGATGTTGAAAACTAGTTGCGAAGAGTGGAGAAAATCCTAGATGGATTGTCTTGTCCTCCTGAGAAAATGATTACATTAGTCACACTTACATTAGAGGGAGAAGTTGAGAGATGGTGGGGTGGACAGCTGCAAGAGAAATTTGGTGATAGAGCCAATCACATGATTCAGTGGGGCATGTTTGTGAACACTTTTAGATACTGGTTCGTACCACTGTCTGCCCGAAGACAACTGCAAAATAAGTTTATCAGATTGGTATAGGGAGATCGCTCAATTATGCAATAAGTTGTATTCGCCATGCTCTCGAGGCATGCACCTCAGTTGATTCCTAATGCAGAAGAGAAGTGTCATCAATTATTATCTGGGCTCAGAGATGTGATTAGGCAGCCATTGATTCCTCTCGGAATCGATGATTAATCTGTTATGGTGGAGAGAGCTGGGAGGATTAAGCTGGATTTGGTGGCTACTCATAGAAAAGGGGATATTCATAAGAGATGAAATTCAGAGGGATCCAAATTTTCTTAGGGCTCTCAGAGGCAGTCCTTTCAAACATACAGTACAGGTGCTAAGAAGGCTAGATCCAGTAGCGTAGACACTCAGTTTGAAGTGAAGAAATGTGACAAGTGTGGAAGGTCTCTTAAGGGTGAGTGCCTATCTGAATCCATCAATTGCTTTTAGTGCTACCAACCAGAACATATGACGAAGAATTGCCCTAAATTGAGTCAAAATGCTCCGACATATTCCAAAGGCAGTGTTGCACCAACTCAGAACAGCTATGGTAGACCGAGGCAGCTGAATATTTAGGATCAGTATCAATACAGTTCAGACTCAGCAAAATGTTTAACCCAGAGTATATGCATTATCACAGCAGGAAGCTAAGGACCCCCCTGACGTCATCAAAGATATGTTTTACTTTTAATAATTTCAAATCAGTGCACTTTAAGCATTATAGGATTCATGTCATGTCATACATAATACAAGGATTTATATATATTAAAAGGTCAACTCTAAATGTTTAATGTAATTATTTTAATGATATGTATTATATATCTTCAGAGTAAACCGATAAGAGTACTTTTTGACTCGGGAGCATCACATTCTTTTATAGTTGGTGAACTGGCTAAAGTGATGCATTTGAATATTATTTCAATGTTTGTGATACTATCGGCGAAAATGTCAAATGATGTTTTCCTGAAAGATAATAAATCATGTCAGACGGAGCTGACGACTAGAGGAAAGAGTCTTAATGCCCAATTAATCGTGTTGCACTTGGTGGAATTCAATGTGATTTTACACATAAATTGGATGTCCGAAAATTGTCATTATTGATTGCAATAAGAAAACTGTTAAAATAAGTGTATCTGGAGAAGCAGAAGTTAAGTTTTCTGGTGACAAAAGACTAACATCTATGATATTTACCTGCATTAAAGTTTGCAAAATGTTAAATCATGGAAGTCAGAGTTTTCTTGCTCAGATAGCATATACTTCTAAGGAACTAAAGTCTTTGAGTGATATTCCAGTGATAGAAGAATATTCAGAGGTGTTCCTTGATGATTTACTAGAGTTGTCACTAGTGCGAGAGATTGATTTCAATATTGAGCTTTTACCAGGTTCAGATACTGTATCCAAGACACTTTACAAAATAGTAGCTAAGGAGTTACTGGAGCTGAAGAACCAACTGCATGAGTTACTTAATAAAGGGTTTATCATACCTAGCACCTCATCTTGGGGAGCACTGGTATTATTTGTGAAGAAGGATAAGAGCTTCAAGACGTGGATTGACTACAAAGAGTTGAATAAGCTAACAGTTAAAAATAAATATTCACTGTTGATGATTGATGACTTGTTTGATCAGTTGGGAAAGACTTTTGTATTTTCAAATATTGATTTGAGGTCAAGCTATCACTAGTTGAGGATTAAAGGAGAAGACATAGCGAATACTACTTTCAAGACCAGAGGCACTATGAATTCGTGGTGATGTCGTTTGGACTGACAAATGATCCAGCAACTTTTATGAATCTGATGAACATGGTCTTCAGACAGTTTCTAAATACTTTTGTGATCATATTTATAGATGATATTCTGGTATATCGAGGAATGAAGTCAATCATGCATATCATTTACATGCTATGGTACAAATTTTGAAGAAGAATACATTTTATGCCAAATTTTCTAAAAGTGAATTTTGGCTTAAAAGTGTGACTTTTATTGGGCACATTATCAGTGGAAACGGTATATCAGTGGATCAGAATAAGGTCGAGGTGATTGCAAATTGGCCAAGACCTACTACCGTCACTGAGATCAGGAGTATTCTAGTTCTGGTTGGTTATTACAAGAGGTTTGTTGAGGGTTTCTCACAGATTGTTATGCCATTGTCAATGTTGACTTAAAAGTCAGTAAAGTATGATTGGTCAAATCGTTGTGAGATAACTTTTCAGAAGCTAAAATCTTGTTTAAAGTATGCTCCAGTATTAATCATTCCTTCGAGTTTTGATGGGTTTTAGATTTTCAGCAATCAATCTTTGAGGGATTTGGGTTGTGTACTTATGCAACATGGTAGAGTCATTGCATATGCATTATGACAATTAAAGAATCATGAAATGAACTATCCTACACATGACTTAAAGCTTGCTGCAATAGTTTTTGCACTCAAGATATGAAGGCATTATCTATATTGGGTTAGATGTAAGGTGTTTACTAACCAGCAAAGTTTGAAATATATCTTCACTCAGAAAGAGATAAACATGAGACAAAAAATGGTTGAAATTTATTAAAGTTTATGATTTAGGTATTCAGTATCATACAGGGAAGGAAGAATGTTGTTGTTGATGCGCTGAGTCGAAAAGTTTTAGGTAATTTGAAATATTTATTTACTTAGCAAGAGTAGTTAATTAAAGATCTGAAGAGGTTGAAGATATCTATAGTTGATTCTAGTGATAACAACATGGTTCAACTATATCATTGAATGTACAACAAAGTTTATAGGGCATAATTGAAGAATTTTTAGCCAGAGATGGCAATATACAGAAAGCTTTGGAGCAGATTAAGACAGATAGTTTAGAGAAGTAAACCTAGATCAAGATAGTTTATTGAGGTACTTATGTTCAAGATATTGATAATCTGAGGAAGAAAACTCTGGGGAAGTTCATCTATCCGGATATACTATTCACTCAGGGACCAATAAAATGTATCAGGATCTCAAAGAGGCATTTTGGTGGTCAGATTGAAGAGAAATGTGGCAAAATTTGTGGCTAAGTGTCCTTCATGTCGATAGTGAAGGCAGAGTATCAGCATCGTGGAGGCCAATTGCAGTCTTTACCAATTCCAGAGTGGAAATGGAAAGAAATCGCGATGGACTTTGTGATTGGGTTGCCTAGATCTAGCCAGAGTCAGGATGCTATTTGGGTAATTATTGATAGACTGGCTAAATCTGCCTATTTCCTGCCTATTAGACAGACAGATCCAATTAAGAAGCTACCCAAATTATATGTGGATCAAATTGTAAGGCTGCATGGAGTGTCGAAGTCTATTATCTCCGACGGAGATGATATGTTTACTTCTAGATTGTGGAAGAAGGTTCGAGAAGCTTTGGGCACTTGATTAACTTTTAGTACAACATTTCAACCTCGGACAGATGGTCAGTCAAAGAGAACTATTCAGACGTTGGAGAATCTACTAAGGTTATGTGTCATTGACTTTTGTGGAGGTTTGAAACCATATATGCCTTTAGTAGAGTTTACCTATAATAACATTTATCAGGCTAGCATCGGGATAGCTCCATATGAAGCCTTGTATGGAAGGAAGTGCATAACACCTCAATGTTGGGATGAAATAGGTGAAAGAAAAATCATTGATGCTGATTTAGTTGAGGATGTGACTGAGAATATTAGACTGATCGGAGAAAGATTGAGGGCAGTGCAAGATAGACAGAGAAAATACTACGATGTCAAGCACAGACCAGTTGAGTTTAAAGTTGGAGAGTTTGGTTGTTTAAGGTCGGTCCATTGAAAGGTGAGCAAAATTTTGAAAAAGACAGGAAAGTTGACCCCAAATATGTCAGTCCATTTGAGATTTATTTAGAGGATCGGGAAGGTTATTTATAGATTGGTTTTACCAGCTCATATGCAAAGTTGAGCCCCACATATGTCGGTCCATTTGAGATTATTTAAAGGATTGGGAAGGTGGTTTATAGATTGGCTTTACCAACTAATATTTAGATAGTGCATAATATTTTCACATTTCTTCACTGAGAAAGTATATTACAGATGAAGTCAATATGGTGATAGCAGACTGAGTTGATATCCAACCTCATCTGACATATGTTGAGAAACCTAAAAGAATATTGGATTATGATGTGAAGAAGGTGCGAAATAGAGAGGTCACTTTTGGGAGGACATTATGGAAGCACGGGTCAGAGAAGAATGCTACCTAGGAGAAGGTCTCTGAGACGCAAGAAAAATATCCACAACTTTTCAATTGAGGTATGTTCTTTAATGTCTATTTTCAAATTTCGATGATGAAATTCTTATAAGGATAGGACATTGTAATATCGTAATATATATATATATATATATATATATATATATATATATATATATATATATATATGAATAATTATTATTTTAACATTGAATAAATAATTAAAAGGTGCGCATACGCATCCCCTTGGATGAGACATATCATTATCGTTCGATCGTCTCTTCATTTGAACCATCGCACAAGTGAGGAGATCGTAAGATTTTTTCGTGCGGTTTTTCCTCTTCATGCGATACTGAGCGACAACGAAGAGAAAGGAAGAAGAGGAAAATTTATCGTGCACTACCCGAAGAAGGAAGAATAAGATGCAGGAAGAAGCATGTGGGAAGAAGACGCAGGAAGAAGCGTGCGGGAAGAAGACGCGGGAAGCTAGGACCGAAGGAGAAGGCGAAGAAGAGTTCGGAGTCTCATACCGAAACCAAGCTCTAGTCGACCAGTCGAGGAGGAATGGCAGAGACCGCGACTTCGAGCGTTGCCACCATGCAAAGATTCAACATTGTGCTCGTACCGAAGGAAGAAGAAGAAAGGTGTCATGTCCTCGTGCGTGTAGAAGAAGAAGAGAAGAGGAGTCGAGCTCCTCTGTGTCAAAGCTAAGACTGAGAGGAAGGGGGGAGGAGAAACCCTCTTGCTTGAGTTTGATAAGGCAGACAATTGAATAAGCCGAATGAGGTAAGTTAATAAATTAATATGTTAATTATATTTATAAATGTATATGTATATAAGCATATTATTTAAATTCTAAGCTTAATTGTATGTGATATCAGGATTGAAACTAATAAATTAAAAAAAATTGTAAAGAGGTGACACGAAATTCATGTGAGGGAAGGGGAAGAGTTGGACAACAAAAGGATTTTAAGGTATATTAGTGTTTTTATTAAGTTATTTAATGAATTTGTAGCTATGTTGGGTGTAAAAATGTAATGTCATTTTAATCAGGACTTTCATATAGAGATTTGGGCTTTAAAGGGTAGCAAGTTGTGAAGCAAACGGGAAAGGTCGAGAATGACATGAAAGCCTACATGTTAAACCTTGTGTTATTAATGAAATTAATGACGTAATTAGCTACGTTAATTAATTAATTTTATTTAAATTGTATTAATGTTAGAAAGTGAGGAAGAAAGTCGGCTAATCCCTTGGATTTGAAGAAGAAGACAAATAATTTTAGAAGGTAAGTCTTAAATTAAAGTTTAGCTTAGTTAATTAGGAATTGATATTAATAAAATATTAACGTTTAATTGTAATTTTGGTTGAAATACATTTAAGCGAGGAAAATCAGGAGTTTGGGAGTCCGAGTGGCAAGTATGCTAAGCAAGGTAAGTAATTATTTTCGGGATTTAGGTGAGTAATTTAGGTGGGTAATTATTGTAATTTAGGTGAGTAATTATTTGTCTTTATCGTAATTGTTACTTTTAAGAATCAGAAAAATTCAGAAAACTAAAATGTATACACAATAGCTGTGCAATCGAACGACCCATATGATGGCCAGATGATCGAGGCATCCTATTGCCCTACAATTAACTGTGTGATCAAGAATCAACCAACACAACTATGGCGAAAGATCCGAACGAAAGACCATGCATGAGGTCTTGACTGACCAGAGCGCTGATGGGAACCTTTGATCTCGGCCAATCGGCCAACCCACTTTTACAGTGACGGATGACATTGCCACTCGACTGGATGCCTCGACCGACCTACACAAGGCACAATCATCACTCAGTCGGTCGCTTCAGTCGGTCGCTTCAGGCAATCGGCTAAAAAATTATCGTCATATTAGAATTCAAATTGTAGTACAAATATAACATGAAATTAATACGATTGATTTGAACATCAAATGAATTAAGAGTAATTTACATAATTGTCCCCTCCTATTTGCAATGGTACAAAACACGTCTCTATAAATAGGAGACAAAAATACGAATAAAGGGATCTCTCCTGGTTTTCTCTCACAGTGAATTATGGGCTTATCCTACTCTGTCTTCCTCCTCCATCTGTTTCTAACTCTGTTGAGTGTGTTCGCAAAAGACAATTCAAGATTCAACAAACACAAATCTCCAAGTCACATCTCTATTATAATCATCCAATAATAAATATTAACTATAGAAATTATATCATTTTCTATATCAAGGATCTTCCATATAATAGATCTAAGATGCTTAAACACATCACACCTACATGTTAGCTTATCCCCTAATAATATTGATTGATAGTTTTCAATATCATATCTTCTATATTATATACTAGGTCTAACATATATTAAAATTGCATAATGTTAGAATAAATCATGATCGAATATAATTTCAAAATTCACAAAAAAATAGGATGTCTTACAAAATATACAAATTAGTTGTTATAAATTAAACATGAATATTAGTTTATTTCATTGTATTTATTTTTTTCCAATTTTTTTAAATTCTAATTCTCTAAAAAAAAATCAATATATAAGCATCTCCTCTTTTTATTGTTTCAACTATGTGGCCACCATCCTTTTTTTTTTTCTTTTCTATTATTAGGTCATTCCACTTCAACTTCTTGCAGCAAATTTTTAGATTTTTTACATTGATTCTATAGAAATATATGCATGTCTTTCTGACCTTACAACATATTGGGAGATTCTAAATTGTGAAAACTGGTTCAAGAGATCTGAAACAAAATTTTGAACATCAACGCACAAAACAAGAAAACATTAGATTTAAAGTTTAAAAACCCGAGATAAAAAAAAATCAAGGAGTCACACCACACCAAAAAATCAACAATGAAAAAAATGAGCCCGCCGCCCCCCAACCTACGCCCGTGTCTACCTCTCGACAAACTCAACGTCAAACTTGATCAACAAAACTGAAGCCTCCGAGTGAACAATTGATTAAAATAATCAAGCTCCACATAATAACAAAAACACAACATTTATTCCTGTAGCAATTTATAAGTTGGTAGCTTGTCCTTCATCTCTATTATGATTTCATTTGATCGTCAAAGACTACATCTGCTGTTCTTACCCTTAAAATCCGCTACAAGTTCTATAACAAGCTTTAGCCAATCAAACATTTTAAATTACAATGTTAATAATTCTCATCTTCTAACGCAGAATGAAGCTGCTGGGGGACCCCTGGGATATTATTTTATACAGGAATACACCTATTTCTCGTTAAAATTACAAATTTCTACTCTTAATAATTGCAGATTGGCATACAAATTACTGAAGTTTATGATTTTAAGAAATCTAAACTCAGCATTTTAAACCAAATATTTGCATGAATATTACCAGTAAAAGTATAAAGTAAGCAGCCCATCGTGAACAAAAAAAATAAGAAGAAAATATTTGTTGATGTATGGAGCTCGGAGATAAAAAATCAGCTTCAATCTTAATAGACAACAACTATACTTCTGAAAGATTTTTTTTTTTTTTATATTGACCTAACAAAGAGGAAATTAACTATAATTTCAATGTTAAGAAAGTATTTGAAGAGGAAATTGAAGAAAACATATTACAAGAAAAAAACCCTTTGAATATTATCATTCAAGACTATAATGGAATTTGAAAGTTGAGGTGCTCCTTTCAATGGGATCAAAAGCAAAATGTACCCCAAGTTCAGAGGCATGAGCTATAAGAATAATGCTTAGGCAAACACCATCAAAGTATCTAAACATGGCAAACCAGCACAACAATGACTCTAAAATTCAAACTCAGAATTATCAATCCAATGCATAGAAATAATCCAATGAACAGAAAGCATTTCACAAAGAAAAACAATCAGAAACCTAAACTCTTTATATTATGACGCAAGTTCATGCTGTAAAGCTAAGAATCAGAATATGCCCTCATCAAATATAAGGAATAAATAAGAATAAAAATAAGATACTAAGCTTAAATATTAATGTATAAATATCTGTCATGAAGGTTTATTGGCAAACTTCTAAATTTAAAAAAGCAAGTAGAAATCCTCTCAAACTTCATATTTTAATGGCTATCAGAAACATTCTCTCGGGAATTAGTTAAGGTTGCAATAGCGTTACTTATTTTTTACAATGCTGTGCAAAAGGCAATCTGTTCTGTCCGGCCCAATGAAAATGTCAGACATTAAAGCAATTTTAACTTTTCAAGGGAAACCAAAAAAGTTCTATTTGAAATATCAGAGCAGTTGCAAGAATTACAAAGCTTTAGATAGCAGTTACCTATGATCTGAAAATTAAAAGCGTGGATCTTCTGAGCCAAGAAAAGTTTCAGGAGCATTAAAATACCATGTAATCCTAAATACTCATGATAAGTTCAGCTTGGATTAAAAAAAGCCATTTTTATAGAATTTTGGAGGCGAGTGAACAAAACTAAACAAGGCCAAAAAGAAAGGAAAAATGTGGGGGGCAAGGCCAATTTTCAAGCAATGCAAATCGACACTATGACATGTCAGACCATTCATTACTACTAAGTAGTCTCTTCTTTGCATTATTATTTAGTAATGTTTGTGATAAAGTGAACAGACCAAACATTTCCATTATCAACCCCCAACTACCCTTTGTCATGATAGGTTTCCCAAGCATCTCATACCAATCTCTTTTATTTAATGACTGCAACATCCTAACAGAGATTAACAATTAAGCAACTGTAGAATGAAGATATTATATCCCATGCAATACCTTCTTCTCCTTTACATTGTGCATTCTACAACCTCCGAAAATAAACTTTCACTGGCCCACATAAGTTGCTTTGTGCCTCAAGTTTCTTTCCCTCATTGTTTATGCTTCAAAAGAGCAGGTCGTTAAAATTTTCTTAGATTTTGCACTCAATGAAAGAACTTGAAACTGATGTTTTCCTAATAAGAAAAAACCATTAAAATCAAGTTTTGAACTTGAAAAAATATAATTTCTACACCTAATCCATGCGGACCACACTTTTCTCCCTCCATCCACCTCTATTATCAATCCGAAGGGAGGGTATAGGATAACGGCTTTAGAAACTCTATTAAATCCTTTAAAACTGGATTTACGACAGCCATTAACAGGATTGAGCAGATGTGGAATTTAAGGCTAAACTGAGAAAATTTTGCAAAGAAGCTGGTTTACTAAATCCAGGAAAACTTTCCATTTTTTTTTGTCCGGCAAGATTTAAATTAAATCCGACTTAAATCCCTTACCAGACAGCCCCTGAATCTTACAATCATTTCATCATAATTTTAGCTTCATCCTAAAACAAGTGAATGCATTGCGTTTGTTTACAGAAAACACATTCACAGAAGAATCTTTCCATAATGACACTCTTGGAAGCAGTTTCAAGATATAAAAGACAAGACACAAATGCACCTCCATAACACCTTCAAAATCCAAACTATTTTAAATGAGGCAAACTGCAACCGATCTAACACTTCATAACATTACATAGTTTTACATCCTCCGTCGTGATTGAATTCAACATTTCGGTAAAGCACAATTCTTTATTCGAAGTTTATAACTACCAAAAACAGCAGTAATTGATACCATGTATTCCACAACCCTAATTTCACCATGGAAACCATAGACTGAATTCGAAGAGCGCAAGGATAAGACAGGGAGCAACGGTGAAACCCTTACAGAAGCAATTGGTTGGTTCGGAGCGAGGAAAGGATCGATCGTTTAGCTTATGTCAGAATCGTCAAAATCGTCCTCGAAAGAGTTGAAGAAATCGGCGTCGGCCATGGGTTTGTCAAGCTCGAGAATCGAAACAGGGTCGCTGTCGTCCAAATCCATCGCCAGAGCGAGCGCCGCCCCTGGATCGTCCATGCCTTCAATCTGTGACGTTCTGCAGCTTCTCCTTAGTGGATTTCAGTAGGTCTCTCCCAAGAGAAAAAATTGCCTCCGGTAAGTGGTGGAATTCGATTTTATAAATTTAAAAAAATAAAAAAATTTTACGCCAATCCGCACTAAGACCCTATCACCTGTAACAGTGATATTTTTGTGATATTATTATAGTATTATTGTAATATTTTAGTAATATTATGATAATTTTTTGATAATATTCTAGTAATATTTTATTAGTATACTATTTGTATTATGGTAATATTTTGGTGGTATTATGATAGTATATTTGTAATATCCTAAATGTATTATTATTTTATTTTGGTGGTATTTTTGTGGTATTATCATGCTAATATTGTGGTATTGTGAGGATATTTTGATGGTGTTTTGATTGTATTATAGTGGTATTTTAGTGGCATTCAGATTGTATTCTGGTGATATTCTGACAGTATTATTGTGGTATTCTACTGATATTATGGTAATATACTAGTGGTATTCTAGTTGTATTCTTGTGATATTCTGGTGGTATTCTTATGGTAATCTAATGGTATTCTGGTGGTATAATAGTTGTATTCTCATAATATACTAGTGATATTCTAGTGATAATTTGATTACATTATGGTAGCATATACTAGTTATATTCTGATGTTCTTATTATGATATACTTGTGATATTCTTATGGTATTCGGGTGGTATTATTGTGGTATACTTGTGATATTCTGTTAGTATATCAGAATACTATTATAATACAACCAGAATACCACAAGTATATCATCATAATCCCACCAGAATACCATTAGTAAACCACAATAATATCACCCGAATACCACAAGAATATCACAAGTATACCACCATAATATTGCCAGAAAACTGTCAGAATACTACAAGAATAACACAAGTATACCACCATAATATTATCAGAATGCCACCAAAATGTCACTAGTATACCAGAATGCCATTAAAATATCACAAGCATACCACCAGAATATCATCAAGGTACCACTAGTATCCACCAAAATAACACAAGAATACCACCAGAATACTACAAGAATATCACCAGGATATCACCAAATTAGCACCATAATACAACTAGAATACCACCATAATATCATCAGTACTATTCTAGTAGTATTCTTATGGCATTCTGGAGGTATTTTGGTAGTATATGACATGTATTCTAGTGATATTCTGATAGTATTATGGTGGTATTTGGGCAGTATTATGATGATATACTTGTGATATTCATCTGGTATATCATAATACTACCAAAATACTACAAAAATACTATCACAAACAACCAGAATACCACATCATCATAATACCACAAAATATCACTGGTATGTTACCAGAACACCACTAGAATACCACCAGAATATCGTCAGAACATCACATGAATACCACAGAATATCACCAAATTATCATCATAATACAACTATATCTCCACCAGTATATCACCAAAATACCATCATAATACAACTAGTTTTTTTTTCCCCGACGCAATTGGCAACTTTCGGTCTGAATTACATGAAAAAAATATTTTTTTAATATTTTTTTAATTCACGTCATTGAGTTTCACTACTTTGCAAACGACGTCCTATTATTGGAGTTTGAACACAAAATTACGTCCGGACTCCTGACGTAATATTTTCTCCTCTACCAGTCAACATATGATCTCAGTTGAGAATTGATATGATATATAATATAAATTTCTAATGAAAATAAAACTAACTAAATAAAGAAAATTGGCCATTATTTTAAGTTTGGCTCTTTACACGATGTGCCTTCCGAACCGAATTTTTTTGGGATAGTTAAGCTCGACTTATGTTAAAAAAGACAGAGGTATACCAAAGAAGACTTGGGCATATTGTATAAAAAATTATCTTAATTTATTAGAATTAAACTAAGATATGACACTAAATAGAACGCGTTGAAGAAAAAGGATTCATGTAGCCAGCCCCACTTAGTGGGATAAAGGTTTTGTTGTTGTTGTTGTTGATGGTTCAGCATTCACACGCCTTCAACTCAGCTGTGGACTGAGCGAGACTACCGACCATCCCAATGGAAGTTTTGGTGATTATTTTAATTTACTAAAAAATTAGATTACTGCAAACTGATGAATCAGTTGGATTTTAAATTCAACTATCAATTTCTTATATTGCTTAAAAACTAAATTTTTATGTTGCAGATTTCTCACCTAATTATTTCTTTATCAACTGTTGAATATGAAAATGTTAGCGAGTCACACCTAAGGAAAAGGGTGTTAAATAAAAGAGAGAGAGAGAAAAAAAAAGAGCTGGAGGGAGAGATAGTGCACAATAATCAACAGTGGAATGAAGGAAATGTGTGTCTGATTGATTAGTCATTCACTATAGAAATGAGCCCCCCTATAGAAGGGCGAATTATTCCATCCAGAGCACGTACGCAGCGCTGGGTGCGGATTTTAAGGGTACTGGGTGGGTATTGGATGGTTATTGAGATTTTAAGGGTATTGGGTGGGTATTGGATGGGTATTGGCTATTGGGTATTGGCTATTAGGTGGGTATTGGATGGGTATTGGGAGGGTATTAGATGGGTATTGGGGAGCTGCGTACAGACTGCGTACGTTCTCCATATGGAATAATGGCTACTATAGAAGAGGGCGTATAATGTGTATTTACATTTATACTCCTACTTTAATGGGGGAGTTACAGAGTATTTGTGGTATTTACATAAATGAGTCTATGGCTCGGCCATTCTATCGTTTGGTTGGCTAAGATTAGTTGGTCTCGTTCTTCGGACTATGTTGAGTTGGCGTTGTCGGGCTCTTGTTGATTTTCGATCGTCTGGACTCAACTCAATTGGCTTGAGTCTGTCGATCGGCTGCTTCGATTCGGAAATCGACTGTTAACCTCTGTATGAGGAGCTCATGTCATCACGATGAGACTAAAATATCGGGTTGAGGTTGAATCACCGTAATTCGACAGGTGTCTCACTCTTTGACAAAAAAGTCTGTTGGGGTGTTTGCGAAGTGTATAATGGTAAAACTTTCGACATTCTAGTGAAAATCTCGGAGGTTCTTATGAGGTGACTGGTGATGCTTGGGCGAGAGTTGGGCGATGCCATTTCTCGCTTTTGTACATCTTGATCTTTGGTTCAAACAACCTACATCCGATCAGCTTCGAGTCCAAACCTAAGAAATTTGCACTTGGTTAGTCAAATCCTTTTTGATCTTCCAGTGATGAGACTTTTGATCTTTCTTCTATTGAATCTCTTAATCAATTAGATCTCATTGAGATTCATGTTGACAGAAGTCTAATGTATATCAACATATTTTGATATTGACTTACAAATGTTGTTACCTTTATTTAAAACCATTAAAATTAATTTTCACATTGTAATGAAAATCATAATTTAAATCACGTTTTTTAATGTTTTAATAATGTTATTTTTTTTTTTATTTAGATCATCAGTAAGTTATTATTTGACAATTTTTTATTTGCATATTTTCAAATCAGAAGAAGTGAGGTCCTTATTTTAAGTTGTGATCTTTAAATTTATAATTTAAAAATCAGGTACATAAATTTTATTCATTACATCGTTTATTTTTATTATTTAAACATCTGATCAAATTTAATTAGCACAGGCAGAAGCATACACAAGATTTTGAATACATAACCTCTTGATGTAAAAGCCAACGCTGTCAACTTAATTGCCTCGATTGAACAATATTTTTTTTAAATTTTGAAATTTACATACATAGCACCCAATTCTTATGCATTTACATATCTCACACCCAAACTTTGATTTTTATTCTCTAAGCACCCTTACCTATGTATGAAAAGTGAATTACAGAAATTCACCTTTTCATACAAAAAGAAAGGTACTTTAGCTCTAAAAATCAGAGTTTAGGTGTGAGATATGTAAATGCATAAGAATTAGGTGCTATGGATGTAAATTCCCCTTTTTTTATTCAGGAAATAGTTTCGTAGAGCCTTACCCAGATTATTTTGGCCAGTAAGACTGGTTGAAATATTAAGCCCTCTAGTCAATATCGATTGTAAAAACTGAACCAAGAACAAAACAAATATATCGTTAATATAACAAGAACTGTTAGTTTCCATTGACATCCATATCATGCTTAATTCCAGCAAATAATAATAATTAAAAAAAGAATAAAATGGTGCTAATGACGAGGAGAAACTGAAGTCAATTAAATATGACATTAAATGGTAATTGTAGAATGAAATGTGAGGCTCTTCCCTACCACTTCACTGCAGAATGAATAGCAACAACTCCGCCAACAAGATTCTCATATTCAACCTTCCAAAATCCAGTATCAGCTATCATTCGAGCAAAAGTATCCTATTTAACCGAGTCAAAATTATATATGGAGAATTGATGGGCAAAAAATCTCAAAATGAAATGCTCAGGAGAAAATTTACACGGGGGGATTATCAACGCTTAGTTGCCTTTTTCTATACATGCCGCTCAATTCCAATGTATTTACAAATCTAACACCTATACTTCAATTTTTACACACATGAAACCTCACCCAGGCATGAAAGGGTGTATCTCACGTTTTAAAAGTAAAAATGGTGGTATTTTTGATGTGGTGTGAAAGACTTTGGTGTTATTAATGTCAAAATTAAAATTTAGGAATTATGTAAATACATAGGAATTCTGTGGTATGTGTGTAAATGTCCCTTTGTTTTCATTGTGCCAGAAAAAGGTGAAATATTTAGGTGTGGCATATGCACGCAGAATTGCGTGCGAATGAAGGTTATTGAGAGGGTATTGGGGGGTTATTCCGTGTTATTGGGGTTAATAACCCCAATAATCTCACAATAACTCCCATTAACGTACAAATAAGTTCCGCAGTTTTGTTTTCATATATTTGTAGGTTACTGGGGGTTATTGTGAGGTTATTGGCGGTATTAACCCCAATAACACGGACATAACCCACCAATACCCTCTCAATAACCTTCATCCGCACGCAATTCTGCGTGTGTATGCCACACCTAAATATTTCTCCAGAAAAAGGGCCAAATCAAGAAAATTCATCATGGGTGGTATGGAAAGAAGAGGAAGGAGAAAAGCAAACCTGGGTAGGGAATCGACGTATACTCTCAACCAAATACTGATAAGACTCTCTATCACCTGCTACGAGTTCTCCAATAGCTGGAATCACATTAAACGAGTAGTAATCATAACTGCAGAGGAAATAACAAGGTTTTATGAATTTCCTTTTCCAATACCACAGAACAAATTCATATGCATGAATGAAAAAGCAAATAGTTAGCAATTCTATCACTTAAAAGAGATAAAATTAAGAAAAATGCAGGATAGGTGAACCAGAGTTAATAGCACATGCTAACTATAACTCACATTTGTTTGAAGAAGGGCTGCTCCACATGACTCAATTCCAAGCAAAGAAATCGGCCGCCCCGCTTCAATACCCTAGAGGTTACAAAATTATGGAACAAACAAAAGCTCGTTTAGTTTGTATGAAGTCAAATTTAATAACTAAGTTCATTTTCAACAAAGCTGTTCTTGATTTCAAGTGTTTTACGAAGAAATATCTTATCTTTCCAAATCACTGGGATGCATTAAAAAAAGTATAATAATCCCAATTCTACAAACTATAGTATACTTCTACCCAAATATTGACCCTCCTTCTGAAATGTCAACTATGGTCTGAATTTTGTTTCCTGTAAATATTTTAAACTGTCGCTTACAAAAGGCTGAAATAGTTTTGAGGTCCCTAAGCCTTCAATCCCCTTCAGACATACACCACCAATTGAAAATTAATTGAAGTTCATAAAACTTCAGAGTTGATAGATAATGACATAAAATCAATGCCTGGAGATATGTTTATTTTGCAGTTATATAAATTAATTTTTCACATTTTATTGTACGACTGATTCTGCAAATTCATAAACTTTTCTAGAATTGAATTTATTATCTATCATGGCATGCCCAATCATCTATGCTACCACACACTAATTTGACTTTATAGCCAGGCTTGGTCTAGTGGGTGATATGAAATCCAGGAGTGCAAAAATGGCAGGTTTCTAACCTGCACGCCACAAAAAAAAAGGATAAAGAAAAAATAAAATGATGCCGATGGCCAGAAATTTCTGTTATTGTGCCTGAAACAAGGCGTCTTACAGAGAAGTGTTTATTCAAGGATTAAGAACGGCCATAAATAGTTGGGGCATTAACATACATACCACCCAATAACTACGAAACACCTAAATTCTACTTTGTTTACATTTATACAACCGCAATCTTTTATATCACACAAAATACTACTATTCTAACTTTTAAAAATCAAAATGCATCTTTCCTATGTAAAAATTGAACTTTAGGTGTTAGATGTGTAGATACATAGGGATTAAATGGTATGTATGTAAATCTTTCAAAAAAGTTGTGAGATTAGCCCATGAAGGTCACCTGTAAGCTTCAGAAAGTGCCTGCTCTATGTGCGTTACATTTCTGATCCCAAAGGCAATAGTATAACCATCCATTGAACTATCCTCAAATTTCAAAGCTTCTGCATCACCTTCAAGCCAAACTAGAGACTTCTCTTCAGAAAACCCTAAAATTTACATACCCACTCAAATGCAAGTAATCGGGACAAAAATATAAAATTATATTAAAATTGACCGCAATTCAATGCCGTATCATTAAAGATACCTTGTTCGATGGCACGCTTCTTTCCTATGTCTAACATATTTGGGTTAATGTCACAGACATAGATTTGTGATTCTTCATTGAAGTCATCCAGACTGCTTTGCATGGCACTGTGACTTACACTCTTTATTCTTTGTAGAATACGAAAAGCTACATCACCTGCACGGTTCCATTAACAAGCCATAAATTCAAAAATATTGGTACATATCAGCAAAATTTTACGCTAGCTTTCTTTTCTAAAAAAAAAAGGAAGAAACATTTCAACAACTACTACCAATAATATATACAAAGTACATTCCAAAAAAAAAAAAAAACTTCTATAGCCAAAGAAGATTTAGATCAAACCAAAGAAGGCAATAATAAGAAAAAAGTAAGAAATTAACCACAAACTCCACAGGACAATAGATGGTTCATTCGTCAGACAGGTTCATAAACCAACAAAGATTAATGCAAACAAGTTCAACTTGGTCAGCAAGTTAAAAAATCTAAATTCATGTTTTCAACTGTTTTGCTATCGAGCCAAGCACAAGCCAAACAGAATGGAGGAGTCATGTCTATGAACATCAATTGCAAATTAAAATTTTAATTTCATGGCTCCAATTGCATGAAAAAAGATGTGTTTTTCATCGTGTACTGTTTCTTGAGCATCATAAAGCTCAAAATGTGTGCTGTCCACAACTTCTAGAGTGCATTCAACCATTTTAATAACAGCATATACAAGAAAAAATCAACATTACATACGCATATAATTATGGGGTTTGCAAAAATATTATATAATTATATATCACATATAAATCAAGTTCTTATTGCATTAGATATAATCAATTTGACTATTAAGTGATTCATTTGAAAACGACGTGAAATAAAATCTTATTCAAAATTGGCTCATGTTACTTATAGAATTAATCACTCTTAAATAAAATATATAAACAGAACAAAAGCTGCTTATGAACATTAAGCTTTATTGATGCCCTTCAATTTTGACTCAACACTCAAAAAGGAAATGATTCACATTCACGTAAAAGCATGAAAGCAAGCAAATAGTTAACATATAATCAATTGATAAATATACTATTTAAAGCAATTTTTTAATATCATTAATGCATCAAAGAAAAAAAAAACCTAATAATTCAAAAAGTATCCAATAAGAATCAGGTTTATTATTTATTTACATTAACATGCATTGCTAATAAAATGACTGCAACGTATTAGTGGAATTAATTGTTTAATCACAGAGTATTTCAAATTTGGTAAATTTGCATACATACGACACAATTCTTATGTATTTACATATCAAACACCCAAAGATTGATATTTACACATGTACCTCACTTTTAAAATATAGTGATTGTGATATTTTAGATGGGATGTTATTTCAGTGGTATGCATGTAAATATGAATGTTTAGGTGTTAGATATGTAAATACATAAGAATTGTGTCGTATATATGTAAATGCTCCTTCAACATTTTATACCTGTCCCACCAGCAACATCAAGATGCTTCATACCAGCAAAAGGATGAAGTTTTGAAACCAATCTGAAAAGTCATTTGTCAAATATGTAACACATATTTAGTGGCAAAAAATTAGGTTATAAACAATGTTAAATAGATAAGAAAATCCAACCTGTCCTTCCATAACCTATGCAATCCACCGCTCATCAGATCATTCATAAGGTCATAGTTTGAAGCGACACTGCTGAAGACATTACCAACTAGTTTACTTTTTTCTTCTTCAAGTACCTCTTTAAATCCTGCAGGTAAACTTAGCATGAGTGCACTTTATCTTACATTAAAGGAAACAAAAGTGACTTTGATGGGTAGATAAAAGGAAACAAAAGTGACTTTGATGGGTAGATAAGTAAGCATCTCACAATCAGTTCTACATATCAATAATAGAGCAACACATCAAAATCTTATATACCATGCAGAAAAGCCTAATTTAGCCTCATAAAGCATGGTAAAAATTTTGTTTTTTAAATTTGGTCAATAAAACATATTAATTTGCACGCTGCAGAGTGAAGACGTTGAATATCATATTAGTAGCATCTTTTAAAAATAGAAGTTAAAATAAAGGATGACTCCATAAACCAGCCTACTTTCATGCTCAAAATAAACAGTTAGGGAACAAATCATTGCTCCTCCATACCAACATTTAATAGCCTCCTCATAAATCAAGATGCATGTGACATCATAAACCACTACCATTGCATTGAGATATTGCTCCAAGCTAATAAGATTTAAAAAAGCTGCACGCTTATACCAAAGTATGATTCCTTAGAGCAAAGAGATTGATGATGCCCTCATTTGAATAGGCACAATAAGAACTAAATGAAATATAACATATTTAACTGACCATATGAGAGCTTCATCTAACCCGATAGGAAAAAAAAAATCAATGCAGGCAGAAAGCATGCTCCCTCATCCCAATACATGGGTACTGTTAACGTGATTATAGGAAAAAAATCAATGGCATTATTGTTAACGTGATTATAGGAAAGCAATCAATGACATTATTGTAAACGTGATTACAAGAAAGGAATCAATGACATTAATAAAATTGATATGGTGTTAATAGCAATGATTCTATAGGCAGAAATTTAGGATGTAAACAGGCAGGTTTTTAGCTCTTAATTTACGTCTCTTTCATATTCTTGTCGTAGACTTCTTGTATAAATACCAGACTTCTTTGTACAATTACAAGACAAGAAATACAAATTCTCTTTTTCATTATTATGGTATCAGATATATTCTTTTGATCTTCTCGCCTTCTCTGAATTTCTTGGCTCGGTTTGGATTTCTTCCCTCTCCGGCGATATCTGGGCTTCGGTTGTGTACGTGAGTCTCTCCAGGGTTTGACATCTAGTTATCTTTGATTTATCGTATTCTATGGGTTTCTCCGGAGAGATCTTGACTTCTGCGAGATATTGGCTTTGGTTGTGTACGTGGGTCTCTCCAGCGGTATCTTGACTTCGACGTTCATCTCTCTGTCACCTCCACTTCCAAATGGAGAAATCTGATATTGCAAATCCTACTACAACTGTCTTAACTAATTTAAACTATAATCTGTGGGGCCAAAAAATAAAAAGTTTCTTGATCGGTCGCAAGCTTTGGCGTATTGTCACTGGAGATATCAATAAGTCAACCAAACAAGAAGATGAAACAGATGCCAAATTTGCTGACCGCCTTGAAGATTGAGATAGCAAAAACCATCAAATTATTACTTGGTTGTGTAACACCTCTATTTCATCAATTCACATCCAATTTGTTGAATATGACACTGCAAAAGAAATTTGGAAGTAAATGGCCTGTTGATATCGAACCACCGGACTTCTTCGTTACTTTCAGTTATGGACTACGCTCATAATCTGAAACAAGAACTTGGTTAATCTGTAAATGATTTTCTTGTTCAAGTTCAACCGATTTGGAATCAACTATCTCAGGCGAAAATAAATGAAAATCTTCATCTTATTCAAGTTCTCATGGCTCTCCGACATGAATATAAAGTCGTTCGAGCCTATCTACTGCATCGACATCCTCTTCCTACATTGGATATGGCTATACAATAAATCATTTTCGAAGAAACTCGCCTCAATCTTGGTAAAACCTCGAATTTTGAAATTGCACTTACAACTACTCGTCCCTCATATCAGAAATCTAGCAACAATGTGTAAGAATTGTAAGCAAACTAGTCACGTATTTGCTAATTGTTCGACTTTCGAATGCAGATAATGTCATGCTCTTGGTTATATTCTTGAGAATTGCCTAACTTGCCCTTCACGACCAAAAAGTGGGGTTTTTAAACCAAGATTGTCTCGAAGTCTAGCGTTACTTCCGTCTCTACTGCTACACCGACAGTTCTACTGCTATCACTATGAGTGATCTTGAAGCACGATTCAAACAGGTTATCTCTTCCAATTTATCTACGGCCATGTTTGTCACTCCGGGCAACACTCATTGGCTTTTTTACTATGGTTGTTGTAACCATATGACTAATGATGTTAAATTATTGTCTACCACATCACCAATGTCTTTCTTGCCACCAATCCACACTGCCAATTGTAGCAAAATGAATATCACTAACATTGGTCATGCATCTACCTCAAATCTTATGGTGCGTTTGGGGTAGCTTGTGCTTATTAAGATAAGTTGCTTATTTAGAAACGCAGACTGCGGGGCTCGGCCCGCGTTCTACGTTTAGTGTAAAAAGCCAACTGCGTTTTCGGATAAGCTGCTTAAATGCAGTTTACAATGGGCATGATCAGTGTAAAATTCCAACTACCACAACGGATAAGCTGCCTCAAACGGAGCCTTAGTCTTCCTGAAACCTACTATATCCCTAACTTAGCCCTCAATCTTAACTCTGTTTGTCAGTTATGTGAACAAGGGCTAAATGTTAACTTTTCTCCTTCGTGTTGTCAGGTACAAGATCCACAAACGGGACAGATTCTTGGATGGGTCACAGGGTGGGTCGATTATTTGAGCTTGTCTCTCTTCATCTTCCTCAAAAATTTCTGTCTGCTGCTACAACTATCAACTCTTCTATTCACCAATGACATTTTCGTCTGGGTCATACCTCAGCCAGTAAAATTCAGCCTTTAATTTATCGTGGCTTGTTAGGATATACAAAGTTCTAGTACTTTAATTGTTTATATTGTCAACTTGCAAAGCAACCAGCATTGTCGTTTAATCTTATTAATTCCATTTCAGAGTCCTTTTGACTTAATTCATTCGGACATCTGGGGTCCTTCCTTTATTCCTTCAATAAATGGTTTTCATTATTTTGTGTTATTTGTTGATGATTATTCTCGTTTTACATTGATCTATTTTTTGAAAAATCGATTTGAATTGCCAAAAATTTACACTTCATTTGCTAACATGATTAAAACTCGATTCTCTTCTACTATTAAAATTCTTCAAATGGACAATGCTATGAAATATCGAGATTCTTCCTTACTCCAATTTCTCAGTCAACAAAGTACCTTGGTTCAACGCCATTTTCCTCAAACTTCCCAACAAAATGAACGAGCTAAAAGAGGGCATCGTCATATTCTTGATTATGTTTGTGCTCTTCTTCTTGCTGCTTCTTGTTCAGAAAAAATTTGGGGTGAAGCGGCTCTTACTGCATTATACAACATTAATCGAGTCCCAACCTTAGTTCTCCAAAATTTATCCTCTTTTGAAAAATTATTTAGGAAGCCTCATGATTATTCCCTACTTAAACCATTTGACAGTGTCTGTTATGTTCTTTTACAACTCCATGAACGTACGAAATTAGAACCACGTGTTCGTTTATATTATTTTTTTGGGTATGAGATTGAACACAAAGAGTATCGTTGTTGGGATCTTACAAATAAACTTTACATATCACGCCATTTTACCTTCTGGGAAAATATCATGTTGTAATCCCTTTTTAAATTTTACTACTCTGTCAATATTAACTCTATGTTTCTCACTGATTCCTCAATAGAGTTATTTCCAAGTACTGCCACAGGGAATTCTGATCCGCTCAATATTAGGCCTCCCACACCTGCACCTATTGATTATGTTCTAGCTGTTGATCCTACACCAACACCTCCACCTACCCTTGACACCACTCTTCGTCGTTCTACCCGGGTAAGAGAAACTCCTCGTTCTCTTACTGATTTCCATTATTATTTTGCTATTGCTATCTTTCATAAGCCTCGCTCTTATCGTGAGGTAAGCGCTGACCCTCTTTGGCGACAAGCTATGTCGGAAGAATTTCAGACCTTGCAGAAAACTCATACTTGGGGCTTAGTTGATCTTCCTCCTCATAAGCCCCCTGTTGGTTGTAAATGGATCTATAAATCAAGACTCGTTCTGATGGGTCCGTTGAGCACTACAAAGCTCGCTTAGTAACCAAAGGTTACATTCAAGAATATTGGATAGATTATGAAGAAACTTTTGCTCCGGTTGCTCCATTAACATCTGTTTGTTGTCTATTAGTTATTGTTGCAGTTCATAAATGGAAGTTTCTCCAGATGAATGTTAAAAATGCTTTCCTCCATGGTGATTTGTCATAAGAGGTGTCTATGCCTCCTCCCCCTGGTTATCATTTTCCTCATAAAGTTTGCAAGCTCCGGCGAGCCTCGTATGGATTAAAACAAGCTCCTCGAGCCTGGTGTTCTAAATTTAGTTCTACTCTTGCTCAACTTAGCTTTATCTCTAGTCCACATGATTCAACACTGTTCGTTCGTCGAACTAACCATGATATTGTACTTATGCTACTTTATGTTTATAATAACCGGTAATGACATATCTGGTATCTCCTAATTACAACATTTTCTCAGTTAATATTTTGAAATGAATGACATTAGCAATCTCAGTTATTTTTTGGTGCTTGAAGTTTCTCATAATTCTGAAGATTATTTTTAAAGCTAAGGATGCATCCGATCTACTTTCTCAAGTGGGCATTACTGATCGTAAGACTATATCAACCCCCTTGGAACTCAATTGCAAACTTACTCCTCTTGATGATACTCATCTTGATGGTCCTACCCTATATGGACTACTTATGGGTAGCATTGTTTATCTCACTGTTACTAAGCCTGATATCGCATATGTTATTCACTTAGTCAGTCAATTCATGTCTGCCCCTTGCTCATCACATTTTTCTGCAGTTCTTCAGATAATTCGTTATATTAAAGGCACTCTTTTTCATGGTCTACATTTTTCTGCTCACTCCTCTTTGGTGTTATCCGGCTACTCTGATGCTGATTGGGTCGGTGATCCCACATATCGTCGTTCCACCACTGGTTATTGTTTCTTCTTAGAAGTTTCTTTTATCTCTTGGCGTAGCAAAAAGCAAACAGTCGTTGCTCGTTCCAACACAGAATCTGTGTATCGTCGTCTAGCTGACGCCACATCTGAATTACTTTGACTACGCTAGTTGTTATCTGATATGACGTTGTTGACCTCGTTTTTGTCGAGGTTTAGTTTTTCTCCTAGGATTTAGCGTTCTAGCTTTAGGAGCTTCCCCGACGATCTTAGACTCCTAGCAATGGGCCTACCTCGTTTTAGATTGTCTGAAACCACCTCGTCATTCTTTTGGAATCCCCGACGAAATTCCGTACCGCTAGCTCATAGCAGGTTGGAATTGACGTTAGGAGTCCAAATTGAGTTCCTATAGTGACCACCGGACCTAGAACGACCTCGTGCACGTTTCTCGCACCACCGAGCAAAAATTCCTCGGACCATAGCCTCAACGCTTTCAACCACCTCGCGACGGATCAAGATTGAAGTCAGAATGCCAGGACAATCGACGTCAAAGTCAGAATTTCAGAAAATGCCAGATTTGACGCACTTTCGACGCGACCGTCGACGAGGTTGTCCGAACGACCTCGGATGACGAAATGGACTGCGCCGTTGCGTCCGGAACGTCGTTTTTGCCTAAAATTGATATTTGATTTGCGACGATAGCTCGCTGAGGGTGAAGGTTATGAAATTTTTTTTTAATTATGTTTATATTATTATTATTAATATCTATACTTATGTACCCCTCCCCCACTTTTTCTTTCCTAAAGCTCTAATCCCTACCTTTCGATTTCATGAAGACGTAAACCCCGATCTAAATCGAGAGCTTCTCTTAGCGTGATTTCGGTCATTCGAGTGGTAATCGACTATAGGGGTTCATTCTATAGGGAAGCTTTAAAGACCCGGATAATATAAACTCTACTTAATTCTTTTCGTATTAAATAGTGGACATTTGTCGGTCACATAAAGTTCGCGAGCATGAACGGATGTCATGAATTCTGTAGTTTATTTGATCGAGCGATGTCGTCAAGTAGGGTGTCTATTCTTCGGGATAGATGCGTTACTTGCGATATTACGCTCGTTCATTCAAACTGCTAAACGAATGAGATCCGTCCACTCTCATTCTCATATTTTAAAATTTAAAATTTTACTTTCAAAAATCAATATATATATTAAATTAAATTTGAAAGTTTTTCAGCGGCCGACAACTTCGCCACTCCATTGTGAAAGCTTCTACTCTCCATTATGATCAAGGGTTTCCATCTTCATACATCGGCAATGTGTCCATGCCCCTCATGGTCCAAATTGTCATTCTTCTGTTGGCATGCTTCGCTTAGTCAACTCTCTTGGATTTCGGGACCGTCTGTTTAATCACCTTTAATCAGAGTGGTTCGGGAATCCTTAGAGTTTTCTTTTGATTTTGTGTGGGGTCGGACTCCGATAGGTGTGTTAGTGCGCGAGGTGCGTTATGAATTCGACTCAGGATCGGGTCCTGAATTTCACTTTTACTCCGTGTTCTTTGGGTTTGGTTTCTGTCGGCAAATTAAACCAAATCTCTACTTTCATACCTTTCTCTCAAATTTTGAAATTAAACGTACACCGTTAACAAATTTAAAAGCCGGAAATAAAAATAAAATAAGGTGGAAACACCAAACAGAATAAGGGAATTGCCCAGTTTACAGTACAAGTGCGGTAGCTCGAATACTTTCGTTCGAAACTACAAGGCACGGACGTTTCTGACTTTCAGAAATGCTTTAAATGCCAGGAATGATGTCTTCACCAAAGTTGATCTTTTCTTTCGCCTCCGGAGTAAAGTTCGCCGTCAATAGGAATGAGCAGCCTGATCTCGCAGTCATTAAGTTTGGACAAGGGTTCGATGATGTTGAGGTTAAGTTCGGGGATGTGGCTATTGAAATAATGAAGCCTGAAATGAGCAAGTCCGTTAAGCCTATTGTAGAGTTCAATCTGAAATCTGTTGACGAACTTCCCATGCCAAAGAAGGAATGGATTGAAAAGAACTCTGTTGTCGTTACGAGCATTGGGACGTCTCCTACGGTTACTTCTGCTCCTACTGTCGGATTCACTACCGCTGTACCAGTCGCTCCGCTAACTAAAGGAAAAGATATTCCACATGAGGAAGAGTCAGTCGATGCTTGTGTCCTACCGTCTGCTAAGTTCAAGATCGACTCCGATTCGAAGTCCGTACAAATGACTAAGGCACAGGAATGGAAACGCGATTAGGGAATTCTGAAAGTCGAGCAACGCGAACAAAGACTCTGCAATCGGCTCGAAGAACGATCGTTCCGGTTTGAGACCATACCAGATAGATGGGAGACAGGGTCCAACAATGAATCAACGATTAAACAAGGTATACCCGTTCAAAGAAGAGTCAGTGTCGCAGATATTCCGTTACTTGATAAAGAGACCAGAATTCAAACTACCGGAGCCAAAGAAGCCAGAGGAGGCCAGCAAGAAAGACCATCCCCTGTACTGTCCATACCACCGGTTGCTCGGCCATACCATAGAAAACTGCTTCAGCTTCAAGGATTGACTCGAGAAGAATTTCAGAAATGGAAATGTGAGTACTTAAAAGAATTTGAAAAAGGTTCTATAAATACGATTTTGGGTGATTCAACTGACTTCTACACGACGACGCCGCTGCTCGAGGGAATAAGTGATGTCTCTCGAAAACCTTCAGCTGATCTTAAAGCTATCAAAGGAAAGTCAATTGAGTCCGCTTTGGAAAAGCTTCGAGCTAACATTGCACGACTGTCTAAAGATCAGAAAGAAGACTTTGAACATGAAGATTACAACCTAACAGGTTACGTGGAGAGCAAATTCGCAGAAATCAACGTCGTCGAGACCCGAGCCATGTTAGCCATGAGTGACACTCCTCTTCGTGAGGAGGACACTGTGGATGAGTGGCAGAGGGCCGTCCAACGAAGAGATGAACATATTAGTAGCCACGAGAAGAAAATCGAAGAAATGACGACTGCTATGGCTGCAATGCAAGGACAGTCGCACTCACAGCAGGTGGCACCCCCGGAAATGAACCAGCCGGAGATTGTCCACGTCACCGATGAACGAAGGGAAGTTACTTCTGCGAACCGAGATGAGCCGCCGAAGAGAGATTCAACTCAGAATATGGTGTCAGAAAAAGACATTAAGCAGCTGGTCGAACAGCAAGTAAAGGAAGTTTTAGCCCAGTCGAAAGGGGGCGCGTCGATTTCAAAGGGTAGACCCTACCCGGAGGAGTTCGATTCCGTCTCATATCCTAAGAGTTTTGTACCACCGACCTTTAAGACTTTCGATGGAACGGGTAACCCCCGTCAGCACGTTGCACACTTCCGAGCAAGCTGCTGCAACGCGGGGGGTAGTGAGACACTACTTTTCCGCCAATTCGTGAGCAGTCTTTCAGGAATTGCATTTGATTGGTATGCAGAATTGCCTAATGGGTCGATCAGGACGTTTACAGAATTGGAAAATTTGTTCGTGAAGAGATTCACTGGAGTACACCATCACATTACTATTGGAGATCTTATAATGGAGCGTCAGAAACCCGCGGAAACTTTGGTGGAGTACATCCTACGCTGGAGAAACTTAAGCATGAAGTGCGAGCCCCAATTGCAGGAACAACATGCGATTGAGGTCTTACTTAAGAATATCCATGGACCGATAGCTTTTATGCTTAAAGGACTCACCATCAAGTCGTTTGAGAAACTACCGAGCAAAGCCAGCAGCCTGCAAGAAGAGATCAAGCATGCGAGCCGCAAGAAAAGATTGAAGAGCCCAAACCGGTGAAAGTTGAGAAAAGATCCGGAGTAGTGGCAAAGCAATCGACAAGGGCCGAGACTGATAGAGATACGTACTGAGCAAGCATTCCTCAATACGACCAAGACAGACTACCGCCATAGTACGGTCGGTTTCAGAGCGAGACGATCGATCGTTTCCTCAAGATGAGCCACCACTTCTCGGTTCGGTAAGCTCACTTCCTATGTTCGATCAGTCGCCTCGGTGGTATGTTCCACACCCACAACAAGTATATTCGACCACTCGTAGCAAGTATGTTCCACACCCACCGCAAGATATTCAAGATGTCCAACAAGATTCGGTCAGCGGTATAATCAACGAACACAATCAACAATCATCCCAAAGCATAAGCCACTCCGTACCTGATGGAAGCGGTGGACTGGTTTATGACCGATTTATCGAACAAAGTATATCCCTTTAATGATGAAGCAAAGAGCACGGATGTTCCGGACTCTGATTAAGAAGCCCGAGTTCAGATTGCCTGAGTCAAAGAAACCATCGGAGGTTAACAAGAAATATCATCCCAACTATTGCCCATATCCCAGAATGCTTGGGCACACCATTGAAGGTTGTATCAGTTTCAAAGAATGGCTGGAGAAGAACTTCAAGAATGGAAGCGTAACAATCCCCGATGAATATTTGAAAAGAACTTGAAGAGGTTCTATAAATATGGTTTTGGTGATCTGTTTGCTTCAATTGATTCCTACGCAAATTGACAACTGGACGGGACACTTTTTGACTATTATCGTACTACTTTTTATTGCCAAGCATGATCGCATAAGTTCGTACCATCTCTTCTATCGCAATGAATGAAAGAAAAAGGAGTTTGTTTTTGTCCGTAATCGCTCAATATTCGAAAACTCAAAATCGGATATTTTGCTAAGACTTCGACTTCGGGAAGAACGAAGTTAATGCCCTAATGACTGGTCCTTCACTTTAAGGAATTTGATCGGTCCTAAGCTGATTTCAAAACGACATACGCGTGGTTCAAATACGAGTAATCGATTCGGATATCACGAGCCTTTTAATTTCCGCACATGTATTGGTCCGGACTTTCAAATAAGTTTATAATATCTCGTGATTTATATTAAGGGGCATTTCAATTATTAATTAGTGGAGTTTCGACATTCAAAATCTTTAATGTAAATATGCGACTGCCAGATACAAGAATTCTCGTAAAACAAAAGAACAAAAAAAAGCTTATCGAGGAGAAGTTTCGAGGTGAGCACAAAATCAAAAATCGCGCCCTAATTCAGCATTCAAAATCTTTAACACGTGCTCCACTGTATATAAGAATCCTCAATGAAAAAAATGGATAAAAAAAGAAAGGAAAAGAAAAATAGGAAATAAAAGAAAAAGACTTCGAGAAGTAGTTTCGATGCAAAGCATATAATCAAAAATCGGTGTCTTAATCCTCCCCCGATTAATAAAACTTGAAAGACAACCTAGAAGCTTTCCTCCGATATTACGCTTTGAAAAGAAGTCGAGTCGATTCTACGCTTTTGGTCGCTATTAATCAGCTCGTAAATATCTTTGACAAATGAAAAATATTTTAGTCACACGAACATAAATTTTGAATTTTTATAGCCCCAGAAAGAAAAAATTAAAGAAAGGGTCACGTTGTTAGCAATTAATGGAAATTCAACCCTGAAGTCATATCCTTCAGTAGCCAGCAAATACAACTTCAATGTCAATTCGAAGAACGTCAGAGCAATTTCTCAAAGACAACTTCAACAACCTCTACAGAATCTGCAACAAATCAAATAATGATTACTACAAATGAAGCTACGAAGTTCCGTCCTCTTAAGCGGTGATGTCCTTAGAAATAACACACCTTTATAGGTACTTGAAAGAATATAATTCCGATGACACCTTAAAGGGAGTTTTTTTTCTCTAAACGTACCTTCAGTCGGTGGATGACACCTCAAGAAGTGCTGTACATCGTGATGTTTTAAAGACAGATCTTTTTACGAAGCACCTGTTGTGCATATTGTCTAAAACCTGTCCAAATCCCAAAATAAAAGTCAACATTCGAACAAACAAAAGAATTCTACACTTCGTGAATTTTCAAAAATCTCCGCACGTACATTTCAATAAAATTCAAAGACTCGCACGAACTTCTACAAACATTCTTCGCACTTTACAAAATATTTTCATAATCTCCGCATCCATGAATATCATCAATGTTTTCACAATCTCTCGCATTCATAGATCTCAAAGAATACGTTCCGGTCTCGCATTCATAAACCTCTCGCATTCCCAAATATCAACGAAATCTTTTTGAATCTCTGCATAAATACATCTCAGCAAAATTCTTCACGATCTATGCATCCGTAAAATCTCAGCAATTATCAGCACTCAGCATTCTCAGCATTCTCAGCATTTCTCAGCAGTTCTCAGCAATCTCAGCAGTTCTCAGCATATTTCAGCAGTTCTCAGCAGTTCTCAGCAGTTCTCAGCAGTTCTCAGCAGCTTCTCGCAGCTTCTCAGCAGCTTCAAGCAATTCTCGGCAATCTCAAGAATATCAAGCATTCTCAGCAGCTTCTCAGCATTCTCAGAGAATTCTCACAGAATTCTCAAGAATTCTCAAGAATCTCAAGAATCTCAACGAATTCTCAACGAATTCTCGACGATATTCTCAGCGATTTCTCAACGATATTCTCGGCATTCTCAAGAATTCTCAAGCATATTATCGCATTCTCAAGAATTCTCAGCGATATTCTCAACAATCTCAAGCAATTCTCAACGAATTCTCGACGATTCTCGGAATTCTCAACGAATTCTCAAAGATATTCTCGTATTTTCGACGAATTCTCAACGATATTCTCAACAATTTCGAAGATATTCTCAACATTTGGGATAGGCTTCCGCCTCATCCCCTTCTCAGCATATTCTCAGCATTTGGGATAGGCTTCCGCCTCATTCCCTTCTCAGCAATCTCAGCACTCAGCATTCCCATCATATTCTCAGCACTCGGGATAGGCATTCGCCCTATTCCCCCCTCAGCAGTTCTCCGCATTAGGATAGACACAGTCCTACTCTTTTCTCAGCGATCTCAACATTCAACCCTCTCAGTACAAAATCAAAATTGAAATTGAAATTGAAATTGAAATTGAAATTGAAATCAAAACAGTCTTAGCATTTGGGATAAGCTTCGCCCTACTCCTTCTTCAGCATATTCTCCGCATTCGGGTAGTCCTTCACCTCACTCCTTTCTCAAGACAAAATTAAAATCGAAATTGCAATCGAAATCAAGCACTCGCATTTCAGCATAGGCTCCGTTCTATTCTTTCTCAACGATGCACATTTGAGGTAGGCTCAACCCTACATCCTTCTCAGCATACGAATGCATTTGGGTGGGCCTTCGCCCTACTCTTTTCTCTGCATAAAATCAAAATTGAAACTAAAGTTGAAATCGAAGATTAAAGTTGTGGCTCTCTTAATTGAGAGTTCCCCCTCTTATTTCCCCAGCGGAAACAACTCACTCTCTCTTTTCTTTTTCGTTCCTCGCGGCCTGTCCCAAGTATTTTACTTAGGAGGCTTTGTGTTGGTTTGTTGATCTTTTCGGTCAACGCCAATACGCGCGATGTGCTCTGTCCGGCGCACCACACCTATCGTGGTCCATTTGTTGACCTCGTTTTGTCGAGGTTTAGTTTTCCTCCTAGGATTTAGGGTTCTAGACTTTAAGAGCTTCCCCGACGATCTTGGACTCTAAGCAATTGGCCTACCTCGTTTTAGATTAGTTCGAAACCACCTCGTCACTCATTTTGGAATCCCGGACGAAATTCCGTACCGCTAGCTCATAACGAGGTTGGAATCGACGTTGTGAGTCCAAATTGAGTTCCTATAGGACCACCGGACCTTAGGACAGCCTCGTGCACGTTTCCTGCACCACCGAGCACAAATTCCTCGGACCACAGCCTCAACGCTTTCAACCACCTCGCGACGGATCAAGATTGAAGTCAGAATGTCAGGACGATCGACGTCAAAGCTCGGACTTCCGTAAAATGTCGGATTTGACGCACTTTCGACGCGACCGTCGACGAGGTTGTCCGAACGACCTCGGATGACGAAACGGACTACGCCGTTGCGTCCGAAACGTCGTTTTTTTGCCTAAAATTGATATTTGATTTGCGACGATAGCTCGCTGAGGGTGAAGGTTATGAAATGTTTTTTTAATTATATTATTAATAATAATAATATTTATATTATTAATATCTATACTTATGTACCCCTCCCCCACTTTTTCTTTCCTAAAGCTCTAATCCCTACCTTTTGATTTCATGAAGACAGAAACCCCTGATCTAAATCGAGAGTTCTCTCAGGTGATTTCGGTCATTTGAGGGGTAATTGACTATAGAGCTGCATTCATAGGGAGCTTTAAAGACCTCGTATAATATAAACCCTACTTATTTCTTTTCGTATTAAATAGGAAAATTATTTCGGCCCACATAAAGGTTCATGGACTGAATCGGATGTCATGAATTACGTAGTTTATTTGATCGAGCGATGTCGTCAAGTAGGGTGTCTATTCTTCGGGATAGATGCGTTACTTGCGATATTACGCTCGTTCATTCAAACTGCTAAACGAATGAGATCCGTCCACTCTCATTCTCATATTTTTAAATTTAAAACTTTTACTTTCAAAATTAATATACATATAAATTAAATTAAATCTCAAAAGACACATTTTCAGCAGCCGACAGATGTCCAACAATCTTCGGCTACTATGCTTCATTGTGATAATAGAAGTGCTATGCAGATCAATGACATTTTTCATGAGAGTACAAAACACATTGAAATTGATTGTCACTTTGTTTGTCATCATGTTACTCGGGGCACCATACTTTTAATTCCCATCTCCTCTGCTAATCAAGCAACTGATGTCTTCACCAAAACTCATCATCCCACGCGTTTTCAAGATCTACTGAGCAAATTCAAGATGACATCCACTATACCATCATGAGCTTGAGGGGAGTGTTAATGTGATTATAGGAAATGAATCAATGACATTATTGTTAACGTGATTTTAGGAAATGAATCAATGACATTACTATTAACGTGATTATAGGAAAGGAACAATGACATTAATAACATTGATATAGTGTTAATAGCATTGATTCTATAGGTAGAAATTTAGGATGTAAATAGGCAGATTTTTAGCTCTTAATTTACGTCTCTTTCCTATTCTTATCGCAGGCTTCTTGTATAAATACCAGGCTCCTTTGTACAATTACAAGACAAAAAATATAAATTCTCTTTTTCATTATTAGGTACAACCATTTAAACATCCTAACAAAAGAGCCATAAGTATAGCACAGCTTTAACTTCACTTTGATAGGATTCGGTGAAAAGAATATGCGATTCCAGACAATTTATCTATCAAAGTATTTAGTTTTAAAACATAATAAATAGAGCATAAAATTTTATACATTATAATAATAATAATAATAACAGGCTTTCTGGTTGTTATATTCCTGCCTTTAGGACCTTGTGTATATTTTCACTTTTTGCCGCCTATGAGAAATGGAGCTGATTTTACAATATAAACACATAATAATTTAAAACACATAATTGCACAAAAATGAAGTCGATAGGAACAACATCAAATTTAAGAATTCATAAAAATTCCCTAGTGACAGTAGTGTAACTTTGGGTGATCAAATTATTAAAAGGTGTGAACGATTTAGATATCTCGGGTCCATTGTTCAAAGCGATGGTGATATAGATGGGGTTGTTAATAGTAGAATTCAGGTTGGTTGGTTGAAGTGGAGGAATGCGTCCGGCCTATTGTGTGATAGAAAAGTACCGCTTAGATCGAAAGGAAAATTTTATAAGATGGTGGTGAGACCTTCAATGCTCTATGGTGTTGAATGTTGGCCTTTAAAAGAGAAGCATAATGTTAAGTTAAGTGTTGTCGAGATGAGAATGATTAGGTGGATGAGTGGCTTTACACTTAGAGACAAAATGCGAAATGAATATATCCGTAATAGGGTTGGAGTTGCACCGGTGACGGATAAAATTAGAGAGAGTCGCATTAGATGGTTTGGTCACATTAAACGTCGACCACCTCGATGATCCGATTAGGAGAGTAGATGTTTTAAATACAACTTATGTTAAGAAAGGCAGAGGCAGGCCTAGGAAAACTTGGGCTTATTGCATAAAAAATGATCTTAATTTATTAGAATTAAACGAAAATTTGACACTAAAATAGGACGCAATGGAGAAAAAGGATTCATGTAGCCGACCCCACTTAGTGGGATTAAGGCTTTGTTGTTGTTGTTGTTGTTGTTGTATAAAAATTCCTACAACCATTGTTGTTCCAGTAGAGATATAACATCTAACTACAACATGTTCGGATGTGCCCTCACTGACAGGATACCTTAGGATGCCTAGGGTTTTACTAATTTAAACCTAGAACGGGTGCAGAAAACCAAATTACGAAGTCTGCATGAAGAAAGTGTCTATTCCACCATCAGAAACTTACAGTTTCTACACAATCAAAGACCATAAAAGAACCTGCACTTTCCTGATAGGCACACAATCACTTTATTCAAAAGTTACTTCTCAAAGTTTCACTTCGGAAAATGAAAGTACCACTTATCGCAACTTGAAATCGAACAGACCCCTCAGGTTATGATAAACAAGCATCTTTTCATATTATTGACTTATGCCGATCATTCTTCCTTATAAAAGGAAAGTAATTACTACTTCATGTCATCGCAATGATTCTAAATCTACCTTGATTTCAGAATGACAATTCCTATTTGCTCCAATCATCTAAAAATACAATATTCATAATCATAATTGCAGAAAAAACCAGCACCATCCCAGACACTGCAGTACAGTTATCCAAAATAGAGAACACGAGTTTCTATGAAATAGAGAGAAGAGTCAAAACAGTTTAGAGAAGTATCACCGAAGCTGGTGGCGTGAGAATGAAGGAGACAAGCTCTCTGGGTAAAATGATGTCGAAGTTTGGTTGCGAGCCGAACAGCACCGCCATACTTCATTCCCATCTCAGCTTCACTGGTGCCCTAGGTAGATTCCTCTCTTGCAAGGGTTCCCCGACCGCTGACGAGTGATCGCAAAGGTTGCCAACTAGGGAATTGCTACCATTACTATACTAGAAGAGTGGCGAGCGACGCGATCGTGTCGCTTTGCTGCCAACAAAAATCAAATCCAATCGCTTGAAAAACGATGTTGGAAGTATGCAGCAATGTGTGGGCGTCCGCAAGCAACTATGCGCACAATTCTGCAGAGGTGTTCACCCGCAACCAAAATACATTTCAGGTCTGCGTGCCGGTGAAACGCGCATGGTTAATCACATAGATTATAAGGAAATTTACATACACCTAACTCTCATTTCATAAAATGAGCACCCTACAAAAATTTGACTCGACGCGTCAGTCCGACTCAAATTTGACCTGAAAACTTCAAGTTAGGATTGACCTGAATATTTTTCGAGTCAGCTTCAGGTCAAAGAATTCACCTGCTTATTATTCGGATCGTGTTCGGGTTTAACCTGAAAACCAAAACATGACCAAAATAAGCATGAAATTTCGGATCTGGTTCGGCTTAGTGGGTCAAACTTAATTTGGGTCGGGTTCGGGTCTTAACTTTTGACCTATTTATTATTTGAGTCGGATTCGGGTTGAACATATTCAGTTCGGACTCGAACACGATCAACTGATCCGAATTGACACTCCTAGATGAAAATATGAAATTTATTATTGCAGAGTGATGAAAAAGATAAATTGAATGCTTGATTTGTAAAAATAAGATTGTTGAATCTCAATTTGTCTTGAAGGCCTGCCTAAGGAATAGAGCGTTTAAAGGATGACATAGAGAGAAAGGAGAGCAATAGCACAATAATGAACGATAAATTTGTGTAGTCTTTATTCATGAAAAGAACCCCCTCTATTTATATGAATGCGTATTTGTACATTTACACTTTTATACCCTAAAGTGTTTAAGTACTACACGGGTATTATAGTCCGTACATGAATATTATCTATGGGACCCATGGTTGTGGTCGGGGGGCTATGAGGATGGGCAGACACAATACGAGACGACTGTAAGGTCGAGCACTATCCGTTGAAGGTCCACATTATTTTCATTCATTTCCTTTTTATTTTTAAAAGAATCACAAGTTTGTCCATCATCGCATACTTCCTTTTTCCGAATAAATCTCTCTTCCAGATCATGTGAACTATCACGAGAAGAAAGAGCCGGAAAAACAAACATACGACAAATATTACAAACAAGAGAAAGAAAACATGCAGAACCTACGTGCGATAATCCTTGCAAGGATAAGCCAAATATGTCCAGAAGCATCTTGGACCAATACTCGCGAAAGAATACCAACGTAAATTACACACAACTAAAGATTCAAGTGTGTTTGCCTGTTATGGGGTTTAAAGTGCTCCCAAGGGGACGTATACTACCACTTGGTTAATTACATCTTGGGGGTTGCCAAAGCATAATTGTGATCTAAAAGAGTTTTGCTTATATTAGTAGTGACGACTAGTATAGTGCTATCAAAGGATGACTATTTCGCATGGGAATGCTCTGATGCTTTCAAAGCTTCGTTAAGCTACGAGGCGGAGAGTAATTCTCTCATGGTCCCACATGGGCAATGAACTCAACGACATATCGAGCCCGCGAAGTAACCAAATCATCTTGACGGGGAATCTCGATACATCAAAGCACATCCAAGCCATAAGAGCAGATGTCAAATCGTTGTATCTCAAATGGGTGACAAATCATTGGCAATCGAGCCTTCAAGATGATACCAACAAAGGAAAAATGAGCGAGGGTTCAACTGGGGTAGTCAAAAGAAGTGAGGAGTAATCCCTAGATTGTAGAGGTAGTCGGGTTAGGATATGATGTACCCGTCATCTCAAGCTACTATAAGTCTATCTGGCTGTGAAGGAAATTGATCCAACATGTACAGAGATCCTTGGTCAGCAATCCGTGAATTGCATTTTCCACAGGGACCTCAGTAGCTTTAAGGTCAAAGGAACGAAACTGAATCTTATTACTATCAAGTCGGGGTCCAAAAGGCGAGAATTATACTTGACAATGTGACGCATATGCCGCTTGATAAAGAGAATAAAAGGGAGGTTTGATTACAAAGTTGGAAATGCTACCGACAAAAAGTTTTTACGCCCATCATGATCGGGAGCCTTCTGACGACATAAACATACTAGACAACCACCTATGTAGAAATCTATGCTAGGTTAATCAGGTTGGAAAAGTATAATGACTTTTCATTGGGATATGCAAAATTATGTAGTTATCTAGAGCGGTCTTTTGATATTGTGGATGCCATGTTATATGACTTGGGGTGATATCCATGTTATGTAACTTGTTTTAAAACCAGCCCAAAGGCTATGCAGGAAAGTAAAAGTAGGTTTTGAAAATTTTTGACAATTTTTAACCTAAATTTTTATTTATCTTGAAATTTTTATTAGGATTTTTGTAGAAACATTTATAATTTAATGGTTATAAAGAGTTTAAATTACAAATTCGTAGCATCCCAAATACAACTAGAAAGAAATAGGGAAATCAGCCCAATTATGTAATTATGCAGGAAAAATAGAAGAACAAGCCAAGTAAAATAATAAAAAGGCCAGTGCAGCTGAGTCGGCAACATATCCTCTGAAAGGAATAAAAAAGGGGCAGTTGGACCTCCCATATACATGCCCGATCGTAATTCTATGCATAAATGAAATTTAGAATTATTGTACGGGATACAAGCAAATAAATCCTAGTCCCCATCATGTGGATCTGCTTTTCTAGCACTGCAAAACCTGTGCTCATACCTTATTTCTAATATAAACTCTTCCTAGAAATCTAAAAGGTACATCACGGAAAATAAAAGGGACTTCACCTGCACAAAAATAATTTCAGTGGGGAAGCCAAACAAGCATGTAATGTGCTTGGGTCATGCCTAGTGAGGGAGCTAAGCAATTCATGCGAAAAAGGGTTAGTAATAATTATTACGTTGCTTCACCTTTTTATTGTACCTGTGTGTGTGCATATATATGACATGACCCCCTACAGAAGGCCACCCTAATATACTATCATGCATATCAAAATAGACACACATAAGCACACCCAAAAGCATAAAAGTGATGCTTGGCTAGAACATATAAGCCAACAAAGAACAATTGCCAGAGGCCTAAAAATACTACCTAGCACTTCAGTCTTAGTCTAGCACACCATCTAGCGAGAAGTGTCCTAACTATTACCAAAGTGCACAAGGTAAGTCTCCGGGTATGGATGACTTTGACGGGGTTGCCACTCCTGCCCCTCTTAAAGATTCAAGGGATCTAAAAGTGTCACCCATGATGGATTTTTAAAGGGGTTGGTCTTACATATGACCCAGTTTGCTAGACGCATTATTTAAAAATAATAGCAGATGTAATAAATAACAAAAAATATATTTAGTTTTAAAATAAGTGTCGTTAAATGCAGACCCGTAACATGCAATTTGACATGAGTTAGATCCTTTGAACCCTTAGCACAATCATATTCATGTCAATCCTGATGTAATAACTCGCATTGCTCGATGAGATCGACCAGGCAAGTAATACTCATTAAGGCATTGTGTGTCTGTGACCAAAACATGGTCACTTGTCTATCGAGTCTGACTCTCTATCCGTGCACGGATACAGATACAAATGCAAGCAAACCTATAGTAAAAATGATGAGGAGTGTGTCGTGGAGGCAGTGACTCGGGAACGGGCGTGTAGCCTAAATGATGGGCGTGCTATGGAGGTAGTGAACCGAAAGTGTGGGTGTGTTGTGGAGACAATAAACTGAAAAATGGGTGTGCCTTGAAGGCAGTGAACTGAAAGGGTGGGCGTGCCATGAAAAGTGTAGGGATGTAACAACTAGTGGAGAGAATTACACAACCGATTGACTCGATGGCAAGCCACCCATTCGCATGATTTATGAATGCAAGGGATAAATATGTGAAACACAAATCCAAGTGAAATACATGCAAATGTACACGTGTCGGCCATTTTTTTATGAAATAATATGAAATTTTTTTAAATTTAAATTTAATGTATAATATAATTTTGATTTTGAAAATGATGATATATTTTTTTATTTTGAAAATAATGAGACCAGATAGATCTCATATATCTAATAGTTTAAATAGTTGAGCACGATACCACAAGTGACACATCATCCTGAAAGATGAGCGTACCACTTGTTAGTAGGCTTCACTATCTAAACTTAAAAGTTTATTACTCTATTTTGGTCTGCGTATTTTATAGCCGACAAATTCCCCTATCTAATACACAAATTAGACAGGGTTTAGATTAATCTGGGTTCTTAATTCCCTATAGGGGCAAGCCCCTATAGTTAATTACATCTTAAGCGACCGAAGTCACCTAAGAAAACTCTCGATAAAGATCATGGGCTTCGTCTTCAAGAATATCAACGTTTAGGTTTCCACGATTGCTTTTAAAAAAATCAAATGGGAGAGGTTCAATGTGGAACAGTTATTTTCAGAGTCCAAAGAAGTAAATAGTAGGAGACGTCGAAGATACTGAAAGAGCTTCAGTGACATCTCAAACTAACCTATGATCGGGCTTTATATCTTTGAAAGTGAAGTCATGTTTATGTTTCAATCTTGCAAATTATTTAGATGATTTGGGATTTATATTTACATGTTATATGTAAATGACCTAAAAATATGAGAGGATTTATGTCGTCCCAAACGACAACCTCGGAATCCTAAACAGTTTAGGATTTATATCATACGATATACAATCATACTAAGTCCTAAAGGATAGTGTGACAATTTATGTCATACCAAACGACGACCTCGACGCCCTATAGGTGTTGTTTAAATCTATGAAAGTCCGATCGAAGATCCTTCATTCGTCGTCTGTCGTCTCGTCTCGAGAAAAGATAAAGATAGGGGAGAAAAGAGAAGAACATGCCTCGAACGGCCTATCCTAAGGGTATATGCAAGGGAATAATTGAGGTAGACATGTATAATAAAAAGGAAACAATCATGCCCTAAATGGCCTATCCTAGGGGTATGTACAAGTGTGCAAGAAAAGTAATAATTAAAATGGACATGTGTAATAAAAAGAAACTAGCCATGCCCTAGATGGCCTACCCTAGGGGTATGTACATGTGTGCAAGAAAAGTAATAATCAAAAGCATGAATATGAGTAAATATGTACAATAATGAAAAGTAAAGGAATGCACGACAATATATAGTAAATAAGGTAAAAGAGCTGTGCAGTAAAAAAAAATGTGTACCTAGTCAATTCTGTTGATGCCTCGAAAGCAAATTAACAACTACATATATCTGTATAATCAAGTTTAGTTATAAACATATAAAAGATCAAAGTGGGGGAATAAGAATTCTATTTGAGGATAGGCTCGACCATAGACTTCTTTTTATATCACGATCCCACAGTGCAACCCGAAGTATTGAAGTCCGTATCAATCTCAAATAAAGTCACCAGAAAATCACCCTAGAGTAGGCAAACCTAATCCCTACCACTTAATTGATGAGTGAACCAGTTTGTAGTATCTGAATTTTGAAAGTGTAGTATCTGTGATTGTAGTATCTGAATTCTTATGAGTGTAAAATCTGATATGTAGTATCTGGTGTGTGATGTGTAATGTGTAATATGTAGTGTGTAATGTGTTATTTAATATGTGGTGTTTATGAGTGACATTTGGTATGTGGTGTGTGTGATATTTGATATGTAGTGTTTATTTGTTATACTTAATGTGGTGTATTTAGTATGATGAGCTTATGAATTATGTGTTGTGTCTTATATGATATGTGTGATGTGTTGTGTATGAAGTGCTATGTGTGTGTGGTATTTGATTTGATGTATTAATGTAGTATCTGTTGTCGTGCAGTGTTTATTTATCGTGTGGGTGTAGTATTTGTTATCGTAGTATCATCAGTTACTTGTATCGATGATAATATTTGATGTCATAGTATCTGTTGTTGGTTCCCGGATTTCTTAAAGGTAAGGATTAGAACTACCTAACTCATAAGGTAAAATGGGCATCTAACATTGAGTATTGATCTTATTTTGTTTCAGCTATAAAAGCATAATTATTGAAGTTTGTGCATCATTGCCTGGACCCCGCATTTCCAACTTATACACCCACTTTAAACTTTCATATCCATGTCCAACAATTTGAGAAATCTCTATCCAAATTAAAACATTGCTACAACTTGCATTATATAAAGGATCAGGAAATTTTTGCATACATATACTATTCATTTCTCATGTATTCACATTTCCAATATCTAATACATAGAACTAATTCAAATAAGTTAAAGCTTGCTCAGGCATTCAATTCCACAAAATTCAATTTTAGCAAATTAGAGTAATAAACACAAAGCTGCTATGATTCAGCTTTAGGAAACCATCACACATATTACTCACATTATTTCCCTTAAACCATATGTTTATATATTTAAATAAGGGGGTAAACAATAATATAATTACACAGCATTTTCAAAATAAATCAAAGGTTACAACATCAAAAAGATGCAATTACAGAATAAGGAATAGGCTAGCTACAAACATTCCCTAAATCCAAAGTTTAAAGAAAAGACCAACTAGCCACAACTTCCGAATTTAACTTATAAGAACGAATAGAACCAGTAACAGCATGCCTCAAAGAATTAAAGAGAGACTGGTAATAGCTTTTCCAATTCCAAATTATAGAGCAAAACAAAATTGACAAACTGCTTCCCAAATCAATCCAACATTAAGACTTCCAAACTTCCAATTTATAACCTTATACAATGCTGCAATCAAACCATCATAAAAGTTGAGATCAAACCAAGCACAAGACTAAGAATTGAGCCCTCACAAGACTGAAAATTGAGCCAAGCACAGGTCAAATCCGAACTGCCATATGGCTGTGAATTAGCCCAGCTCCAAGCCAAAACAACGCCCAACACAAGGCTAAAGCAAAAGGTGTTAGAAGATCCAACCCAAGCTAAAACATAATCAAAATCTGAGCCCAACACTAAATTGGAACACCCCCAACATAAAGCTAAAACCAGAAACGTCAAAAGAGCTAAAACCGAGCCACGGCAAGGCTGAAACAAGCTTAGTTCCAAATTTCCAAAGAACACCAGTAGGTTAAAATAGAGAAGGCACAGATTTCCTCATTTCGATTTTAGCAGGCTAAAGCAAAGGAAACTTCCTACATTACATATTTTGATTTCAGAAAATCAGAGCAAAATACATTTGCCCAAAATTTTATATTTCAGTTTCAGCAAAAGCATCTCCATGATTTTAAAATCTCAAAGTTCAGCTAGAGTGAGCCAAAATAAAGAAGACCCCAAAAGCTGAGTTTCAATCTAAGACCAAATAAAACATCCCAGAATCCCTGTTTCGGCTCCAGCAAATCCATGGAAACTTAGAGAAAGAAGACTGAAGTTTTCATGTTGGAAATGTAAATTTAAAGGTTTAAGTGTTATATATGTATATATTATAAAAGAAATCAGAAAATTATATATATAGGTGTTAAGTGTGTAAATACATTGATTTATGTAAAAAAAAAATCTGTAAGTATCATATATTTAAATTTAGGTGTTAAGTGTGTAAATATATAAAGATTTGAAGTGTTATACTTGTAGATACTAATGTGAAGCAAAAATCTACCAATCCATCACCACAAAACATGCAGATATACTATAGATGATCTTATACAAGTATGAAATAATTAACTATCCAGTGATGAGGCTTAACCAAGTCTGCAAATATAATTACTCAAGTTTTGTATATAAGAGCTCACCAAGAATCCCTCAAATTAACGGAATCAAAAGCTTAAAGGGACGAGAACAACAGTTTAAGCAATTATGCCTTAGGGGCCTGTAATTCATTCTTCTCGACAGAGAAGGAAAATGTGAGTCGAATATAATGAAAACATCTCAAGTTCTTTCCCACAGAAAAGATCACAACGAACTGCATATCCAAATGATTCGAAATAAAACAGATAGCAAGCAAGAGTGTACCAATTCTAAATTGAGAATTTCATCTCTAGCTCTTAACTTTCCAGACAAAGGCGTAAGAGAAATCCAACAGTAAATATCATATTTGATGGCCGAAAAAGAGAGGAAGGTAAGAAGAACTTACCTCAAGAAAATCTGAAACACAACAGCAATTACTAACGAGAGAATCTCAAATCTCAAAAGAATCAACAGCCTTTAAACTCCTCCTTTTTCACCTCAGAAATCCTCTCAAAGGAAATACTACTCAGAGAAATCAAACTTAAGAAAAAAAGATCTCAGCCCCCCTACTCTCTCACGAAGAGAGGTATTTATAGGTGACGGGGAAAGAAGGCTCACTGCCGAAGCTACCGTCGGTGAAGACCGACAATGACGAGAACTCTAACATTAGCAGGAGAACCGACCAAAACAAACCGCAAGGAAGGTTACTTGATTCACTGGGCAGGAGAATTTGTTACAAGAACGTAACCGACAGTTACAACCGGAGAGAATGTCGACAGTTACAACTGGAGAGAATGTCGGTTGTGGTCGGAGGAGGGAGAGGTGACCGGGAAACCGGCTGGGAAGCTTCTCGAAGGCGCGTGCATGAGATAAGAGATAATGAACAGTAATCGTGCCCCGTGAACCATAGGATTAGGGTAAAGAAAATAATATATTTTTATCACATATATAAAAAAACATTTATTTATATTATCATTTTATTTAAAATCGTTGATTTACGCGCGATTCGAGCCGACTCGAAACCCTATCAAAATATATGTCCTTCCCGGCTAAAATCGACGTTCCAGACGCATCGGCGCAGTCCGTTTCGTCATCCGGGGTCGTCCGGACAAGTTCGCCTACTGTCGAGTCAATTTAAATTAAATTTGCGCAACGTGGCAAAAATGAATTTATTTTGACCCGATCGAAGCCACTTATCGTGCAAATTAATGACCGGTCTTCGCCTAAGCGAGAACCATAGCCAAACATATTGCTCGTGGTAAAAAGTCAAACGTCGCACGCAGTGGGGTCCATCTATGGCTTTTAAATCCTTGTTGGAAATCGACAAGAGTTTCAATACGTCGGCTTTTAATCGACTCAACTAGGTGTCGAGGATTTAGAACCGTCCATATGAAACTTCAAGGAGTAAGGAAATGGCTCGAATTTCTAAATATGGTGGGTCCCAGTCTAGTCCTCTAAGAGAGTCCAAATAGGAAAATCCTAAGGCTAGATCCTAGGCTTTAAGGAGAGGGGAAAGAAAGACCTCAAAAATGAGGTCAACAACACGTCATGAAATATGCAAGGTGTTATGCAATCAAACACACAAAGGTAGGAAGTGCAAGTGAGAACCACTTGTTATATGGTGTTAAGTAACTTGATGATGTCACAAAGCAAATGTGAAGAATGTATCGTTGGGAGGAGCATGTACTCATCACGAGCATAAGAGGGTATATGCTTAAATATGCTCGACAAGTGTGCAAGTGATGAATGTGCTAATGCAAAGTCATGCAATCAATACTAACACACATATAAAACACACACTATGCTAGTGGAATCAACTGTTTAACTTATTGGGTCGATCGAGGTGGCCAACCCAGGGCAATGTAGCCTGTGGGCTCAATCAGGCTAAGGTAGCCGATTGGACTAAAGTGATCGGTCAACCGAGCTGGGGGAACCAGTCATACTAAAGTGATCGGTCGATTGAGCTGGGGTAGCCAGTCAGACCAAAGTGATTGATCAACCGGGTTAGGGTGGCCGGTCGAGGCAATGTGCTACATCGACCGAGCTGGGGCAATGCAATACACATATTGTGACATAATACATCATGCAATGCGAATGATCATAATCGATAGCGAGTCACACTCATCTAACGATCTCATATAGAGTCACCAAGTGTTTTCATGCATGGATATGCGATATAGATGCCTTCAACTGTAGAGAGCAAGTGCGGGGAATTTTCCCTCTCAATTGTTCGGATGAACGAAACAGATTAGCTACAAAGTTTTTCCCATTTTGTAAGTGCATTGTTTCAATCCCTCTAAAGAAGATCAGATACCACTATAGCCGCGAGAAATTGGGATTCTAACCCAATCAAGTGTAGTTCTAAGGGTTCACAAAGGAACCAATTTCACTAGGGATGTCCAACGAAAGCTATCATAACCTAGGTCTTTCTCTAGGAAATAAACAACCAATTAGTAGGATTATGATCATGTCGACTAGTTTTGGCTAGCCAACTTGCCTAGCGTGAGCAACCGAACCCATGACGACACCACAAAGTCGGACAATCAAAAGGCGTATGGTCGGGTCAACTGATATTGTTCGGCCAATCAAACCGTCTGATAACAGGCGATTGATTGAGGTATACAATACAGGTTGAACAATCATACCCGTATCGTGTGGGCGACCAAACCCACAACACATAAAAAAATCTATTCCTATAGTCGACTAAGAAAAAAATGCAAAGGTTTTAAGAAGTTTCATCTATGTGATGGTTGATCGAAGTGTTTTTTCTTCTAGGATGAAGCTCTCCTAATGGTAGGAGAGAGGGTGAAACTCATGTGAGATTCTGAGCTTCAGTGAACTTCCAACCAGGCCCACTCCACTCCTTATCCAAAGAACGAAGAAGTTCTCCTATAGAAGGAGAGTTCGATGAGATTCCGATGAAGCTCCGACGACCCTTTCCCAAGGTAGAATGAATCTCTCCTTTGGTGTAGGAGAGAAGAAACCTTGTTTCTTTGTTGGCCATGCTACTCCTCACAAAGCTCTCCTCTCACACTCAAATGAAGTGGTGGATGAAGAGGAAGAATATGGAAGAAGGATAAGTTGGTAGATACCAACTCCCTTGAGATTCTCTTTGAGGATGATGAAGAGTCTTCTTCTTTTTCTTTGCTCTAAGCTCTAAGCTCCACAAAAACTTAAGCTCCTTAAGAAATAAGATGGAGTTCTCCCTTGCCCTCTCAAGCACTCAAAGCTTTAGCCCAAAAACTGAAAAATGAGAGAAGATATGTGAAATGAGGAAGAGATGAAGCTTAAACCAACCACCCCATGCAAAATCCTCAAAGTGTCACCTCAATCAAGACAAAAATGGCTAACCAAGGAAGCTTAGGACACGCCAATAAGGACTTAATTCCCCAGATTTTTACAAGCCCAAAGAGATCTCCCTAAGTCTAAAAAGAACCTGAAATGTTAGCTCTAGGTGGCGTGCTTCCTAAGGGACTGCCAGGTCAAATTTTGAAATATGGGCGGACAGGTGTGGTCATGCCGGGCTCAAGCGTGGTCAAGCCACTTTGAAAATGTTGGTTGGCGTGGTCACACCATCCCATAACATGATTACGTTGTGGGCTCTGTCCTGCAGTATGGTCAAGCCACCTTAAGGCATGGTCATGTCAAAGGTTGCTCTGTCAGTTTGAAGGAAGGCTTGGCGTGTTCACACTGTCCCACGACTTAATTACACCATGGATTATGTAATGTGGCATGGTCACGCTGCCTTCAGGCGTGGCAACACCGAGGGCAGCCCTCTCAACACTTATTTGAGGGGGAGGGGGTGGTGAGCGTGGCAACACCTAATTTGGGCGTGTCCACGCTAGACCCTTAGTCATTGTTTTTATTATTTTCATTGTCGTGGAAGCCCGCTAATCACACCACATGACACGAAAAATATCTTAATGACTAGATCAGACCATACATACCTCAAAAAAGATCGTTCAACTTGCCTTAGAATGGGAAACAATCACAGAAGAGTGGTAGTCGCACAATCAAGTCGGGATAAATCCTAGTCCTGAGACAAAGTGCATTGGTAATACCCCCGCAGACTCCTTAAGCTACGGGAGGGCATGCATGAGCGTCGCAAGCTCCCACATCATCATAAGGGAATCAGGTACTTGTGATAACATAAATCGATACTAACACACATCAACCATCTTGGAGCTGAAGGATCCATTTCACTTTCTCAATTTATCTGAGTTGAGAGGCCACAAGCTGGTTTGATTAGATGGATTTTTTAGAAGTGATCTATCCCTCATCCATTTGATATGTGCTGCCATTATGGTACGTGGTGTTATGAAAATAACGGAGAAAACAGAAATCGACACAAATCAGAAGAACACACAGAGATTTAACGAGGTTCGGCAAAGAATTGCCTACGTCCTCGGGAGCGAGCCGACGAATTTCACTATTTCAGAGGAGTTACATACCCATATGTTTACACATCTATTTATAGAAAAAACCCATGAATAAATTACAAACACGCCCTCGCACCCGAGGACGTAGGCAATTCTTTGCCGAACCTCGTTAAATCTCTGTGTGTTCTTCTGATTTGTGTCGATTTCTGTTTTCTCCATTATTTTCATAACAATTGGTATCAGAGCCTCGTTCGAGGAAACAGGAGGAGATCGACGCGGGAGATCAGAGAAGAAAAGAAGATTTGGCATCGAGGTTGGAAGAATTGCGGTGTTCTAGGCGGGAGTTTGGCATGGAGAGGTAGTTCCCGGTGAGGCGTTCGTCTCAAGCGGAGTTCGTCGCAGGGCAGGCGGAACAGGTTCTCGCGTGACCTGCGCAAGCGAACGGAGGGAAGTTCGGCCCAGGGATTTGCGAACAGGATCGCAGAGAACAGGAACAGGAGGCAAGCTTCGGTTCGCGGCACTTCCAGCGGCAGGTCCTGCAGCAGTTCGGTGCAGGTTCGCGAGGGCTTCTAGAGAGTTCGCGACAAAGGCGAAGGCAGTTTGCGAAGGGCTTCTGGAGAAGGAGGCTGCGACGAGGATTCTCTCGCGAAGAGGTGCGACCAGGCGAGTGAGGCAGGTCTTGGTTCGGTAGTTCCGGCAGTGCGTGAGCAGGCATTTTGGTGTCGCGGCAGGAAGAAGCAGGCGAACCAGTCAGGCGCGAAGCAGATCAGCGGCAGTTCGCGATCGGGGCGGGAACGGGTTCGCGGCACAGAGGCGACAGACGGTTCCTGCGGTTGCGACGGTTGCGGAGGTTCCAGGCGGCGCAAGGCCGGCGGTGCTCGGCAGTTCGCGTATACAGGGAAGTGCGCGAGCGGTTGCAGTTCGTGGACAGGGAAGAAACTGGGAAGAGGAGAAGGAATAAAGGAATCTTGTATTTCTACTAGAGGAATATTCCCTCAAATTTTCTTCCGTTGGCTGGGCTGGCAACTGCTTAATCCCATGCTTAGAGCTTAATCCCAGGTTTGGCTGAAAGCTAAGGAGGGAGAGGAAATCAGGCTGTAGAATATTTTTCACTGCTGCAAAGAAGGAATATTAATTCCTACAGAGGAGTTCGGCCGGTTCAATAATCCGCGGGAAACGGAGGCTGTCCACCGCGAACAGGAGCCTCGTTTTGCGGGAAATTGAGGTGTTCAACCAGTTAAATTCACCGGTTCGTCGCAGGAGATTTTGCGACAGGTGGAGTTCGGCAGGGTGCAGGTGGCGAGTAGACACGATTATTTCGTGAACAGGAGTTTCGTGGAGGTATTCCTCGAACAAGTGCGAAGGGATTCGTGGCTCGCGGAAACAGCAATTGACCGAGGTACTGGTACGAACAGGAATTGTGCTTTGTGTGGAAAATTTAATTCACGAATCACGGGAGAATCGCGGGATAGTTGCTGCATTTGATAGGGAAAAATTTCAGGTTTCTTTGAATTTATTTGCGGAGTATTTTCTTTTGTTTTTCGAAGTAAGGTGGAAAATACGGTGCAGGATTAAATTCGGATGGCAATGTCTAGTGTAAAATTCGAGATAGTGAAGTTCGGTGGAACCGGGAACTTTGGATTGTGGGAAACAAAGGTGAAAGATTTGTTGGCACGACAAGGAGTTTTGAAGGCATTGCGGGCTTCGAAATCTGATGGTACTATCTATCAACTGTTGGGGAGTACAGTTGTAGGTGGAGTACACTCTGTCGGATCATATGATGAAATTGCAGCAGGAACTTTAACCAAGCCAGGTTAGATGGTTTGGTTGCCCAACCCACTGGTGTAAGAAACTCCATGATCTATTTCTCCTAAAGGGTTGGATATTCGCAAAGTGGAGATTTTCTCCTAAGGGACTGGATATTCACAAAGGTGGAGATTGTTAGATGTTTTTCTCCTAAGGGGCTGAATATTTGCTGAGGTGGAGATTTGTTTGGTAGGCACATATACTGGGTGAAGCATTTCTCCTAAGGTGTTGGATATTTGCCAAGGTGGAGAATTGTTAGGTATGACTCATATCTAGGGAGTTGGAGTTTCTTGGTGAAGAGGTGTGACTCTTGGTGAAAAGGAGTGTCTCTTGGAAGTTAGTGAGTTGGGGGGAGCGAGGGCGTGTTTGTACTTTATCCTTGGGTTTAATCTATAAATAGATGTGTAATCCTATGGATATGTAACTCCTCTGAAATAGTAAAATTCGTCGGCTCGCTCCCGAGGATGTAGGCAGCCGAACCTAGTTAAATCTTTGTGTGTTCTTCTGATTTGTGTCGATTTCTGTTTTCTCCGACGATAGTTTTCATAACACGTGGGACTGGTCGACTAAGTGTGCGGTCCTAGGTCATTCAATATAGGCCCAGCGGGGCCACCTCACTTCCTCCGCCATCCATGAGATGTCTTTGTGATTTGTGCTGACATATTTTGATGTACAAAGAGTTTAGGTGTGAGAAAGATAATGGCATAAGAATTGAGTGGTGTGTATGTAAAGTCTCCTAGATCATAATATGATTCGCCGTTAACAAATAAAATTTGATATTTGTATTAATAACACATTAATGTTATAAATATATGTACAAAAACATATTTCATATTTAATGCCTTAATTATAGTTATACTTTTATGTGATGTTAAGAATTTGAATGTTATAGATGTAGATAGAAAATTTAGATGGTAGTCATATAAATACATAAAAATTTTGTTGTTTATCTACTTGCCCTTTAATATTGGTTAATAATAGTTTTGTATAATGGTCATAAAGTAGGACATTTGGCCTTTTGGGTGGAATTCAATTATGATTCAATTAGGCCTATTATGGGCAAGCCTCATCAAGCAAGTTGAGGGAGCCATGTACTCTTGATTGAGCCTGCAATGCATACAATACAAGCTATATTGTAAGTCCAAATTGACTTCATGAGATGAATGCTAACAGATACAATGTAATAATTAAAATGTAGATTTGTAATTGTTGAGCAAGAAAATTTACAATGACCAAGTGAGATTAATATTTTGGTCGTGTACTAAGATCCAACACATATAGATAAAAGAATGATTTCATATGTGTTACCAAAATTCTTACATGAAAAGTTTGAAAAAAAACAAATTGAGGTAAGGCCTAATAAAATTAATTTCACTAGCATTTATTATATGTTATAAATGATATCAATCCTAATATTTAACGAAACATTAATACAATATGGTAGATGTGAACCATGTAGAATAGATTCTATAATAAACATAAGAGTTGTCGAGTAATATTGGTGTTATTTTTATGATATCATTTGGAGTAAGTTTGTTCTTCATTCTTTAAGAAGAGAAGTAAAAAATTAAAGAAGTTTAATATAGTCTTGATGTGGCAAAAAAATATTAGCTATATCAACAATTGCGAGTGATGAGATTAAAAAAATGATAGCATTAGTGTTGACAACGTACGTCATCCTTGTAAATAATGACATGTCAATAGTGTGAACCAATTATATAGCTTACGGTGTATGCCAATGGCATCATTTAACCTTATAAAAAAAAACATGTCGTTGGTGTGCAATACTCTTATAGGCAATGATGTGAATTAACAACATGCATTTGTCTAATATGTGATGACATTTAATGAAAATAATAAGTTTTGATGGTACAAACTTCTAATTAAGCAATGATAATTGGGAGATCATATTAGGATGATGGTAATTGAGCAAAATTGATTGAGAAATAGTATATATATGATAAAGTTTTAAAAAAACATTTATGAGAGTCTATAGTTGAGAGTTGGTGGTTTAATAATCACAGTCAAATAATGAAAGTCAGAGAACAAAATAAAGCCCTTACAATTTGGCATCGTAGTTAAACAATAAAGATTGTGGCAAGAAGAAACAAACATGAAAGTTCAGGTGATCATTGACAAGCAATGGAGGTTGAATCATGGTAGATGGATAATGAAAGTCAAGCAACTGAAGGTTGGTGATAAAGTTTATGTATACAACAAAAATGCCAACACAAATCTCAACTGATCTAGCGGCTAGGGGGGAGTTTCAGGAGACTATAGTCCCGTGCCAAAGAGCAAGGTAGACTTGCCAAGTGGTCTGTCGACCACAGTAAAATCAACCAACTGATCATCTACTAACTGAACATCAACCTTAGTGACCGAATTATTTTGATCGACAAACTTGTTTTCTTGACGGAAATGAGCTAATATATATGGTCGGTCGCCACAGCCAGTTGAACCTAAAACAGCTGGTGATCGACATACTATGTATTATCTTTGTATTATAATGTAATTTTCCTTCGACAGACACGTTGATTCAATTATACGGGCGACTATAATAATTGTTCCCTCCTTTTTTTTTTAATTGTATTTTGAGAACCCTATAAATATGTGTTGATGACATAAATGAAAGACAAAACATGTTCTTTCACTCGACTCTATCTCTCTCTCAGCTCTAACTCTCGGGGAATGTTTACGAAAATACACTTTTGGATTAAACGGGTTAGATGATTATATCAATGCTTATTGATTGACTGACTACAATCTAATAATTATAGTCGAACAACTATAGTAGTGCTATGGAAAGTTAATGATCAAAATTGAGTGACAATAGTGATTCGATAATATTGGTTAGGCATCATTTATTCAAAGATGGTGGTGGCTCAATAGTGGCGATGACCATATAATGGTGGACAAGTAGCAATAATATTAGGATGGTGGATATGTAGCATTGGTTTGATGATAATTTTTGCATAAAGATAGTTGGATGATGGTCCATGGCAGTGACAATCTAAGAGGAATGAATGTGTGCAGGCTGTCTAATGTTGTTGCTCGAGTGATGCTGGTGTGAAGGTAATGTCTGAGTGACGATTGCCCAATGATGATGCTTAGGAGGCAAAAATTTAATGATGGTGGATGATGATAATATTTTAGTGGTGGTTCTTGGAAACAAAATTTGTATGATGATGCTTAATAACCTGAGTATAATGGATAGGAAGTGGCAATCCAAAAATGGTGGTAGTGGGAGTGGTGGTCCAATAACAGTAGTATGACAATGGTAGTAAAATTAATGGTAATGAATGGTTGGTGGTGGTTTGATAATAATAGTCTGATAATAGGAAAGCAGTTGTGGTGGTTAAATAGAGTTTAAGTATTCCTTAGGCTTTTGAGTTCGCTGTAGTCTTCAATTTTAATCTTGTTTCTCCCTCATGTAGAGCGTGGGGAGATTTATTTATATATTTTGGGAGTGACATTCTTTATAGATATTACCAAAAACACAGCATCATATAACTTCAAGGAATTTATTGACTATAAAATTTTTGTAGCAATTAATTGTCTTTTCATATCAAAATGTAGTGTCTTAAGCTTAATTTGATTAAAAGCATGCAAGAGTTAAAAATCACTTGATTTTAATTAATATCCCAAAGTTTTAACTATTTCTTAAATGCTTGATCTAAGCACATTTTTGTTTGGCTTGGATCACTTTTGAAGTTATTGAGTTCATCTCACTATACCAATTATTTTAACTACAAATACACAGAAATTGAAATTTGCACGATTTTAATATTGACCTTGACAATTATGTAATTCTAATATACATCGAGATTAAGTTTTGATAATGTGAATTTTTTAGTGACATATCAATTGCCCCTTATTTTTAAAATTCAAAATTGTTGTGTTTCAAAAATATATCTTAATTTCTTTAAAAAAAAAATTAGATGCAAACTTATATTTTTAGAGAAAGTACAAAATGAACCCAATCACTATGTATTAAAGTGAATCTCCCATAGGGGATGTGAACCAACAGATTTTTTTTTTAAATCACAAGTTTATTTATTATTGAAGTTCTCACATTAATTTAAACACAAAATTATTAGAAGATTTTGCTCTACAAGATTATTTAGCATTAAGCTGTATGGAAAATACTAAAATAAAATTTGAAATGTATGTAAATTATTACACTTGGATATCTAAAATTTGAATAATTGGTCTGTCTGGCCTAAATTTTTAATTATATCTATAATCTATATCATAAAAGAAAATTACTGAAAGTTTCTCCTTATTAGTTGTAATAAACATCAAAATATAACTTTAATTATAAATCTGCAATTAAACTTATCAAATATATATATATATATATATATATATATATATATATATATATATATATATATTATTTTTATTTGCTATCCTGAGGGTCATATCCGTGATAGGGTTGATGTGGCTCCAGTGACGTACAAAATTAGAGAGAGTCATCTTAGAAGGTTAATAAACGTCGATCATTTAATGATCCGATTAGAAGAGTAGATGTTTTAGATTCGACTTATATGACCTAAGAAGACTTGGGCATATGTATAAAAAATGATCATAATTTATTAAAATTAAATGAAATATGACACTAAATAGGACTCAATGGAGAAAAAGAATTCATGTAGCTGACACTACTGTTGTGAAAAACGACGGCAACAAGGTAACAAATGGAATGAGAAAAAATTGCACGCAAAAAAAAAAACCAAAGCGAGACACAGATTTACGTGGTTCGACAAATTTGCTTACGTCTACGGAGCTGTAGAGAAATTTATTTCTTCGAGGAATTACATTGTCAAACGCCTTGACTTTTACAAGAAAATCTCTATATTTCTTCTCTCTCTTCCTCTCTTTCTATCTTCCTCTCTTTCTCACTTAGAGGACTTACTTGACCCTTGCTTAGCTCTTGCTTGGCTTTTCACTTGGCTTGACTCTATCTTTAACCAAATGAGGCAGTTTATAGAAACCAAGAAAGCGGTAGGTAGAAGGTAGGTGAGCGGTAGGTGGGATGTGGTAGGTGAGCAGTAAGTGGGAAGGTAGATGAGCGGTAGATGAGATTCATAATTAGGAAGCTAATTAAATCACGGTGGATCGAATTTCCGCATTACCCAACACCCGATCTAACGAGATGAAAATTTTATCGTTGTTGTTGTAGTATTTGATAGTCTTTCCATCCCAATGTTAACTGAACCCAATGATTCAGTGTACGGACAGTTTGCCATCATAATAACTGAGAGCTAATAAATAATTTATTAACTTTGTAATCACGAGAGTAATTTAAGTCTGAGACTTTTTCTCCCTTAAAAACAGATAACAATAATTTTTTTTAATTTTGAATACAAAATCTGAATTAGAAGGATTTGTCATTCAACAAAATATAAAATGAAGGGCACATTTATGTTTTTTATTTTCAAATATCTTCTGAATACGATTTGACAATCTAAGAGAAGTTTATATTTATTGTATTAGAATCAACATTCTATTATTATGCGAATCACATTTTGTTGTAAAGCATTATATAAAATTTGAAATATCTAAAATTTGAAATATCTAGAAAGTAACATGAGCGTGTTTGATATGTATGGATAAATTTAAATATTTAAATCTTTAAGTGGTTATTCTCTAATTTTATTTCCTTAAGTTACTTTCTTTAGATTTAAGCTATAAAAAAGACAAACTTTATTTTATTTTGTGAAATAATAGCTGAGAAATTCTTTGAGTAGAATGAAGCTAAATTCTTAAATATCGATGCATAGTTTGATGCAACGGTGAAATTTATTAGAAACTTGAAAATTAAGCGTGCTCGCTGGGAGCACTTCATGGATGGGTGATCTTATGAGAAGTTACACCAATGAGACAAAACCGTGATATCATTTGGTTAAAGGGTACAATACTTTGATGGGTGAGATCATTTGGGCTGTCACAAATGGTATCACAGCATTACATCAGCAGAAAGATAATGTTATACAGAACAAAGTGCTACAACATGGAAGCCACCACTCGAACCCAAAATGAGACAATGCTACATGATGGGAGCCACGTGTTGAATATGTAGGGGCCACCTCTTGAATCTCATTTGTCTGATGGATGATTCTGGGTATAGAGCTCTGACGAGGATGTCAAGAACTTAAGTGAGAGAGATTATGGAACCTCTTAAATAAATAAAGTCGAATTCTTAAACATTGAAGTGTCTTTTGGTGTGATGGTAGAGCGTTATTAAAAACTCTAAAGTTAAGTGTGTTCGCATTGGTGCACTCTTTGGTTGGATGACCGCCAGTAAAGTTACACTAACAAGACAAAATCATAAGGCCATTTCGCCAAAACGGATAATCTCTCAATGATTGAGAGTTCAGACTATCACAATAGTCCTTATAGATTATAGTTTAATAATACTTTTTCAAAATGATATATTGGATCTTATTTTGTCATTTGTGAATACGCCAGATAGTTTGAACTGAGTGAAGGGGAGGAGGAAAAGAGAGCCGAATGAGTAGATTTTTTTGTAGGGAGGACTGAGATAGCAGTCCCTTTATTCGTATTTTTTCCTCGTACTTATAGAGACGTGTTCTGTATAATTACAGAAAAAGAGAACAATTATGAAAATCATTCTTAATGTCATTAAGGCGCTAATTGATTGCATAGATTTTATGTCATATCTACATTACAATTTAAATTTTAACATTGGCGATAATTGACTAATCGGTTGGCTAGAAGTCAGTCGACTGAGACGACCGGTAGAGTGATGTTTGTACCCTCTGAAGTGTGCGTTAGTCGATCGAGATATTCGACAACATGACAATCTGGCTTAATATCTTTCGGCATGGTCTGTGTGAGCGATCGGTTGTGAGGTGGTCGTTCGGCCCGGACGCAGGGGTTGGTCGGTCGAACATGATCAGCCGACTTTTCTTATCGATTAAGTTGTGATTCACTTTCCGTTCGGCTCAAGTCTTGCAGGGCTCGTGTCTCGTCTACCTGGTTTGTTCATCGCATCGGCTGGATCTCCTAATCTTACAAGGTCTTAGGCGGATCTTATCGCAGCCTATGCAAGTATCCGACGAGACTTAGCCTATGCGAGTATTCGATGAGACTTAATGCAATGATGATTTATTCCTCACTTTTGGCGAGTCTTACTGCTGTCGAGCAGGAAACCATCTCCAGCACTTAAACTATCCCGAATTTTAGAGACGCGGCTTCATGCTCGGTCTTGAATCATCGGTTCATTGCTTATTTCGAGAGGATGTTCTTTTATTTTGCTCGTTCATTCTCTTTGAGATTTGTGGTTATATTTTTGGCGATATATATATATATATATATATATATATATATATATATATATATATATATGTGGTTAGAGTGGGTTTGAAATCATTATGAGTCAAAATTGGCGGGCGGAGGAATAGTGATGAAAGGGGAGTCCAGGTGCCCAGCTGCCCATCTTTCGCTTCACGTTTTCCGCGGGTGATTTTTTTTTTCTTTTTAATTCTATTTCACGCCATCTTTCCTTGCACGTGATTTCATTTATTTGTTCTCAATTTCTAAAAACAGTGCTCCTAGCGTCATAAGATTTCGTTCCCTCACACAAAATAATAATTTTTTTAAATATTTTTAATTTCTCAATTACAACTGTACAAAAGTTTCCCCAGAATATATAAACTATACAGCCACGTGTCTAACCCTGGTACCCTATACCCATGGACTGATATTAATAATAATAATAATAACAATTATTATTATTATTAAAGTATGACTATGATATTGCATTCAACTTCCACGTGTCATAATATAGGCTACTCTCCCATTTTTAGTTCAACTTGCACTGAAATATATATATATATATATATATATATATATATATATATATATATATAGAACTCCAAGATTTTTTAAATACTTGTTGTGTACTGCTAGTTTTTTTAATGTTTGTTGTATGCTGGTAAATTTATAGTGGTGGAGTGGAGTAATAACGTCTAGAGAGCATATCAGGAATATGCACGTGAAAAATCTAGAAGGCAAAAAATTATGAGACCTAACCAGTTGAAATAATTTCACTATTTCGATATAAGTCACAAGACTTTACCAACTCTTCAATGGTTGGAAATAATATTACATAAATGGCACAAGAGTTTGGCTAAGTAGTAGAAAACACTGAGGAAGTGGCAGTAACCCATCTATCGTCAACAAAAGCCGATGATATGTGTCATGTGTTATAAAATCTAAAGTTGGTATCTTTGGTAGAGGCAATCCGACAACGGTGATAGTGTCGGCATTCGCAAGAGTGGTGGCTTGGAAGTGGAAGTTCGGCGATGGTGGCCGGATTATGGTGATCAAGCAGTGACAGCGACCAAACAATAAAGGCTAGACAACGACAACAGTGGTCCGACAATGGCAACAAACATATAGAGGTGGCCAGATAACGGTGGTCTGACAGTACTGTCATCGACTAGACGACTGTGTCATGCTTGAAACTTTTGCGAGACAATTGACAATCATGCAAGTAAATGCGCCGATCAAATAATATATAGAATTTTAGTCTGCATATCAATCCCAAAAGAAAATTTGTTAATTTTTTTAATAGGTAACATTTTTTACTATGCCGCTAAGCCTAGTTTGGAGTGTTTAGGGTTGCAAATGTTGAAAGGGTTCTAAATTCTTAATGCATAAATAAAAAATGGAACTAAAGCTGTTAATTTCTCATATTTTTTCGTATGAGTTCACCACATTGTTATTGACAACCAGGGAAGAGTCCTCCTTAGCCTATGTTTAGGTAATGAGAAGTATTGAAAATCTGTATTATAGTTAAGAGGGCTGAACCATGAAAAATTTCTAAGAAATTCTCCAGTCCCCAATCTAGGCTACACTCTCTCACCGGTCCCCCTCAAACTTGTTTTCTATTCTATGCATGCACACATGACGAGTAAAACACCACGCATGAAAAATATCACCATAAAACACAAACATCTCGAACATAGGAAACTTACAAAGAAATCAAAAGACTGTATAATAAAGTCTCGAAACACACACACTAAAATCCATCTCTGGTAAGTAATTTTTTAAGATTGTAGTGAAGGTTGCCCTAAGTCTGAAACTAGTTTTTATTAATTTAATATCTAAGCAGGAGGTAAAGAGATCATCTAATCACAAACATGTACGAGATGTTGATGTGAATGATCATTCGAGAATGTAGTGAATAGTGCTCCCTCGCTAAGAATTAGTTCTTAAATACTCAATATCCAAGTTAAAGACAAATGAGATATCTAATCACACGCAAGCCCAAGAAATTAACGTGAATGACCTTTCGAGGTTATAGTAAAGATTTACCCCAGTCTAAAATTGGATCTCCTGGACTCAATGTGTAGGTTGAAGGACTGCCCAATCATAATTATGCTCCAAACATTGGTGTGTACTCCTCTAGTTGAGGCCCACTTTGCTAGTTTGGATGCCAATGAGGGAAATTGCGGCTCCCCCGCTGCTCGAACTTCTTCAATTGTGAGTCTTGATCAACATCATTGGAGTTATTCTTATGCTTACCCTTGAATCACTCAAATGTTTTTTTTGTGCACCATGATAGCCTCATCAACAATGATTCATGCTTCAACATAGTAAATCGGGTCAACATAGAGTAGACTATCATTTGTGTTATGGATAAATAAAAAGGAACAAAGAGAAACCCTCGAATAAAAACCCCCTCTATAATTCAGGATCCACCCACAAAATCTAATGAGCTTCAATAAAAAAATATTCATAAGTATTCCTTGAGTGATTTTTCCTCATTTTGATAAATTTTTGAAAGATGAATGATTTTTTGACAATCCTCCTATTTATTATAAGTTGCTCCACAAAAAGTTTTGTGAATTCATTGACGGTGTGAAGAGTCCTTTCCAAGGGAGAGTAGAACCACTGTGAGCCTAACCCTTGATACTAGCACAAAAAAATGGTAAAGAAGCACATCAGAAGCCCATTTGATGTGTAAGATGGTTCAATAACAGTCAACGTGTTCATAATGGTTAGATACCCCTTCATAGAAGTCAATATTTGATCAAGAACTTGAATTCTGTTGGGATGGGGTGGGATTATCTTTCCCACAAACGATGCCAAACTATTAAGTGTTGTTAAATTTGTGTCGTTATATTTTTGTATTAATGTCTAATTGATGTACAAAGATCTGATTCACACATGGGTAAAATGAAGTTGATAGAGCTGACAAAAAGAGTTTTTATGTGAAAAATTAAAGAAAAAAAAAACCATGGTACCTAACCTAGTTGAAATAATTTCACTGTACCGATATAGGTTATAAGACTTTACCAACTTTTGAACGATTAGAAACAATATTACACAAGTGGTATGTGACTTTTGTTAAGTAGCATAAATTGTTGAGGAAGTGGTAACTCGATTGTCATGAAAAATAACTAATGGTAGGGGTTGTGTGCCAAAAAAAAAAAAAGGATGTTAGTGTCTTGGGTAGAGGCAACCTAATGACAGTGGTGGTGGTAGCAGTGACAGTGGTGGTGCCACAGTGGTAGTTGCGATGGACAAATAGTGGTGGTCAAGTGACGGCGGACAAGTAATGGTGATCGAGCAGTAGTGTTCTGGTAGTGGTGGCGACCTAACAATCGTGGCCAGGTAGCAGTGGTGGGGGTTTAATGGGAGTTGCAAAACAATGGTGGTCGAGCAGCTATGGTTTAATTTTGGCACTAGAAAGATGATGGGAGTCGAGTAGCTGTGACGGCAGCCTGGCAATGACCACCAAACTTATGCATGCTGGTAAATTTGTTGTTATAGTCTGGCGATCACAGTGGTGTTCCGATGGAAATGACGGTGAAAGTTGAGCAACGATGGTTTGGCGGCGATCGTGGTCATATAACGGTGGTCTGACATCAACATCGATGGAGTCTAGACAGTGATGATGGTGGTCTGACGATGATAGCAATGGTCATATGACGATGGTGCGTTGATGACGGTTGTTAGATTGTGTTGTTCAAGTAGCGGTGAAGAGAAAATGGCAGTGGTGGTGGCTCAACTAAGGTGGTCAAGCAGCAGTGGTCTAGCGGTGACACCAACTAGTCGGTAGAAGTCCAATGGTGGAGGCTTCTGTACAATGATGGTTCTGCTATGGATAGGGGTCAAATGGCGTGGCGGTGGCTTAATAGTAGTGGCCGAGCAGTGGAGGTGGTAGCTTGATGACAGTGGTTCGACAGTGGTGGTGATGATCGGGCAGCGGTGATCCGGTAGTGGCAGTTGTTGTTGCCATTCATCGACAATTCAACATTGGTGGAGCTTAGGAACTCTCAAGAGGTTGGGGCTCCTTCAACTTTCGATTCCAGGCCCAGGTTTAGGTCCAGGTTCACCTTCAATAAGGGAGTGAGAGTCTATTTATTGATTTTGTGAGTGACATCATCTATAAATATTACATGAATATAAACAACTACATTGGATGACCAAGAGTGCTCCCTATTAAATCACGTTTTATGAGTTTTTGAGTTTCTTAATGATGTCAAAATTGAGTCATTTGGACTCATTGTATTCAGCCCAATGAGATGTTTTATTTGACTATAAGCTTGTCAAATTTGAAATTCATTTGACCACTCAATTGCCTATTTAAAGTCTCCAATTGTGCTTAAATGGCTGAATCAGGGCTTGGACAGACTCAAATCGAACCAAATTTAGCTTCACTGTACTCACTTTGCCGAGACAATTACTTTGACTATCAGCTTGCTGTAATCGTGCCACTGAATGATCTTGAATTTGAATATGAAATGTTTACTATTTGAAATTTTTCGAAATTCACGCACAACTAAAATAAATTTTTGACGACATACTAATATTAAAAATAAAAAAATTTAAATAGAACATATCTGATAAAACTATAAAACATCACTGTTTCATCCTAACATAAAAAAAAAAAAGTATGAGTATTGTTATATACAATAAAATAATCATTTCATAATTATTCTATAAATATTTTAATGCAGACTTTATAATGCATGCAAATATAATATGGCTGAAATGATTTAGGGGCTGTTTGGAAGAGTTAATTCGCGGTGCGGCGCTTCCCCGCACCGCGAATTTAGGGCTTCGTCGCTGGCGAAGCGACGAAGCGCGGCGCCCTACCTCGAATCCGCCGTGAAAGCGGACAGCGGGTTATACCCCGCGGCCCCGTCGTTCGACCAGCTTCGCTGGAAACATTTCCCGCAGGTACCCTCGCCCCGCTGCTCCCCCCGAACTCCTCTCTGCCCTATCCCTTCTCGCGACTCCACTGGTCTTCTTCTTCCTCGACCGACTCCGATCTATCTTCTTCCTCACTTCCTCCTAGATCTGTCCCTCGAAGGGTAAGAAGTTCTTCTTCACATCCTCCTAGAACTGCTGCTCTGTATGGATTTCGATCTGGTATTTTGGGCTTTTGCTCCGTTTGCAGACGATGTTCTTGTGGTTTCTTTTGGGCTTTTGCTCCGTTTGCTCCGTTCCCAAACTGGCATGCTTTACTCAATTTTTTTGCGGTGAACCTGGCACTTTCTGGCACTTTCTGGCATGCTTTACTCAATCTTAGAGGGACAAAGCCATACTCATTTTCAAATTTAAATTTATATAGATGAAGATGCCAATTTGCTTGAAAATGGTGGTGTATATGTAGCAAATCTGAAATTCAGGTGATAGATATATAACTATTACAAGAATTAGGTGGTATGGCTGTAAATCTTCCAAGAAATCTACAAGAATAATCAGTTCCCTGCTTTTACTTGTATAGCACCTAAATCTTACTCCTCACTTTTATATCTCAATCACAAATTGAATGTCAAATGCACCCTTTTAGGCATTGGTAGAATGGTAAGAATTGAATTAAGTAACATGTATGTGAATGGCCTAAAATGTCAAGGCATCACAAACCCACACAATTTCACTGCACTGCACTTCACAAACCCACACAATTTCACTGCACTTCACTCCCACAGCCGCACTTCACTCCAAACACTCAAATTTCAAGCACTGCACTTCACACAACCACACACACACACAAACAGAATTCCCACTTCACAGCACTTCACACACCCACACAAAGACAAACACAATTTGCACTTCACTGCACCTCAAACACCTACACAAGTATTGATTTCACTGCACTGCACTTCACACAACCACACAATTTCACCGCACTTAACTCCACATGCCGCACTTCACTCCAAACACTTCAATTTCACAGCATCGCATTCCACACAACCACATACACAAACACAACTTCCACTTCACAAAGATCGCACACAAGACAAGACACACAAACAAACATAATTTCCACTTCATCGCACTTCACACAAAACAGCACACACAAACAAACACAATTTTTCGATATTGACTCCGGCACTTTCTGGCATGCTTTATGTGGGCTCTTCCTCCCCTAATTAGCTGGTGGATGAGCTAGAGTAGTCTTCATCTCGTTTTTAAAATCTTTTGGTGGTTATTTGGTGCCTCTCAAGGTGAATTTGTGAAAATGAGAGGCACCTTTTCAAGGTCAATTGGTGAAACTTGGAATCATTTTGATGGTGAGTGTTTTGAAGCCTTAGCTATATATATTCATGCTAGATTGTCATGCCCCAAGTTTGAAGCCTCTATAATTAGCATGATGGTGTCCATGTGAAGTTGATTAGTAATGTTAATTAGGCAAAAATTTGATTAACATAGGGGGATACTAATGATGTGTTCTCCATCGATGCTCCTATTTGTAATGTTTTCTCGCTATTATGGTTGTCCCCTTTGACATTTGGTTTGGGACTCGTTTTTGTTCTCTTTTTGGTTAATTCCAACTTAGCCCCATTGCACTATGATTACAATTTTAAGTTTTATAATGGTGATTGTTTTTGTTTAGGGATCTGTTTTTGTTTCGACGTGCGCTCAAAGTGCAAAACTTGTGTGTGTGTGTGTGTGTTGCAGTGCAAGTGGAGTGCGATGAAGTGTAAAATGTGCGGTGCGGTGAAATCGTGTGTGTTTGAAGTGCGGTTTGTGTGTGTGTGTGGGTGTGTGAAGTGCGATGAAGTGAAATTCGTTTGTGTGTGTGTGTGGTTGTGTGAAGTGCGATGCTCGTGAAATTTGAGTGTTCGGAGTGAAGTGCAGCTGTGGGAGTGAAGTGCAGTGAAATTGTGTGGTTGTGTGAAGTGCAGTGCAGTGAATTTGTGACTTGTGTAGGTGTGTGCAGTGCAGTGAAGTGCAAATTGTGTTTGTTTGTGTGTGCTGTTTTGTGTGAAGTGCAGTGTAGTGGAAATTGTGTTTGTCTGTGTGTGATGTTTTGTGTGAAGTGCAGTGAAGTGGAAATTGTGTTTGTGTGTCTTGGTGTGTGAAGTGCAGTGTAGTGAAATTGAAGAGCAGTGAGTGAAGTGCAGCTGTGGGAGTGAAGTGCAGTGAAATTGTGTGGGTGTGTGAAGTGCAGTGCAGTGAATTTGTGACTTGTGTGGGTGTGTGCAGTGCAGTGAAGTGCAAATTGTGTTTCTATGTGTGTGGGTGTGTGAAGTGCAGTGAAGTGCAAATCGTGTTTGTCCGTGTGTGGGTGTGTGAAGTGCGGTGAAGTGGAAATTGTGTTTGTGTATGTCTCGTGGTTGTGTGAAGTGCAATGCCGTGAAATCGAAGTGTTTGGAGTGAAGTGCACTGCGGGAGTTAAGTGCAGTGGAAATTGTGTGGTTGTGTGAAGTGCAATGCAGTGAAATCAATACTTGCGTAGGTGTTTCGAGGTGCAGTGAAGTGCAAATTGTGTTTGTCTTTGTGTGGGTGTGTGAAGTGCGATGAAGTGGAATTCGTTTGTGTGTGTGTGTGGTTATGTGAAGTGCGTGTCGTGAAATTTGAGTGTTTGGAGTGAAGTGCAGCGTGGGAGTGAAGTGCAGTGAAATTGTGTGGGTTTGTGAAGTGCAAGTGCGTGTGAAGTGCAAATTGTGTTTCTCCGTGTGTGGGTGTGTGAAGTGCAGTGAAGTGTAAATTGTGTTTGTCTGTGCCTGTTGTTGTGTGAAGTGCAGTGCAGTGAAATCAATACTTGTGTGGGTGTGTGAGGTGCAGTGAAGTGCAAATTGTGCTTTACATTTGTTTGGGTGTGTGAAGTGCAGTGAAGTGGGAATTCTGTTTGTGTGTCTGTGTGGTTGTGTGAAGTGCGGTCGTGAAATCGAAGTGATCGGAGTGAAGTGCAGCTATGGGAGTTAAGTGCGGTGAAATCGTGTGGTTGTGTGAAGTGCAGCGCGGTGAATTTGTGACTTCGTGGGTGTGTGAGATGCGATGAAGTGCAAATTGTGTTTGTCCGTGTGTGGGTGTGTGAAGTGCAGTGAAGTGGGAATTCAGTTTGTGTGTGTGTGTGGTTGTGTGAAGTGCAGTGCTGTGAAATTTGAGTGTTTGGAGTGAAGTGCAAATTGTGTGGGTGTGTGAAGTTCAGTGCAGTGAATTTGTGACTAGTGTAGGTGTGCGCAAAGTGCGGTGAAGTGCAAATTGTGTTTGTTTGTGTGTGCTCGTTTTGTGTGAAGTGCGCTGAATTGGAAATTGTGTTTGTTTCGTCGTGGCCGTCTTGTGTGCAGTGCTCGTGAAGTGGAAGTTGTGTTTGTGTATGTGGTCGTGTGGAATGCGAGTGCGTGAAATTGGAGTGTTTGGAGTGAAGTGCAGCTGTGGGAGTGAAGTGCAGTGAAATTGTGTGGGTTTGTGAAGTGCAGACGTTGAAATTGTGACTCGTGTGGGTGTGTGCAGGTGCATCGAAGTGCAAATTGTGTTTGTCTGTAGTTGACTGTAGTGCAGTGTTGTGTAGTGTTGTTTAGTGCAGTCCAGTGTAGAGCAGTGCAAATGTAAAATCAATGTAAATGTTCAAAAGTTTCAATAATGAAAATATAATGCTCCTTTCCCGTGGACGTAGGTCAATTTGACCGAACCACGTAAATTTCTTGTTCCTTTACCTTAAGTAGCATTTCAAATTTATTATTTCGCAATTAGTCTGGACTTTCATATGTTTGTTGATTTATTTCATATTTAAATATATTGCTGACTTGTGTTCTACTATTAGTATGGCAACTAAGAACAGGGAATGTGCCACTCCTGCACTTTGGGAGAAGGACATAAAATTAATTTTTTGCGATGTATGCATAGCGGAAATCGAAAGAGGCAATAGACCAAACTCTTTCTTCAGCAAGGAAGGCTGGCAAAATATAGTAACAAATTTTAGGGAGCTTACAGGCAGGGATTACGACAATCAGCAGCCTAAAAAATAAATGGGACCAACTAAAGAAAGAATTGAAACTTTGGAAGGACCTAAAACAAGGATCGACTGGCTTGGCCGGGATCCGTCGAAGCGAACTATTGCTCGCTACGAAGAATGGTGGACTCGAAAGGCTAACGGTAAGACATCATCGAATTAGTTTTGCTTGCGTTTGCACCACTTCTAATAAAAATAATTTATTCTTACAGATTTATCCTGCGGCGAGGAAGTTCAAAACAGCTGGAATAGAACCAGAATTCGAGGAGAAACTCGATCGAATGTTTGGTGGGACAATAGCCACAGGGAAATACGCAGTTGCCCCCAGCCAAACAATGGTTGATACAACCCCTGAGGAGGCCGCTGTAGAACTTTCAAACGATTCAGCAGAACTGCGCACATACGATCAAACTGAAATGCAATCTACAAACCGAACAAAGCGGCGCTGTTTGGATAAGAAGAGGAAAAATACTGTTGGAAGTATGAAAGAGCAACTATCATTACTTGTGGAATCAGCAGATGATGCTCCACATAGAGTTCAAAAAAGCTGTCCAGGAGGTTGTTAGGCTTCTAAAGGAAGACCCAGAGATTATAGGGAATCATAATCTTTTCTTCTTTGCTATCGACCTCCTTCGGGACTCTCTCCACCGAGACTTTTTCATCGTAGCTTGATAGAGAGCTACGCTTAGACTACATTCGCTATTATTTTGACCGACGTACCTCGTGATATGATATGGAAGTGTCGCTTTAATTTCATCTTTCGTTATTGTTGTTAGCGATGTTGTCATGACAATTTATATTCGAATGTTCGAATGTTCGAGTTATTTCCTTTCGTAATGTAGTTCATTCATTTGCTTTGATGAGGTACTACTCGATTTCTATAGATAGTAACAGCTTATCTTTGAAAGGTGCAGCTTATACCGTCATGAATCCAGAGGAGGTCCGACGACGTAAGAGAAACGCAGCGATAAATATGATGCCGCAATACTATAATACATACGTCGATCGTGAACCTCGTTACACTTCAGCTCGAGTCGGAGAAAATCGGATAGGTGAAATGATTTCGGGACACCCAACCAGATTTCGTAATATCTTCCGAATGTCACATGAGGTTTTCGGAGATCTTCTAGCTGACCTAAGAACATCTCATGGACTTCATGGGTCTTACAGACAAACGCATCGCGAAGTACTTCGCATCACACTATTCATACCGTCACGTAACGAGTCAATGAGGGGAGCCATGGAACGCTTCCAAGCATTCGTCTGAAACAATTAGCAGATATTTCTCGCTTGGTTTGGCTTCTCTTGTCAGTTTAGCGAATAATATGCTAAAACCAACTGATCCTACTTTTGCAAGGACCCCGACAGAGATTCTTAATGATGAACGATACATGTCATATTTCAAGGTACGAATGTTAACTACAACAACTTTTTAATAGAATGGACCGCATGTCGATATGATTACTTTTTTCTTAAGGATTGCATCGGCGGCAATAGATGGAACGCACGTTCATGCGGTAGTGCCGGATAACGAGAAAGTAGCTTTTATTGGTCGTTCTGGTAGAACAACTCAGAATATTATGGCCGTTTGTGATTTCAACATGTGCTTTACATTTGTATTGGCTGGATGGGAGGGCAGCGCACATGACAGTAGACTCTTTAAAGTTGCTACAAGAAAGCCAGAGTACAATTTCCCTCACCCACCACCCGGTAAGGTCATTAATAATATTAAAAGTTGATGTTTTGGTCATATACCTAACTACACTTTCTATCATTACAGGGAAGTATTATTTGGTAGATGCTCGGCTACCCCATGCAGTAGGGGGTATCTTAAACCCTATCCCGATACAAGATATCACATTCCAGCATTTTGAAAGAGCTAGTAATCGCACAAGGACTAGAAAGGAGTTGTTTAATAAGAGACATTCGTCCTCGAGAGGCGTTATCGAGAGAACATTCGGAGTTCGGAAGAAGAAGTGGGCCATTCTTCGGATATGCCTCCTTATCCGTTCCCCAAACAGTGCAAATAGTGTTGGCAACTACGGCCCCGCATAACTATATCGAGCGGCATCCAACTCGGCCGATGTTGATTTCGACGAGGTTGCTACGGCCGACGGCTTACGGGACCGCATCGAACCATCTCAACCACGTGAGGATGACAATAAGTGCACCAATTTGTACAAAAGAAGGGAGGGTGCAAATGAAATGGCAAAGACTTCGAGCGAGCATTACTCGATTGTTAGTGGGAGAGTGAGTGTCTTTTGCAAGTGCAATGTCGGCCTTTTACATTCTTTCGAGCACTTTACTTCACATTATTTACAAATCTACACACTAGATCGATTCTTTTCATTTTGTTCGACCATTCGACATTCAAACTAATTAAGCCGCATATGTGCTCGCATTTCGTGTAAAATGAGCTCCAACACGTCGGCCACCTCTCGCCGATCGCTATGTCGCCGCGTGGCCGTGCATCTCTTTCGACATCACGTCGCCCGCATAGCTTTTCGACGAAAGTTTTATGCCCGTCCTCGAGACATTCCGGATCGTTGTCGTTTCTTTCGATGGGCGAGATAGTTTGCGGATTTTCACGAGTCCGACGCCGGGAGTGTACCACCACAACGGAAGACGCAATGAAACGGGAGTTACAGCTTCGAAAGCTAAAGTGAACATCATTATATTGTTGGTTGTTGTAGGAATAGTTCTACAGCTTTTTTACTCTACTCATGCCGCTACGTGTTTGATTGGAGTATATGTTTCATTGTAGAACTCTACTGATTATTTCGAGATCTTCAATCGCTCTATCATCGTGTTATTAAATTTTTAATATAATTTGAACAATCTATTTAAAATATTTTATGAAGCTCGTAAATATTTTAATAATACGAACCACCTTTTTAAATTATAAAATTTTTAATATATATATATATATATTTAACTTATTAAATTTAAAAGATAACCAAGTTCATTAATATTTTATTTTTAAATTAAATTAAAATGTACCGATCCTCGTAAATATTTTGTTAATATACTTAAACATTTTAACCTATATAGTGAGTTATTGAATTGAATAAATAATTCACTATATATAGAAAATATATATTAAAAATATAAAAATAAAAAAATTCTAATTTAAATTTATTAACTTGTATATTTAAATATAAAATTTTTCAAAAAAAATTTATTCCACTTTAAATTAGTTGATCCTACGTGAATATATTGAAATATTAAAACAGCTTCTAATAAACAGGCGATACTGTCATTTTTTCGCCTCGTACTTATTTTCCCACAGTACTCGCAACTAAACAGACAAGAAGCTTTCCCAGCATTGCTTCCCCGTAATTGCTTCATCAGATGTACAGAATATAGAATGTCTGAGGCAAGACACATGCTTCCAAACAGACCCTTAAAGATTCATGGTGCAGGATGCGTTTTCGTGTGGGAGTTCGGGACTTTCTTCTCTCCTTAGTAGGAAGTAGGTGGAGACATTTCGAGCTCATATAGGATAGCAAATTTTGTGGCTTACTAGTTCCCACGATCTCACCAATCATCTGCGAAATCATTAGCCTTCTTCCCAATGAAGCAACAGGTGTTGCCCCAGAACTTAGATATTTCGTGATGACAGGTGTTGAAATCAGAGAGGCACAAGGCAACCAACAGCTCTTATAAATTTTCTTCTTCTATTGGGTATAGGTGTGTAAACGGACCGAACACAAATGAATTGAGCTCGTGTTCGTGTTCGGTTCGTTCGAAATTAAGTGTGTTTGAAATATGCTTGTATTTGAAATTGTTCGTAAACCTACTGTTCGTGTTCGGTTTAATTTGTTTAAACTTAATTTGAAATGTTTGAATTGTTTGAATTGTTCGAATTATTCGAATTATTCGAATTGTTTGAAATCTTTCAAATTTGTTTCTATTGTTTGAATTGTTTGAATTGTTAAAATGATAATAAATTTTTAAATAAACTTTATATGCTTTAATTTTTTTAAATATGATAAATTTTTAGAGTATATAATTATTTTTAAAATATGATAATTTATTTATATATAAATATTTTAAATTATTTTATATTTCGAACAATAACGATTCAAACACAATCAAACACATGACTCTTCATGTTTGGTTCGTTTAAAAACAGAAGGAAAAAAAAAATTGTTTGTGTTCATCTCATTTGCTTATCGAGCCGAACACGAACTGTTGGCGAAAAAAGAGTTTTTTGACCGCATTCATTGGGTGAATTTCAATAGATTTATTATATTCCCCTCAAAAATCTTTCCATCAAGCATTTTGCTGTAAAATTGTGAAAATTTATTTTATTCCTTAGAAAATTAGTATCACATGGATTCATTTGTGAGTTAATTTTTATCATATGATCATCATTTTTATTCTTAAATTGTAACTCTCTATACCAATTAGAATCAACAAGATGTCTAGCAGCTTATCAAGGGACCAACACTACTTGTAAGTAAAATCCAACTCATTATGCCAAGTCATTAAGATCAGACTTTCTCATTTGGTGAACATTATAATTTTAGGAAATAACAAATATTTATTTCTGTGATTGTCGTTTATAATCATTTTTTAATCATGAATGAAATATCTCAATTTTTTATTTTACAAATGTTTATTATTGTAATTGTTGTTTATCATCATTTTTTAGTGTTGGCACACTAAAAGACTAGAAAACTCTGTATATGAGTAAAACATAGTATTTTACATTTTGTCAATCTACCTCGTAGAAATAGTGGAATTATATCAAGTATTAAGGGACTTTGACTCTTCTCTCTAAACCATTTTTCTACAAGGAGTCTTTCTTCTCTTCCTCTTGTAACATCTGCTTTCAATATATAAAATGGGTTACTGAGTCTAGGAATACCCGAGTTTATCCAAGAAGGGTAAGTCTTTGTGTATTCTTTCCTTTTCTCTCCCTCTCTTCCTCTCTCTCTATCTCTTCCTCAACGTTCCTACCGCTTCATTCCTTGAGCATGCCTCACAGGATAAATCTAAATGCAATAATATAAGAAGTGAGTTGAGGTAATTATTTAGGTTAGGGAAGTACTACTTCTTTATTTGAACTCATGAGTGAGATGAGGAAGAACTATGTGAGTCGTTTGATCTCAGCATGCATTTTTATAATTACATGAAACTATTAAAGACATTAATGCAAGGCAATAAAATAAAGACCTGATTAAGTTTATAAACTGATTTATCAAACTAATTTGGCAATCATAATTATCATAAACGAATTAGAAGAAACACACTAGCTCTAAAATGATGGAATTAAAATTTTAAGGAAAAATATTACATCAGGACTCTGGACGTATAGCTTCGTGCGGAGTCCGATCTTAGCCGTACATCAACCTCACACTCACCAAAGGATGTATGGGAGTGGGTCCCACTGTAATTTTTTTTTTTTTTTAAGGTACAGACGAATTTGATGTGCATCTGAGATCGGACTCCGCACGTAGCTCTACGTGCGGAGTCCTGATGTAATATTTCTTCAAATTTTAAATCGATTAAACCAATCAGTCAATTGGAAAAAAAAAAATCAGAACTATATGACTTCTTAATCAAATCATCTCTCATTAATTAAAATGAAATCCAGCCTTATCAAATCAGATAAAATTATTACAACCAACTCAAAATACTAAATCAAGCCAAATGAAACTTTAAATCATAAAATCGAATCAAAGCATTGATTCAGATTATATCATTAATGAAAACATAATTAATTAAGTATCAATTAAATAACATTAATAATCAAAACATAAACTCCTCAAGAAATAAAATAAATCAAATAAATCATTAAAAAAGAATGATCAAACTGTTAAATTCAAATTTGTCTTACGAGGCATTTCCAATTATCAGAGTTGTAGAGATCTTATAAACTACGAAAAATAAATTAGTTAAAGCGACGGTGCAAACTTCTCTCCACTCGTCAGTAAATATAATGTATTATTTAAGAATTAGTTAACTACCATGAAACAAATAATTTAAAATCGTCATTAGTTATAATTATTATAATTGATTGAGCTAATTAGGTGTAAATTTAAAAGTGTGATAGTGATTAGTGGCCAATGCACTTTAAAATAAAACTTGAATATCATCATCGATAAAATAAAAGAAAATATAAAAGTCAGTGATGTATTACTAAATTATGAAATTAATTAATTATATCGTATAATTCTTCCACAAATAAATAATTAGTAATGTGTTGGTTTTATATGAATTTAAAACAGATTTAATAATTTTTAATGTTGTACAAACAAGTATCAAATAACTCCCACGACAATTGTAGTTGTATGGACATCAATATATATATATATATATATATATATATATATATATATATATATATATATATATATATATATATATAATTCAAGTCAGGTCTATTCAAATGATAGTTTGGTCAATTGATGGACTAACTAGCAAACTTAGCAAATCATGACCACTGAACCTGTCGACAAATTATAACACTTCACAATTTTGACAGTCCAAATAAAACCACTAGTCAATTTGTCATCTCAGGCACAAGTGCACATTAAGTCAATAGTTCGTCTACTCGTTAGGCCGATGTCCTACAAGGTTAGAGGACAACTAAATTATTCATGTGTGTGTGTGTTTTTTTTTTCTTTTTTATGAGGGCATTCGTGTAACATAACCAGTAGTAATATAAACCTATAAATATGGGATCAAGAATGAGACCATGCAGTCTAAGATACTACGGGTCTGTTTGGGGCGATACTGAACTTATCAATAAGACTGTCATGTGCAGTTGCTTCTGCAGAATGTCTTCGTCGATAGTTCGACCTACTGCTTGTTTTCTGGTTGAAAACGACTAGCGCGATACTGTTTCTGAATAAATGATCAGTTGTGATGTTGTTTATAACAGAACTGTCATAACAATATATTTGATACTTGAGAAGCAAAAATCTACTTCAAAACAGTATAACAAATAAGACATACACCTCTCTTAACTGTGTGCATCAAGATTGCCAGGAAAAAAACTATTAAAATTACATTTAATAATATGATGATATTAATTTTAAAATGCAAACGATATATGTCACAAGTAAAATAAGATTTGCACGCATACCACTCAATTCATATGTATTTACATTTCTAAAATCTGTATTTAAAATTTTATATACAAATTACCAACATAAACATCAATCTACCAACAAATTACCACAGGACCACGACACACTCCACAACAAATATATTGACCACAACAAACCGCCACACCACAAGACCATGACACACATGCTCAAGAACAAATCCAACTAAACAACAAAGCCAACACCTTCTCTTCATAGCTGCGAACCCCACCACAGATGCAAACCCCACCAGACATGATTCACAGATGCAACCCCCACCGGTAAAAAAGAGCCCAAAAATAAATCTAACACCCCACCACAGTAATACAAAACCAATCACAAATGCAGAAAACCAAAAAAAGCAGCTAAAATTGACCTCCCTTCCTCTGCATCTCTAAATATCAATCAAAACCATCACAAAATACCAACAGAAACATCAAGTAAATTCACGAAATAACCAGAAACTAAAAAATGAGTACAACTCTCGGAAAACACATCAAGCGAATTCACGAAGACACCAATGCTGCTTTAAGGGATAAAGGATACTAAGGGAAGAAGAATAGACGTCCAGAAAAAATGTGAGAGAGGGGCGGTTAGGGAAGAAGAATGTGAGAGCTGGATGGTTAAGAAAAAACACCTATGGGAGCAGAAAGAATGCGGGAGGGCTCCGTGGGACGGTTAGGGCAGACGAGGAGAATGTGGGGTCGATACGAGAACACCCCCAGAGCCAACTTTAACAAAATAAGATGAAGAAACACGCGTAGCGGGGTCGAAACCGTGAACCGCAATTTATTAAAAATGCTTCATGCCACCCCCAAACACCCCTTCTATATGGCGGTGGTAGAACGTGCCGTGGGTAAACCGCTCTTCCAAACGGGGCCTAAATCTTATCGCAGATTCTTTGTGCCTTTCTTAACAATAAAATTTTAGAATTTCTCCCATTCTATGTGGTCCTCTTCTTATCACTTTCATTCTATTCTCTTGCTCCTGCATACTCTTTTCAAGGTTGTGTAAGTTTACACATTCTAGAATCCATTAAATAAAGCTTAATTAAGTATTATATTTGATGTGCATCGAGAAATTTGTTATTATCAGCACAAATCGCGATGTATTTTGAGTAAGAGATAGTTCAAATTCAAATTCAAGATCATCTAGACACCGATTTTAGTAAATTTATACTTCAACTTAGGGTCTGTTTGGGGGCAGCTGCAGCTTATTGAATAATCAGCTGATAAGCTGTTTAAAAATAATCTGCTGATAAGCTAGATGCGGTGTCTATTACAAAATTTTATTTTTTTGGAAAAGCCTAAAAGCTGCAAATGCACCTAGATGGGTGCGGTGTGAAAAAGCTATTTTCTGCGTTTTGAAAACGAATAAGCTCCAAAATGTAGTTTACCCAAATAGGCTAGGTGCGTTTTCATAACGCCACAATACCAAATAAGTTGCCCCAAACAGACCCTTAAGCATCTTGACAATACATATTTAATGAATTTGAAAGTGATCCAATTCGAGACCAAATGAGCCAAAATAAAGCAATTGAAGTGTATTTAGAAGCTTTAGCGAATTAATTAAACGGCCAAACAATCTCTACTTTTTGCACACTTAAAGTCAATCGAGTGGCTCGAATAGAGAACTCCAACTAGCCTAATATCATCTAATTTTGAGCTTGTTAAGGACTTAAATGTTGAAAAAATTACACGTGATCAAAGGATATATGGGGAATGTCTGATAAATTATTTTGAGATCTTGACACAATCTATTGAAATGTTCTCTCAAAAATATAAATAGACCCTCATTCTTCACTTAAAAGAAATGAGAAGGGGGTGATTTAACTACTAAACCTTAACTCTAAGTCCCCACAATTGATTTCGGTCACCAGATATTCCGGCCGACCACTACAGTTTGCCTTCAAACACCAAAGGTTGTCGCAACCATAAATTATTGTTAATCATCACTAACAATTATTACAACCAACTACAATTGTTATAGCTATCAACTAAGACTTTTGTAACCAACTACGGTCTTTATAGTCATCAACTACGACTTCTGTAGCGAACTATGGTTATTATAGCCTTCAACTATAACATCTGTAGCAAACTGTAGTGTCATAGCCTTTAATCATGATTTCTGCAGTTAACTAAGATTGTTATAGCCACAAACTATTACTTTTGTAGCTAACTACGATAATTATAACCTTCAACTGCAATATCTGTAGCCAACTAAGGCTTTTGTATTCAACTGTGTTTGTTACATCCTCCAACTATGACTTTGATAGCCATAGTACAATTGTTATGGCCTCCAACCATGACTTTAGTAGCCATACTTCGACTGTTATAACCACTAAGTATGGCTTATTTAGCTCTACTTTGAGAATTAAAGTCAGACTGCAAGCCATGAACTACGATTTTTATATCCAATTATGTGTGTTATAGCCTCCAACTATAGCTTTAGTAGCCTTACTAGGACTGTTACAATCTCTAAATACAGTTTTTATAACCAACTATTGCTATTGTAATCCTTAGATTGTTGTATTTAGGCTACTATTAAAAGTCTTGATTCTAAGTTTTGTAATCTCCTTTTCCCTAATTCAAAAAAAAAAAAAGTACCATAGTACTTTCAAATTCCTAGTAGATTATTTTGGCTGGGCCAGACTCGGTGATTTTTTCTTTTCTAATATTTTTTCACATAAATAATACGCTTAATTTTTATAATTTTATCTATATGTGTCTGTAGATCTTCGTCCAACACTAATACATTAAATTATCATACTAACTCCATGAATTTCCTAACACCAAACAATTTTGTTAAAATTATTTAATTTATTTCTTACCAAAATATAATCCTAACCTCGAGTTTTAAAATTTTGTACAATTTTCTTTCACATCAAAGTAAAATCAAAATTAAATTTTATTGAGTATTAGCCACTAATATATTCAACAATAACATTGTAAGTATCACTAAATTATTAGGCATAATTGGATTTATAAAATTAAATTAAAATTGATGCGATTCATTTGAAGTTATCTAAGTTCTTCAATGAAATTTAGATATTATTTTTAAAAAATAAATCTGTATCTATTTATTTCATAATTTAGTCATATTCATCTCTAATAATTTTTATAATTTTTGGAATATATAAAAGACCAAGCCCTATCACGTCATACATAAATATACAAAAATAATATAACAATATAAAAAAATAATAACTTAAAAATTTAAATATTATCAAATGAGTGTTTTTATTACAATTTTAAGCTATTTAAATAATATTTAAGTTCATAAATTTTTAAATTCCCATTTACATTCATTTAATTATGTAAATAAATAAGTACAAAACAAACCACATTTTACACTGCTCCGCAGGCACAACATAGACAACTTCTGAAGCCATCGTCCTCCATACTAAACACTGGTACGCTACACAAATGACCTGTAGCCTTTTATGTGTTGGCTTAACGCAGATGGGCAAATGGTTCCCACCCTAGTCTAATCGGGCGCTACACCGCCACACAAAATATCCATCAGCTCAATCCATCGGCCTAACCAAACTTACCGCCCACGAGGCCACGAGTCTATTCTCCTACCTACCTCCTCTTCCACTACTATAAACCAAACATCCATCCCCTGTCTTCTCAGCTAGGGATCGAACGCCTCCGCTCTCGATCTCTTAGCTGTTATCATTCCATTACCCTAAGTTAAACTCCAAATCCATGGCAATCGGAACCCTAACCCACGCCCCTCCCCTAGCCGCCGGCAGCCCTGCTGCTGGCAGCAAGAAACCGCGCACCATTTCCGTTAGATCCAATCTAAAACAGCAGAGAAAGGGGAGAGAGGATAGTTGTACCTTAAGCTTTTCTTCTACGCATACAGCGGAGGTGCTTGCCTCTCGGCTCGGTCTTGATATAGCGATCGCCGGGCTAGAGCGCCTCTTTCTACAGCCGGGCGCAGACCCGCCAGATTTCGGCAGATCTGACGGTCGCCGCCGGCCACTCCGTGTGGCATATCAGGGCGTCCGAGGTTCCTATTGCCATGAGGCTGCTACGGCCTCCTTCCCCGATGTCGACGCTTTTCCATCCGGATTTCTGATGGAGGACGCATTCTCCGCTTTAGAATCCGGCTCAGCCGACCGCGCAGTAGTCCCTGCGGAAAATTCCGTAGATGGTCCCATCGACCGTAATCTTGATCTTCTCTTACGCCATCCTGCAGTCCGGATCACCGGCGAATTCATTGTTCCTGTTAACCACTGTCTCCTTGCTGCACCCGGCGTGGAGATCTCCGATCTACGCCGTATTGTCAGCCACCCGCAGGCGCTTGGTCACTGCGAGCGACGGCTCCGATCGCTTGATCTGGAAGTGGAAGAGGTCGCCGACGCCGCCGAGGCAGCTCGCGCTGTCGCGGAGGACCGGATCTGCGATACGGCCGTGATCGGAAGCAGGATCGCAGCTAAGGAGTTTGGACTCTGCATCATGGAACAGAGTTTCCATGATGAGGAGTGTAACTTCAATCGTTTTCTCCAGCTGGGAATTGGAGCTGGGAACCCTTACTGCTGTGAGAATGGTAAGACGAAGGTGGCGTTCTCGCTGGAGAAGGGGGTGTCCGGTTTGTTCCGGGCGATGTGGCAATTCGAGAGCCGGGGAATCCGGGTCACGAAAGTGGACCACCGGCCTAATAGAGCGAACCCGGTTCGTTTGGTGAATAGGGAGGGTGGCGCGGAGGTAATTCAGATGGACTACGTATTTGTGGTGGATGTCGATGGGAGCGAGTCGGACCCTTGCGTGGCGGCAGCCATCGCGGGTTTGGAAGAGATTTCGGGTTTCGTGCGGGTGCTTGGGAGCTATGCTTGCAGGAGCTGTGCTTGAAGGCAGATTTGCAAATAACAATATTAATTTATTTATATCTGAATTTTCTTAATTACTTTTAGAAATCTAAGTTATAATAAGTTTTCTTTTTTACTTTTTTTTGTAAAAACTGTGGGCTCTAGAGAGAAGCAGCTCAAAAACTGAATGTTGTGTTATTTCTTGGAGCAAAATTGTTCCGAGAAAGTTTGTTGGGTTGATATTTTTCTACAATGATACTAATTTTCTTTGTAGATATTGTGATGCACTTCAAAAGATTGTTCTGCCAAAGTTTAACGTGCATATGATAAATGGCAAGATAGAGATCAAGCTCAAGTGCATGTGTTAATGGTCAGTAAATGTTTTATATTGTTGAAGAGGATGAGGAAGATTAGAGGGGGGGATTTTTTTTAGTTGCCATGAGTCGAGGTCAGCTCAAATAGAGACCATGTTTACATTTACATGGCACTGGCATATATCATTTCCATCTCTTTACATACATTTGATTGCCTTATTCGTAATATCCTCACTAAAATCAGTATTGGAGAGATTTTTTTCAGTTTAACTTCTTTGGTAAACATAAATGTTCTCCATCTCTAGTATTTCCCATTATTAGCCTCTTATACACTGTCTTTTGTAATCGCCCTATGAGTGTTTGACCACTGAGTCTTTTGGTTGTCTTAAACATAACTTTTCGATAGTTTGAGTCAACCTCTTTGTTGTCTACCCATGGAATTGCTTATCTCGTTGTCTTGATGTATAACAGAAATTCCCCTTCTTAGGTTAAGATGTTGAGATTATTCAAAGAATCTGTTGAATTCATCTCTCTCTAATCGGCCCATACACTAGCTCCAATTGGCCCAACCAACTCCAATCAACCCGACCAACTCCATTCGGCCTAGCTAGCTCCATCGACTCAACTAGCTCTATTCGGCTTGGTCCGCTCCATTCGGCCCAACCAACAGTTTTGTTTGGTCCAGCATGCTCTGTTTAGCCGGACAGTCCAATTCCATTTGGCCCAGCCTCCTCCATCTGGCCCGACCACCAGCTCCATTCTGCTTGTTCACCAACTCTAGTCAGCCCAGACAGCTCTATTTGGTCATCTCCAACTGATTGCATGGGACTAGGGGTATAATTATCATTTTATTATAATCACTCTCTTATATAAATCGAGGATCACTATTTATAATTGAAGTAGAAAGAAAATCTTTGAGGGTGGATCACCGTTCATTACTATTCATCTCTCTCTGCTCTCTCTCTTTGTAATTATGCACTATTCATTTGATGTTGTTCATAGACAAATCTTAAATCCAACATCCAAAAATAGCATTGATTATGGATCATATCACAAACAAGAAGATGAACTATAAAATGAAAAGAATAAAGCCACAGAGAAGTGACTAGCAAAATATAATGCATTAGAAAAGCTTTTACAGAAAACAATCAAACTCATCCAGCCGGCCCAGCCAGGCCAGTTTCATTCAGCCCGGCCAGACCAACTCCATTCGGCTCAATCACCAACTCTACTGGGCCCATCCAGGCCAGTTGCATTCAACCCAACTAGGCCAGCTCGACCATCAGCTCCATTCGCATAACTTCATTTAACTCGACCACCAGCTCCAGTTAATCTAGCTAGCTCCATTCGACTGAACCACCAGCTTCATTCAGCCCGGGCAGCTCCATTCTGCCCAACAGACTAGCTCCAATTAGCTTAACCAGCTCCATTTTGCCTAGCCAGCTCCATTCAACACGAAACTAGCTCCATCTGGCCTAGCCGACTCTAGTCAACCCGACCAACTTCATTTGGCTCGACCACCAGCTCAATTCGGCCATAACAGTTCCAGTCGATCCGACCAGCTCCATTCAGTCCAGTCAACTCTGATCAGCCAGAAAAATTGCACTCCCATAAAAGTTCTCCCAAAACATCTCCACGAAAATATTTTCTTCCCTAGGGAAGATAAGTCACAAAGAAGTGAATCCAAGCAATAATAAAAAAATAACCTCTATAGGAAAAATCTCATAAAATCCTTAATTTTGTTTTCTTGCATTTATGCTTTATTTACTTTTTCAATTCTCCTATAGCACACGGGCAACTTATCGCTACAAGCAGGTTTCTAAAGACTAAAAGGAAAATGGCCTACATATTTGAACCATGCTCGGCTTAATAACCGAATGCTAGGGATGACTTCGGAGATGCTCTTTCTAAAATGTAACTCGACTAAATAAAGAAAGAAGTTAACCTAAGGTTAAAGACCATGAAATCCAAGTCTAAGTAAAGTTGAAGAATTAAGGTGACTCCTCCATGTGGGAGAGCTACAAAAACCAAGTGAATTATAGTCTGAATTTAACAAAACTACTTAATTTCTTTATAATCGAGTTATGCTAAGAAAAAATAGTCGATCTAATCATACAAAAGGAGGAGACTCTTTTAACAACTGGGGACTCTTCTGATAAAAGTAAGTCAAATAGTGATGTGATGCTGATATATGAGACTTCTCCTTCAATGTGAGCCAAAATGCCTCCAGAACAAAATCTTGTGGGAGAGCTAAGTCCCCAAGCTGATGAATAGTCGACACATAGAGATATTCCCACTCATTTTTACTTAAACAGCTTTCTAACTTGTATTTGGAGAAAAGCATGCATTTGACTTATAAATATGAATAATTTTAGTTTCATATTCATCATTCTCTTATTTTTTTTCGCATATGCATTTTAAAGAGATAAGAAAATCGAGCAACTAATAAGTATGATAACAATTCTCTTTCGTTGTTTAAGAGGCTCAGATTGTCCAAAGAACTTGCTGAACATGACTCTCTTTAATCAGCTCGACCACCAACTTTAGTATGCTTGGCTAGTCTATTTGGCCAGACCAGATCAATATGAACTGCTCACCAGCTTCGTTCGACCCGACCACTTGCTTTGTTAGTCTGGCTAGCTCTGTTGGCTTAACTAGCTCCGCTCAACTTAGCTACTAGCTCTGTTCAGCCTGGCAAACTAGTTACATTAAACCCAGCATACCAACTCAATTTGGTCTAATCACCAACTCCGTTCAGTCTAACTTTGTTCAACCCATCCAGCTCTGTTCGACCTGAAAGACCAACTATATTTGACCCAACCAGTGCTCTTTGACCTAGTCACTCCATTTGGCCCAACCACTAGCTACGTTCAGTCCGGTAAACTAGCTTCCATTCAGCTTGACAAGTCAGCTCCATTCGGCCTGGCCACCAACTACTTTCAGCTTGGCCACCAGCTCTAATCAGCCATCTCCAGCCGAATACATAAGATGAAGGGTATATTTGTCATTTAATAATAATCATTCTTCTATATTTAAAGGAGTTCTACTTATAATTGGAGAGAAAAAAATATATTTGGATGATATCTTTTCATCTCACTCTCGCATTAATTACGCTCTATTCCTTAGGTGTGATTCAGATACAATTTGAATCCAATATCATAAAAGGTGTGGTGATCGTATATCATGCCATTAACAAGAAGGGAACGATGCAAGGAGAATAACCGAGTCATAGAGAAGTAATTAACAACAAATAATGAATTAAAGGATTGAACTAGGAAAATAGTTAAACTCATCCAATTGGCCCAATCAAGACAGTTCCATTTGGCCTGACCAAGCCAGTTCCATCTGGTCTGGTCTGGCTAGCTCTATTAGGTCTAACCACTAGCTCTAGTCGCCCAGCTTGGATAGTTCCATTCATCTTGTCTAGGATAACTCCATACTGTCAGCTCTATTAGCCTGACCACCATTTTATTTGACTTAGCTAACGCCAGTTGGTCTAGCCACCAGCTCTAGACAGCTTGGTCAACTCCATTTGGCTAGGCCACTAGCTCCATTCAGCACGTCCAACTCCATTTAGCCTTACATACCAGCTCCAATCAGCCTGAAAAACTCCATTCTACACGACTAGCTCCATTCAGCTTGACCACTAGCTCCATTTATTCTAGTCACTAACTCCATTTGGTTCTGCCAGCTCAAGCCGTCTTGGGCATCTCCTTTTTGGCCTGACCAACTCTAGTCCGCTAGGTGAGCTATAGTTGGCCATAAAAATTGCTCTCCCATCGAAGTTCTCCCTAAAACAACTTCAAAAAAATAGTTTGTCCAAGGGAAGAGAAGTCACGAAGGAGTGAAACTGAGCAACAAGAAAAACTCTACAAGAAAAATCTCTCAAGACCCTCCTCATTTTTATTTCATTTCATTCATACTTTTTCTTACTTTTCAATTTTCCCATAGCACTCAGTGAACTTGCCTCTCATAAGCAAGTTTTTTAAGAATAAAAAAGACATCCTACATTTTTGGATCTGGTTGGCTTAGTAGTCGAATGCTAGGGACAACTTTGGAGAAGCTCTTTTTAAAAGGTAACTCAACCAAATAAATAATGAATTCATTTAACCTACAGTTGAAGACTACGAGATCTCAGTTTAGGTAAAATTGAAATTTTATGGTGACTACTTGTTGTAGGAGAGTTATCACTCCCAAGCGAATGATAGTCCAAAATTTAAACAAATTGCTTGAACTTTTTTATAACTGAGTCATGTTAAAAAGAAATAGTGAATCTAGCAGTGCAAAAAAAAAGGACTCTTTTCATTGATAATACTTTAGGAACTATCCTCATAAAATTAAGTCAAATATGATAATAATGAGATGACAATCTATGAGACTACTCCCTGAAGGTGAACCAAAATACCCCCAAGGATGTAATTTTGTAAATGAGCTAAGACCCCCTAAACATATGAATAGTAAACACAGAGAGATACTTTACTCATTTATACTTAAACAATTTTCCAACTTTTATTTGGACAAAAGCATGCACTTGTCTTATAGAGAAGAATAATTTTAGTTTCATATTCATCTTTCTCTTATTGTTTTTGCAAAAGCCTTTCAAAAAGATAAGAGAATTACTAAACTAATATCTATGACATAAATTCTCCTTTGTAGTTGAATATGCTGAGATTGTCCACAGAACCTATTGAACTCGACCCCCTTTAGCTGGTCTGACTATTAGCTCCAATCAGCCGTGCCGGCTCCAGTCAACTAAGCCAACTTTATTTGGTCTGATAAGCTCTTTTCGACATGATCACCAGCTCTGTTCAGCCCTCCACTAACTTCATTTGCTCTGGTCAGCTCTGTTCAACCTGACTAGCTTAATTAGGCCTGACCAACAACTCTACTCAACCCTATAGACCTGTTCCATTCGGCCCGACCATCAGCTCCATTCAATCTGGTTGGCTCTATTCAACCTGATTTGCTCCGTTCAATCCGCCCAACACCATTAGTCCTGACCACAACTCCATTCGGCTTGAAAGGCCAACTACATTCGGCCCAACCAATTCCATTCAACCCAACTAACTTTGTTCGGTCTAGCCATCAACTCCATTTGATTCGATGGACTAGCTCCACTTGGCCCGACATACCTGCTCTATTCAGCTCAATCAACTCCATTTGGCCCAACCACCAACTCCAATGGGCCCAATGGCTCCAGTTAGCCATCTATAATTGACTACATAAGAGTAGGGTTTATAAGTGTCATTTTCTAATAATAATTCTCCTATAAATAGACGAGCATAAATTGTAATTGGAGAGGGAAAAAAAATCTAAGAGGATTGACCACAGTTCATTATTGTTTATCTCTCACACTCTCTCTAATTACGCTCTATTTATTGGTGTCATTCACAGACAAATCTGGAATTCAACTATAAACAATATAGTCGAATCAACCATATTGTGCCCAAAGGCAAAATCTAAAAATTCTTCGGCCTCCATCTTCTTTGCTAATTTTAGGCACTTAACTAGCGAGGATATGCCAAATAAAAAAAAAATAATATTAAAATAAAGCCTTTTGACAACCATTTTTCTTAGCTCAGTTAAGGCACTAAAGAATTATTGAGTGCTAATTGTAAGCACATATTGAAGATATTTAATGCACACTTGAAATTTGTGGCGCATTTTGTCTAATATTCAGTATATAAATATAAAATAAATAGAGAAAGTAGCCATTTTAGCTTGTTTCAAGAAGAAAATAAACTTTTCAAATCTTTATGTTAGCTCCAATAGCTCATTTCAAATCTTTTTATCTTTTAGTTTATTTGGCATTGTTGATGTGATTTGACTTCTACTAAGAATAATTTCAGAGCATCCTTCCAAAGCTATATGAGTAATATTTTTCATAATCCAGAAATATCAACCATTTTGATTGACGGTCCAGAGAGCTTATCTTGATCAGACGACGTTTAAGGGGCATTTAGATGTCTTAATGATGTCGGAATTGAGTGATCTTATGCTCATTTGATTCGTTTGTCGAGATGCTCGATTTGACTATGAACTTGCTAGATTTGACATCTATTTGACCATCCAAACGTGTTCGAGAATCTTCCAAAAGCAGTTAAATGACTTGATCTGGGCTTGATTTAACTCGGATTAGACTAACTTTGATGTCATTAGGTTCCTTTCATCAAGCAGGTCAGTTTGACTATAAGTTTACCGAAATTAGAGTTCTTCAAGATTTAAACATCCCCCGCTCAAAATATTATCTCGAGATCTATATCATGCTTCAAATCAAAATTTGTTTCTGACGTATCAAATCTTTTTTCATTTTATCAAATCCTCAATATTTTGATGGTGTCACGCGTGAATACATTTGTTTGGTAGTTTAAAAAGAAAAGCAACGGGGTGATTAATTTGTAAAAATCAATGGTTCAGACTGTCTGTATGTAATTTATCTCCCGTTTTGTTTTAACGTGCATCACAAGTTATGCTGAGACTTATTAGATATTGAACATTCAAATTGCTTCCTCTTTATTTAAATCTTCTACCGATCAGATATCATTGTGCAAGCATTTCTTTACATGATGCGAGTGTTCAAATTGATGTCTTCACTTCATTTTTTTTCCTTGTTTGAATAATATTATATTGTACAGCTCATCTCTGTCAACCAAACAGAAAAAAAAAAAAAACAACTTGGCCAAGTAGCATTTTTGGATGATGATTCGGTCAATGTTCAAACTTGTTCTATCGAAGTTTAATTTGCCTCAAAATTAAATTTAGTTTGCATTAATTTAAAAATAGTTTATTTATATAATTAATGTGATTCAAATTAAAATCAACTAATATATGATATGTTCGTACATATGCATATATTACTAATTGAAACATTATATAGCAAACAAACAAATAAATAATAATATAGCAATTAAAAAAAATAAAAATTACTAGACTAAAGAAATTTTTTTAAAAAAAATCAACTTAAGATGGTTGGACTTCAGATAAATTATTTATAAATAAAATGTAAACTATGTAAGTTTTTCTCCAGGATTTCTAAATAGCCCATAGGGATCTCTTAGGGGTCACAAATAAGTATTATTAGAATTTCTACCAAGGATTCTAACACAACTCATCCTCTCAAACCCCACTCATTTAAGACAAATTTAGGGGTATGGATCGGACTTATTCCTTGATGACCATAATTTTAATAGATATCCCTCTTATATGACCAAATAAGTTATAACCTAGATAAATTATTTCTCAACTATATCCCATATTAAAGTTGGCATGAATTGCAAAACTCATTGTTTTCGTTTCATTCTATTTTTATTCTTAAAGGAAGTCGCTAGTTTATTTATCACCATATACTTCCTTTTTCTGAATAAGTCACTCTTACGGATTATGTGAATGATCAAGTGAAGAGAGGAATCGGAAAAAATAGATATATGACAAAGGCGGACAAATAAGAGAGAGAACGTTGAGAGCCTACGTGAAATAAACCTCGCATAGATAGGTCAAATATGTCAGCCCAAAAAAGTTCGAGCGGAAGCACCTTGGACTAATTTACACGAAAGAATACCTATGTAAACTACCCACAACCAAAGATTCATTCGTGTTTGCCTGTTTTAGGGTCTATAGTGCTCCTAAGTAAATCTATTTTATTTGCTTTATTACATCTTGGGGGTTGCCCAAGAATACTCCTAAATTGAAAAAGTATTGCTTACATTGGTAGTGACGACTCACACATGACTATCAATGGACAGTTATTTTGTTGAGGAATGCTTCGATGCATTCAAAGCTCCTGTTAAGCCTTGGGGCGGAGAATGAGTTGCCCACGTTCTCGCATGGGTAATAGACTCATCAGCATATGGAGCATGTAAAACAATCAAATCATCTTGATGGGGAATCTCAATATGTTAAAACACATCTGAGCCATAAGGGCTGAGAACAAATCATCGTATCCCAAACGGACGACAACTTATTGGTAATCAGGCCACCGAGATGGTACCAACGAAGGCAAAAGGAGGGACAGGGCTCAACAATGATATTCAAAGAAAGGGAGAAGTAATCACTAGAAGGTAGAGATAGTTGATTCAAGGTACAAAGAATCGACCATCCCAAGCTACTATGAATCTAAGTCTACTTGGTCATGAAGGTAGTCGACCAAACACGTCCAAAGATCCCTGGTCAACAATCTGTGAATTGCATCATCAGCCTCAAGGTTAAAGGAAAAAAAAAACTCTATCTTATGACTATCAGGTGCAACTTTAAGTGGTAAGACTTGTAGCCGCTGAAAAGGCAAGGATGCCGCCGGAAAAGAGGATAAAGGGAGGTTCAACTACAAAGCTGGAAATGCTCCCAACAAAAGAATTTACACACTGTCTGGGTTAGGGAGCCTTCTAATGACCTAAGTGCACTAGAAAACCATCTAGGTAGAAATCTATGTTGGGTCAGCCGGGTTGGAGATACGTGGGGGCTTCTCCTTGGAAAATGCAAAATAATATAGTTATCTAGAGTGGTCCTTAGATATTAAGGAGGCCCTATTAATTTTTACTTGGGTGAGAGTCATGCTATGCAATCCATTTAAAATCTGGCCCGAAGGCCATGCATGAAAGTAAAAGCAGGTTTTGAAAATTTCTGACAATTTTAATTAAAAATTTTATATTATCTCAATCTTTTATAATTGGGATATTTTTAAAGAAAATTTTACATTTTTAAGGCCTTAGAGCACCTAAATTGTATTTTTTGCAGCATCTCAAATAAACCGGAATGAAACTGGGAAAACAATCTAAGCAGGCAAACATGCCAGAAGTACAAGAAAATAAGACAAATATGAAATAATAAAAAGTTGGTGCAGTTTGGTCGGCGACCTATCCCAGAAAATAAAAAATTGGTCTGCCTCTGCATAATACATGTTTGGTCCTAATTCTATACATACATGTAATTTAGAATTAAGGTACGGGACACGAGCAAACAACGTCTAGTCCCTGTAACGTGGTTTCACCCGTTTAGCGCCTCAGAACTTGTGCCCATACCATATTTCTAATACAAACTCTTCCTAGGACTCTAAAAAGTATATCAGGAAAAATAAAAAAAATGACTCGACCTTTATGAAAACAACGTTAGCAATAAAGTCAACAAATATGCAATATATAATGAATTGTGCCTTTTTTTAAGGGGAGCTAAATGACACCTACAAGTAAAATGTTAGTAGAAATTATCACATGCCCCCCTTTAATGATACATATGTGTGTGCATATATATAGGCACACTTCTTGCAGAAGAACGTCCTAATATACTACAATGTATATCAAGCACACAAACACACCAAAAAGCACAAAAGTAATGTTTGGCTAACACAAACAAATCAGTAGATAACAATAACCATAGGCGTCGAAACTATCTAAAACTTAGCCCTAACCTAATACACAATCTAACGAGAATGTGTCCTAACCAGCATCTAAGTGCTCAGGATAAGTCTTTGGGTACATATGACTTTGACGAGGACGCCAGACTGGCCCCGTGCTAAAGATCCAAGGGATCTAAAGAGTGTCACCCAGGATGGATTTTGAAAAAAGGGTTAGCCTTACATATGGCCTGATTTGCTACATGTACGTTTTTAAAATTATGGTGAATGTAATAAGTAGAAAAAAATATATTTTTTTTTTCGTTTTAAAATAAGGGTCATTAAATACAAACCCTTAACATGCAGGGTGACACAAGTTAGATACCTTAGATCCATATCTTCTCCCTCCCCTCTCTTTTCTTCCGCTCGATTTTTTTTTGTTCTGTGCACTATGTGCTCTATGTGGTGGATCACTTTCTTCGGATGGTGGTTATTGCGGTGAGGTTTGTATTCTCTCTTCCCCCTCTCCCTTCTCTTCATCGGCTTGTTTGATGGTTGTGCGCATTACTTGCTCTGTGTGGTATTCCCTCTTCTACCTCTCTTCTCTGTTCTTCACTTCCTGCAATATCTCTCTTCTCTTTGTGGTTATGCACATTATGTTTGCTAGTTTATTCTTTTTTATATCATTGTTTGCTCAGTTTGGTGGTTTTGATGTTTCATGTTGCATCCATAATGGTTTTGGTTGATGCTTTTGAAACACTGTGAATTACTGTGAGCTTTGGATTTTTGGTGATTTTTTCTGTTAGCAATGCTTTGGGTGTCATGTATGTGGTCAGTTGATTTGTGGATTCGAACTATTTATTTAGGTTTTATTGGGATAAATACATACCTAGCACCCTAAGTAGTTCTTCTCGATATCTTTGTTGTGAATAGTTAATTCTTTGCAGTGAGTTTTGGATTTTTTTTTGAATTTTGATATTTTAGTGGATAATTTGAAAATGAGATGAAATTTGGTGTTAGATTTGTTAATAACAATATTTCACGCGATGTGCATGTGTTGAATATGGGTTGGGATTTTAAAATATGAATTTCGATATTTCAATGGGAATTTATAAAATGGATGAAACTTATTGTTTGATTTGTTAATAGCACTATTTTAGGTGTTGTGTATGTCTTGAATTTGGGTTGGGATTTTAACATGAATTTGGATATTTCTGTGAGAATTTGTAAAATGGATAAAATATGGTGCTGAATTTGTTAATAGCAATGTTTCCGGTGCTATGTGGAGGTGTGTGGTTCTATTTGTGTGGAGATGGAGCTGGAAGTGTGGAGTTTGTGTGGTGTCTTGTGGAGGTTTGGGTATTTATGTGGAGGCTTTGGTATCTGGTGGATGTGTTGTTGTCTGTGTTGGTATCTGTGTGGTGTATGTGTTGTATTTGGTGGTGTCTATGTGTTACTGTGAGGAGGTGGTCGTGTGGTGGATAATTTGGTGTCTTGTTGTGCCAGTGTATATAGTATATGGTGGAGGTGTTAGTGGTGTACTAGATGAGTTTGTCATGATGGTGTGGTGTCCATGTGTTACTTTGAGGATGTGGCGGTGTAGTGGATGAGTTGGTGTCTTTGTGTTGTTGTGAGAAAGTGGTGGTGTGATGGATGAGTTGGTGTCTTGATGTGTCAGTGTATTCGGTGTCTGGTGAAGGTGTTGGTGGTGTAGTAGGTGAGGTTTGTGTGTGTTATTGTGAGGAGGTGGTGGTAAAGTTGATGAGTTTGTGTCGATGTGTTACTGTGACGAGGTGATGGTGTGGTGGATGAGTTGGTGCCTTGATATGCCAATGTATTTGGAGTCTGGTAGAGGTATTAGTGGTGTAGTGGATGTGTTGGTGTCATGATGGTGTGGTGTTTGTGTGCTACTGTGAGGAGGTGGTGGTGTAGTGGATGAGTTGGTGTCTATGTGTTATTGTGAGGGGATGGTGGTGTGGTGGATTAGTTGGTGTCTTGATGTACTAGTGTTTTTTGTGTCTTAGGAGGTGGTGGTGTGTGAGTGGATGCGTATGTGTTTTCGGTGCTGTATAGAGGTGTGTGGTTCTGTTTGTGTAGAGGTGGTGTTGCTTGTGTGAAGTGTCTGGTGTCTGGTGGAGGTTTTGGTGTCTGTATGGAGGTTTTGGTGCTTGGTGGATGTGTTGGTGTATGTATTGTGTCTGTGTTATTGTGAGAAGGTGGAGGTGTCTGTGTGGAGGTGTTGGCGTGTGGTTGCGGTGGTTGTGTGAAGGTCATCGTGGTGATGATATTGTGACATTCTAATTTTTCTTTGATTTGAGATATTGTGGCATTCTAATTTTTCTTTGATTTGAGATATTGTGGCATTTCTACTTATGTTAATTAGTTTCTTTCATGCTAGTGATACAATGGTTAAGACCGAAGAGAGTACTTCATGTGCAATGTGGGATAAAGAAACAATAATAATATTTTGTGACCTTTGCCTCAAGGAGGTCAATCTGGGAAATAGGCCGACAACCTATTTTAACAAGGAAGGTTATCAAATTATTATAAAAAAAATCAAGGAAAGTACAATAGAAAGTATGATAAGATGCAATTAAAAAATAAGTGGGATCAGCTCAAGAAGGACTATAAAATATGGAAGAAATTGAAGCGAGGATCAACGAACTTGGATTGGGATCTGGTGAAGCGAACAATTGATGCTTCAGAGGCGTGGTTGGCAGAAACACTTGCGGTGAGCATTTTTTAAATGTCCTATATTTCGGTCATCTTTAATTCTTTTTTAAATTGAACTACGTGCTATATGAATTTATTAGGTGGTGTCTACTGTAAAAAAAAATTAAACACAATGGAATCGATCATGAGTTGAAGGAGAAGTTGGATCGTATATTTGGGGGTGTCGTAGCAACGAGCAACAATGCATGTGCACCCATTGAGACGGGATTTAGTGGCATTCCTGAAAATTTAGGAGCCGACGAATCAAGTGATTCCACTGAATCCCCCAACCCGGACCTCCATGAATATGAGTCCACGACCCACTCTAAGCATCCGCGGGTCAAAATTAAAAAGAAAATTAGAGCCGCTTTCCTTAGAAACCAGATATTACAGTTGGTGGTTTCATGCAGCAATAACCCCAACACATCTCAAACAACTTCTATCCATTGGTTGTGCAAATTCTAAATGCAACTCAAGAAATTTCTGAGGAGTTGCTAATGTATCTATTTTTTATGAAGTTGCTTGAAAATGCGAACGAGATAGAGTTTTTCATCGCGATGCCTGCTGACCGTAGGATGACTTACTTACGATATTTTTTATGAGATCAAGGACATTTGAGAGACATGCTTTGGATAATTCTATTTTTTTTTATAATCGCGTGGGATATGTTTATTTGTTTAAGGTTTTTCATTTTGCTTTGGATATTTAAACTGCTTTGGACTTGTCAATTTACTTGTAGTTTTCCATTCCTATTTATGTTTTCTATTTACTGTTGTAATGTTTGTTTGCTTATGTTGGTTTTGCTCGTAACCTTAAATGATTGTAGCTAATTCATTAATGTTTATACGTTAGCCACTTCGATACTGAATACATATATGCAACTAGAGAAATGAGTAGAAGGAGAGTTGCAGTTGCCGTATGCTTGATGTGCAAATATTATAACTCGTACATAGAGCGTTCCCCTTGCTTAACATCCTTATATGCTGGCAACAAATAGGTTGGGGAGTTGCTTGCGGGCTACCTAACGAGATTTAGTAATATGTTCCGCATGTAGTATTCACCGATCTGTTGAAGGAACTGCACAGATATCTTGGACTTCATGCCTCATCGAGAATGACTTCTCTAGAGGTGTTGGTGATAACCCTCTACATGTTATCACATAATGAATCAATGTGAGGAGCTACGAAGCCATTTCAACACTCATTCAAAATAATTTGTAGATACTTCTCATTATAGTTGAATGCACTTGTAAGTTTTTCTTCACAAGTTATAAAAGCAATAGATCCTACATTCGAACGGACAACCAAAAAGGTTTCGCACGAGTCGCGGTAGATGTCATACTTAAAAGTAATTTCTCATATTTATTACATTCAATTTTCAAATAAATATTGTAAGCATGTAACCCTTTTTTTCTAGAATTGTATTTGAGCAATCGATGAAACACACATTGATGCATGTGTTCCAAATAATAAGAAGATCGCATTTATCGTCCATTGTGGGTCCCCAAAGCATAATGTCATGGTGGTATGTAACTTCAACATGTGCTCCACTTTTTTTATGGACTTTTGGGAGGGAAGTACACATGACAGTCGAATTTTCAAAGCTGCAACACACAATAACAAGTGCAACTTCCACATCCACCCATAGATATGCTTTGGACTGAGCTACTCTCCTAATTCATTATTCCCTCAATACTTATCATGCAATTCATATCCGGTAAAATACTATTTAGTTGATGTCGGATATCCGTTGGAGCAAAAGTATCTCAAACCTTATCCTAGTATGAGATACCACATACTCTTACTCTATTTGAGTGAGCCAGTAATATTACGAGGAGTATAAAAGAAATGTTCAATAAAAGACATTCATCCTTACATGATGTCATTGAGAGGATTTTGTGTTTGTAAGAAAAATTGGTAAAACTTCGCGATATGTCATCTTACCCATTTTCCAAATATGTGCAAATTGTGATTTCCATGATAACTCCCCACAATTATATTCGATAGATTCTTTCCCGCAACGACATCATCTTTCTAGGGCGGACGGGGATCATAAGCATGTCCCTACCGAGGCATATGAGTGCTGTCTTGAACAGTCTTTGTCACGAGCTCAAAATGATTTTCCCGAGAACTGTACTAAAGATGGGGAAAGTGTAAGCGAAATGACAGAGTCGAGGGAATGAATTACGGATGCGATACTAAGAGGATGATTTGAGTATTCATCCTAGTATTAATTATAAGGGTTGTTGAAGAGATTCAGTATTTATTGTATTTGTATTTTATACAGTTCATGTTTATTTTTGTTTCCTCTTGAATTTAATATTGATTGTTTAGGTTTATTACGTTGTTTATAAGTATTTTTTCTCCTTTTACATTTATTTTGTTTTTCTTTTGGTGGATATTAGAGGTCTATGATGAGACGTTTGATCTTATGGGTTCTATTCTTATGGATGGTCTCTTTGTCGCTATTGGTTGGTGTCACATGCAAAATCAAAATGAATGCGACCAAATTCTTCTCTTCTTTTTGGTGATACGGTTTTAAAGGTTCTTCTGGATGGTTTTTTTTTGTGATATGCGTAAGTGTCACAGACAAGCTTGGCATTACGTGGGTTAAAGACAACTAAAGACTCTTTTTTATAGTCAGTTGTCTTCTTGTAGTGAATGATTCGTTAGTTGATATACTAAGTTCTCTGACCTAACACATGCATAAAATTATAATTAGTTACTTCTTTTATCAATTTATACTTGTGTTATGTTTAATGTGATATCTTTTATAACATTCAGAAAAGATAAGGTCAAGGATGTCTGGTACCTCCCGAGCATTGCAGTGTTATTGTAGATTTCAAAGTTCCCTGCTAACTTCACGGCAGCCAGATAGCTACAGGGGATAGTTCTACAGGTGTCCACGGAGAATCACAAGGAACTGTGACTTTTTTCGGTGGGCAGATAGGCTAAAAGATTCCACTGCTGAGAGCGATCGGGCATGGAGTATATCCCTGAAGGATGTCCTGACTTGTGAGATACGTGGTGTGCATTTTAAAAATAATATTGTCATATTATAAAATGTTATTTTAATAACATTTTTCTTAATTTTAATAATAATAATACTGACTATTAAGTGAGGTGAATACTTTTTTTATACTGTGATGAATTAAATTTTTTGTTCTAAAGTATAAAATATATTAGTATGAAAATGCTATTGTAAACAACATTACTATATAGAGGTTGAATAATCATTTGTCCAAAAAAAAGCTACAACACGGTTGTTTTCAAAACTGAAAAAAATAAACAGACAGTCAACTTATCTGCAGTAACTTCTACTCAACAGTTTATTATTAAGATGCAGCCGCCCCAAACAGACCCTTACTTTTTATGTAATAATCCTAAGAATAGTGCCAATCAAATGTATTTCTTCAAACTTGAACTAAGGCGGACACTAATCTCGAAGAGAGAAACAACGGTGTAGAAGTTAGAAGTATCTTCCAATTCAACTCTCATTGCATGAAGATAAATAGAGCAGCAATCTCGAAAATCTTCAATTAGTCGGTCAAAATTAATTCAAATATGCTTAGGTTAATAAATAATCAATCAATAAATTTATGAAATTCCATCTCATTCGCGTAAAAATTCTTCGAACGGTTCAGACTCGGATAACGTTAGCTCGCTGTCTTTGGAATTCATTCAGTTGCTTTGGACTAAACATTGGGACAATTACATACAGGCCACCCCAAACTTGCTGTTTACATATCAACCACCCTCTTTCTTCCCTTCGATCATGACAGGTAAATATATCGATTTAGTTGTTCAAAAAAATCACATTAATTTGTAAATATAAATGTTTCGAATGGTCCATATGTAATTATCCCAACATCTATTTGGTGGCAAAGAGGGACGTGGCATTTGTGTTAGGTGGAGATTTTAGCAGGCGCTGATATTTCTGAATATTTTTTTTCTTCTTTGGTCTTTCTTTATTGGTTGCGTGTGTTGACTTCGAACATACTTTTTAGGGCAAAGAAGACGAAAAGTGGGCATTTGGTGGTAGGTGAAGATTTTTTTTAAGAGAATGATCTTTATGATAATCTATTTTTACATACGCATCAATTTTCAATTTTTTTTTAACTCCATTTTCCTGTGATATGTTGATAAACAATGGGGCACAACTAGGGTGTAAACGAGCCGAACACGAATATTTCGAGCCCAAAAAGTGTGCTCGTATTCGGCTCGTTTGCTTAGCGAGCCGAACACGAGCTGTTCACGAACAAAGACCCGCTTTGACAACTCTAATCACGTAACCATAAGATTTTAGGGTTAGGGCCAGATTTAAAAATTATTGTTTATATTAAAACATCATTTGAATCTAATTTAATATTTTTATTATATTTATTTAATTAATAATTTTAATTTTGTGTGTGTGTTGACATGTATGTAGATATATATATGTACATAATGGAGGAATAGTATTTAGAGCCAAAACGAGCCGAACACGAACGGACAAATTTTGGTTCATGTTCGGCTCATTAAGGTTTGTTAACTTAATGAATGAGGCAAACACAAGCTTCTTAACGAGCCGAACACGAACGAACAAATTTTTGTTCATGTTCAGCTCATTAAGGTCTGTTAACTTAATGAATGAGGCAAACACGAGCTTTTTAACGAGCCGAACATGAGCTGTTTGCTAACAACGAGCCGTTTTGACAGCCCTAGGCACAACAACATGCGTTAATACATTATTTTTGAAAAAAAGAAAATATCAACTGGTCGGAAATCAAGCAGTTTAGAATAAGATAATAATTGAATTGGTGAAGGGGACTAGATATTTTTATTATGGGGCATTTACATACATGCCATCTAATTCTTATATATTTACTTGTCAAAAATCTAAACTTTACTTTTTGCATTCATACAACACAAATATTTCATACCGCATAAGAAAACACAACAATTTGAACTTTTAAAAAGTGAAATTCACTTTTGTATGTATAAGTATACATGTAGAAATTAAAGTTTAGGTGTTAGAAATGTAAATAAATAGGGATTGAGTGGCATGTTTGCAAATCGACATTGTAAATAAATAAGAATTGGGTGATAATGTGCGTAGATTCCCTGTTCAACTGTTCAGCTATATACAAATTCCCTTCTTGTCTGCTCTTGGATTTTGGAACCGAAGACAGCCCTCATTTAAAACAGTCCAAATTCCTTATTATTATTATTATAAAGTCCACAGAAAAATTAATGAGTTGCTCCAATAAGGTTCCAAATTCAAATAAAATGGAACATTCACATAGAAAACCATATGGAATCAAAGACTAGTTCATATTGTCAATAATGAAATTTCTTCGTTTTACTGGAATGAAATAGGTATTAAGACGGTATTAATACTTGTGCGCAGCTGGAAGAAGATATCTAACGATTCCTGTCGAGACCAAGGTCACGCCATACATCCCCTTCCCCTGGCAAGTTCTCCTGCCCTGCAGGATATAAAGAGGATTTATAAATAGGGGCATTTACAGAAAGACCACCAAATTCTTATCAATTTATAGCATTTAAAACTATTCCACCACCAGTATTTTAACTTTGGAAAGTGCAAAAGTATGATGACATATAAATGTAAAAATTAAGAATTAGGTGTTGGATATGTAAATAAATAGTAAATAAATGATATTTATGTAAATCTTTCTTACAAAAAATATAAAAGAATGTCTTTCACGATGATGATGTAGCCTATGACCACCATTGTTGCTGACATGCTCTACCGCATGGCAAAACAAAATTTTTTCAGTAGGCTAACACTGAGGGCTGGAGCGCAGGACAATTTAAGGGAGAGAAGGAAAGTGATGGATTTGAATGTCTTGAAAGTTTTACATGTTAAAGGAGCAAGTATGAGATTAAGAGAGTCAGATATGTGAAATTAGGATGTTTAAAGTGGTATGTATGTAAATTCCCCTGAATAAATAAATGTTTTTTTTTTTACAATTTTGTAGTGAGATCAAGATCATATTTTTAATCAGTCCATTCTTCTAAATTTAAGTTCAAAATTAGCACACCCCGTGACAGTTTTTACCATTGCCATGTTACCAACAAACATAAAATCATCAAACCAATTTCAACCAATATAATATGAACCTTTACCAGGCCCATACAACAATATATTGACTAGTGAATTTTATTTGCCAAATGAAATAATGTTATGCTTTGTTATTGCATAAAACTCCTTCAAATTAAGTTTTTAGTTTCAATTAAAACGAATCCATTTCAATGGTTTCAAAATGGATTTTGCGCAAGGCCATTGGAAAATAACTAAAATTTAAGATTTTATTTGAATCAGCAGGTTTCATGGAACAAAACTGAAGCCTCAAGCTCAATTTCACATCAAACTTCTCACCAAGCCACCTTCCCAACTATTAGGAAAGATGCTGCACTCTAACCAAGGAACATATATGATTAACCATAATGATATTGTGAAAGAGATCAAGCAAACAAAAGATAAAACTAAAAATTTCTACAGTTCAGCTGAAATAAGACTACATACACAGCCGCACATAGATCAAATATCCACTAAGATAAAAAAGAGGTACGATGACAATTATACCTTACACAAAGTTGGAGATATGACAAAAATATCACTTTGTCTAACTAAGAGAAAATGCAGTCATATGCTGCAGAGATGAGAGCTACATGTAAGAAGGAAATGCTATTGTTGCTCTAATTATCCTCTACTCCTCTCAATTGTAGACTTCATATAAGAACTATTCATTGCTATGAATAAAAGCATCCTTTTTTTGCTAGAATAAAAAAAAGGAACACTTCTTCATCCTTAAGGGAGCAAAAGAACTAGTTAAAAGGGTGTAATGAACATTGAAATGACTGCAGTTAAACGGGTATTTTAGTTGCATCGTATAGTATTTGGTTTAAGGAAATGGAGCGCCAATTAAAAGTTTGATGTATTTAAAATATCCCGAAAGAAAATTTTCTTCTTGCAAAAGAAACTTAACCAAATCAAGCAGGTTTCTTATGCATCACTTTTTGTCTTTACACAAAGCACTCACCCACACAACAATTCTCTCCATTAAGATTACAACCGACCATATGACAAGATTCAAGTCACCAAATCATCAATTGGTGAAGATTGCTCATGTGAGTTTGAAGTTAGTTAATCATGAGACCTAATATTTATTGAATATGTGTTGTCATTATAATATGCATCATATGCGCTAGGGCTACCATGAAAACTAACGCATCTTGTTTATGTATCATTAAACACTACCTCTTGAGCCTTAAACATCATATGCACCACTTCTGTACCCATAATAATCATGTCCACCACTTCTTTGTGGTGCAAAATCTATATCATGGATGCTCTTATCATCATTATCGCCATTATATCACTCCCAAGACGAATATTTGTTCTTCCCCTAGAATTGCCACCACTGCCCCCTTTCAATTGCTATTCTGAACTATAAGTCCATAAACAAAGAACTCATTCGTTATCACTATCTCGGACTATAGTCCTCCCTTACCACTCCGGTGACAAACTTCAACATCAAAAACATCATCCACATCTATTATTGGATTTTTAATCTCTTCATGTTGTTATTTCTTGCCACATTTTTTTCTTTAAAGCTAATTTTTTCAAGGTGTATGCACAAGGACAAAGTCAGCCAGTTTCTTCACCACTATTTGGCTCAATGAATAATTTGAAAAAGTAAAATAGTTACCAAAAATAATATTAAATGAAAATTAGAATATAAAAAACTTTCACAGCATCGTTTTTGAAAGACCGTTGAACTTCGACAATCCCAAAATGGACAATTTTCTTCATACAAAATTAAAGCTAAAAACATGAAAAAAGGAGGAATTTGTAACTTTATAATAGAAGATAAATTTGCTGCACATATTTTGGAATATTAAAAAAAAGCAAAATACTAATTTATTTATCAAAATTTCTTTGATTTTACTGAGAATAACATAGCTGTTAGTTGTTGGAGTCCTTGTACAACCTCACAATTATATATATATATATATATATATATATATATATATATATATATATATATATATATGGTGAAGTCATTTCTCATATTTCCATCACTTTTAATACACTTATGAGCATTTTTATGTACTTAGCAACATGAAAGAACCTCATCTATGCCTTAGCACCATTATCCACCAACAATAAAATTTCAAAGAGATAAAAACGGAATACATAATTGCCTCCAAAGTACATTTCGAAACATTTGTCGGCAGCAACGGAGTCATTTCTTTAGCATTTGCTTTAAGCTCGGAAATATTTTCACGCCAAGTAGTAAATGTAATGATTTGTCTTCAATTATAATGATGCTCATAAATATACGGCAATCCAAACAAGTGTGCGGCAAATCAAGTGATAATCAGCCTCACCAATTCATTTGTTTAGTTTTTTTGTCTCGTTAGAGATGATAATCACTCGTATTTGCAAACAAATTTTCTTAGCAATTAAAATTATTGAATGACATATTTTATTTCATCATTTTGGTAGCATCTCTCGTTATCAAATCAATGTAATGTGACGCAAAATTTTAATATTCCTGCTGCTTCTATTGCATCCAAAAATGCCATGCCACTTCGCTGTTCACCTTATCAAGACTCGAATAACTCTTTTCTCTTTAATTTCTTCAAATGTAGCATTCATCGATAAAAATGTAATGCCAACGCTTATATTAAAATATTACATCAATATACGGTACCCATTGGAAAATACACAAGAATAGACATAAAATTTATCCAATTCTGGATAATCCAACCATCATCACACATTCAAGTGTTATCAACCTCATCCTCTAATCTTTAAATTAGTTAACATAACCTGCAGATCATTTATTTCTAATTCCAAATGAATACTAAAGACCTCATTTATACTTGCATGATTTGCTCCATAACATGCCACTTCATCAATGGCATCATTGTTATTAAAGCCGCAAGACACCCAAGGTGATAAGGCTACCTATTGATTAAAAGCCCTAGCCGCTTATCAGAGCAAAGGTACAAGTAATTCGCCAATTTTAATTATGAGAAATCCTTCTGAAAAGTATGATATGATAGTCATTAAATTAAAATATTAAACTATAGTAAGCAATATCATATATATATATATATATATATATATATATATATATATATATATATATATATATATATATATATAGATAAAGTCTTATTTGTCAAAATGATAAATCCTTGTGATACGAACCAAGATGATTTTTCATAGAAATTCAGGCAAACAAATATTTTATTTAAGGAATCCAAACAACATAACTCAAATGCATAAAAGATAGGCACCAACAATTCTAGAGGTAGACGATCTCTCCCACACCTACAATTCGAAAGCTAGGCGATCTCTCCCAAACCCTAAACCTAAGGCTTAAGAGCGTAATCTCCTGAATAATCCTAACCCTAAACATATTAACCCTATTTTTATTCTCCCAATAATAAATAACCAAAGCTAAATTGCCCTTTTAGCCTTGCGCTTAAATTAAGTTTTCAAATTAGTTAGCGAGCTCGGCATGGTGGAACGTGTCGTTAATGTCGGCAGAACATTACTCCCCTCCCAATAAAACAACTTGTCCTCAAGGGTAAAAAGAAATGAAACAGTTGCTAGATCAAGTTATTTGACTCCCATGTGGCATCCTTATCTAGCAATCATTTCCATAGAATCAGAAAGTCATAGTAACCCTCATGAGTTCAAAATGCCAACTTGTGCACATCCTTCGGCAGCATCCGAGTCTGATGACGTTCTGAGTTTAAGTCAACTTGGAGATTAACGTAGCCCCAAATAACTCATCTCGTAGTACATCAATCACTGAAATCCCTGCAACTCCGTATTATGTGTCTATTCCATGCTAATGACAACCGATCAAAAATTTGAGTCCTGCAGCTTGAATTGCCCTCACCATCATCAAAGTCTTGCGTAAACTGGGGTCACCGCGAAGCACCACCATCTTCCCTCTAATGAATACTCTATAGTATCAAAATCAGTCTTTGACACTCTCCCCTACTCTTTCTCCACCTATCATGTTTCCATCATTACTCCTAAATTGTCTTCCACATAGAAGGATGCCCAACAAAAGTCACTGCCGCAGTTGGATGCAACCCTTCGACGGAATCGGTCTTCTCCAACCTTGAATCGCACCTCGTCCCATTCTTCCTGCTGCCAATTGTCCCAAAAATCCCGATGTTGCACAATTCCATCCATATGCCTCCGCTCAAATCCGCTCTTGACATTTGTGCTAAATCCTGGGGCTCCATATCAGCCTACGGCAAAGACCCTACCGTGATGCCCCACAAATCCTTCAGATTGTTGTTGCTCGCATCTGTTCCCAACACTATTCGTCAATCCCACAGCAGATGGAAGCAATTTTGTGTAAAACTCCATGATCTTCTTCATCATTTCTTCCAGGGCTGTGAGTCTCCCCTACATGAACAAGATCTCCCCTCCATGGATGATACATGCTCAACCATTCTATATCTGATTTGGCTCAAGTCTTTCTTTAATTTCTTCTACAAAGTGTCTACTTTATTGGTTATCATTACTCCATATACTTTTTTGAAACACCATTAAGCTGCAATCCTAAATCCCAACTTAAACGTCGTAATTCCGTCATCGACTTCCCAAATCGTGAGAGGTTCGGTCACTAGGGCACACCCGATCTAGTTGTTGACTTCTCAAATCTAGTGAATAGCGCACACCTGATCCCATCGTTACTACGCTCGATCGCCTGATCCCATCCCAGGTTTCTCAAATTGCGACTGTGTATCATGACTAACATCCTGCGCCTCGCTATTGTATGGTGACCGCAATTCAATTCCCAGCTAGCTCAATGTATCGCAATCCCATTGTCCCACCAAGCTCTTATCATGATTGTATCATTCACGTCCTATACCGTAAGTAATGTTCCAATCGTTTCTTCCCATATAGCTCGAGATCAACTGTATTGCGAGGTTCAGTCCACTTATAAGTCAAAATCATGTCGTTGCTTCCAAGATTGAACGCTCTGATACCACTAGGGGTGTAAACGAGCCAAGCACGAGCGAACTCAAGCTTAGCACGCATTCGACTCGTTAAAAAATATCAGTCTTCCGTGTTTGGCTCGTTCATATCATACACAAAAAATATGTTTGTGTTCGGCTCGTTTGCTTCGCGAGCCGAACACGAGCTATTCACGAACAAAGAGTCATTTTGCTGACACTAGTCGCGTAGGAACAGGATGTTAAGAGTAGATGCAAGATTTAAATATTTTTATTTATATTAAAACATCATTTAAATATAATTATTATATATAATTAAACTATTTAAAAATACTACTCATCAATTATATATATATTATTTGGAGCCAAAACGAGCCGAAAAGGAACGAACAAATTTTTGTTTGTGCTCAACTCGTTTCAATATCGAGCACAAAAAAATTATTCTTGTTGGACACGTTTACTTAGAGAACGAATCGAACACAAACTATTCACGTACAAAGAGCTGTTTTGACATCCCTAGATACCACTGATACTAACCAGAGCCAATTTGTTAATTGAAATTATGGCAAACAAATGTTTCTTCAATAGCACAAAACAACCCAATCTGAATACATAAAGATAAGCACCTAAAATTCGAGAGGTAGGCGATCCCTTTCAACACCTACAATTCGAGAGGTCTTCTAAACCCTAAACCTAAGTCTTAAGACAACAATCTCATGGCATAACACTAATCAAACATATTAGCCTTATTTATATCCTCATAATAAAAAAAATAAAAGACTAAATTGACTTTTTAGTCTTGCGCATAAAATAAGTCTTCAAATTATTTGATGGGTTCAGCATGGCGGAAAGTGTCATCGGTGCCGGAGTAACACCTTTCACCAATAATTTTTTCCCTATCACTAGATTTGTGAATCTCAAGCTCTCTTTTGTTTCCCTATTCTCTTTTTTTCTTTTCATAATCAAAATCTATTACAAGAGAACTAGAAACTCTAGCCCTAATATTTGTTTTAACATGGCAACCACATTTATTTTCTCGAAATATGTTTGCTCTTATATACCATCCCATGCCAAATCTTCATCTTCAAGCGCCATTTTACCTTCGATGTTTGGGATATAAGCATCCATCTCTTCAATCAAATTCCTTGAGATAGACTGGATCATTGACATTATGCATCTCACAGTGAGTCTTAAGAGCTTGAATTTACTTAACATGAACTATTCATACAATTTTTATAAGCTGAAATGTATCCAAAAGATATTTAGAAGTCATAAATATTTTATCACGTATTACTTAAGACAGTTTCCATTTCATATATTATGATAATATATGATTTTAAATCATAATTAAAAAATTGCATTAAAGAGTAATCTCCAAACATCTTCCACCAAGGCACTTGCCTAGGTGGCACCTCAGTAATGGTGCCTATCCGGGCGAAGTGAAGGGGATTGAAACACAAGCCCTTTTTAACAAAACAAAATGGAATTCTGCATACAGTGACAATAAGGAGTTTTTACACATATGGAAAGGATATAATTGTAAATTAAAACTTTAGGGATAGCTCTGTTGAGGTGCCTTCTGACATCCTTGGTAGTCTTCATAGCAATCTTTGTTTTTAATTAGCTTTAGATTGCTTCCTTCCATCATATGGTTCCAGAAGTCCATAAGGCCAACAATATAAAACTCAAAAGTTGTAAAAGATGGATGGATGGTACAAGAACTCTCGGGTCTACAAATTTCTAAGTGCCCCTCACTAGAACTAAAACCAACTTTTGATAATTTATTTTCTGACTTGGCTCTTTCAATATGCAAGATAAACTATGTTAAAGAAGGGGAAGTTAGAAACCCTAAATCTTAAAATAATTGGGTAGATCCCTTAATATGCTTCTCAGCTAGTGATGACTCCATAAACATCAAGTATATAAGATGATGAATAGACTACAATGGATAGATAAAAGCATGAAACCAACAGTAATGACAAGGAGAAAAGCCAAGTTCCATGACTCTCATATAAAGATGAAGTTTAAAATTGTTGTTGTGACTTCTTGAATTTGCTCCCTTCCCGATCTTCTCTACCACCAGGTGATTTGAGTGATTGTATCAAGTTTATAAAGGCCTGGAATCAGCAATGAATTCATATAATTTGAGTAAGGATTAAAAAGGATTTGGATTGATTTAGGTTTTGTATGGGTCAGCTGCAGCTTACAGCTTATCCTAATAAGCTGTTCATCAGCATCTGATCTAAATAAGCTGAATAATTGTTTGGTTTGTGCATTTGGAAAACAGTTGATTTGCAGTTATTTCTGAATAAATGATCATTATGCCTTTGTTCTGGATAAACTATTCAGCTGTTTGGATTGTGCATTTGGAAAACAGCTGCTTTGCAGCATTTTCTGTATAAAGGACCATTCTAGCACGCAACAGTTGTGTTGTTTCCAACACAACTGTAATGACTACACACTTGATATTTTAGAATATTTTAGAACAAAAGAAAAAACACTTCATAATAGTACAAAAAAAGATATACACCTCACTTAAGAGTGAGTATCAATGAATCAAATAAAAAAGAAAAAAACATATTAAAATTACAATTAAAAGTATAATAAAATTCATTTTAAAATGCAGAAGTATGTCACGAGCAACTTTGTTCAGTTGGGATGTCGTCGTACCCCAAGCAATGTAGTCCGCTTGTGATACCGTCAAACACAGCTCACTACCAGCAGTAGAATTGGATTGTTTGCCCACCTGAAGAACTCACACTTGTCCACACAGTCTGCCCACCGCGAGCACCTGTAGAAACTGCCGCCAGTAGCTATGTGATCGGCGTTTCGATGAAAATCTCCTTCGTCAACGAAACATCTTTGCGAAGCGTGTCAGGTGGCCTTGTAACAACTCACTGACCCTTTTATCGCCAACATAACTCGACTTCATACATGGGGTTCGATCGATGTATGTAAGGTAGTAGTCGTATAACAAAGTAAGAATAAGAAAAACATTTCTAACGTAGTTCAATTGTTCTAGATCCATCCTACAAAAGTTATTAAAAAGATAATGGTAAAAAACTTTAGTCATTTGAATACAAACATAAAATATATAAACACAAAACATATGGAAACAACGATATTAATCATAAGGAATACGGATAAAAAATACGTGCTAGAAAAATAAGATAACAGTCCATGAAACAACAGTACAAATAGTACTCAGAAAACATATAGAAAAGATCTTAAAACATTCAATTTTTCACGAAAGAGCGTAAGAAATCGACTCGGTATTTTGCATCCATATTCATAAAAAGTTCTCTACGAGCTGGATCATGTAGTAACTTAACACAATTGATATATAGTTTCTTGTCCGCCTTAACCTCAGCATGTGTATCTAGGATTCGAAGACACCTCTCAATAGATGTATCCTGTGAGGCAGCAGGCTTCACTATGAAAGATTCAACCAGTTTTTCTATTGTGCTTCTGAGGAATGCGGCTCCTCTTTTTCTTTTCTTCACCCTGAGCCGTTTTGAAGTGCATGTGGATTCCACATCTTTTTGGATTTGACAGTGCCCTTCTCCTGAGACACTTACATGCTTGGTTCCCATAACATCTGGTACGTCGATGAAGTCATGCCCATTTGGGGTAAAAGCATGAGCTCCAATTGCAACAACCCCACTGAACATACCATCCAGTTTCTCTTCCAATACCGGATCAATGCCATCGAATTTGAATTTCTTAGCTTTTGGCACTACCTACACGGCATAGCAAATTGAATTAGTTAGACCAGTTTAATATAATTAAAAATAAATAGGGAAGTGATCATAGGTATATCATTACCTCTAATTTCTCAGCCCACCAACTCTCAGGAGCATCTATTGTTTGCTTCACTAGATCTCAACCCAAACTTGTAGATCCCCTCTTAAGTTCTTTCCAGATTTTCCAATCTTTCTTTAATTGATCACACTTGTTCTTAAATTTTATCATATCATAGTTCCTTCCTGTAAGTTCCTTGAATTTGACCATAACATTTTGCCAACATTCTTTGTTAAAATATGTGATCGGTTTATTTTCCAGCTTGGCCTCCCTAAGACAGAGATCACAGAAAATATTGGTGGCATCCCTGTCCCACATAGCCGATGATCCATCCTCTTTGCTCTTACTCATTGCACCACCTACTAGTCAGAGGGAAATAAAAAAGGAAAGCGTTCAACAAAATTACCATCAAATATTGAATCAAACAAAAAATCAACCACCATAAATACAAACGAACCCCCTGCAACACCATAAATCAGTAATCAACACAAAAGAAAGATCTATCACCAAATAAATAGAAGGATCAACATAAGCATAAAATGAAAAGTCATAAAATTGAAATTGATTAAAAAGAGACTATCGCTTTCACACTAACCAAATTCATCCAATTCAAACCCGAAGCTCTCCTCTTAAATAGAAGATATACCCAAACATCACAAGATCATCAACAATCACAAACTCAAAAGAACAAAAAATTCTTGGCATAACCCCATATGGAAGCAAACATTCAAGGTTATTCCAACTAGAAAACTCACAACAAACAAATCTAAACATGTGGTAACAAACTCAACAAAAGGCAGAAATTTGAAGGAATGTGAGCTTATAAAAAGAACTGCAGAGATCTGAGCATTATAAAGGTTACCTCGCAAAAGAATTATATCCCCCGTAAAAACAAGCACAACCTTATCCGTGATTTTCACAAGTATAATTTGGAAATATTTAAGGAAAAATTGCAAATTTCAATCATAAATTGTAAACCATAAAATCTAACAAAAATAAATCTAAACCAAAAATCTGAAAAGAGAACGGCTTGAAAATCTAAATCATAAAATCTAGAAGAGGTACCTGAAAATCTTAAAAAAATTAGACAAGGGAACAGATCCAAATGGGGGAGAGGAGGGAGGAGAGGAAACTTTCTTTACCGCAAAATCTGAAAAAATATAGAGAAGGAACAGATCTAAATGGGGGAGAGGAGGGAGGAGAGGAGTTTTTTTATTGGGAGAGCAGCCTCTCGGCTAAATGGGGAGGGACGGAGATAGGAACACATTCGCCTGGCTTGCAGCAGAGGAGTGGGATAAGGCTAGGAGCGGGCGAGTGCAGGGGGTAAAAAAACTGCAGGCAAACGCGGATCGCGGGTATAACCCCGCGACCGCGTTGTTATGAAATCAGAAAACGCAGTTTTAGGATACTCACCCCAAAAGCGCGAAAAAAATGACGAGACGGCGTTTTCAAAACGTCGTCCACACTTATAAGCTGCCCCAAACGGGCACTTAATGGACATAGCAATTGGAAAAAATGAATTCATATGAAAGTAGTTGTTAGGCAACAAAAGCTAAATTCCGCAAACAAAAAAAATAAAAAATAAATAAATAAAAAAAAACAGAACATCATTGTTATCAACTTTCTTTTCGATAGCTTAAAAGCTTGTAATTGTTCCTATATAATATAAAGCTTATTTCATTGCTTTTATAATAATGACTTTTATATTGTAAAGGTTTTCTTATCTAAAGGGGCCTTCTCAAGTAAATGCATGGACGTAGGAAGAAAGCAAGTGATGAGAGAAGTTGGCGAGCATGTGAGAAATAGCTCTTGAGAGTTGAAACTCAGATTTCAAAATGTTTCAATCAAATCATGTTAAAACTGTCAATTAGATAAATTAATTAGTTTTGTTTTAATCTCGATTGAAACTACCCTAAAAAGATCAAAATGAAACAATTTTAGGCCTCATTTGCTGCTTGGCGTTAGAAAATATGTTTAAAAAAAAAAGTATTATATTAGAGAGTTCCACTGGATTTATTTTGAAATCAATGTAGATTTAATACTTTATAAACAATTCCAAAAGCACTCAAAATTGAAAATTTCAATTTCACACTTATGATCATCATCACCAACAACAAGCCTTTATCCCATTAAGTGGAGTCGGCTACAGGAATCCTTTTTCTCCATTGTGTCCTATTGAGTGTCATATTTTCATTTAATTCTAATAAATTAAGATCATTTTTTATAAAATATGCCCGGGACTTTCTAAGTCTACCTCTGCCTTTCTTAACACAAGTCGAATCTAAAACATCTACTCTCCTAACTGGATCATCAAATGATCAACGTTTAATGTGACCAAACCATCTAAGACTACTCTCTAATTTTATCCGCCACTGGAGCTAGACCAAACCTATCATGGATATAATCATTTTGCATTTTGTCTCTAAGTGTAAAGCCACTCATCCACCTAAGCATTCTCATCTCGACAACACTTAGTTTTATGCTTCTCTTTTAAAGACCAACATTTAGCGCTATAAAGCATTATAAGTCTCACCACCATCTCATAAAATTTTCCTTTCAGTCTAAGCCGTACTTTTCTATCACAAAATAAGCCTGAAACATTCCTCCACTTCAACCAACTTGAATTATACTCACATTCTCATCTAAATCACAATCGCTCTGAACAATGACCCGAGATATCTAAAGCGTTTGCACCTTTTAATAATTTTATCACTCATAGTTACAACTCTGTCACTAGAGCTACTATTACTAAAATTACATTACATGTATTCAATTTTAGTTATACTCAAACGAAGACCTTTAGACTCCAATGTAGATTTCCATAATTCAAATTTTCTTGAGTTTTTTCTCTAGTTTTATCCACAAGAATGATTTCATCAGCGAAAAGCATACACCAAGATACACCGTTCTGTAAGTGTCCAGTAAGAGCATCCATAACTAAAGCAAAAAGATATGTGCTTAAAGCTGATCCCTAATATAATCCAACTAAAATAGGAAAATATTTCATCAATCCTCAATCTGTTCGAACACAAGTAACAATTATAGTATACATATCTTTAATGACTTGAATATAAGTCTATCAACACCTTTCTTCTCTAGAACTCTCCAAAGAATATCTCTTAGAACCATATCGTAAGTTTTTTCTAATCAATAAAAATCATATGTAGATCTTCCTTATTCCCTTTGTACTTCTCCATCAAACCTCTCAATAAATGTACAGCTTCAATAGTACACCTGCTCGATATAAATCCAAATTGATTATGAGAAAACTTTGTAATACGTGTTAACTTATGTTCAATTACCCTCGCATAATTTTAAAGTATGAAACATCAACTTACTTCCTCTATATTTTGCACTATTGTGCATCACTTTTATTCTTAAAAACGGGGACCAAAAGCCTCTTGCTCCACTCCTTGGGCATCTTTTTAGTTTTAAAAATAAAACTAAAGAGTTTAGTAAGCCAAGAAATTCCCAAATTTCCTAAATTCCACACTTCAATTGGGCATCATAAGATCCTAAAGAGTTTCCACCTTTGGTTTTCTTTATAGCCTCATCAACTTCTTTTTCACTGATGTGACGGTAAAAATTAAACATTTTATTATGATTAACGATATTAAGATCACTACAGTCTATCGTATTTTTAGAAACTTCATTGAAAAATTTATCAAAATAACTCAACCACTTATGTTGAATATCTTTTTCTAAGAAAAGTACATTTTGATTTTCATCTTTAATACACTTTACTTGAGTTAAATCTTTACTTTTCTTTTCTCTTTGTTTGGCTAGTTTATACATATATTTTTCACCCTTTTTAGTATCAAACTTATTATAAATATCACCAAAAAAATAATATTTAGCATCACAGATCGTTCTCTTAGTCTCCCTACGCGTCATTTTATATTTTCTTAGTTCTCTAAACTTTACATTTAAATTTTTTTGTATAACATAAAATCTTATATTTTATCTTTTCTTGCACATTATTATTACACCATCAACTATTTTTATTCATAGAAATTTTTCATTTTGATTACAAGTACATCTTTTGCCACTTGTTTAATAATTTTTATTACTTTATTCCACATAGAATTTGTTTTTTCATAAACATCTCAAATCTTGAAAATCTTAAATTTTACTCATAAAAATAATTTTATTTGTCATTTAGGTTCTCTCATCAAATTCTATGACAATGATTCCTAGTGTTCTTTATTTTACAACTCTTCATCTTAAAATTCAGAACTAATAATCGATGTTGAGTACTTAAATCCTCACTTGGAATAATCTTACAATCTTTACATTCTTGACAATCTCTTGTTCTTATAAAAAAAATAATTAGTTTTTGTTTTATTAAGTCCTTTCTTATAAATAATAATATATTCATCTCTTTTCTTGAATAAAGTATTAGCAATAAAAAATTATACGCTAAAACAAAATCAAATATGACTCTATATCCTTCATTAATCACTCTAAACCGTAGCCACCATGAATATTTATAAGATCTTCTACCACTCTACCTACATATCTTTTTAAATCTCCTACAATAAAAATTTATTCTTTAAGAGATATCATTTGTATTAAGTCTTCTAGGACATTCCAAATTTTTTCTTTAGAACTTATATCTAAACCTACTTGAGGAGCATATACACTTGCAATATTAAAAATCTTATTAATAATAATCTTAAGGGCTATAATTCTATCTCCAATTCTATTGATTTTTATAACATTATCTTTCAAACACTTATTATAATTATATCTACACCATTTTTAGTGCGACCCTTGCCTGAATATCAAAGTTTAAAGCCTTAGTTATCAATCTCCTTAGTCTTTTCTCCAACTCATTTAGTTTCTTGAATAAATAAAATATTTTTCCTTCTATGAATCATAATATCATCTAATTCATTAATTTACCTGTGAGAATACATATATTCCAAGATCCTATCATAATATTAGTTTCATCAACTAACTTTTTTAACCCGTCGTCAATTTTTAAAATATGTTTTTCATCTATATGCAACCAAATGAGGCGAGATAATATAGTTAGAAACATGAGAGTCATCTCTATTCATAATAATAAAAAAAAACTTAGTAGGCTGTTTTCTCTTGTTTAGGAAGGTAGTATAGCAATTACATGTTAAAGGAGTTACAAGGTGTTCGTCTAACATTGCCCACTTTATGTTAGAAAGGGTAATTCTTTTGGAAGGCCTAATTACAGTTTCCTAGAGTGAATTCCCCAAATTTGGAGAGTTAAGAAGTTTGGGAGATCATAATAATCTGGGATTTCATCACAGTCGATCGCTAAATCTTCAATCATTTCCCTAACAGAGTATACATGTGGTTCTTGTTCAAGTTTTTTACATTCAATAAAGATTACAAACTAATCTTAGACTCTCATGGCAAATTCCATCCAGGAACAGCAATGAGGTGGTGTTCAAGTTTCTTACATTCAATAAAGATTCCAAACTAATCTTAAACTCACATGGCAAATTCCATCCAGGGACAACAATGAGGTGGAAAAGAAGAATGTATACAATTCAAATGCTTCCAACGTTTCAATATCACCAAAACCCTAAAAGAAGACTTCAAATTCATTCTAAAACCAGAAGAACTTCTCAGGTTCTATGTTTTACTTCTTCTAGAATAAAAGATCTACCCATATCTGTTCCACTTCTACAACATTTCAAAGGCTACTAAGAAGAGAGAAATGAAGAAGAACCAATGTTTGGAGAAGAAATTACGCCAGCTGTTGATGCCACAAAACTGGTCCTGAATAATGGATATTTAGAGGATGACAAACTCACTTTGGTTAAGAATGAGTTAATCTTTCTAGGAAGGTTTTGACATACCGTTTTTTTCTTTTTTGTGTCATGGCTATTTTATTTCAACTTGCTGCAACCCGCATGAAACATTAGTTTAATGAAGAGCACTTGCTTAGTTTCTGCATTCTTAAATATGGTCACAGTAGCCAAAACCAAAAACCATGAATTCATCAAAATGGGGAAAACAACTTATTAGAATAGATGCACTAATGTTACCGAGTCCTATCCAATAACGAAACAATATGACCACTTTCATACTAAAAAATTCAACATCCTTGAAACTTCCGCAAATTTCACATTATACCTTTAATATCAACTTATGTAGTTCTTAGAAACAGGGAAAACAGATTTTATACGGCATAAGAAATAAAAACAGTATGCATCAAACATGAAAGAATGCCGTGAAAAAATTCGTTGGAGGTATAAACCTGTTGAATCCCCAGCATCATCAATTCGAGGGGCCATTCCAGATGGGAGAGGAACATCTGCTCGGAACAAAGAATTGGTAAATGATTAGGCATCCCAAAGAGGATGACGAGGCGAAGAAGAGAAAATATTAGGGCTTTGAGATGAAAAAAACACCATCTTTGGGTAGGGTTTCCCTCGTCCATTCATCGTCGACGATATCTATTAGAATGCCGGGGCTCAAAAGCTCTGCTGCATCTGCCATCTTGCCTAAAATCTATCCGGATTGTGTCTACTGAAGTATGGAGCCGAACAAAGATGACAAAGGGGTGTAAACGAAAGTGAGTCGCGCTCGTTCCACTTCAGCTTTTAACCTACTTCAAGTTTAGGGTTCGAGTTCATTTTATAAGTCCGAGAGCCGATTTATTTAGTATGAAAAAAATAATAATAATAAAGTAATGTCATAATTAAATGATAAAATAGAATGAATATTTAAAATATAATTAATAAAAAATTACTTGATAAAAATGATAAAATATTAATTTTTAAATATTTTTAATAATTTAAAGAAAATTTTTTGAATGTTAAAATAAGTATATTTTTATTTAATCATATTTTAAACGAGTCTGGTTACTATCTAATAAGTCGAGTCAGGTGTGACTTGTGCTTGGCATGTTAGCTCTACTAGCCACTTATCGAGTGAAGGCTTGACTCACTTACACCCTTAATATCAAGTCGGTGAGTTTTTATGTGTGCTGTGTAATGTTTGTGTTTTAATGTAAAGTATTAATTAATTGCTGTTAAAATTAACAAGAAAATGTTAGGATCTTAGATTTATGTTGTCTGCATCAAATTTATTTTATGTTTTTATGAAGATGATTTCTAAAAATCTTATTTTTATGAGTTATGACTATATGATTTTCAAGAAATAATTATATTTATCTCTCATAAGTATAATTTTTTTTGGTGACTTTATATGTATGTATATAATTTATTTGTATATCTAATTTGTGTGAAATGTAAAAGAAATTGTAGACCTTAGGGCTGTCAAAACAGCTTATTGTTCGCGAACAGCTTGTGTTCAATTTGTTCGCTAAGTTAAAGAGTCAAACAAGAATACCTTTTTTTGTGATTGATATATATATATATATATATATATATATATATATATATATATATATATATATCTGTGTGTGTGCGCGGCTCGCGCCGCAGCCGTAGCCTGGTGGTTAGGGCGGGGTTCACTGTAAGTCCCCTCAAGGTCACAGGTTCGATCCCTACCGTGGTGCGGATGGGTCGTATAGGCACATAAGAAATCGATATTTATAGTAGTACGAGAAAACTATAATGCTGATTTCCTTTAATATATATATATATATATTCAAAAAAATTTGCCAATGTCTCCTAATGTGTCTAATTACTCGAATATCACCTCCTTAAGACCAACTCTAGTAGAAGGGATTCCAACCCTCGACCAGTGGTGTCATACACCAATGCCAACCAACAGGGTGAGGTACGCAGAACAAATGCGCGTACGTGCACACACACACACGGGTGCGCGCACACACAGATATATATATATATATATATATATATATATATATATATATATATATATATATATATATCGAGGAGACTTGGGCTCCCTACGCGTTTCATAAAAGAAAAAAATTACAAAACCGGGAAAGAGGTCCTATCTAAACACTACACATACAAAGCACGCAAAAAAAATAGAATCTAAATACCTCTTTCCAAAAAAATAGAAAATAGAACTCACACATACGACCAAACAAAATGACAACCAAACATTACGAACAATCAGACAATAACAAACCAACTAACCCATAAGGAATAATAGCAGAAATGAGAAGAGAAATTCAGATTCAATCCAGACTTAGCAATCCAATGCGCTACTTTATTTCTATCTCTTTTAACATGCTTCCAGATAATCGTTAAGCTCTTAGTCATCCAAAAAATTCTCTTCATAATCAAATTAAGAGTCCAGTGATGATCAACCTGCATAGTACAATACTTCCACAAAATTAAAGAGTCAGTTTCAACAATAATAAACTTCCAACCACGATTAAGAGCTACATACAAACCAAAGACAACGAATTTCAACTTCGGCAACAAGGGGAGAAATAGGGATAGAGTTAGAAGCAAACTAGCAAATAGGAAGCCCTAAAGCATCCCTAAAAATGCCACCAATACTAGCACTTTTAGGCTGCCAGCATCCATCACAATTAAGCTTAATAAAAGGAAGAGTAGGCTTAGTCCAATACACTTTATCAGAAAATCTGGAATGACTATAGATAGGAATTTTAAAAGAGCGCAAAATGCCAGACAGCTTACTGGAAACCTTATTGGAATAATTGAACCACTGTAAACCTTTCATCAAGTAACATGAAATAAGATTAGTAGTATGACTCACATTAAAAGCTTTATTATTAAACTTAGCATCATTCCTAGCAAGCCAAATGAACCATAAGACCACAGCAGGCACAACAAAGAAAAAATCCTTACCCAGAGTCTTCCAGTTATTGAAAATATCAGGAATAGAAGTAAAAACGATATAATGAAATGAGATATGGAGCTTATTAATAACCTGATGCCAAATAACATTAGAAAATAAGCAATTAGTAAAAATATGATCCAAAGTCTCCTCATGAAGATGACAAAGATAGCAGCATGAAGAAATACGTAAGCCTTTAAGCTTCATAATATCATCAGTAGGAAGAATTTTATGAAAAACTCTCCAAATAAAAAAGGAGATAGAAGGCTTGAGCCACTTATTCCAACTCCAACTGAGGTCCAGCCCATGAAACTTTTGAAAAGCAGCAGCAAAAGTTTTAGAAAGGGAATCCCCAAGTTTACCTTTAGGCTTAGGAATATCATTTTTATCATTGGAAATAGGAATAGAAGCAATGAAACTAGCATCTAGATTATGCAGAGAAGAAGAAAGCTTAGTCATACACCACTTATTATCCAGCCAAAAGTCTTTGACTTTAATATCAATATCATTAGAGCCTCCATACTAATGAGCTAAGGGACCATGACCAGTCCAATCATCAAACCAGAAGGAACAGTCAACATTACCAATATCCCAGCAAATTAAATCCTCTGTCTATCTAGCCACATTAATCATGGCTTTCCAAATAAAAGAATCTTTACAAGAAGCAGTGATCTTCAAAGGATGAAGATAAGAGCAATAGTTATCATTCATATAAGAGGCCCAAAGAGAATTGCTTTTACGAAATCGATACCATAATTTCATATAATTAATCTTAATTGAGTTAGTGAGACTTCTAAAGCCAAGACCACCTTTATCAGTAGGCTTACAAAGCTTAGTCCAACTTTTCCAATGAAAAGAAGAATGACCTTTACCTTCCCATAAGAACTTATTAAAAAGCTTTTCCAACTTCTGAATAATACCTAAAGGCATATTCATAACTTGAAGAGAATAAAGAGGAAGAGAATTGAGAATACTCTTAAGGAGAGTAACTCTACCACCATAAGAAAGAAAATTATTCTCCAAAGAAATTTCTTTTTCCTAATCTTATCAAACAAATGGGCAAAAAGGTCTTTTCTACTCTTGCCTTTAGTAAGCAAAAAGCCCAAATAAGATAAAGGCAAAGAAGCCATACTGCAACCAGTAAAATCCCTAATCCAATCTCTCTTGGCAACATTCACCTTCTTAGCACAATAAAAGAAACATTTAGATACATTAAAAAAGAGACCAGACATATTCTGAAACATAGAGAGTTCAGTCCAGACTTTCTTAATAGAACGTTTATTAGTATTGGTGAAAATAATCAAATCATCAGCAAAACATAAATGAGAAATACTCATATGGCCTTTATGCTTATAATTTAAAGAAGGAAACTTATTATATAAGCAATTCAATCTTCTAGAAAGATAATCAAAAGCAAGAATAAAAAGATAAGGTGAGATTGGATCACCTTGCTTAATGCCCTTATAAGCTTTAAAGAAACCATAACTGTTACCATTAAGAAGAATAGAATAATAGTTATCATTAAGAATCCTATAAATCAGAGAACAAAAATTATCATTAAAGCCAATAGCATGAAGCACATCCATAATGAACTCCCAACGAATAGTGTCAAAAGCCTTTCGATATATATATATATATATATATATATATATATATATATATATATATATATATATATATATATATATATATATATTTGATACGACACCAACAAATTCTCATCATCAAGCACGGATCTCGAAACATGGCACAAATCTCGATGCAATCTTTTGAGCAAGAAACATTCAAATCTTGATAAAAAATCATCCAGAGCTCCGATTTCAGCAAACTTATAGTCAAACTGACCGGCTCGATGAAACGGACCCAATGATATCAAAACTAGTCCAATCCAAGTCAAATCAAGCCCGGATCAAGTCATTAAACCACTTTTAAAAGATTATCGGACACATTGGTAGATCAAATGGATGCCGACATTAGCAAGCCCATGCTCGAATCGAGCGTCTCGACAAGACGAACCTAACGAGCCCAAGATCACTCAATTCTGACATCGTTAAGACCATCAAATGCTCCTTAAACGCCGTCTGATCGAGAGGAGCCCTCTGAGCCGTCCGATCAAAATGGTTGCATTAATCGCACCCAAAACCCTATAAATAGACCCCAACTCTCACATGAGAGGGGAGAGGACCGAAGAGAGAGTCTGAAGACTTAAGAAGAAGAAGCAGCTCCGCATCCTCGCCGACCGCCGTCGACCACCGCCGATAGCCGTTGACCACCGCTGAAGGTCGTGGACCACTGCCGATCGCCGTGGACCACCGTCGATCGTCGACCACTACCATCATCCATATACCGTCAGTCGACGTTGTAATCTATATCATATAATTACCCTTTCCCGTCTGTGGGACGAGGGATTTCTGTAAACGTCAATCAATAGTGGATTCTCGCAACTGGCGCGAGCCCCGTGGTTTTCCCTTTACGGGTTTTCCACGTAAAAACTTCCGAGTCACTCGTTTGTTCCCTTTTCATCTCGTGTGCGTGTCGAATTCTTGTACAAAGCTAAGACGATAATTTGTTACTCTACCGTCGCGAATTTTCTAGCACGCATCAGTTTTGGTGGAGATGCGGGGTACAAGCCTCAGAAGGCACAGGTACATCAAAGACCTCGGAAGGCTATAAGCCTCAGAAGGCACAGGTACACTCAATGACCTCAGAAGCCTACAAGCCTCAGAAGGCACAGGTACATCAAAGACCTCAGTAGGCTACAAACCTCAGAAGGCACAGGTACATCAAAGACCTCGGAAGGCTATAAGCCTCAGAAGGCACAGGTACACTCAATGACCTCAGATGGCTACAAGCCTCAGAAGGCACAGGTACACTCAAAGACCTCAGAATGCTACAAGCCTCAGAAGGCACGGATACATCAAAGACCTCAGAAGTCTGCAAGCCTCGGATGGTACCAGTTCATTTCAAGCTCCTATAAGGTATAAGCCCGAAAGGGGATAACCTCCGAAGACGAACCACAAAAGACTTTCGTTTGATTGAGAAGCCACAACAACTGTGGAAAACGCAAAGAAATACATTGTCATCATCTACAAATGCCACATCAGATGATTAAAAATGTTACAAATATCAACATATAATTGCACAAGGGCCACAACAAATCCACTCATCTTTGAGTAGAGTCAACATCGCCTCCCCAAAACTCTAAGTACTTCGATAATCATTGGGAGAGCACCGTATATCATCGTTACCACATAAGCAAGAAATCTTCCCCTGAAAGCGCGACGGGAAAAATACAGCATCTTTTTCATCACCTTTATAACGTGCAAGAGTGGCACAGAAATCTCCTCCAGAATACGCAGCATCAAGTACACGATCTGCAACACTCCGCCACAATGCGTCACCGCAATACATCGCCCCGCCTTGACGCCCCGCCGCAATGCGACATTCCGCGGCAACACGTCGCTGAAACGACACGTCGCAACGAGCCACAGCTACACGTTGTTGTATTAAGCCACGCCACCTCGACGCGCCTTCGCAACACTCCGCCGCGACGCTCCATCGCAACGCGTCGCCCCAACGCATCACTACGATGCATCACCGTGACGCACCACTGCAATGCGACACGGCCCGCAGCAACGCGTCGCCCTAACGCCTCATTGCAACGTTCTGCGCCACCGCGCCACCGCCACATGTCGCTGTGTTGTGTCGCTCCGACACGCCGCCGCAACACTCTGCTGCGACGCGCCACCGCAACGCCCCGCCGCGTTACCCCGTCGTGAGGCTTCGTCGCCGCAACGGTTTGCCGGAACACTTTGCCGCAACACTTCGCCGCAACGGTTTGCCGCAACACTTCGCCGCAATTCTCCGCCTCAACTCTTCGCCGCAACTCTTCGCCGCAACTCTTCGCCGCAATTCTTCGCCGCAACTCTTCGCCGCAATTCTTCGCCGCAACTATTTGCTTCTATGCAACTCTTCTCCGCAACACGGGATGTCTTTCTCCTTCTCCTCACTTGTGGTTTTTCCCCTCATCCATGGCCTCTATTTATAGGCTGAGATGAGCAAAACATTTAAAAATAATAATAATGATAACTTTTCATTTCATATTCATTTGATCTTTCAAATTCCACATTTATAACATAGAATCAATCGAATCATTAAATGAAAAACTTTTTATTTCATATTTTTTTGATTTTTCAAATTCTAAATGTATGACAAATAAATTAATTGGAATCATATATAAAAATAATAATAATAATAATAATAATAAATAAAAACTTTTCATTTTTGACCCTTCAAATTCTACATTTATATTTGAAATTAATTAAAATCTTAAATACAAAAATAACTTTTTCACATTCTCTATTTTAATCCTTTCATACTCTCTATTTAAATGCATATAACTATATAAATATATCAAATTATATATTGTAACCTTAACTTTTAATTCGTTGAAATTTAAATGCATTATACTTTATAGAATAATAAAGTTACCTATTAATTCTTAATGACAGCTTTTTGGAAGTTACATATCACAAGCAACTCTCCATATTCTCAATTTATTTCTCCTCAATAATGGCTAGGCCCGTCTGTTCAAATTCGGGCCAACTGCTTAGCTCTATCGACCGAGTCAAACTCGTTCAAATTCAGGCCAACCATTAGGCCTTTTTAGCTTCGGCCCGCTTGGCCTCTTCAGCTAGTCTCTTTAAATTCGGATAACGGGCGGGCCCAATTTCAGCCCGCCGATCGGGTCGATAAAATTTTTTTTTTTCTCGTCTAAGACAGGATTTGAACCCAGGATCTCCCTTATGCAGCAAAAGATACCAACCATTTAAGCTGAGTTCAAGTTCTCAACATATAAAGATAAAAAAATATTCTTATACTAGAAATAAGGAAATAACATATCTAAGCTTCAGATATTGATATTTTCGGAAGATAAAAATGATCTCGCCCGAAAATAGGGGGGCAACTGATACGACACCAACAAATTCTCATCATCAAGCACGGATCTCGAAGCATGGCACAAATCTCGATGCAATCTTTTGAGCAAGAAACATTCAAATCTTGATAAAAAATCATCCAGAGCTCCGATTTCAACGAACTTATAGTCAAACTGACCGGCTCGATGAAACGGACCCAATGATATCAAAACTAGTCCAATCCAAGTCAAATCAAGCCCGGATCAAGTCATTAAACCACTTTTAGAAGATTATCAGACACATTGGAAGGTCAAATGAATGCCGACATTAGCAAGCCCATACTCGAATCGAGCGTCTCGACAAGACGAATCCAACGAGCTCAAGATCACTCAATTCCGACATCGTTAAGACCATCAAATGCTCCTTAAACGCCGTCTGATCGAGGGGAGCCCTCTGAGCCGTCTGATCAAAATAGTTGCATTAATTGCACCCAAAACCCTATAAATAGACCCCAACTCTCACATGAGAGGGGGAGAGGACCAAAAGAGAGAGTCTGAAGACTTAAGAAGAAGAAGCAGCTCTGCATCCTCGCCGACCGCCGTCGACCACCGCCGATAGCCGTCGACCACAACTGAAGGTCGTGGACCACTGCCGATCGCCGTGGACCACCGTCGATCGTCGACCACTACCATCATCCATATGCCGTCAGTCGACGTTGTAATCTATATCATATAATTACCCTTTCCCGTCTGTGGGACGGGGGATTTCTGTAAACGTCAATCAATAGTGGATTCTCGCAACTGGGCCAGGCCCCGTGGTTTTTCCCTTTACGGGTTTTCCACGTAAAAACTTCTGGAGTCACTGTTTGTTCCCTTTTCATCTGTGTGCGTGTTGAATTCTCGTACAAAGCTAAGACGATAATTTGTTACTCTACCGTCGCGAATTTTCTAGCACGCATCAGTTTTGGTGGAGATGCGGGGTACAAGCCTCAGAAGGCACAGGTACATCAAAGACCTCGGAAGGCTATAAGCCTCAGAAGGCACAGGTACACTCGATGACCTCGAGAGGCTACAAGCCTCGAAGGCACAGGTACATCGAAGACCTCGCATGGGCTACAAACCTCGAAGGCACAGTACATCAAAGACCTCGGAAGGCTATAAGCCTCGAAGGCACGGTACACTCAATGACCTCGGATGGCTACAAGCCTCCGGAAGGCACGGTACACTCAAAGACCTCGGAATGCTACGAGCCTCGAAGGCACGGATACATCAAAGACCTCGGAGTACGCAAGCCTCGGATGGTACCGGTTCATTTCAAGCTCCTATAAGGTATAAGCCCGAAAGGGGATAACCTCCGAAGACGAACCACAAAAAGACTTTCGTTTGATTGAGAAGCCACAACAACTGTGGAAAACGCAAAGAAATACATTGTCATCATCTACAAATGCCACATCAGATGATTAAAAATGTTACAAATATCAACATATAATTGCACAAGGGCCACAACAAATCCACTCATCTTCGAGTAGAGTCAACATCGCCTCCCCAAAACTCTAGTACTCCTGATAATCATTGGGAGAGCACCGTATATCATCGTTACCACATAAGCAAGAAATCTTCCCCTAAAAGCGCGACGGGAAAAATACAGCATCTTTTTCATCACCTTTATAACGTACAAGAGTGGCACAGAAATCTCCTCCAGAATACGCAGCATCAAGTACACGATCTGCAACACTCCGCCACAATGCGTCACCGCAATACATCGCCCGCTCGACGCCCCGCCGCAATGCGACATTCCGCGGCAACACGTCGCCGAAACGACACGTCGCAACGAGCCACGCCTACACGTTGTTGTATTAAGCCACGCCACCTCGACGCGCCTTCGCAACACTCCGCCGCGACGCTCCATCGTAACGCGTCGCCCCAACGCATCACTACGATGCATCACCGTGACGCACCACTGCAATGCGACACGGCCCGCAGCAACGCGTCGCCCTAACGCCTCATTGCAACATTCTGCGCCTCCGCGCCACCGCCACATGTCGCTGTGTTTTGTCGCTCCGACACGCCGCCGCAACACTCTGCTGCGACGCGCCACCGCAACGCCCCGCCGCGTTACCCCGTCGTGAGGCTTCGTCGCAATGCCCCGTCGCGAGGCGTTCGTCGCCGCAACGGCTTGCCGAACACTTTGCCGCAACACTTCCCCACAACGATTTGCCGCAACACTTCGCCGCAATTCTCCGCCTCAACTCTTCGCCGCAACTTTTCGCCGCAACTCTTCGCCGCAATTCTTCGCCGCAACTCTTCGCCGCAATTCTTCGCCGCAACTATTTGATTCTATGCAACTCTTCTCCGCAACACGGGATGTCTTTCTCTTTCTCCTCACTTGTGGTTTTTCCTCTCATCCATGGCCTCTATTTATAGGCTTGAGATGAGGCAAAACATTTAAAAATAATAATAATGATAACTTTTCATTTCATATTCATTTGATCTTTCAAATTCCACATTTATAACATAGAATCAATTGGAATCATTAAATGAAAAACTTTTTATTTCATATTTTTTTTATTTTTCAAATTCTAAATGTATGACAAATAAATTAATTGGAATCATATATAAAAATAATAATAATAATAATAATAAATAAAAACTTTTCATTTTTGACCCTTCAAATTCTACATTTATATTTGAAATTAATTAAAATCTTAAATACAAAAATAACTTTTCACATTCTCTATTTTAATCCTTTCATACTCTCTATTTAAATGCATATAACTATATAAATATATCAAGTTATATATCGTAACTTCTTAACTTTTAATCGCTGAAATTTAAACAGATTATACTTTATAAAATAATAAAGCTTACTCTTAATTCTTAATGACAGCTTTTTGGAAGTTACATATCACAAGCAACTCTCCATATTCTCAATTTATTTCTCCTCAATAATGGCTAGGCCCGTCTGTTCAAATTCGGGCCAACTGCTTAGCCTCTATCAGCTTCGGGCCAAACCTGTTCAAATTCGGGCCAACCATTAGGCCTCTTTAGCTTCGGCCCGCTTGGCCTCTTCAGCCAGTCTCTTTAAATTCGGGCTAACGGGCGGGCCCAATTTTAGCCCGCCAGACTGGGTCTGATAAATTTTTTTTTTCTGTCTAAGACAGGATTTGAACCCAGGATCTCCCTTATGCAGCAAAAGATATCAACCATTTAAGCTGAGTTCAAGTTCTCAACATATAAAGATAAAAAAATATTCTTATACTAGAAATAAGGAAATAACATATCTAAGCTTCAGATATTGATATTTTCGGACGATAAAAATGATCTCGCCCGAAAATAGGGGGGCAACTGATACGACACCAACAAATTCTCATCATCAAGCACGGATCTCGAAGCATGACACAAATCTCGATGCAATCTTTTGAGCAAGAAACATTCAAATCTTGATAAAAAATCATCCAGAGCTCTGATTTCAAAGAACTTATAATCAAACCGACCGGCTCGATGAAACGGACCCAATGATATCAAAACTAGTCCAATCCAAGTCAAATCAAGCCCGGATCAAGTCATTAAACCACTTTTAAAAGATTATCGACACATTGGAAGGTCAAATGAATGCCGACATTAGCAAGCCCATACTCGAATCGAGCGTCTCGACAAGACGAATCCAACGAGCTCAAGATCACTCAATTCCGACATCGTTAAGACCATCAAATGCTCCTTAAACGCCGTCTGATCGAGGGGAGCCCTCTGAGCCGTCTGATCAAAATAGTTGCATTAATTGCACCCAAAACCCTATAAATAGAATCCAACTCTCACATGAGAGTGGAGAGGACCAAAGAGAGAGTCCGAAGACTTAAGAAGAAGAAGCGCTCCGCATCCTCGCCGACCGCCGTCGACCACCGCCGATGCTCGTCGACCACCGCCGAAGGTCGCGGACCACCGCCGATCGCCGTGGACCACCGTCGATCGTCAACCACTACCATCATCCATATACCGTCGACCGACGTTGTAATCTATATCATATAATTACCCTTTCCCGTCCGTGGGACGAGGGATTTCGTAAACGTCAATCAATAGCGGATTCTCGCAATCGGCCAGTGCCCCGTGGTTTTTCCCTTTACGGGTTTTCCACGTAAAAACTTCCGGAGTCACCGTTTGTTCCCTTTTCATCCGTGTGCGTGTCGAATTCTCGTACAAAGCTCAAGACGATAATTTGTTACTCTACCGTCGCGAATTTTCTAAGCACGCATCGGCTTTGGTGGAGATGCGGGGTACAAGCCTCGAAGCGCACGAGTACATCAAAGCACCTCGGAAGGCTATAAGCCCCGGAGGCACGAGTACACTCAATGACCTCGTAGCCTCACAAGCCTCGAAGGCACGAGTACATCAAAGACCCCGATGAGCTACAAACCTCGGAAGACACGAGTACATCAAAGACCTCGGAAGGCTATAAGCCTCAGAAGGCACAGGTACACTCAATGACCTCGGATGGCTACAAGCCTCGGAAGCGCACAGTACACTCAAAGACCTCGAATGCTACGAGCCCCGAAGGCACCGGATACATCAAAGACCTCGGAAGTCCGCAAGCCTCGGATGGTACCAGCTCATTTCAAGCTCCTATAAGGTATAAGCCCGAAAGGGGATAACCTCCGAAGACGAACCACAAAAAGACTTTCGTTTGATTGAGAAGCCACAACAACCGTGGAAAACGCAAAGAAATACATCATCATCATCTACAAATGCCACATCGGATGATTAAAAATGTTACAAATATCAACATATAATCGCACAAGGGCCACAACAAATCCACTCATCTTCGAGTAGAGTCAACATCGCCTCCCCAAAACTCTAAGTACTTCTGATAATCATTGGGAGAGCACCGTATATCATCGTTACCACATAAGCAAGAAATCTTCCCCTGAAAGCGCGACGGGAAAAATACATCTTTTTCATCACCTTTATAACGTGCAAGAGTGGCACAGAAATCTCCTCCGAATACGCAGCATCAAGTACACGATCCGCAACACTCCGCCACAATGCGTCACCGCAATACATCGCCCCGCCTCGACGCCCCGCCGCAATGCGACATTCCGCGGCAACACGTCGTTGAAACGACACGTCGCAACGAGCCAGCGCCTACACGTTGTTGTATTAAGCCACGCCACCTCGACGCGCCTTCGCAACACTCCGCCGCGACGCTCCATCGCAACGCGTCACCCCAACGCATCACTACGATGCATCACCGTGACGCACCACTGCAATGCGACACGGCCCGCAGCAACGCGTCGCCCTAACGCCTCATTGCAACATTCTGCGCCACCGCGCCACCGCCACATGTCGCTGTGTTGTGTCGCTCCGACACGCCGCCGCAACACTCTGCTGCGACGCGCCACCGCAACGCCCCGCCGCGTTACCCCGTCGTGAGGCTTCGTCGCAATGCCCCGTCGTGAGGCTTCGTCGCCGCATCGGTTTGCCGGAACACTTTGCCGCAACACTTCCCCGCAACGGTTTGCCGCAACACTTCGCCGCAATTCTCCGCCTCAACTCTTCGCCGCAACTCTTCGCCGCAACTCTTCGCCGCAATTCTTCGCCGCAACTCTTCGCCGCAATTCTTCGCCCAACTATTTGCTTCTATGCAACTCTTCTCCGCAACACGGGATGTCTTTCTCCTTCTCCTCACTTGTGGTTTTTCCCCTCATCCATGGCCTCTATTTATAGGCTTGAGATGAGGCAAAACATTTAAAAATAATAATAATGATAACTTTTCATTTAATATTCTTTTGATCTTTCAAATTCCACATTTATAACATAGAATCAATTGGAATCATTAAATGAAAAACTTTTTATTTCATATTTTTTTGATTTTTCAAATTCTAAATGTATGACAAATAAATTAATTGGAATCATATATAAAAATAATAATAATAATAATAATAAATAAAAACTTTTCATTTTTGACTCTTCAAATTCTACATTTATATTTGAAATTAATTAAAATCTTAAATACAAAAATAACTTTTCACATTCTCTATTTTAATCCTTTCATACTCTCTATTTAAATGCATATAACTATATAAATATATCAAATTATATATTGTAACTTCTTAACTTTTAATTGCTGAAATTTAAACAGATTATACTTTATAGAATAATAAAGTTACCTCTTAATTCTTAATGACAGCTTTTTGGAAGTTACATATCACAAGCAACTCTCCATATTCTCAATTTATTTCTCCTCAATAATGGCTAGGCCCGTCTGTTCAAATTCGGGCCAACTGCTTAGCCTATCAGCTTCGGGCCAAACCTGTTCAAATTCGGGCCAACCATTAGGCCTCTTTAGCTTCGGCCCGCTTGGCCTCTTCAGCCAGTCTCTTTAAATTCGGGCTAACGGGCGGGCCCAATTTTAGCCCGCCAGACTGGGTCTGATAAAATTTTTTTTTTTTCTGTCTAAGACAGGATTTGAACCCAGGATCTCCCTTATGCAGCAAAAGATACCAACCATTTAAGCTGAGTTCAAGTTCTCAACATATAAAGATAAAAAAATATTCTTATACTAGAAATAAGGAAATAACATATCTAAGCTTCAGATATCGATATTTTCGAAGATAAAAACGATCTCGCCCGAAAATAAAAAGCAATCGATACGACACCAACAAATTCTCATCATCAAGCACGGATCTCGAAGCATGGCACAAATCTCGATGCAATCTTTTGAGCAGTAAACATTCAAATCTCGATAAAAAATCATCCGGAGCTCCGATTTCAAGAAACTTATAGTCAAACTGACCGGCTCGATGAAACGGACCCAATGATATCAAAACTAGTCCAATCCAAGTCAAATCAAGCCCGGATCAAGTCATTAAACCACTTTTAAAAGATTATCAGACACATTGGAAGGTCAAATGAATGCCGACATTAGCAAGCCCATACTCGAATCGAGCGTCTCGACAAGACGAATCCAACGAGCTCAAGATCACTCAATTCCGACATCGTTAAGACCATCAAATGCTCCTTAAACGCCGTCTGATCGAGGGAGCCCTCCGAGCCGTCCGATCAAAATAGATGCATTAATCGCACCCAAAACCCTATAAATGACCCCAACTCTCACATGAGAGGGAGAGGACCAAAAGAGAGAGTCCGAAGACTTAAGAAGAAGCAGCACTCGCATCCTCGCCGACCGCCGTCGACCACCGCCGATAGCCGTCGACCACCGCTGAAGGTCGTGGACCACTGCCGATCGCCGTGGACCACCGTCGATCGTCGACCACTACCATCATCCATATACCGTCAGTCGACGTTGTAATCTATATCATATAATTACCCTTTCCCGTCTGTGGGACGAGGGATTTCTGTAAACGTCAATCAATAGTGGATTCTCGCAACGGCCGAGCCCCGTGGTTTTTCCCTTTACGGGTTTTCCACGTAAAAACTTCCGAGTCACTGTTTGTTCCCTTTTCATCTGTGTGCGTGCTGAATTCTCGTACAAAGCTAAGACGATAATTTGTTACTCTACCGTCGCGAATTTTCTAGCACGCATCAATATTAAAGCAATAGCCATAGGCTATTATAGGAGCCTCCAGTCATCCCTCATATGCCTAACAATTCGAGCACCACCTCATTAAGGTCAACTGTGCTAGAGGGGATTCAAACCCTCGACTTAAGGTGTCTTGTACTATGGATGCCAACCGAAATGCCGAGGTACGTGGCACATATAGCCTCTGAAATTTCTTATACATATAATTGATGAGTATTATTTTTAAATAATTTAATTGACTACAAACCTACAAAGATTTTTAATCAATTAAAATTATTAATTAAAATTAAAATAAACCTTTTTACAATTTTATTTTAAATGAATTTAAATAAGATTTAAATCTCACCCTTATCCTTAACATTCTACAGCTTGGTGACTAAGGATGTCAAAACGACTCATTGCTCACAAATTACTCGTCTTCAACTCGTTAAGCAAACAAGCCAAACACGAAATAAATTTTGCACTCGATATATTAAAGAGTCGAACATTAACAATGATATTTTCTAAAGTGTCGAACACAAACCAAGCCTGGGCACACTCAAACTTAACTTATCTACCTTTTTTTTTTTTTTTTAACAAATAATTACATAGCATCTAAAAGATTGATATTTATAAATCAAGCACTTAAGTGATATTTTGATCTGAGGAACTTATGCATTTACATATGACACAATCAAATCATTGAAAATTTTATAAAAAAAGAAACTTTTTGGATCAAGGTTGTGGCATGAATTTTAATATTTGAGCGAGAAATTGAAAAATGAATGAAAGGCGGTGTTTGATTCGTCCTTTTTTTTTTTTTTAAAAAAGATCATGCATTTAAATTACATACTATAATAAATGTTGCTCATTATTTAAAAATACTATAAAACATAAATGTAGGTATGTTGACATTTTATTTATGCGTATAAGCATTTCGTATGTGCTTCAGAGGGTCTGTGTTTTTTAGATGTGTGTATATATTTTCATGTCTATCGAAAATTGAAATTATCATAAAGTCTATTTTCAAATATGTATTATGAAGAAAGCTTCATAAATATTAACTATTGATCATTCGACATCATTTTTGGGGGGCTTTGATTTCCAATAATGAAATTTGATGAAACGTTTATACAAATGTCCATAAGAGCTTCAATCCTCATATTTATTGTCGAATATTTTGTCTGAGCTAAACCCCATGATTTTTAACTTTATGGGTTTTTCCCCGTATAAAATCATGGTGTCTTCTCCTGCTACTTTTCAGTCATCTATATGTGTGCTAGTTTTTCGTACAATGTTGAGAAATAATATCAATCTATTATCGTGAATCTTACGGCGTGCAACAATATTCACATGAGATCAAACCAACAATCCAAATTTTATTATTGGATATTCACTGATTAAATAAAAAAAAATTATTGGAATATTTGGCTCACATGATAGAGTATATTAGATGGATCATGGCTTCATGACTTCACTATTTCCTGAAATTCACATAAAAATTCTTACACCGCTTATCATATTTAATCTGATCTTCATAACTTTTTTGTGTCTGCGTGTGTAATTTTTTTGCGACGGGAAGATAAAAAATGTGTTTTTTAGTTGAATATTTTTTAGTATTATTGTGTGTCAAAAACTTCACTGCAGTAAAGTAATAATTTAATGTCTTAACGTTATACTAAAATCGAACACACAAGCACAGATATATTCAAATAATAGGAAAAAAAAACACTCGGATAAGGAAAAAATCACAAGGTCTAATCTAGTTGAAATGCTCCACTATGAACTCACAAGTCCAAAGATTGACCCTATCTCACAACTGAAAAAATAGGGTTACAATGTTACACCAAGTAACATTTTTGTTTATACACCATATAAAGAAAGATATGATGTATTATGAATACAATGGTCTTGAGCAATAGCTAAAATGAATTATCACCGGGTCTCCAATATATCATGTTAGTCATGTCACTGCATAGTATTTGAGATGTTTTGTTTCTGTGTACTTAGGAGACTTTGTTATTGCGTACTTAGTATACTTTATTATTCAACAATGTTCATCCGGACACTTCAGTACTCAATATAGTCCATCAGGATACTTTACTCAACAAACTCCACGAAAATATTACACTACATAACAAAGTTCGTCGGGATACTTCGCTCCTGAATAGATTCCACCAATGTCGGGGCGTAGGGGGCGACAGGCGATGGTCGAAGACGACCAACAAGCGATGATTGGTGACTATAGATGCCATAAGTTATTGTCAAGTTTTTTGTCTAGAACAATACTGAAATCCAACTCTGCCCAACAATGTTCATCATGACACTTCGGCGCTCAACCATTAAGATACTTTGTTACTCAACAAGTCCACTAGAATATGTCGTTACACAACAGAGTCTGCCGGATACTTCGCTACTGAAAAGATTCCACCAATGTCTGGGAGCAAGGGGCGGCAGGTGATGGTCGAGGACGACTAACAAGCGATTTTGGCGACTATAGATGCCATAAGTTATTGTTAGGTTTTCTATCCAGAACAACATTGATATTCAACTCTGCCCATCACCACCCCGATTTGGTTTATTGATGGGCTCTAGCTGGGAGACATTTTGGACCTTCAACAAATAACTTTCTAAACCACCTAATCAACAACTCATACTGACCCCCCTTAATGAACTTAGAGTTAAGAGCTCAGGCTAATTGGATTTCTCTCGTCGAGATGCTCAATTCACTATAAGCGCATAAAATTTGGTGTTTATTTAACCCTTCAAAGACTCCACAAGTGATTCAACTACTTAAAATGTGCTTGATTTGGCTCTTATTTGGATAAAATTTGGTATTATTGAGTTCTTCTCATAACTCTCAATTTGAATGTAAGTTTGCTGAAATTGAAGTTCTGGATGGTCATTAATAAAAATCGAAACATTTTTTGTTTAAAAAATATCTCGAGATTGGTGCTAAATAGTAAAATTAGTGTTTGACTCATCAAACATAGCAATATTTTTTTATTCTCATATTATCATTAAAATTTAATTAAAAACCAAAAATATAAGTATAACTTGGACTAATTTTTACTTATAGGCACGGCTTTAATCTATCCAATTAAGATGAATATATTATTTATAAGAGCACTTTAGTATCTCATTGATTTGACCCAATTTTAATTCGATTTTCGAAGAAATGTTATTTACCCTCCAATTAACCATCCAAAACCTCTAAAAGTGATTCAACAAATTAATCTAGGCTTTGATTTGGTTAAAAGTTGGATCAACCTTGGTAACAATGGGTTATATCTGGAGATCACGTGCTAATATTGAAATTAGTTGAGGCCATTATGACCCCCTTGGATTATAACTTATTATTATTATTATTATTGATTTGAGGCCATTAAGACCTCAGAATTAAGAGAACTTAGGCTAGTTGGATTGCACTCATCGAGACACTCGATTTGACTATACGTACATCAAATTTTAAGTTCATTTGTCAGTCTAATTAACCACTAAAAACCTTGGAAAGTGGTTCAGCAATTTAATCCGTGGTTGATTTAGCTTAGATTGGATCAACTTTATTATCATTGTGTTCGTCTTGTTGAGCCGTTTAATTTGGGTGTTAGTTTATTGAAATCAGAGCTCTTGATGTTCATTAGTTAGAATTGAAATGTTTTTTTTTAAATATCTCAAAATCTGTGCTAAATAGTGCAATTAGTTGATGGCTCATTAAGCATGTAATATTTTCCAATTCTCATCTTATCAGCCAAATATACTTCAATACTGAAAATACATGTACAATTTGGATTAATTGCAATTCTTAGGCCCGGCTTTAACTAATAGAATAAAAATAAATATCTGATCTATAAGAACTGTCAAGTACCGACTCATTTGATCCAATTTTAATTAATAGCACTTTCCATTTTTAAAAAAGGATTTTCAAACAGATTTTATTGCCATATATAATACATACATTCGATTTTCAAACTGAGTATTTCCTTATATACAAATTTATCCGTTGCGTCATTCCTTGGTGTGCTGCTATATAAATGATTCATTTTGCGAAAAGATTAATCCGTTCTTCAGTCATCCTCTCTCACTCATCAACTCACAGTTTCTCTCTACAGTCTTCCTTTGTCTGCAGATCGTTTATTCTCCCATCTTCGGCTCTAATAATGGAGACTAGAATTTGGGCGCAGCAAGTAGATCATACTATCATATTCACTTGCACTTTGGGCTATCCGTTGCCGGAGACGAGATGGATAAGAGCTGCTCCGAGGCTTATTAACCCATTTCATGCTCCAACTATGGAGACTAGAATCTGGGCGCAGCAACTTGATCATACAATCATATTCACTGACACTTGGGAATATCATTCGCCGGATATACAGAGGGTGAGAGCTGATCCGAGGCCATGGAGGCGTCCTCGGAATCCTCCTCACGGTAAAATGAGATTTTTTTTTTTTTCTCTTTCTCCATCCCCTGTTTTTAACTTACGATATAACCGTTAATCTCTACAACTACTTTTTGTTCGTATATATCTGCATTTAATCATTCAATCATATATATATATTGACAGGATACGTAATTCCACCTCGTATGCGACCTCCACAACGCACTAATATACAGAGGCCAGCAGCAGTTGAAGCCGCTTCTTACAGTTACGAGGCAACAGAGCAACAGGTGCTGCAATGGATATGCAATTTTATGAGCCTTTCTTCTTTTCATATTAATAAAGATTTCTATAAATTAGTTGGAATAACCAAAGCGTTGCATAATTTACAGTATGGAGAAAATCTAAGTCGAACGGATGGCAGCGAATTGTCAGCAGATTGCATATTTGAGTTTTTGATGGGGAGTTTGGGTTGCCCAACAACACAAGAAGAGATTTGCACCATATGCCAGGTACCTTTTTTTTTTACATTTTTTTTATATATAATTTACGTAATGAAATAAAAATAAAATTTTTATGTACTTTATTGATCAAATGAAGGATGAGATGCAAATGGAGGAGAAGATGGTGACTTTGAGCTGCAGTCATATGTATCATTTGAGATGCATCTGGAAGTGGCTGAGGATTAAGAATGAATGTGCTGTCTGTAGAGCTTCAGTCATCTAAAATACTGATGATTATGAAAGTGTTAGGAGAGCTCTCTCTGTCTTTCAAGGGTTTAATGATGTATCAGAAAGGTTTATTAGATAAATGTGTTTTTTTGCTTTAAGTGAATTATGTAATATAACTCTGTACGTATATGCTTTGAGTGGAAAGTTGGTATGACTTTCTTTTCATATGCACTTATGAATTATTTCATTTATGAAATGTTAATTTCATCTAATGACAGTTTTATTTTATAGAAAAAATATCAACAAAAAAAAAATTCTAATATGCTTTTTAGGTTAGATAATGAAAGAATATTTTCAACTGAATATTTTCTCGATAACATCTCTTCCAATACGGTAGCTCAACATGCTCCATGAACTTGAACGTAGCATGTTTCTAAATTGGTAAGACTGACATACATTCCCCTCAGTTCTTATGTATTTATAGATCAACCATCTAAGCTTTGATTTTTTACATACATAGCACTCAATTCTTTTAATTTTTAATTTTTTTATGTTTGGCTAAATTTAAGTGAAATATATGACTGAAGTCTATTAATAGCACGCTACCAAACAACGTCTTAATATTTTTTTTTCCCCAAAATTACAACTTTTAGTTAAATAACTTCATCGCCCGTTCATCCAGCCAGAACAGCTCTTCTTTCGCTTTAAATTTGCAGTAGAAGTTATATTTATTATTCTCAGTGAGAGAAGTATTATGTGCTATTCTGAGTTGACGTTATTAGCATTGAACCGCAACAGCAATTCTAGTTTATGAAATCACAACAATTTCGATATAATAAATTGCAGTGTTCAAAATCCTTTTCAAAACAGTTACATAGTGCTGCAATCGATGCATTCTGATCGGCAATTCACAAGGAAACAACTCATAATGGCATTCTTATTTGAAATCTGCTTCAAACTGGAAGTTTATGTTGCAATTATATTATTCCAGCCACAAAAAATATAAGGTCTTATTCTGGGGATTAACGTATTGTCTGCCGTGTTGGAGATCAACTATCTTATTCAAAATACCAATAATTATATTGTAGATAAATGCATATCAACAATTACATATTAGTGTTCAAAGAATTGCATTTACATAAATTCGAGAGTAAGAAGGAATTCAGTAGCTGGTAACTGTATTTCAATTGCATATATATGGATCAGCTTAGATATACATATTGAAGGCAATAGCAAGCCAATTCAATTCATTGTATTACCACATCAAGAAAATAGTCATATGTAAACGGCTTATTAAATACATTTAAGCCAATTAAATTACAGGTATAATTTGTCTTATGAATACCAACTTCACCGTTTGTATAAAGCTCTCCCTAACAGTACAGTTTTACCATAATTCCAGTCACCCCAGTACCCAAGTTCAGCTCATAACTGGAAGAAGCATCATTTCTGCTTGAATCATCCCTTCTAGCTTTGAGTTCCACCATGTGCTGGACTTGGGCAGAAGAACTATCTTCACACTTGACTACGCATATGCACCTTAAAAGATGTGCAAGAAATTCACCTCTCCAGGCCTAGTCTCACTGGGCTCCACCATAAATCCTTTCTGAAATGTGTCGATCTGAAAAAAAATTAGGGAAAAGTTGTTATAGATGGACTATAATGAAAAGCTGCAGCCGCTACCAAATTGATCCTGAAATAAATCAAACAATTTCATTCAATGGAGGCTGAATTTTTATCAGGCTTGAAATTATACTATAAATATTTCAGTGTGATTCAATTTCATGCCATAATAAATTTGAATTCAATTTGAGTCACGCCCACTGCCGGTTCAAGGCAAATTCTGTTCTATCCTTGGACATGATCTTATCCTTCATATTCCAAATACAAGAAGAAAAGATGACAATTCTTTGTAATTTGTTTTAGAGCCACTATATATACACTAAATTAATGTCCAAGTAAACCAAATTTTTAATGTAGCAACCCCGTAATATTGGCCAGAAAGAAAAAAAAACAGCCTAGTTGATGTTCTTCGTATAAGTTCATTGTTATGCTTACATGTAATAGGATATGTATTGCATAGAAGCATCAAGAACATATAAAGAAATGTGAAAGGAAGTAATGGATACTGGTTTTCCCTACTAGGAAGAGCAGAGATGCATACAGGTTTGCCATGCTTTTCACAGACAGCAATTGTGGCTAGAACTAATTTTCAGGTTACATGGAAGTCAATAAAAAATACTCCAAGCCTAACTTCTATGGGAATAAGATGACCAATTATGAATAGAACAAGAACATCAGCACATCCATCAAAAACAACATCAAGCCCTGGTATGTGAACTCGTGCTAGGAAAGCAAGCAAGCTATCCGGTCCTGCAAAAAGCAAAGCCTAAAAAAATTGTAAATTTGTGTCAAGTGAAGATTTCAAAAACTTATCAACTCTGAATACCTATGTAGTGACACAGTTGGCTAAATTTAATGCACTGTGAGGCAAAATCTGAAAACATTGATAATTTTGCGGTCCTAGAAAACCACTAAATACGTAGCACATAAAAAATGGTGTTATGCCATAGCCATATCGTGGACATCTCATAAATTGCCGCGGAACAGCACAAACTTTGCAATATGGGGAATTTAAATAGAAAGAAAAAAGAGACATTTATACACATACCACCCAATTCCGATGTATTTACATATCTAACACCTAAATTTCACTTCTAACATTTATAAAACTCAAACCTTTTGTATCAAAGAAAAAATACCACTATTCTTAAAAAATAGTTGGGTCAATGTGTGGTCATTAAGTCAAAAATTGACTTTTTTGATCAAAATTGACTATTTGACCAAAAGTTGACCTATTAGTCGATGGGTTTGTCATTGGGTCAAAGATTGACAATTTTGACCAAAGTTGACATTTTGGTCAGCGATTGACTTATTGGGTCAATAATTGGTCATTAATTAAAAAATTGACTATTTTGACTAAAATTGACTTTTTGGTCAAATGTTAACCTATTAGGCAAATGAGTTGGTCATTGGGTTAAGGATTGACCATTTTGACCAAAGTTGACTTTTTGGTTAGAGATTGACTTATTAGGTCATTAATTGGTCATTAGGTCAAAAATTGACTATTTTGACCAAAATTGAGTTTTTAGTCAAAAGTTAACCCATTGGGTCAACGTGGAGATCATTAGGTCGAAATTGACCATTTTGACCAAAGTTTACTTTTTTGTCAAAAGTTAACCTATTAAGTCAATGAGTTGGTAATTGAGCAAGAATTGACCATTTTGATCAAAGATGACTTTTTGGTTGAAAGTTGACATATTGGATCAATGGGTTAGTCATTAGGTCAAAATTGACTATTTTGATGAAAGTTGACTTTTTGTCAAAAGTTATTCTATCGGATCGATTGGCGATCATTAGTTCCAAAATTGACTATTTTGACCAAAATTGACTTTTTGGTCAAAAGTTGACATATCGGGTCAATGAGTTTGTCATTGGGTCAAAGATTGACCATTTCGACCAAAATTGACTTTTTGGTCAGAGATTTACTTATTGGGTCAATCATTAGTCATTAATTCAACAATTAACTATTTTGACTAAAACTGACATTTTTTCAAAAGTTGACTTATTAGGCCAACGGGTTGGTCATTGTGTCAATGATTGATCATTTTGAGCAAAGTTAACTTTTTGGTCAAAAGTTGACCTCTTTGGTTAATGAGTTGGTCATTTGGTCAAGGATTCACCATTTTGAACAAAGTTGACTTTTTGTTCAGAGATGGGCTTACTGGGTCAATAATTGCTAATTAGGTCAAAAATTGACTATTTTGACAAAAATTGACATTTTGTTCGAAAGTTGACCTATTGAGTCAATGGGTTGGTCATTGGGTTAAGGATTGACCATTTTGACTAAAATTGACTTAAGCTAAATTTCAAATTTGGGCTTTACTTCTTTTTTAGACAAGTGTAAAATTCCTACCAAATCAAAAGAATTAAATTACAATTATAAATCATCATTTAATTCTTCTTTAAGAAAATATTCTTAAACTATATATAAGATCATATATAACTACACATGATTCTTCTGTCAATATATTTTGATAGGCATGAGAAAAAGATTTTTCTATGCAGATCTAAGCATCTAAACCTTTTTTATTTCATTGCTCCTTTGTTCTACTTTTCTTTTAATTTTCTTCATTTAGTTACGAAATCAAAGTCTTACAGTTTGATGATCTGGTAATCAACTCAAATGTAAGCGTTGCTTCTAGTCATTTTGATACCATGTGTGAGAAGAAAAAAGAGGTAATGATTTTTCGTAGGAACTTCAATTACATGCACATCAGTACAACTAACATAACACTTATAATAGGCTTGAACATTTAAAAATCTAGTTCAAGCCTTAGATAGCATTTTTTTGGCAAACTTGTAGTTGAGTTCATCTCTGATCTCTTGTCAAATGCTTTGAATGAAGAAAATAAGAATAATAACATATTCTCGATGCAAATATTTTTAATCTACAAGATTTATAATCCATCATAAAATACATGCATGCTAAATTCATCTTACTTACAAGATTTAAATTGATCATGTAATAGATCTCATTAAATGATAAATATTATGCTTCAAGTTTATATTTTAGGCTAAATTTAAAAGATAAAACCATAGGAAAGTAGTTTGCAGTGAGCTACAAACCATAATGAAATAGAAAGATGATCCCAAAAAAATGATTTGATAGAGGCACCTACTAAAGGGTAAGATGCAATTCTTTATATTATCAAGTTTTTTTATCTTGATTCTTAATTTGCATTATTCCAAATCCTGAGGCTTTGGAGAGGAACTAAGCAAAATTTTAGAGGAAAACACAACTGTTGGTTTGTTAAATAAAATATTATAAACACTTCCATTACAGAGCTTACAAATACCTTTAAAAAACAAATATCTTGGTTGAGTTCCTTCCACCAAAAGGTCATAACAATGAACAAAATCCTCTAATAATGAAAATGAGATGCTTACAGTTCGCTCAGATTAATAAGGGAACGCCTTGCGTATAATCTTTTTCTACGAAGACTCTGCAAACCTCCTTGAAACCATGGCACTGATATAAAGTTCCATCAGGGATTCAGCACCTTCATTCTAATGACACTTTACAAAAGCCTTGAGGAATTGCGGCTCTCTCATTCTCATGGCCGACACCACAGTTAGCTCCTTTCCACGAGGCTTCAGCCCCGCCTCCTGTAATCGTTGCCAGATCAAAATCCGAGGCTTTAAACACCTATCCAAACTGACCGAGAGCAACTTGGGCTCCTCGATGACAGCCCGGACTGAGAGTCTCATGATCCCAAGAACATAGGTCATTTTCCTTTGAACCTTGTCCACAGAGAAAGTAAGCACACCGGGATAACGAGCGAATAAATCGCTCAAAACCTCATCTTCCGAGAGCCCGAACCTCTCAAAATTGGCGATCTTGCTTTGAATCGTGTTAAAATCTGGATATAGCAATGATGGACACGGCGCATTTGTACAACGCAGCGTCAGGCTGGAGGCCGATTCGGCGGATTAGGTCAAGCTTCTCGTCATCGAGGGAAGAGCAGGAAATGATGGTGGGCCGGGAGAAAAGAAGCCGGCCGAGAACATGCCGAGGAATGCCGACGCGCTCGTAGAGATCTGCGCAACGGAGGAGAATGGAGTCGACGTCGAAGGTGATAAGGGAAGGGTTGCAGATGACGGCACGGAGGAGAGACCGGGGTACGGAGGGATAAAGGGTGTAGAGAAATTCAAGGCAGCGTTCGATGCCGGAAGCGAGGGGACGGGAGAGGAAGAGCCGGCGGCGAGCAACAATCTTGACGAGGTCAGGGCCACGGGCGCCGAGACTTTTGAGGATCTGTAGCTTGTCGTGGACGGAGCGAATGTTTGGGAGGGGAAGAGAGGGGCAGCGGTGGAGAATCGTGGAGACCTCGGCGGGAGTGCAACCCCATAGGAATAGAGCATTGGCGGCGGCGGGGTCGTCGGCGGCGGCAGTATCGGATGAGATAGAGGAGACAGTGAATGCAGAAAAGGGGGTTGAGGGGAGAGAGACAGACACGTGATGGTACTGAGAGTGCGGCGAGGTCCAGAAGAGTATAGCCGAGCGACGAGAGAGAACGCTGCCACTCTCATATCCTTTCGGTATTCGTTTGAAAACAGTAATTTGAACGAAAGACGTTCTAAGAGCTGAGTGCTGCTTTTGTGGAGAAGTTTTATTACTTCTGTACTTTTAGAACAGGAAGGTTCTAATTTGAATCATATTAATGATGTAAATATTATTATAACTTAATTAAATTTATTTAAATTATATAATAATTTTAATTATATCTGCATATATAAATATAGGGTGCGTTTGAGTGCATCTGGTGCTGTGCCGCAGTTTTTTTATTTATTAAATTTATATTGTTCGCATTCTCAAAATAACTGCAGGCTAAGTTTTCTCATCAATTCTCACCACCTACAGCAGCTGCTAGAAAGTTGTAGCTTGACTTTTTCACAAAATAAAATAATAATAATAAATGTAATAGCCACCACAGTTATTTGATCAATAATTTCTTCTTTAGTAGACATCATAGTTAGTTCTTCAAATAATTACGATTGCTTTAAACAGACTCATAGTGTACATTCAGAATGCGTCATCACAAATCTTGAGGATATCCATCGATGCAAGAAATTGAAAAATACAACTAAAATGGCCCACCAACAAAAAACTAGAGGCCTCATTTATCCAACCAGGGGTAGTAGTCTAAATCACAAATCTCGTATGTTTGAATCATACATGTTGCTTTCCATATATATATATATATATATATATATATATATATATATATATATATATATATATATATATATATATATATAACCATGGAATAAGCTTAGAACCTATCATGTTCCAAGATCATTTGGGCATTGGTTCATTGGCTCTTGATTTTATAGTTTAAGAAGTTAGCCAATTTTTATGAGTTGATTTCATCTCCTAAAAAATCTAATATTATTATTGAACCAAACTGATTTGAGACCAAATTCACAATTCGCCGGAGATACAGAGTATTAATCAAGATTAACTGACACCAGACAAAATTAAGAGTTTCCTTATTTAAATTGTTGTATTGAATTATGTATATTAATTCTTTCCTTATAGCTGAATGGTTATATTTGGATAATCTATTATTACAAATTATTATGTATTTATAGGATACCTAAATTTGATTGTATGGACTATTATTTATTAGAATGAAATCAAAGGAATAAGGTAAGCAGCCTTTTTATTCAAAATAATTAACACAGAGGGTGAGAGTCGATTCGAGGCCATGGAGGAGTCCTCGGAATCCTCCTCACGGTAAAATGAGATTTTTATTTTTATTTTTCCTCTTTTTCCATTCACTGTTTTTAACTTACGATATATCTGTTAATCTCTGCAACTACTTTTGTTCGTATATATCTGCATTTAATTATGTAATTATATATATATATATCGACAGGATATGTAATTCCACCTCGTATGAGGCGTCCACAACGCACTAATATATAGAGGCCAACAGCAGTTGAAACCGCTTCTTACAGTTACGAGACAACAGAGCAACAGGTGGTGCAATGGATACGCAATTTTATAAGTCTATCTTCTTTTCCTATCAATAAAGATTTCTATAAATTAGTTGGTATAACAAAAAAGTTGCATAATTTACATTATGGAGAATATCTAAGTCGAAGGGAAGACAGCGGGTTGTCAACAGATTGCATATTTGAGTTTTTGATGGAGAGTTTGGGCTGCCCAACAACGGAAGAAGAGATTTGCACCATATGTCAGATACATTTTTTTTTAACATATAATTTACTTAACGGAAAAAAAATAAATTTTTATGAGCTTTATTGATCAAATGAAGGATGAGATGCAAATGGAGGAGAAGATGGTGACTTTGAGCTGCAGTCATATGTATCATTTGAGATGCATCTGGAAGTGGCTGAGGATTAAGAATGAATGTGCTGTCTGTCGAGCTTCAGTCATCTAGAATACTGATGATTATGGAAGTGTTAGGAGAGCCCTCTCTGTCTTTCAAGAGTTTAATGATGTATCGGAAATGTTTTTTAAGGCAAATATTAGATAAATATGTGTTTTTTTTTGCTTCAAGTGAATTGTGTAATATAAGTATGTACGTATATGGTTTGAGTGGAAATTTGGTATGACTTTCTTTTCATGCATTTATGGGTTTTTCCATTTATAAAATATTAATTTCATATAATCGTAGTCATTTATGCTCGAGTATCAACATTTTTATTTTATAGAAAAAATATCAAAAAAAAAAAAAAATCAAATATGTTTTTTATTGTTAGAAAATGAAAGAATATTTGCAACTAAAAATTTTCTCGCTAACCTTTCTTCCAATATTGTAGCTCAACATGCTCCATGAACCTGAACGTGGCATGTTTCTAAATTGGTAAGACTCGCATACATACCCCTCAGCTCTTATGTATTTATTGATCTACCATCAAAGCTTTAATTTTTTACATACAAAGCACTCAATTCTGTTAATTCTCAATTAATGTCCAAGTGAACATTTTCCAAATACAAGAAGAAAATATGACAATTCTTTGTAATTTGTTTTAGAGCCACGATATATATGCTAAATTAATGTCCAAGTGAACAAATTTTTTAATGTAGGAAACCCCGTATATTGGCCAGAGAGAAAATAAACAACCAAAAAACAAATCCTAAAAAAATTGTAAATTTGAGTCAAGTGAAGATTTCCAAAACTTATCAACTCTGAATACCTATGTAATGACACAGTTGGCTAAATTTAATGCATTGTGAGGCAAAATCTGAAAGCATTGATAATTTTGCGGTCCTAGAAAACCACTAAATACGTAGCACATAAAAAATGGTGACATGCCATAGCCATATCGTGGACATCTCATAAATTGCCGCGGAACAGCACAAACTTTGCAATATGGGGAATTTAAATAGAAAGAAAAAAAGAGGCATTTATACACATATCACCCAATTCCTATGTATTTATATATCTAACACCCAAATTTTACCATCCAAACCTTTTGTATCTAAGAAAAATACCACTATTTTAAGCTTGAAAAGATGAAATACACCATTTTGATCATAACCGAGGTGGCATTCATGTAAAGATTGACGCTTAGGTGTTACAGACATAAATACATAAGATTAAGTGGTATGTATGTTACGGAGAATGAAAATAAAATGATAAAAAAAGTCTCAATGCTATACCACTTTACTTTTATTAAACTAGAGAATTCATGAATCTGATGTAATTAATAATAGAAATAAAAAGCAATAGGAGAAAATTGAAAGCATAATTTATGCAGGGACGTAAAGGAGAACAAGCTGCCGCAACAAATTACAAAAATTGAGTCAGAATGACAGAATTTTACAAAGAATGAGTTGTTTTTACTATTTATCTATATACAGCATATCATACAAATGAATTATGATTGAAGTTTTCGCGCAAATACACTGGAAAAATATCCGGCAATATAGTAGTACATACAGCTAACAGGCCCATTTTTTATTTGACTGATCAAGGAATAATTGTTTCTTTCCGAATCTCCATAGAACAATCACTAATCCAAGAAAACTCCACAGCATAAACTAAGGTAGTTAGTGACTATAAAGCAACAAAAGTAAAATAATCAAACATTAGATGAAGATTAATGAACCCACCTTGCATGGCCTACCTAGCGAAGACCCCATGGTTAGATTATGCTGAGAGATCATCAGATAATAAGAAGACAACTTGAAAACAAAAGAATAAAGATAGACGATCAAAGTTCAACTCAGTGGACTGAAATTGTAGAAGGTTGGCGGCTTTCAAGCTCTGCATAACAATAAAGAAAGATGATCAAAGTTTGAGTGTAACAGTGTTAAGTAATGAATTACACTCGCAAACTATGCAATCTCGCATGTCTTTTCATTCAATTCAATTTAATAGTATGCCCCTTACTAGAGTCCATATTATCAAAAATCATTAAGTTTAATGACATGAATATCAATAAAAATAATTTATCTTTCGACTTTTCCTCCTTAAAATTATTAATCATTTAATTTATCAAATTTAACCAAGTTAAATCATAATCCCTAACATTCATTAAGCTAATTGTCTATTTTAAAATAAGTTCCCTACCATCATTCATTTGTTGATTAAGGCCACTTCTACCACTTCTATCATTGTTAATCACTATAAACTATCAGTCATTTCTGTATGTCAATAAACACTATACCCAATTAATGACAACATATTATTGAAAGCATTATACACATTCATTAAAACATCAAATGTAACTATCAATTATCTCCCATATTATGTATAGACTTAATTTTTCATTGACCTTTTGAGGTTGGCATATTCAAATCATGCTTCTAGGCATCCATATCATTGTGCCCCAATCTTTGCCCAATTTTCATAGCTCTTACATAGCACCTACCTATGACTTTAGTACATTTAAAGGACCTCCCCGTAACCTTAGGCTGGTAAGTAGACCTCACTCTCTCAAGGGATTGGGAAGATAATTTAAATCATAGCTCTAAGCCTTAAATTAGTTGGCACAAAGCTAAGACTATCTTTACTGATAGTTAATATAGACATAAAGCGTCCATTTGCTGCCTATGCTTTTAGTTGACATTCATCATTCATTTGAAACCCCTATAATAAAAAAGAGTTGCATATTTGGAATCTAAAACTCCAACCACTCATACAAATTTATATATGGGGAAAATGTGACAATTTCTTAATTCTACTCAAACTCTAAAGTATTAATGGTAATCATACTCTGTAAATACACACACACAGATATATATATATATATATATATATATATATATATATATATATATATATATATATATATATATATATATATATATATATATATAAGGTTTAACACATTTGAACAAATCTTATTTTATTAATGTTAACAAAGAAAAAATCAAACATTCAAAATGTTGTATTTGATTTGATACTCATGAAATTTACACAATTTATGGTCCAATATTCTAAATGACGTATTTAACATTTTTTTTTTTATAAGGAAATCCTAATTAAATTTTAATCATAATGGATTTCAAAATTATTGAATTTACTTTAAAATAAATGGAATATAAATATAATCAACTAAAATTCATATAACATTCAGCTTAAAATAAAATCAATGACATTGAGATTCATCCAAACTAAACTTTTAATAAAAAATTGTTATCCATTTTTTTCTATTTGATAACCTTGAGGCCAACCAAGTTCGAGTGTAATGGTGTTAACTATGGAATTATACCCGCAAACAAAGCAATCTCGAATGTCTTTTCATTCTAGTATGCTCTTACTAGTGTCCATATTATGAAAAATCATTAAATTTTAATGACATGATTATCAATAAAAACAACTTATCTTCTAAATTTTCCTCTTTGCTAAAATTATTAATCATTAAAATTTTCAAAGTTAACTTAGTCAAATTAGAATCCCTAACATTCATTAAACTAATTATCCATCTTAAAATAAGTTCCTCTACCATTATTCAATTATTGATTAAGGCCACTCCTATCATTGTTAATCATTGCAAGTTATTTGTCATTTCTGCAATGTCAATAGACACTATAGTCATATAATGAAAACATATTATTCAAATCATTTTCCTCATTCATTAAACCATCAAACGTAACTGTTAATTATCCCCCATATTATATATAGATTTTTTCATTGACCTCTTTCGGTTAGCATATCCAAATCAGGCTTATAGGCACCCAAATCATTGTGCCGCAACCTTAGCCCAATTTTCATCGCTCTTTCATAGCACCTAGCTAAGACTTTAGTACTTTTAAAGGACCTCCCCATAATCTTAGATTGATAGTTAGACCTAGTTCTTTCATGAAATTAGAAAGCTAATCCTAATCATAGGTTTAAGCCTTAAATTAGTTTGCACAAAGCCAAGGCTATCATTATTGCTAGTTAATTTAGACATATCATAAAGATCACCAAGAACCTAGAAACCAATCTTAAAATAGGATTGCCACCCCCCCCCACCCCACCCACCCCACCCACCCCAAGAATCCGAGCAATTGATTTTAAATGCTTAAGAAGTCATTTGTTGCAAGGTTAGAGGTTTTAAACCATTAGCTCTCTTTGAGGCACTGTTTGTTAAGTCTTTTAAGGCAACTTTTATATTTTGTTGATGACATCTTAGTCAGCACTATTTGTTAAGTAACATTTTCTTCTAATACTTTCAGCCTTGACAATCGCAACTCAACATCATCTCTTTAGCGTGAACTTCTTTAAGAATTCCCGCTTGAGGCATTCTTCTTAACATTTTTTTTATTGTGTTGATGTCGATTTTCCATGGTGTGTCCCCATATTGGGGCTCATCCTTCAAATCTTGCTATCAATTTTTAGTTAGCTTTGGTTGATGACATCTCAACTAATGTCTATACAAACATTTGGCACTAACATTTTGATATTTTCCTTTAATTAGAACTTAAATTATGGCTTACAATCCAGCAAAATCTTTTTTGTGTCACCTATTGCTGATATATATTCACTCATTGTTTGATGAACTTTGTTTTATAACTTCTTAATCAATAACCTTTAAATTTTAGAGCCAAGATTTGGCATCAAGCCATCATTTCATTGCAGGCACTTGGACTACACCTTTTCATTTGACACCATCTCTATCTTAAGTAAATGATTTGAGCTTGATTGTTTGTGACATTTAAGTGTCTTTTTTTTTTAACAAATTTATGATAATTTATAACATATGAAATTGTCCCCATTATTCTCTTAAAGTATGCATGTCCTAACCACTTCTAAGCATTTTCTTAAGTCTTCCATCTGGTGAAACCACCTGGCTCATTGCCTCATGATAATAGTGAGGGTTTGGCCATTTTGTACAAAATATCTAAGACTTCTTATAAGTGAATTTTAGATTATTTGTTTGGGCTTGAGCCTTGTTGCCCAATTTAGAAGGTTAGAGAGAACACCAAATTACTTAGTTTAATGCTAAGAATTATCATCTATATTGACTTACATAAGAATTGAAGTATATATTATAATAGTCATTTAAAAGTAGAAGTAACAAATTAGTTGAAAAAATTACACTTACGAGAAATAATAAAGAATAACTTCATCTCATAAATGTTGATCTTATGCATTTTATTTATCCCAATCGATTATGCACTTTCAAATAAAAATCATATAAATTCAATTTGGGATCACCTAAATTTCTTCCCAACAAATGTACAATGAACATCTGCAGCCCGATGAGATAAAACTGATATACCCAAAATCACTCAAATTTAATATTATTAAGAAGATTAGGTGCTAAAAAAATATCAAATGTCAAAAATCAAATACTTCAAAGTGTTAATTCTAAGTTGTCTGATGAAGCATGCAAAATATTTGTAAAAGTAACAAGAATTCCCTCAACAAATATTTATAAATATGTATTTGTACCGCACATGAGAGGAGAATGTTTCAGTGGTAAGGAGTTCCAAGATTTAGAGCTCTGCCAACTTATAACAATGAAGTTCATTGTCACCCAGACACAATAGCTTGAATGATATGAATAATTTTTTTTTTGACTTTTCGATGACAACCACCGGCATCTACAATTGTTGGATGTCAATCGACAATCATCTAATGCAATATTCACCTTTGTTTGATAATCATCAATCTCTATTAAATAAAGATGATTTTCGCCATCGTCTGACATCAACAAATGTTGATGTCAACTGCCACATGATACAAAAATTCATTGTCGGTTAACCTATTTTGCTAGCCATCAGTTGATACTAATGTATGCAATCACCTAAATACTATTACTATACATGTACCAAAACTAGAATCCATCATTGCTCTACAACCTTTAATTATCAGTGGCTAACACTAATGTATTTTACTTCTCATTACTATTGCAATATTCTCCATTACATTTGATGCATCATCAACAAATTTTTATCGTTTAGCACGAATTGTGTTGTATTTTTTACCAAAAAAAATTCAAAATTTAAATTCAAGGTCAACAAAAATCCTGATTTTAGCACGTTTATTATCAAACTGACCATCTCAACCGGTTTAAATGATGCTAAAATTGGTTTAATTTGAATATGATAAAGTACAAATCAAGCCATTAAAGCATCTTTGGAGGCTTCTAGTCATTTTTTAATGGTTAAACAAACATCAAATTTGACGTACTTACAGTCAAATCAAATAACTCGATGAGAGGAATCCAAGGAGCCTAAACTCGCTTAATTATGAGATCATTAAGGCTCTTTAATCATTGAATAACTACTTATGATCAAGTGGATCAATGTGAGTTATCTGATCAAGTGGTTACAAATTTATTTGCCAAAAAATCAATGCTCATATCCCAGAGGCTATAAATATGACCCCTCTTCACTTGGTAGAAGAAAAATAAATAATCAAATTTCGGTGTTGTTCTGGATTGAAGACCCGACTATAATTTCCGGATCATGTAACCGCCGACCACTGCCCATCGGCCGCCTTTGATCAATGCCCATTAGCCGCCTTCGACCACTGTCGGCCGCCCTCTACTCATCACTATCCACAAACTATGTTGTGTAATAAAGTATCCTTGAATAAGGTGGATTGAAGTATCCAAAATATAGTGTTACAAGGTATCCTACAAATGGAGTAGTGATTAATGTGGTATTGAATATCTGATGATAACTTCTAATGATGAATAATTTCAACTATTGTACACATAACACATCGACTTTCTTCAACTCCTAAAGTGCTCCATACATCATGTGCGTATAAGAGTTGTACTTAGTGTAGTTTTATAACCCCTCACTCCCAATTGTGGGACAATGGAGTGTCTTTGTAATAACAAATTTATTATGGAATATTTTATCTGAGCTAAACCCCATTGTTTTTAACTTTATGGGTTTTTCCATATAAAAAATCATGGTGTCTTCTCCTGCTATTTTTTAGTCATTTATGTGTGTGCTAATTTTTCGTACAACATTGAGAGCTAAATCATCACTCTACCATCGTGAAAGTTTCGGCACACAACAATATTTACATTAGATCAAACCAACAATCCAAATTTGATAATTGGATATTCACTGATTAAATAAAAAGGAAAATTATTGGAATATTTGGCTCACATGATAGAGTATTTTAGATGGATTATGGCTTCATGACTTCTCTATTTCTCGAATTTCACATAAAAATTCTTACATCGCTTTTGATATTTAATTGGCGTTCATAACTTTTTGTGTATGTGTGCGTAATTTTTTGTGATGGTAAGATAAAAAATGTGTCATTTAGCAACGAACATTATTTAGTATTGTTGTGTGTCAAAAACTTCACTGCATTAAAGTGATAATTTAATGTCTTAACGTTGTACAGAAATTGAACACGCAAGTACAGAGTTGATTCAAAAAATAGTAACAAAAAACATCCGAATAAGGAAAAAATTATAAGGTCTAGCCTAGTTGAAATGATCCACTATGAATTCACGAGTCTAAAGATAAACTGTATCTCACAATTGGAAAACAAGGTTTACAATGTTACATCAAGTACCATGTTTGTTTATGCACCATATATAGAAAGATATGATCTATTATGAATACAACGGTCGTGAGCAATAGCTAATAGGAATTATCATCGGGTATCCAATATATCATGTTGGATATGTCAGTGCATAGTATTGGAGATGTTTTGTTACCGTTTACTTAGGATACTTTGTTATTTGTTATCGTGTCCTTAGGATACTTTATTATTCAACAATGTTCATCTGGACACTTTAGTACTCAATTAGGGGTGTAAACAAACTGAATAAGAACAAACAGAGCTTGTGTTCGTGTTCGATTCATTTGAAATTTAGTTTTGTTCGTGTTCGGTTCGTTTGAAATTTAGTTTTGTTCGTGTTCGATTTGTTTGAAATAAGCTCGTATTTGAAATTATTCATGAAGTCACTGTTCGTGTTCGTTTCTTAACAAACGAGTCGAACACGAGTCAAACACGAGTTGTTCGCCAACGAAGAGCCAGGTTGACAGCCCTAATATTAATATATATAAATAATATATTATATTAACTATATAACCTATATTATATAAATATATTATATCTATATTAGTATATTACTAATATAGTATATTAATATATTATTATTATTAATTTATTATATATTATAATTTATAAAATTTAATTTTTTAAAATATCATAAATTTTTTATATATAATTATTATTTTTTGGTATTTCGAACATTAACGATTCGAACATTAACGAACGCATCACTGTTCGTGTTTGGTTCGTTTAACTAACCGAACAAAAAAAAATTGTTCGTGTTCGACTCGTTTTCTTATTGAACAAATCGAACACAAACTCCTTGAAGAACCAAACACGAACTGTTCGCGAACAACAAGCTTTTTTGACAGCCCTATACTCAATAGAGTCCATCAAGATATTTTGGTACTCAACAATGTCCACTAGAATATTACATTACACAACAAAGTACGTCAAATACTTCGCTAATGAATAAATTCCACCAATGTCGGGGCACTGTGGGGCGACAGGCGATGGTCAAAGATGGCCGACAAGCGATGATTGGTGACTATAGATTCCATATGTTATTGTCAGGTTTTCTATCCATAATAACACTGAAATTCAACTCTGCCTTACAATGTTCATCAGGACACTTCGGTGCTCAATATAGTCCATCAAGATATTTTGTTACTCAACAAAATTCACTAGAATATAACATCACACAACAGGGTCTGTCGGGTACTTCGTTACTGAATAGATTCCACCAATGTCAGGGAGCAAAGGGACAGCTAGTGATGGTTGAGGACTGCCGGCAAATGATGATTGGCGACTATAGATGTCATAAGTTATTGATAGGTTTTCTATCCAGAACAATAATGAAATTCAGTTTTGCCCAGCACAACCCCACCACAGACACCGGCATTTTGGGCCTTCGACAAATAACTTTCCGAACCACCTAATCGAACAACTCATACTGATCCCCCTTAATGAATGTATAGTTAAGAACTTAGGCTAATTGGATTTCTCTCGTCGAGATGCTTGATTGGATTATAAGCACGTAAAATATGGTGTTTATTTAACCCTCCGAAGACTCCACAAGTGGTTCAACTACTTAACCTGGGATTGATTTGGCTCTTGTTTGGATAAACTTTGGTATTATTGGGTTCATCTTATTGACTCGATGAATTTGAATGTAAGTTTACTAAAAGTGCAGCTTTGAATGATCACTAATTAAAATAGAAACATTTTCTGTTTAAAAAATATCTCGAAATCGGTGCTAAATAGTAAAATTAGTATTTGACTCATCAAATATGCAATCTTTTTTTATTCTCATATTATCATTAAAATTTAATTAAAAACTAAAAATATAAGTACAATTTGGATTAATTGCAATTCTTAGGACCGGCTTTAACTAATATAATTAAAATAAATATCTGATCCCTAAGAGCTGTTTAGGAGCACTTTCCATTTTTAAAAAAGATTTTCAAACAGATTTTATTGCCATATATAATATATACACATTCGATTTTCAAACTGAGTATTTCCTTATATACAAATTTATCCGTTGCGTCATTCCTTGCGGTGGTGCTATATAAATGATACATTTTGCGTCCATGTTTCAGTCATCCTCTCTCACTCATCAACTCACAGTTTCTCTCTTCCACGCACCACCGCCCATCCTTCTCCCACTCCGACAGGCTTCCTTTGATTGCAGATTGTTTATTCTACCATCTTCGGCTCCAACCATGGAGACTAGAATTTGGGCGCAGCAACTAGATCATACTATCATATTCACTTGCACTTTGGGCTATCCGTTGCCGGAGACGAGATGGATAAGAGCTGCTCCGAGGCTTATTAACCCATTTCATGCTCCAACTATGGAGACTAGAATCTGGGCGCAGCAACTAGATCATACAATCATATTCACTGACTCCTGGGAATATCATTCGCCGGAGATACACAGGGTGAGAGCTGATCCGAGGCCTTGGAGGCGTCCTCGGAATCATCCTCATGGTAACATTAAAATTTTTTTTTTTCTTTTTTCTCCATTCCCTGTTTTTAACTTAGGATATATCCGTTAATCTCTGCAACTACTTTTTGTTCGTATTTATCTGCATACAATCATTCAATCATATATATATATCTACAGGATACGTAATTCCACCTCGTATGCGGCGTCCACAACGCACTAATATACAGAGGCCAGCAGCAGTTGAAGCCGCTTCTTATAGTTACGAGACAACAGAGCAACAGGTTTTGCAATGGATACGCAATTTTATGAGCCTTTCTTCTTTTCATATTAATAAAGATATCTATAAATTAGTTGAAATAACCAAAGAGTTGCATAATTTACAGTATGAAGAAAATCTAAGTGGAAGGGATGACAGTGGGTTGTCAGCAGATTGCATATTTGAGTTTTTGATGGGGAATTTGGGCTGCCCAACAACGGAAGAAGAGATTTGCACCATCTGTCAGGTACCTTTTTTTTTTATTACATATAAATTACTTAATGAAATAAAAATTAAATTTTTATGAGCTTTATTGATCAAATGAAGGATGAGATGCAAATGGAGGAGAAGATTGTGACTTTGAGTTGCAGTCATATGTATCATTTGAGATGCATCTGGAAGTGGCTGAGGATTAAGAATGAATGTGCTGTTTGTAGAGCTTCAGTCATCTAGAATACTGATGATTATGGAAGTGTTAGGAGAGCCCTCTTTGTCTTTGAAGGGTTTAATGATGTATCAGAAAGGTTTATTAGGCAAATATTAGATAAATATGTGTTTTTTTGCTTTGAGTGAATTGTGTAATATAAGTATGTACATATATGCTTTGAGTGGAAAATTGGTATGACTTTTTTCATACGCACTTATGATTTGTTTCATTTATGAAATATTAATTTCATCTATGACATTTTTTATTTTATAGAAAAATGTAAAAAAAAAAAATCAAATATGCTTTTTATGTTAGATAATGAAAGAATATTTTCAGCTGAATATTTTCTCGTTAACTTCTCTTCCAATAAGGTAGCTCAACGTGCTCCATGAACTTGAACGTGGCATGTTTCTAAATTGGTAAGACTTACATACATACCCCTCAGTTCTTATGTATTTATAGATCAACCATCTAAGCTTTAATTTTCTACATACATAGCACTCAATTCTGTTAACATTTTTTTATTTATTTTATGTTTGGCTAAATTTAAGTTAAATATATGAGTGAACTCTATTAATAGCACTCTACCAAACAATGTCTTAATTTATTTTTTATTATCCCAAAATTATAACTTTTAGTTAAATAACTTCATCGCCCTTTAAATTTGCAGTAGATGTTGTATTTATTATTCTCAGCGAGTAGTATTATGTGCTATTCTGAATTAACGTTATTAGCATTGGACCACAAGAGCAATTCTAGTTTATGAAATCACAAAAATTTCGATGTAATAAATTGCAGTGTTCAAAATCCTTTTCAAAACCGTTACAAAGTGCTGCAATTGATGCATTCTCATGGGCAATTCACGAGGAAACAACTCATAATGGCATTCTTATTTGAAATCAGCTTCAAACTGGAAGTTTATATTGCAATCGTATTATTCCATTTCTGGGTTGACGAGTAAGCTAACTGTAATCCATTTTTCTGGGGATTAATGTAAATTAACTTATTCAAAATACCAATAATTATATTGTAGATAAATGCATATCAACAATTATATTTCAGTGTTCAGAGAATTGCATTTACATAAATTCGTGAGCAAGAAGGAATTCAGTTGCTGGATAACTGTATTTCAATTGCATTTACATGGATCAGCTTAGATTTACATATTGAAAGCAATCGCAAGCCAATTCAATTCATTGTATCACCACATCAAGAAAATAGTCATATGTACACGGCTTATTAAATACATTTAAGCCAATTAAATTACAGGTATAATTTGTCTTATGAATGAATACCAACTTCATAATTTGTATAAAACTCTCCCTAACAGTACAGTTTTACCATAATTCCAGTCACCCCAGTACCCAAGTTCTGCTCATAACTGGATGAAGCATCATTTCTGCTGGATTCATTCCTTCTAGCATTGAGTTCCACTACGTGCTGGACCTGGGCAGAAGAACTATCTTCACACTTGACTTCGCATATGCAGCTTAAAAGATGAAATTTACCTCTTCCAGGCTAGTCTCATTGGGCTCCACCATAAATCCTTTCTGAAATGTGTCGATCTGAAAAAAAATTAGGGAAAAGTTGTTATAGATGGACTATCATGAAAAGCTGCTGCCGCTACCAAATTGATCCTGAAATAAATCAAACAATTTCATTCAATGGAGGCTGAATTTTTATCAGGCTTGAAATTATACTATAAATATTTCAGTGTGATTCAATTTCATGCCATAATAAATTTGAATTCAATTTGAGTCACGCCCACTGCCGGTTCAAGGCAAATTCTGTTCGATCCTTGGACATGATCTTATCCTTCATATTCCAAATACAAGAAGAAAAGATGACAATTCTTTGTAATTTGTTTTAGAGCCACTATATATACACTAAATTAATGTCCAAGTAAACCAATTTTTTAATGTAGCAACCCCGTAATATTGGCCAGAAAGAAAAAAAAACAGCCTAGTTAATGTTCTTCGTAGAAGTTCATTGTTATGCTTACATGTAATAGGATATGTATTGCATAGAAGCATCAAGAACATATAAAGAAATGTGAAAGAAAGTAATGGATACCGGTTTTCCCTACTAAGAAGAGCAGAGATGCATACAGGTTTGCCATGCTTTTCATAGACAGCATTTGTGGCTAGAACTAATTTTCAGGTTACATGGAAGTAAATAAAAAATGCTCTAAGCCTAACTTCTATGGGAATAAGATGGCCAATTATGAATATAACAAGAACATCACCACATCCATCAAAAATAACATCAAGCCCTAGTATGTGAACTCTTGCTAGGAAAGCAGGCAATCTATCCGGTCCTCCAAAAAACAAAGCCTAAAAAAATTGTAAATTTGAGTCAAGTGAAGATTTCAAAAACTTATCAACTCTGAATACCTATGTAATGACACAGTTGGCTAAATTTAATGCCTTGTGACGCAAAATCTGAAAACATTGATAATTTTGCGGTCCAAGAAAACCACTAGATACGTAGCACATAAAAAATGGTGTTATGCCATAGCCATAATGGTGGACATCTCATAAATTGCCGTGGAACAGCACAAACTTTGCAATATGGGGAATTTAAATAGAAACAAAAAAGAGGCATTTATACACATACCACCCAATTCCTATTTATTTATATATCTAACACCTAAATTTTACTTCTAACATTTATACCATCCAACCCTGTTGTATCTAATAAAAAAAACCACTATTTTAACCCTTAAAGGTATTTTGATCATAACCAACGTGGCATTTATGTAAAGATTGAAGCTTAGGTGTTACAGACATAAATACATAAGATTAAGTGGTATGTATATTACCGAAAATTAAAATAAAATGATAAAAAAAAGTCACAATGCTATACCACTTTATATTTATGAAACTAGAGAATTCATGAACTTGATGTAATTAATAATAGAAATAACAAGCAATAGTGGAAAATAGAAAGCATAATTTATGCAGGGAGGTAATACATTTAGGGAATGGTAGAGAATGAACAGATTTGTTGGAACAAAGCCCATGAGTGGTAGAAATAATCCTTTGTAACATCAAATTATTTGCAGATATCATGTAGAATTGCAACAAAGGAGAACAAGCTGCCGCAACAAGTGACAAAATTGGGTCAGAAAGACAGAATTTTACAAAGAATGAGTTATTTTTACTATCTATCTATCTATATACATCATATCATACAAATGAATTACCATTGAAGTTCTCGTGCAAATAACTCTAGAAAATATCCGGCATTATAGTAGTACATACAGCTAACAGCCCATTATTTATTCAACTAATCAAAGAATAATTGTTTCTTTCCGAATCTTCGTAGAACAATCACTAATCCAAGAAAACTCCACAGCATAAACTAGGGTAGTTAATAAGTATAAAGCAACAAAAGTAAAATAATCAATCATTGGATGAAGATCAATGAACCCATCTTGAATGGCTTGCCTAGCGAAGACAGCATGGCTAGATTATGCTAAAAGATCATAAGATGATAAGAATGAGAACTTGAAAATAAAAGAATAAAGAAAGATGATCAAAATTCAACTCAGTGGAAAAGAAAATTGCTGAAATTGCAGAAGGGTGGGGACTTTGAAGCTCTGCATAACAAAATGCTGAAAGTGCTGCAACAATACCTACAATCAGTAGCAATTTTAGCGCAACGGTGCCATCTTCTGAGTTTAATTCTCCCCTTTTTAAGTTTACTGCCTCCTGAGACGCAGCTACCAACAAGAGATGGGATGCGACAATAAGTCCTCAGAGATCCAGTATTCTCACATGAGAGAGATGAACAACGGGCGAGACAGTGGTTTGCGCCAGAGAGCAAGTAACTGAGGAGAAATCAGTAAAATGAGCGTAACAGAGAAGGATATCGGGACAGATGGAGTGTTGTTTTTGAGTGATAGGAAGTTTTAGGTGCGATATATGTAAATTTAAGGTTTAGGGTGCTAGATGTAAATCAAAATACTTGGAGTGCTATGCAAGTAAATCCCCCCTTTTTTATAATTTTTAAACTCAAGTTTGCAGTATAAATTAATTCTGATCTACGATTAAATTTATACTTCGATAAAATTTTCTCAATTTTATTAATAATATAGTCATTTATTTTGCTTTGAAGAAATATAATTAAAATTAAAGAACCTACAAAACTTCCTTAGTTTATAGTGTTACCAATATATTTTGTAATTACAATCACAACAAACATATCTTCTATTTCTGTTGGAAAATAAATAAATCTACATCCCAGCATGGACCATAAAATTCCAACGGAAATTTCGTCAAAAATATAGGGGTTGTTTAGAATCAACCTTATTTCTAATTTTTCTATTTTTATAAATTTATTTGTTTGGTATGTTTTCATGAGTTTATATTTTTTATTTTTTAGAAATACAAAAATTTATTTTTAAAAACACACAAATAACTATTTTGTATGTTCTTAAAAGTAAAATGAGTTGTTTTCTAAATAGCAAATATATTTTGTTTCAAATAAAAATAAAAAATGAAATACAGTAAAAATATAATAGAAAATAAAAAGAGTAAAAATTATCCCTTAGTTAACCTACATCTTTCCAACGAAACTCTGATATTACAGTAAAATAAACTAAGAAATAAGAAATAAGAAACCGATATTAGCACACATTATTAGTATTTCTAATGAATAAAAATGTTGAATATTGTATTATTTTGTTTGTTTTGAACTGAAATGAATTAAATATTTTTCATTCAAATATAAGCATAAATATTGTGCTCTTGCAAATTAATCCATAAATAATCATAAATAAGTTTGTCAACTCATGATAAAAGAAACTTATGATGTCCACCATCAATAGCCAACAAAATACTTGCATGAATTTATAGTATTGGATCAGCATGTCTATCGGGTATGATGTTGGATGTGAAATCATAAGGATCGCCTGATATAAATTTCACATGAATTTAAAGGCCTTGTTAATAAATTCATTGAAACAGAAAAGCAATTTAACTTTTTCAAAAAGTCATTCTTTATCAAGAAACAAATCTAGAATCAATTTCAATTTGACTTGTAGAGAATGATTTCATATGAAACTTCTACAAGAATAAACTCAATCTTAGATTGATTTATCAATGTCAATAAGCATGGTTAATTTAGGCTCATGGTTAAAAATTGGGTTCGACTTTTACTAGATGGTACATATTTTAGGAGTTTTCATAGCAAGTTCAAGTTCAAATATATGAGTCGATTCAATTTCAAATAAAAGCTCACATTCACAATCAACATGAGAATCTTGTTCGAATTGCAAATTAGGTTTGAATATGATCATATGCTCAATTTCAATTTCTACTTCAATTTCCAACGGAGGCTCAACTTAAGCTCAATTTCAAATTTGGGCTTTACTTATTGTTTAGGGAAGTGTAAAATTTCCACCACATCAAAAGAATTAAATTACAATTATAAATCATCATTTAATTCATCTTTAAGAAAATATTCATAAACTATATATAAGATCATATTTAACTACATCTGATTCTCTGTCAATATATTTTGATAGGCATGAGAAAAGGATTTTTCTATGCAGATCTAAGCATCTAAACCTTATTTATTTCATTGCTCCTTTGGTCTAATTTTATTTGAATTTTCTTCATTTAGTTAAGAAATCAAAGTCTTACAGTTTGATGATCTGGTAATTAACTCAAATGTTAAGCCTTGCTTCTAGTCATTTGATACCGTGTATGAGAAGAAAAAAGAGGCAGTGATTTTTTGTGGGAACTTTAATTACATGCACATTAGTCCGACAAAAATAACACTTATAATAGGCTTGAACATTTAAAAATCTAGTTCAAGCCTTAGATAGCATTTTTTGGGAAATTTGTAGCTTAGTTCATCTCTGATCTCTTGTCAAATACTTTGAATGAAAAAATAAGAACAATAAATATTCTCGATGCAAATATTTTTAATCTACAAGATTTATAATCCATTATAAAATAAATGCATGCTAAATTCATCTTACATACAAGGTTTAAATTGATCGTGTAATAAATCTCATTAAATGATAAATATTATTCTTTAAGTTTATATTTTAGGCGTCCCATTTAATTTGGTTCACCGGCAATAATTTTGAAAAAATGATTGAGCGGAACCCATGAGCATGAATTTAACACATTAAATTTTTTTCGAAAACAAATAGATTGTAATATTCAAGGAAACATTCTAAATTATAATACATTCTGAAAATTCCTCAAGATTATATATATCATCAAAAATAGAAATGTAATTTAGATTATAATAGTTTCAACATGTCCATTAGAACCAACCAAAACTTACATGAACATGTCTAACTCGCATTGTTATTAATTTTTAGATCAACCCAATTAATATATCTTATTTTTAATTGATATGATGATACAAATATAAGCTTAAATACAAATTTAATGTAGGATGTCTAAGTTTTAAGATTCTCTAATGCAAAACTATGATAACATGCACACAAAAAAGGATAAACACGCGCGCGCACAAACACACACACACACAAAAAAAAAAAAACATCATAAATTATCAACTCAAAATTTTAGCAAAGATTAGCCACATTTAATGCAAAATCAATAAACACATTTATTTCATTCCAAAAATAATATAATAATCGTCAAAATCTACAATCAAGATTAACACAAAAATGAAAAATGGCGCGTATCACATATAATTAAACTTCAATCATACGTATACAACGATAAACAAAGAGAAAGAAATAGAGAAAATAGATCATGAAAGTGTTAATCCAAGCCTCATGCTGTTACAAGAAAACTCGACCCCCAAAAGTAGTCATCAAGATTTAGGAAGCGCTAGAACAATTCCGATCCAGTGGCGTGTACACACATAAAAGACTCTAAGGTAAAACTAAATTTCTTTCACAAGGAAAAAAGACATATTTTTATATGCTTGAAGGGTCCTATATATGACCCAAGAAACGGCCAAGATAATAATTTTTTAATGATCCTCCAATGTTTGAACTAAAACTGCAAGTTTCAATTCAATAAACCTATAACACTTCCCTTAATCTAAAAGAGGTACATTGAAAAGTTTGGAGCATAATTTAAAAGATAAAACCATAGGAAACTAGTTTGCAGTGAGCTACAAACCATAATGAAATAGAAAGATGATTAAAAAAAAAATTGATTTGATAGAGGCACCTAATAAAGGTAACATGCAATTCATTATATTATTAAGTTTTTCTATGATGATTCTTAATTTGGGTTATTCCAAACCCTGGAGCAATTATTCCGTACGGCATCCGCACCCATCCGCACGCATTCCTCCCGTAACCATCCCGTAACCATCCTGTAACCATCCCGTAACCATCCAGTACCCCCACAATCCCGGTACCCATCCCGTACCCTCCCCGTAACCCAAAAATCCGCACCTAACGCACGCAGCTCGTCCGCATGGAATAATTCACCCAAATCCTTAGGCTTTGGAGCGCAACTAGGCAAAATTTTACAGGAAAACACAATTGTTGGTTTGTTAAGTATAATATTATAAACACTTGCATTACAGGGCTTACAATCTTGGCTGAGTTCCTTCCACCCAAAGGTCATAACTAAGAACAAAATCCTCTAATAATGAAAATGAGATGCTTACAGATCATTCAGATTAATAAGGGAACGCCTTGCGTGTAATCATTTTCTTTGAAGACTCTGCCAACCGCCTTGAAACCATGGCATTGTTATAAAGTTCCATCAAGGATTCAGCATCTTCATTCTCATGACATTTGACAAAAGCCTTGAGGAATTGCGGCTCTCTCATTCTCATGGCCGACACCACAGTTAGTTCCTTTCCACGTGGCTTCAGCCCCGCCTCCTGTAATCGTTGCCAGATTAAAAACCGAGGCTTTAAACACCTATCCAAACTGACCGAGAGCAGCTTAGGCTCCTCGATGACAGCCCGGACTGGGAGTCTCATGATCCCAAGGACATAGGTCATGTTCCTCTGAACCTTGTCCACAGAGAAAGTAAGCACACTGGGATAACGAGCGCATAAATTTCTCAAAACCTCATCTTCCGAGAGCCCGAACCTCTCAAAATTGGCAATCTTGCTTTGAATCGTGTTAAATCTGGATATGGCAATGATGGAGACGGCGTATTTGTACAGCGCGGCGTCAGGCTGGAGGCCGATTCGGCGGATTAGGTCAAGCTTTTCGTCGTCGAGGGAGGAGCAGGGAATGATAGTGGGCCGGGAGAAGAGAAGCCGGCCGAGAACATGCCGAGGAATGCCGACGCGCTCGTAGAGATCTGTGCAACGGAGGAGAATGGAGTCGACGTCGAAGGCGAGAAGGGAGGGGTTGCAGATGACGGCACGGAGGAGAGAGCGGGGGTCGGAGGGAAAAAGGGTACGGAGAAATTCGAGGCGTCGTTCGATGCCGGAAGCAAGGGGACGGGAGAGGAAGAGCGGGCGGCGAGCAACAATCTTGACGAGGTCGGGGCCCCGGGCTCCAAGAGTTTTGAGGATCTGTAGCTTGTCGTGGACGGAGCGAATGTTTGGGAGGGGAAGAGAGGTGCAGCGGCGGAGAATCGTGGAGACTTCAGCGGGAGTGCAACCCCATAGGAGTAGAGCATCGGCAGCGGCGGGGTCGTCGGCGGCGGTGGGATAGGAGGTGATAGAGGAGAAACTGAAAGAAGAGAAGGGGGGTTGAGTGGAGAGAGATGGAGACGTGATGGTACTGAGAGTGCGGGCAGGTCCAGAATAGTAGAGCCGAGCGACGAGAGAGGACGCTGCCACTCTCATATCCTTTCGGAATTCGTTTGCAAATAGTAATTTGAACGAAAGAGCTGAGAGCTGCTTTGTGGAGAGTAAAGTTTTAACTCTTCTGTACTTCTTAGAACAGAAAAGGTTCTAATTTTAATCATTATAATGATATAAAAAGTATTATAGCTTGATTAAATTTATTTAAAATATATAATTATTTTAATCATATATGTATAAATAAATATAGGGTGCACCACAGTTTTTTATGTTTGTTAAAACTATATTTTTATCTGTATTTTCAAAAAGTTGTGTTTTCCCATCATACCTGATTATTTGCGGTGGCTGCTAGAATGTTGTAGTTTAACTTTAAAAAAAAAATTATAATAACTATCGCAGCTTTTTGAACAATAATTTTTTCTTTAATGAACTTCACAACTGCTTATTCAAATAGCTATAGCTACCCCAAATAGACCCATAGTGTACAATCAGAATGCGCCAGCACAAATCTCAAGGATATCCATCAATCCAATAGATTGAAAAATACAAGTAAGAAGGGCCCACCAGCAAAAGACCTAAGGGCTCATTTATCCAGTCGGGCGTAGTAGTTTGAACAAAATTCAATGCAAAAGCCAAAACCAAAGCCGAACGGTCGCGGTCATCCAAGCCAGAGTCCGTATAACAAAAGACGTCCATATGGTCTGAGTCCCAACCTGAGAAAAAACTCGGCTCCTCAATTCTATCAGTCATTCAACAAGCCTCCCTAGAAGCTCCTTATCAAGGATCAAGAGATAATCATGTCACAAAAAAATCTAAATCATCCATTCGAATCTCTATGTTAGAGAGTGAGCTATCTTTCAGGTTACAACAATTCATCCTCTGCCCAATAGCCTAGTAACACTCAGCCAACAAGAGCGTCTTTGATACTGGAGTTAACCCAAATTACAACCAAACAACAAAAGATATTGTTGACTTTCAAAGAAGGTACAAGACAACTAATCAATTGAAAAAAATACAAGAACATGCAAACAATAATCAATAATGAAGTATGCCCCAATAAGAAAAGAAAAACAACATAAAAAAGCAGAAACAACCCACACTAAAGGAGGGTGGTAGATCCGAGAGGCAGAAAGGAAGCTGTTATAGCTAGCCAACAGCGAACAGCAAGTCACGACTGTGCTGGAAGAGCAGTATGTGGTTAGCTGCCCGGGGGAAGGGCGGTGATAGTCGGCAACATGCTCGAGGGAGCAGGGAAGATAGGCGGCCTATTGAGATGGTGGTCAGAACATCAATCTGTAATTGGCGATAGTGATCGGGACAATACCTAGAGAGGAAACGATGACCTGGAAAAAGTCGGTGGTGGTCGGAACAGCACCCGGCAGAGTGGACGGTACCCTGGAAGGCATATGATGAGATGGTGACAGAAGTATAGTTGATGGAGGTGGCAAACAGTAACAGGGAAGGTGTATGAGGTGACTTGCGATGACTGGACTGCGGCTAGATGGCAAGAAGCAACAAGGAAGGCAAAGGACAATGAAGGAAGTTGGGGTTGGGGCAATATAAGTATCACGCGGAGTCGAGTTACTGCCAGAGCACCTCTCGAACCATCGGAGATGGTCACTGATCTACCTTAAAATTAACCATTTTTATGGATAAATTATTCTTATATGTTTCAGGATATTAAGCTTTAATGAAAGGTATTTTTATGTTTTTGGTTGCATGTATAAGAAGATGAGTTTAAGGATGAAAAGAAGCAAAAATGAACAAAATTGGGGCTTTATGAAGAAAATTTGACAAATTAAGTCAGGTGCCTAGGCGCCAGAGATAGTTAAAGTAGTTAATTTTTGAATTTTGGCGGTTCCAAAGTATTCTAGAAGCCCCCAGATGATATTGCACGTTTCAAATAAAGTATACAATGAATCTAGACACATTTGAATGAAGAGATGTGTCCCTTGAAGCAAAAAACGCTCAAATGGATGATTTGAACTGACGCTAGTTGCCTAGGTCGCGACAGTTATATTCTAGCAGATTCAATGAATATGGACGAATTTTGAAGAGATGTCTGAAGAAACCCTTAGTCATTTTTGAAGCTCTATAAATAGAAATTAATTCTACAGTAGAAGGGAGTCGTTTTAGAGTTGATTACAATTATTCTTAAGTTTCTTTCACTTTAAGTTCAAGTTTGTAAGTGTTTTGTGAGTGTTTTGTGATTTCTTGAAGTTTAGAGTTCTGTAAGAGTCAGCAAAGTAAGAGAACTTCAAAGGATTGCTTTGGAGAACATTCCAGATAAGTATTTATAACTTAACTATTAAGTTGTTTGCTTTGGTTTTGATGATTATGAAAATATTTTGTTATGTTAATCCAATGTTTTCTGAGTAGTTTTCTTTTCTTTCTTCTTACAAATATAATGTAATTAAATTAAGAGGTTTGGATATTTGTTTAAAAACTTTTTTATCTTTCTTACCTATAATTGTGATGATATTTTACCTAAACTTCTTTTACTTTACAACTTGGCCAATTGTATTGTTAAAACCTGTGGAGAAATCTTATAGACCTGACCGTGGGCTAAGACTTCTTAACTTGTAAGTATCACATTTCAATTTGGAAGATCAGAAGTTATCATCTGAATGGGAGTGCAAATAGATATAGAGATAAGATTTAATGGGTGTAGAAGTGAATGTTTTTAGAGTGACAGACTAAATTCTATCAATTTGATTTAAAGTGAGGAAAAAGGGTCACTGGTAGGTCCTATAGAGAGGTCACAGTAGGTAATCTAGAAGTGAGAGCCTAGAATCTACTCAACACTCCTGCACTAACCTTTAGACTAGCCAATGTTCTTTATGCCTGGACCAAAGGGTAAAAAATATTTATGCTCCTATTTGTCACAATACAATATTTTTAAGTTCTAAACAATTTTAATTCTTCTGCTTATTACTAAATATTTGTAATAAGAAAGTATCTTTAATTAAGAATTTTATTCGTTTGCTTAAATACTTTTTTGCATAATTCAAAAAATCTAATAAGTTTGATTTTACTCTTGTTTAGTTTTAAGTAAAATTAAAATTAGCATTTACTTTTTATTTTCGGTATTTTAAATTTCTTTTAATTCACACTTATTTCCCCGCGGGATCAATATATAGGGTTTTAAAAAGAAAATTATATATTACTTGAACGATATGTATATTTGCATAGTACCCATAGTGTGTTTGTTATTATCTAAAAATTATTTAAATCTTATACACTAGTCACTTATTTCAGGGTCAAGTTTATCTATCTCTTATAAGTTTAATTATCTGCGTAATTACGGGTCAGGTCAAGTTTTTGGCGCCGTTGCTGGGGAAGCTAATTTAGAATTAAGAGAAAATTTATATTTACTTATTTTTAATATTAAGAAAAACAGAAGCCTAAAAATATAAAAATCATATTTATTTATTTATTTATTTAGTTTGTGTGCTACTTTATTTTTAGTAAATCTTTTTATGCATAGTTCAGGATCTGAAGGAATAGTTCCTTTGGATTCAGAATTAGAATGGACTATAAGAAAAATTAGAAAAGAAATACAACTTCATAATAATCAAGAAATGACAAACATACCTTGAAATAATCCTGAAATTACGATTGAAGATAATGAACACCAAAATTTTTAAAAACCTTTAAGGGTGGGAATATGCTAACCCTACAGCAAATGAAATTTATTTAAGTATTTAAATCCCTGTTGTAGCAACAAATTCATTTGAGCTTAAACCTGCTATAATACTGTTGACCTCATTTTTGATGAGGTCTTCTCTTCTTCTCTTTAGTACTTAGGATCTAGCCTTAGGCTTTTCCTTTGACTATCTTAGAGGATTAGAATTGGGACCCACCTTTTAGAAATTCAAACCACTTCTTAACTCTTTGCAAACTCCACAAACTTGACTGTAAACCCCTAATCACCTAGAGGGTTGAAATCAAATATGGAAGTTTAAAGGATGAGTTCCTATAGGACTCTTTGGCCTTAGGATCGCCTCAGGTGGCCCTGGTTTGGTGAGGGGCCGACTTACACATACACTACACACACACTACACTTCCATACACCTCCTAAAAAACACACCCTTAGCCAACTTGACCTCCCGACTCATGTAGGTGATTCACATGGATGGTCGCTTAACCCCTAAGCCCTCGGCTAAGAGGTTAGGAACAACATAGTGAATGCCTCGGATGAGTCCCTTCATGGCTCATGTGAGCTTGATATGGCTTCATGGCTCAACCAAAATGGTTGTATTCCACTTACATCCACCCAATCTTCAATTTTCCAAATTTTCAATTTTTAACCCCGGGACCCTACACCCCGCCTAACCTACCAAATGCTTTGAAACTACCCGAATTTCTCAAAAATTTCCAAATTACCCAAAACTCTCCAAAATCAATCCCAAACATCTCCACACCACTTAAATTGATCATCCATACCCAAAAATGCCAAAAATTCCAAAATACCCCCCAATACCTTTCAAATACCCAAAATACCCCTCTTGACCCAAAAATCCAAAAATTCAGAAAATTCCCAGAAAATTCCAGAAAATCCAAAATATTCCCAATTTCATTTTGTTCAACTACACCATGGGCCAATTTTGTCAATTTACCCCACTTTTATCAAAACCCCCAATTTGACCCATTTTAACCCAAAGTAAACCCAATGTCAAACCTAACCCACCCAATTGACCCAAATTCTGGTCCAATTCAATTCTAAACTTCAATTCAACATCCCCAACACCAATCCAGACCCAATCCAAGCCCAATTTGAGTGGCATTGGGATCCAATTTCACTTTTGGCCTTAAAGCCCAATTTGGACCTATGACCTAAACCTAACCCAAACTCACCCAATTCAACTCCAATTAACCTCAAATCTTTTCCAAACCTTCCTTAACATCCCCATAAACAAAACACTAACATGATTTGCCCAAAATTTAGACCCAAACCCCACTCAAATTCAACCCAAAATCAAAAAGCCCAATTTTGACCTAAACTTAAACCTAGCCCAAATGAGCCCAAATCCCAAAATCAAAACCTAACCAAAGCCAAAACCTCTTTGAAACACTCCCATAAACATTTCCCAACATTAATTTTACATCAATTTCAACTCTAGCCCAACTTTGGCCCATGGTAGCCCATTTTGGCCCACCTTAGCCACTTTACCAAAAAGGCCCATATCCAACCCAATTCAAACCCAAATCACCTCAAACTTGTTTCAAACCACTCATGAAGCATCCCTAAACCAAACTCAACAATTATTTGGCCCAAGCCTTTACCAAAATTTCATCCCAAAATCCATTTTAAAATTCAAAAGCCCACTTTCCTAAACCATTTTAAAAGCCCATCTAAAACCATTTCAATGAGCCCAAATCATCCTAAAGCCCACATGACATTTCCCCTCATCATACTTTCAATTAAACTCAATACCTAAGTCCTAAAATCATCATTAAGCCATTCCAAATCAAGCTTCATGAAAATTCTCCACCAAAGTACCAAAATTCCTAAATTCTATTTCCATGAAATTGACTAAACTTTTCCTAAGCCAAATGGAGCCAAATGCAAGCCATGAACAAGCCACATGAAGCCATGGAAGGTTTGACATGTGATCAAGCCATTAATGGCAAAAGGAGGAGCCTCTTTTAAGCCCCCTTAAAAAGGTTTTAACCCTTTTAATGCTTCACCTTAATCCATGATTAATCAAAATATTCATGGATGGTGACCTTTCCACCCTTTTCTAGCCGATTTACCCGATCCTCCCTCAGCCCAAATCAACCATGGAGAGGTGAACCAAGCCCATTTTCAATGGGTTGACCAAACCAAGTGCAAAAGAAGCCACCTCCTCATGCCATTTTGATTCAAACCCTTTACACATGGCAAGGCCCGATTGATCGCACAAGCCTCCAGCTCACGACCCACCTGGACTCGAGAGTGACCCATGCTGCACGGCCAGCCCGCCCGGGTCGCCGGAAAACACCATGGCCGAGACCTCGGGAGGAGCCAAATTTTGGAATTCCACCTTGTCGAGCTGCCTCACTCCAAATGGCCATTGCGACTGTTCTTCTCCTCACCGAGCAGGTCGATCCCAACCATTAAACCCCCGGGAGAGCCTCCAGCCATGCCTATTTAAACACCACCCCCTCTCGGCCATAGAAGAAGAGTTGCACAAACCTTGCCAAAACTCGCCAAAATTGTTCCGTACTCCTCCCCATACACGCAGCACTTGATCCCCAGGTGAGATCCCCCGCCATTTCTTCTCCGCGAGCTCAATTTCGGAGTTGAAATTCCACCCAAAACCAGGACACTTCTCCGCAGTAAACCAATCCCCAAATTGATTGGTCCTACACCTTCACTGGACCGAGGGAAGGTGTCCACCAAGCAAAAGCCCCATCTCCGGACCACCCGGTTGCTCCGGACTCCAAGCTTTGTGATCGAGCCGTGGTCGAAGTCCAACCTAGACAATTCACTGGACCGGGAGACTTCATCCGGAGCTTCGCTAGGATCCAATCGAAGGTGCAACAACTCTCGGATCGAAGCTTCACTTCTCCGAGCAAAGGTATGAACTCATTCTTCTTCCCGAGCTTACGTGAGATTCTCCATTTCATTTGAGTAAATTTCAATGCATGTTTACCGTATGGATGTGTTCGCCTCTTCAAGACGAATCCATAGAGCATAAGAACACGAAAATCCATCGAGAATCGAATGAGAAATTAGGGTTAGAAGGTTGACGGTCACGGGTGCACACCGGCCGTAGACGATGACCGGGAGCCGTTGGATCGCGCGTGTATCGAGCGGACGGATCGATTGCGCGGACCGAGAGAATGTTACATGAACCGCGGGTCCCGGACGGCCGACTCGGATGGCGGCGCCCAATCACGGCGCGACACGTACCGCTTCGGAGAGGCTAAGGTCGACGCGGCGCCGACTCGGATAAATAGAAAAATAGGGTATTTTCTCGATTTATTTAATTCCCTAAACTTGGAAAATTCATATCTTTGTGTAGGAAAATCGGAAAAATAAAATAAAAATACCCTCTTGCTCAGTGAACGAGAGGAGAATAATGTGGAAAAGAAATCATTTAATTTCATTAAGTATTTTATTTTTTATAATTTATTTACTCTCTGCATACATTTAACTCTCCATGCATGTATACAATTCACCATGGCATCGGACCATAGGGCTTTTAAGCCTCTGAATTTGGGAACATTCCCGAATTTTCCAAAGTCGAGGCCACTCCTACGAAGAGTTATTGATTTTTCAAATTCATGTCATCTGTTTTGAGTATTTTAATTCCAATAAATAGCATGTTGTGTAATAAATTCTAGGAAAATTTGGTGATGTTCCTTATGACCAGAGAACCCTAGGAAAAATAAGATTTGAGTTAATTCACTCGGATTAACCCTAATCGCTTAAACACCCAAAATAGGTCTCTAATTAATTAGAGTTAACCATAAATCAAATTGACTTGAAATCAATTCTCCACTGACCTTTAGGATCAGAGGAACCCACCATAAAAATTTGAAGTCAATTGGACTTGTTTAGCCCCACTAATTGGGTTGATTAAGCCACTTAGTCATTTTAAACTTTAAAAATTCATAACTTTCAAAATATCTTTCAAAAATTTACCAAATTGGTTTTGGAGTCTCTCTGATATCAGGGGAGTTTAAGAAAATTAAAATTTCAATTTTCTAAAAAAGTTGATTTTTAATATTATTTTAATATTTTTAATAATTAAAAAATAATAAAAATCACAAAAATAATAAAATTCACCAAAATGTCACATTTTGAATTTTAATCACTTAGGAACAAACCCCATATTTTTCCTAGGTCTATTTAGTGAGATATTAAATTTTAAAGCTCTAGGGTAATTTTAAAATTAAAAAAAATGTATTTTCTAGCATTTTCACTAAAATAATTGTAATAAATCATAGAAAAATCAGAAAATTGTAAAGTTTGGTTCTCTGGAATCCTTGATATCAGAGAGAATTTTGAAAATTATAAAATTCATTTTTCAACTTGTATTCTATTTTTAAATTAATTAATACTCCAGAACTTAAAATAATTCTAATAAATAAAATATAATTCAAAAAATCACAAATTTTGGTCCAAGTGGTCCTCTGGTCATTAGGAATGTCCCCTAATTTTCTTAAGGACAGAAACTTTCCTTTGGTCATGTTATCAAATTTTCCTGGAAAATCTCTATTTTCTACTAAAAATAATTATATAAATAAATTAAATACAGAAAAATCATATTTTCTCCTCTCATGTCTTTATTGACATATGAGTGAAGTCACATAAAAATTTCAAGTTCATTTGAATTCAATTTAGTGAGTTATAAAATTATTAAGCTTAAAGGGCAAAAATGGTAATTAAATTTTAACCCTTAATTAAAACTTTAGGTTTAATAATTTTTTTTTTAACAAGTAAAATATTTGATCCTAATCTGATTTGGATGATTGAAATTTAAATAATTGAAGGGTAGAAACCTATTGAAGCAATTTAAAATGATTAAACATTAATTAAATAATTGATTAAATTTGGAAGAATAATAAAATTAGAATTATTAAAATAGGGATATTATTAGGAAGAGATTTATTCTTTAATTTAAAAATCCCTAAATTAATCATCTCATTAATATTCAACTCTTAATTAAAATAATAACTCAAATTTAAAATATTAAAAGACTTAATCATTAAACTAAAATTAAATCATTAAACTCTTTCAAAAATTTCAATTAAAATTAAATTAAATTAAATTAAAAATTAAATTAAATTAAGTAAATTAAATTAAAATTAAATTAAATTAAATTAAGATTAAAAGTTGAATTAAATAAATTAAATTAAATAAATAGAATTAAATTAAATTAAATAAAATTAAATAAATTAATTAAATTAAATTAAATTAAATTAAATTAAATTAAATTAAATTAAATTAAATTGAATTAAGTTGAATTAAATAACATCACCTAAGACATAAAGAACTCAAAATAAATCTAAAATAACTTGAACACTATTCCGAACTTAAATCATTAATCTGAACTTAAATTTGAATCACGAACCATTTCAACACCAATTTACCCTCAAGAAGCTTTAGTTATCATAACTCACTAAACGGAATATAAAATGAAATGTTACTTCACTTATAGGATATTCAAATGTCATAGTTCATCGAGCAAGTTAATAAAATTTGAAAACCTCGGACGATCGATTCATTTACATAATTAAATTCTCTTGGACTTAAAACAATCCTAGAAATATTGAAAAGATGTTCGGGATCCTTCCTAAGCACTTCCTCGATATGATAGGACATTTATAAGAACAATTGAACTTAGTTATTCTTTGATGAAGAAAATCATCCTCAAACTAAAAACACGAGAACCTAGACGTCATAGAAATGATTAGCTATAGGATTAGGAACTTGGTAGAAAACCATAAATCTTTCCCTTAGCTTTACCTAGGAACTTGCTTAAATATTCTAATTGTGTTTTAAGTGCAGCTTGGGATGACGGGAAGACCCTCCAGGTACGCTTTTATTTTACTCGCAATTTATTTTCTTGCAATTTATTTTATTGCAAATGCACTTTACTTTTCTTGCATGATAAAACAATCGTTGCATGAAAACCTACACCTTTAGGACGTAAACCAAAACCGAAACCCATAACTAAATTAAAAGACACTACAAGATAAAATTCACCTCCACAACATTTCAAAATATAAGACAACTCAAAATTTAATCACAAACGAACAACAAAACTACAACTACAACTAAATTAAAACGTCTCATTGAATGATCGGGAATACCTCGGATGATGTAACCCACGTGTTGCTAACGGGATTTCCCACGGTCTAAATGAAAGTGCGGAACTCATTTAGTTGAGTTTAGCAATTCATCCGGACTAAGTGAATTCGATGAAAATAACGGTGCGGGATGACGGAACCAGTGGGATCTTAATCGGTTACGTTTAATCAACTTTAAGATCCGTTTTAATTAAAACATAAAGAACACTTGGAAAATTAAGACTTCTCTAAACCAAACACTTCTCTCATCTCCTGATTTATGACTTCTACAACTAAACCTCTGCAACAACAAGGAGCTCGGAGCATGGTGGGCAGCACGACCATCGTCGTCAGCAAAACCTGTGTCGACATCAACAAAACTTTCCTAGAATTAAACAACAAAACCATAGGACTTCGAGGTAGTTTGCACTAGTGCAACATAAATCCTCAACTCTTCGTTAGGCATTTGCATTGCAAATTAAGCCCTAACCGGTCTTAGGATTCCGAGGTAGTCGTCCGATACGACATAAACCCTCATATCTTCCGAGCGATTTGTATGATTCTATCATATAAATATAAGCCCTAATTAACTAAAATTGGCAAGATTAAAACATTAAATGAACGTTAGGACTTTCCTAAATCCAAGCCAAACAATAGGATAGTCGGGAGATTATCGAAGTTCACTTCGAATCCGTAATTTCTCCTACTTTTCTTCCTTTGAATTCCCAAAATAAAATGTTCCAAACTTGATCCATTCCCTATTGAGATTCAAAAATTCAATTCTTTGAAAACTTAAACTTTGAAATTCTTGAGAGCGAATTATTGATTATTATCGAGAGTTTTCTTAGGTGATTCCCGTCACTTAAGATGTAATTAACTATAGAGGCTTGCCCTTATAGGGAATTTTAAAGAACCCGAGTAATATAAACCTCGTTTAATGTTTTCATATTAAGCGAGGAATTTGTCGGCTTATAAAATTGGTTCGCGGACCAAACGGATGTCATGAAATCTTCTAGTTTATTTAACCGAGCCCCACCATCAAGCGAGTGTGTCTATCCTTAGGGATAGATACACGGTTTGCGGTGCGGTGCTCGTTTATATAAACTATTTGGGATGTGAGATCGGTTTGATTTCATATCTTAAAATCTTCAAATTTAAAATTATTTTCAAAAATCAAATACTACTTATTTCAAATTATTTATTTAAATTAAATTAAAAGTTCGCCGACAACTTCTGTTAGGCGACCCCTTTTTAAAATAAAACACATAACCTAAAAATATGCCGACAAATACAAATGGTGCAAAATAATCAATTTGGGGATCACCACATGAGGATCCAAATTTACATCTTGCAAGCTTTTTAGAATTCTGTGTTATTTCAAATATGATGGTGTATCGAATGATGCTATTAGACTTAGAATTTTTTCTTTTTCTTTAAGGGATAAAGCTAAGATGTTGTTAAATTTGTTAGCAATAGGATCTATTAAAACTTGGAGAGAAATGACACAAAAATTCTTGGCTAAATATTTTCCTCTTTTAAAACTGCTAAACTTAGAAATGATATAACTTCATTTACTCAATATGAGGGAGAAACAATTTATGAAGCTTGGGAAAAATTTAAAGAACTCCTTAGGAAGTGTCCACACCATGCATTACCAGATTGGTTAATCATTTAAACATTTTATAATTGATTGGTAGGTTCTCTTAGATCTATAATTGATGCTGCTGCTGGAGGTTCTTTAATGACAAAATCATTTGATGAAGCTTATGCTTTAATTGAATAAATGATAATTAATAATTTTCAATGGTCTTCTAAAAGAATAAATCCTAATAGAGTGGCTAATATTCATGATAATGATGTCTTTTCTTTTGTAACTTCTCAAGTAGCTGTGATATCTAAGAAATTAGATAACTATGTTATGAATTTATCCCAAATACCTCAGATGAATAATGAAAATTTAGGAAATATGAATGATTCTCAATCTTAAGAAACTTTACAAGCTATAACTACAAAACTAATAACCCATATTCTAATTACTATAACCCAGATTGGAAAAATCACACAAATTTTAACTAGAATAATGAAAATCCTCAATGGGGAAATAATCAGATAAAACCAACTGGAAATTGGAATAATCAAGGAAATTCAAACTATCGACCTCCTTATCCTCCTGGTTTTAATCAACAATTTAAGGAAAATAAGTTGTCTATAAAAGAATTAATTTTACAAATGGGCAATCAATTATAATGTCAAAATGCAGTGATAAGAAATTTTGAGAATCAAATGGGACAAATTGCTAATGCAATTAGTAATAGACCTCTAGGAACACTCCCAAATAATGTGGAAATTAAAGACAATGTACAAGAACAATTTAAAGTTGTTCAATTAAGGAGTGGAAGGAATTAAATGAAAGAACTCAAATTGAATTTGAAAACGAGAAAGAGTTGGAGGAAATAGAGAGACCTAAAGATAATGTTTCTAAAAAATAAGAACAATCGGATGTAGTAAGAATACCACCTCATTTTCCTCAAAGACTTAGACAACAAAAGTTTGATCAATAATTTTCAAAATTTTTTGAAATATTCAAAAAGCTTACAGTTAATATCCATTTGCTGAAGCTTTGAAACAAATGTCAAGTTATGCTAAATTCATGAAGGATATTTTAAATAAAAAAAAAGAAATTCAAAGCTTATGAAACTGTTGCACTAAGTGAAGAATGTAGTACAATAATTCAGAAAAAGCTTCCTCAGAAGATTAAAAACCCTGGAAGTTTCACTGTACCAAGGGCTATTGGAGAAAAATTTTATGATAAGACCTTATGTGATTTAGGAGCTAGTATTAATCTCATGCATTTACCAATCTTTCAAAGGCTAAATTTAGGAGAGATTTCTCATACTACAGTAACCCTGCAACTGGTTGATCGATCTATTACTTATCTTAAAGGAGTTATAAAAGATGTATTAGTTAAAGTGAATAAATTTATCTTTCTTGTAGACTTTATTGTACTTTATATGGAAGAAAATAAAGAAATTTTTATTATTTTAGGAAGACCTTTTCTTACTACTGGCCGAGTTATGATTGATGTGCAAAAAGGGGACTTAACTATGAGAGTTAATGATCAGGAAGTAACATTTAATGTTCTTAAATCAACGAGGTATCCTGTTAATGAAAAGTGTTATAGGATGGATATATTTGATTATATAATAGAAAAAACATTATCAAGAAATTTGTGAAGCTATTTCTATGGGAAAAAGTTGAAGAGTTATTAGTCCATGAAGAAATAAATAATATAATTGAAAATGATTCTGAAGAGAAATCATTTAAAATAAATTCCGAAGATTGTAATTATATTCATGAAAACTGGTAAATTTTAAATACAACTAAAAATAATGAATTTATAATACCTTCTATTGAAAATGCTTATGAACTTGAGTTAAAAGTATTATAAACTCTTTTAAAGTATGCTTTCTTAGGGAATTCATCAAATTTACCTGTAATAATATCTTCTGAATTAACTAATGATCAGGAAAATAAATTATTAGAAATATCAAAAAATTATAAAAATGCATTTAGTTGGACAATATCAGATATAAAAGGAATAAGTCATTCGATCTGTATGCATCGAATATTAATGGAAGAAGGTTATAAACCAAGTGTTCAACCTAAAAAAAAGATTAAATCCAATAATGAAAGATGTGGTAAAGAAATAAATATTAAAATGGTTAGATGCTGGAATCATTTATCTTATACCTGACAGTTCTTGTGTTAGTCCAATTCACTGTATTCCGAAAAATGGAGAGTGATTGTTGTTATTAATGAAAATAATGAATTAATTCAAACAAGGCAAGTCACTGGGTGACGGATTTGTATTGATTATAGAAAATTAAATGCTGCTACTAGGAATGATCATTTTCCTTTACCGTTCTTGGATCAAATGTTGGATAGGTTAGCTGGACATTCATATTTTTGCTTTTTTGATGGATATTCTTGTTACCACTAAATTGCGATAACTTCAGAAGATCAAGAAAAGACTACATTTACTAGTCCTTATAGAACTTTTGCTTTTAGAAGAATGTCTTTTGGGTTATGTAATGCACCTGCAACGTTCCAAAGGTGTATGATGTCTATTTTCTGTGATTTAATTGAGAAACGACTTGAAATTTTTATGGATGCTTATTCTGTGTTTTGAACTTCTTTTGATTCTTGTTTGGATCATTTTGCTAAAGTGTTAAAATGTTGTGAAGAAACAAATTTGGCTCAGAACTGGGAAAAATGTTAATTTATGGTTACAGAGGGAATTGTTTTGGGATATAAAATTTCTAAAAATGGTATGGAAGTTGACCAAGAAAAAAATCAAATTATTGTTGGATTATAACCTCCTACTTCAGTTACGGTTGTGAGAAGTTTTTTCGGACATGCTGGATTTTATATGAGATATATTAAAAATTTTTCTAAAATTGGTAAACCTCTATGTCATCTTTTGGAAAAAGACACTAAATTTGATTTTACTGAAAATTTTTTAAAAGCTTTCAATTCTTTAAAAGAAAAATTAATCACTGCACCTGTAATTGTTTCACATAATTGGAAAAAATCATTTGAATTGATGTGTGATATGAGTGACTATGCTATTGGAGCAGTGTTAGGTCAAAAATATGATAAGATTTTTAAAGTTATATACTATGTCAGTAGAATATTAATAAAACTCAAATTAATTATACTACTACTGAAAAGAGCTACTGACAATAATATATGCTTTTGATAAATTTAGACCGTATTTACTTGGAGCAAAATACATAGTCCATACTGATCATTCTGCTATTAAGTATTTAATTTCAAATAAGGATGCTAAACCAATGTTAATTAGATGAGTTCTTCTCTTGCAAGAATTCAATTTCAAATAGTGGATAGAAAGGGTATTGATAATCAAATTGCCGACATTTGTCTAGAATCGAAAATGATAATAAAAAGAATTTTAAAGAAGACATTAATGATTATTTTCCTGATGAACAACTTTGTGCGCTTTCTGGGTGGCAAGTTCCTTGGTATGCGGACATGGTTAATTATCTAGCTAGTAATATTTTACCATATATATTAACTAGCCATTAGAAAAAGAAATTCATCCATGATTCAAATTTTTACTTTTGAGATGAGCCCTATTTATTCAAACAATGTAAAGACTCTGTTATTCAAAGATGTGTACCTAATAATGAAACTCATGAAATTATTCACAAAAGCCACAACTCTGAGTTTGGAGGACATTTTGGTATTGATAAAATTGAATTTTAAATTTTACAATCTGAATTTTATTGGCCTACGTTATTTAAAGATGTTAATAGATATGTAAAAGCTTGTGATCGATGATAGAGAGTAGGTAATATTTCTAGAAAAGATGAAATGCCATTGAATTTCACCTTAGAAGTTGAAATATTTGATGTGTGGGGTTTGAATTTTATGGGACCATTTGTACCATCTTCTAGAAAAAAATTATATATTATTACATGTTGATTATGTGTCTAAATGGATTGAAGATATTGCTTTACCTCATTGTGATGCTAAAAGTGTTGCAAAATTTTTAATCAAAAAGATTTTTACTAGATTTGGAATACCTAGAATCATTATTACCGATGGAGGAAGTCACTTTAAGACTTTTAAGATTCAAAAATTACTTAACAAATATAGAATTAAACATAAAATTGCTACAACTTATCACCCTCAAACTAGTGGAATGACAAAAGTCTCAAATCGAGAAATCAAAAGAAATTTAGAGAAAACTGTAAATCTTATAAGAATTGATTGGGTTGACAGACTTGATTCTGTATTATGAGCTTATAAGACTGCTTATAAAACTCTTATAGGAATGTCACCTTATATGCTCGTATATGAAAAACTCAGTCATTTACCTGTTGAGTTAGAACATAAAGCTTATTGGACGATAAAAGATTTTAATTATAATTTGAAAGATGCTGGAGAAAAGAGATTGTTACAATTAAATGAGCTTGATGAAATAAAAAATGAATCTTATGAGAATGCTAGAATTTACAAAGAAAAGATGAAGAATTTACATGATAAGAAAATTATAAAGAAGAATTTTGAGCCTGGATAATAAGTTTTATTATATAATTCCCGATTGAAATTATTTCCTGAAAAATTAAAGTCTAAATGGATTTGAGGCCTTATATTGTGGAAAAAGTTTATCCTTACGGAGCTGGAGAAATAAAAGATTCAAAGACTGATAATTTATTTAAAGTAAATGGGCAAACATTGAAACTTTATATTGGAGAAAACATGCCTTATTATAAAGAATCAATAAAATTGAGTCAATTTGAGTTAAACTTATGGATAAGTCGGGCTGACAACGTTAAACCAAGCGTTTTATGGGAGGCAACCCAAATTTCAGTTGATTTGATTTGATTTAAGTTTGTTGTTTTAGGATGTGATCATCCTTTTGTTTTATACCAATTATTTAACACTTATTTAACATTTAAATATGCTTGGAACCTTTAAAAATTCGATGTGAGGTGAAATGATATTTTTTAGGATACTGGCGTCTAAGCGCCAAAATTTACGCCTAAGCGCCAGATACATGTGATACCGACATCTAAGCGCCACAGTTGCTAGACGTGGTAAAAACCGCCAAATTGCAGTTTTAACCATTTCTTTCCTTATAAAATGGTCTAACTTCGTCCTCAATGAGTATCCCCTCCATTAATTGACCAGAAAAGCCGAAATTTAGTGAGAGATTAAGAATTGTTAGATTCCATGGAGAATAGAAACAATAGTTTGGAGAGAAATGATAAGTTTGTGCACAAGGATTCACAAACTTATTTCAATGGATATTTAGCAATGAGTTTGGAGAGGATGATCAACCAATTTGAGAAAATAGAAGAGGAGTTTCTTCTTATTAACAATATGATGCATGAGATGTTCCATCAATACGAGTATATGGAATGACAAGTAAAGCATCAATTTGACCATTAGGCTACTATTGAAGATTATCAGGTAACAATGTGTCCCAAGAACAATTGGATTGATGAGAAAACTGCCATGGAATTTCCTCGTGCCCCTTTCTTTCACTCCTTTGTACGAACCAATCTACCATGTGATGGAGAAAATGAAGGTTCTGATCACAATTATTGAAGTCTTGAAAGAAATGTAGTGTGTTATTGTATGTGTTATTTATTTGATGTTTGATCTATATGATGATTGTGTACTTGTTGAATCTAGTTTGTGAGTTAAATCGTATGTCGATGTAAGAGTTTGTATTTTCTGTGTTTGTTGAACCCAATATTGAATATCTGGAATGAAATTGAAGTGATTTGTGTGTATCTATGTTAGATTGTTGAAATTTGATATAGATTTGGAATTTCTTTTTCATTGATAGAATTGGAAGAATGGAATGAATTTGATATGAAATTTTGGGCCTACATGCGTTAGACTTTCTTAGGATAATTTATAAAAGAAAATTCGAAAAAACTAAAATTTTTGGCAAGTCTGGCACAGGCGTCGGTTCACCTGAACCGGCCGAACTCGGGATTTAAACCGGCCGACACCATTTTTAACGCCTAAGCTCCTTCTTCTTCCTCTCTTTCGCGAAAACCAATCCTATGGTTCCTTCTAGAGCTCAATTTTTGAAGTTTTGTGGCTTAAAAACACCGGATTTCATTTTCTTAAGGTTAGATCTATACTTTAGCTTTGTTATTTTGCAAATCTACAATGGATTTTTCAAACTTTGGAAGAGAGCTGAAATTTTCATAAATTTTTAATTTCTAAGTGAAAAATCCATGGATTTAAAGTATTTTTAGCTTGAAAAAGTTTGGAAGAAGTTTATAATCATCATTTTAGAATTTAATTAGAATTTTTCTTAATTTTTAAGATGGCTCCTAAATCTAAGAGAGAAAAGAAGAGAGAAGATTTTGATCGATTTATATTTGTTAGTATTAACGCACAGATGCGTTACAATGAGTTTGGTTGGGTCAATAATTTGTGATGCTATTAATTCTTCTGCAAGAGCTAGTATTATTTATGGGCTAGGCTTTCCATCTCTTATTTCTCCTTGTGCAAGCAATCTGGTGTGAAACATGATCATTCTGCAGAGCAGTTGAAGCCTTTGAAACTTATTGGAAAGGCTAATGTAGATGTCTATGGACAACCTAGAGGTAGAGTACCTACTGCGCCTTCTACTTCAATACCTTCTAGCTCTAGACCATCTACATCCACTGCTACTAAACCTCCACTTAGATTTTGGGATGTTTTGAGTGAAAGATATCTGGAGCATCAGAGTGAAATGTTTCTGATGTAATGTTGTGTTATATATATATGGCGAGAATTACTATATTTGAATAGACTTTTAATGATTTTGATATCCACCCTTCCCTCTTTTTTTACCATATTTGGACCGATCCAGCTATAACACCATGACATCCTCACCAAGGATTGATGGTCGATAATCAGCTAATCAACAATGCCAAGTCAATCGAGCTAATTTTACCGACCTGAAGTTAATTGAAGCCCGATTGACAACCTCGACTCAACATAGCCAAATGAGCAGACCTTACTGAACGAAGGCTCATCGAGCTCCGTCAACTAAGTTAGAGGGTAGCAAAGTCGTAAACCCAAACAAGTAAAATATCTAAAATATCCCGTAGCGGTCTATTAAAGCATTGATAAATATGTAACTTCACAAATTATAACCCATCATTATAAATAAAGTTTTATTTTATGAGAAAATGGAAAATGTAAAAGACGTTTTATTGTTCATTAGTGTGCATTTCACTCTCTCAATTCTTACACTCTAACCCTTGAGGTTTGATTCAAGGACATATCAGGATTCAAAAATACACTTGTTTATTGACGATAGTGATTGAATGTATAGTTTCCCACAGTGAGGTCGTAGTTTTGAATCATGCATTATACCCTTTGATCTTAATTTTCCATATATATATATATATATATAACCATGAAATAAGTTTAGAACCTACCATGTTCCAAGATCATTTTGGCATTGGTTCATTGGCTCTTGATTTTATAGTTTAAGAAGTTAGCCAATTTTTATAAGTTGATTTCATCTCCTAAAAAATCTAATATTTTTATTGAGTCAATCTTATTTGAGACATGATTCACAATTCAACTAATTGTATTGCTTGATCCGATTTTATTTTCAGAACTATATTTACATGTATATTAATGTGTGTGTTCTTTCTTGAAACTATTATGGATAAATTAAACTGTGGTTGGAATTTTAGATATTGAGGGATATGAATTCTTTCACCATTACTAATGTAATTATACACATTATTTAAATTACAAATCATTTTAATTTTTTATTGGCTTCCATCATAACTAAATTAAAATGTTTGAACTCTCCAAAAGAATAATAAATAAGAGGATCCTTCAAGGCTTTGCTAAATCTTTATTATTTCATCTCCTACTCCCATGTAACAAAACTCCACCCCCAACAACATATGCTAGACCAGACGCTAAACCTGATACATTCTTCAACAACCTTAACAAATTATTAAAGGCCTCAACTCGGTCTAAAAATTAAGATATCCAAGACAATTATCTATCGTAAATAATAAGGTCAAGAAAATCACAATTCCTTAATTACTAATCCAAAAAGATATTAAAACACCTTCATTAATTTCCTATATCCCAAACTTCTTATTTTTTTCATTACAAAAGTGATTCTACTTACACATGTATGACTAGATGGCACACACATGGGCTTCGATCGATACCGATGCTTGAAATTACCGTAGTTTTACTCTCATTTTCCCCATGAAGAGCTGCTTTCAAAGTGACATTTTGCAGTTAGAATTGAAAGGAACAAATTTGGGTGCAGGGAATCATGATTTGTTTTCATTTCAATACTTTCTTTGCGTGTGTGGCTTTTGGAGAAAGCGAAGTTGAGGAAGGAAACGGAACTGCTGGCTGGTGAGGAATGCGGCAATAATTTCATGGTGATATTTCTTTGATGTTTAAATTTATTTTTTTAATGGAGAAAATATTACGTGCCGATTAGTAATATTGTAGTGGTATTGTGGTGAATACCACCACATTCATATCTATCATGTTCGCACGTAATGTTTCTGCTTTTGAACGAGCAAACATGGAATGAAACTGGAAGGTTTTGAATGTAAGTTTAGAAAAACGGCTTGCTTAAAAAAGATAAAATTTTGGAATTTGAAGAGAACTTACATGATCATATAAAGTATCCTATGGAACTGATATGATATCTCTAATGGAAGTATAAACTATCCTATGGATCTGATAGCTACCAGTCAAGCATAATTGGGAAATAGACTAGACTTTGAGGGCATCGTGCAATCAGATCAAGCAAAGGCATCAGCACTTGCATCGATATCGGCATAGTTTAATATCAAGTGCTTGGGTGAAGGCAAGCCAGCTACCACATCCTCTTCAATTCCACACTCATTTGCTCCCCTCAAGATCTTAAAATAGCCATCCTGCACGATGAAAAAGAAGTAATCTAAATGCTCTGAATCATTCCAATAAAATTGAAATTTCTTGCAAAAGATTTTGCAGAGATCCAGAAAGAGAAACATACATCACCCCATCCTCTATTCCATTGATTAGCAAGAAGCTGCATAGAACAAAATATCAAAAGAGGACTGTTAAACTATTCTGAATTAAGAGTATGAAAACAAGAGAACATACCCAGTAATCTTCACCTTGCTCACTAGTACCCCATCCAATTAACTTCACAGCATGTCCACCTAATACATCCCCTGTGATGTGCTTATAGACTCCTGATTTATAATGGGCAAAATCCTACCAATTATGGTGAGAATATTGTATAAGTTCATTATGTACAGAAAGAACTGAAGTTGGCCATTATCTGTTGATGGTAGGTTTCCATGCCTTTGTATAAAAGATATGATAAATTTAAAACTTCTATATCAGTCAAGTTGATAATTTTGTTTTTTCATACCTCATAAACGGTGAAGGAGACTTCCACGGGACCATTTTGGTAAACCTCTGCCATTATATTATGAGGATCAGAGTTTATTCTATAAGCGTTGATACTAAAATGCTTTGCCTCAGCCCAGACTTGGTTATGGACTTTGCAATGCTTCTCACACCTGGGTGTTAGATATGAAGGCTCACATCCGGGATGAGCACATCCAATCTGATCAAAGTATGGGTCGCACTGCAATTAATGGCATTGTCAACTCAGCTTCATACAAGACAAACATAATCATAAAAAAAATTTTAATTAAAAGGAGAATAAAAAAAAGATGCAAGAGAACTAAACGCTTCAGGTAACAGTTCAGTAAAATCCACGGAATTAAAAACAAGGAAAATTTACATGCATACGAAAAGGAAAAAATATTACATCAGGACTCCGCACATAGAGCTATTTGCCGAATCCAATAGGATCGCGCCACCTGGCGCGCGAGAAAAAAAAAAGAAAAAGTCAGAATAACACGGGGAATATTCCCCCGTATTATTCATGTGTTATTCATGTGTTATTCATGTGTTATTGTGTATTATTCATGTGTTATTCATGGGTTACTGTGTTATTATAATACCGGGAATATTCTCGGAACAGAACAACACATGAATAACACACAATAACACACGAATAACACATGAATAACACATGAATAACACGAGCGGAATATTCCCCGTGTTATTCTATTTTTTTTTCTCGCGCGCGCCAGGTGGCGCGATCCTATTGGACTCCGCACGTAGCTCTACGTGCGGAGTCCTGATGTAATATTTTCTCTACGAAAAGACACCAATTCCAGCACTTCTCGAAAGTTGTGCAACGCATAAGAACAAGAGAATCTATTTTACTGATAAGAAAAATACAAAAAATAGAAATGACAAATTACTCAATAAATAACTTCTCTAGATTTTCATGCCCAAGCTACTATAAATAGGCCATAGAGATAGATTGGTTTCGGGCGACTCTCTCTCTTCTCGCGTCTCCAGTCTTTTCCCCTTCTTCTACTTGAGCTTGCAATGATGTCTGGTGAGAGAGCCTCATCTGTTGATAAAGATGCACTCCTTAAGGCTCTTGGTGGTATGCGATCAAAATCGTAATGATAGGGTTGGGTCCTCCGATTAGCCAGAACGAGTTCTGGAATGGATCAAAGGTCAGCCTCACGATCGTCCTACCGGGCACCCGTTGACGGTGGATGTTACTGCCAAAGGGAAGGAATCGCCTGTTCAGACTGATACGGGGTTAATAACCCCTCATGCTGGCATGGGAGAGGTGATGACTGAGGCAGGGATATTACTCCAGCTGCCGAAAGATGGCCTTTCTATTTGGATGGAGAGCCAGGAAAAACCGGTGAGGGTGCTAACTCTTTCACCACGTCTGAATGGGACCGGGTTTTGGTTATTTTGCTTAGATCGTTAGCCTTGAATACTTGTATTTCTTTCTTTGGTGCACTATAGAGATCCTGACGATCGATTCTCTTTCGTCAGATATGCGATGTAGATCTCGCAGAGGATGCGACTGTCGTGGGACAGGCTACTGTGGACAAGAGGATTAACTACGGGAACCTGCCTCGTGGTGAAGGTATAATCTTGGATCACGAAGGTACTCCCACAGTAGGCGAGGGAAGAAGAGGTGACTGAGGGGCTTCGGGCATCCTCAGAATCCTTAATGCACTGCGTTGCGAAGGAGCATTTTGCATATGAGAGGGGGGAGTGTCGAGGTTATGATGAGGATTGATCAGATGGAGAAAGAGGTCTCCGCCCTTCGTGGGAAATTCTCTCTCTCTCTCTCTCTCTCTCTCTCTCTCTCTCTATATATATATATATATATATATATATATATATATATATATATATATATATATATATATATTTTTTTTTTTTTTTTTTTTTGGGGGGGGGGGGGGAGGGGGGATGTTTGCTGCTCAAGAGGAGATGACGCATCTCTGTTTGGAATTCTCGACCGCTAGATGGAGCTTGCTCGGTCAGATGACTAGGTGGCAAATTCATGTATGAGAGACTGCTTCACCGAGGGTTTGTATTGTGTGAAGCACCCAACAATTGTTTAGTTAGGTTTTTTTTTTTCTTTTTGAATAGTTTTCGAAGTTTTATGCAATATATTTTTTGTAAAGAAATAAATAATATAATTTTCTATTCATGGTCATGATCAGTTGACCTCAAGTACCATGCGGTTTCCATCGTGTCACTGTCTTGTCGATGGAAATCCGTCTTTCCATACCTCGTGTGTGTGTGTGTATATATATATATTATTTTTTATGAGAATAGTTATCGGGGACCTTTGCCTCTTTATGTTTTCTCTGTGACTTGCCATTTCACCCTTATTTTCTTCTTGTACAATAGTTCGGGTTTCATGGCGCAAAAGTATTCCCAGAGATTGTTAGATTTGATTGCAACTACTTAGATTTATGTTCTTTCTACGGCAGAAATGAAGGAGATTCAAGATCTTTACGTTCTTGATCCCTCGATGCGCCCTCGGCCGACAACAAGTCACGAGCAAGCCAAGGACCATTTCGCCCCTAACTTGTTTTTTTTTTTTACAAAGATCAGTTGAAGATGAGTCTTCGACTGTCGTTCTGCGGGAGCTGCCGTCGATCTTTAATCGATACGGGATTGTTCCAGCTTAGGTTTTTCTGCTCGGTGACTGCTGTCAAAACCTTCGTCCTCTTATGTCGAAGGATTAGCTTTCCTTGGAAGATCGAGTTGTTCAACCACTACTTTTCGTTCATAATCGGACGGAATGGCTACTTCTAGTTTGTTGCTGGTCACAAGGTTCACCTGCTAGGTTTTAAAAATAAGATCAATGATTGGTAAAAAAAAAAGAATGGTTGACTGCTTTGCAAGCAGTTGGGGGATCCTCACTTCTTCAGTGGATTGCAAGGTGAAGAAGTTGAAAAACTTACCTGGGAACCTTTGAGACCACAGGGCGTTGATCAAAGGTCAACGCCTCTCGCTATTCCAATACCTCAACCCGAAGGTGGTCAAGTGTATGATCTATCTGGTCGGTACCGAGACAATGACTGAAGGACTGTAGATCTCGTCTGATAATCAAGAGATGGTTCGGGAGAAGGTTGTTGAGGTTCTGATGAGGATTGATCAGATGGAGAAAGAGGTCTCCGCTTTTCGTGGGAAATTTTCTGCTTTTCGAGGGGGAAATGTTTGTTGCTCTGGAGAAGATGATGCACCTCTGTTTGGAGTTGTCGACTACTAGATGGAGCTTTCCCGCTCAAACGAGGGATGGTCAAACTGATTTTTTTAAGCTAGGTGATGAATTCATGTATGAGAGAATGCTTCACTGATGGTTTGTCTCGGGTGAAGCGGCCGACGATTGTTTAGTTAGGTTTTTTTTTTCTTTCTGAATAGTTTATGAAGGTTTTATGCAATATACTTTTTTGTAAATAAATAAATAATATAATGATCTTAACTTATTATAATTAAATGAAAATATGACACTAAATAGGACGCAATAGAGAAAAAAGATTCATGTAGCCGACCCCACTTAGTGGGATAAAGGCTTTGTTATTGTTGTTTTTGTTGTTGTTGTATGGTCATGATTAGTTCACCTCAAGTAACGTGCGGTTTCCATCGTGTCGCTGTCTTGTCGGCGGAATTCTGTCTTCCTATACCTCACGCACATATATATATATTTATGTGCAGTAGTTATCGGGGACCTTTGCCTCTTTCTATTTTCTCTATGACTTGTCATTTCTCCCTTCCGTCTTTTCTTCTTGCACAATACTTCGGGTTTCATGGCGCATAAGTTTTCCCAGAGATAGTTCAGTTCTTTTCCACCTACGGAGATTTCCGCTCTTTCTACGACGGAAATGAAGGAGATTCAAGATCTTTAAGTTCTCAATCCCTCGATCCGCCCTCGGTCGGGAACAAGTCATGAGCAAGCCACAGACCATTTTGCCCCTGACTTGCTTTTTTACAAAGATCAGTTGAAGATAGGTCTTCGACTGCCGTTCTGCAGGGAGCTGTGATCGATCTTTAATCAATATGGGATTGTTCCTGCCCCGGTTTTTCTGCTCGGTGGCTGCTGTCATGACCTTCGTCCTCTTATGTCGAAGGATGAGGATTCCCTGGACGATCGAGTTGTTCAACCACTTCTTTTCATTCATAATCGGCCGAGATGGCTATGTCCACTTCGCTGCTGGTCACAAGGTTCACCTGCTAGGTTTTAAAAATAAGATCAATGATTGGAAAAAAAAAATTGGTTGGCTCCTATGCAAGTGGTTGGGGGATCCGCACTTCTTCATTGGACTGCGAGGTGAAGAAGGTGAAAACTTACCTGGGAACCTTTGAGACCACGGGGAGTTGATCAAAGGTAAACACCTCTCGCTATTCTAATGCCTCCATCCGAAGGTGGTCGAGTGTATGATCTGTCCGGTCAATATCGAGACAATGACCGAAGGACTGTAGATCTTGTCTGATAATCAAGAGATAGCTCGGGAGAAGGCTGCTGAAGAATGGGTAGGTTCGAAGAAGCTGCGAGGAAAAAGCACTTTTCCCCCGCCTGGTAGAGGTAGGGGCTGGTTAGACCCACCCAGGTTGGTCGAGGGAGATGACGAAGGTGATGATCTTTTCATGTTTATCATTAATTATCTATGTATGCATAGCACTTATGTAGTTTGGTTAGGTTTTTTGAAGGGGTGAGGAGGATCCCTACCGGATTTCGATGCCTTTTCGGCTCATCCGTTGGTCAGTGGAGTTCCTAGGATGACTCTTGGTGGGACCTCGTTCATGAGTTTGCAGGAGCGAACTAAGACGAGTAGCACCTCCCATTCTATTTCGATCAAGACTAAATCCGAGGGAGAATCGGGACTGTCGCGAGAATGGAGAGAGAGACCTCCGGGAGGGAAGGAAAAGCTTCAGCTCTAGCCACAGATTTGCCCCCTCCTCTAAAAAAGGGGATAGTTTCGTCTTAGTGGTCTTTCAAACATGACCGAGGGGCCGAAGTATGGACGAGTTGCCATTATGCGCTCTTCGATAGAGAGGAGTGGTTTCCTAGTACTCCACTAAATGGGAATAACCCGTCCACCTTGGTGAAGATGTTATGGTCCCTCTCTTTTGAGAAGATGTTGAGGTCGATGGATAGGAGAGACAGCTTCAAGCGACTGTTCGGTACCATTCCCTTGCCTGAAAAGCCTCTCGCATTTCCAAGCTCTTCTCCTAGACAGGGCTGAGGAGGAGGTTGAGATATTTGCCCTGCGGGTTTAGAAGTTGAAACGAAGTGCTATTGTGGTTGAGGAGAGATTGTTGTTCGTGGAGGAGAGGAAGCTAGAGGCCCAGAAGCACGAAGCCCAAGTGGCAACTGTTATCAAGGAGCTGAAAGAAAGAATGACCTCGATGATTACTCGGGAGGAGCAATTCGAGAATCTCTCCTGCCAGATTGAGGTCGACACTTCACTTGCCATTGAAAGGATGGTGAAGCATAAATTAGTCGATCCTAATGACAGGAGATGGAAGAATTTGGCAAACTCCTTTCAGATCCTGAGGACAACGAAGAACACCGAACGAGCGGAAAGACTAATCATGCCAAGCGAGCGGAGGAAATCAGAGGGGAGGGTGTTGGAGTGTCCTCAAACGTCTAGAACTGAGGAGATGTTTTTCTCTTTTTATTTTGTGTGTTTTGTAAGGAAGATTAAAATTGAATTTTGTAACCAAACTTTAAAGTAATACAAGGATTGTTTGAAGACGAATGTTTTCTTTCTCGCACTCCTTATTTTTATTTAACTGTCAGTCAAGCTCTTGAATAATCTATCGTTTGTTATAAATTGTTGGCGAGTATTATGCATTAGACTTTCCTTAGTTTGGCATAAGGGACGATCGTCATAGACACTTCGCGAAGCTTGTCGTTGTCGGATGTTGTGTTATTGTGCGGGTCACAGACGATTATTTTCACACCCCTCGCGGAGCTTGTCATCATCGGGGGACGAAACATCTTACATGCCACTGACGATTGTTGTACACCACTCACGAAGCTTGTTGCTGCCGGGTGTTGAGTTATTATAGAGGCCACAAACGATCTTTTTCACGCTCCTCGCGGAGCTTGTCGTTGTCGGGTGATGATCGTTTTACACCCCTTTGAAGCTTGTCGTTGTCGCGTGTTGGGTATTATAGGGGCCACAAACAATCGTTTTCACACTCTTTTATGAAGCTTGTCGCTGTCGGGTGTCGATCGTTTTTACACCCCTCGCGGAGCTTGTCGCAACCGGGTGTTGGATTAATAGACGATCATTTTCACACCCCTAACAGAGCTTGTCACTTTCGAGTGTCGAAACGTCGCTCGAAGTTTCATTGTTCTATTTCGTTCACTTATTGATCTATGACAACAATGCATTTCAGGATCTCATAATAATCACATTTTTTTTATGATGGAAGGTATCTTGAAGAAAAATGATGAAAAAGAAGAATGGAAGTCAATTCATCTTCTTTATAGGCAACAAAACACATGAGCATAAAATGTATTATGTTCTTTCATGAAATTTAAGGAAAAAAATCTCTTCAAATTGTCGTTCTAAGTTCGAGGGACCTCATTTCCCGCGAAGAACTTGAGTTTGTATGCTCCGGTCTAACCTTCTGGTGAATAATGCAGGGACCGTTCCAGGTTTAATCTAGTTTCCTAACTACCTGCCATCTCGTCGCGGGTTAGCTTTTTTCAACACCAAGTCTTTGGGAGCAAACGTCTCATCACAAACATTCTTGTTGAAATATTTGGTTGTACTCCGTTTGACTTCTTGCCGCAGAGCCACGTCGGCACAATTTTCCTCCGCCAAGTCTATAGTAAACATTATTCCTTTGTTGTTTATCTCGCGCAACTCCTCCAAGTTCTCCTCATCGAAGACCGATGTGGTGAGCACGTCTGACTGTCATTGTAGTATTCAACGGGTAACATAGCTTCCATCCCATGGGAAAGCATGAATGGAGTTTGGCCTATGGATGAAGATGGCGTTGTTCAAATTGCCCATAGCACCAAGGGGATTAGATCCGTCAATTTTCCCTTTGTTCCTACTTTCTTGCTTAGTACATTCAGGATGATTTTGTTGGCGGCCTCTGCCTGTCTGTCCGTTCGAGGGTGATGCACAGGGTGAAGTTGAGGTTAATTCCTCGAGTTTTGCAGAAATCTCGGACACATTTATCAATAAATTGAGTTATGTTGTCCGAGATAATAATGAGTGGCAGTCCGTATCGACATGTCAACTTCGTCCAGATAAAATTTTGAACCATTCCTGCTGTTATGTGAGCGATGGACTTTGCTTCTATCCATCGATGACCACCAATATAAACTTGCATTGTCCCTTTGACGGGGGAAATAGTCCGAGGATGTTGAGCCCCCATACAACGAAAAGCCAGGGACAGACTATCAGATGGAGTTTTTGGGCCGGTTGATATCTTAGGGGGCCATACATTTGATATTGCACGCATCTCCAATAATACTCTTCTGCGTATTTAAGTAATTTGGCCAAAGATACCCTTGTCGCTGGATCCAGTTGGCTAGCATTTTTTTCTTCGGAGTTACTTTCACACTCTCCGACATGAACTTCTTGGAGAATATCTTCCATCTCGTCCTCTCTAACACACTTCAGGTATAAGATGTGGTACTTACAGTACTTCCTGCTGTCCCAGAGAAGGGCCCTGGTCCTCTTGATAGAACCTTCTTGAGAAATCTTTATCCTGAATGGCGTCTACTATCTCTACCATTGATGCCCTAAGAGGGTAGCTCTATGAACCTCGTAGACGTATCAAGGTCGTTCATGATACTAGATCAACTGCTAATCATAGGTCTTCGCTTGTCTTCTCTGGTCGCCTTGATGATGGGTTGAGTTGTTGCGAGGGTGACTTCTATGGTGTGGTTGGATGGATGGTCTCGCATTCTCCTTTACTTTCCACTCGTTGTTCTGCGATGGTCTCTTCTGATGTCCTTGTTCGGAGGACTCAGAGAGCATTTTTATATGTGCTGATGTATTTATTGGCCATATCCAGTAACTCGACCGAACTCTGGGGCTCTGAAGGTCGAGGTCAAAGCGAAATCACTCCTACCTCAACCCCTGTGTCAAGGCTACCTGAGACATGTAAATCCTTCACATGCAGTGTTTTATCTCTGGAAGCGTGCGATGAACGAGAGTGCAAACTCTCGTTGGGTCCTAGTTTTAATTGCCATGGAGATTGGACACTCTTCTTGGATCTCACTGCATTGGCAAATTGTGTCAGAAAAAAGCCTCCTAAATCTACGTAGCAGGTAATTACCCTCACTGGTAATGTGTTAAACCACCTTAGAGCAGAAGATCTCAATGTTGAGAAAAATAGTTTGCACTTGAAGGCACCAGATACCTTTAGTAAGCACACAGCAGATTCAAAAGACGCAAGGTGGTCGTTGGGATTTGACCGTCCCTTATATAACTCCAAAGCTGGCACCTTAAACTTCACCAGGGGTTCAGCACCAGAGATCTGTAAAGAGAAAGTGTTCTTTGGTTATCATGTCACCTTGACTCGCCCAATTTGTTATCTTTCTGCCACTGGGGAGAGGTCTGATACTGTCCTAATAAATCACATCTTCAACTCTCTCCTGCATATGGTTTGTCCTCCTTCCATTATGCGCCAGAGGTTCCTCTCGAGGGGATGTGTCTCATGCTGAGCTTGTTCTCCCCCTGGAATGGGGGCTCCTCTCAAGGCTGCAACTGCTCTAAGTACTGCAAATTGTCCCGACATCTGATTAGTAATCTGAGTTCTCAGGTCCTGCAGTCCCTGTTGTACAAATCCTTCCATATATTCTCTGGTGCATCCCGCTTCTAATATGTTTCTTTGACTGGTTTCTCTTTGTTGTTGTTGTTGTCCGTACCTAAAAGAAAGTTGAATCTAAAAGTGTCCAGGAAATACAACCAAGGAATAGAGTACCGCTATTCAAAAAAAGAAAAACAAAAGAATAGAACGCACCAGGAGGAAGAAAAAACAGTAGAGAACAGTGAAGGTGCGTAAACTTTCATTATGGAATAACTAAACGTGTTAAAATTACAGTTTTTCCCCATAATCATTAGCTTATGTGATGGACACTTTAGTAAATTACAAAAAAACTAGACTAAAATATTACAAGAGCCACCAGACAGATTTTAGTCTAGTGACCGTTCATCTCGGCCGATTGATTAGTTTTGGGTCGCACATTAGTACTTGATCATTGATGCATGATCGGTTGTCTCAAGTCATGTCGACCGTCTGGACTCTCTTTGAATGATCCTCAGACCTTCTGGATCGCTGACCGATCAAATGGTTTGGTGTCTGGCCGATCGATCAATGATCGTTATGCAAGCCGATCGCCTTTCTTCCTCCGATCGTCATGCTTCCTAAGATCCGCGTTGTATGGTTAGCCGGTCGTTTGATCTTCCAACGAGCATCTTCTACACTGACCGTTGGATTGTTTTGAGATTCATGTCGTATTTTTCGTATATAATTTCACTTTTAAAAAGGTAGTCATGATGTTTTTTTTATGTATTGTAAAAGATCTGAGCAGTTTGTATGTAAATATGAATGTTTAGGTGTTAGGTAGGTAAATATATGAGAATTGTGCAGTATGTGTCTTAAAAAAAATTAAGCAAATTAGAACTTTGTAGCATCTTGAATGAAAAATAAAATGCTTAAGACACCAGTATAATCATTATTTTAATGTGGCTTGAAGTACACTTCTTATTTTCTAACTAGATGTAAACTTGAAAATCAACTCGAGCCAAGTTTGAGTACAGTTGACAGTGTGATTGATTTGATATCACTGGCACACTTACTCATGCGCTCGCTCTTGCACATGTATCCAACATGTGCATATATTCAGTTTAACTGAACATATTTCAAAAAATCCATGTTACAATTGAGCAAATTAGTTTTGAGATTCTTGAGCAAATTTTGAGCTCCGGACATAATTGTCAGCCTTATTTCTAACCCAATTTAAGAATTAATAATATGCTTCTATCATATATATTATGTTATTCTAATGAAAAGAATAATCTCTATACCAAATTCTAGTTATGCAACTAGGTTTAATACTTTTTTATAGCTTGCTAACCAAAGTGATATTTGCTAATTAAGACGAGCATAACTGAATCTGTGTCTTCACAACCAATGAAATACATTTGTAAGTAAAAAAACTGTGGTAAGATGAACTGAACGTGAACAGACTGAGAATAACACGGATGAAATAATTTATAGAGTTGCTTTGTGCTTCTAAATTATGGTTCCTCTTGCAAGCTGCAACTGCTCGAAATTATTTATCCAATGTTTGCACGTTATGAAGAAAGTTGTGGCCATAGTAGAAGACAAGAAACTCTTGTTATGTCAAGCTTATTCCTCAATAGAAAAATTACAATTTTCTCCACAACCTAAGAATAAATTTTGACAAGACTTTTTTAATATATATAAAAAAAGGAAAGGTTAAATTTTCTGAAACTATCCTTAAAATAGGCATCCAACAATGGCATAAAATGGTCTAGTATAGATTATTCAGAGTAAATGCGCAAGGAATTCAGATGAACTACTGGAACCTTATATTTACACTGATTATGGGCATGTCAATTAAATTAAACCACCTTCATAATATAAAAACTTTGTTAAAATGTGATTGCTTCTATAAATAATTTTATCTAGCCTTGCGGACCTTCATTAAAATATTCTATAAACCATCATTCTCTATCATAATAAACCTAAGACTAAAATATACAAATTTATTAAGCATCCAACAAAATTTTGGAAGGCATTCCTGACATCAATAGCCTTTAGCTAATAAACTAAACACCTAAGTATCTTTCTTTTGAGCTTACCATGCAGATGAATCATATGAGAATACTGAAAATTAAATCAAGGATAGTTGTTGATTAATAGCTGAGACAGTAGAAGCAGCTTGATAGAGACAACAGCTCACCTCTTCAGTAACAACACCGCTCTGAACCAAGTACCTCCAAGCAAATATAGGATAACCTCCATCACAGCCATCTCCGCACATAAATCCGCAGCATGCCAAAAGGTCATTAACAGACAGTGATACATTCTGCAATGATGGTTCAGAGATTAGTAATTGAAATATTCCAAAGAAAAAGCACTATTTCGCTAAAGACCGGTGTTTGTATTAGTTAAGTAGTTCTCACAACACCAAATCGAATGCAGAAACGATCAGATAACGATTCCACTGCACCAAACGCCCAACAAGAACCACAATGTCCCTGAAAGTAAAGAAAAAAGGTGTTATGTGCCGATTATGAGACCTAGCTGAACAGCTACTCTGCAAATAACAGAAGAGAATAACATACCTGATCTTTTGATCAAAATGGTGATGGAATGAGATGGGCAATAAGGCAAATGTTCAAGTGTCAATATAGTTTCAAAATAAGAAATTTCTTAAAAAAACACTTTATGTAACTTACCAAGTATTTTTCCAATGGAACTGCAATGAGACCATGTTGTTCTAGCATCAAATTCCTTTGGCAGTTTCAAAGATCTGGGGTAAGTTCTGACAGGAATGTCAATAATGGCATTGGGAGGTGTCTGTTTGACCCCAAGTATATATCTGAATTGGCCAACCTACAGAGTAAAAGAGAGTTAGTGGTCGAATCAATCTTTTTTCTAATGATTGTCATCATCAACATTATGCTTACCCCAACTATTTGGGGACAGATTAGAAATCCTCAATCTGCATTCATTCATAGTAATGGCTAATGAGGTTTTAATTATATTTGCACATGTCTAATGAAATTCTAACAATATTGATGTGGGCATAAATTCAAATTTGTATTTTTTTATTTTTTCATGGATGATTGAGTTATTTTATTTTTTTATGTAAGCTTTCAATAATTTATGAAAGATATCCAAGTCAATCATTAAGTCAATTTTTAAGCTGTTTTCTAGCGATTTATTGGTTGTTTGTTTGCTTGTAGTTCATTAATAGTTTGTTAAGTATTCCATCTAGGAGTTCTTAGTCATTTGAGAAAGTTAGGTTTTGGGAGAGCAAAAATAATTATTCCTCTTTGATTTCATAAGAGACGTTTACAAGATAAATAGCGGGAGAAGGCTACCATATGTGGTCTTCTAAAAGAGTAAGCACTTGGTTGGTGTACTTTTTAAGTATATGAGAATCTCATTAACTGCTTCAAGATGTTTCTCATACGGTGAATGCATAAAGTAACTTACCAAACTCAAAGCAAAAAATGATATCTAGCCGTGTATGTGATAAGTATATCAACTTTCCAACTAACATTTGATATTGAATTGTATTCACTGGGTCATAATTTTTCTCTTCCTAGTTTTTTGATTGGGATTAATTAGTGTGTCTACAGGTCTAAACTCACTCATCCTATTTTCCTTTAGCAGATAAGAATATACTTTCGTTAGAAAACAACAATCCCTTTCTTTGATATAGCAACATTCATGCCATTTGCTAGTAGATCATTAATAGTTTGTTATGTATTCCATCTAGGAGTTCTTAGTCATTTGAGAAAGTTAGGTTTTGGGAGAGCAAAAATAATTATTCCTCTTTGATTTCATAAAAGACGTTTACAAGATAAATAGCGGGAGAAGGCTACCATAGGTGGTCTTCTAAAAGAGTAAGCACTTGGTTGGTGTCTTTTTAAGTATATGAGAATCCCATTAACTGCTTCAAGATGTTTCTCATACGGTGAATGCATAAATTAACTTAACCAAACTCAAAGCAAAAAATGATTTCTAGCCGTGTATGTGATAAGTATATCAACTTTCCAACTAACATTTGATACTGAATTGTATTCACTGGGTCATAATTTTTCTCTTCCTAGTTTTTTGATTGGGATTAATTAGTGTGTCTACAGGTCTAAACTCACTCATCCTATTTTCCTTTAGTAGATAAGAATATACTTTCGTTAGAAAACAACAATCCCTTTCTTTGATATAGCAACATTCGTGCCAAAAAAATATCTCAGAGGCCCTAGGTCCTTGGTCTCAAAAACAGATAAGGAAGTCGTCAAATGGCTCATCTCATATATGTAATCTCATGTGAGAATTATATCGTCATATACACAATCAGAATAATTATTTTCCCATCTTTTGAATGTCTGAAGAATATTGTATGATCTCATTGCCCTTGAGTACACCCCCGACCCTTAAAAAATAGTATAAATTTCTCAAACCATACTCTCGATGACTGCTTTAACATGTAAATCTAATGCTAGTTATTTAAATATTAATACCGTCTGACCACAGTTCCTAACTTGATTAATTCTAAACTATCAGGTCAGGTCGTGATAGAAATAGAGAGGGAATGAGTAAGATTACTACCTGAAAAAAGATGAAGATAAAGTTACAATGACAGCACCTAACAGTCAAGATCGCTTCTTGAGGTTCTACTACAAACAACAGAGGGACTTATCAGTGGAGAAGCAGACAATGGAGTTTATGCAGCTTAATCTGAGATGTGATTTGATGGAGCTAGGATAGCCAGTTACTGGGAGGCTTGAAGCCCTGCATCGGTAGCGTTGTCTAGCTACAGCCTCACTGGTTTTTGGGCAACGTCCAGAGCAAGCACCCACCAATCTTTAAACAACGACCTATAGTAAGAGACATCAGTAGGAGCACGTCTCAGGATGTTGAGAAGATTGATCAGAAGAAGGTTAAAACCGCTTAGAGTGAGAAGCCTGGGAATAGTAGCACAACCACTACACAGTCAGGAATACTTCAAATGCCGGGAATATGGGCATATCAACTCCAAATGCCCGACATGTCGAGTTATCCTCTACTGAGCAGGGTGCATTAGAGGAAGTTAGCGATGAAGAGACACCTGAAGAAAAGGGTAAGAACTACCATCTTCCACCGATGAAGGCGATATGTTTGTGGTTCGACGGGCCTTCATACTGAGAATACGAGAGAACAACAGTAGTTTCACACAACATATTGTACACATGTTATACTGTGAAGAGAAGGATATGCAATATTAACATCAATGGAGGGAGCAACAAAAATGTGACATCATACATATGATGGACAAGTTGAGCCTCACGACTCAGAGACATTCTCAGTCATATTAACATCGTGGTCAAGGAAGAAGAACAGAGTCAGCATTAACATGAGGTGTCTCGTGGAGTTTTTAATTGAAAATTAGTTATAGGATCGGGTGTTGTGCGATGTGTATCCATGATGTCTATCGTTTTTTGTTGTGGAGGCTATGGTAGTTTGATCGCAAGACTCAATATAATGGTTATATGAACACTTACTTCTTCAATAAGGATGGCAAGTGCATCGTCCTTCTACCTTTTGTGGAATCTGAGATTCGGTTCCCTTACCAGCAGAGAAGCATCAATGAAATTAATTCTGGTGATTATAGCGAACAGCGAGATAGAAGAGCTAGAATCAAACGCAGGGCAGCCAATACATAGAGGGTTTCATGACATCCTGATCAATAGCTTACCACCATGGCCACCACCGTTACGAGTTTGGTTTGTCCTCATGCCACATAAGAATGAGTCAACCTGGAGCTGCATTGGGAAGACCCTGCAGAGTATATTTGGCTAAAAATCCCAATGTAATCTAGTTGTATATCCCAAAGGGTTAGACCGATATAGATAACGACTAAAGTAGGGTAAAATTGCTCATATTTTGGGGAACGGCGCATCCATCAGTGAGATCCAGATGCTCATATCGACACATTCGAACTAATCCGAGGAGGTTACAGTAGCTCTGCCAACTTCAATGAGCAGCCAAAAGCTTCGACGAATAAGGTCGAAGCTCCCCCAACTTTGGCAGACTGACGCAGTGCATATCCCGTGCACGTTAGATTTCCTGCGACAGAAAACAGATCCCGCTTTCGTGCCTAGACTGAACCGGTCCCGGTATTTTCGTTGTGGTGGAGTTAGTCGTTCCCCTTGGGCCACTTCTAGTTATCCTAATAATATTTATTTGCTTTCCTGATGTTTGAGGTTTTATTTTGTGTTTGCATAGAGAAAACCACCGACGTCTCTTCTTCCCTTTGAAAATTGTGTCATAGGGTTTCAAGTAGTGATTTGACTGTATATCGGTTTCCATGTGTATCTTCCCTATACACTTTCACATCTGTCCCACTTTGCTATCACACCAACCTCATTGCAGGTTGCCTTAACAACAACCATTTTGCTATTATCATATAGATTTCCTCTATCCAACCCTTCCTCCTTGTTGTCGCGGTTGTTTCAGCCCTCCACCATCGTTGTCGCTGCCGTCCATCCCTTCGTGCTTGTTGACACCACCATTTCAACCCTCCATCCTTGCTACCATCGCCCCGTATAGCCCTCCCACATAGCTCCATGTTGTTTGTTTGTTGTCTGACACCGGGAAAACAACCGCCCTGCTATTTTCTGCTTGCCAACCGCCTTTTCCACAACGCTTCACCTTCCAAACTCTCACCAACCACAACCACCGCTACCACTGGATCTACCCCTTAGCTTGAATTTCTAATCAGTTGTAATTTCATATTTTCGTATGTTGGCTGTAATTTCCTTTTAGATTTCCGTAATAAAATTCAAATTTTCTATTGTTATTTAGTTAACTCTTGTATCAATACCATTTTATTGTAGAGTGTCTACACAACAACTTTGATGAAATATTTTTTCTTCTAGAATAAATTGACCTAAAATATTTTTGAAATACTCTCCTTCATTATCATTCCATAATATTTGATTTTTTTTTTTGTGAAAATGAGTTTATACCATGGTGTAGAAGTTTTAACAAATTATTTTCACTTCAGATTTTTCTTTCATTAAATAAATCAACATAACCTAATGTGATCATAAGTGAAGTCAAATTATTTTTTTCTGGAATATATAAGATTTTATAGGGACCTCATATATCGCTATGAATCGAAGTCTTGATATAGTTGGTTTGTAGATTTGAGAAGAAAATGATGCAAGATGATGCTTGACAAATTGACAAAGTTCACATTGAAACAAAGAAAAATTTTATTCTAAAAAAATTAGGAAATATATACTTTAAATACTTAAAACTAGAATGACCTAACCAATCATGTCATAGCATAATATCATTACCTTAAGAAAAAGATAACGGAATTTAAATAAGTACTTTAATATTGTTTATTCGAGTCAAGTTCATCGTCAATATAATATAATTCATCCTTTTCCTTAGCACTATCAATTGTCCTCCCATTAGTCAATTCCTAAAACTCATAACAAGAAGAATAAAAATTATCCATACATTGATGATCAACAATAATTTACTAATTGACACAAGTTACAGGACAAATTAAGAACATGGAGAACAACACGAAGGTTTAATAACAAAGTAAGTTTGACAGTTCCTATCCTGACAATTACAAATAAGGAACCATCAAAATTTTGACATTTTATTACATGCATAAGTCTATAGAAAAAAAAGTTTAGAACCAATAATATGATCAGTTACGTCGGAATTAATTATCCAAGTATCAACAAAATTTGGATTAACAACTAACAATGCAGTGCCTAAAGAACTAGCCTTCTATGCTAAAGAGCAAGACAAAGCAGATAAAATTTTGGAGATTAAAATAATTTGTTCGAGTGCTCTAATTTCTCCTTTGTGAATTGCACTAAATCCAAATTTGCAAAAGGCTCTTGAGTTTCTTCAGCAGTGGCATGATAAGCTTGACCTTCACGCTTGAATTTTGATTTTCAATTCGTAGATTCATGTGCCATGATTTTTTTGCAATGTTTGTTTGCACAATACTTTCCTACACCCTCTAGTCTTGGTGTCAACAGCTTTTGACACAAGAGTTGAGTTCTCATGTTCAATATTCAGAGGTTCGGTGTTGCTCAACATAATTTTGTTTTCTTGACTCTTCATGTATAACTTTAAAAAAAACTTCTCGAATGGACGGTAGTGGTTTCTTAACGACGATGTGACCTCAGACTTCATCTAAACTCAATTAAGGCCATTCAAAAATATGTAGACCCGATTACTTTCCTCTGTTCTTATGATGAGCATAGTCATTCCAATTCTCTCAAATGTCATCATAACATTGATCAAGCTCCTACCGTAATGTTACCAACTCATTGGAATACGTAGTAACATCATGTCCATTTTGCTTGGATTTCAAAAGTTGAGTTTTCAACAAGAAAAAAGGGATGAATTCTCTAGGTCTGAATAAAGATCTTGAAGGGCCTCCCATATACCTTGAGCTGTGGGAAGAAATAAATGTTGCTTTTATATAGCTTATTCCATGGATTTGATGAGCCAAACCATATCCAAGGTGTTTTTGGAGTGCCAATTTTCAAATTAGGGTTACCAACAACAGTTTTCAAAATTTATCCAATTAAAGCCCCAATTTTGCCTCTCCCGTCAATTGCTAATTTTATAGATTGAGCCCACTCGAGGAGTTTGTGCCCATTAAGTTTTATAACTATGAGATAAGGTAGTGAATTTTGGGGATAATACTCAGTAGATACAACGATGAGGGGAGCTGTAGGGTGAGGTAAGGGGATTTTGGAATTACTAGAATCGATAGATATGGTAGAATTTCTTTGGAATCCGGTCATCATTGCTGATTTGTACGACAACCTCAAATCTACGAAGAGCAGCGCACACGTAGTGGCTACCTCGAGAGAAAAAGGAAATATGTTCTAGTTCTGATATGGGCTTGGCTTGCATAGATTTGACCCTGTTATCAACGCCAGAGAAGTCACGGGGTTCGAATCTCTCACCTTCTTCTTTTGAGAAGCGAGGATCAAACCATTGAATCTCTCAGGAGACGCTAGGAAAATTTTGCCAAAGGAAGGATGAGAAAAGGTGATCGAATCTGGAGCTTCGAATCAAGCAACACCAAAGAAATTTCACCAGAGGAAGGACACAAGCTGTTTGTGACGTTCCTTATTAGTTTTGAGTAGAGACGGAGCAAACCGAAGGCGGCTGTGAGAGTAGAACTCGTGAACGACCGAGTCAACAGGATTTGATCGCAATTCCGACAGCGATAACCAACTCCCCTCCTTTGTATGTTTTGGGAGAGCACTCAATCGATTTCATTGAAAATGTTTACGAGATAAATAGCGGGAGGAGGCTACCACATTAGGAAGTCACAAAATCCCAATGCTAAAAAGTAGGAAACAAATAGTACAATATACCAACAATAATAAATTCTGAAAAATAGAAAATACTAAAAAAAGGAAGATACTAATAATAATACTTCTTGAAATTTCATCAGTTATAATAACTGCTATTCATCTATTGGGAGATTTTAATTCTTGATGAAGTATAAGACTCAATGAATTCTCAAACAATAACACATAAAAGAGGGGAGGGCTTTTTTCTAGTGACTTCTTTTCCTACTTTCTTCTCCCCTCCTCTTTTTAATAATTCTATATATTTTTGTTAATGGTTGGAAGTGAGATCGTATTTTATAACAATTTATATTTCTTCTAATTGCATGAATTTCAATTTCCTCTTGTTTTTTTTAGTCCTTAACTCTAGTTTAAAAAATCATATAAATCACCATATAGCTTTCACCATTAAATGAGATTTTTTGTTTTCTTGGAACTTTCATTAAAGGGCGTCAATATTTGTTATGGCTTAATAGTGGCGCTATTAAGATCATGCAACTTTGATCATTATGGTGGATGGACATGATATCTTTATGAAGCTCATGGGTGTATGATACGATTCGATGTAGAAATTAGCATGATCTTTTACATAAATTAAGGTAAAGCAATTTTTTTTTCTTTAATAATCAAGAACAATATGAATACAAAGATAAGCACATACAATTCGAGAAATAGACGATCTCTCCCAATTACTACAATTCGAGAGGTGGCAAATCTCTCCCAAACCCTAAACCTAAGACTCAAAACAACAATCTCATGCATAACTCTAATCCTAAACATATTAGCCCTATTTATACTAAACAAAAATAAATAATAAAAGATTAAATTTTCTTTAGGCTAAGAAATGATAAAATTGCCCTTAGACTAGGAACCGACATAATAATACTCCCCTCTCAAAAGTACACATTGTCCTCAAGCTAGAAAAATTTATTGCCGGATAAGTAGCATGACTCCTACGCAGAGTCATCATCTAGGAATCTTTTCCATTTAATCATAAATTCGGAGTGGCCCACAGAAGTCGGCAATGTAGTCTTATCCACAACCTTGATCGTCTCAGATTCTGTTGCCCTATCCTAAAATCAATCTTGGAGGACATCGCAGTCCCAAACTTGATAATTTGTTCGGTATTATTTCTTGATTCACAACTTGATAATTTGCATAGAAACACCAACTCCCATCTGTCTTCTTCACTAGCAAGATTAGGCTAAAGAACAAGCTCACACAAAGCTGTCCAAAAGGCTAATACAACAAAGGGCACCAACGCAGTTGGATGCAGCCCTCTGTCAAGGTCCCACCCACCATAATTCCCTATTCCATGCCAAAGTTCTTTAAAGCGGTATTTTCCAACCCCAAATTGCATGTCTCATCTGTCGATTGATGCTATGTTTCGGCCTAGCTCTCTCAATCGAAAATCTCTAATCTGACCCCCATCGAAGTCCTGGGGGAGTTTTTGATGGTGGATATCTTACTCGTGTTGATTTAGGAACGGAATCTCCGATTAACCTTGGTTAAGGTTTGCAAATTGAGCCATCGACAAGATCTTGGATTACATCTCAATAAGCTTCATCATCGTCTCCTCCAAGCTCCCAAATCAGTTTTCCATAGAACAAAACCTATCCTACATGAAAGAAAACCTTTTTATGGTGGAGAAAATTTCTTCTATCCCAGATTTAAGTTGACTCCGCTCTTGCTCAAATTTCTTCTCCAAATCATCTACTTCTTTTTGTTACCATCTCTCTGAGTACAATTATTTTTGTCAGGAGGCTGAACCTTATACACTGAAATCCAGTCGTCGTTTCCCAGCTAGCTAAAATCATGACTATTTCGTGAGAACTCGATCCTGTCTTCCCAACTAGTCCAAATGAAGCCAAATCATGACTATATCACAATATTCTCGTCACAGTACGCGGTGATCCCGTAGTTTGCATCCCATATAAAACGGGGTCGCGGGGTTCGATCATAAGGCACGCTCATTTTCCTAGCTAGCTCTCGGTCATAGAGCAAGCCCGGTTTCATGTAGATCCACGCCCGGTTTGAGAATCCCATCTTCCCAGCTAGCTCTAATCGTGCCTGCTTCATGAGGACGAAGCGGGAGGAGGAAAATGATGGGAGTTTCAAGTCATTGTAAGCCGATCTCGACTACAGTGTCCCAGGCACGCTAATCCGTTGCTTTCTGTATGCACGCCAATCCTGTCATTGAATTCCCAACTAGGAAGAAAAAAATCGACTGTATTGTGAGATCCCGAGCCGTTGTCCAGCGAGCCAAATCACGGTGAATCGTCGTTGTGAGCCACGACCTGACGTGGCCTTCTCCACTAGCCTTCATCGTTTCTGCAGGCCCAACCGTAATTGTAGCGTTGCTACTGTAGCGGGAAGTTCAATCACAAAGGTCTTCTTTCACCAAGATCATTTTGTTGCTTTGCCCTGATCGACGACTATATCACGAAATTCAGTCACAAGGGTTTATAGGTCTCCATTACTATCGCATGTCAACCAATATCTCACCATCCGGATGATACCATTTCATCCGGCCTATCGTAGAAATCACCACGATATTTCATAGGAATGATGGAAAAATATTTTTTTCTTTAATAATAAAAAATAATAGGAATACAAAGATAAACATCTACAATTCAATAGGCAGACGTTCTCTCTTAATTCTTAAAATTCGAGAGGTAGGAAATCTCTCAAAAACTCTAAAATCTAAGAATCACAACAATAATATCATGCACACCCTAAACCTAAACATATAAGCCCTATTTATACTATATAAAAACAAATAACAATAGATTAAATTACCTTTAAGCTAGGCACCGACATAACGAGTGTCCCATAAAAAGATAAATACAATATAATCAATATATATATATATATATATATATATATATATATATATATATATATATATATATATTCCCTTGGACGCGTGAATCCTTCAAATATGACGTAAGTGTGAAAAGTAATTATTGACGAAAGACATTTCCTTTTATAGGCATGAGGCCTTGATTTTTTTTTAACTTCATATTTCTTAATATTTTTTCTTCTAAAAATGTAGTGATTACCTTTACAAGTGACCTGCATTTGTTCGATTTTTATTTTCAACTAGGCATGGAAGTTCAGCTTTTTTATTTTCTTTTATTTAATTATTTGTTGCATTATAATTTGGTTCAAATATATAATATTTTGAGATTACATTAATTTTTAGTCGTTGTTCACAAATCTCAGTTCCTTTTATTTGATTTTCATCTATTGTACCATTTAATTGCATTATAAATCGAAACCCAAACAAATTCTTTGACCAGACTAGGATTAGCACTCAAGGTTACATCATTATAGAAATTAATAGTAAGTATATCTAATTCATTTAGATCAAGCAATAAAAAACAACATAATAAAATCTAAACACAATTAGGTAGGTTTACATTCAAAATCACAACAATGTAGCTAATGTGAGGTTTAGAATTATATTCCTACAATTGATAAGAGGTGTAAACTTAAAGAATTTTCAGAGTGGATCAATTACTTGGAAGATTTCTTTGAAATATGTTTGTCTAATTCGCAAAGAGTTGAATATTCTCTAGTAGGATACTCTTAATCATATTGGCAAATTGTTGCTAGTAAATAGTCATAGACAGATATGAAAAATAAATTTGAATAGCAACATAAGTACTTGATGATTAAAGAGATCAGCTGTATGATCAATTTAAAGATCCTAAATAATGTATTTTTGAAGTATGTGAATATCATGAAAGATTAAGATAAAATATTATTAATTCATAGATGTATTACCATTCTCTATTTCATAATGGATATTAAGCAAGAGCTTAGGGATGAATTAAGCTACAATACACCAAAAATGTATCAACAGCCTTTTTAAAGATGCTTGGAAATTAAGAAATATTAAAATCATTCTATTAGAACTAGTGCAAATATGATTAATACACTTACGAAAAAAATCAAAATCAACTACTTCAAAGCCTACTATATACACACGAACATAAAAATCATGTATGGCGAAATTTGATCTTACAGAAGAAATTATAAACATGAATTCTCTTTTGAAAATTTCTTAAATGCATAAAATGACTTTTAGTTATAATATGAAGCCATAAATAATATTCATAAATCAATATTTAGGCCTACAATAGATCATTATCATAAGCCTGAACCTGTACTTAAAGTAGAGTCGGAATTCGAGATTGAAAGCAAAATTGAGTATGATATCATACTTGAACCTGAGATTCGATTAAAAAAAAACTGAGATTCTTCCTAAATGTAAAATCAAAACAAACATATTTTACTAAAGCTATGAACAAATTTAGCAATCTTATAATGAAACACTTGATTAAATGTTAATGAATATGATCCTATGTTGAGCGGTCAAAGTAATGTAGATTTTATTTTCAGTACTCGATTTAGGGCCATAAAAATTTACAAAGTGGAACTTATAAAAAGATAAAGGGTGGGAGGGAGGGAGGGAGAGATGAGAGGGAGTGAAGCTGCATCAACACTTCCGATAATTTATGAATGGTGAATGCCTAATTATCATACGGTAAATTGTAAATGGTCTTAAAACATATTCAAGTATAAAATATTTGAATTAGTCCTCTTTAAAGAGATTATTTGTCCATAAAGTCATCTATTATATATGCGATCTATCTTTCTTTAATATTGTTTATCATCTCATTTTTTTAAATTAATTACGTGTTTTTATCAGAATCTTATTGGGAAAATGTTGGTCTTTTGGCATTTCCATTAATTTTTTTTGTACTTTATAGATCATTTACTCGATTTGCAAGAAATTGACAACTAATTCTGGCAATGTAAGTCAACTACTAATATGAACATAAGATATAAAAATCTTTAAACCATATGATAAAATCCTAGATGTCACTTTTAGAAGCCTTTAAAAAATATGAGAAATACAATATCATTCACAATTACACAAGTAGTTGTAACTATCATGCACTAGAAATTTTAAAAAACTATGACTTTCATCTAATTTTAGATTTGTTTTATTTGAGGTCGAAATACCGAGCTTAATATTAAGTTGAATAAGTCTATAGACCAAGTTTAGCACTTTTAGAAAGTAAACTGAAGGATTCTCAGGACACAAATCCACTGGAGGAGTCCAATCATGCATATCTCAATTGCGGAGTTCTCAGGCACGAATCCACTGAAGGAGTCAACCTCAATTGGAAGGTTCTCAGGACATGAACCCACTAGGGGAGCCCAATTATATAAATCCTCAACTAAAAAAAAAAAAAAAATCTCTTCATAGATTTTTTAAATCAATTCTCTCTGTACTTAATCATATCTTATGAAGTAAAAAAAATAAAAATCAAATTGGTTCCTCAATTGTGTTATGTTTTTTAAAATAGTGCTCCTTTAACCTCTATTTTGACTTGTTTAGATCTTATAATGATTATTTCATTCATAATTATCATAAACTTAAATGTCCCATTTGTTCCTAAACATTGATTGTCAAATAAGTTATCATTATCCAATCATATTGAACATAGATATTTTGGTGACGCTAAGACTTGAGTTGACATACCGTGTAATTGGAGAAGCGAGGATTCATGACAGCTTTCCATCCAGCAACAGGATTCGCATTAATCCTCTCTACAATTGAATCCTGCATGAATATCACAGCATAAAAGCAGATAAATTTTTAATATCATAATGTATAAAAAATGATAGGGCTAAGCATTAAAGAATCGCAGGGGAACTCACCTTAAGAATCTTACAATCAGACAAGGCTTGAGACATTTGCTTCATGGCAGTGGGCTACAGAAAAAAAAATTGGAAGTGATAGAAAGATTTTGAAAACAATAAATTGTGGATAAAAATTTGCTATTCTTAATATTTTACATGATAATAATGAGTATCTTACCCCATCACCCCCCCCCCCTCCCTCTCACCAAAAAAAAAAAAAAAAAAAACTATTTCAATCATACAAAACAACAACATTCATTGTAAAAGAAACAACACTCCTAGCTACCACATTATGAGATTGGAATGAGCACGGGCTCCAAAATTTCATGCATTGGCCTCTCTTGGTGAGTAAAATTTCTAGAAGACGTATTAGATTGAAGATAAGACATTAACCATATTCACACTCATTTTTGTGATGACTTAAGATCTTGGGTATGAGATTTCACACTCATTTTGTGATGACTTAAGATCTGGTTTAACTTCTCTTTCTTCGATCAAGACTAGCCATTACGTATTGAGTGTTCAAAATTATCATATAATAGCAGAAGACTTGTATTTTAGATTATGAAATTTATTATCGCGAGCTTAGACCAGATAGTGGGAGAATGATGAAGAACTCGATCAAGATCTCATAATTTTGGCATCACGGCTTGTTATAGACACTAATCTACCTAGTCGAAAGAGGAATTCAACATAACATTACTGAAAAATTCTTGTTATTATTCATGGGTTGATTTGTCCAAAAACATACTGGCTACTAAAAACATACTGGCTACAATTGCAAATACATTATAGTGGAGTCGCTATGCTAAACGACCCAATAAAAAATCTTTGGACATAAACACTATATTTGAGGAGTCGTTGAGCCAAATCACACATATAACAAAACCTGAATCATGTTGTTACTGGCATAAATTATTTTCAATGTGAATATAATGATATATTTGATACAATGCCCAATCTTTATGAACTTAAGTTATTTTTAAATTCATCAGTCCCGACAAATGATTGTGGATAGTGAATAGAGTTTGCTCTTTGCTATTTAAATGATAAATTTCATTTGAGTATCTTTAGATTTTTGCATTTTACTTAAAATTTTGCATTTTTATCTTAACTTGAGCTCAAAATAATTTAAGCTAGAACTTGAGGTATTCTAAAATATAACTTCTCTGGTTGAAACTTTCTATTTTATTTGGTATTTTAAATTTTACTTGACATTTCTCACTTTAAATTTTACTTGACATCTTGAATCTCATTAGTTCATGCTTAAAAAGAGGGAACTAATGAAAATCATTGGCTCAATCACACATTAAGGTTGGTTCAACATGAAAATATAGCGATCAAATTTATCCACTAAATTTATTGAGGTTGAAATACCGAGCTTAATATTAAGTTGCATAAGTCTATAGATTGAGTCTAGCACTTTTAAAAATCAAACTGACGGATTCCCAGTACACAAATCCATTGGAGGAGTCCAATCATACATATCTCAATTGTGAGGTTCTCAGGCACGAACCCACTGAAGGAGTCGACCTCAATTGGGAGGTTCTCAGGACATGAACCCACTAGGGGAGCCCAGTTACATAAAACCTCAACTAGGGAAGTTCCCAAGAGACGAGTCCACCGGAGGAGTCCAACCATATTCTTAAAACACATGCTAAACAAAACTTTATTGAACTCAGTTTACTTCTGGTCCTATTTATGAGCTCAAATGCTTATAAAATGGGTCAAAATTTTCAAACTCCATCATTTCATATGGCTTTTTGCTAAAAGTTGATCGACAATGAGCCCCAACAATGTCCTATACTTTGAAGTTTGATTACTTTGAAGCATGAGTTGCCCTCTTATATCAACCTAGCTTTAGGATTTGATTTGGGTTGCCAAATCTCAAAATTTGATTCACCTATAGATGAAAATATTGATGATCTTTGTCTGTCTATTTAATTATTCTTAAAGGATGATTAAGTCTGCTTTATAAAGTCCAAAGCATGCCTATATTCAAAGCTCAACACTTTATTCTTCTAATTTAGCTCCTAAAAATAGTAGAAATACAAAAATTAGAGAAGAAATAATTTCATGATGCGATTAAACCCTTCTTAATCATGATGTCTGATCTTCTCTTAACAAAAATAAATTAATTATAAAAATAAAAAATGAAGGTGAAACTTCATGATATGTTTCCTATGTCACGTAATTTGATTTTTCTTAAAGAAAAATAAAAAGAAGCTTAATATGTGACATCAAAATCACCACCTGCTGATCACTTTCTACAAGAAATCAATTTCAGGACCTTCTTCAATTTTGATGAGCCTTATTTATGAGCATCTGAGGCTAATTCATTTAAATGATCCTTGATGCCATATTACTAATGCCAAAAGGCCCAACCTAGTAAATCTATAAACCTCAAATAAATCAAATCTTCAATTAGGTTCTTAGCCCTTAGATCCATTTCATAATCTTGGTTTGTGATTATTTCAACAGAAGTTAATGGGTTTAACTCGTCTTATTTTTATAAGAAACTACCACTTTCGAAATTAAAATATAAAAAATCTGAACATTTGGACAATTAAGACTTACCAGTTGCTCCTCTTTGTGCCATTTGACAAATCCATTTTTCCATCCTTTCCATCACGGGAGAGTTATTTGATGAGCTACATGCATGACCTTCATTCTTTATGTCTCTATTTCATAAAAATAAGTTCATTTTTTTCTAATTTATCAGTGTCTCATAATATTTTACAATATGTGGCGTATTTTTTGGTGTTACAGAACACATATTGAGGGTTCTTTGTTGGCGCTACTTTGGGGGTATCTTTTGTGGAGATTTGTGGTGCGTATGGGGTGGCAATGCGGCGGCGTGTTGCTGCGCCGTAATTTTTCTTATTTGATAAAACTGCTTTTTGCATGTGTTCTCCAAAACCTGCAGCTAAAAGTTGTCTTCCCACTATACCCGACTACCTGCAGTGGCTGCTAGAAAACTGCGGTCTCACTTTTTCAAAAAAAAAAAATTGTAAAAGGCACCACAGCTTTTTGAACAGCAGTTCTCCTTCAGCAGTTTCACAGTTGCTTCTTCAAACAGCTGCAACTGTCCCAAATAGACCCTTAGACAGCCTAGGTCAATCCAGTTAAGCCTTAGTCAAACATAGGTTAAATGACCAAATTAGGTTAAGTCTAGGTCGATGGGCTAAATCTTATACCCAAGCCAATTAGTATGACCAAATCAAGTCTATTTAAACCTTAGAAAGCCAACCCCATTCCATTGCTGACGCGGGAGCTGAAATTGTTAAATTTTTAGAAGGGTGTCATGCTTGCAATTAAGCCATTTTTCTTAATTTTCTGTTTTTGTTGAGGGCTTACATATATAAAGTTGCATTGTACGTTAGAAGGGGAGAGAGTTTTTGATTGGTTGCAACAATCTTTCTCGTATCCTGCCGAGTTAAGAAGTATATTAGGTATCCTCGAGTAGTGACCAAGTGGTGATCAGTCATCTTTCTTTTTAGTTAATGCATTATTTCTCTTCTTTGGGATTTTCGGCCAAGCTTTCCACTTTTTCCGGGGAGTTTTGACTTGTTACATTATCATCTTGGTATCAGAGCAAGATTTTTTATTGCACATCTTTTCTCTTCCTTCTCCGAGTTCTCATGCATTTCATCATTTTTCTTTCCATTTAATTCCATTTTTCCTTCTCTTGAATCTTTTCCACATTTCTAATTTTCTGGTTTTTCGGAGGCAACATATTTTTTGCAGACTGTTTGTTTGCTTGCGGCTTCTATGTGAAGATTTCCAGTAGAGATTCTTGTAGGTTATATGATCAGGAATACTGGGATCCAAGGCTTGTGGTTTCGGTCGTCACTGTTTTCCTTCCTCCTACAAGTCTAGTTGTTATTTTTCTCTTTTTTGGTGACTAAACGCAATTGAAGATGCCGCCAAGGAGGAACAATATTCGTCCAACCAGAGATTTGGTTGTGGAACAATTGCAACAAGAAATTCGTTAGCTACAAACAAGATTGATGCATCTTGAAGAAATAGATCTAGAAGAATATCAAAATGAATTCCGAAATGATATTCTCGGCGAAGAAGAAGAAACCCTATGCCATTAAGAGACATCTAGTGGCGATGAACAACCTCTACGTACGTTGAGGTGTGAAAAGCAACGAAAAAATCCAAATTTTGAAATCAAAATCGACCATCCAGATTTTGATGGAAGATTATATTATGATGAATTCTTCAACTGGCTACATACAATTAAATGAATTTTGAAATTCAAGGACGTATCACAAGAACATATCATCAAATTAGTGGCGATCAAATTGAAAAAAAATTTCACAATTTAGTGAGAAACGTTGAAGAGGATTCGACAAAAAGAGGGAATATCCAAGATCACGTCATGGACAAAAATGAAGAAAGAAAAGCAATGGAAATTTTTACCGGGGCAATACTAACAAAAAGTCTTCATTTGACTTTATAACCTTCATCAACAAGAATTATTGTCGGCCAGCATTTTTTGCTTTTCTTTGAAAGATTTAAAATTTGGTGATTTAGTTTAATATGAAAATGTATATGATTTTGAAAATAGTTTTGAAAATAATGTATTTTAATTTTGGAAAATGAGACCGCCTGAATCTCATTTGTCCAGTAGTTTGCATAATCGTGTCTGATGTCGCAAATGATACACTTTCTCGAAAGATTAATGTATCCTGTAACGGTAGACCCAATCATACGAACTAAGGGACTCGTGACATCCGATTGGTCTGCGAACCTTTATGTGTGACCGACAAGTTCCCCTACCTAATAGAAAGACTAGGCAGGGTTTATTTTACCTGGGTTCCAAGTTCCTTATAGAGGCAAGCCCCTATAGTTAATTACATCTCAAATGACTGGTGTCACTTAAGAAAACTCTCGATAATGATCGGTGGTTCTGTCTTCAAGAATTCAAGGGTTTAGGTTTTCACGGTAGGACGTGGAAAAACAAGTGGGAGTGGCTCAAATGGGAACAGTTATTTACAGGAGTCCAAAGGAAAGAAAAGGTAGGGGATGTCACAGATCTGAGGTAAGCCCCAGTGACTTCCCAACTATCCTATGATGTGGCTGCGTTTTGGAGACGGTGTTAATTAAATGTTTAATCCTGCCAATTTTATTATTTGGGACTTACACTTGCATAATACCCGATCATGCAAATAGCCCGCAGAGATAAGAGGGTTTACGTCGTACCGTACGACAACCTCGAAACCTAAAGCGAGTTAGGACTTACGCTGCGCAACACGGTTGCACAGAAGCCTAAAAAGAAGAATGAGGGTTTACGCCGCGCTGGACGAGCTACCTCGAAGTCCTATATGTTGTTATTTAAACTATGAAGGGCTTTTTGCTGTTGAAGATCCTCTTGCTTCTCGATCCAAGCTCCTCGTTGTGCTGCCCACGGAGTCAGCTCCAAGCTTCTTGTTGAAGTAGCAGTCCTAAGGTCTAAGGTTCAAATGGTTTTGTCAAGTGTGTTCCAATGTTTCAGGTTTTGTTGTTTTTCAGCTTGCATGCAGAGTAAAGTAAATTGCTGGCAAATAAAAGTGTTGGAAAGTAAAGTGCAGTAAAGTGGAGTGCAATAAAGTAGATTGCAATAAAGTAATTTGCAGGAAATAAACTGTAAAAACGTACCTGGGCATCTGCTACCGTTGTATGATTTGTATTGCAAGCGTGGTATCATTTGCAGGAAATTTAAATGATCTTACAGGCAAATTAAGTAAAAAGAGAAAACCCGAAGACAAAGAGAAAGAAAACGACTCGTAGAAATCACAAGCAAAACTTATAATCACGTATGGAAAACCGGAACTAGGTGTGAGACGTCGCAAAGGCGAGGGCTCGGTGGCTGGATCGTGTGCTATCCGACCTTGGATAAGAGTTACCGACCCGACGATCTAAGGAGGGTAGTCCTTAACCCAATCCAAGTGACTAACCGTGGACCTTTATATATTTTATAAGAAGAATTCTTTAATTTTCATGCAAAAGTTGTTGTTTAAGTTTCTATACAGAGTTCTTTTTAACAAGCAAAAGGGATTTATTTTTTTTTATTTTGTAAAATATTTTGTAAAATAATAGAGTCCATAGGCTAGTCACTCTAATCGTGCTAGGACTACTAACGACCTAAGATCACCTGTGAAACAATCTAACCAAGAGTCGGCGAATAGTATCATCGGTCCTTTCCTCTCCCCTATGGAGGGTCCTCGAGGTAGGAGATACTATTCTAATTATCCCTCGTATTCCTCTTATAGCACACATAAGCATTATTATCATCGCCCTCGCCACCTAGACCTCAGACTTACACCAGTCCGATGATCCATATGTGGCAAAACAAATGTCCCCAATTGCCAGGAGGATCTGAGCGTAATGTTCAAGCTCAAATCCCGGTGCATTGGGTTTCATTATTGGTTAAGTCATTTCAGGGAATTCCACAGTTGATTTAATTAAGGAAGTGTGAATCATGCCTCGGTGCGTCCCCGTGTCTAGTGCCTTAATTAGCTTGTGAATTAGGGTCAGGTGCCTAGTTTCACTGTGTAGTCGAGGATTAGGTTAATGGGCCCTTACCTAGGGTGTGCTCCTAAAGTCTAGGAGGCCTATGCTGTGAATTAGGTGGGTGACTCTCACCTAGGGGTGTGCTCCTAACTTTAGGAAGCCTACGCTAAGGATTAGGTGGATGGGCTCTCACCTAAGGGTGTGCTCCTAACTCTAAGAAGCTTATGCTAAGGCCTAACTCTAGAAAGCTTATGCTGAGGATTAGGTGGATAGGCTCTCACCTAGGGTGTGCTCCTAAGGTCTAGGAAGCCTATGCTGTGGGGTTAAGTAAAGGGGCTTCACATAAAGTGTGCACCTAAATCCAAGGATCCTACACTTTGACTCGTGCCTGAAGTGATTAAGAGTGTTTTACCCTTCCTCAAGCTAAATCAGAAATCCCCCTTTTTGTGACTTAACCGTTTTAAAAGAACAAAAATAAGTCAAGAGAACAAAAGAGGCCGACTCACTTCCAAGAACTAGTAAAGTAAAAAAAGAATAAAAAGCAAGTGAGTCGGGCTGAAAAATAAATGTTCAAATGGTGCGTTGAAGTATTGTCGGGCAACAGCTAGCAAGCTCACGCGATAATCCTGCAAACTTCTACGACTCGAGGCAGCGAAGTTAGACACTCCAAACAACGAGTCCTAAGACTTCCTATGGCTCGGGGCAGCAAGTTGCAAGCTCCAAACAACAATTAGAAGGTTCCTGACATCAACTATAAGCACTCTTAAGCTTCCGACAATAATTATGTGGCTTTCAAACATTCCAAACAAGCAATTAGTAAGCACATGACAGCGATCCTACAGCTTCCAAATAATCCAAACAAAGCACTCAAACGGTTTTTCTAAGTCTCCAACAGACTCCAAACAAAGAATAAGAAACATTACACAACAGTTTTAAAGTCACCAACAGCTCCAAACAACAATCTTACACTTCCAAACAACTCTCACAACAATTTTAAACCTCATATAGCACTTCTACAGTGATTTGCAACTCTAAACAGCACTTCCAAGCACTAGACAGATCTTCCACACAGCACTTAAATGATCCAAGCAGCAACTATCCTCCTCCAACATCATCCTACAGACTTTCCTATGCCTCAAAACAGCCCTTAATTAGCTCCTAATAACAACATACAAGCTTCCGAACAGCAATTATGAAATTTCCCCAGCTCCAAACAACAATTATAAAGTCCAAACAATAATTATAAGACCCCAAACAGCAATTATACCCTTCTCCCAGCTCTCCTACAACGAGTATACAGCAATTAATGGCATCCTACAGCGGCCCTAGGCACCCTTGCAGTTTCAACAGCACCAAGCAGTCATCTTAAACACAAAACAACAATTTAAAAGCTTCCAAACAGCATTTAAAATGATTCCAAACAGCAATGAGAAGGCTCATAAATGGCTCGAACAGTGTGGAAATTAACATTTAAATGGAGCAACAAAACTCTCCAAAACAATGAACAAATAAGCATTTAAATGGAGCACAAAGATTTCCCAAAACAGTGAACACAATGGCACTTAGAATGAAGCACAAAGCTTTCCAAAACAGTGAACAAAGTGGAATTTAAATGGTCCAAAAAGCTTTCAAAAGAGAATAGTGAAGAATCGAGCAAGGGCAGCCCCCGAAATGATGTTTAAAATAATCCTAAGATCATGCATATGTTACTCTGAATCAACCCATCAAGCTTTCTAACACTAGCATGTGAGATTTTCAGATTTTAAAGGATAGTGTACAAAAGCTTTGAAATATTTGCAAACGATCATACGAAACATTCAGATTTAAAAGCTATGTTATCAAGACTTTCTCGAGATAGGTGCCCAAATCAGTGTATAAATCCTTAGTATGCAAAGACATCGGTCTCATAAAAAAAAATAGAGGTGCTTTCATTGTAAAACCAAAGTTTTAAGTGCTAGACATGTGAATACATACAAGTTGAGCAGCATGCATGTAAATTTCTTAAAGTTTTGAATGAAAAATCATAAAAGCAAATTAAGATTCATATTCGAGCACCTGTTGCAAAAGTCATCTTCAACTCATGCACCTTAATTCATGAAAGTAATAGGATCTTTGTTAAAATAAAGAAAGCTGAGAGAAACCTAGAGAAAAATAAGTTGGAGAAATACGACCTTAATTGCAGGAAGCCCAGAAAATGCTACAGGATGGCAGCAAAGAGGTCCGGCGTGGTTTCTGGCAAGGCAGAGGAGTCCAGCGAGCGTGAGAACAGGCGGGAGAGGAGTCGAACGGCTATTTGGCGCGGGAAGGAGCAGGCGAGCAGGATTCCAGTCGCGGGGAACGGGGAGGCGAGCGGCTCGAGCAGACGTGAGAGAGAGCAGGCGGAGGTGAGCGGTTTTTTTTTTTTTTTTTTTTTTTTTCTGGCGTCGAGCAGGCGTAAGGATGAGCGGGGGTTCAAGCGTGAGGAGCGGATCAGGAGGGCGAGCGAGGGTTTTCTGTTCGGTGCAGAGGAGGCGAGCGTCGATCGGGAGGTTCTGTTCGCAGAAAGAGGCGAGGAGTGTCGAGTCTGGATGCGGGAAACTGCGAGTAGCTTCGGTGCAGAGGAGGTGCGTAGAGGGATGAACGGCTTCAGGTCGCGTATGAGAGGGAAGCAGGCGAGGGTGACGGGATCGAGCGGGAGAGGCGAGGCGAGGGTTCTGTTGCGAACAGCTTCGGCTCGCAGAGAGGAGTCGAGGAGTTTTTCGGTTTGCGGTGCCGAGAGGGGAAGCGAGTCTCGGGGCCGAGTGCTCGAACAGGGAGAAGGAGAATTGATGTCGAATCATGAGAAGGAGCATCCCGCCTGTTGTATTGCCCCGTTCGTCCGTTGGGCGCCAAATTAATTGCCTTCCATATAGAGGACCGTTTATTTGGCAAGGATTATTTTCAAATCAAGCTAATTAATGTCAGATTAATTGAATTCAAAATTTGAATTTTAAAAATCAAATGGGCTGGGGTGTGCAACCCAATTTGGACCTGAATTAAACCTGAGTCGAGCCCGGACCCGCATTCCGCAAATTAAAAAAAACGTGCATCGATTTTCGAGCCGTTCGCGATAGCACGGAACCACAACACATGCGGTATGCTTTCGGCTAAATTCGACGTCCCGGACGCATCCATGGGGTCTCGTTTCGTCATCCGGGATCGTCCGTACATGTTCGCCGACGGTCGGGTCAAAAGTGTCAAATCGTGATGTGTGCGAATTCGAACGTCATCAGCGGTTCACCTAAAGTCGTTCGATCCTACGGGAACTCATTTTCGAGCCTCTCTACACGGTAGTCCTTAGCCCTTCGCAACCGGGGGTTGAGTGCTTGGGACTACTCATGCGAGGTGCTTACAAAAATAGGTCTATAAGCGGCTCGAAGCTCTCATGTGAGGTGGGCTCCGTTACTAGTCCGCTAGGATGGTCAATAAGGAATTCCTAAAGCTAGATCCTAGGGTCTAGGAGGAATAGCCTAAGACCTCACTAAAATGAGGTCAACAATTATCTGTAGAGAAAAATATCGTTGAATTAGAACAATTAGTGCGAAAGTGCAATCTTTTCGAACCCGAAGAGCACATTATTGCAAATTTTTTTGGGTGCTCTAAGACCATATATCGTAATATGGTAGTACTCCAATTGTTCGGGATATTACAAAATGTGATTAACTTGGTGGTCAAGGTTGACAAAAGAGCATAAAATTGGGTAGGAACACCGCAATATCCATTTCTACCAATAATTTAGGCAATTTCAGCAAATCAGTCCAATTTTGGGCACAGGCCGGTGGCCAAAAAGTTGAAAATAGTAGCAAAAATATTTTCCAACCGAGAGGGACTACTACCATAGTGAGGGAAGGAACTGCATCAGTTATATGATGCTTGAAATGTCATGGGTTCAGCCACATAACCTCGAATTGTCCTAACAAGCGCATTATTTCATTGGTGGAGGAGATTGATCTAGAGGAAAATAATATAGTAGAAAAAGAAGATACTAATCCAACTAGTGACCAAACGATACATGCAGATGAAGGAGAATTACTTGTGATAAGATGTCTCCTAAAATGTCAAACAATCTTCCATATAAAGATTGGTTACGACGATGGAAGTTGTGAGAGTGTCGTTGCAATAACCATGCTGGAGAAGCTTGTATTAACTACTCAACCTGATTCTCATCTGTACCAACTTACGCGGCTTAAAAAGAGGGCAGAAGTTAAAGTCACCTGACAATGCATGGCGTCATATTCGATCAGTCAGAAACTTCAAGATTAGGTTTTATGTGATGTAATTTCTATGGGCGCTTGTCACATATAATTTGTTCGGTCATGGCAATATGACCCTCATACAATTCGTGATGTATATGCTAATACTTATTCCTTTATCAATTGAGGGATTCAAAACACTTTGGTGTCTATGAAAGAGAAGATTCAGGTGGGGGCAGAAACCAACATTTTTTACTCCATTGTTTTTGAAAGATCTTAAGGAGAAAGCTATGGGGTACCCTTGATAATAATTGAGAGTTCCGGACATCTACCGACAACTCCTTCCAAAGTACACGAATTGATACAACAGTTTGAAGATATATTTCTAGTAGAGATTCCTGCAAGATTGCCTTCTATGAGAGAGGTACAAAATGTCATTGACCTTGTGTTTGGTTTAGTCATCCCCAACAAACCTGCATCTAGAATGTCTTCGTCAAGTGGATGAGTTGATCCACAAAGGCTTGGTGTGACGTAGTGCTAGCTCGTGTGTGGTTCTGACTCTTCCGACTCTCTTGGCTTTAAAGAAGGATGAGACATGACTAATTTGCATTGACAATCAGGTTGTAAATAAAATCACTATCAAATATAGGTTTCTCATTCCTCGATTGAATGATCTTTTTGATCAATTACAAGCAGTGATTGTTTTCATCAAAATAGATCTTCGAAGTGGGTGCCACTAAATGCATATGTGACATGAGGATGAGTGCAAAACAATATTCAAGACAAGATATGGGCTCTACAAGTGGACGGTGATGCCATTTGAGTTTCTTAACGCTTCGAGCACATTTATGCGCCTCATAAAATAAGTTTTCCAACTATTTATGGGAAGGTATGAAGTGATTTACGACGACAGTATTTTGATTTATAATTCTAATAAATTTGAACATTTACAACATTTACAAAGTGTTTTTGAGGTCTGGAGATCACAACAACTTTTTGCCAATAAGGAAAAGTGTGAATTCCTGGTTGACCGCATCAATTTTTTGGGATTTGTGATCTCAGCAGTAGGAATGGAGGTTGATTCCAACAAATTTGCAGATGTAAGGGACTGGCGAAACCCTAGCTCCTTCATGGAAGTGCGACAATTCCATGGATTGGCCTCTTTCTATAACCGGTTCGTCAAAAACATGAGTAACATCGTTGTCCCACTAACGAAATTTCTCAAATCAGTCCATTTATGTTGGACCAAGCAAGCACAGCTCAGTTTTGATCACTTGAAACGAACCCTATGTACTGCTCCAGATTTTGATCTTTTGTTTGAAGTGGAATGTGATGCATCTGGCACTGGTATTGGAGTCGTTCTTAGTTAACAAGGACATCCCATAGCAAATTTTAGCTAAAAGCTCGATGACTCTAGAAGGACATATTCAACAAATGATAAGGAATTCTATCCGATTGTAAGGGCCCTACAACATTGAAGTATTTATATTTTAGCTAACAATTTGGTCCTATTTACAGATCATGAAGCCCTTAAGTATCTTCAAAATCAAAATAAATTTAAAAGAATACATGCCACATTTAGTAAATATATCTTAGCCTTCCAGTATACTCTCAAACACAAATCGGAACTCTCTAATCAAGGAGCCGATGCTCTAAACTTCCGACAAGCTATTCTATCAATTTTGTAATCTAGAGTTGTGAGTTTTGAACTAATATGGGAAATGTATGTTGAGGATCCTCAAGTGGCATGACAGTAATGTCTCATTGAAACGTACAACACCTTCCACATCAAAGATGATTTCCTCTTCAAAGGAAATTATTCATGCATTCCCAAGTACATTCGAGAAATCATAGTGGTGAAAGGACATGATGGGGGCCTTAGTCGGTCATTTAGAAAGAGATATGACTCTAGCTCTTCTTCAAAACAAATTTTATTGACCCTCTATGCATAAAGAAGTTGATATCAGTGTAAAAGATATTGTATTTTCCATTAGCCAGGACAAGGTCCCAAATTTTAGGATTATACTTTCCTTTGTCCGTTCCTTAATTTCCTTGGATGGATATTAGTTTAAATTTTCTAGTTAGTTTACCATGCACTAGACAACACAAGGATTCTATCATGGTGGTGGTGGATAGATTCTCCAAGGTGGCTCACCTTATACATGCAAAACCACTTTAGATGCCTCCACATTGCCCATTTGTACTTCAAAGAGTTGATTCAATTATATGGCATTCCACGTACTATCACGTCGAATCGAGATGTTAAGTTTTTAAGCCACTTTTGGAAGACATTACGAGGCAAATTGGGAACCAAAGTTCAATATAGTCTCACTTCCCACACACAACCGAATGGCAAATGAAAGTTGTTAATAGAGGTCTTGAAAACCTATTTCGTCGTCATATGGGGAACAATCTTGCACAATGGGATCTCTTTCTATCATAAGTGGAGTTTGCCTATAATCAGTCCCACAGTTAAACTTCCAAATATAGCCCTTTAGGTTGATTTATGGGAGAAATCTTAAATATCCATTTGATCTTACATTAGATTTTCCCATCAATGCGATGCTTCGGATATTGAGGTTCGACTACAAGAAATCAAAAAGCAACATAAATTGGTTCGTGAGAATACTATGGGACAAATTAAATATATCGGCGACAAGCAAACAAGAGTAGAAGAGTGATCACTTTCAAAAGGAGATAGTATGGATTCGATTAAAGAAAGGGGGTTTTCCTTTGGGAAACATGGGAAGCTCAAGGCCATAACAAATGAGCCTTTTCTGGATTATGAAACGTATTAATGACAACGCTTATCCAATTGATCTCACCAGAAACTACAATATTTCTACTACATTCAACGTTGCTGACTTGACTCCGCATTATGAAATCGATTTTAAAGCTTCTTTTCATGAGGAATCCCTGCTGACTCCATGAGAATGACGCATGAATGTTATATTTTTAGTAAGGTGTCATACTTATAATTAAGTTTTTTATTTTTTTTTTTTTTGAGAGAGAGAGAGCTTCTCTAAATAAGACTGTCTTGTAAGTTGGAAAAAGATGAAGAGTTTTGTTTTTGATTCGTTGTAATAACATTTCTCGTATCCTTCTGGGTTAAGAAGTGTATTCAACATCCTAAAGTGATGCCCAATTGGTGATCAGTCATCTTCCTTTTCAGTTAATGAATTATTTCTCTTCCATGGGATTTTAGGCCCGGCTTTCCTCATTTCTTCTGGAATTTTCAAAACCGCAAATTTCAATTGTTTTATTACGATAACAATAGCCCACGAAAATCAGCCAAGGTAAATTTCTCAAATATGGAATTAATTAAATAATGTTGGTCAAATTCAATCATATTTGGTTTTAAATGAAGCCAAAATCTTAACTTCATTGAATTTTATCCCATGGATGGGCACAAGAAACTGGTTATCCAAAATAGCCACCAAAGCTTATGTACACCTAATCAATTACTTAAAATCTTAATCAAACCGTAAATCCAAAATGGTCAAACCTTGGCTAAACTCCCTCATACACTTGAATTAGCTTAATCTAACTGTAGGTATAGCTAAGAACAATTTATCTTATCTTCCCCGTAGCCATACACATTACAAGGCATGCTATCACTTGCTTGAATTTAAAAAAAGAGAGAAATAAGTGGAAACAAGAAGGGATTTTCAAGGGGGCACTCATTCTCTGCTCTTGACTCTTTAGTAGCGACCTGATGTTGTTCAAGAGGGGAGAAAAGAATAGCAATCAAGTTTGATGGAGGCCTTTACTTCTCCAATCATCCTTGGGTAAATATCTCGCCTCCCACCGAATCACCTTAAAAATTTTAAGAATTACTGAAGAAAGCTTAAGGTAGGTTACTTTGATCTCAATGAATCATCATCCAATCTTTATTTTATTGAGTTTCATCATCTAAATTAAGAGCTTTAAGCTCTCTATATAAAAATAGAGAGAGAGAAACACACCTCTCAACAGTTGTCGGTAATGAAGTGATCCAGATTTATGGATTATTTATAAGGGATGTCAATCCCAGAATCTATAAATAAAGCCCTACTTTCTTCATTGAGGGGGGGAGAGGGAGACCATGAGCTGGACTAGAAGGAGGAGGAGAATCTGAGAGTCATTCACAATTTGAAGGCCATATGAATACTTCCTGCTCCTAAAGCCGCTAACCACAGTCAACCATCGCTCGTTGACCATCTTCGACCACCATCGATCGCCCCTTACTCGTCGCTATCGATGGACATTGCATAGTAATGACGCATGTTACAAGAAAGCACTTTGCACAGTCACGGCATACGTTGTTATATAAAGACACATCCCGAAAAAGGTGTAATGACACACCCTAAATATGGTATAACGACACATCCTGAATCAAGTGTAAGAACATACCCCCAGTACATGAAAATGAATAATGTAGTATTAAATTCTGATAATAAATCAATAACAACAGCTTACGACAAACGTAATCAAATGCAGTGACTTTCTCTGGACTTTTGAAGTTCTCTCCTCATTATTTCCCCCTACTAAATCCTATGTGGCTAACTGCTATCATTATAGCCCTCAACTCTGACATTTATAGCCTACGAACATTATTGCAGCTTACAAAAACGTCCTATGTGACCAACTACGACCAACATGGCTCACAACTCATGCAACTCCCAACTCCGGCCTCTATGGCCTACGAATATTATTACAGCTCTCTACTCTGACCTCTGTGGCTTACGGAAGTTATTGTCGTTCACCAATACAGCCTATGTGACCAGTTATGGTCAACGTGGTTCACAGCTCACAAAGCTCCCGAATTCAACCCCTATGGCCTAAGGACGTTATTCCAGCTCATTACTACGGCCTATGTGACCAACTACGACCAACATGGCTCCTATCTCACGCAACTCCCAACTTCGATCTCTGTATCCTACAGACGTTATTGTAGCTCCCAACTGCAGCCTCTATGCCCAATCAACATTATTGTAGCTCAACATACAGCCTATGTGATAAATACTGTCTATGTGGCTCACAGTTCACAAAGCTCCCAACTACGGCCTCTGTGGCCTACCGACATTATTGCAGATCCTAACTATGGCATATGACCTACGAGCATTATTGCAGCTTCCAACTCTTGTAATGTGGCCTACAGACATAGTAGCTCTCCACTATAACATATGTGACCAACTATGGCCTACGGGGCGCACAGATCACGTAGCTCCCAACTTCAATCTTTGTGTTCTATAGACATTATTGCAACTTCCAACCCCGGACTCTATGGCCTACATACGTTATTGCAATTCCCAAATTCGACCTTTGTGGCCTAGTGACGTTATTGAAGCTCACCACTATAGCTAATGTGACCAACTACGACTTATGTGGGTCAAAGCTCACACAGCTCCCAACTTCGACTCCTGTGACCTTAAATCGAAGCTCTTGAAGCTACCAACAATGGCAAATATGACAGACTACTGCTATGACTTTCAACTATGGCCTCTACAGCAAGTTGAGGCCATTACAGCCACCAATAACTGCATTTGTTGTTAGTCCATACACGACTATTAAAACCGCACCACTATTGTACTTCTGCAATTTTATTTTCCCTATTTTGGGAGAATAATAGGACTATCTACTCACAATTACATAATAAATACTTGGACTAGGTCAATCCCTGTGATTTTTTCCTCGCCAAGATTTTCCACATAAGAATCATAATGTCTCCTGCTATTACTTCTCTATTATCTATGTGTGTGTTGGATCTTCCATTGAGACGTTAATTTATTATTTTACCGTCGCAAATCTTCCGACGTGTAACAAAATGTAAGATAAATATTCCTACTAGAAATTTTGATCCCATAATCTCTAAATTTAAAATAATTGGAATAGTTATGAGAATTCAAATTTTTAGCGTGCATATCATTAAAGTCATGAGTTCATAGAGATCCCAAGTCAATTCTCTGTTGTGATTCATTGATATCATCTCAAGGAAATATCCCTCAATTTCAAATCCCATTTCTCCCATATTATATATTTTTCAAAAAACATAATTTTCACCAGCTCACCCTGTGAAGGGAGCTCTACTAAGTTACTTGTAGTACTATCATTTGTTTCAAAGTTCAATCACTAACTTGGACATCAAATCATGTACCTAAAAATTATTCCTTCTAACAAGATCTTATTTATTCATTAAATGCGTGCAGTAAACAAATTTGTGCTTGAGATGGTGTCCTTTAAAAATCACGATAGACTCAAAGTTATATCTGGTATGCAACAAGAGAGAACTTATGAAGTATTAAAAATGCATTGCATTTGTTAAGATGCATGAAAGTATTTGATTAATCCTACATTGGACAGAAGATAAACACGTTGATTTAAAATCTAAAGTGGTTGTCTCTCATCAGTAAACTTGTTAAAGTTTTGAGTTAAAAATGGATTTGATCGTAGATATAATGGGGCCAATTGTATTCCCCTCAACTTGTACACCCGGAGAAATGATATTTGAGTCATGTATCTAAGAAAAAGTGATTTATATGATTTGTGAGTCTCGTGAGTCTTTGTTGTTTTCATCATGGTCGAGTAAGTTTCAGGAGCAACTGACTTCCATGAATGCATCACGTGGATGAGTGGGCTTTGGCACATGAAACTTGATGGTGTTTAAAAATGTATTTTAGGGGAAATAATATTTGATATGGTGTTTACGCTTTTGGGGGACTGGTCGGTAGTGCCTTTAAATAGAATTTATCACTAGATAAGTCCTGTTGTGAAAAACAACAATAATAAAACAAAAAATTGGAATGAGAAATTCACAAAACAGGAACACGGCAGAACACACAGATTTACGTGATTCAATAAATTGCCTACGTCCACGGAGTTGCAAATGATTTTATTACTTTGAGGAATTACACCGTTGATCACGTCGACTTACAAGAAACAACTCTATCTCTCTCTTCCTCTCTCTCTCTCCTATCTCTCTCAACCGGAGAGCCACCCAAAGAAGAAGAACATAAAAACAAACAGAGAGGAGAAGCCTTGCGTTCGATTACAGGAGAGAAAATCAAAGGACCATGAAGAAGCTCTTAGTTGCTATATATTCACCCAATTACAATTTCTCTTCTGCACATATTTATGGTGGCGGGACCCTCTTCGCACCAATAAAAGAATTAATCAATTCATTGATTCTCCGCAAAGGCAGCTCCCTTATTAGCTAAAAGGCGGAGGCGGGAATAGAGCAAGACAACACCAAATATTCAAAGGAGAAATAATTAGGAGTTAATTAAAAGCCTTTTAATTAACTTTCATATACTCTAAGACTGCCAAATCAAAATAGTGAGCTGAGCTCCACAATACCCAGCAATTCTCCCACTTGGAGACTGAAACACTAACTATATCATCCACTTGCTGCATTGTCATTTTCCTCAAATGTGATATTCTCCATCTCTGCAACTCAAAGCCCATGTCTTTAAGCTAGAAGACCAACTGAAGTTGAGCACAACTTCAGTTTCTCAAGAGTAACACCCTTAATTGACATATCAGCATCAACGTAGTCTTGTATCTCCAAGCTCTTTCCTGGGTTACTCATGTATCTGCTTACAACTCCCACTACATGGGCAATATCATGTCTCTGCTGAGAGCATTTTCAACAAGTCCAGTTTTATACCTCTTACTGCCATCAAGCTCAGACTTCACCATGTACACCCACTTGTTATGCAATCTCTTCTTTCCTGATGGAGGTTCAGTCAGCTCTCAAGCCTGATTCCGTAGTAGGGAATCCATCTCCTCTTTCATGGTCAGCTCCCACTTGCTTGAATTTTCATCTTGCAAGGTTTCCTCATACCTCTGTGGTTCTCCACCATCTATATGCGGAAAAATAGTAATGGGTGCCCCGGACCCACTCTTCTCATCACTTAAATCACTGTCCTGCACTGTGACCTCTGGTTGATCATCAAATCTTACATTTCTATAGTGGTCATCAATGCATGTGGCATAGTAACGAGAGCCTCTAAGAGATGCCACTGGAGAAGGTCCCTAAACCTCTGTGTGTAAAAGATCTAGTTTTACTGCCTTTGACGCTCTCCTACTTTTCAAAAAACTGACCTTCTTTTGCTGCCCCATAATGCAACTCACACATGTTGAGATCAACTGACTTTAATTCTGGTAGTTTGCCTCTGGACTGAAGTTTTTTCAGACCACTCTGACTCATGTGTCCAAGCATGTGATAACAAATCTGTCGTTCTCTCTGCAACTGTAGTAGCAATAGTGTTGAGTAAACATTTAGTCATATAAAGTGTGTAATTTTTCTTACCCCGAGCCAATACTAGTGCTCCTTTGGTGACCTTCCAAGTGCTATCTGAAAACACTACTGAATATTCACCCTCATTGAGCTGCCTAACAGAAATAAAATTTATCTTCAACTCACGAATGTGCCTAACCTGTTGCAAAGTCAATTTGCTCTTATTAGAGAGTGCAATATCAATGTTTCACATCCTCATCATATCCAGAGCTTTCTCATCAGCCAGATATATCTTCTCAAAGTCACCTACAACATAATTTCACATCAACACGCAGTGGGAAGATGTATGGAAGGAAGCCCCTGAATCTAGTATTCAGTCGTCAACGGAGCTGTGAACTATCAGCAATAGTGCATCATGTACTTCTTCAGTTACCACATTTGCGCTATCATTCTCCTTCTTTTTAGGATTCTTGTAGTTCTTATTTATGTGGCCAGCTTTGCCACAATTCCAGCAAGTTGTTTTCTGACTAGGTCTTGACTTACTCCTGCCTCTATTGTTTGATTTCATGTCATATGATCTCCCTCTGGAATCAACATTCAATGCTGAACTCGAACTCTGAGGTCTCACCAGACTCTTTCCTGCACACATTCTCAACCAAAATCAAATCACGAATATCATCATATTTCAGCATTAGATTTACCTGCAGAATTGCTAACTATTATTTTCACAGCTTCCCAGCTATTTGGCAATGAAGCCAACAATATCAGCGCACGTATTTCATCATCAATTTCAACAAACAAAAATTGATTTGGTATGGTATTGAAATCATTCAGATTTTGAGCAACAGACACACCTTCCGTCATCTTTAAGTTGAATAACTTTTTCATCAAGTGCAACTTGTTATTAGTCGATGATTTTCATACATACCTGATAAAGCTGTCATGAGATCTACGGTGATCCTTTCCTTGATGACGTTGTGGGCAACGGATCTTTACAGGGTTAATCGAATAACCCCTAAAACTCGTCGATCCAACAGATTCCAATCAGTCTCATCCATCTTTACTGGTCATTTTCTCAGTAACAGAAGATGAAATTTCTTCCTATAGAAGTAATATTCTATCTGCATCCTCTAGTAACAAAATCCCCGTCATTAAACTTCTCGATCCCTGATGCGATCACTTCGTCTCCGGTCATCGTTCTTCCTTAGATCTGAAACCACGGTTCTCATACCAATTATTGTGACAAACGATGGCAATAAAGCGAAAAAAAGGAACGATAAATTCACAAAATAGGAACACAGCGGAACACACAGATTTATGCAGTTCGGCAAATTTCCTACGTCCACGGAGTTGCAGAGGATTTTACTATTTTGATGTGTTACACTGTAAATTACTTCGACTTACAAGAGACAACTCTCTCTCTCTCCCCTCTTTCTACCAGAGAGCCACCCAAAGAAGAAGAACCAAAAAATAAACGGAGAGGAGAATCCTTGCGTTCGGTTACATGAGAGAAAATCTTAGGACCGTGAAGAAGCCCTGAGCAGCTATATATTCACCCAATTCCAATTTGTCTGTTGCACACATTTATGGTGGTGGGACCCTCTTCACACCAAATAAAGGAATTGATCAATTCCTTGATTCACCACAAAGGCACATGCATCATTAGCTAAAAGGCGAAGGCGGGAATAGAGAAAGGCGATAGGGAATAATCAAAGGAGAAATAATTAGGAGTTAATTAACATCATTTTAATTAACTTCCATAGATGTCGAGACTGCCAAATTGAAATAATGGATCGAGCTCCATGGTACCCAAAAAGTCTAACACGATAAAATGTAGTTTCATAGATTTATGAATTTTCAGATTTAGCAGCCCTAATTTTGGCCTCTATTAGGTTTAAATTCGATTTACCAAATCTAGGGATTAGGTGGATTTATTAAATGTTATTATGTGGAGTCTGATTATGTTGATCAATTGTTTACTTAGATCCCTCAATTTCTCTGATCAATCTTGACAGTGAGTTTGTCAGGGGATACGAGGTGTGTCCCCCTTGTATTGGGTTTGGGGTTGTTGCCTCCACAAATTTATCTTTTCTATGACTAGTGCCCGACGCCTGGAAGACGACGTCACAACGCCCAATCCAGATTTCGAAACCCAAAAATACGGCGATCCAGCCTAGGAGGGGAGTGTGCAGTGCCCCAACGCCGAGACCAGCAGTGCTGCAGCACCCAGTCCATATTCAAACCTCGAGAGCGTAGGGAGTTTCGCAGTGCCCCAGCGCCGAGACCAGCAGTGCTGCAGCACCCATCCCATATTCAAAACTCGAGAGCGTTACACTGCAGTTCACTAACACCAATTGGATCGTCACAATGCCATATCGCGACGCCCCGGTGCCCGCAACCAAATTTGTGTCGTTCTCCGATTAAAATTACAGTTTTTTCGATTGGGAGTTATGTGATTTCAGTTTATTTTGTGCTAAGTAGATGAGGTGTTCTAAGGCGAGGGATGAGTGTTATGTAATTTGTTTAATTCTCCGCCTTTTCTTCATGGTGGATTATTTGGTATCGTGTGGTGTAACTTTGTCATTTTTTTCTCGTTCTCGGGTTTTTCCACGTTAAATCTTATGTTCATTGTGTTTTCCATGTTTTCTCTTTTTGTTCAGTTCTGTTCAAAGTTTTTCTTCGGATTTATCATCGGTTTCCGCGATTTAACGACATTGCCCCCAACAAAAAATCTTAGTCATGCGAAATCCTGCTTGCAGCCATAAAGCCCCTTGGGTTGAAGTTTTGATTACAAAAATAAAAAACAAAAAAATAAAAAAAAAATCTCAGGAAGCCTTGTACAATTTTTTTTTCAATAACTACAGGCTTCTCACTCATCACTCAACTAGGACAAATTTAAATGGTTGGGACAAGGCAATTGTTGTTGATGATGAGGAGACAACGGCAAGCTCCTATCAATCACCTGTTTTCTCTTTGTAACTCACTCCTTCAATAAAACTAAGCTCAACACGAAGCGTTGCTTCTGTGAACCTTAGCAATAATGATCTAAAAACCCAATGCAGCTGCCTACCATTATTGCTTAAACATTCTCCAGCAGGTTTCCAAGAAGCTATAAATTCATGATTCTGACAAGGACATCAAAGTTTGAAATACACATAGAACCTAACGAAGCCTAACCTGTTAGGAGTAAAAAGAAGATTGAATAAGGAAAAAAATAAAGCTATCGACAAATGAAAAAAAAAAGAGCAAGTAAGGGTTTCAGAACCACTCTAGGGCTCGGAAATTTGGCATGAAACTTCATAAAAGTATAAACTATAGTTCCGAAATCGCAGATCAAAGTCTCTCATTAAGAATAAAGATGAAAGCGTAATTCGAGTTCACATTAGAGCCATATAGTATGGACCAAACAGTTTATATAGAAAGAAAATATAATTGAAAGGAGTTAATAACCAAAATAAGCTAGGTTCTCCATTTCGGGCAAAGCTACTGATCAATAACTCATAAGAAGAGTCAAGGTTTTAAGACTGATTTCACTTACCAGCTCAGATCGGATTGCCACAGCCAAACACAGCAGCAGAATAGGCGCTCCGAAATGCAGACCCACGGCCATCCTCATCCCCTTCTTCTCCTTCCACTTCTCCCTCCCAAGTGAAGGCAGCTGAGAGGAAGGAGACTTATTATAGATTAGGAGTAGATGAAATGCGAGCGGCAGAAAGAGGAGAGGAGTTCGCCATTAATTGGAAGCAAGTTGGAATTGGGAAAGAAGCAGAGAAGCTGCAGCAATCAGCCAAAATTGCACGAATTCTTCTGCTCTCCCGATATTGATGAGTTGCATTATCAAACAGCGTAAAATCGCTGAACGTGAAGAATGTGAGGATGTGGAAATGGACGGTGACGATGCGATGAAAGGAAGCTCTCCGGCTCTTAGGACTGTTTGGTTTGGACTTCGCACGAGCTGCAATTTCTGTGTACGACGCAGCTACTGTTTACGGATTACCTACTTAATTTTTTTTTCTCTGTAACTCATCGTGAATTTGCGTACAAGTGCCCCGGGGCGTGGAAAATTTGCTGTCTATCGCTGCGATGCGGCGTGAAAGCGGACTGAGGAATAAATCCCGCGACCCCGACTTTCAGCTGGCGTTGAGGTATTCTTTTCCTGTCGTTGCCCTCGCTCTGCTGCTCTCCCCGACCTCTTCCCTGGACCTTCTCGCGAGCCGACTGCTCTTCCTCTACCCTCGACCGAGAAACGTTCAAATACGAGGTAACCTACATTCGATCCATCATTCTCTCGTGAGGCCTCGTCCCCCTCTACTTCTCTCTTTCCAGTCTTTTTCATGGCGATCTTTCAAAGTTTCTTTGGAGAGGATGATATGCTGCGATGTGCTACGCAAAATTTTAGAAAAACTTAACTCCTCATCTACTTCCCGATCTGATGCTCTCTCTTTCTAGTCGGTTGATTATGCGTTTCTCGGCTCTTATGCTTACTCCTCATCAATTTTATTTCTTCCTTCTTATCTATGGTGGATCTGTACATTCACGAATGCATCATGTTGGTTTTGCTCTAGTTGCTTCACTACACCTATGGTGGATCTGTACATTACGAATTTTTCTTGTTTTGTTGCGATGAACCTAGCACTATCTGGCATGTTTTACTCGAATTTTGTCTTTCATTTTGTTTTATGTTAGCAATGACATGGCATGAGCTTGGTTGGGTGGACTTTAGGTTGGGCTTATGGTTGCCTAGATGCCTTTAGCTTTTTGATTTGGAGAAGGAATGTCTTCAGCTGATTTGCTAATTTCTTTTGTCGTGTCCGGATAGGTTTGTTAAGCCCTGACATTAGAAGTTTTGATGTATTCAATTGTAGCTCTTAAACTCTGGTATCTGTTTTGTAATTTCATACTTAATGTCAGATAAACAGTTCATTTGTGATATTCTTCCTTTAGCTCTGGTATCTGTTTTGTAATTTCATACTTGCAATGCTTCAACTCAAGCTTGACTTGAAGGAGTTCTACTGATTTTGGCCAATATAGCTCAAGTTTCTATATTGGTTAGGGGATTCACTTCGAAGTGGTAAGGGGATTATAATGTGATTCTTCTGCTGAAGTTTACATTTTGGCCCATATAGCTCAATGATCTATATTTGTTAATTAACCGTGACAAAGGAAAGTTATCTGATATATTCTACTAAGCATACTGATTGAGCTGCTGCAGTGGAAGGTTTGATTTTCTGATTTATTGGCTGTTGCATACTGATTGAGCTGCTGCATACTGATTATTCTACTAAGCACACTGGTTAAGCTGCTGCATACTGATTGAGCTGCTGCAGTATGAACAATGTTTCATGTGATTTTGATGTGCCATATTATTTTGATATGCTAGGATAGCTGAATAATGGCCTATTGTTGTTGATGTGCTAGGATAGTGGGCAGCAGTTTGAAATGCATATTATTGAAATGTTTCTGTTGTGGTATTAATACCTGCTATTATTGCAAATGTTTGAAATGCATATTATTGCAGTTTACTTTTGAAATGCAAGTATACTTTTGAAATGCATCTGTTGTGGTATTAATACCTGCTATGGTATATAGTTCTTAAACATGTATGACACTTTCTACTACTTCTGCATATTTGAGGCATACAAATGGCATATGTTGAGGCATATGTCGAGGCATATACTGAGGGGTACATTGAGGCCTTATCCAAATATGAGGCATACATGAGGCAAATATGAGGACGACCCACTGAAAGAAATTCATTTCTGTGGAACACATGTTATAAGAAAGTTGGTATATGGAGTTCTTGTTGCATCGGAAATGGTATCTCTTTATATTCTGTATCATCCTTATATTTTGTAACATCTGGAAATGGTCTCTCCTTACATTAGACATTGGAAATTGGAGTTGAGTGTTTCTATTACTTTGAAATGCTATGTACATGTTCTCTATTTCAGCAATAAAGAAATATCCTTTCTTTCCCGTGGATGTAGGTCAGTTTGACCGAACCACGTAAATTATTCTCTTTTCTGTGTTTACTTGTATTATTTGATTAATTGCAATTTATATCTGTCAATGCTAGTATGAGTAAAGATAGAACTAATATTTGTCATATTTATAGTATGGCTAATAAGAACAAAGAAGTTGCTACTCCAGCACTTTGGGAGAAAGATATAAAAATAATTTTCTGCGATCTATGCATAGAGGAAGTCGAAAAAGGGAATAGGCCAAATTCTTTTTTCAGCAAAGAAGGTTGGCAAAACATTGTTACAAATTTTAAGGAGGTCACAGGCAGGGATTATGACAGACTACAGCTAAAAATTAAATGGGACCAACTCAAGAAAGAGTGGAAACTTTGGAAGGATTTAAAACAAGGATCGACTGGCTTGGGTTGGGATCCGCTGAAGTGAACAATTGTTGCATCAAAAGTATGGTTGGCTGAAAGGCTTGCGGTAAGATATTGTTCAATTAATATTTGTAATGTTAATCAGTTTTATTTTTTGGCCTTCTAATAAGATTTCATTATGTTTTACAGATTTTTCCTTCGGCGAAAAAGTTCAGATCAGCTGGGATAGAACCAGAATTGGAGGACAAGCTCGACAGGATGTTTAGTGGGGTTGTAGCTACGGGAAAATATTCAGCCGCCCCTAGCCAAACAATTTTTGAAGCTACCCCTGAAAATGTCACCGTGGAACTATCAAACGATTCAGCAGAGATCCACATGTACGAGCAAACTGACATCCAGTCAACAAACCGTACGAAGTGCACCGGAACAAAAGAAAGAGAAAGAATACTGCTGCATCAATGAGAGACCAGCTTTCATACATAGTGGACTCATCTAATGATGCCCCGCACAGAGTTAAAAAAAACGACGTAAATGAGGTCATTAGGATTCTTGAGGATGACCCAGAATTTACTGGGGATCATGATCTTTTCTACTTTGTTGTCGACCTCTTCCGTGATTTCTTACATCGAGACTTCTTTACTGCATTGAGCAAAGAGCGACGATTATAATACATTTGATATTATTATAACCGTCGCACCATTTGATTTTATGTCGCACTGCTTAAGTTTATTGCATCTATTAGTATGACTACCAGTCATGTATTTGTTTGGACAATTTTTATTAGATTGAACTGATGTTTAAGTTTTCTAATTTCTAAGTATTATTTATTCATGTGCTTCTTATAGTCCATTTATGATTTCTAAAGACCTTAATTTAGTTTAATTGTAATAGGCAATTTATACCGTCATGGACCCAGAGGAAGTCCGACGCCGACGGCGAAATGCAGCGGTAAATATACTGGTGCAATACTATAATACGTATGTCGATCGTGAACCCTGTTACACGTCATCTCAGATTGGGGACAAATGGATGGGAGAAACGATTTCAGGACACCCAACGAGATTTTGAAACATCTTCTGCATGTCCCAAGAAGTTTTCAATGATCTTTTAATAGAACTAACAACATCTTATGGACTTCATGGGTCTTCTAGGACAACATCCCATGAAGTACTAAGCATAACACTTTACATACTATCACAAAACGAGTCTATGCGGGGAGCCATGGAACGCTTCCAACACTCGTCCGAAACAATAAGCAGATATTTCTCAGTTGGTTTGAGTTCTCTTGTAAGTCTAGCACAAGCCGTAATAAAACCAACCGATCCAACTTTTGCAAGGACGCCAGTAGAGATTTGCAACGATGACCGATATATGCCATATTTCAAGGTACACTTCTATACTGCAACCACATATTAATTGACTGCATATTGAAATGATTTTTGTTGTATATAAAGGGTTGCATCGGCGCAATCGATGGAATGCACGTTCATGCTGTAGTGTCGGATAACGAGAAAGTTGCATTTATCGGCCGTTCTGGGAGGACAACTCAAAATATAATGGCGGTTTGTAATTTCAACATGTGTTTTATATTTGCATTGGCTGGATGGGAGGGCAGCGCACATGATAGTAGGATTTTTAAAATTGCAACGAGAAATCCAGAGTACAATTTTCCTCACCCACCGCATGGTAAGTTCCTTTGTAATATAAAAAGTTGATATTTTTCTCACGTACCTTGCTAATTTTATAAGTATTACAGGAAAGTATTATTTGGTGGATGTTGGATACCCAATGCAGAGGGGGTACCTTAAACCCTGTCCTGACACAATGTATCATATTCCAGATTTCGAGAGAGCTAGTAATCATACAAGAAGTAAAAAAGATGTGTTTAATAAAAGACATTCATCCTTGTGAGGCGTAATTGAGAGGACATTTGGAGTTTAGAAGAAGAAATGGGTCATACTTCGAGATATGCCACCTTATCCATTTCCCAAACAGGTGCAGATAGTGTTAGGAACTATGGCCCTACACAACTATATTAGGCGGCATCCAACTCGAGTTGATGTTGATTTCGAGCGTGTCGATCTCAATGACGAGGTAGTTACAGTCGAAGGTTATGAAGACCGCAATGACCAATCTCTGTCACGGGAGGAGAATGACAGTGTCCCAATTTGCACGAAAGATGGGGAGGGAGCGAACAAAATGACAGCCCTTCGAGAGGAGATTACTAGCTCATTAGTTAGAGAGTGGTTTTGTTGAGGAGAATTATGTTGATGATGTTTAGATTATTTTTTGTTTTGAAATAGAGATTTACATTATGTTGATCACATTTATTCACATTAACTGGTCTGTAAGAGTGATGTATTTCTTTTAACTGGCTTGATGATTATCATTTTGTTTCAGCAGTTGGTAATCAAAGTAATTAAGTTATATATTCGCTTGCATTTCAGGAAGAAATGAGTTCCACCATGTCGGCTACCTCTCGCCGAGTGCTATGTCACTGTGGCCTCCGGACATCACTTCTCACATCAAGACAGCCGCACAGCTTTCACCGAAAGTTTTATTGCTGCCCTCAGAACATTTCACAGCAATGCGGTTTCTTCCGATGGGCGGACAGTCTACCGAATTCTCAGGAGCCCCGATGCTAGGGAGTGGACGACTTCATCAGAAGAAGGTGTGACACGAGAGCTGCAAGAACTCAAAACTAAAGTGAACATTATTATCGTGTTAGGTTTTGATGTAATTGTCCTACAGTTTTTTTTCACTGTACTGTTACTAGCACGTGCTTGAGATGACTCAATGTATATCTGCAGGTCTTTATGACTTTTTGGGATATGCAATCGTTATCTTCATGTTTTTTGTTTCAAATCTTGTGCAATTAGACGATTTAAAACTAAAAAATTTAATACTTTTAAAATACATAAATATATAAAAATATGTATACATAAATCGATAAATATTTTTAAACACATCTTTTCGTAATTTTAAAATATATAGATATGAAATAATCAATCAATAGCTTTAAATATAAAAAACTTTAAACATACATTTTTATGCAATCGTTAATAGCTTTAAATATATTAATAGCTTTAAATGTTTGAATGTTAAAAATAAGTCGAATGTTAACAATAAATCTAATGTTAAAAATAAATTGAATGTTAAATGTTAAATTTTTATGCAATCATTAATAACTAAGATTTAAATGTTAAAAATATAAAAAATCAAAATTTTGGCGTTAAACTTTTAAAAATAAAATTTATATTTATTAGTTTTAATATTTAAAACATAAAATTTAAAAAAAAAATTGCATTTGCAAACTCTGTATATCATATAAATAAATCGAAATTTTCAAACAGTTTTAATAAACAGGGGCGATTCGAGTCATTTTTACGAAAAAGCTGTCTCGCAGCTCGTTTTCCTACAGTCGCAACCAAACAGAGAGTCGACTTCCCCGTACTGCTTTGCGAAGCAATACTGCTGCAATGCAGTACTGAAAGCTGCAGCCGAAGCAAACAGACCCTTAAAAACCAACAACGGACGGTTTTCGTTGCGTGGAAGTTGCTAGTTCTGCTGCGGCGAATTTGTATATAGCCATGAGTTAACTTTTTTATTTAAATCATAAATTCTAAAAGGGGAAAATTATTAGGCAAATATATATATCAAGATAGGGGAAAATTATTAAATTGTCTAAATTATATAAAAAAATATTAAATTTAATATTTTATAGGAAAAAAATCATAAATTCTAAAAGGGCAATTGCTTATTCTCAACTTAACATGATTCCGCTCTTAGCAATATTAATCACTCAACTTATCTCACAATTCCTTTTTTAATTAACTACTTATTATCAATGCAATAACAAAGAATTTAAATGAGATAAAAAAAACTAAAATCTAGCGAGAAAAATTATAAATATGCTAGTTGTCGTAATTTTAGAGAAACCAACAAAGATATTTTTTATATATATAAAAGAGCATTATTCGGCTCTCATTTTATTCCACAAACGAAAAATACAAAATTAGGAAAGAGGTCTCGCACACACACCCAAAGAAAAGAAAAATGGTCCTCGTTCCAAGAAAGGAATGTACAACTCAACACGCCCACAAGACACTCCCTAAAACTAGACATCCAAAATAACTAAATTCATAAGATCAACAGGTAAAAACTTAGAAATAACAGGGGCATTCAGAAGAGATCCCAGATTTGCAATCCAATTGACAACCTCATTTCCTTCTCTTTTAGTATAAGACCAAAAGAAATTAAGATATTTAGCAAGATATTGAATCTTCTTAACCTGCAAATTAATACTCCAATGGCATACCAAATTAGACCAACAAACATTCCAAAGAGTGAGAGATTCCATTTTCAAAATAATATTATTCCACCTCATCTTCTTAGCAATCAATAAAGAAAAAATAATAGCATCAGCTTCAGCCACAATCTGGGAAACAAGTAAGGTAGAGGCAGCAAACCAATAAAAGATTGAACCTTTCCAGTCTCTACAAACTCTACCAACCGCGACACAATTCTGTTTCCAACTGTCATCCAAATTTACCTTAAGGAATGGAGCAAAAGGTTTAATACAACCAATATTACAATGAGAACTAGCAACAATATTAACAGTAATAGTAAGATTAGTAGCTATAGATTTAATATACTTATTACAAGTATCCTTCAAGCCATTAAGAGAAATACTTTTATAAATATAAGAATTGTAAAAGTTTTCTTAATAGTAATAACCTCCTCATTGTGCTTTATAGAGTTCCTAGAAACCCAAATAAACCAAAGCACAATAGATGGAAGGTTAGTTAAGAAATCATGCCCCTTATCATTCCAATCCTAAAAAATAGCGGCAATGGTATTATACCCACAAAGATCGTCCATTCTACCACTTATTTCAAAAATACTATCCATATATCACTAACAAAACTGCAAGAAATAAAAAGATGAGTGAGAGATTCCTCAAAGAGACTTAACCCTTGAAATTAATTCAATTTAGAATGGATTTCAAAACTATAATCTCGATTTTATTATTATTGCTCCACTCTAAAAAAAATTCTTAGATTTCCACATGCATATAAGAATAAAATTAATTATTATGGTTATTTCTCGTAGTAATTATTGATATTTTTAATCATACTAGCTTTCTTTTATTGAAATTCAAACTTAATCAAAACACAATCACAAGATGATTAGATAATTTGATAAGTTATACTATTTATCACCTTATTTTTCAGAGGGTAAAATTTGTTAGTCAAAAATATTATAAATCCTATTGTGATTATTACATGACAAACGTATGTTAAGAAATTTTCAAAATATAATCACATTGTTAACACTAATATGTACCTCATCATAGGATTTTGAAATATAATTTATCTTCTCTTTTGTTTTTGTATGATATGTACAAAGAGGAAGTAATGGAATTAATATAAGTTATTATAATGTTTAGACTAAACTAAATAGTGTTCAAATGGTTTGTTCACTTAGTGGGAGGTCATAAACTATATTTTTTTCAATGATAATAATATTTTAACAATTTATTGTGATAAGAAATCTATTTCACAACAATTATTTTGTTTCAGTATTGTTGAGTGATAGGAAATTTGTGGTGATATAGTGATAATTTAAAGATTTAGTATTGCATGAATATCCAACACATACACATATAAAAGAAATTTTATGAGAGTAGACACCAATTTTTTTTTACTTGAAAAATCTTGTAAGGGTATCATATTCATGGTATAGATGTTCACTTTTCCTCTGGATTAGAGAATATGAAATTATAAAATTATGTTGAAATCATCTATTCCTCTATAAGGGTGGTTGATAATATAACTATTGTAGTCTAATTAAAATTATCTTGATAAAACTATAATAGTTGTATAGTTTGGTTATAAAAGTTGTAATTAACAATAGAAGTACTTGTAGTTAATGGCTACGACAATCGTAGCAGAGCTATCAAAATCATATTCGAAGGATATAACAAATTTAGTTTGCATACGTAAGATCGACATGGTTGTTGGTGGTCGACGATGTCCTCTAGCGGTCGATGTGGACTATTGATGGTCGATAACAAACTTTAGCTATTTATAAGTGATAAGTTTTAGTAGTTAACTAGCTTTATTTTCTTCTCTTTCACCCTTTATGTGAAGAACCTGAAAGTTATTCATAACTTTTGAGGCGGTCATTGGTAAATTTAGCTAATCTCTCCAAACACTTTATTAAAAACTTCACAGAAATTCCCTTGATCACAATTAGTATTTTCAATGATGGCATCATAATTGAATGATATTAGGATTATTGCATTCTTCTTATCGAGACACTCAAATTAAATAAAAGCTAGTCAATTTTAATTTGAGATCTTTCGCCTTCCAAATAATTCACCAAACTATATTAACTTATTGGATTCTTCTTATCGAGACTTATTTGGACTCGAATTAGATAACTATTGACATCATTTGATTCATCTTGTTAAGACGCTAAATTTGATTAAAAAACTAGTTGAAATCGAGAACCAAATGATCTTAAATTCAAATTTGAAATGTTTCTTGCTCACGATGCTTCGAGATTCGTGCCTAATGAAAAAAATGTCTTGATGAGTGCATGTTAACAATAAGACTTTTTTCTCCGACATTTATAAAGTACATAAATTCTAATACAACTTTATAAAGTCATTGATTCTGTACATGGGATTATTTTTATTGACAAAGTCTAATCTAGTGTTCAGTACACATCATCAATGATTTACTATTAAATTTGACATATTAATCTCGATTCTATAACCATGCGTCCGTTAAACGCATCGTCTATCCAACACTGTTTACAAAATTATACATAGTATGTTAAATTTACTTATATAGATATTATTTATATGAGTTATCAGATTGTAATACTTTAAGATCGCTTTATTATTAATATGGTTTACATTCATATTGTTAACCTTTCATTATATTTGTTTTAGTAGTTCTCATCATATGACCTATTAGGCCATATGCTTGCCCTAGTATACTTACGTGTGCTATTAGTTTTAGGAAAAAGGAAGAGCTCTTTAAATGGAGAATTAACTTAGAAATTAGGCAATATAGATGATAACATTTTGATTTGCTTATGTGGTCATAATATTTATGTGTAATATTCCATGCCATAGAAATATGAAAGTGTTGTTAGTGGACCAACTTTTTTGAGGATCATGACAGTGAAAATGACGACCAATATCATCTTTTTATAACTATATAGATATGGTGTCAATAAATCTAGATGGCTAGTCAAACTTGAATATATTCCAATTTGTTATAAATTAGCCAATTCAAGACTCAAACTATTAGTCTTTATTACTCTATTCTATTATTTCTATTTAATCTTTCTTGTCAATATATTATTCAATTCAATGTAGGGTATATTTAAATTGATTTTCAATCTTATTAAAATATAATTAAAATATTTTATCCAAGATTCTTAAAAGACTATTAAATTGGTTCTTGACCAAACTTATTCTACCGGTCATAATAATTAGCTAATGTGAATAAGTAGTCAAAGATCAACAATTTTGAGTTAACTCGAATGATATTACAAATATGCAATCGTACTTAACATTTGAAAATTTTGAATATCAAAAAACACAAACTTATGATCAATTTTAGAGGACTGCAACTATTTGAAGAAGCAACTGTAGACGAAACAAAAGTTCAAAAAGTTGCAGTGACTATTACAAATTTATTTTAATTTTAAGAATTCAAATCGTTACTCTATGATAAAGTAATTAAAAAAAAATCCTTACATAAAATTATCGTGATGATCTCAAAGACAAAGTAAGACAATTTGAGATAAAACTTTGAAACTGCCGATTGAATGCGGCCAATGCATGGTAGCCAATTTCCCAGCGCCCCATGCATTGGGCCTCCCACTTTCAACTGGATGGCATATGTATCAACGCCCATTTACTCACACAACCCACCAATCCGCATGCAGCCATGCACAATCATACATAGAAACCATTAATCATTTAAGACTGATAATCAATTCATTAAAGCTACTCCAGCGTCCATTTCTTATATTTTACACACTGCCCCTTAACTTATCATGGAAATTACAAACATTACATATATATAATGCTGAGCTAGCTGCTAAGTAGATCATGTTTCAACGCAGGGCTTTGAAGATGGTTGGATCACCTTAGCTTCAGATGAACTAATCCCCTGAAATAATACATATATAAACAGAAATGAGATTGTGAGATTCGTTGCTTATTATACTTTTATTATATATCTTAATCAAAGATAATGGTGATTATAGTAGCTATATCCATTAGTTTTAGCTCATGAAGTTAATTTAAAAAATGCTTTACATATAAATAAGATTTATGATGAATGAATATATGAATAGTTCTGAAAGCCATACTGGTATAATTATACCCACCACTAGGGCTATAAGCGAGCCAAGTATGTCTTAGTTCGGACTAGGCTCAGTATAATCATAAGTTGATTATGTTCGGCTTGAGCTTATGTCTGGCTTTCATATATTGTTCAAGCTTTACTTGTTAAAATTTTTCAATGTTTGGACTTTATTTATACTTGATTTGTTTATGACAAGTGACCGGGTATTTAAGCGAGCTAATAAACGAGTTAAAAATTCAAAAAAATATTTAGATTTTCTTAAAAAAATCTAATAAATAATTTAACAAAATTGATCACAACGATTATATTTATAAAATTGATTATAAAATCTATGCCCTACAATATTTTAAATCTCTTTTCAACTTCATCTTGCTCTAATTCCCTCACTTAGAATATGTTTAGTAGAATAATTTGTGTAGCATTTAAATATGATTTAAATTAAATCCTACCAAACAACTAAAAGTGACAATTTTAAAACGTACAAAAACTTAATATCAAATATTTATATATCATGTATGATACGAGCTATCATTGAGCTATTAACAAACAAATTAATATTCTAGTTAAATAAATTTTATTTAAATAACATATCATATATGATACGAGCTTTAATTAAGCTTAATATCGAGTATTTAATAAATTATTTATTAAACAACAAACGAGTTTGTTAGTGCACATAAATGAACAAGTTCGACCATGTTCATGTTCTGTTCATTTAAGCTTCGAGCTTTCAAAACTTATTCAAACTTATTTATTTACTAATTTGAATGAATATGATCGAATCTTAATCGAACCGAATTCGAGTTATTCATCTACCCACCACGCCTTTCAGCATAATCTTTTAACAAGATAAGAGAATTTGTTGTAGTTTGTTCTTTGAGCGAAAAGATATTTTAGAACCACTACTTTGAGAATATTAATTTAGCAAAGGACAAATATGCATGCAGAGCTGTAAACTTAAAATTTTCGAGTCAGAAGATGCTTAGAATAAATTTAAAATTTGCAAATATACCATTTAAGTTATTATATAATGTTTAATTAAATATCTTTTTATTGTCTAAAATATAATAAAATTTATGCATAACAAATTAATATTAATATTATTTCTAATATAAAAAGAAAGAAATTGGCAAAAAATCAAAATGAAAAACAGACAACAAATAACCAAATCCCAAAAGAAGAACCACATCCATTACTATTAAAAGACCAAATAAAAACGAAAAATCACAGAAAAAAGACATTTTTACAGTAGAATTACCGCTGGCGATCATCATTAAGAAAGGAAGCGGCGGCGGCGGCGGAGGCGGTGGGCGGAGAGGGGTGAGGACGGTAGTTGGGAAAGGGGACGAGGCCGGACTCAATGCTGTTTATATCGTCAAGGAGGAGCTGATAGTGTAGCCTGACGTCAGCCACCGTCTTTCCGCCGCCGATGGCCGCTGCCACCTTCTCCCAACGGTTGGGAGTTTGCTCCCCATACGTCGCCAGAGCCCTCTCAAACTCCTTGTCCTCTTTCGCCGACCACTTGGAAGCCGCCGCGTAGGAGGATGCCATCTGCTTGATGATCTCCCCTGACCTCTGCTTGTCCCGGATGAGAAATATGGATGCCCTTACATGCTTATTTATAGGAGAAAATATAACATTTTTATCCGGACAGTTACTGGAATTTACAAAATTATCCTTTTTATTAAATTTTTTATGGCACTGTTTCAGCGTAATGTTTTAAATTATAGATTTAGATCGATCTAGGGCTGTCAAAAACGGCTCGTTGTTCGCGAATACCTCGTGTTTGACTCGTCAAGAAGCTCGTGTTTGGCTCGTTCTCTAATGTAGCAAGCATTAACGAGTCGAACACGAACAAAGATTTGTTCGTTCGTGTTCGGCTAGTTTTTATTCGAAATACTATTCCTCAATTATATACATATGTATATCTGTATGTATGCATGTCTATATATATATATATTTGATGAGAAACATTTTTAAAAAATTTAAAAGATTTATAATCAATTAAAATTATTACTTAAGTAAATATAATAAAAACTATTAAATTATATTCAAATGATGTTTTAATATAAACAATAATTCTTAAATCTTGCACCAACTCTTAACATCTTAATCCTTAAACTAGAATAAAAATTATTTAAAGCATGTTATTTTCAATGAACAACATTTTTTCATGTACCTATTCACTTCCCACCAACCTTCTTCCCCTATAAACTCTTATCCACCTCTACTCCTTACACCCACCAACTCATCTTCTATCAAAACACAAAAAAACCACAATTGAATCAAGTGTAATACTTCCAACTCATCACACCTCTCTTATTCATTATCCCCAACCAAATCCAGTGTAGTCGCCAGGATTCTCCATGCATATTTTGGAAATTTTCATGTTTGGATCAGTTTTACCCCTGCGAGGGTCCAGGATGCCCATCAGCACCAAAAAATCAAGTTTGAAACCCCTAAAATGTTCATCTCTTAGTTACGAGGTCATGTTCCAGCTATATGCAAGTTTCTCTGGCTTCCGGATCAATGCGAACCTTATGACGGTCAACCGGGCAAACAATAGGGTTTGGAACACTCTACCTGCACCGTGGTCCAAGGCCTAGCAATGATTTCCCCAATAGATGACCGATAAAAAACATTATTGAAGTTAAGGGGTTGTATTTCAGTCATGCTTGATCCCCTGTAGCTTTCAAATTGAGAAAACCCTCTGACAGGAGCTCCTAGTGAAAACAAGATTTTCGAGGCTAGACAAGCGACTAGGAGCGAGCCCATGCACATAGGCACCCAAAATATCCTCTTAGATGGTCAAAACCAATTCCCTAGAAGTCTTGCACCAGTTTCTGGTGCATAGGTAAGGCGCCCAAAATAGATCAAAAACAGCTATTTTCTTGAGCCAAACCTGATGCCCAGGCACCAAGAGCCTGGCGCCATGGCGCTAAACCGAGCGCCTAAGAGCCAGAGCCACAATGCCTATGCCCCAATCCATTTTTACGATGTGACTTTTCACAATTTTAGGGTTGATTTGACCAGTGCACCCCCCAATGAGCCGAAATTTATAAGTATCTCTTTGGGTTTGAGGAGATATGCATGAGGGTTGTTAAATCTATGGGATTAGCTTTATTTGACATATCATAGATGACCTCCATTAGTCATTTTTGGCATAACTAAATGGATTTGCATGGCGAGGCTGGTTTATGCTCTTCTTTTACCCCACATTTTAGGAATCTCCTCTCATTTTTCAGTCTTGGGGTTAGTTAGTGAGAACTTTAGAGTGCTAGAGGGCCACTTCTTCTTCCTCTTGGTGGTGGAGAGCTAGAGAGGATCTTTGATGAAAAAAATAAATTAGAGAGGAGCTCAAGCAAAGAAGGGAAAACTTCTTCTCCTCCTTCCAAACTCCATCTTCTTCATCTTCTTCAACTTCTTCTTCCTCATCTCCATCATCTTCCTCCATCACTTTTCTTGAGTGTGTGAGGAGTTCTTCTTGAGGAAGAGCTTGGCTAGCAAGATAGAAATTGTCTACTCTCCTACACTATAGGAGAGCTTCAACTTAGCTTGGTGAAGGATCGTTGGAGCACTGCTGAAAATTTACAGGAGCTCAAAATGTCACCGGAATCTCATAAGACTCTCCTTCTAAAGGAGCGCTTCTTCATTTGTTGAAAAAGGAGTGGAATGGACATCAGCAGAGCTTTGTTGGAACGTCATTATCTCTCCTACCACCTAGAGAGCTTCATCCTACGAGAAGAACCACAACATCAAACTCCACTTTAGTGAGATTCTCTAAAATTCTTCACGTTTTCTTTCTCAACTAGCTTTAGGACTAGATTTGGCTAGGTTTTGTGGGTTTGGTAGCCCATACGAAGCGAGTTGACCGGCCGACATTAGTCAACACGATCACACACCTTTGGATTGGATGTTAATTTTTAGAGGAAGCTCTAGGCTAGGAAGCTTTTATTGAACACGTTTCAAGGGAATCTGAGAGTTTTCTTGTGAGCCTTAGATCTATACCCAAGCAAGTTGGAATCCTAATTTTTCGTTGCTTTGGCATTCCAACCTTCCTTGGAGCGGTTGGGATATTTGGATTCTTTGAAGTAAGGGAGATTTATTCAAATAAGGAAACATATGATGACATATAAATTGACAAACTGACGACTCCAAAATGAGAAAACAAATCTGGCTATTCCGCTTTGGATGAGTCTCTCTCTTCATGAAAGGAGTTTCATTTTTGTTTGGGGTTGTAGCCCCCCTCTCTATAATTGGAATTTTGCTCATATTATTGTGACCTAGTTTCCTTTCCATGAGACACTTGTCGAGCTATTTATGAGACCTTAGTTTTTAATCCATGCTTCAGTTGTTATGGTTAGTAGCTTGAGGTATTCTATCCTGCTTTCTCACCCTCAGTATTTCGGTTGTTGCATAATCACATGCATCAGCGCTGTTGTACGGTCATTTTATGGTTGGTTTTTCTTGACCTTTTCTTTTTGTTGATCTTTGTCTCTTTTTCCTTGGCAGACATGGCAAGCGAGAGAGTCCCAAATATCTTTTGTGCTCCCGAAGGTACCATAACCTTCGATTCCTTTGGGCACCCCATCATGATTACCTTGGGTAATCCTATGCTTTATGAGGCTTCTAGTCTGTGCCCTCCCCATAGAAAGGGGAGTCGTACTCGTAGAGTCACTCTTGCTATAGTGGCTCGCGTCAAGCCTGCCCTTTCTGCGATGTTGACCCCTGTGCGCCACAGCACCCGTCAGTCTTCTCCAGGCTATTGGGCCCCCCGTCCGTATTTTTAAGGATCTCCCTACCTCTAGTACATCAGTCTTCCTGCAACACTACTATTGTTGATGTTTCCCCTACTGTGGTTCTTGTTCCCTCTGAGGTTGATTCTACTCCTAAATTGGGCGGGAGGGTCCGTATGACCCGGAACTGGTTGCTTCGGGCTCAGCAGCATGTTTCTACCCCTGTTTTTGGTTTCGGTTCAGGTGGAGTCCCGGATTCCCTGAGCTGAGAACCCTTTCATTATACTCTATGGTTGCGAAGACTATGTCCTCACCAATGCCAGAAGGGCTCCCCCTCCTTGTGCTAGTGCACGCCATCTCAGGCATATTGTTCAGATTAACAAGGATACCACAAGCCTTCTTTCTAAGAAAATTGTGGGGGTCGTCTCCTCTCAAAAGGGAAAATGGCCTATTTCTGAGAAGAAGTTGTGGTCAAGCAACAGTGGTTCTATGATGATGGTGGCTCAAAGGGGGTAGTCAAGCAGTGGTGATCTAGCGATGGCTGCGGCCAGATGTTGGTTGTTGGGAAGCTGTGGTCTGACATTGGCGGCAGCTCCAGCTCGGTAGAGGCCACCAACAATAATAGTCTGAAGATGACAAAAATTAGTCAGTGGTGGCTTGGAATTTACATTGGTGGTCCAACATTGGCAGCAACTAGTTGAAGGTGGCCAGAAAGCGACGATGGTATTCAACGATGGTAGAGGCTTGATGGCAACGATTGGACAATGGTTGCTTGGTGGTGGGGGATGCCTATCGGCGGCAATCTGGTGGTGGTTAAGCTCAAGAACCTTTAAGAGCTTGGAGCTCCTTCAACATTCTATGCCACAAAACTATTGTGTGCTAATAAATTTGCAATATTAAATTGATACATTAATATCTTAGTGATGTGCGAAGAGTCGGCACACACATGTAAGTAATCAACTTCAAAACAACAATAGTTTGTATGTGGAAAATCTGAAAAAGGAAAAAACCATGTGGCCTGGCCTTGGTAGTTGTGACGGTGGCTGTGGCTCGATGTTGACGAGCAGGCAATTGTGGTCTGCTAGTGGTGACGGCTGGCCGGCGACATTCCGGTGCAGTGAAGCTCAGGAACCCTGAAGATCTTAGAGATCCTTCAGGTTCTCCTCCAAGTTCAGGTCCCAATTCCTCCTTCAAGAAAGGAGTGTGTATCTATTGATAGAATTGTGAGTGACATCCTCTATAAATACTGTATGTTGTTTTATAAGTATTAAGTGCCTTAATAATGTCACAATTGAGTGATCTGGGGCTCGTTGGATTCATCTCTTTTAGACACTCAATTTAACTATATGTTTGTTAGATTTGGAATCCATTTGACCATTCGATCAATCATACAAAGCCTCAACAACTTGATATAGGCTTGATTGTACTCGTTTTAGACCGAGTTTAGATTCGTTGGGTTGGTCTTACAGAGATGCTATGTCTAATTCTAAGTTTGATAAAATTGAAGCTCAAATAATAATGAATTCATTTTTGAAAATTTCTCTTGCACAAAATGCTTTTTATCCGTGCGAGATGATTTTTTTTTTTGGACGTATCAATTTTATATTTTTCCCCTTTATGTATTTAAGGAGTCACGTGGGAGAGGGTGGCAACCAAGAGAGGAGATCATCTATCCTCAGGTCTCACTTACTCTCTCTCTTCTCCCACTTCAAGTGAGAGATTAGATCATCTCCTCCAACCTGTCGGAGGAGAATCATTAGAGAAAAAAAAGGTACTGAGAAAACCTACATCATCTTCTTTCACCTTCTCTACACAGGTCTCTCTCGGGTCGTATAAACCCTTGGACAATACAAGACCCAACATCCCCAAAGGATACAACAATAGCATTTCAAAAGATTTGGTTAAATAATTAACCACAAAAAGGATTTTAAATTACAAAAATATCTTATACTAATAAAACATTTTGAAATGACTATTTCTTTAGTTTTTCTTCAAGCTATTGACTTTTTTCCTGTTAAAAAACATAATTATAAGATAATAAAGTGATTAACATGCTAATTTTAGATTATAGTTGTTAAAATTGCAACTGAATTTTAATATCAAATATTTTTACTAATTGATCTGTGATTAAAAAGGAAATTCATTACAATAAATAAGGGAAGGGAAAAAAAATTGTATTTTTCGTGAAATATAACTCTAAAAATGATTAAGATAAGAAAATTTAGCACCTGATAACTGTGCTAATCTTCAAATTATATAATTTAGGAAAAAATAATACTTACAAAAACAACAACAACAACAAAGCCTTAGTCCCACTAAGTGGGATCGGCTACATCAATACCTTTTCTCCATTGCATCCTATTTAGTTTCATATTTTAATTTAATTCTAATAAACTAAGATCATTTTTTATACAATAAGTTCACGTCTTCTTAGGTCCATCCCAGCCTTTCTTGACATAAGTCAAGTCTAAAACATCTATTCTCCTAATCAGATCATCACATAATCGACATTTAACTTAATCATATAAAAATATCATATTTAATTTAAAGAAAATAAAATTTCTCAATCAAATCATTAATTATATTGTCATCATAACAAAGTATAGGAACGATTTGATGTCACTACTTGAACGTACAAAGTAAGGAATTTAACTACATAAGAACTAAGTGCAGGACAAAGGGAGGGCATCTGCCTATCTTGGTGCATCTCAAATATGCCTTCGAAAGTTGTGGATGCTAACTAGTGGGATTAAGTATTTTAAAATTAAAGAAAAAGGGAACAAAAGCTTTTGTGTTTTTGACTCGAATTTCCTGTAAAAAGCAATAAACCCTCGTGAATTATTATAAAAGAAATAAAAGAAAAGTTTAGGCCACTCTTTTGTTGGGCTCCAAATGAAAAGAGCTTTGCTATATAAATATACAAAACTTTTGCACTTTTGACAATTTTTTATTCAGGTTCAATTTTTCTAAGTGACTGCCTGTAGAGCTGTCAAAATGGTTCGTTGTTCGTGAACAGTTCGTGTTCAGTTCATTAAGTAGTTTATGTTCTATTCATTCGCTAAGTAAATGAGTCGAACACGAATAATTTTTTAGTTTAGGGTAAACGAACTGAAAATGAACAAAATATTGTCAATTCGTGTGCGACTCTTTTTGCTCGAAATAATTATATATATATAATAAGTATTTTTTTAAAATAGTTTAATTGACCACAAAGTTACAAAGATTTATAATCAATTAAAATTACTAATTAAAAATAGAATAAAAATATATTAAATTCTATTTAAATGAATACTTTATTATAAATAACAAGATTTAAATCTCGCACTACCCTTAAGATTCTATGGTTGTGTGATTAGGGTTGTCAAAATAGTTCATTGTTCTTGAATAGCTCTTGTTTGGCTCATAAGTAAGAATCAAACACAAATAAATTTTTTGAGCTTAATTTATAAACCGATAACGACTGAATGCTTAACTAGAGTTGTCAAAATAGTTTTTTTGTTCACGAACAACTTGTGATCGGCTCGCTAAGCAAACGAGCCGAACACGAACAAATTTTTTGTGTTCAAAATATAAATAAGCTAAACATAAACAATAGTATTTTTTAGCAAGCCGAACTGAGCTAAGACCAGACTCGATCATGTTCTGCTCGTTTACACCCCTAACTGCATAAACACAAACATATGACTTGAAAAAAATATATAGAAAAATCTTATTAGGTTAGACTTGAATTCAAAAAAGTGAAAATTTGTATTCAATTTAAATATTCATAATAGTGCAAATTTTGAGTGATTTGAAATTATGATTGTTGAGCTTCAGCTCGTTAGCTAACCAAATGAATTTTATTGAGTACAAATTAAAAAAAAAAATGCTACAAAGTGGAACTTATTGGTTGGCTCAATAAGACTAATTTTAGATAGTGCTCGAATGAATATCATATTGATTTGACATATTGATTTGAAATAAAGTGAAGAATCACAATATATTGAACCGGCACTAAAAATATAGAGTAATTTGATTGACTAAATAGTAGAGCTCAAAGGGTCATAACTTAAATCGAACAAATTTAAATTTAAGTTAAGCCCACAATTTAAATATATCATATGAGGGAGTATGGCTGTCAAAAAAGTTAGTTGTTCGCGAACAGTTCGTGTTCGGCTCGTCAGAGAATTCGTATTTGATTCGTTCGATAAGCAAACGAGACGAATACGAATATATTTTTTTTGTTCGGTTTATAAACGAACCAAACACGAACAATCATGTTTTCGATTGTGTTTGAATCATTATTGTTCAAAATATAAAATAATTTTAAATAATTATATATAAAAAATTATCATATTTTAAAAATAATGATGTACTATAAAAATTTATCATATTTTAAAAAATTAAATCCTATAAAGTTTATCTAAAAATTTATTATCATTTTAACAATTCAAACAATACAAATAAATTTCAAACAATTTGAACAATTCAAACTATTCAAATAATTCGATCAATTTGAACACTTCAAACATTTCAAACATTTCAAACTAATTTCAAACAAATCAAACCGAACACGAATATCAGCTTTACAAACAATTTCAAACACGAGCATATGTCAAACACACTTAATTTCAAACAAATCAAACACGAACGCGAGCTCTGTTTGTTCGTGTCCACTTCGTTTACATCCCTATGAGAGAGAAAGCAAGATTATGTTAAATTCTTAAGAAATAAAAAAAATTCAACTAATGAATTAATTTTTAAAAAATATTAAAACAATTATGACAAGCTTTCGTTTAATTATTTTTCTATCTTCAATAACTCCTCCAAGCCCATAGTCACATATTTATTGTAATTTAGAGGCTAATTAAATATAGTAAACTTTATTTTAAGATGATATATTTTTATACTTGTTAATATATAAGTCTGCTCCCTCTCATTAAATACAAGTTGTATATAGTTTAGTAACCTAAAACTTGGTGTTGAGGAGAGGAAGTTTGTGTCCGGCAGATAAATTTTTTTTAAAATATTGTTAAGAATAAAAAAAAAAGAAAATATTTTTTAAGGGAAAGTGAGGGCACCCACCCAACCAATTACATTATAAAATAAATGGACTTAGAAAGAAATCAAATAAATATAAGAAGACAAAGCAAAAGAATCCAAGGAATAAAGAAGATCCTTAAAAAGAAAAATATAAAAGCCACTAGATACTCAAACTCAACAAAACTCCTATAGAGGCTCTGTCCGTATGGAGAATTTGATACAACGAAGGAACTCCCGAACCCAAATAGTAACGATAGGATTGAGAAAATCGTCCACTAACCATGGCCACATTATAACAATTCAATAGGGACAGGAAATTAGCAGAACATAAAGATAATGCCCCAGATAAATGAATCGAGCAGCCTCGCCATAATGAATAATTATGGAGCATGAAATACATCTCAGTTTGTAGCATCCATAAAATAAACTATCAACATGAAATATAAGATAAAAATAAGGATTGAGAGGCTAAAAGGTAAGAATAGAGATCAATTAAGCACCATGAGCCAATCAAGTTCTATCGCAGCATCCAAAATAGTCAAAATAAAACCCAAACCAAGTTATAGTAGTATCTGTATTGTATCAGTTTAAGAAAATTGGATCAAAACCCAAAAAAAATCAAGTGAATGCAGTGTCTATAAAATATCAGTAACATTCCAAGATACTAAAAGTTTTAAGTGCGGAAAAAGAAAAGGCTGGCACCACTCCTAAAAATGAAGAATAGAAAAAACTTGTAAGTGCCACCAAAACTTGCAACCAAAATAATCAAGAGAGGTAGCTCCGGAGTCAAATCCAAATGCCAAGAATCCCTCCAAAGATAGAGAGATAAAAAATAAGCATGCACCATCCATCGTAGCAACCAAAATAGCAGGACAAATAGTCCTACAACCAAATCCGAAACCAATCATCCTTCCAATGAAAGAAATCTAAAAATACGCAAGTGTCATCCAACCAAGCAACCATGATGAGTAAAATTGTTAGCCATCTAGAATAGAAAAAACAATGAAAGACAATCTTAAATCCTACCCGGCGCCAAAGTAATGAAACACCAAAAGCACAACAACAAAACATCGATACTAAGAATGATTATGAAGTACTTGAATAAAAGCATGAAGTTCTTGCTTAAACTTCCGTTTCGTGGATTTCCATGTAATAGTCCAACGAATGTTCTGTATGAGTAAATTCATGGGAGTAATAGTATGACTAAAAATTCTATTATTTTGTTCAATACAAAGATGATGCACAGTAGAATGCACAATAAGAAAGTAAATTGGAGGTTACAGTATCTGCATGAAAGAGAACTTAGAAGATATTGTCATCAACAATAAATAAATTTCCATAAAGTATGCAGGTCTTTAATAAGAGAAGTGTGACAGGACATTGGTGCGACTTTTTTAATTTGTAAAAATTAATGAAATCAGATTTTAGATATATATATTGATTTAGATGATAATGAGTCACACAATCAACCCAAGTATACGTATCGCTCAAATAATGCAGGGCTCTAGTGGAGTCCTGGTTATTGATCCCACAGGGAGGCTTTAATTTTATGGCGTGCACAAAAATCACTTATCGAATCACAACACAATTATAAGTGGTTTAATTCTTAAAGTAAAGACAAACATATTCAGTTACTATTTCTACCAAAGCAAGTTCAAAACTCTAGCAAGTTAAACTAACACAAAACTAAATTTATAACAAAGTATAGTTGCAAGAAAGAGTCTTCCTCCTTTCCAATCATAATGTGATGATTAATGTGACATAGATCAGTGATACAAATGTATTGTGACAAATAAGAGCATTCATATTCTTTACCCATATTTCAGCGTATAAAGAACATTGACTAATCCTAAGTTTAGTCCCCAAATCCGTGGTTAGGCTTGGAGGATACTGGCTCTCACTCCAGAGCTCTCACTTCCCTTCACCTGAAAGCTATCTCTCGCTTCATTTTCTAAACATTAGGACCAAACTGAGGATTTCATCCCGTTACTCTGAAATCTCCAATTCTACGCCCATCAAAATATATTTCCCTATTTATTTGCACTCAATCCCCATGAACTACATCTCTCATTCATGGACATATGTGAAATTTACTTTTGTCGTGGAACTCATAATCCTTTCGGAACATATGTTTCTCAACAAGTTTTAACAATTCAATTGGCCAAATCAAAAACTAAATGAAGTTCTAAGTGAAAAGGTCATCACAAATTCTCCATAATAAATCGACACATCATTTCTATTTCACAACATCAACACATCACATGAAAAGGAGAAAGACAAAGAAAACTACTCAAGACTCATGAGGAAAAGATGATAAAACATGGATTTTATATATAAAAAAAAACGTCATACAAACAGAGTAAAGTACAGACAACTTATCTCAAACTCTTCCCCAAGCAAATCTCAAGGAATTCCTTTGACTCCTCTTCTTTCTTCACAACAACACACAATTCTCTCTTTAGATGAGTAAGGAAGAAGAAATCTCTCACTTTCCCTCTCCTTTCACACTCCTTAGAAGAGAAAACACAAAACCTAAATTCCTACACAAAATGGAAAGAAACTCTCTCTAAACTCTAAACTCTTCTCTTCCTTTCTTCCCCCCTTTGAAATTTGGCTCCAAAAGTGTTTAAATTCGGCCAAAACTTAATTCTCAAGAGTTTCCTTAAGCAACCTTTTAAAATCTGGTCAAATACATTGAATATAGTTCAAAATCGGGATAAGGCGATGTCCGGCTCTGGTAGGAGCGTCGTTCGGTGCATTATTAAGCCAAAACGTTGTAACACTCTAGAAGCTGGCACTGTCCGATGCTGGTGACAGCGTCGTTCGATGATAGTTCAATAAAATGCACTTTTGTCCTTTTTCGCTCCAAATTTACTCATTTTCACTTCCTTTTGCTCCAAAGGCCTAAAATCATTGTACCTGCATGAAATCATCAAAAAAAACTTTCCTTTAAAGTGCAATATCATCAAAAACAGGTATAAAATGAATACTAAAAGGCTATCAAATTTTCAGTGAATCAAGATCCCCCAAACTTAACTATTACTTTCCTCAAGTAATTTTAGTTAATACATAAAATTATGATCCACTGCAATGAACTTTATTTCTATAATACCATAATTTTGATTTAGATAAGTACAATATTAAAATTTTCAGAAAGATCTTTGAATAATTCAAGTAAATTCTGCAGGTGTAAGAATATCTAGTAATTAAGTCTAAGAGTTCTAGCCTTCTATTCATTTTAAAAATGATGTAGATTGTCCCATTAAGACACTTAAAAAAATTACATGAAAAGAAGTTTATGAGAACACTACTAGTAAAGATGCTAATCCATACATATAAGCTCAGGAAAATAATTAAGTCTTTCCCTTTAGGTAAGTCCAAGTGAAGTCAATTTTTGATGAGGCATCTCCTCAAGTTTCTCCTCACTTCTCTTTTTCTTTTCTTTTGTTTTTTGCTTTTCTTTTCTTTTCAGTAAGGATTACTGTATCTGGATAGCCTTTAATGATTTTGAACTTTACCCTTCTCACCCTAAGTTTGAAACTAACCACATTTATTTACCGTATAGGCATTTCTCTAGCTTATTAATGATTCATCATAGAGTCTCAATCATTTTCTATCACATAAAATTTTAAGATTTTTAATATTTCAAACATACAACTTTTCTTACTATGAATAGTTGACTATAATCCTATTCTCTTATACCAAATATCTTTTGATTGGGCTAGACATCGTGGTTTTTTCCCTTTTCAGGTTTTTCACGTAAAAAATTTCGGTGTTTTCTCTTATTACTTTCTCATTATCTCTGTGTGTATTGGATTTTCGTACAACACTGAGACTTTAAGTTATTACTTTATCGCCATGAATTTTCTAGCACGCAACAATAATCATAATAATTTTTATAATAATATTACGAATGTAGGAAATAAAAATATAAATAACTTAAATGATTCATTATTGAATTTTGTTGTTATATTTTTTATTATACTCTTAGGTTTGTACATGATTGATGTGTGCTATAAAATTCGCAGTGGCAGAGTAACTGATTTATAGTCTCAGCGTCATACGAGAATTCAGCACACACACAGATGAAAAAAAAAAAACAGTGACGACTCCAAAAGTTTTTACGTGGAAAACCCGTAAAGGGAAAAACCACGGGACTTGGCCCTGTTGCAAAAATCTACTATTGATTGATGATTACAAAAATCTTTTATCCCACCGACAGTAAAGAGTGATTATATTCTTCAGATTAAACTGTCGATTAATAACGTCTAGTTGGTGGTAATTGACGATGGTGGTTAGCGGTGGTCGACGACGGTTGGCGGAAGTCAACAGAGGTCGGTGATGGTCGACGACGAAGATCGACCGTAGTTGATGACGATAGGTGATGGTCGACGGTGGTCGGCGGTGATCAATAGAGGTCGACAGTAGTCGACGGAGGTCGGCGGTGGTACTAAGCTGCAGCTTCTCCTCAATGCCTCAGGATCTCTCTAGGCTTAAGCCTCCATCCTCATTTGAGGGTTGAGGGTCTATTTATAGTATTTTGGGTGCGATTAATTCAGCCATTTTGATCGAATGGTCCAGATGGCTTCCCTTGATCATATGACGTTTAAGGGGCATTTGATGGCCTTAACGATGTAGGAATTGAGTGGTTATGGGCTCGTTGGATTCGTCTTGTTGAGACGCTTGATTCCAGTATAGGATTGCTAGTGTCAGTATCTGTTTGACCTTCCAAATTTGTCCAAAAATCCTTCAAGTGTGGTTTAATGACTTGATATAGGCTTGATTTGACTTGGTTTGGACTAATTTTTATATCATTAGGTTCGTCTCATCGAGCTGGTCAGTTTGACTATAGGTTTCCTGAAATCGGAGTTCTGGATGACTTTTTATCAAGATTTGAACGTTTCTTGCTCAAAAGATTGCACCAAGATTCGTGTCGTGCCTAAAGATCGTGCTGGATAATGAAAATTTATTGTTGTCGTATCAATGATAAATATATATATATATACACAAACACACACGACTTGAAAAAAAATCTTAGTTTGAAAAAGAAATTATATGAACTACCTATTTCTTATGCTATCAAAGTCTTGTAGTCATTTCTTCTTTTATTCATACACATTTAAGTTGCCGATCTCATGTGCCTTTAAAGTATTTTTCAAAGAAAAATATTAAAATTATAAAGTCATCCATTCATGCTCTAAATAGTATTAAATATGTTATTTTAAAATAATTTTAGCCATTTTGCATATGCCTGTTTTTGTAGGAGATCGAAGGGAGCGCTCTTGTTTCACGCACTTGGCTATTAGAAGGTATAATATTGTATCGATTAACAGTGTTACAATTAGGTACTTCTTTACTGGAAATATTAGTCGATCCAAACTAATTTGGATGCCAAATTCTATGAAGTAAATTGTATCATAGTTACATCTTCATAAGGTATATATCCATATCAAAGTATGAAAAATATGATATGATGCAAATATTCGATATAAATCTAATATCTCTTTTAAATAACTTTTTACCCCTTTAGTCAATTGTTATTGAAGAATAAATGTCTTTAATTTGCACTTAACAAGTGATGATTTAGATATTTGAGAAAGAATCAAATTTTCACATTACTTTTAATTTGCCTTTATCATGTAATATTTTATCATGAAACATTGTATTTAAAGGGAGATGTTCTTGTGGTTAAATTAATTTAGAATATATTGTTGATGCATGCAAGAAGGTCCGCGGTGGAAGAGCAATTATTTAGCATCTTAGCATTTCACAAAAATCTAGTACACATGTGATTAAAGTGAGAGGTAGAGACGTCATCATCTTTTACATGGAAGACACTAGAAACGGAAAAAAAACATTTACAGTGAGTACACATGCACATTCTTCTCTTGAGTTAGGAAAGTGAAATTACATAGTTTTTATGTACAACAACATGTCAATAATAATAGTCGTAACAGGATGCAAAGACCTTAATCGATTGCTATGGAAGCAGTAGTCCGTTTTAAATATTGTAAAATGTGACTATTGCATCAGCTTGTCGTAGAGGCCTTAGTTGAAGACCAGGATAGTAGTTGGTCATGCAGGTAGTAGATGGTTGCTTCAAGAGCATCGATTGACCATATAGATCATAGTAGAGGAATGCGATAACATTCATATGCCACAGAGGTCAAAGTTGGGAGATGCATGAGCTGTGAGCTGTGTATGTCATAGTTGGTCTCATAGGCCATAGTGAGAGTAGTAATAATGTTCGTAGGGTTCAAAATCCAGAGTAAGGAATTGCGTGAGTTAGGAGCCATGTAGGTCGTAGTTGGTCATATAGGCCATGACGAAGAGTCATACTAATGTTCGTAGATTGTTGAGGCTAGATTAGTGAGTTACATGAGTTGTGATAATATCTGTAGGCCGAAAAAGCTGGAGTTGGGAGCTGCATGAGCTGAGAAAATGCTCGTATGCCTTAAAGGCTGGAGTTAGGAGCTGCATGAGCTGTGATAATATCCGTAAGCCACTGAGGCAAACCTTGGTAGCTTAATTAGTAGTTGACCAAATAGGACACAGTTTGTCACGCAGGTCATAGTGGCAAGTTGCGATAACATCTGCAGGTTGAAGAGTTTGTAGTTGAGAGCTGCATGAGTTATAAGCAGCATATGCCACAATTGGCCATATAGGCCGTGGGGGGAGCTGTAATAACGTTCATAGATTGTAGAGGCCCAAGTTGGGAGCTGTGTGATCTGTGAGCCACATAGGTCATATTTGATCACATATATCACAATGAGGAGTAGTCATAACGTTCATAAGTTGTAGAGGGAAAATTTGGAAGCTGTATGAGCTGTGACAACGTATGCAAACTGTAGAGATCGGGGTTGGGAGCTGCATGAGCTGTGATATCGTTCGTAGATCGTAGATGCCAGAGTTGGAGCTGCATGAGTCTTGATGATATACATAGGCCACAAATATTAGAGCTGGGTGTTGCACAAGCTGTGATGATGTACATAGGCCATAGAGGCTAGAGTTAGAAGATGTCTGAGTTGTGGACCACTTAGGTCATAATTGATCACATAGTTCGTAGTGGTGGGCTACAAATAGAGAACTTCAGAAGTTCAAATAAAGTCACTGTATTTTGAGTACAACGATTATAAGCTGTTATTGTGGGGTGCATTGTTATACCGTCTTTGGTGTATAATGTTGCATTATCTTTATGGTGCATTGTTGCACCGTATTTGCGGTGTGTAGTTATATTGTCTTTGAGGTGCTTTATTACTCCATATTCAGAATGTATCATTACACCGTCTTCGGGGTGCGTTATTACACCATATTCAGAGTGCATTGTTATATTATCTTATGGCTGCATTGCTCCATAGGACGCTTCATTACCCTTGAAATGTTGGTTGCTACTCCATAAAGCGCTTCATTACTCCACAACGTGAGTTCCTATTCCACACATCAATTTGTTACTCCACAACATTGATTGCAACTTTGCATAACGCTTCATTAATCCAAAATTTTGGTCGTTGTTGAAGAGGGTGATTTGTTGCAATGAGCCGAGAATGGTTGACAGTGGTTGATAATGTTTGATGAGTGGTGGTTGATAGTGTTCGACAACTACATCAGTCGATGGCATTCAATGTACCTTTAGTGTACACTCAACCTTAACTCCTTCTCCTCTAAACTCCGAGCTTCCTCTGGTTCAAGGTCTAGCTCCCCTTTCATGAAATGGGTGAGACTCTATTTATAGAGTCAGGAGAGGTCACCTTTCAAAAAATAAAGAAACCAAGTTCACTCCATCGAAAGAGTCGGAGAGGTACCCCAATCAAATGACATTTTGTAAATATTTTAGTGTCTTAATGATGACAAAATGGAGTGATATTGGGCTTGTTGGATTTGTCTAGTCGATATGCTTGATTCAACTACAAGTTGGTCAGACTTGGAATCTGTTTGACCTCCAAATTAAGGAACATAAGCTTCCAATGTGGTTTAACGACTTGATCTAGGCTTGATTTGACTTGGATTGAATCAATATTGGTTTCATTATGTTCATCTCATCAAGCTGTTTAGTTTGACTGTATGTTTGATGAAATTAGACTTCTTGATTATATTTAATTTGATTTTGATTATTTCTCACCCATAAAATGTTTTGAGATCCATGTTGATCGCCTTGAGATTCATGTTAAATGATAAATTGTGTCGATGAAGTATTAGTTGTCCATATTTTTGAGGAAGCCTAGTATCATCATTTGAAAATATAAAAAATTCAAATCTTTTCTTCCCCTTTTTTTAATATACATACATACATAAATAGCATAGTGGGTGCGTAGTTCTCCACTTATGAGGCCGTAAGTTCGAACCTCCTTACATGCATCACTTGCTTTTTTTTTTTTTTTAATTTTTTTTTAACGGCGGACCCAGTTAGAGGCGAACGATTGGTAGTTGGTGGAATCTTGAGTAGGCTAGGAAGCATGGTGAGTTGGCGGGTTGGGCATGTGTAGCCGATCTGTGTAGCACATTGAGTTGGGCCAGCGATCTGGTCCCGCTATCGCACAATTGACCCGTGTGGTATCACATGGCCACACAATCAATCTTGTGGTTACGTGGTCATGTGATCAAGTGATCAAATGGATAGCAATCCGCATGCATGTGATACCTACTCATCTAGCAAGATTGGATGGTTGGTGTTATACAACATTGCAGAGAAGTGAGATTGAGATGTAGCAATATGAAATACGATCTAGCTCTTGAATTGGGCTAGATCAAATGGTGGAGGCATTACATTTGTGATGTACTTTGATTTTGGCTCTATTGGATGGTTCTTAAGAGTTTTTTTATTATTATTGGGTCATTTTGAGCCTGAGGAGAAAAAAAGGTAAAGGTTTTTTTTTTCTTTTTATTGGCTCTTTTGGATTGTTCTTAAGAGTTTTTTTTTTATTATTGGGCCAAGCCTGTGCAACTTGTTTTTGAGTGATCAATGGAGTTTCACTTAACATTATTGGCATCCACCTCAAAGTCTCATAGGCTGTTGCTGTGTGATCAACAGAGCTCCCATTGGTGTTGTTGTTGTCCACCTTGGAGTCTCGCAACCTATTTTTGTGCACTCAATGAAGGTCACTTGGGCTACTAGCTGGAGTAGACTTCTCGTGTTGTTGTTGTGCTTTCTGTAATAGATTTCTTGTGTTGCTATCTCACTTTTGAGAGGAGATATTCCATGTTGTTTTCTCTCCTTCTGGAAGATATTTTGCATGATTATGTCGCGCTTTTTAAAGAAAATTTTAAGCTTTGCTATCTATTTCTTCAGAGGAGATTTTCTACATTGCCGTTAATTTTTTTGGAGGAGATTTTGCACATTGCTGTTGTGTTATATACATGAAGATTTTTCACAATAACATTGCACTTTTTTAGTAGATTTTTTGAGCTATTTTCGTGCCTTCTGGTGGAGATTTTTTGTTGTCTCGCTATTTTGAATGAGATTTTATGCACTGTTATCATGCTTTTTAGAAGAGAGTTTGTGCACAGTTGTTTCACTTTTCAAAGAAGATTTTATACCTCATTGTTGTGCTTTATAGATTACATTTTTTTGCGCTGGATGTTTGTAGAATCCCATCCCTCTGAAAATCAACTAAAGTGCTATAATTTTGATGAGATGACGACGACACCCTCCGAAAATGAGCTGGCCCTTTCTTCGAGGGCATGAAATACGAAGCTTGAAAAGATTGATCACCTCCTGAGCAGTACAAGGTGTGTAACTCCTCGATCAGAATGCAGAGATTTCGCTGGCTTTTCAAGCGAGAATGTTGGTTCTTGAAGAAAAGAGCACAAAACAACAGACCTTCTGACGATGAGGAGGATATTGTGGTGGATCAATGAACTTTCTTTAACTGACTGGTAGATTTTGCACCAATGTGTGTTATTCCTTATAGCTTTTCAATTGTCTTATATCAAAATTATGCACAGTGATAGTTTGTTAATTTGTACATCTTTCTTCTTTTTGATGTAGTAAATTTTTTGATGTTGTTCTTGAAACTGCATTATTTTTTCTTTGGATTTGTGGTTGTCCCTTTTTTGGAATGCTTTTGCCCCACTTCTATAAAGATTTTGCCCAATTTCTTAGACTAGTGCCTTCTGAGCTTCTTTAGCTTAAAAAGTATGTTGAAGTGTGCAAACAGACATAATATATGTTTGTATAAAATTTCATGTACCTTTTGAGGCACGTGCATTCTAAGATTTATTTCTTTTGAGATCTGTGCCTTATGAGGCTTTTGATATACTTGCAAGTAAGGCTTGTCACCTTCTGAGATTTTTGAGTGGAGATCCTGGCAATCACTTGCTCTTATAGAGTTTTTCTAGTGATGAATGTATCCACTACTAGCTTCTTATCAAGACTTGCCTTCTTAGCTCATTTACAGAGGTACAAGTGGAGACCTTGTCTGCAACACGCCCTTAAGGGAACTTCTAGTGAGGATTATATCTATTACTAGCTTCCCATCAAGAATTACCTCCTGAGCTTGTCTTCCAGAGGTATGGGTAAAGACATTGTTTGCCATTTTCCATGAAGAGGTCTTTGTAGTTAGGAATATATCCACTACTAACTTTTCATTGAGACTTTCCTCCTAAGCTCGTCTTTCAAGGGTATGGGTGGAGATTTTGTCTGTAATTTGCCCTCGAGGGGTAATTTTAGTGAGGAATTTCATCTATCACTAGCTTCTCATTGTGACTTGCCTGATAGGCTCTTCTTTTTGGGGGCATGGGTGGAGACCTTATCTGCCACTATGAATATTCAACTTTTCCTAGGCTGTTAGTCAAAACACAATTATTAGATGACTATAGCCTATAATGAAAGAAGCCGATGGGAATCCATCAAGGATTTTGACCTATCTGAGGCTGTAGTCCGTTAGACAAACATAACCTATGATGGAATATGTTGAACAGAGTCCACTCGGACTAATTAAAACTATAATGAGGTATCCAAAAATTTGATGTATTCCTCTAGACTTGGACATAAGTTGAAATGGATAATACTTTTTTCTTGAAAACTCAAAAATGATGTTTGGAAACTTGGTATTTGGTGCTTTTGAAATTGTTGTCTCCCGATGGGGTATTTTTCACACAAGCAGTAATAAAACTTAAAGAGATTAGTTTTCAGATCTAACTGAAGAGGAACTCCAGTACAGTGAGAGGGGAATGAGAAAGTACTCTTTGCGATGAAGGTTGCCTCTAGTTTGGAAGTGGTTCTCGAAAACTTGATCACTGAATGAGACTATCCTACCACAGTTATGCTCAAGACATTAACATGAATAACCTTTCGAGACTACAATGAAGATTGACCCCTGGTTTGGAAGTAGTTTTCATAGATTTTGCGTATGAACAAGATGTAGAAAAACTACCTCCACCACAATCGTGCCTGAGATGTTAACATGAATGACCTTTGAGATTACAGTGAAGGTTGCCCCCAACATCTAATAACACAAAGAAATGATCTTTAAGAGGTCTAAAGAAGGTACCTTGTCAGTTGGATGATTTATATCATTGAGAAACAAAATAGAGATTTTATGTTGCAGACTTGAAGGTTGTGTAGAACGGGATTTGATTTCCGACAAACGACGAAACTAATGTGTGTTGGAATGTTCGTGACGATTGAGTGATTTTTTACCATTAGCTAAAAATTCAACACACACTCGGGTAATTAAAGTGCCAAGTCGATACACTATAAGATTTTACGTGAAAAATCTTTAAAAGGGGAAAAATCATAGGGCCTAACCCTATTGAAATAATCCACCATATAATGGTGAGTGCATAAACCCACTTTTCTCATGAGTCACGTAGATAAAATTACAAAAATGATGTGCAACGATATTTTAATAATAATAGTGGTAACAGGCTTGATCTGAGACGAACTCGATCAATAATATTTGTGAAGTGATTCGAGGTTCATGAAGAATGATAAATTTTCTCACGAGGTATCAATTGCTCCACTATTTTCAAACTTCATTGTGAAAGATGTTGAAAATATATTTTGTAAGTGCCAAAAAATTTGAGCTTATGATGATTGAAAATGATCCCATAAATGAAAAGATGCCGAAAAATTTGGTATCATGACAGTCTTGAAAGAAATTATTGCTTTACATAGGTCGGATTTTATAAGTTAGACATTTATAGTACTTTAGTATCATAATTCTATGCGTGAAAATATTTACTTAACTTTTAAAAATTTTGTAATAATAGCATTATTAATATAATATTAAAGATTTTGGTGTTAACCACAAAATATACAAACTTTTAATGCTTAACATGTAAATTTGTAAGGATTGGGTGATATGTAAATAGCTATCCCATTTCCTTATACATACATACATATGTGTGTGTGTGTGTGTCTGTGTGTGTGTAAGTGAATAGCCAAGTTTTGGCTTGAGATACGTAAATGCATAATATTGCTATGAGTATTCATGTGAGATGGTGAATAAACAGATGTTAATTTTGTGTTTTAGACGTTAATGCCACGAGTTGAAATACTTCTCATATATGTGAATATGTATATTTGTGAGTAATTAAAGCATATTTAAATTTTAATATCAAGACTAACAAATGAAAAAATAAGAGAAATTCATCCCTCTATTATGTTTTTTTAAGGAAAATTATATTTATTTTAATAATTTAGATTTTCTTAGCATATTTTTTCTCCTTTTTCTCCTATTTTTTCAAACTATAAATAGGATAAAAGGGGAGAAAGAATGTGGAATCCCCCAATCTACTAGTAGACGATCAAGGAGACTCTTAAGAGAAAGAGAGTGGAATCCCTCAACTAGCGGATTAATGGGGATCTCCAGAAGAGGTGGAGTCTTTCGGCTTGCTAGCAAAATATCATCAAGATCTCTAAAAAATGCGGAGTCTCACGTGCTATTAGCTGACAATCAATGAAATCTTCTTTTTCTTCGTTGTTTTACTCTCCGGAGGAAGAAATTGAAGTCCTCTGGTTTGCTTGTCGACAATCAACAGAATATTTAAGCCAAGGAGAAGCAAGAGGGGGGAAGAAAGCAGAGTGCCCTAGTTTAGCAGGAAAACAACGAAATCTCCTTTGCATCACTATTGTGCTTTCCGAAGTAAAATTGTGAAGTCTCCTAGCCTGCTAGCAGATGATCAACGGGGTCTCTAGAAGAAAAAAGACATTCTCTGGTTTGCTTACAGGCTATCAAAAAGATGTCCTTTCGTGTTTTTGTCTCAATTTCCAAAGGATATTTCCCACATTGCTATGATGATTTGTGTAAGATATTTTTCATATTATTGTCGCACTTTTCTGATGGAATTTTCTAAGTTGCCATCTCGCATTTTGAGAAAGATATCCCACACTGTTGCTGTAATTTTTGGAGGTTTTTTGAGTCATCATCATGCTTTATGAGGGAGAATTCTGCACGGTTGCAGTGATTTCTAGAACAAAATTTTTTTATCTAGGGAGATTTTCTACGTTGATGCTGCGAGCTTTGTAGAATCATGTCCCCCAGCGTGTATTGGTCTTTGTAGTCTTTCAATCGTCTTATGTTGCATTTTTTACATGGTGATAATATGTTTGTATGTATGTCTTTCTTTTCTTGATGTGGTAAAAATTTTTACGTTGGTTCTCAGGTTGCTTCCATCTGCCCTTCTAAATTGCGGATGCTTTGCCATTTGAGAAAATTACGAGGTGTCGTTGCTCAACTTTTGAGCCAATTTTGCCCAACTTCTAGGCTTTTACTTAGAATGTTTGACTTTATCTATGTTAATTAGTCAAAGCATGCCCACTTGATAATTGCATCCTTCAGTGGAAGAAGTCATTTGTAATCCACAAATGATGTGAGATCTGTTCTATGTTATATAGCCAGAGATATTTAATGACATTAACCTAAGTTGGAACAAATTCGAAAAAGAATCCATTATAGATGTAAGATGCATTCTAGGTTGTATAGCTAGAGATGTTGTGCAGCTTTAATTTGTAATGAACACAATCATATGAAATCCACCAATGATAGTTGGCATATCCGGGGTTGTTACTTGTCGCTTCTACTTAATAGTTTTAATCTATTATTGAAGATGCCAAATGGAATCCACCAAGAATTTTTGACATATCTGAGGCTGATAGTCAAAACTTCTGCTCGACGACCGTCGACTGCGATGGAAGAGATCGAATTGAGTCTCATTGAAATCGATTGAGCGCAGAATAGGTGTCATATATGCTCTACATTTCTCAATACTAAGGCTAAGTCGCAATGAATCGTTGTTAGTTTTGAAAATATGGTTGAAGTTACGCTTAAAAATAATGTTTGACAACTTGCTAGTTACTAGTTTTGAATTTGTTGAAGTCACGGAGGTGTTTTTTACTTGAGCTTATAAAGCAGCCCATGTATCGAACCTTGAAGAAATTAATCTTTTAATCTAGTTGATAAAAATACTTCAGTATGCATGTGTTTTCAACCACACAAGCTATAGTTGGTCACATGGGTCGTAGTGGTGAATTGCAAATACATCCCTAAACCACAGCGGTGAGTGTTGTGAGCTGTGATGTTGCCTGCAGGATGTAGAGGCCAAAGTCGAGAGCTATAAGAACTGTGAGCTACGTAAGTCGTAATGGTGACTTGTGATGATGTTCTTTAGCTGCAAGGGCCAGTGCCTAGAGCAATATGAATTGTGGACCACATTGGCCGTAATTGGTCATGTAGACCACAGTTGTGAGTTGTGAAGACGTCCATAGGCTGCAGAAGCTGAAGTCATAAGCTGCAAGAGTTGTGGACTGATAGATCATAGTTGGTCATATAGGCCGTGGTGGTGGGCTGCAAAAAGAGAGCTTTAGAAGTATGGAGAAATCATTATCTTTGGGAGACGTCATTGCACTAAAAGTGGGGTGCACTGTTACATCATCATCGGGGTGTATTGTTGCACCATATTCGGAATGCATTGTTACATCGGCTTTAAGAGGCGTCACTGCACATTATGTAGGGTGTGTTATTACACCGGCATCGGTTTACATCATTGCACTTTATTTAAGGTGCATTGTTAGTTTGGAAGGTATCGTTGCAACATATGTGGGGTGTGTTGTCACGTCTTCTTCAGGAGGCGTTGTGCATCGTGCGTAAGGTGCATTATTACACAGTCATTAGGGTGTGCATGCGAAGATTTTGTAGTGCACGTAGAGATTTCGAAGAGAGGGGCCGTCGATGGTGGTGGTCCAATAGCTAAAAAAGTGAGAGGTATTCGTCGGATCTGTTGTGGGGAAGCGGGGTTGAAGTTCAGCTCCTCCTCATAACATCAATATTTTTCTAGCTCAAGGTCTCCCTTTTCTCGAGAGAGGGGGATGTTTCTCAGCAAATAAAGATGGAATTCAAACCATTTCATCAAAATGTTCGAAAAGATTCCCTCAATCGGGTGATTTTGTATGACATTTGAGTGTCTTAATGATGTCAGAATTGAGGGATCTTGGGCTTGTTGGATTTGTCTCGTCAGGGCTCTCGATTTGACTATAAGATTGTCAAATGTGGAATTCATCTCTTCTTTTAATTATGTATCGAAGCTTTAAAAAGTAATTTAACAGCTTGATTTGGGCTTGATTTGACTTAGATTAGATCAATTTGTAGTATTATTAGGCCTGTCTCGTCGAGTTTGTGAGTTTGACTATAAGTTTGTTAAAATCAGAGTTTTGGATGACTTTTAATTAAAGTTTGAACATTTTGTTAAAAAATTATCTTGAGATTCGTGCAATACCTCGAAATTTATGCCAAGTGATTCTACATTCATATTGAATGATATAATTGTTGATGACGTATCAAATATGTTATATTTATTTGTCAGTTGGGTTAAAGTTTATTTTCACAAAAAAAACAGAATGCATTGAAAATTAACCTGATAGAATTTTGAAAGTGAACGTCAGTTTCTGCTCATTCTCTTCTAATATGCTTGATTTGCATGTTATTGGTTTTTCTCTTTTTTTTCTTACAATCGATTAAAAGTTTTGTATTTATGAGTTATTTTGTACTACTAGTTCCTTCAATTTTCGATATTTCTTCTCTTAGAATTCTTTTTTATTAGGATATATTTTATTAAAGACGATATAAGACATCATGTGGGTTAGTCATTTACTTATATAGTTTATTCAATTATTTATTTATTTAAATTTATAAAATTATTTATTGAATTTTATATGAAACTCTTGATAATCATTTGAATTTTTAAGTTAATGATGTTATGAAAATTCAGGGCGAACAAAACGCAAATTTAAAAGAAAAACATAGAGATTTAACGAGGTTCGGCAAAGACATGCCTACGTCCTCGGGAGCAAAGCGGCGAATTTCATTATTTCAGATGAGTTACAAGTTCGGTCCAAAACATACCTATAGGATTACACATTTATTTATAGATAAAACCCACGGATAAATTACTAACTCGCCCTCGCTCCCCCTAACCCATTAAATATGAAGAGACACACCTCTTCACTAAGAAAAACTCCAACTACTTAAATATGAGCCATACCTAACAAATAATAAGCTCTTATATATACTCATTCACTTATCATAACTAAATCAAATACAAACAAGTATTGAATAATTTAAATAAATCAAATTTGAATAATATTTCAATGTTTGACATAAATTTAAGTCGAATACAATCATATCAAATCAAATCCAATCTATAATATAATATGCTCGATTACATTCATATCTGGCGCTCCAAACCCACACACCTGTTGCATATTCCTATCCAGGTCCCAGATTTCAAGGGCTCGCCGTCCAACAACAAATTTGACTAGCTGTAGAGGGGGCTTTTGACTTAGCCAAAATCTCTAAGAAGATATTGGTTTACTTTTTTTGTAGATTTAATGTACCAAATATTTATTTATTTATTTATATGTGTATAATCCAAATTTTTATTTTTATTGATATAACGTTTTTGTATCTCGTTAATATCAAAACTTATGCTTTAAAAAACGTGTTTCAGTTTAGAAAAATGTATACCTACTATATTTTGATGTAATTTGAAAAAAAATGTTGTTATATAAATACAAATACATAAGAATGATGTTATATTTATATATATTACCAAACATTTTGCTTGACAAATAAGAATTCTTGTTGAGCCCAAGAAACAAAAGTGCTTGAAAAACAAGAGTTCTTATTATCCCAATATTGGCAATGTCGACGATTTCTTTCGAACTATAATATCGACAAGGAAGTCAATCGCATCAACAGAGAAGCGAATTCGAAGAATAAATTGAACATTTTTTTACCTAATGAGTAGTGTCTGCCTCGTCGTGGATGCGAAGTTCTGCGAGGAATCCCATCCAAATAGTTGTCGTTTCGTCTATTTGCTTGCTTTGCACCGCGATGGACTTTATCACGCCCTCATAAGAGGCCTAAGACTTATATCATTCAAAGTGAATTTGTAAATATTTATGTGACTATATTTCTTTCATATTTTTGAAATACATTCACAACACTCATATCTATGGGTGTAAACGAGTCGAGTCAAGCTCGAGACACCCTCGGGTTGATTAATTCAATTGAGTTCGAGCTCGACTTTGAACTTAAGTCTACGAGTTCGAGCCGGCTTATTTAATGAAAAAAGAAAAAATGGTATTATTTTAAGCTAGCTTTATGATAAAATAACAATTAGAATGAACATCTAGGAAATAAATAATAAGACATCACCTAATATATAATACAAAATATTATTTTTTTTAATATTTTTAATACCTTATAAATAAAATCTTGATATTTAATATGTTATGTGTATATTTTAGATTAATATTTTCTTAAATAAGCCGGCTCACAAGCAAATCTGTCGATTCAGAGCTAGCTTGACCTTGGCTTGTTAGCTCATCGAGCTCTGTTTGCAAGCCACTTATCGAGCCGAGCTCGAGAACTCACAAGTTGGCTTGACTCACTTACACCCCTACCCATAACTACATAATCAAAGCTAAAAAGTGCAATTTTCATGCTAAAAAACCAAATAACATATTGAAAATTATTCGCTCAACTTTCAAGATGACATGTGTCAGTTTCCATAAAAAACCACCTGTCAAGGAAAACAAGCGGCTAAATAAAGGATTAAAAATTATTATTATTATTATCCTTAAAATAAACTGCTCAAGACTCGGAATAAAACTAGCTATCACAGGAAAAAAGTTCAATAAATATTCGATCAAATTTCTTTGGGATTTTTACATACATACCACTAATTCTTTATGTATTTATACATCTAATATCTAAAATGCATATTTATAGGCTCGTATCGTTGTTACATCAAAAATATCAATAACTTTTATTTTTTGAAAGTGAAATACTTCTTTTCACATATAAATTATGACACCAAAATGTTAAATATAAATTTCAAATTTTAGATGTTAAAGATATATATATATATATATATATATATATATATATATATATATATATATATATATAATAGCTAGAAATTGTAGATGGGGTGTAAACGAGCCGAACACGAATGAGCTTGCGCTTAGTTTGTGATCGACTCGTTAAAAAATACTATTGTTCGTGTTTGGCTCATTCACTTAGCGAGCCGAACACGAGCTATTTGCGAACAAAAAATTAATTTGACACCCTAGTCATGCATGTAGCTGTTTGGGGTGTAAACGAGCCGATCTTGAGCGAGGCGTATCATTGTTGGTGTTCGACTCTTTTATATATCAAGCTCAAAAAAAATTGTTTGTGTTTGGTTCGCTTTCTTATCAAGCCGAACATGAGTTATTCAAGAAAAATGAGCTATTTTGACAATGGTAATCAAACAGCTGTAGGATGTTAAAGGGTTGAGCAAGATTTGAATCTTGTTATTTATATTAAAATATTCATTTAAATAGAATTTGATATATGTTTATTAATAATTTTAATTGATTATAAATCTTTGTAGCCTTGTAGTCAATTCAATTAATTAAAAATAATACTCATTATATATATATATATATATATATATATATATATATATATATATATATATATATTTATTTATTTATTTATTTATTTCGATTCAAAACGAGCCGAACTCGAAAGTACAAAATTTTGTTCGTTTTCGGCTTATTTATATATTAAGCACAAAAAAAAATGTTAAAGTTCGACTTGTTTACTTACCAAAGGAATCGAACAGGAGCTACTTAATTAGCCGAACACAAACCGTTCACGAATAACGAGCTGCTTTAACAGCCCTAATTATAGACCTATTGAGCTTTGATTGACCCGAGATTCTGGCCGAAGCACAAAACATCACAAAGCTATAGGAATATTAGATGCTTAAATAAAGGGTTTGATCTTTATGCCATCCAGATATATTGGGCGTCAAAGTATCAAGTCATCAACACGCAATATCAGTATTCTATAGCACTGATCTGAAGGTTCACATCTGAGAGGAAATGAGTAATAGAAGCAACAATTATATCTCATTTTCCACTCTAATCCCAGCATAACATTTCATATACTCTTCATGAGTTCAATAGATTAATCTCTGTTATGAATACATGCTTGGTTAGGTAGAGTTGTATAAATTATGAAGAATAGGCAGGACCAAGTTGTAGGAATATAATCTAAGATAAAACTGTGACATGATCGCATGAAAGAAGTTGAACAGAAACAAGAGAGATCCTGGGAATAAAAGGTAGCCTTATCTCCCAGAATAAATCTTAGCTTATCTCAGTTATGGAGCTCCTCAACCGCAGCATCACTGCAAGGAAGACAGGCAACACTACCCCCACTGAAAAATAAAGGTGCTGATGCCTTAACAAAGGAAGATTAAAGGTGATGTTGGAGAATAAGGAATGGAGACAAATGTCTTGCCATTCCAGCCAGCCAGTTCCCATCCATTAGCTGAAGAGATGCTTCGCTTTTATCCACTCATCGCTTTCAAATCAAATATGGGATCTTGCATTGTTACTGCTGCTCAAGTTTGCTGGAAGCATCCCGGCCACCGTGATGAAGATTGTATGTATTGATGTTAATTAATCAGTCTGGTTGCTGAAGAACTTGTGTTTTTAGAAGAGTAATTATTATGTTTCGACTAGCCTATAATCTGCATTGACTCAATAGTTTAGATCCTTGCAAATGCTTTATTAAAAAACGCTTTAAATCTTTTTAACAACAGTTAAATATCATTTAAAATGTCATGCGGAGATGATCAGTTAACTTGTGGTCTGAGAGTAAAGCTTACATGATATTTAACACTTTACATATAACAATAATATACAAAATTCTCTATAATAGTTAATCTTCTAATAAAAATTTTATTTATCCAAATAGGATTGTATACCAAAATACAATCATAGATATTTGAGAAACGTCTATACATGAGTATGACATAAGAATCAATGGACCTTAGAGGCTTTGAAGGCCCATGAATCGAACCAAGCCTGTCTGTCGAAACGGTCGTGCCAAGCCCACTTGCCAATATGGTCGAACCAAGCCCACATGCTGAAGTAGTTTAACTCGATCGGGACGAACCCGTCGCCAAAGAAATTCATAATTATATAAGAGTACATATATCCATCCCTATTTATGACGCCACCTAATACCCACATCGCTATATTTTCTCCAAGACACTGTGGATAGATGAGTGTCATACGAGATGTGATTTTATAGTATTTTATCTTACCTTCTCTTATATTTATGGGGCAAAATCTTTTCTCTAAGTCATTTTAGGGTCATTTAGGAAGGAGTCAAGAACACAAACTCTAGTAACACATCCACCATCTCTTTCTAAACCATCCTCCTAAAACAACGCTATCTCGGGTAGTATAAGCTCAAGAACAATACAGGATCTTACATCCTAAAAGAGTTCAACAAATATGAATATTTAAGAATTCACTCATTAGTCTATATTAGCTCTTGTCGACTTTCTAAGAATTCTACATCCTATGTTAGGAAAAAAAATACAGATGCAATGCATTGAGAATATAAAGAAAATATACAAATAACAAGTACTAGGATGGTAGGATGTAAAGTAAAAAAAGATAGTTTATGGAAAGCAAACATGCAACTTAAACTAAGATGACCATTTCTTATAACAAATGAAAAAAGGGAAGTCTAATTCAGTCAGTTATCTAAAAGTAATCTATAGTAGAATAATTAGTACAAGGGGAGGGGTGAGTGAAGAAGAAAAAAGTTACAAATATGTATATACATGTATGCATCTAAACTTACAGACATACATAGACAATCGGGTGATGAAGATGCTGAAATTGACAATGGATTTTGACCATCGCACTGAACCTCCCATCATTCATGTTTGGCTACGCTTCTCAAATTTGCAGGTTCATCTTTACGATCCACAGCTTCTATTTACTTTTGCAAAGATATATGGTACACCACTCCAGACTGATCCGCCTACAGAAAATCTAACCAGACCTTCTGAGGCTAGAATATTGATAGAACATGACATTACGTCACCCTTCCCGAAAGAGATATGGATTGGTACACAACATCAAGGTTTTTGACAACCAACATAACTTGAACAGGTACCTCTTTACTGCACCCACTGTCGTATGTTTGGACACTCTCATCAGCAATGTTACCACCTGCATCCGAATCTCAAATCTTCACGTACAAATGTTACTGGGCCACACATTCTTGCAACGGATATACCTTTTTCCTCACTACCTGTGATAACTACTGTAACGCCCATGCCGGACATGGTGCAAAAGTCCAATGATACTGATTTTGAGCAGGTTGATAAGGATTAATTGTTGGAGTGTCAGGTGGTTGTACCCAGAAGGCAGGATGCGGTTGCTGCCCCTTCTTCTCAGCCCTCTTCTCTTGGAGTAGCAACTACTGTGGAGGGTGATCAAGATTCCCTCCCTGACGTGATTGAACATAGGGAAGAAGCGAACATTCACATTCAGAGGACGAAATATGCATACTACTACCGAGGGCGAATCACTGTCAAATAGTAACCTCGTTACTGCTACCACACAAACACTGGAACCCATCGTTGCAACTGTCTTTCCTTTTATGGTTCAATCGAAAAGTCTTCGGAAGAAGAATGACAAGTGTATACATCCTGGCGGAAGAAGAAGGTTGGGTGTACTATCCACCTTGAAAATTTAATGTATGATATTTCGGTCTCCCCTAACAATGAAGAAACACTTCAGAGTTTGATTTCTGGATGCGCTACAAAAACCAGGGGCAGAGGGAAGCCTTGGCGACCTCGTACTCTTTAGTTGTTTGTTTCTCTTTTGTTTTATCTTTTGTATCGCTCTGTTTGAGCTTTATTTGTTTTTTGTTTCTTATGAGTCGAGCTCAATTTTTGAGCCCTCTCATACTACTTGTTTTGTACCCCTTTTATTTCAATGAAATAGGCCCTAGGGCTCTTTTTATATATATATATATATATATATATATATATATATATATATATATATATATATATATATATATAATACAAACATATACACATATATCACATATACATATAATACATATTATAAGAGAAAAGAATAAGAAATTTGCATGCATATCACATAATTCCAATGATTTGCATATATATATATATATATATATATATATATATATATATATATATATATATATATATAAAAGTATACAAACATATACACATATACATATAATAAGAGAAAAGAATAAGAAATTTGCATGCATATCACATAATTCCAATGATTTGCATATATATATATATATATATATATATATATATATATATATATATATATATATATATATATATATATATATAAATAAAAGTATACAAACATATACACATATACATATAATAAGAGAAAAGAATAAGAAATTTGCATGCATATCACATAATTCCAATGATTTGCATATCTAACACCTAAAGTTTGTTTGTACAGTCATAACACGTTGAGTGTCATAAACAAGTGCAAGAACATACATACCACCCAAGTCCTATGTATTTTACATATCTTAACAACTAAAAAATGCTTTTTTTACATTCATGCCACTCGAATATTTCATATAACGGTAAAATATCATTACTTTAACAACCAAACAATACTTATTATATTCATACCACCCAAATCTTTTGTATGATATAAAAACACAAAATAGCTCCAACTTTAAATAGTTTATGTAAATTTATTAAGGCATTTACATGCATACCACCCAATTCACATGTATTTACATATCTTAACGATGAAACATTCTTTTTTAAATTCATATCGCCCAAATCTTTCATATAACATGAAAATACCATTATTTCAAAAAAGAAATACACCATTTCATGATAGGTAAGGTGTCGTACATGTATATAGAAATTAAGTGGTATGTATGTAAATCCTCTGAATTTATTTATTTTTTTGCGAAATGAAGTGGTATGTATGCGAATATCGACAACTAGCTAAAAAAATCAGTTGTTATTTCTGCTAATATTTGATGGTTCTCATGTAGTGCATAGTATGATTGCTCCTTCATGAGCACGCCTAACTTTGGCGTTTCTAATGAGACTCTAACCGTTACAACAAAAGGCACGTCAATGTTTAAGAGTTTCGCTTCATTCTACTCACAAAGAGTTAAACTGGCATCCTCGTTATTTTTCTTAAGCCCAGAAGCATCCCTCAATTAGATATTCCTATCTTCATATTGATATAATTCTCTAATATTATTTATAATAGCATGAACTCTCATCAATTGAGATATTGTCCGCTTGACATAATTGTCCAACCTTCATTTCACGTCTCAATGTTTAAAAACTTAGCTTCATTCTACTTAAGGGGTTTAACACATACCACACAAACTTTATAGTTTGATCGTAATTTATCCATAGATTCACACCACCAAAGAAAGAGTTAAGAGTAAGGAGAGGATAAAAAATAAAGGAAAATGAGAGAAAAGAAAAGTCCACTGAAATCTAGGGATCCTTTAATGTGTTATACCCCAATTTAGTAGTAATCCCTATATTTATAAGAGAAATTGGTTTTACATTTCAAATCAAGTATGCATTACATTCAAATCTTTGATCTATCGTTGCTATCCTCTTTTAGTATGAGCTAATAAACCCGTTAACGCTCTTATCGATCAACTCTAAGTCGTTATGCAAGATGATCTTCTGAGAGAGTTGTTGAGCTAACTTGGTCGAACATTTGCGTATCGATCACCATATGCAAGCTATCTTGTATCACTTATTGGTTGAAATAATTGATTGAGCTTATCTATCTAATTGGCTTGGCAGCTCGTACTCAGCAACTCATCTATCCGATAACTCGTCAACGCATCATAGGCAACTGGTGCTTTGTTGCTCGTAATCCTCAGCTCATCAGCTTGGTTGGGGAACTCAACAAGGTAACTCGTTAGTCAGCCCTATGAGTATACATTTATGTATTTACATATCAAACATTTAATTTTTGATATTTACATTTATAACACGTTATTATCATTAGATTATACATGAAAATTCGTGTTTTACATTTTAAAATTTAGTAATTGTTATATTTTGGTAAGTTGTTAAATATTTCAGTTTTATATATCTAAATATGGAAGTTTTGGACCCATTTGTCACCACTTTTATTTTCTATTTTTTATTTTTTTATTTTTTGAAAACATATTTGATTGCTATATTTTTTATATCATATATTTTTATTTTTAAAAATAATTCAACTTATTTTTTAAAACACTTCAGACTTCTAAAAAATATTTTGAATATTTTTTAAAATAATTACTTTAATAAAATATTTTTTAATTTAAATAAAATCATAAAAAGATTAAAAAATAAAAAATAAAAGTTAAAATGTTGCCTTTTAAATAAAAAAAAGGATAAAATAAACGTAAAAAACGAGATTTAAAAGTGATCCTCACGGGAAAAAAATAAAATATAAAATATAAAATTTTCCAAAAATCGCCTGAGATGTTAGATATATATATATATATATATATTGTGGGTAAATCATTGTGTTTGGACTCAAATTTGCGTCCGGCTTCCAATAACATTACGCCCCACCCAAAAAATGTATGGGGGTGAGGGCCACTTTTAAAGTTTTTTTTTTTTTTTAAAAAATAAATTCTCTCATTGAACACCGAACACAATACTTTCTCAAAATTGTGAGGTATGTGTTTGTGTGCCCCAAAGAAAATTACAAGCATACCACATAATTTTTATTTTTTCTACATATGCAATATATAAAATTTGATATTTACATTTAGAATACATGAAAAGCTCTATTTCATTTAAATTGTATAAATATTAGATATGTAAATACAAAAGAATTGCCTGGTATTTTTGTAAATGCTCCCAAAATAAACGAATTGACATCTTCCCCTGTTAATTCGAAATCCCAACTCCCAGGACGAAGCCTGTTAAGAGATTCGCATGTCTCGCTGTCGCCCATTAGGTTTTCTGAGCCGCGTTTCTTCCCACCTTCTTTATTCTCTAATCCAAATCTTACCCCATAAGATGGTCTCCAGCGAACTTCTGCTCCGATTCGCCATCTTCGACTGGCTGTAGAGCTATAACTGCGCCGTATGCTTCTGATAACACTTTCCCTTTTCTTTCGTCTGAGTACTTTTCTGGTGGACATTGCCACATAATTAGATTTTGATGTTATACGAATTGTTGCATTGCTAAATTTGTTCTTTTTCTAGGTAAAAGAATGGATTTACAGGCTCAAGGGATAGGGGAGAACTTTTTCCCCCATTAGACCATCTTTTTCTGGTTAAATGCGGTGTGAGAACTGATATTTATTCACTGTAAGTAATGTCTGGAAGGCTCATTTTTGTCTACATAGCGGCGTTAATGTTAAGGAAATGCTTCGTGGCGATAAGTAGTTTTAATGGTATCATTGTTTCATCTTGTAATTATTGAAATGAATAATTGTAATGAATGAAAGCATTTATTATTTTGATCCAAAACACGTCCTACTAGTGGTGTAACAATGTATATAATTTTTCTCAGGAATTGATAGCATATATCTTTTTTTCTTCATCTTCAAACTCCATCTAATAATCTCTTATAAGTATCTTGTGATATTAGAGCCCAAAATCTCAAACTACTCCACGGCCAAAGAGATTTCTAACCCCGGCCGCCCTCATTTGTATTCATCAACCCAGCAGCCACAACAGGAACAGAGCTTTTTTTACAGCTAAAATTGTTAGCAATATACGACTAGAATACGATTTCCAAATGCCCGTCGGAAAGGCAAACAATCACACAAGAAAGCCATTGGAAAACAATTCTGACGGCTTACCGCTACCCTAGCCAGCGGTTAATGTGAGCATTGTAGCTCATTGGAAAGTGCTAGAAGTCTGCTTTAAATCATCACCAGGAGGCTGCTCGTAGGCCACTACAGAGGCTGTCAATAGTTTACGATTGCTAGAATCAAATTGGTGTTGGTATCTCCAAATAAATGACAAATAATATCTTCCTTTACCGAAGGCTAAAGCCTTAAGAACCTTGTATCATAAAAATAATAAAAAATAATTTTATAGTAATAACTATATAATAAAATGTAGAGTTTAACACACAACATTTTATAAATAATAATATCGCTATGCGGTGTTTGGCTGCAACCTGGTTTTATGTTAAATAGGATTTTCAGTAAGTCCTGATTTAACAAACACTGTGACGGAGTTGGAGTTCGTGAGTGACAGCGGAGTAAATCCTTTAAATTCACCTCGCAATCAGATTTAGTAAACCTTGAGTCCCATCTTAAAAAAGATGGAACGCAAGAAAGAGAGACAGAACGCAAAAAATTTTGATTCAACAGAGCAGATTTAATTTTCGTTTTTTTAGTGTTTGACTGAATTTAACTTAAATTCATGCTTAAATCCTATTAAAACTATACTACCAAGCACCGCCTAGAACATAGAATAATTGAAAATTTCATTTAAACCAATAAAAATGTATTGGAATACAAAAGTTAACTAGAGTTCAAAAATGCAAAGGCAACTCCTAATCCTTCTCTGCCTTCTCATTCTCCTCCTCCTCCTCCTATTCTTCTGTTGTTGACTACTCCTTTTGGGATCCTTACAGCTCAACTTGCAACGCAGAGTTCTGAGAAATCTAAGTAGTGTTCTATGAAATTTAGGCAGATATTTGAGGATTTTAGGCACCTAATTGCGCTTCCATATGTCTTGCAAATATTGTGGTTTTTATAATATGCTCTCATTGATCAACTAAAGTTCATAGTCGGAAAATGAATGACGTGCAAAGTATTTCATGCCCCGTGCACCTAGCCCATACATTTATTTATTTCTTCCCTTCTATTGCTTGTTATCAAAGATAGTGCTCTAACAGCTCAGACAAATTAAAAGATCCTTCCGCTGCAGATGTCTGACTCTAAATTTCCTTAGACGCATGAAGTCTTTTCAGAAATTAAAATATTTATAATTATTAATGTATTTCTTAAATTTTATTGATTTAAATATATTTCTATACTTTTGTATGCTCACTTTGTTTACCCACTATTGATCTCCTTAATGTTGATGCGTTCTTGTGTGTAGCTCTACAGAGCTGGTGTCTCTTCCTTTAAGGTACAATACTAAACTGCTAACATCAGCATATCGATGCCCAACAACCATAAAACTACTATAAAAACACCCACTACCCATCATATGAAGACCTACTCCAAGATAAAATTTTTAAACCTACCACCATGCTCTTTTTTATTGCCACCAAATTTTCCTTACCAGACTTCTTTAAAGTTATCAAAGCCAATCATTTAATGTTATCAAAGCCAAAAAAGCCCTTCAGCAACTCAGATGGTGAGATGCTATGTGTGCTTTAAAAAATGTCCTTCAACAAAATAACACATGTTACTTTGTTCCACAAAAATCACATAGAAATGTAGAGCATTGTAAATTTGCCTTCCGAATCTTATGCCATCTTGATAGTATTATTGAATGTATGAAGCTCACCACGGTGCCCAGGGTTCCATCAACGACCTTTAATCTACTTCACTGAAACTTCCAATCCAAATATCAAACCCACAACTATTTGTGTTGTACCCAGCACAATGGCTAGTTCAATTACCCAATGTCAAAAATGTATTTTTTTAATAGAAACTCATCTTACGTTGTCTTCATGTCTTCGACACATGGCATAAATGAATAAAATTTGCAACATAATCATTCTATTTATGGCCACAAATGGGCCCCTTATGCATGGTTTGTCGAGCTCATGAGCTTTGTTCTTTCATTGGGCTTCGTTAGCATCACTTTGGATCCATAATTGTTCACCTATCTCAATAAGTCAACGAGTTTTGTTACGCCTGTAATAGGACTGGTCTAGGAGGGACCGGTCGAATTCCATCCCACCGGCCCACCAAAGCAACGGGTTGGTCGATCTTGTTCGATTGAAGAGAGGGAGAGGGAGGTGGAGGGGGGGCATGTTGCCGCAGGAGAAGGCAGAGAGGGTGGGATCCACAAGAGGCTTAATTACATACTCAAGGTGGAGACATTAAAACAGGTTGGAGGGAAAGTGGAAAAGGAAAGTTTTCAAAGGCTGTGGGAGGCTTTTTACGAGAGTAACCTAGGGTTTGTTTTTCTTTAGACATTATTTTGTTGGTTGTTGTATTCTTCTTTTGGTGGTGTTCCTAGCGACGTCTTGGGTGTCGGAGAGCTGATCAACCTCTCGAAAAGTAGATCATCTTTTGTATCTTGCTTGTCTGCATTTGTTTTTCTTAAGGACAACCCTTATTTGACTTGTTTTCATCTATCTATCCTCGTTTTGATGTTGTTTGTTGATTGAGTATATAACGTATCAAATTAGTATCAGAGCCTAGATCTTGGTGGCATGACAGTCATTTTTTCAAAAAATGATCTTAAGTCGGGATACCACCAGATCAGGATGAATCCAGCGGATGTGCACAAGACAACTTTCAGGACACATGAAGGACATATGAGTTCTTAGTGATGTCATTTGGTCTTACCAATGCCCCAACGATATTTTTGTCTTTGATGAATAATGTTTTTCAACCTTACCTCCGGAGATTGTCCTAGTCTTCTTTGATGACCTTTTGATCTACAGTCGTACAAAGACAGAGCATGTGGGGAACCTAAGGACAGTTCGGGAGATGTTGAGAGAGGACTAGTTGTATGCAAACTTGAAGGAATATTGCATAGTTACAAGTGGAGTGCCTAGGGCTTGCGATGACCAGAATGAGGGTAGTAGTGGACCAGTCCAAGATCGAGGCTATGGTTGATTGGCCCTACCAAGGAGTTTGAAGGAGTTGAGAGGATTCCTAGTTCTCACTGGCTACTACTGGAAGTTCATAAGAGGATATGACACAGTAGCATGGTCATTAACAGAGCAGTTTAAGGAAGACAATTTCAAATCGAAAGAAGCAGCAACACAGGCCTTTGAACATTTGACTAGCGTATCGGTATTAGCACTTCCAGATTTCAGTAAACCATTTGTGGTGGAGATGGTTGCGTCGGGGTATGAATTTAGAGCAGTGTTCATGCAGAATCAACGGTTGATTGCCTACTTCAGTCAGGTTCTTATGGCCAGAGCGAGGCTAAAGTCAGTATATGAAGGAGATTTGATGAAAATTGTCTTGGTCATTCAGAAGTGGCGGCTCTACCTGTTGGGACGACATTTTTTGTTCAGAACATATCAAAAGAGTTTAAAGTATCTTCTGGAGCAGCGGACGGTGACCAAAGAGCATCAAAGATGGTTATCCAAGTTAATGGAGTATGATTTCGAGATTCAGTACAGACCACGTCTCGAGAATAAAGCAGCTGACACACTGTCGAGAAAAATGGAGGAACTAAAATTGACGACCCTATCAGTACCATTAGTCCTAGATTTGGAAACTTGAGACGGGAGAGCGAAATGGATGAGGAGTTGGGGAAGATAAGAGCCGAGTTATTATAGGATCCAAACAGTCATCTAGGATATGCATTGAGGGGACAACGACTGCTCCACTAGGAGCGGTTCGTGCTACCTAGGACTGTAAACGAACCAGCTTGAGCGAGCTCAGGCTTGGCTCGTGTTCGGCTCGTTCGAAATTAGCTCGACTCGAAATCGGCTCGTGTTCGAAATGACTCGTGAACAACTTGTTCGTGTTCGGCTCGAAAAACTTATTCATGTTTGTGTCTGGCTCGTGTTCGGCTCGAAATTAGCTCGTTAGAATTTAAAATTATTATAATAATTAATTTTTTTTATAAAATAAATTAAAAAATTTTCTAAAAAACCTGTTTAAATTTATAATATAATTTTAGACAAATTTCGAGAATAAATTTCATGAAACATAGATTAACTAAATAAATTTCAACAATAAGTTTCAAACCCAGAAATACCCTGATATAACTCAGCAAGAACCCAGAAAGACTCCATAAATACCCCAGAAATAGCCCATAAGTGATCCCTGCATTAACCCAGAAATACACAATAAATACCCCAGGAATAACCCATCAGTGATCCATGCAGTAACTCAGAAATACCCCAGAAAAACCAAAAAAATACCCCAGGGATGAGCCAGCAGTTATCCCTAAAATACTCCATAAATACCCCAGCAATACACCACGAATAACCCAAAAGTGATCACTTAAGTAACCCAAAAATACCAAGCAATAACCCTGCAATAACTCATTAGTAATCAAGAAATACCCCAAAAATACCCTTGCAATAATTCAACAGTAACCAAGAAATACCCCAGCAGCAACCAAAGAAAAATTCAGCAGTAACCCAATTATACCCCAGAAATACCTCAGGAATACCCCAGCAGCCATCCCTGCAATAATAAAGTAGTAACCAAGGAAAAACTCAGCAGTAGCCAAGAAATACCATAGAAATACCATAGAAATACCCCAGGAATAACCTAACAGTTATCACATCATTAACCAAGAAGTAAGCAAGGAAAAACTCAGCAGTAACACAGAAATACTCTAGAAATACACAAGGAATACCCTAGAAGTCATCCTTGCAATAGCAAAGCAGTAACCAAGGAAAAACTTAGCAGTAACCTTGAAATACCCTGGAAATACCCTGGAAATACCCCACGAATACCCAAAAAATACCCAAGCATTCATCACTTTAGTAACCAAGCAGTAACCAAGGAAAACCTCAGGTGTAACCCGGAAATAGCCGAAATACCCCAGGAATACCCCCAACAGTCATCACTGCAATAATCAAGCAGTAATAAAGGAAAAACTCAGTAGTAACCCAGAAATATCACAACAATACCCCAGCGATCATCCCTACAATAACCAAGCAGTGACCAAGGAAAAACTCAGCAGTAACACAAAAATACTCCCGGAATACCCCAACAGTCATCCCTGCGATAACCAAACAGTAACCAAGAAAAACTCAGCAGTAACCCAAAAATACCTCCGAAATACCCCAGCAGTCATCCCTGCAATAACCAAGCAGTAACCAAGGAAAAAATTCATTAACCCATAAATACAGCAAGAATACAACAGGAATACCCCAACATTTATCACTTCAATAACCAAGTTAAATAAGAGGCACTAGGCAACACAGCAAGAGGCATCAAATATCACAGGCAACTTTTTATATTGTTATCTCAAAATGGTTGCAAACACATGTCTTCCAAAGTTAAGAGTAACAATAATCATTTTAGACAACTTTATATACTCTTATCTTAAAATGGTTTCAAACTTAAGTTGTCTTCCAAAATTAAAAATAAGAATAATAATCTCATGCAACTTTTTATATTATTTTCTTAAAATGATTACAAACTTGTGTTGCCCTTCAAAATTAAGAAAATGAATAATTTCAAATGAAAAACATCTTTTATTGCATCTTCTCCAATGCCATACAAATTTCCCAGAAGAGCTTTGCACACATCAGTTCTCAGACACAGCTTGATGTGCATGTGCTTGCACTCTTTTGTTCATAAACAAGTTAAGCCAGCTTAAACCTTTAGGTGGAGCCCTATGAGCATCATGTTATTTTTTTAGCATGCATAAACCCAAGCATTACGATTTGGCGGAATAAGAATAATACATCCAAGTACATGCACTTCACAAAGATGCATGCCCTAAACCACCAAAGTGAAACTGATAAAGTTCAGAAAAACTTTAGAAAAATAGTTGTTATTGTTTTTTAAAACTAAAGGAAAGAAGCATCAAGCATTTATTTTTTCAGTTTTCACAAAGTCATCCATAAAAAAAAGAAAGTTATGATCTAAAGGCAATAGCCGAACCACAGCACAACCCAACTACAGGGGTGTTCCATAGATAAATAGATAGTCATGCCAACTTATAGCCAACCCATCTACATAGATAAATAGACTAGTTGTATATGACATCATAGTCATGCCATGCAATGCAATGGTGGTGTTTCATATCAGCCTCTTTTGCCAAAGCTTATACTCTTTTGTTCAGAAACAAGTTAAGCTAACTTACAGCATAATATTCTTCACAAAGCCATCCATAAAAAAAATCAGATCTACAGGCAATAGCCGAATCACAGCACAAACGCTTATACCTGTATGAATCACCGCACAAATGCACAATCGCCGAGCTAAATGTCACAACAAAACCCTTATATAAGTTACGAAACAAGAATACTGAGTAACGAACTAAGAAGATAACACTCGGTAGCAAAACAAGCAAGAATATAGAGCAAACAAGCAAGATTACCGAGCAAACGACTGTCCGAGGAGAAATAGAAGAAGAGTTTGGAAGACGAACACAAAAGGCAAACCCTAATCCCTCCGAGCAAACGACTATCCCTCGCGGCCGAACCCCTTTCGCGATTTTCAGAGGAGAAGGAGATGAGGAAAGCCGAAGCGCGAACTGCGAACCGAGAGGCGAAGATGGCTTCGACAGATCAGAGAAGACGAGAGTAGAAGAGGAAATGGGAGAGGCAAACGCAGCCGAAGTGTCGAACCCTAGAAGTTTCGAGAGGCGAAAGGAGGCGAATGGGGATTGTGATTTGGGAGGCGGTTAGGGTTTTAAGATTATTAGATATATTATAATTATAGAACTTATATTTTAATTTTATATAAACATATAATATTTAATAAGTAATATTAATATATTATTATTATTAATTTCTTATACATTATAGCCAGATTTAATTTTATAAAATATGCTAATTTATTTTTAAAAATTTTAATTACTTAAAATTTATAATATTTAATTTTATGAATATTTATTATATATATATTTATTTATTTATTTTCGAGCCAATTCGAGCCGAACACGAACAACAAACTGTTGTTCGTGTTCGGCTCATTTACATTTCGAGCTTAAAAATGTGTTTGTGTTCTGCTCGTTACGCTTAACGAATGAGCCGAACAAGAGCTATTTAACGAGCCGAACACGAGCTGTTTGTGAACAATGAGCCAAATTGACAGCCCTAGTGCTACCCAAATCGTCTGAGTATATTCTCAGATAATTACAAGAGTTTCATGGCAGTGCGATCGAGGGACACTTAGGGGTGCAAAAGCCCTACAATCGTCTGGCAGCAGAATTTTATTGGGTGGGGATGCGCAGAGACCTGGATGACATATTAGCAAAATGCGATGTGTGCCAATGACACAAGTACAAGTGATAATGGATTTTTTATGGAGTGGTTGCCACGGTCAGAAGGATTCACAGTGATCATGGTGATTGTGGATCGCCTAAGTATGCACATTTCATTCCCTTACAACATCCCTGCACTGCAGTCTCAGTCGCAGCAGTGTTTATCCGGGAAATGGTTTATTTGCACAAGGTGTCGTAATCGATTGTATCGGATAGGGACAAGGTCTTCCTCAGCCACTCCTGGAATCGCATATCATCCTCAAACCGATGGGCAGACGGAGGTGGTTAACAGGAGTGTGGAAACATACTTGTGTTGTTTTGTATCTGATACACCAAAACTATGGGCTAAGTGGATTGCACGGGTCAAATATTGGTATAATACTTCGTGCCATCTCAGCACAGACAACCTTTTCAAGATATTTTATGGGCAGAATCCACCTCACTTGATACATTATGGGCATAGTACCACACTGGTATCCAGCTTCGATCGGTACTTGGAGGAGAGGGACGGGATACTAGCAAAGCTCAAGGGACATTTATTGAGAGCTCAATAAATCATGAAGAGAAAGGCCGACAAACATAGGAGAGAGGTGCAATTCGAAGTCTACTTGAAGCTGAGGTCAGGAGGAGAAGCGAGAAATTGTCACCGCGATACTTTGGGCCTTATGTGGTGATGACACTCATTAGTGCAATGACCTACCGTTTGAAGTTACCACCATCGTTCGCACTACACCCGCTCTTCCATGTATCACAACGGAGACGTTCGATTGGAGATACATCCTCATCTACACTACCGTCAGCGCTGACGGAGGACTTGGAGGTGATTTCGGATCCGTTAGAGATCGAAGGAGTGGGCTGAAAAGTAGGGGGAGCGAAGGAGTTATTGGTCAAGTGGAAAGGACTGCCAGACTATTAAGCAACATAAGAGCCTTACGAGATGATCTACAAGTAGTTTCCATCATTCCATCTTGAGGACAAAGTACTTCTTTGGGAGGGGAGTAGTCTTACGCCAATAACAAGATCGGTCCAGGAGGGGTTGAATGCCATCCCACCGGCCCGCCAAACCAACAGGTGGGTTGATCTTATTCACATGAAGAGGTGGAGCAGCATTTTGCTGCAGGAGAAGAAGGCATGGACAGGGTAGGGTCCACGAGAGATTTAATTACATAATTAAGGAGGAAAAATTAAAACAGTTTCAAGGGAAAGTGGAAAAAAGGAAAGTTCTCAAAGGTTGTGGGAGGATCCTTTGAGGGAGTAACCTAGGGTTTGTTTTTCTGTAGACATTATTTTGTTGGTTGTTGTGTTTTCTTCTTTTGGAGGTGTTCCTAGCGATGTCCAGGGTGTGGGTGAGCCATCTACCTCTCGAAAAGTAGAATTTCTTTCGTATCTTGCTTGTTTGCAATTTTTTTTTGTAAGATCAGCCCTTATTTGACTTATTTCCATCTATCTGTCGTTGTTTCGCTATTGTTTCTTGCTGATTTTGAATCCAGAGCGTATCGGTTTTCTATGTCGTGATCCATGTCAACGTTCTACGCATCACAAGAAACTCATCATCAAATGTTCAATATGCCATTAATGCCATTATTGTCAACGTTCTTCGCTATTTTATTGGGGTTGCAGCAATCTCAACTACCAATGGCTTCTTCCTTTTCGTACATTCCTATGTTCATGACCATCTTGAATAGTTTCATATGGATGATAAAGGAAACAACACACCTATAAACTCGTCCACTCTTATCTAGCTCCATCTAAACGGCTACTACAATGCCTCAAGAGTACAATCGCGCATGGTTTATTTGTTTGTCCTTCAATCAAACACTGAAATGTCATTTTGTTTGTGAAAAGTGATTGATGGTTCTCTAACAATCTCGCACATCTCAACACATAATGAACTTGCTGATATCTTCACCAAGATGCTTGGCATGTCATGCTTCAACGCTCTTTAATATAAGATTGCTGACTTCAATAGAAGCCACATCTTACGAGTGCATATTAAGAAAATAATTCTAGACAACAAATAGTATTCTTGTTATTATTATGTCATCGTGTAACTTTTGACAAAAATTTAATAACTTATAGCTTTTATTATTTCCATCTAATGTACCTCCTACTAATGGCTGTAATGATTCATACAATTCTCAAAGATTGAATAACTAATCTCCTTTTCATCATGTTCAAGTTCAACCTCCATCTAATATTTTCACACAACTCTTGTACTACAAAAATAATTTTATCTCTCAACTACTGTATGTTTGGCTAAATTTTAGTCACTTAAACATGATTATGGGATCTAAGATGATAAAGAGTGACTGTAATATTTCAGTTTACTATCATTTAATATAATTGTCGTGTCCGTACATCTAGATGTTGCGAGAAGTCTAGCTTTTATCAAAGGGGATTTGAATGCCATTTATAATATTTAGAATTGTTCAGTCAGACCAATTGATATTTTCTAGTAATATAAGATTACATAGTAGTGTCAGGTAATATAATAACACCAAGATCTATATTTTGTTTTTCCGAGGATATTTGACAATGTATTATTAACAATACCAGAATTGCAGGTTTTATATATTAATTTTCTTTGAAGATACCAGAATGAATTAAGCTGGTTGATTTTACAATTGGCTAGAATTCTTGAAACTTTTGTTTCTGGATTGGTGGAGAGCACTATTATGAGTTTAAGTAGCCAAAGTTTGTTGGATGCATTCAATTCATCAATTAAGCATGTCGTTTTAGTTTGCTGTTTTCTGGTGGATGACCTTTTGGAACTATCATGAAGTCTAAAATTTATTCCTTTTGTGATTTTAGTTTTTATGTTTCTATAAGAGTAAAATCCCAAAATAGTCCTCTGATTGTTTATGTGGGGTCATTTTTGACTCAGAGCCTGTAAAGTGTCAATTTAGTCTTCAGAATGTTTTAATGTAGGCTGAAAGGAGAATAATTTGACACTTCTATAGAATTTAAGACTAAAATAACCCCATGTAAACACTCAGGGGACTATTTTGCCACTTCACTAAATTCTATAAATGGCTATTCTTGATATTCTTCAGGAATAATCTTACTATCAGGTAGTAAGAACTGAGTATAACAAACTGTAGTTCTTTCATAGGTTATTTTTCCAGGAGTACTTATAGAGGCTTATCTTAAATAAAAATTGTTTTGTCAAGTGAGGGAAGATTTTACTAATGTTTTGAGAGACATTTTTTATATTTTGACGCGTAATTTCACTATTCATTCTGCTTTTCATATATTCATGGATTTGTATCTTTCATCTAATCTTTTGTTGACCTTCCCTGATGGTTTAGGAGGAGGCTATCTCTATTGTCTTTTGCCTAACCAGGAACAATAATTGACCGGACCAAATAATGGCTTCTGAAGGTCAATCCGTTGGTCAGGAGCCCACGCAGAGGTATGCTGAGAAAAAAGTGTCCTCTTTTTCCGGAGCAATGCCTTATTGTTCAAAGAATTTGGAATCAGATAGTCGACATTCAAGAACTGAATTGGATTTTCTACATTATTCCAACACAAATGGTTCTTCCTCGAAACCTTCTATATCAAACTTGAAGGAGAGCTTGAATTTACAAAATTCTATGAAGACAAAAGTTGCAATGGACGGAATGGGCAGTACCAAGCAATTCGGATCAAAACCCATCCAATCTAGTTCATCCTCGAATTTACCTTGTAAACCTTTCAGCTATGCTAACAAGGTATAACAAATGCAAATCTTGTTAAATTCATAATGGTTCTTACTTTTGGTTTGGGCCGGAGAAACACTTATTTCATTTAAGGAAGATTTACATACATACCACTCAATTCCTATGTGTTTGCATATCTAAAAACTAATATGTAATTTTTTTCATCTATGCCACCTTTCCTACCTTTCCCATGCATGAAAAGTTGTATTTCACTTCCTTAAAGTCGAAATAGTGATATTTTTATGTGATATGACAGATTTGGGTGTTATAAATGTAGAAAATAAATTTTAGGTGTTACATATGTTAGTATATAGTAATTGGGTGTTATGCATGTAAATGCCCCTTCATTTAATTTATGAGATAATGAGCATCCTCCTGTTGTGAAAATTTCTTTTATTTGCATCAAGCTTTTTGTTATTTGACCAACTAAACTATAACAACAACAACAACAACAACAACAAGCTTTTATCGCACAAGTGCGGTCGGCTCCTTGAAGCCTTTTTCTCCATTGTGTCCTATTGAATGTCATATTTTCATTTAATTCTAATAAATTAAGATTATTTTTTATACATCATGCCCAAATCTTTTAGTTCTATCTCCACCTTTCTTAATATAAGTCAAATCTAAAACATCCACTCTTCTAACCGGAGCATCAAATGGTCGACGTCTAATGTGACCAATTCATCTAAGACGACTCTCTCTAATCTTGTCTTCCATTGGAGCTACACCAACCCTTTCACAGACATTCGTTTTGCATTTTGTCTCTAAGTGTCAAGCCACCCGTCCACCTAAGCATTCTCATTTCAGCAACACTTCGTTTTATACTTCTCTTTTATAAGCCAACATTCTGTGCCATAGAGCATTGCAGGTCTCATCTCCATTTTATAAAATTTTCCTTTAAGTCTAAGTTATTCTTTTCTATCACATTATAGGTCTGATACATTCCTCCACTCCAACCATCCAACTTGAATTCTACTAGTAGCATACCCATTTTGTCACCATCACTTTGTACAATAGACCCAAGATAGCTAAAATGTTCACTCCTTTTAATGATTTGATTGCCTATTGTTATAATGTGTCATTAGATCTACTAATATTACAATTAGATTCCATGTATTCAGTTTTAGATCTACTAAAACGAAGACCTTTAATCTCTACTATAATTCAAGTTTTTTCGTGAACACTTTCTCTAGTCTTATCCACAAGAAGGATATCATCAGTGAAAATCATGCACCAAGGTGCATCATAAACTAAGGTAAATCCTCCTATAAATGTCAAGTAAGAGCTTCCATAACTAATGCAAAGTGATATGAGCTTAAAGCCGATCCCTGATGTAATTCAACGGAAATAAGAAATTACTTGGTCAATCCTCCTTTTGTTCTAACACAAGTAACAACTCTAGTATACATATCCTTAATGACTTGGATATAAGCCATATCAACAACTTCTTTTCTAGAACTCTTCAAAGAAATTCTCTTGTAACTATATCGTATGCTTTTTCTAAATCAATAAAAATCATATTTTGATCTTCCCTACTCTGTTTGTACTTCTCCATCAAACCTCTCAATAATTGTATAGCTTCCATAGTAGACTTGCCCGGCATAAATCCAAATTAATTATGAGAAAAAATAGAACTGCCAATTTGATCTGTTTGATTGAAAATAATGTGCTTCTAGTTTGATTACGTCAATCATTATCATCTTTATGTTTATGGATCTGCAGAAAGCTATTATTTTATGGATCTGCAGAAAGCTACTATTTTATGGATCTGCAGAAAGCTGCTATTTTTTATTTCCACGATTCTAATTATTTAAAACTCTTTGCATGCTTCGACATGTTTTCCTCTTAATTAGAAGCTTGCTTTATAATTTTCTGAATTTCTTTTTCATATCGACAGTCTGATGAATGTTCTTTTTTTGGCATTTTTATTTTGAAGCGATCAATTAATCTGATTTTTAAAACCAGTTACAGGCTCCACAGCATGGTTATGATAAATTTCCATTCCGCGATGCGAAGGATCACCACATCTCCACAAAGATACCCTCAGCTTCTTATCGACCACAGGACAGAAAACTTAATGGAAGACCACAGGACAGAAAATTTAATGGAAGCTCTGAAAATTTCACTGAATTAGTCCGTGGACCTCGTGCCAACAGAATTCACTTTCCTTCTTCTGCAGAAAAAAATGAACTGAGCCCGTTAATCAGAAGAGATCAATTCAACAAATCAGATTTCCAGACTAAATATAAGCATGCGAAGTTCTTTATGATAAAGTCATATAGTGAGGATGATATTCACAAAAGCATCAAGTATAATGTGTGGGCAAGTACTGCAAATGGGAACAAGAAGCTGGAAGAAGCTTTCAAGGAGGCCCAAGCAACTGTGAATGAGAATGTTCCGATGTGCCCCGTCTTCCTGTTTTTTTCGGTGAGTTTTGATGTAGGGGTTTTCCTATATTTATATTGATTTATGAACTGTATTTTCACTTCAAATTATTAACCATTTTTATTTGTATGAATTCAATTTTGCATTAAGTTTCATTGAGCGGTATTGAGAGTTTTGAGTAAAATGTCCAAATAAGCTTTTACTTCTAGATCATATTTAGAAAAATAATTCAAGGAAAGTTTCTGAATTTCAGGTAAATGCAAGTGGACAATTTGTCGGGTTGGCCGAGATGATTGGACCCGTTGACTTCAACAAATCCATGGAGTTTTGGCATAAGGACAAATGGAACGGTTTTTTTCCGGTCAAGTGGCACATGATAAAGGATATTCCCAACAAATATTTTCAAAATATCACACTTGAAAATAATGATAATAAGCCTGTAACTTTCAGCAGAGATACACAAGAGGTACTGCTGCCTACTTCTTCATTTAATGTATGGGCATGATCGTAAGAACAACTATCTTTATTATTGTTTCAGGTTGAAATTTGAGGATGGCACAATTTAAATTTTTTTGAATGAAAAATTGCGTGCGCTCAGATATTTTCCATGAAATTACTATGATTTTATCTGCCCTTTCATCATCTTGAACTGATTGAATTGGATGCTTTTCTTTCCTGTAGATTGGGCTTCCTCAGGGCCTTAAAATGCTGCAATTTTTCAAGGGTTACCCACTGGCAAGATCTCTGCTTGATGATTATGACTTCTATGAAAAAAGGGAGAAATTTCTGAATGACCAAAGGACAACTCAGCAGCAGTTCTCCCAAACTATGTTTTCTGTATGTGTTGCTTCTGATCTGTCAACTTAAATATGATGGTTTATAACGTGGCATATCTGCATTATAATTTCTAATTTCTCATTGTTAAATAGGCTTATGATTTTTATAATAATTTAAATTTTTTTTATTGGTAGGAGGATTGGGAGGCAGAATTTGGTCAGATGAGTATATCAGGAAGCCAGGGGCCTTCATATGGTGATGAATTTTAGTCCTTCAACATTCCTTGAAATATTTCTGTGAACAATCATATTGTACAATATGCCCACCTTAACCTTTGGTCAAGTGATCTTCATGAAACAATTATGTCTGTATTTTTGCTCAATCAATGTACTTTTCTGACAGTTAATCTTATGTGAGCCACTCTATATATAAGTTTCTATCAAGTGCTTTTGATAAGGGTCGGACTGTATGACCTCAAAAGTTAAATAGCTGGAAATGACACCACAGAGAACTTTTGGGTATCTAGCTCGTCATCTAGTTTTTCTTTTTCTTTTTTGGAAGATTTACATGCTTACCATTACCATTTGCCACTCAATTCTTGTGTATTTGCATATCTAACACCAAAATTTTGATTTTTACATGTCTGATCTTATCTATGTATAACAAGGTGTATTTCATTTTCTATATGTTAAAATAATGGGTTTTTTATGTGATATGAAAGATTTGAGTGGTATAATTGTAAAAAAGCAAAGTTTAGGTGTAGATATGTAAATACATAAGAATTAGGTGGTATGTATGTACATGCTCCCTTTGTTTTCAATTGCTTTTTTTTTTCATTTACTTTAATGTTGCCCTTGTAAGTTTCACAAAAAAATTTGTTTGTTGGAGTACAGTTGTAGGTGGAGTTCACTCTGTTGAATCATATGATAAAAATGCAGCATATATGTTAACCAAGTCAGTTACTATCAACAAGTTCTTGCAGAGCTTGAACTTATTGAATGTTTACAGTTGCTAGTCGGCATGGTAGCCCAACCCACTTTGGTGTATGAGAAACTCCATGGTATCTTTCTTCTAAAGGGTTGGATATTCGTCAAGGTGGAGATTTGTTAGATATGACTCATATATCATGAAGAGAAGTGTCTCCTGGAGTAATGAGAAGTGTCTCTTGGAGTGAAGAGAAGTGCCTCTCTGGATTTAAGTGGGTTGGGGGAGCATGTGTGTTTTAGTAATTTTATCTGTGGGTTTTATTTATATATATGATGTATAATCCTATGGGTATGTACCGGACTTTCCTTATGGAATAGTAAAATTGTCGCTCTGCTCTCGAGGATGTAGGCACATTGTCGAACCTCGTTAAATCTTTGTTTTCTTCTGAATTTGTGTTGATTTTTTTCTTTTCTTTGCCCTAAATTCCTCAACATAAAGAAAAATAAAGCAACAAATAGAAGGCGAAAGAAGAAATTTCGAAACTGTAATGTGTGAGATTCGTGAGAACTGGGATGTCCAAAAGGATCAAAACTCTTCAAGAGACTTCTGTTTCCCCAATTCCATCTTTGATGACACCTCTGCTTGAGTTTTTTACCTCGTTGAACCTTTACACTAAAAAGGAAATGTATACTAATCAACATAGGAGAGGGATTGAGCTCCAGAGATGAGGCAACCTGTTGAGCCAAGTAGCCAATGACAGACAGATTGAAGCAGAGGCTACAGATGACCAATGAAGGGAATGGAGCGAGCGACGTAGACTGCACGAGGCACAGAATAAACCTCGAGTAAATATTGCTCTTTTGCTCTTCAGCGCCGTGCTTGACTATTCTAAACAATTCGATTTACGATCGGTTCGGGTTAAATTTTTTGTAGCTCGAACCATACCCCGAAACTCAAATAAGGATAATTTTAAAACCATTAACTGAACTGTTGATTCCAAAACCGACTAAAAATATTAGAACAGTTCAATTTATTGGATTTAATCAAATAGTGCACACCCCTAACACAGGACATGGAGGAATAAACCCCAAGTAAGTATCGCTCTTCAGCTCTTCAGTGTCGTGCTTCGCTATTATAAACCATTCGGTTTACGGTCGGTTCGGGTTAAATTTTTTATAACGTAAACCATAACCCAAAAACCAAATAAGAATAATTTTAAAACCATTAACCGAAATGTTGATTTCAAAACTGAACCAAAATATTGAAACGGTTTGGTTTATTAGATTTAACCAAATTTGTGCACACCCTTAAGATTTAACCAAATGGTGCAGACCACTAGGTTTAAATTTCTTCTTTTTTTTTAAACTCCCAACTGCCACTAGGAATTAAATTGATTTCATATCAAACCTATATCAAATGATAATAATATATTGATGAATCAAATTTTGTTCAGAAACCAAAATTGAGTACACAGGCAAGCGGTCGCACGAATGATCCTCCTTAACAATGCTGCAGTAGTTAGCAGTAACACATTCAATTACCCCACTTAAACCCACTGACTTCATTTTGAAGTATCATACATAATCGATCTTAATTTTTCAGAACAATTCTTATTCCGACGAATTCAATCCCAACCGTCCACAATAAAATGCAAAGCTGAGATAATTGCAAAGTTAAATACATACTTAAATATAATATAAGGCTGCCAAAACGGCAAATAACTCGTTCCAGCTTGTTAAATAGCTCATTTTCGATTCGTTCGTTAAGCAATCGTGCCAAACTTTTTTTTTTTTTTCGCTTGATATATAAACGAGCTTAAAAAAAAATTTATTTGTTAATGTTCAACAAATTACCTCCAAATAATTAATATATATATATAATTAATAAGTATTAATTTTACATAATTTAATTGACTAGAAGATTAAAAAATCTACAATCAATTATAATTATCAATTAAAAAATAGAATAAAAATATATTAAAATTTTTTGAAATAAATATTTAAATATAAATATAAAGATTTAAATATCACCCCGACCCTTAGCATTCTACAACTACGTAATTAGAACTATCAAAATAGTTTATTGTTCGCAAATAACACATGTTAGGCTTGCTAAACAAACGATCCGAACATCAATAAGCTTATTGTGCTTAATATATAAACGAGCCAAACATAAATAGTAATATTTTTAATTAGCCGTGCCTGATCACTCATTTACACCCACATAATAATATGGGAAGACTCACATAGCTACACACGCAGAAAATATAAATTATATAAAGCAAGTCACCGTGACTCAAAAGGCGTCTATTTGATTAAAAATCAACTTCAAAACGGGGTTGATCATCAAATGAGTAGAAAACATTAACGCCAGTCGCCAAACCTAACTGCAATATATTAATATTAAATACTGCGTAGAATGCTAAATTAAAATTTTATTTTAATACACAACCCACTCATCCATTCTCGACCGAAATTCTGCCTGCTATATATATGCACATATTCCAAAACAAATTAAAAGAACATAATAAACAGTTTAGGCAAGACCACAAGATCATAATACTATAATACAAACTTCAATGCAGCAATCATGAATGATAGAAGCACTCCTTAATATCTCATAATAAATAGTCCAAACACCACAAGTTAACTTCACTATGGTGCTAAATGGACAGATCATGAACACCATTCAGCCTCCTCTTCACAAGAGATTGTTGCTTACTTTGGGCAGAGAAATCCAATAAGTTGGCTACTATCATATCATCTATCTTGCTATTAGTATTGCCTTCATCTTCTGTATCATGGAGATTCCTCCCAGAAGCTTCTTCAGTCTCAACATGTTGATTAGCTGCAAAATCCAATACACTAAGTTCCTCTTCAAAATCTATTAAATCCTTCCTGTCATCACTGAATTGCTGAGGCTTCAATGTATGATTGCTGCTTTCAAAATCTGCATCGAGCAACGGAACGGGTTCCTTACCAGGAGCTAGTGTTTCTAACCTAATATTTCTAAACACCACAAGCATATAACCAAGGCTGATGTTAACTAATCTAAACAGGAGAAGATGAAGGGATTTGCAGCTAGCAACTACGCTTCTGATGACGGAGCAGAGCATCGGTGCCAGTTTCATCCGAGTTATTTGGATTTGATTCTGTAAGTGGGGTATGCAGCGGTTCACGGAGGCTTCCTGTCTACAGAATTAGACAATAATGTGAGAAACTTGAGTGATGCGTGATTATTGAAGGGAGAAAAGGTACTTACAGTAGAACTTGAAGTCACAAATGGACGAGCTATGAATCCTAGTCCTAACCCACACAGCAGAGCTACAGCTGCTATTATGGACACAGGGATGGCTCCAAGTCCTGCAATAAATATCGATGTAATAAAAATGAAGCCGTTTAACAAAAGAAATATTTCACGTGCATTGGGCATCTTTAGTTGTGGGAAAAGGTTGGAATATTTAATTTATTAAAATTGATAATGCTGGAGTTTAGAAAGATCAAAAAATGAACTCGGATCGAATGACTAATGGTTTGAAGCAGGCATTAAGGAGATTTGTTTATATGGAGAAACCAATGATAAATAAATGATCAAATTTATGCAATCTGTGTGTGTGTGTGAGTGTGTGTGTGTGTAACTTTTGATCTTATTATATTTGGGCTCAATGAAGAATGACTCGGTTTTCATATTTAGCCATTGCATTTTAACTGATATAAACTGTTTAGATAATCTCATAACTTGCATGAGTAGTGTTTTATGTGTTCTTATACTTTAGTAATTTCATATCAAGCAGTTTGTAAAAATTGAGAATCTTCATGACCAAGTTGAGATACACTTGAATAGCATTTCCTCAATTGGAACTATAATCTCAAGTTTAATTCTTAATATTTGGTATTTTCTCTTTAAATTTTAATGATTTCATTTGATATTAGAGATATGAAACATTTTTTTATACGATAAACTTAATTTATTTTTTAATGCTATTTATTCTTAATGAGTATTATCTTTGGAAGGGTGATATTATTTGTATGTGGGCAATTTAATCCAGGTGTAGCACATTTCACCAATTTAGCCTAATTATACCAAAATTGACCCCAAATAATCCCTTGGGTAAACATTGACACAATTTGGAATAAAAATTGATCCCAATCTAGTTGCCCGATTATACAAAATTGATACAAATTTAATCTCTAGGGGACCATTCGGAATGAATTTTAAATGTTCAATGGGCTAAATTCAAGAAATGAGATATTTTGGGAATAAACTAACCACATAAGAATAGTTGAGAGATTATTTGGGCTTTTTCCCTTGAGAGTTTATATGCCAGACAAATTAGCAATAAAACCACGAAACATCTTTCCTGGATGTAATATGAATATTTAAATCATCCTTGTCATTGTTACCATGTGAATCGACGTTAAGACTCAAGTCGGACATTGGGTTTAAATCAAGAAAAATATTTTGTTCCACCATTTCAATTGAATTTTTCGATTGACTAGAATAGATGATCCATTTATAACTTGTATGTAATATTTAAAGCTTTTGATGCATTCGAATGAATGAGATTCAGGTGAGTAGCATTCAAGTAGGTTTGAAAGTGGAGTAAGTTGAGCTAGAATAGGAAAGCACCTTCGAATAGTCATTGCTATCACCCCAGACTGAGTATTAGCAACAACAAAAAAAGATTGGCTTTTGAAAAACATCATATTCATGTAAGTGTAATGTTTTATAATTATTGTGAGAATAGCATTATTAATTTTTTAGTGATAAAAGTAACCACTAAAAATGCATTTAACAGCATTTAGGTCAAGCTTTCTACTTCGAAGAGGAATATGCACAAAAACGAGTAGCCAAACCTATTGAGAGAAATGATGAAGTAATTGTCCGGATGGCCTGTGTGAGGTTTGATAAAGAGTACTAAATTTAAGAATTTTTTTATGTTATATAATTGATGACACATGCAGCAGTAAAAACAAAAACTCATCCAATAACATTATAAGATATCACTAACAATAAAAATTGATCAAATAACCTCCAAAAGACGTACATTTTTCCTTTCTTTTATCCTATTTTGTCAAGTAAGAAATAAAAACTTTAGTGAATAGTAACTGGATAAAATGGATAGTCACCAAAAATGGAATATAAATATTCATTCCCATTTTCAATCCTTAAAAAATTAATCTAAATTTTAAATAGGTTTGAATAAAAGGGTGATTTTTTTTTTTTTTTTGCAAGTTAAAAACTTGGCTTTCATTAGAAAAATCCAAATGATTGTAGTAAGATCATCAATAAAAGATATAAATCATCCAACTCCAGAGATATTATTAACCTGCAATGGCCCCCAAATATCACAATGGGTGATAGCAAACGACTAAGGCTTTATATATAGATGACTTGGGTAGGTTTTCTGTGTGATTAGATAGTTGGCAAACTTCACATTAGAGTGCTTTAGAATATGTGTTGATGAATAGGTTGGGGAACAATCTTTAAGGTACATGAATTTGGGATATTTTACTCATCTTTTGGAATTATCTTCAACATTCAAGAGGCAGTGGCAAACATTTACTTAACATTTCTAATTATTCTTCCAGAGATCATATCCTAGAAGTCACAATGAGTAGAAAAAAACTTAATTGCACAGTTCATATCTTTAGTTTTTTTTTTTATTATTATTAATAATAGATTGCAAAAAATCTAGGAATAAAAAAACCTTAATTAAGAACCTGAGAGCTAATTACATAGATAAAATATCATCAGCAATTTTGATTGTATGATTATTTAAATAATGATGCAAGGTATGACAAATAAAAAGACATTCTCTATCATATGATCTGAGCCTCCAGAATCATCGATCGAAAATTGGATTTTATTTTGGACGCTAAAGACATTAAAAAGTATACCCTTCAAAGAAAGTGCAACAATGTTGATGTCAAAAGTCGAGGAATTTGATTTAAGTTGAATAGCTAGTAATGTGGAGAAGGTTTTTTTGGATATCATTATTGACATGTCATTTTAATTCAAGGCGGCAAGTGGAACCAAAAGAGTGGTTTCCTTCCAAAGTCATTCCTCTTCCGACATCGGTGGATATTCCACCTACCCCTTCAACCACTATTTTTGAGGAACCCTCAGTCCCACTAGATCTAACGAGATCAACATCTCCTCCATCCACTCTCCGCATCTACACTCGACGCATCAAACCCTCGATTAAGACTTGTCCTAATGCTCCTACTCTTGAGACCGCTGCCTCCTTGCAGATCTTAGAATCCACTCTCCAGTTGACATCCCTAGAGCTACACTCTCTCAACTTGCAGGGATTACCCCTGCTCTGAATGAGGAAGTGAGTTCTACCGTACAGGTATGCAATCAAATATGCTCTTTATTCCATAGCAAAAAATATCTCATTCCACAGCTTATCACCAACCTACAAAATATTTGCCACTTCCTTGATGGATCATCGTCTTCCATCCACTATTGAGGCAGCTTTGGCGGACCCTTCCTGGAAGGCAGCAGTAATGGATGAGATGAATGCCCTTCAGCGAAACCATGCATGGGATGTTGTTGATCTTCCTCTGAGAAAGAAAGCAGTGGGCCACTGATGGATTTCAGCACTAAATCAATTATTAACAAATCGTGGTTCATCGCCAAAGGCTACTCACAAACCTATGGAGTTGACTATGAGACGTTTGCTCCGGTTGCTAAGTTGAACATCATTTATGTCTTGTTATCCCTTATCGTGAATCTGAATTGACCCTTACTTCAACTCGATATCAAGAATACCTTCCTTAACGTCGATCTCACAAAAGAGGTGTAGATGTCTCTCCCTCCGGGCTTTTACTCTGCTACACCCCGTGAACAAGTGTGTCATCTGCGAAGTTCCTCTATGGATTGAAGCAATCCCCTCAAGTCTGATTCGGCAAGTTCACGTAGATGATAGTGGTCATGGGTTCTCTCAGGCCCAATCTGATCATACTCTTCTCTTTCAGCATTCCCCCAGTGGCCATATTGCCATCCTCATTGTCTATGTCAACGATATTATGCTCAAAGGTAATGATTTGTCAGCCTTAGTCACAGGAAGGCATCCTCACCACATCTTTTGAAATAGACATGGGGTCTTTTCGTTATTTCTTAGGCATGGAAGTTGCTTGATCCTTTCGAGGCACTTACCTTAACCAGCGTAAATATGTGATGAACCTATTAACCGAGACTAACCTTCTCCTTTGCAAACCAATTGTTGTTATGATGGACTCCAATGAGAAATTAGCAGATTCGATGGACAAGACAAACTACAAATGCCTTGTGAGTAAACTCATTCACCTCGCCCAAACGCGCCCTGATATTGCTCACGCTGTTGATATTGTAAGCCAGTTCATGTATGACCTCTATGAGGACCATTCCACCTCTGCCCACCAGATCCTCCGCTACTTGAAAAGCGCATCGGCGATTTGTTGTTCTTTTGCCACATCTCTCACTGTATTGTAGTTTATATACATGTTGATTGGGTCGAGTCGGCATATGATCGGCGATGCACTTCAGTCTATTGCTCATCATGTGAGGAAGCCCCGTCACTTGTAAAAGCAAAAATAGTTGATAGTTGCTCGTAGCAGTGTAGGAGCCGAGTTTCGTTCTATATCCTTAAGAATATATGAAGCTCTCTGATTGTACATCATGCTCCGCAAGTTATGTACGTCGATCTCCAATTTCTCTATAATTGTTATGTGATAATAAAGTCTTGCTCATAATCCGGTTCAGCATATTCACACCAAGCATGTACAGATTGACCGTCACTTCATCAAGGAGAAGCTCAATCTCAATTACAGGGAGATTTGTGTTCCATTTGTCTCATCCAGTGGTTGTCATGCAGATATTCTCACAAAAAACATTCATCAACCATTATTTGACAACTTCAAATTCAAGTTCAACATGATTGATGCTTTAACTTGAGGGGGAGTATTATAATCATTAGAATTTATTTATTTTCCAGTATTAGCATTTAGTTATTTCGTTCCCTTGAGTTCTTTTTTTATGTATTTCTTATTCTATGTATTTCCGAATTTGTCGTTCTTATTTTATGGGTCATGTAACATGTGTAAACCCCTTTTTCCTATCAATGAAAATATCTTGCTCTATTTCTAAATTCTACAGTAGTGCTAGTAACTATCAATTTTAGATGCACTGGAACTACATATTATATATCTTTTACTAATTGTAAAGCCCATATGCTCTAAAAATTCCTGAGTTATTCTAAGATTTATCTCATTTATCAACACTATACCAAGAAAATAACAAAAACTATTATGTTCTACTGGGAAGTTCTTTTAAAATATTTTCAAAATAAATACAAAAAGCTGTACAATAAATTGAGCATTGATGCAAATCCTATAATGTGCATACTTTCTAAATAGAAAATCAAAATTATTCTTTAATATCAACTACAATTTTCTCAGCCAATGCTCTAATGCCCTTGTCCTCTCTCTGTCACTTTATTATGTGATTTTAGGGTGCTTTTGGGGCGGCTTATCCACAGCTTCTATATTTTCAAAACGTAGGGAGGGCGTTTGTTTATTGTGTTTGGGGTGCGTTTAGCCAAAAGCGATAATTGTTTAACACTAGACCCAACCCGCGGCCTCATCTTCGCGGGTCAGCTTCTCGATCTAATTTTTACTTACATATCCCTGCAACTGCCCTCTTCCCTGCATCTCATGCCTGAGGTTTCGATCGTCTTCCCTGTTCTCGTCGCTCTCTCCCTTGCGTCTCTTACCCTAGTTTTCGATTGGTCTTCTCAATCTCTCCTCTGCGATCCAAAATTGTTGTGCTCTGTAAGTATTTTGTTGTGATCCGTAACATTGGAGCATTGCGTATGATTGGCTATGTTGATTTACGGTGAAGTGTTTTCTGTGCGAAGTAAGATGTTGCATATGCTTTGATTCATTTGAGGGTTTGTGGAACATTGTTTGAGCTGGTTTTTGTTTTTTGATGTTCGAATGCAGATCTGGAATTTCCATTTTGGAGAAATGAGGATTTTCGTATGAGATGGTTTTAGTTTTTTTATGGTCATTTTTTGACATTCGCGGTTGCTATTATTCGTTTTTTAAATTGCCATTACTTTAGAGTTTGGTTAATTTTGCAATTGGCAGATATGTGGCATTTTGGAGAAATGAGGATGAAGGTTTGGGGAGAAATGAGGATGGAGGACCTTTTCTGATTGCCATTCATTTATGAGGTTGGCATTCATTTTTTTTTTATTGGCATAATTTTGGTCATTTAGGAGAAATGAGAATGGGGGATTTTTTTCTGGTTAATTTTGAGTGGCATTTGTTTCGACTGGCTTGCGCGTGGTGGCATTGGTGTGTTGGCTTCGGCTTGCTTCGAATGGCTTGCGTGTCGTGGCCTGGGTGTGTTGGCTTGGATGTGCTTGCAGTGGATTCGGGCGTGTGGGTTGGTTGTTTAGGTGAGTTGTCCACATGACAGTGGTGCCTGTGAGTGTTGTTTACGGTGGATTGGGTGCTCTGCATACGCATTTTTTTGCATTGCACTCGATTACTATATGCATCAGAAGATTGTTATGTCCAATCATTTCGGCAATATTGTGAGTGGTGTTCATGGTGGCTTGGGTGTGGTTGTTGGTTATGGGTGTGTGCTTATGGTGGCTAAGGTATGTTTGTGTTGGTTTGGGTGTGTAAGTTGGTGGTTTGGGTGTGTAAGTTGTTGGTTTGGGTGATGTGTGCACCGGACAGTGGTGCATGTGACTGGAGTTTATGGTGGCTTGGGTGTAGTTGTGGTGGCTTTGGGTGTGTGGGTTGGTGGTTGAGGTGAGGTGTGCACGTGACAGTGGTGCATGTGAATGGTGTTTATGGTGGCATGGGTGTGCTTGTGGTGTCTTTGAGTGTGTGGATTGGTGGTTTAGGTGACGTGTGCACCTGACAGTGGTGCATGTGAGTGTTGTTTATGGTGGTTTTGGTGTGCTCTGCATACCTTTCAGTTGAGTGCGTTGTGTTTATGGTGGCTTGTGTTTTGTGCTTCAAATATGTTTCTTTATTATGTTATGTTGTTGTTTCTATTGGTGCTTTATTTTATTATCAATGCCACTGTGCTTATGCATCAATGGCTTTTATTAGTCCCATAATGGCTAAGCACAAGGAAGCGTTTAGGTGTAAGGATGTCACAAACATCTTCTGCAATCTCTGTATTAACAAGATTAAACTTGGAAATAGACCCACCACTTACTTTAACAAAGATGGATAGCTGAATATTTCTAAAAAGTTCAAAGAATTGACGGGTCGGGAGTACAATCGGTTAAAATTCATGAACAAGTGGGATTAGTTAAAGAATGACTGAACGTTATGAAAGGAACCGAAACAGGGATCCACGGGATTGGGATAGGATCCTAGCAAGCATATTGTGGATGTTTCAGAGGAATGGTGGACTGAGAAGGTAATAATTGTACCCCTACGAACTCTTTAGTTAACTATCATATTTATTACTATTTTGACTAATATGCCCCCTTCCCCACCCCCTCCCTCCTCCACGTTATAGGCAATATCAACTGCAAAAAAAGTTTAAGATGTGCGGAATTGACCCGGACTTGGAAGAAAAATTGGACGTAATGTTCAAGGGAGTTTTCGTTACGGGTTAGCATGCGTTCAACCCAATTGAGCAGGGGTTAACAGACATCTCAGTTGACTTGTCACCCGACCAAGTTACAGGTTCTGGTGAAGGACAGAGCATAACCCCGAGGGAGCTTGAGTCCACGTGCTAATCAAAGAGGTGCAAGATGGAAAAAAAGGGGGAAAAATAAAGATGTTTTCGTGTTTAGATAGACTAATATAAGTATTTACAATTCTACAACCTAGTGATACAGCTGACACCAGTATTGATGATTTTATGACAGCTTTAAATTAAATTCCAAAAGTTGTGGCTGATCCCGCCTTCTATTTAAAATGTGTTAGAGTGCTCGAGGACTCGACCCGCAGACAGATATTCAAGAGGCAGCGGCCTGAGCTGCGTGTCGAATATTTATGTCTCTCGATTAACAAATGAGTTTTTGTTATTTTATGGTTATTGTATTTGTGGATTGTGGTGGATATGTTTGCTTTTTAAGTATTTTCAAATAATAATGTGTGGAAGTTTTTTTCATTAAAGTAGTACATGTAGAAAATGTTTGCATTTCTTTATATTTGCACGGTTTTTTCTTTTATTTTAAGAAGTTGTTTATTCGTAGCAAATCATTTATCCATGATGGATCGGCAGCGAGAACGCCACAAAAGAATGATTGCGGCAATTGCTATATTCTTGTTAGAATACTACTACCCCATCATTGTTCGAACACCGCGCATGACCTCGTTCTTTTATTAGGGACAAATGAGTGGGTGAGAAGCTCGTTGGACATTCAATAGGTTCAACAACATATTTCGCATGAGTGTACCCATTTTTTTTTATCTCCTGCACGAGCTATGTAGCAACCACTGCCTCCGAGGTTCTTGTAGAGCGACTACAATGGAGGTATTGGCAATTGTGTTGTACATTCTATCTCAGAATGAATAAATCAGAGGAGCCATGGAGTGATTCCAACATTCCTCAGAGACAATAAGTCGATACCTCTCCGAAGGTTTAAAAGCACTAATTAGCCTAGCTTCCGACATAATTAAGCCAGAAGATCCGTCATTCGGCACAACTCCCAAGAAATTTATTGATGACACACGTTACATGTCATTTTTTAAGATAAGTTTAGTTAGTGCATTATGTTTACTTCTAAATGTAATTATTGTGGTGGCATTGACATCACTAACACATCAAAACAAAACTGCATTTGAGAAATTGACGGTATGCACACGTACCCGACTACCCAGCCATGAAAAGATGACGTACATTGGTCGGTGTGGTCCACCTACCTAGAATGTGATGGTCGTTTGTGACTTCAACATGTGCTTCACATTTGTGATGGTCGGATGAGAAGTCTTACTGACTCGCAATAACAGCCATCATTTTGCCTATGCAACAAAGAATAGCAGACAGCGCTTCCCTGACTCGCCTCCAGGTAGGCTTACTTTTCTTAACCTACTAGTTTGTGTTATCAACAGTCAATAATAATGTCTTTCGTGACAGGTAAATATTATTTAGTGGATAACAAATATCCCTTACAGAGAAGGTATTTAAAGTCATTCCAAGACACCAAATACCACATCTCTGATTTTGAGAGATCAAGTGACATCACCCGTGGTAAAAAAGAAATGTTCAACAAACGTCACTTTTCCTTGTGCGGGAAGATCAAATAAACATTTGGGGTATGGAAGAAGAAATGGATCATCCTAGGCGATATGTTGGCGTACCTATTTTCTAAACAGGTGCATATTGTGGTGGGCCACGATCGCGCTCCACAATTTCACTAGACGACATTCATCTCGATCTGATACTGACTTCAATATCACTAACGCTGATGACATGCATATCCCGCCTGAAACATTCGAATTCCATGTCGGGCAGTCTATTCCAGAGAAAGTTATGGAGTCGCATAAATGTGACACCCAGGATGGCGAAGGTGCAGCGGAGATGGCTGCTTTGAGGGAGTGTATCGCAGATGCTATATGCGACAACTGATTGACCCCATCTTCTTTATTTTGCATAATTTATGTATCCTTCTTCTAGGAAATATGAGGTGTGCACCTCATTGATTTTATGTTCTTTTTTTTTTGTAAATTGATCTGAATTATGCCTTGCATAATAAACAATGATTAAGATAACCTAACCATAATTCTTGTGAGTGATGCATCTCTATGTGTTGTGTGGTCTGAGAAAATGGTGTGTTCTCATTCTTCCTCCCTCAATATACCTAGGGTTTCTTCTCCTACCAGTAACTTTACTATTTCATTGGTGGCTCTTCCATTTTTTTTTTTTTTTTTTTCAATTTGCATCAATGGAAAGGATCTCTTACTTCGATATTCTAGCTGGCAATAATCAGGTGGCTAAAGTAGTTGTGGCTAATTTTTTATTTTCTCAATGCTTCCATGAACAGTTTGACAATCACGGCCCTAATGGTTGATTAAAGAAGGTTGTGTGCAAAAAAAGGTACGCCTATGAAGATTGGCATTTCTACCTTCAATTTCTTTAGACCTTCAGTTGCAAGGGTGCTTGTGGAAAAGATATTACTTTTCCATTTGTTTATTCTATTTGGCTTGACAGTCCTGACTATAGATATTGGTAGGCCGTGGACGTGATTTTCTTATCTCACTACTGCACCATGTGTATGATGTTTGGTCACACCTTATAGCACTCTTATATTGCCCACTCTGATTTAAGAAAGGTATTAAGAAGTGTAGTTGTGGTTGATGGTTCTGAGAGTAATAAGGATGTCCAGTTCCCTGGGCTTGAACTAATGGTACATGAAAATAGTCCTACTAAACCCCAAGCGGTTGATCCAAACAATGTTGAACTAATTCAACTGTTTCCCCTTTACAAAAGGAGGATGAATTATGGAATTTAGGAGAGCTTTCTGATTGTTGGAGTTCTTTCTTTTACTATTTTGTTGATTTGCTAATGAAAATATGGTATTGGATTGTGATGGAACCACATGTTAATCAAAATTGTGGCTGCTTTAATGAACCCTGTGATTGGTGATGCAATTTCTTCCAGCCAAGTGGTGCTCCCCAAGAAAGGATTCATAAGATATCTTTTCTTGCTATCTTGAAGCCCTTGGTGTCATGGGAGAACAATAATAAGTACCTTGCAAGGCTTGGAAACTTTAATTTAACTTCTAACCCCAAACAAAAAGAATTGGTTCCAATAAAGGATCTTGGTGGTTGTGGAAGTGCTTTTGGGGAATAGACTAGTCCTTCAGTAAAGATCAAAATACAAGATTTCAATTTTTTACCACTATTGTGTATGATAGTTGATGCAAGGAGATATGGGATGCAATATTAATTTTTAGGGTTCTTGTACTAAATACTTTCCTTTAAAATGTTATGCCACTTTGTCATCAGTATCTGGCATGGAGAATTGTTTTCTTTCTTTAAGAATTGTGTTGATGTGGATTCCATTCTCTAACCTTGCAATACATTCTATCCTCTTCTATATGGTTCATTAAGTAAGGAAATTTCATTAGTTGGTGTAAGATGTTTATGGAAATATTGCTGCATCTTATAGTGAAATCGTAGATTTTTATTTGCTTAAGTGTTTTATAAGAGAAACAAGAAAAACTTGGCTGAAAAAATTTATTCATTACATATACATTTGGAGAGTATTTGGTTTCCTTTTTATTTGGTTCTTACAACTTGATTTGTATTTCCGTGAAGTATTAAAAGTTGGGTTTTTGGTATGTAAATGGAATCACTCTTGTTTGGCTGACCTTTTCATCCCCACTGATCCTTTTCATTAAAAATGAAATGCGAAGAATAATTGGAGATCCTCTTCATTTCTCCTTCTCTGAGGAAGCGGAATGCTTACTATGGTGTCATTACCTTTGGCTGGATAAAGCAGTTTTTCTTTGGTGAGCCTATGGAATGAACTTGGTATTTTCATTCATGAAATGCAGGACAAGAAAGTACTGCTTTTGTGCTGTGCAAGTTGCAAACCTGTGGCTATATTTACTTCACATAAGCATTGTTTTAGTTGCAAACCTGTGGAATATTGTGGCTGACAGTGAGCTCAGCAACTCCCTACTTGGTGAGATGGCTGGCCCCTTCCCACATTAGTTATTTTTAATTTGTAACTTTTAGGGATTGTGAGAATTTGTAGTTGATTAAGCACAACATTTTTGTTTTACACATGCATGCCAAGGCAAATCTGAAATAGTAGTGATTATTTTCTTAACAAATTTATATTTTCCACGTTTTATTATACATGGGAAGGTCCACTTATTATTGCAGATGTTACTGTTGTTGCTTTATTTTCATTTCTACTGCAGTTACTACTGCTGTTTTGTTTTTCTGTCTGTTACTGTCAATACCATGCTGTCTATAAATTTTTTCTGCTATGTCGCTGTTGTTCATAAGCATTTCATACTAAGGGGAGGTTTTTAAGGAGGATTATGGAGGCTGCTCCATGGAAATTGTTATTGTCGGCAGGAGAATTTCGGAAAATCTATTTTTATTTTTAATTTAATTTAATTTATAATATATGTATATAAATATATATATATTTATTTATTTATTTATTTATTTATAATATATATATATATATATATATATATATATATATATATATATGGATCATTGTGATTTTGAAAAATAGTATTTTAATTGTGAAAAATGATCAGACCGAACAGGTCTCACATATTTGATAGTTTAGATGGTTGAGCACAATATCACAAGTAATACACTATCCCGAAGGATAAGCATACCACTTGTAAGTAGGTTTAACTAACTAAACTAAAGAATTTGTGACATCCGTATAGGCCTGCAAAACTATTTATGTATGGCCGACAAGTTCCTCTACCTAATATAAGAATTTGACAGAGTTTATTTTATCTGGGTTATTAGTTCCCTAGAGAGGCAAGCCCCTATAGTTAATTACATCCTAAATGACTGTGAACACTTAAGAAAATTCTCGATTAAGATCAATGGTTTTGCCTTCAAGATTTCAAAGTTAAGTTTCCAAGATCTCAAAACAGGAAAGTCAATAGGGAGAAGTTCAAATAGGATCAATTATTTTAAGGAATCCAAAAGAACGAAGAGTGAGGGATATCACAGATCCGAGGAGAACCCCAGTGACTTCCCATCTATCCTATTATTTAGTTTTATGTCTTTGAAATGAATTTATTTAATGTTTAATACTGTAATTTATTTTAGAATTTAGGATTTACATTCACACAATATCTGATCGTGCAAATAGCCTAGAAAGATAGAAGGAATTATACTGTACCGCACGGCAACCTCGGAATCATAAAAGCGTTAAGATTTATATTGCACAACAGAGTTGTGCAAAAACCTAAAAGACAATGTGAGAATTTACGTTGCGCTAAGCAAACTACCTTGAAGTTCTATGGATTATGTTATTTATTCTACATAAATGTTTAGTTGATGTGGACTTGTTTTGCTTCTGCAGATCGTCATACCTCGCCCGCTACATCACGTTGTGTTGCCCATGAAAACTTGCTTTTATGCCCCATGTAGTAACAGTTTCAAGTTTAGCGTTATATGTGAGCGTGCAATATTGTTGAGTTCGTGACTTATATCTCCTAAACCAGGCTATACCCTAAAGATTTTGTAGTTAATTGAAAAAATGCATAGGGGAGTGCAGTAAATAATAAAAAAAAAAGTATAAAGTGCAGTAAATAAAAGCAGCAGTAAAGAAAAAGAAGTAAAATGTACAGTACAAAAGAATAGTAGAATGTGCACTAAAGAAAAGCAAAATGCAATAAACCATAAAATAAACCTCTATATCTGGTGGATTTGTTGCTCCCTGCAAATGGGATTAGCGTCATAAATACAAGTGAACAAGTATAGTGGGGGTTCAGTAGGTGAGGGCAAATATGCATTTATATACAAATGAATAAATGGCAAAGTATCACATGAAAAAGAAGACTCGAGGAAAATCGCAAGTGACCCAAGAAAACTCAAAGAAATACAGTAGGAAAACAAATGGAAAACCCGAAGAGAATCGTAAGCGTTTAAGTCGGGGAGGACTCTGAATCAGGACTCTAGGTCAAAATTAGGACCCTAAAGACCCTAATGAAACATCATGCATTCACAGAAATTTGTAACTCCTAACCTGGTTCATACGACTGACCCGTGAGTTTTCAGAAAATATTTAGAAAAGATTTCATTTTAAAAAAAAAAATTGATTTTCCATGCACAAAAGATTTTTTTTAACTAATTATGAATGTATACATATATATAATACATATATACATATATATATATATATATATACATACATATATACATATATATATATATACATACATATATATATGTACATACATATATATATATATATATATATATATATATTCTTTTTCTTTAAAGAAATTTTCAAATCTTAAAAAGTGAATGAGTCAGTCATATTGTCAGGCTGGAATTCCCAACGTGTAAAAGCAATGGGTAACCCTTTACTAAGTATTGGAGAGGAGGTAATGCAATTCTTATTCTTTTCAAAGTCACTGAGTCAGGATTGTGCTAGGACTTCTCACACACATAAATGTTTTTTGCACATTATCTTAAACACCGAAATCATCCTACTTATAGCTTTGCTTGATAGTTAATATATAGTCACATCTATATATACACACTCATGTTTCAGACATAAGCACCTATATCAAATCAAGAAGCAAGAAAAGAAAAGAAGAAAAATAGGGTGAGAGAAGAGGGACTAATCCATCTAAAAGAGCAAAATAATGAAAGGTGGATAGGCCCTCAAAAGAGCAAGAATGGTGAGCTAGAATAGCACCCCACTACTCTCCAAACACCATATTCAAAATCTTCAATCAATACTTAAAGAGTCCAAACAATCTTTCCCCGATCAACACCATAAGAACTCAAACCTGGATTAAAACCCCAATCCAACAAGCTCAAAAGATGCAACCCAAAAGTAAGCAAATAGATTCAAAATCAACAGCCCAAACATCACCAAAACAGGCCATAAGTATGGGCAACAAAGACAAGTCCAAATCAGCAAGTTCATAAGACAAACATAGCTCCCATATAAAAGCAGCAGAGAGAGACAGAAGGAGAAAGAGAGAGCTAATTCACCACAACAAGAGAGACCCAATGGCTTTTGGGTAAGGGTGACGGGGAGCAAACCTCAACAACTAGGAAAACTACCGACAACATTCATCTTAAGAAAAGAGGCGGCAATGAGAGCACAAGAAAAGCCCCATATTTTCCAACTTGTGGGCCAATTCAATATAACCTATGCACTATAAATAGATGAGAGCTTGATATTCAAATGAGGAAGGCAGAGAGTATAAATTCCCAAGATGGATTTTCACATATTAACCTTTCCTTTATGTTACCATCCATATCAGCAAGTAGCTAGCCATTTTTTTATTATATTAACACTTATGCACAACATAAAGTAGCTAATTATCAAGCTGTAACCCTCAAAAATGGTTCAAAACATAGAGTAAAATTGTTGTGACTTCCAAAGTGATTCAAGTTATGACGTGATAAAAAGACTAATCACAATTTTCCAAAAATTAAAGCAATAAACAGACTATTCACAACTTCCTAATTGTTCAACTTATAAGCGAAGAAAACTTGGCTACAACAGATGTGCCGAGCCCTAACGCCAACATTTCAAGTATTCAAGGCAACAAGTAATCAAACCTCCAAAGAAAGTATTTTAGTCCTTTCACAACAGTGCTTTATCACCCCCAAAATAATAAATTCATGGATTTTAAAAGAGGATATCAACTCAAAAAGTAAAGCGTGCAGCTTAAGAGACCCCAAAGAGCTTTCGCAAGGATTCAACTTTAAAACACTAAATTTCATACACCACAGAATGCTCGAAACACAAAATCAGCAAGAGAGATTTTATATCTTGAAGTAAACGACACTTTAAACTTGATAATAATTGCATTTGGATGCTCGAAAAGAACAAATCAGCAAGAGAGGACTTCAATCCCGACGTAAATGACATTTAGAATCTCATAATAATTGCATTCCATTGTTGGAAACACTCAACCTAAAAAAGGAAACCTAAATACCAAAATGAGTGCACATTTAGAGCTTCATAATAATTGCATTTAAATGTTTGAAACACAAAACCGATGAAATATCAGCATAAATATCCCTTCTCTTTCTCCTTTTTTTTATAGCAAAAAAAAAAAAAAACCTTTCATGCCCTTTAAATTTTTGTACAAACCATAAGAATCAGAAGCTCGGCAGCCAAGCAAAGAACCGAACGGACCAGCCAAAGTTTTGAATGTTTAAGGAAGGAATCAGGATTACCTTTTCATACAAACCCAAGAAAACCTCAAGGACAAACTCAAGAAAATTCAGCAGCACTTCCCTGCTCTTGCCAAAACTTCAACAACCCAAACCTTGCTTAGCTTTTAAAAAAAATTAAAAATTAAAAATTAAAAAAAAACAAAGAAAAAAGAACTGTAGAAACCCAAGAGCAGCAAGCACTCCAACTAGAAATAATTTCAGCGGCACCTCCCCTCTCCCAAGTTTCAACAACTGAAAACCCTGCCCTAGGTAAGGCTTTTATAGGCAGGAAAGAAAGGAGCTGGGCCTACCTTGATGAAGTGGCCAAACGAGACAATGTAAGAGGAAGAGGCGCATGGAGAAGAGGAAGGGTCGGGCGGCTTGAGAAGAAGAGCAAGAGTCGGACGCGAGGCAGGCTCGTGAGTGGGGGAGCTGCTCGGTTGGGCGGGGCTCAAGGGGGTGAAATGCTAGCGGGAGAAGAGGAGGACAAGCCATCTCATGCGGCTAGATCGAGCGAGTAGCCGATGGATCACGCTCGCCCCTGCTAGGGCTCGCGAAAGGAAAATGAGAAGGGCGAGCCAGCGATTCGATCGGGCCGAATAAGAGAGTCGGGAGGGTGAGGAGTGAACGTGATTTATGTTAGGGATTTTCTTTAAAAGCCCCTTTTTTATTATATTATTTTATTTAAATATATTAATTCGCATGTAACTCATTTGTGCTCGGAATCGTAGCAATGTGGATGTCTCCCATAAGTAAATCGTCATTCTAGACTCGTCTGCGCAGTTAGTTTCGTCATCCAGGGTCGTTCGGACAAGTGCATTGATTTGCGTGCAATTTGCTTGTAAGCAGAATTATAGCAATATGAGTGTCCTGCCAGTTAAAATCGACGTCCCAGACGCACTGGCACAATCCGTTTCATCATCCAGGTTTGTTTGTGTAAATTCACATTTTTCACCTTGTTTAACTTCAATTTTAGTCTGACTTTGCTCAACTTAGTGAATTTTGTGTATTTTGTGTGAGTGTGTTGATAAAGTCATAAAGGGTTTCTCTAGGGCCTAAGATCCTATTGAGAATTCTCTCTTTGAGTCTCCACATAGTGGTCCTTAACCACTCGATCAAATGATGATGGTTCGTAAACACAATCACTCGATCAAATGATGATGGTTTGAGATCACCCATGCGAGAAACCACAAGAGAAATAGAAAGTGTCTTGAATTTCTAAGAGGGGGGTCCTAGCACTAATCCTCTAGGAGAGCCAATACGAAAAATTCTAATGCTAGATTCTAGGTTCTATGAAGAGGAAGAAAAGACCTCGTAAAAATGAGGTCAACAGTTATATGCAGCATCTACATCTTAGTTTTATAGTACCCAGGCATACAACTTTGATCTTCCTGGCTGCTGCTATTTTGTTTTCTGTCTGCTACTGCTGTTGTCATATTGTTTATGTATTACTGCTGCTATATTGCAGCTGGTTTGTTTGGTTTCAGTCCTCTTATGCATTTCTTACTGGGGGAGGCTTTTTATGAAGGAGTGGGAGTCTGATGTTGGTTATTGATGTCATTATTGTTGTTGCTTAAGCAGGTTTTCTATTTCTATTATTGTTCTCTGTGGTGTTTTGTTTTCTGGATGCAAAGTTTGGACGTTATGGATGGTGCTAGATGGAATATGTTATAAGCACCTATGCTCATAAAATCTCTGTGTTCTTGGCTAGGCTATTATCATACTCTTCAAGGAAATAAAGAAGTTACTAACTCGTAAGTTTGGTTTTATTACTGTCAACTCAGTAATCTCTTGTCTAAATCCCATCTTCATTGTGGCTACTGTTGTGTTCCTGTTTGGTTTTATGATCCATGTTTGCAGATCATATATCACTGAGCTGGTTATGGAGCTTTTAAAGCTCCCTCTATTTACAGTCCATTATTTTCTGACAACCACAAGAAGTTTTCTTCTGATAGCTAAAGAGGTAAAGTGAAGGTACACTTGTCAAATGGAGTTGTGTTTCAATTTTTTTCTCTGGAGCTGGTACAGATACAACCTCCTTCTTTGAGAGATCCAAGCAAAGATTTTAGTGTTATAAATGTTAAGAAAAGGTGTTAGGATATGTAGTACATAAAAATTTTGCGCTATATATGTAAATGTTTGCTGTTGCAGAATATAGATAATTGTTGCGTCACCTTCACAATTTTTTTTATCATTTAAATTTAATACTGAAATGATTTATGCCTGCATCATTTTCTCACTTCATTATTATGCTTATAGCAGGAGTGCATACTTCTAAAAGTTTGGCTAACCTGTACATGGAATTAGCTGAAAAAAATGTGGGGGTTGAGGTGTACTATAATGCATAAATGAAAAGATCAAGGGCTAGTAAATTATGATTTGATCTCTTTCTGAAGCTGTCTTTTTTTTTTGGATTTGGTACTTTCTCTTTCACTTATGCGATTGAGAAGTCTTCCTTTAGTGTTTCACTTTCTTATGATTTTTTGTTTTGGTCCGCTTGTGAGATGCATGATGAGACACTAGACCTTATGAGTTCTTTTGAATGGTCTATAGCTCGTTATTGATTAACGTTAAATATGAAGTCCTAAAGAAAGAGACCAATTACTGATCATATTCCCGTTGCATCGGTTGACGAGGCGGTTATGGATGGCATTTTTTGTTTAAGTATAATGAAAGCAACCAAATTTCTCCGTTTTCCATCGATGTATCAGTGTGGGGGAATAATTTGGATGACTTTCTTTTTTGTGATGCAGACATGCGACACATCAGAGGCTGGTTACATTTGGGTTAAAGATAACAAAGATCCTATTTCTTTACAAGGTTAACTGTCAATTTCTTGTGACAGATTCATTCGTTGTTGGCGGTTGTTCTCTGAGCCCTCACGCCTGCCAGTTATTTTTTTCAGCTTTTTGTTGCTTTAATTCAATACAGTTCCATTTTTAAATTCTTTCTTTTGAATTTTTTTTATTTCAATACAGCTTCTCTAATCACTAGCAATTTCTATCTTTAGCATTTCTTGATAGAAAAATGAGCTCGAACATTTCGGAGAACTCCGGGAGAGTGTTTTGCCGCTGCGGAGTGCCTACTGTGTTGCTCACATCGCACCAGCAACATAGCCACAAGCATTATTTCTACAGATGCCCAAACAGTCCGGACAAGTGTCAGTTTTTTAGGTGGGCAGACAGTCCAACGTATTCCACTGCCCATAGCGATCGGGGCTCGACAATATCCCAACCGGACAGCGTTGCTCGGGGTTCGGCGATATTCTAACAGGACAACATTGCTCACGGCATACCCCTTTTACATTTTAAAATAAATATTATCATAATTTTAGTTGTAATTTTGTTCTATTTTTTTAATAATTTCTTAGATACTCTTGGGTGAGGAGTACATTTTTTTTCCTTTGAACTGTTATGAAGTGTTTTTTGGATTTTAGAATATTGAATGTGTTCCCAATACGTTACAGTTACAAACAGCATCACTACGCGGGACCAAAATATTCATTTATCCACAAACAGCTGCAAATCAGTTATTTTCAAATCGCACAAACCAAACAGATTAACAGCTTATTTAGTTCAGGGGTATAATAGTCTTTTATCCACAAACAACTGCAAATCAACTGTTTTCCAAACGCTCAAACCAAACTGTCAGCCAGCTTATTTGGATAAGTTGTTGATCAGCAGTCTATCAGGATAACCTGTTTATCTGGATAAGTTGCAGGTGCCCTAAACAGATTCTTAGTCGATGTTTAAAATTACGCAATTGGGTGTTGAGACGCTTTTCATTCGTAAGGTGAGACATAAGCCTCAAATTTAGAAAATTGTGTAAATTAATAAATATTACATACACAATTAAGTTCGAAGTAAGAGACAGCATATCAATATTCTAATTTATTAAAATATTAAAATTATTATAACAACATTCTAACTAAGTAAAAAGTAGATAATTACAAAAAATTAGAAGTCACACACCAATATCCTAACATCAAATTATGAAATAAGATGAGTAATACAAATATTAAACTGTCAATGTAAGCTAAGATATAAAATAAAATACTAAAATATCAAATCATAACAATTAAAATAAGTTTAACGTTAATCTTTGCCTCTCACTCATACTTATACCCACTTAAACGAAAATATAACAAATTATGACCATTTGAATAATTAATTTAAAAGTCCCTGTTACTCTCTTATTACCAAATTGATTTTCACTAGAATCATCAGAATAATGAAATGTTTATCTCGCATTTTAGCGTGAGTCGTATCTATATTCTACCATTTCTTATTATCTGCCCAGTTATTTTCTATTTCTTAATGAATAATGATCAATAAAAATATTAATTAAAATAATTACTAAGTTGATAATTAGAAATAAAAGCCATACAATTTTTTATGAATATATTTTTATTTTATTTCTTTTTATTTTGTGTGTGATGTGTGGATGTTAATAAATGAGGTATATTAATATTATTTTTAATCTTATCTAAAAAAATACATATAGCCTAAAAAAATTGAGGCATTTCTTGAGGGGAGGCGTACCTTGAGGCGCACCTCAGCCTGAGTGAGGCGTAAGCCGCACCATGGGACAATGAGGTATAAGACAACTTGCGATTTTTTGTAAAAAGCACTGAGGCAGTCCTCAAGGCATGCCTCGTATAACAAGAATTTTCGTTCGGTTCCCTTGAGCAATATATATATATATATATATACATATGTACCACCCAATTCCTATGTATTAAACTATCCACCCCCTAAACTTCAATTTATATGTACAAACAACCGAGCCTATGCCAAAAGCATAAGAATCAAGTGGTTTGTACGTAAAAAATGAAGTTTGGGTGGTTGATGTGTTAATACATAGGAATTAGATGGTAGATATGTAAAAACCCAAAATAAAAAATATCTACTTCCTTCTTAAGAACTCATTCTAAATGCTTCTTTAATGATGGCATGCTATTTACTTTTAAGATTTCAACGAGAAAAAAAAATATATAACCGGACAACTTGAACAGCTTTCATATCTCGACAGATCTATATGCATCCTATATAGCAATACAAACCTATAGGTTAGCTTTATGCATTTTTAAGAAATTAAAAAGAAACTCAACCGAATAATTTCCACGTCTCCCATAGCTCTCCAAGTATCTCATTAAGATCAACAGATCAATTTATGCATTTTCTTTCAAAGCCAATTCAAATGTACATTTTCTTAATCAATCTACAATAAACTTCATCATTTTGCATTTTCTAATAAGGTGTCTTCATTAAAACATTCATTTGTTGACTCAGATCATGTTCACCTTCTGTAATAAAAATATAAAATAAAATCCTAGATAAACGACTTAACTCCGTATTCAAATCTTGACTAGTTTACTTCTCTTTTTCTCCGCTCATAGAATTCTATACAAATGATTCAAGTAAATAGTTTATATTATGCTAACTATCTTCAGCGACACTCACAACTTTTTTTTAATTATTAAAAATTGCCACACGCTTGAAAATGTACGTCTTATAATAACTATTTTTCTCCACACTGACGAATAAAAGTTAATATGTAAAATCCACTTTGATATCATGTAAAACTCCTATGCAATTGATAATGGCCTAGCACTTCGATCATACAATTGAGACAATATTCACTGCATCTTAACAAAGAGGATGAGACAAGTGAAAAAGTTGATAACCAGGATATATGGTGGAAACGCCAATACGAAGAAAAAAAAAGGTTAGGGATCTGCCAAGAAGGCGTGCTATTTACTTTTATGATTTCATTGAGAAAAATATATATATATAACCAGACAAGATGAACAGCTTTCATATCTCTACAGATCTATATGCATCCTATCCAGCGATACAAACCTATAGGTTAGCTTTATGCATTTTTAAGATATTAAAAAGGAACTTAACCGAAATATTTCCACGTCTCCCATAGCTTTCCAAGTATCTCATAAAGACCAACAGATCAATTTATGCATTTTCTTTCAAAGCCAATGTACATTTTCTAAATCAATCTACAATAAACTTCATCATTTTGCATTTTCTAATAAGCTACCTTCATTAAAACATTCATTTGTTGACTCAGATCATGTTCACCTTCTGTAATAAAAATATAAAATAAAATCCTAGTTAAACAAACATAACTCCGTTTTCAAATCTTTACCAGTTTACTTCTCTTTTTCTCCACTCATAGAATTCTATAAAAATGATTCAAGTAAATAGTTTAGATTATGCTAACTATCTTCAGCAAAACTCACAACTTCGTTTTAACTATTAAAAATTGCCACACCTTTGAAAATGTATGTCTTATAATAACTATTTTTCTCCACACTAACTGTAGAATTACGCTCATAATTATATTTTAATATTTGCTATATTTAGTCTTTGTTATATTTAGTTATTGAGTAATGGTGTAATCAGGATATTTAATTCCTTAATTTTAGGTATTTATGTTATTCCGTAATTATAGGAAGTACTTAATTTCTTTCATCTTTGTATTACTTGTACTCACCTATTTATAGGTGAATTATCTATGAAATCAATAGACGATTATTCAAGAATTCTCACATAGTATCGTAGCCATAGCTCGGCGGAGCCTCTCTCCCACTCGATCGAAGCGTCTATCGCTCGGATCGTCTGCGATTGTCCTCTTCCCGCTCGGATCATCTGTGATTCGATCGTCTTCTTCCGGCGAAGCGTCTCCCGCTCACCCCGCTCGTCTGCGATCGTCTCCTCCCCGCTCGGTGGTATCGTACTGAGCGATCGTCTCCATCCTTACTATACGGATCCTCTGCGATCGTCTTCTCCCGTGCGAAGTCTTTCCCGCTCGGATCCTCTGCGATCGTCTGCATCCTACTATGCGATCATCTTCTCCCGTGCGATCGTATTCTCCCGTGCGGGCGTCGACAGCAGGGTATCTTCAAGCCGTGCTCTCCCGCGATCGACCAAACCGCCGTTCCAGCCGTGCTCCTGTTCGGCGTAACCTCTTCTCTGGTCATATCCTGGCCTCCTCTCCAATGACTAAATGCCAGGACCGCCCTTGGTGTGATCACTGCCGCCGTTCTGGCCATACTCAGGATACTTGTTTTCGGATTCATGACAAACCCACAAATGGGAAGCCCAAACATGATTCTCGGGCAGCTACCACCATCACCACCGAAGCCTCTCCAGGAACGATCCCGTTCAGTGAAGACCAGATTCATGCCCTCCAGAAGATGCTCGGTCAGCTGTCACCAATCCATCCTCCTAGTGTGGCATCGGGTGCCACCGGCCTTGTTGACCAACAAGATATTTCCCCATCTGCTTTCATTTTGGATTCAACCTCTTCTCGCCCATGGATTGTCGACTCGGATACGCTCCGATCATACTGACCGGTGATATCTCCTTATTAGTGAATTACTGACCGTGTAATCCGACCCTCACTGTTCGGATTGCTGATGGATCGGCCGCCAAAGTTGCTGGTCTTGGTTCTGTCTGCATCTCTCCAGATTTACTCCTCACCTCTGTGCTTCATTTTCCTACTTTGGATTGTAATTTGGTCTCTATTAGTAAGCTCACTCATGATTGTCATTGTGTTGCTAAATTTTTTCCATATGTTTGTGAATTTCAAAATTTGAAGTCGGGGAGAATGATTAGCAGTGCTGAGTTGCGCAGTGGTCTCTATCTTCTCAACAAACCCTCTGTTGGTCTTATTTCACCTACGGGTTGTGCTTCAGTATCGAGTCTGTCCTGTTTAAATCTTCTAAGTACATCTGTCTTTCATACCAGGTATTAATAACGATAACGAAATCATGTTACTTCATTATCGTTTAGGTCATCCCAATTTTAGGTACCTTGGAAAATTATTTCCCCATTTATTTATCAATAAAAGTCCTACCACTTTTAATTGCGAATTTTGTCAACTTGCCAAACACACTCGTACTTCATTTTCTCGTCTATCATACAGACCCACTCGTCCCTTTTCTCTAATCCATAGTCGATGTTCCGGGTCCTTCTCGTGAAAAAATATTTCGAGGCTCAATGGTTCGCGACCTTTATTGATGATCACACACGCATGACTTGGATCTATCTTATGCGTGATAAATCCGAGGTAGGATCAATATTTCGTGCCTTCTATCAAATGATACTCACTCAATTTGACACAAAAATTCAAGCTCTTAAAACAGATAATGCACGAGATTTTTTCAACACCTCCCGTGAACTTTTCTTACTCACCACGAGCATCTTTCACCTAAGCACTTCGTGTTGATACTCCCCAACAAATCGGGTTCGCTGAGAGGAAAAATCGTCACTTGTTGAAGCGTAGCCCATTGCCTCACGTTCACCACATCGGTCCCTAAACGTTATCGGGGCGAGCAACATCGATCGACGTCTATCTCATAAACCGGATGCCCTCTCGTATCATGGGTTTTCTTAGTCCAATTGATGTCCTCCTTCGCTCCTTTCCGACTACCCGCTTCCTCCCTTCGGTTGTCCCTACCAAACTATTTGGTTGCTCCGTCTTTGTTCATATTCACAAACAATACCGCAGTAAATTAGACCCCAAATCAGTCAAATGCATCTTCATAGGGTATTCGGCCAATAAGAAAGGCTACAAGTGTTATCGCCCTTCAACTAAAAATGTCTATCATTCTATGGATGTCACCTTTTTTAAGCATCGATCATACTACCAAGAGTCCGTCGTTCGTGTGAGAGTCTGCAGTGAACAACGTACTCGTGTTCTTTTACCAACTAACACGGTCTTTCTCAACCCTGTATTCCTTTACCAACTAACACGGGTCTTTCTCCGGCTGACAAACCTCCTCCAACTCCTATTCAAACTCCTCCATCTCCTATTCCAAACCCGTCTACACATCCCGCACCTCAGGAACTTCGGGTCTATACAAGACGGAACGAACTCGCTGGAAGAATAGAGAACCAAACACCGCTTCCTCATCGTCGTCCAAGAATCTAATCCGGCTCCAAACCTCTCCGAAACTCACTCGTGTACGGAATCTATGTACACTAGTGCTTATGAGCTTACCCCGCTCGCGAGAAATGATTCGGATGTTCCTCGCACTCAACATCCTATCTCTCGATTTGTTTCATATGGGAAATTATCTCCTCCCTATCATGCATTTATTATCGCTTATCGACAACGATAGAGATCCCAAATTCTATTCAGGAAGCACTCTCACACCCAAAATGGAGAAAAGCTGTGAATGAAGAAGTTGCTGCACTAGAAAAGAATGGAACGTGGATTTTATCTGATTTGCCCAAGAATACAAAGCCAGTTGGATGCAGGTGGTTATTTACAATCAAATGTAAGGCAAACGGAAAGCCCGACTTGTTGCAAAAGGTTATACGCGAATATACTGAATCGACTACCAAGAGACATTCGCTCCAGAATAGCCAAACCGGACTCCATTAGAATCCTACTCTCCATCAGATGAAGAACCGAGATCGGCCGCTAATGCAACTTCGATGTCAAAAATGCATTCCTTAATGGAGATCTTCAAGAGGATGTATACATGATTTGCCTCCTGCACTGTAAGGATCCTTCCCTAGCAGTAAAGTATGCGAGTTCCAGAAATCTCTATATGGTCTCAAACAATCTCCTCGTGCTTAGTTTGCCCGATTCACTAATTCAGTAATCAAATGGGGTTATACTCAAAGTCGGGCTGATCATACAATGTTTACAAAAAGATCTGGAAATAAAATTGATATATTCATCGTATATGTTGATGATATTATTCTACCAGCGATCACACCGAAGAATCGACAAACCGAAAAGCTTTCTAGCCTACGAATTCGAAATCGAGGACCTCTGAGACTTGAAGCTCTTCTTGGAATCGAAGTTCCAAGATCCAAATGGTGATAACAGTAAGCTCAAAGAAAAGTACACATCGGACCTATTGAAAGAACCGCAGTATGCTTGGATGCAAATCAATGATACTCTAATCAGACCAGTATGAAAAATCGGAACTGAGAATGATAAGTATACTGATCGACAAATGACGTTATCAATGAGCTATTGGAAGACTTATTTACTTATCCCACACTGTACCAGCACATAAATTTTTCGATAAGTATAGTGAGTCAATTCTACGAACTGTCTCTATCGAGGAATATATGGGAGTTGTTAACCGAATCGTAAGATACTTAAAGATGACTCAGTGGAAAGGATTATTATTCAAAAAGAATGATAGTCGAAAGGTAGAAGTATTTACTAATCGCTGATCGGCAGAGATATATCCACCCGACGATCAACCTCCTGGTATCGCTCTTATGTATGCGGCAATCTAGTGACATGGAGAAGCGAAAGCAATCGGTGGTATCTCGAGAGAAGTGCGGAAGCGAATACAAAGCACTTGCTCTTGGTATCTCACGAGCGAATGTGGATAAAAAGATTTCTCAGGAGCTCGTGGATTATGGAGAAAATCCTATCGTGATGCTTCTGCGACAATCAAGCAGCAATCGCATCGCGAGAATCTTGTTCATCACGACCGAACAAAACACATCGAGATCGATCGGAACTTCATTTCGGAGAAGGTGGACAATGGAATCATTGAATCGATCTATACTCCTTCTGCAGACCAAACCGCGAGATATTCTCACCAAGGCTCTCCCTAAGCCAAACTTTGATGAGCTAAACAACAAGTTGGGCATGTACAATCTGTACTACCCAACTTGAGGGGGAGTGGAATTACGCTCATAATTATATTTTAGTATTTACTATATTTAGTCATTGAGTAATGGTGTAATCAGGATATTTAATTCCTTAATTTTAGGTATTTATGTTATTCTGTAATTATAGAAAGTACTTAATTTCTTTCCTCTTTGTATTACTTGTACTCACATATTTATAGGTGAATTATCTATGAAATCAATAGACGATTATTCAAGAATTCTCACACTAACGGATAAAAGTTAATGTGTAAAATCCACTTTTGATATAATGTAAAACTCCTATGAAATTGATAATTAACTACAACTTCGATCATACCATTGAGACAATATTCACTGCATCTTAACAAATATGAGGATGAGACAAGTGAAAAAGTTGATAACCAGGATATTTGGTGTAAACGCCAACATGCAGTTCAAAACCTGGAATGGCCAATTAATAATATAGGAACAAACCATACGAAGAAAAAAAAAAGGTAAGGATCTGCCAAGAAGGTATGCTAATTTTCATGATAGCATGAGAAAAGAAGAAAAATTATTGGGCAGTGCCGATCAACTGATAGACAATAACAGCACCTTTACTTGACTGTGGTTTCTCTTCACAATCCTCGGGCTTTAAATCCATCTGGCGAATCAGTCTGTTTCCACGGTCACAAATTAATAAGGAGCAAATCTTATGCATGAAAAATAGATCAAGATCTTCCGAGAAGGTCGCATTTTGAGCAGACCCGTCAGTACGGCCTTTTTTCTGTGAGTAGCCACCAGCTATTGTGGTAGTCACACCTACATGAAATAAAAAATGTATTATGTAGCTTTACAAAAAGATGATAATTAGTAAACAGAATTTTCTTCTAGCCAGAAAAATTATGACCCAGAGAATATTAAAGGAAGTTCTTGCAGGCTTCTAAGTAATCACGCCTGCAAGGACTAGAATTTGAAAGTAGCTACTAGCATCATAAAATCTCTTCCTTCGTTTTTCTTCTTGTTTTTGGGATAAACTCAAACATGCATCCTAAAAAATTTTACACTAAATTATACATAATCAAAAAATAGTGCACAACCAAGCATTATTCCTGTGCATGCAAGAAATCAGGGTAAATATAAACAATTGTCCACATACACAATCAGATAAATAAATAAAATGGGCCAGCGTAATTTCCAGTACTAACAAGTGTAAGTCATAATGAGTTGCTCATCTTTAAACCTAAACATGCCAATACAAAGCACAAGAAACTGAGAAACCTTTAACATCACGAGTATGGTTGAATGAGGTCTAATACCATTACAATCCTCTTATGGGAGGCAATGATAGTTAAGACCTGAAAGTGGCAAATAGAGCAACCCCGAAAGGTCGGGTGCCGCTTTAAATGGCAAGGACGGTCGCTATAAAGATGGAAAAACATGACCCAGGGGTGGCATTTGAAGCAAGGCAAACAAGTCTGAAGGCCATTAATGATGGGTACATTAATACTCCACTATAGGTGATAATAAAACTGCATAAAGATAGCCATAAGACAGTGCAAAAAGGTCATGGAGGCCACGGGAGAGGACCAAAATGACTCCCTTATAGAGGTGACAGCTGAATAATCTGAAGTTGTTTCCAGGGATAATGATGAAGGATACTCAAGAAGTCCCTCTGCTAAAGAAAGGGGGATATTAAACATTCAAGGTTGGCAAACGACTAAATGACCCAAATTCAACAGGGCATGAGTGAAAGTTGGAGCAATCCTCCCTTAAAAGGAGGATCTAGACGACAAGATGTTGGCAGATGACAAGAAGCAATCAGAACAATCTCTCTCCAAAAAGACGGAGAACTTACATCTGTGTCTCAATGGGAGATGCGAGTTAGTCGAAACAATCCTTCTCTTAAGATAGAAACTAAATGACTGGGAGTCGGCAGCCCTCTAGAAGCGATGGTCTTGTCTACTCTGAAACAACCGTTATGCATCTCCTAAACATGAAAGTCATGGAGCTATGTATCAGAGATACAAAAATATGCACCTCAATATAGATGATCATTTGGTACCTCAAAGTAGGCATATAAATGAGCAAAACTTAAGCGAGCTAGAAATTGTTCGTGTTCGGCTCATTTAAAATTTGGTGTGCTAATGTTTGACCTAGTTTGCAATAGTTTGTGAACAATGTGTTTACTTTTAGCTCTTTATTATTTGAATCAAGCATGAGCCAAATTCAAACATACGTAAATAAATAAATAACAAACCAAAAAAATTAATATTATTCTACTCATCCACAAACAAATTAGCAATGGTAAAAAATGACTAAAATATATCATTTAAATATATACACATTAATATATTTATTTTTGAGTCAATAACAAGTGGAGCATGATCAATCTCATTGAAAATTGAAGTTAAAAGATAATATTTATGTCCAGTTCATTTACTTAATGAAAAAAATCTAATATAAGTTACTTAAGAAGCGTATCTACTCACATAGAATGAGCTTTTTTGATACCCCTACCTTAAACTATAATTTTTTAAAAGATGTATACATTTCATTAAACTTTGAGAAGTGAGGTAATCAAAGATCTCTTTATCAAACCCAATCATTTTTCTATTAATGGTGTGCCTACTGGTGACACCATGCTCAAAGCATTGGCACCCTTATTCGTTATATCAGTTATGTTCGAGAATGAAGTTGCACTCCTAAACAAATTGCACCTATTTGGCATGAAGTGAGCATAGTTTCTTCTGTAAAGATATATAGGAGTTTTATTGTTTGAATGAAACATAAAATCTCAAGAGATAATGTTGCCCACTAATATAAAGTTCATGTTGGCATCAACTTTGGTGTCACAAGTGTAGAATGTTCACTATAATACTATGAAACATTACTAAATGCATGCGATGATTCCTATAGTGCAAGACAACCATTTGAGACCCTCTGGCACTGTTAAGAAGCATGCAGCTGGAGTCGTCCTGCTAAACTTTGGCTTTCGCTTAGGCGAAGGCCGGCCAGTATTTTGTCTGTCGAACGGCAACAGAACTCGTTCGATGCTACACATGCAAATCAGGCCCAAATTGGCACAATCGTCAACGAATTTGTCTGGACGACCTCGAATGGCGAAACAACAATGCGAGTGTGTTTGGAAAGTTCATTTTGCTTAGGGAGGACACCCATATTGTTATGGTTTCATGCACGCATAGATAACACGTCAATTGATGCACATAACTTAAATGTTAAATTAAAAATGATAAAAAAACAATAAAAAAGGGATTAAAACCCATTTTCTCCTTTTAACACAGAGGCAGCCTCCCCCCTCCCGATTCACGCGATCTAGGGCACGCCAACCCTGCTCCCTCTCATGAAGCCGTCGACCTCGCTCCCTCGCCGGCCTCCCTCGAGACGTCGGCGTCTCCTCCTCATGTCGGTGAGCCTGCCGCCTGCCGATCCTCCCTCACGGACAGAGCTCACAAGTCTGCCTTCTCTTGCGCATGCGACGCCCCACGACCGAGCTCCTCTCTCGCCAACGATCTAGCTCCCATTGGCGGTCAAACTCAAGGCGTGGCCTCCTCACGATGCGGCCTCCTTCATCTATTCCTACGACGCTAGCCACGCAATGCCCTAGCCGACTTCTCACGCCACTCCTTGCCTTGCCGACTTGCCCCACTTTGGCGTCGCCGTCCACCCCGTAGGTGACCTTGCTCCGCCTCCCTCAACCGGCTACCTCACCCCTCTCGAACTCCAGCGGACAGCAACCCAAAACTCCCATATTTCTTCTCCTGCTGCACTATTCCTACTCGAAGCCATGGAGGAAGGAGGGTAAACAGCAGAATCTGCGACTAAACAAGAAACTGACAACGTCGTTGACCATCTCTCGCCGGCGACACCCTTGTTGGCTTGCACTCTTCCCATTCAAGTGATGTCCTGGGCAGACTTCCTAATGCTTGCACAGCTCGTCTCCCGGCATCGTCGGCATGCCCTTGTCAGCTCACTGCCTCCTTCCCGGCAAAGTTTTTTCGACCGACATTCCTTCTCTTGGTGAGGCTTCATGCCGGCGCTTCCCATTTTTGGAAAAATCCTGTCGACGATATCCCTGTTTACCGTCTCTCCTCTTAATCCGACATAAGCAACCCCATCATGAAGGTACACGTCAGTCTACTATCGTATGTTGTGATATTCGTTTCAAATACTTATATAACTCACTCCTGCCCTCCCTCGTTCAATGCATCTCACTAGGTACACTAGCACGTTGTTCGGACGACAAATGCTCAAACAGGCAAAGGGAACGCGATTACAACCATCGCAAAAGTATAGCCCCTCCGACTCGGTGCTTTTCCTTTTAGCAAGCCTCAGGGCTCTATGTTAGAGGAAGCTCCATAGGTTAGGAGCTTTTTGCATTCCCCTATGAATCCGTGAGCGGAACATCCCCTAAAACCTTAACCCAATCGTCCGAGATACTAGCAACCCAGTGGTTGTTCAGTGGCTTCATCGTGTGATAAATGGGAAGAAGCTACTGCGAGCTGGAGAACGATGAATCCCTTCGATCCTCATTCCCTAGACGACGAAGTCTATATCCGTACGAGAAAGCCTTCACTTTCGTGAACGATTTCTCATGCGGAAAAGCTCCTTCACCTTTACCAAACGACTAGAGGTGGGCCCTCTGTTACAACTAGTGACATACGGTAACTACGACTTTATTATTTCACCCTAGGCTCCTAGTGAGATCACTAGAACGAGTCTATTTCATCGTTGCACTCGATTGGATCTCATTTCATGAATGTGCTTTCATTCATATGTCACACATCGTATGAATTTTAAAGTTACATAAAAAATATCTCATTGTTTAATATTCGTCGATTGATCGCCCATGTTCTCGGCTCAATCTGTTATCTTTACCATCGTTTCAACCGATCGGCAGCCACCGGCCTAATCGGCTCGATCGACCTTCTTCATCGATTTGACCGATCATCCGCCGCCGACTCGATCGACTCGATTAACCTTTTTCATCGGTCTGACCGATTGGTCGCCACCGCTCTGATTGGTTCGCCTGATTTTCTTTGTCGAATCAATCGATCGGCCTCCACCAGCCCGATCGACTTTATCGAACAGTTTTTGATCGGTTCGTCCTAACATCTTCATCGATTCGATCGATCGGCGTCACAGGCCCAATTGTCCCGATGGACACTTTTCATCAATTTGATCGACCGACTGCCACTGGTTCGATTACATCAATCGAATTTTTCAATCAACTCGATCAATTAGTCGTCATTGGGCTGATCGATTAAATCAACTTTTTTCGTCGGTTCGATCGATCAACAGCCACCGGTCTGATCGGCTCAACCGACCACCTTCATCGACTTGATCAATCGTCCGCCTCCTTCATGATCTGCTCGATCGACCGCTTGTGTAGGCTCGATCACATCGATCGACTGATTGAATGTTGCATTATTATATGTCTGCTTCGTACTGCTTACATGAACACATTCACACTTGCATTCTATCACGAACTTATAAGCATATGCCCCCAAATGTTCGTAGTGGCTATCTGTGCCCCACTTGGGCACGATACCTTGTGCACTTTGTTTTCCTGACATCCATATGTCGTTGTGCATCATGTCACTTGTATTTGCACTTACACTTTTCACACTTGTATGTTTGTCTTGCATGACATCCTGCATATTCATCGCTTGCATGTTTGAAATCTTCACTTGAGTCACTATTTCACACATTCATTCTCAACAATTGTGCATCAAGCCTACCCTGTGTGTAATTCTCTTTAAAGAGAATTACATCACCTCACCTCCTATGGCACCGCTTCGGACTGCTGCAGAACTTCATCGTGTCGTTAGGCACGGGTCCTAGCCTATGAACTCGCCTACTACGGGATGTGTTCCACTCGGATACATGACTCTCACTAAGCTCGGGTTATGCTCTTTAACCTCTGAACACTTTCAGAACATGAGTCATTTCACTCATTCCCCGTGATATCACCTTACGCTGCCACAAGCACATTCTCTTGCATGAGGCGTGTCTTTGTTTGCTTGCATAGCACATCATACCTTGTATGTCTGTCTGTCATTTTGCATGTGTTTGATCGCTATCGAGACAAGGTATAATTCTCCCTTGTCGCGTCTTATACCCTAAGCGGCCAAGCTCAGCATCATTCACGCTTTGTGCCTTGCATGTGCATCTTTGCACAGTTGGCGTGTCGTCACTAGCATGTGCTACCATATACTTGTGACAAATATTTGTTATCTAGCGATCACTTGTATTTCGACGGAGTAGCTACAGCGCACTTGATCACTTTACAACCATATGTGCATTCCCCATTGTCTCGACGACAGACCAGACTCGCTAACTGAGTGACCCTTTACTGGTCACGACGTCATAGCGAGTATTGCCAGCGAGAATGTCTCGATGGGAAATACTAGCAATCGCATCGTGACTAGAACGTTTATGTGGTGCTAAAGTTCCACGAGGTTTAATAGGTGTCACTTAAGTTTTTACTTTCCTAGGAACTATTTTTAAAATATTAAAAAAAATTTATATTTTTATTAAATATGCATCATAGTTTTCAAAATCTATTTTGAAACTATTGCATCCTAGCCTAGACCTACGTGTGGTCAACCCTATAAAGCTTTTTTCATACAAAACATGCATTTAGTATCATGTCTTAGATCCTTGAATCCTTAGGATGGGCCGGAGACGGCGACCTAGTCAGAACACACACTAGTCTTTCACCCACACCTGCATACACTTAGATGTTGTGGCTAGGACACTATACATTAGATGGTATGTTAGGCTATGACTAGGGTGCTAAATAGACTTTTCGACGTCCTGGCTATAGTTCTCTGCTTGTTTGGTTGCTCTAGCCAGACATCATTTTGTGTGCTGCTTTTTATGTGTTTTCTGAGGTGTGAGACATGAGCATTAGTATGTTAGGGGCGGTCTTCTTACAGTGAGTCACACCTAAAAGGAAGGAGTATTAATAAGTTAAACTAACGCCTTTTCTGCTAGTGCTGCTTAGCTCTCCTCCCACCATGAATGGTTCACTACGTTGCACATAGATAGTTTTTTATACTAGCCTATTTTCATGCAGGTCAAGTTTTTTTTTTTTTTACTTTACTATGTACTTTTTAGAGTCCTTAAACTCAAGTTTGTTTAGAAATAAGGTACAGACATGGGTTTCGAGACGTCTGACGACAGAACCACGTGACAAGGACCGGGAGCTGTAGACTCGTGTCTCGTAACTTAATTATGATTTCTCATTTATGTATAAAATTAGGACCATATATGCATATGCGGTCTCTGGTGACCCTTTTCTCTTTTTTGGGATATGCTGCAAACCCAGTGGAACCGGCCTTTTATTTATTTTATTTGGCGTATTTTTATTTTTTGCAGTGTGGTTGACTTGGCTTCGCAGTTATTTGCTTGTGGTTTGTCTGAAAATATAACTTAAGCTCTCTAAGGATTTAATATTCTAAACTTTCTACAAAAATCCTAATAAAAGATTAAAACTAATTAAAATTTATGATTAAAACTTATCAGGATCTTCAAAATCTACATTTACTTTCTTGCATTGCCTTAGGGCCGAATTTTAAACAGATTACATAGCATGGCCATAACCTAAGTCATATCTATTAGGGCTTCCACACTTAGGACTTTAGATAACTGCATCATATTACATGTCTCGAGAATAAGTCTCCATGCTTTTTCGACCCAATTAGCCCAGCATAAGTTTTATATTTAGGTGGTTATCTAGCACAGTTAAGGCGTTAGAGGCTTCCCTGACCCAGTAGAGAATAAGTCTTTTATGGGAACATTTCCAACTTCGTAGATGTAACTCCCTTCTCTTTCTTTCCAGTGGCTTTCTCGCCACTTTGGCACGTATAAGCTTTCACCTCTACTTGTTCTACTTACAAATGGTCATATGATTTAGAGTTTCCTTCTTTTGATTTTAAGGCTACCGAGGTTCTCCTAGACAATGCAATTCATGAATTGCTGACAAGATGTCATTGGTTGTGTTGGGTTAACTATCTTTACGACCAGGTAGAGTCTTAATAGCTTGCGATGACAGATTCGTGGTATCCAAACTAGGGTATCTCTACCGTATTAGAATTACTCTACCCTTCCTTTGCTTACCTATTTTGAGCCTTGTCGCTCCTTTTGACGTTTCAACGATATCATCTCGTAGGCCCCAATTATGGGTAAGTCATCGCCTATTTGGGATATTGTGATTCACCCTCTACCCTTATGGCCCAATTAGGCCTTGGAAGCATAACATGGACCCTATGAATCGACCTGGTTGTTTCACGGGCCTCACATGCCGATTAAGCCACTACGAATTTGGGATATGAGATTTACTCTCTGTCAAGTGGCTCAGCGAGAGCTTAGAAAGTATTGGGATGTTCCTGTGAAATAACCATCCTTCATGACACCCTCTCACTAGTCATTATATAAATGTAAGCAGAACTTTCTTAATCAAGAGCATTCATGGACATCCCCCAAGATTTAATCAATCAAACAGGATATGTCTCTTTTGGAGTACTCTTGACCAAGAACAAACACACACACACTTGGTTCTCTAGTTTGGGTAGCTTATGTAGATATTCTTTCATGGATATTTGGTTCAAGGTGTATTGATTTTTGTTTGAATGTACACTCTTGACCTATTATACGAGGTTACTCACACATTAGCTCTCCACATTCTTTTTCAAAATTCGTTTGCTTATCAGGTCGTATGTCCTTGTTTTCTGATTCATCTCTTCTCTATCATTCATATAATTCGAAAGAGAGATTTATTTGGAAAAGAAATTTTACGACGATGGACAGGCTGGGATTCTGATTTTTATAAAAAAAACCGAAAAGGTCCCAAAAATAAGTAGAATGCCTATCAAGAATTGCATTTAACTTCTCACTAAAATAGGCTAATGAATATTCTTCTTACTCGAGTACTCCACTTATGTCAACCCCAAGCATCGCAAGCAAGGGCAAAACCAATCATTTTTTGTAGGGTTGGCAAATTTTTAAATAATTAAATTAGATAAAAATAAATAATATTATTAATAATAATTATTATTAAATGGATAAAATACATACAATTAATATTTTTAGAGAAAAAGTACAAGAAAATAGTAAGTTAATACCATTAAATTTATAATTAAAAAGTATAAATAGACAAGAATCTAAAATTTAAAAAATGAATAAAAAAAGAAGTGGTGAAGTTGCACATTCCTTGATGAAAAGGCAAAATTATAAATTAAGGGCGGGCAAACTGGTAAAAATTAACATCTTAAAAGCTCAACCTAAAATTAAGGTGGTTCCGCCAGTGATCACAAGATGTCTCAAAGGCCATGTAGAAGTTCAGTTCTCTTTCATTTCCTTGAAAGAGTGAAATGTAACCATATAGTTTACTTTAAAACAACCTTCTCGAGGCATTGAGGCATGGGGACATCAAGCTACGAAAATGATAAATATGTAAGGGATATGCCAATCCTTAATAATTTTGATCTTATCCAGGTCAATGAAAACACCTTTGTTGGAAAATATGCAGCCAAGATCAATCATTAATGAAATCATGAAAAAACACTTTTTCATGTGAATGTGCAATTTATTGTTGTTGTGGGCCTCAAAAACATGTCATACATAGTATAAGTGACCATTTCATGTCTTGTTAAAGACTAAAATACCATCAAAGTGGATAACAAGGAAACCAATAAAAAGCTAAAGCACGTGAAGTACATAATTCTCATGAATGTGCTTAAAACGTTAGTTAAGCTAAGTGAAAGTCATAAACAACTCATTTGCTAGGTTTATCACATATTTGCATCATTATTATGATATTTAAGTAATAATTAAATAATCCTAATATCAACATATCATCAAGTTCAACCAGCAATTAAATTCTAAGAGAATAGATGGCACCACAACTATTGGAGAAGTATACAAGCTGTGCTTGAGCTGCAGTGGAAAGTTTCAAATATCTATGGAAGTATCTGTGAAGAAGTATGCACAAAGGAGCTAGAAACATAAAAATTTCTTCGCAGAAAAACCAAAGGCAGGATATGAAACATCATCTTGGAAACTCTAAAATGCTTACTATGAATAGCAAAACATAACATACCCACCAAATCTGTATATGTTATTGGGTTTCTCAAGCCAAGTAGGGGGTTAAGTAAGGAAAATTATTAAATTAACACACAATAGTCCACTATTGGCCTTCACACATAGAGCCCTACACTTTTCGGACTTAATAACTCTTCCAAAATTAGAAATGTGTGATTCATAAAAATCAGCTCCATTGTATAAATCCGACATTGTAGCTAGCAATTACACAGCTAACATCAACAAAAAACTAGCTTAATGAATGATACTGAGAATACCTGATCATGTCTTAAGTTCAATAAACTACATGCGCTTTTGGTGTTGTGTTTGTGGAGGTAAAATCACCCAGATTTAACCTGGTGCCAAAGCGTCGGGTTTGGGCACTGTTTTTGAAGAGGGCGTTTTTGCGTACATGTTTGGGCGCAAACAGAGAAGCCGACGCTTTTGCGCCAGTCTTGGGCGCTCAAGCGCCCATTTTGCTGGGCGAGGGTTTTTTTTTTTTCTTTTTTGAGAGCCAAGAGCTTTTGCGCCCGGAGCAGTTGACTCGCACTTTTCGGTTTTAAGTCCCGAATTTCGAGCGACAAGTGTCGTCTTCCTCTGGTGTTCTTCAACAAGTTCCTGGTGAGTGAGAAAAGAGTTGAAGAGGAGGATTTTTTGGATCTCGGTATGACTTTTTTGTGTCGGATCGGTGAATGAAAATAGTGGAGAGTGACTTGTAAGTTTACTTGTGTAAAGAGAGGAAACTGGTGTGTGTTTTCGGTAAATGTTATCTAATTTTTATAGTGAGTTTCTCAATGGTGTGGCTCCGTAATTTTTTTCCATTCTAGGGTTTTTCCATTTAAAATTCTCGTGTGCTTTTCTGGTAGCTTTGATTGTATTTTTTATTCAATTTTTGTCCTGGTTTTCTCGAATTGGTGTGATCCTGTTATTCCGTGGTATGGTTTAGTTTATAATTGAACATAAGCCCCGATAAAGCTGGGAATTATCTTGGGATAATCCTATCATTTGATAACCTCTTTATCAGGCAGAGTAAGAACTAATAGTTTTAAGGCCCAATATCTTAGCCTGATATAGCTTTAATCTCAATTATTTATCTTAGCAACCAACAAATCTTTTTTTAAATAAATTAGCACATTAATCTACCTCTTTTTAATTTGTCCGACTGGAGTTATTCATCTTCTAACAATATCTGGTAGTTCGGTCTATTTAAAAACTAAGATCATCATAATCAAAAACTTCAGGATCAAGTTAGGATATAACGAATAGAAATAAAATGTATATTTTCCAGGAAAAAAAAAACAATACTGTAAAATAAATAATCCAAAGGGAACGGAAAGAAAAGAAAGTAAAAATAAACAAGAGCAAAAATTTAATCCAATTTCCAGCTAAAGCGATAAAATCTTACCAGAATGGCCGTCAATCTTCCGAATGACATGATTGAGCCCGTCCGCCACATAGACATTATCATTATAATCGACGGCAAAGCTCCGAGGACGCATGAACATGGTTGAAATCGCATCACCATCTGAGTACCCAGCAGTTCGATTCCCAGAAAGCAATCTAACGCGGCTCTCTGCACCTAAAATAGAATGAGCAACGAAAAAGCGATAACCCCTACCCTAACCCTAATTATCTTAAGCAAAACAACAAGAACAACATGAATAATAACGCGGGGGGAGGGGTTGTGCAACCTTGGGAGAGAGGAAGATCTAGGGAGTAGAAAGCAGAGTTGGTATGGTCGAGGAGGACAAGAAGATTAGGCGATCGCGTGAGAGGATGGAGGGCGAAGGGAATGATGCCGGAGGCATCATGGGCGCCCTCGGGGAGCGGCTTGTTGAAGTCGATAACTGTGGAAATAGAGTAGCCGGATTCCAGCAAATGCTTAGAGGAAACTAGGGCTCCGTAGAGCGTGAAGAGCAACAGCTGAGGTAGAAGAGGGCGTCGGGTTAACATCTCTGTTGTTTGGAAATTGGAATATGGGGAAGGAGAGTGGGCAATATGCAGACATACTTGTACTCTTTTACTCTTATTTTAAGAGCAATTGAGAGGTCAAATATACTAATATAACATACTAATTGTTTTTTTTTAATTTTATTACACATTTGAGAACATTATTTATAATCTCTCTTCCATTGACCTAATTTAAAAAATATATGTACAAAAATTCATTGCGCAGAGCAAATCTTCATAGACCCCAAATATTTGCAGACTTAAGGTGCTCTATGGTAGATGGAAGATAAACCACATTAATGGTTTCAAAGTTGTCAGTTCTACACTTCCCATTTTTTGTTGGATGGAAGAAGTATTGGAATCGGACATCTTGAGGTTATTCATATTATTTCCAACCAATGTGTTATGCATTCTAGCATTACGCTTTTCATCTTAATAAATTAATAGAGATATGTCTCACCTATCAGTGCAAGTGAGCGAGTCAATTTGCATTTAACTAATTTTTATGAGTATATAAGTCAATCTTATTAATACATAAACTCAAATTCAAATCATAGCTTTTTATATTAAAATATCTCCAATTCGAGTTTAAAAGGCTTGGTTGATTGGCTCGTGTGTTTGCTCGATTCGAAACCATAATTTTCACTTTTCTCCTCACTTTAATTAATGATGGTTCAAAGCACAAGTCACGAAGTCTTCTTGAACATCATGTAGCCACATGTCAATGTCTTCAATGTCAGTCTTGTCAATGTCTTTTTTAATCTAATTTATCGTTCGTATCATCATTTTCATTTCTAATGAGCCTCATGCCTCCCATTATGATTTCTCTGCAACTCTTCTTGTTAACGCCTTCATTATTGAGTTTATATTGGGAGTCTGTTCCAACAATTTCTTATCACGACTTTCCCAATGCCATTGCTCGTTTGGAGATATTGTTTGCTCTAATAAAATCCAGTTGATATCTTCTCCTACGAGCAAACATCCTTTTCAAGTAATTTTTCATCTTGAATTTCGGGCTAGAGGTCATGAATCGAGCTTAAGCTCATTGTTTTTCCGACGAGAGAAACTTAAACAAGTCTTATCAGCGCGTCTAAGTTCATACTCGAGTTTAAGCTTGCCATAACTAGACGAGCAAAGCCTGAGTACGCCTTAATTCTAGCCTAACTCAACTTATTCACCACACCGCATATCTCAGTTTATACCATGTGCATGCAGACAAATTTACTTTAAGCAAAATATAAAGTTAATTTCTTTTCAAAATTCTCTCATCATGGGAGCAAATTGAAAATATGAAGATTTCCAATGTGTCATACTATTTTTAAATTTTTTTTAAATATGAAGACTTTTCATATGATGAATTTCCTAATGATTTACAGAGAAAATATTATATGAGGACTTCGCACGTAAAGCTACGTGCGGAGTCCAAATCCGAGCCACATATCAACCAACAAAAAAATAATAATAATAAATTTGCAGTGGGACCCACTCTCATACATCCTTTGATTGATGTGTGGTTCGGATTGGGACTCCGCTACGTGCGGAGTCCTGATGCAATATTTTGTCATGATTTACACGGGTATAAAGTGTTCCGACATAAATTTATACATTATGTGCAATAATGGCGAGGATAAACACAAGCATCTATATTGTATAATGCCCTAAACTCAAATTATGCATATTTATAATTTTTTATTGTAAGTTATTCCATAATTTAGATTGCAATTAAGATTTGTGCTTTTATATTTTAAGGCAAGCTTTCTTCTTCTTGTGCAGAACATGTAAGAATGTACAACCATATAAACTTAATTTTAAGCTTTTACATCTGGCATTTTTGAGAAAAATACTTAATTGAATTGCATTATGAACAGATTTATGAAATTATAAACTCAATTTATATGTTGCACACGCCTGTGTTTAATAAATAATACGGATACTTATACTTTATTATGCTCTTTTGCAGTGGATTAGTGATAGTGTACAACAAAAAATCAGTTACGAAGACCAACAAAATAGGGACTCGCCTAAACATGCTTCAGTCCAAGCCTGCTAAGAAGATTAGCTCAAACAAGAATGATATAGTCAGTCAGACTAGTTTCCCCAAACCTGGACAAGTATCGATCAAGTTCGGAGATGGTCAAATGCTAATGAGCAAATGTGAAGGACAAAATGTGAATGATCGGATGTGGAAGTCGAATGCTAGTATAGAAGATCGACTACCAAGAACGAGGATCCCCATATTACTAGTTGACTTTAGGGGAAAATCTTCATGAAAATCTTGAATTTAATAATGATGTGACCATAAAGATGACATGATATCCCTAATGGTGCAGACATCATTATGACCTGTGCTTTATTTATATAAGGGTCATCCCTTATAAATAAGGGAGAATTAAATGTAAAAGGGATTTAGATCTCTAGTTGTTGGAGCCATCTTCACCCCCTCGGTTCCCTCTCTTTCTCTCTCAATTCATTAGGTGTGATTCATAAACAAAAAATGATTCAACAAAAATGTATACAGATTGGCAACTAATTTGAGGCAAGTTTGTGATAAAAATGATCAAGCAATAAGACATTGTGATGACAAAATAATGATGTTGACGTCACTTTTTATCAACCTCCTTTCTTCCACTACCCTCGTCAAGACCTAGAATTTCTTTCCTAGATCCTTTAGGTGGTTAGGCTAGCCCTAACTTGGCCTTATTGACCTAAGTCAAGCCTACCTGACCCTGGCTTGGCGGGTCTAAACTTTGTTGGGTTAGACTCTGGTGGCTTAGATTTGTCTTGGTCGGCTAATTTGGGCTCGAGTTTGGTTCAAATTAAAATTAAACTTAAAAGTAACACAAATTTAAATTTAATCAAACAAATTTTACATTTTAAACTTAAAAGTTAAAATAAATTAAAAATTAATTTAAAATGGGAAAAAATTGAAATTAAAATATGAAGGTTTTATTCAATTTCAATTAAATTCAACTCAAACTTTCAAATTTAACTAAATTTAAATTAAATAAAAATATAGTATAAATCGATTGTAAGATAAACACAAAACTAGTCAAATTGAATTTAATTTAAACTAAAACAAAATTAAAACACTAAATTACCTATATATGAGTTCAGCATTTATATGCACGCGCGCGCACACACACACATGAGTATGTGTGTGCAAGTGTATAGTATGATACGTAGATTCAACATAGAGAAGTAAGCCTGCACATATAAATCTTAATTTGAATTCAAGCCCAAATCTAATAGTAACGTATGGATTCTTAACATCTGTCTGGGGCAGCTGTTTAAAGAAGGAGCTGTGAAGCTGCTATAGAATAAGCTATTGTTTAAAAAGTTGTCGTGGTTATCACAAAAATTTTTCTTTGAAGAAGTCAGATCGTAGCTTTTTAACAGAAACCGTACTTAGCTAGGTTCGGTTGCAAAATGTAACTTTCAGCTGTAGCTTTTTGAAAAAACAGATAAAACATATTTTTACCAAATAGGAAAACTATAGTGCAGCATCATACCGCTGCCCCAAATGCACTCTTAAGTAAATTAAAATCAAACTGAACTAAACCAAACCTAATATATGTTAGATGGTCGAATACAAAGGGCCAAATGTGAATGGTCCAATGTGGATGTCAAATGCTAGTTTAGAAGATTGAATGCAAAGAACATGGATCACATATAGCTGGTGGACATTAGAGGAAAATATTAAAAAAAAAAGTCTTGAGCTTAACGAGATGCGACAAAAAAGATAGCCAGATGTCCCAAGCGTCTAAGTTTATTTTACATACGAGATCCCTTATAAAAAGAGAACGATTAAATGTAAGAGGGATTCTTAATTTCTTGATGCGATCTCTAGTTGTTAAAGTCATGTTCATCCTCGTAATAACTCAGTCCCTCAGCTCCCTCCCTCCCTCCCTCCCTCCCTCCTTAGACTCTATTCAATAGGTGCAATTTAAGGACAATAAGAGATTCAATAGATACATAAAGAGATTGACAACTAAATTGAGGCAAATTTGTGACAAGATTGATCAATCAATGAGATTTTGTGACAAAAAAATGACTTACAACAAACATTTTGATTTCTGATAATTGTCTGCTATAAAATAATAATGAAATTAGTCAAATAGTAATGGTTTGATTTGATGGTTATAATCAATCTTAACTTTGTGATAGAGTGCCAATCATAAAAGAACAGTCTTAATGCTATGAAGAAGCCAAATGAATCATAAATCAGTAATAAAACATACTTCAAAGTTGCAATAAAGTTGTGACAAATTTTTTCATTTATCGCAAATGAAATTTGCAACAAATTTTTTTATGAAAAAAAATGTAATTGCAAATTGATATTGTGTTTTGTGCTGGAAATAAATTTGTTCGTTTATGAATCAGCTGTATACACAAATATGAAAGTGTTTTGATGAAGTTCTTTAATCATTTGGGATTTACAATTGTTGATATGAATATACAAAATTGCTTTCAAAAGTTGTCAATAATAGCTCATAACAAACTATTGAATCCGAATCTGTTCAAGAGGCCTGCCTAAGGAATAGAGCGCTGAAGAGTGAGAAAGAGAGAGAGGGAGCGCAACAACATAGCAATGAACATTAAATTTGCGTAACTTTTATTCATGATATGGACTCTCTATTTGTAGCTATATGTTTTTGTATTATTACATATTGTACCCCTAAAGTGCGTATGTACAGCAATGGTATTTCAGCCCATACATAAATTCGACATGTGAGGCCCATAGATATGGTCGAGCAACCATTAAGCCGGGCGGCTCTAAGGAACGATCAACCGTGAGACCAGGTGGTCGTTGGTCAGGGTGGCCCTCGAGTCAGGTGGCAATGAGACCGGCGGTCGTTGGTCCGGGCAGTTATGGATCAGGGCGGCAACTTGCTGAAGCTCCAAATCAACCGCCTTGGAACTAGAGAATCCATTTCACTCGATCAGCCTGAGTTTGAAGGTGTTGGTTCATCCTATCAAACCTTATTATATGGTTTCCTCAAGAGTGATCTACCCCTCACCTGTTTGAGGAACACCCGTCTTCTCAGTATGTGGACTAATTGGCTGAACACGTGGTCCTGGGCTTTTGTGTGGTAAGCCCTGTGGGGCCACATCACCTCCTCTGCCACTCCTAAGATTTTATTGTGATTCAAGCCGACATGTTTTTTATGTACACAAACATTGGTATTAATATGCACGTAAAGTTTTTTTATTATGGTACAAACCAGCAAGAAAATCTTAAAAAGATATTTACATTAATATGAAATTTGAATTACAATAGATCATTTGTTCAACACATGATAATGATGAATATATATATGACATCCCCTACATTTCACTCTTTTATATTTTCAAATAATTTTTCCTCTTTAGTCTTTCCCAGTTGATTTTCTTATGAACAATCGTAAAAACTAAAATTTGAATTCTTGAAGACAAAACTCCAATCTTAATTAAGAACTTTTTTAAGTGATGTCAGTTAGTTAAGATGTAATTAATATAAAACTATCGCCTATAGGAAAATTAGTAATCCAGACAATTTAAACCCTATATAATCTTCAGATTATGTAGGAGAATTATCTGCTAGAAATTTCACAGACCAAATGAATATCATAAATTTTTTAGATTGAATAATTAGGACTATTATTGAGTAATATTCTCATCTTTCGAGACAAAGTATTACTTGTAATATCGTGCTCGGTTATTTAAACCATTAAATATATGAGAACTGTTCGGTCTTGTTTTTATCCAAGAGCTAAACCCTATGTTCCTATGTGAGTATGTTAAGGCGAGCATGGTTTGTATTGTGCACGATGATTGCATCACATTACATGTTTCAATGTGATGTTGCATGGTAATTTTTTCACATTGCACTTGGGTTTGACCTGCCGCCCCGACGCCAACAACCTTTCATTAGTTTGACCAGTCGCTCCGGCCCGGTCGACGGATCACTCAGATCTGACCGGTTGCTCTGGCCTAGTCGACCTATCACTTTGGTTAGATCAGTCGCCTCGGCCCGAGCGTCTGGTCACTTTGGTCTGGCCGGCCACACCAATCTGGTCGACTAGTCAATTTGGTCCAGTAGGTCGACTTAGCTCGATGGAGCCCACTGGCAACGTTGCCCCGGGTTGAACACCCTGGTCTACTGACCGACCTCTCGGTTTAACTCAGTGCTTTTGGATGGAATATTTGAAATATTAAATGTGTTATAAATTTTAAAACTTGAGTTTTACTACAATTTAGCACTACACACTAAGGTTTCACGCAAGTGTACATATCGTTCTAGTAATATCTAATTGTTGAGTCTGGATTATCGATCCCACAAAGAAGACTGTTATTTAAGCTTAAGAAAAGTTTTAGCCGACTATGATAAATCTTAGCCTAGAAGTATAGTCGATCTAAGTTGTGCTTGTAAATCCTACTAAATTATCACTAAATCTATTGATTTACTCTTAAGTTAATTCTACTAAAGCTAATTAAGTTGAGAAAGATCAATATATGAAAAATACCCTTCCCTTGCAATGAAATAAGTAATGTGTGTAGGAATGGAACAATTTGAATTTAGATTGTAGTAAGTGATAAATAAGAGCAATCCTCTTCTTTTCCCTTTGTCGAGTGCATAAAGAAGTTTGGTTCAAACTTGGTTGGTGTTCTGCTTGTCACCTTTGAAACCCCAATTTGAACCTATGAAAACATATTTCCCTAGGCGCCACTCTATTCAGGAGCCATGACCTTGGCTTTCAGAGTTGGGGTCTTGGCGTCAGTTGGCCCCCAAGCGCTAACCTCTCGGGTTGTATTTTTCTTGTTGAGCACATAGGCGCCATGGCCTTGGCCTTCAGTTCGCTGGCGCTTAGGTTCCCAGTTCATGGTGTCAATTCTAAGCCTTCAAAGTTGCCTTTTTGTTCAAATCTTCTCATTTTTGCTCCATGTTTTTTCTGCTTTTTTCCTCTTCTAATACCTATTATACTTGTAAGAAAAAAATACAAACATATTTCTTTAAAGTGCAATTTCATTCAAAAAGATGTGCAAAACATAAGGAAATTCATGTAATTCTTCACACTTCAACTACCTTCACAACCAAATAGACTTAGGGTCCTAGTGACTTGAGATGAAAGATTTATGGTACACTGACCCAACTATCTGTACCTTTTAGGGAGTACTCCTCCCTCCTTTGACTACTTTTGTTGAGCCATGTTGCTCTTTTGTACCTTCGTTGATATCATTTTGACGGCCCGATTACCGATGAGCTGCTACCCTTTTGGAATATGATGATTTGTCCTCAACCCCTATGTTTTGGATCTGTTTTGATGTATCGGGATTTTTCGTCAAGATGATTTGATTATTTCACAAACTTCGCATGCCGATGAGTTCGCTACCCACATGGGACAGTGAGAGACTCACTCTCTACCCTGTGGCTTATCGGGAGCTTTGAAAGCAATAGAGCATTCCCATGCGAAATAATCATCATTTGATAGTTTTGTGCTAGTCGTCACTACTAATGTAAGTAAAACTACTTTGAATCAATAGTAATCTTGGGCAACCTCCAAGATGTGATTAACCAAGTGGGATGCACCCCGTTAGTAGCAGTATAGACTCCATAATAGACAAACGCGCCAAAATCTCTGGTTGTGGGTGGTCTACATAGGTATTCTTTTTGAGCTATTTGTCCAAAGTGTTTCTGTCTGATATTGTTTGGACGTATATACTTGTTTATCCTTACAAAGTCTATCGCACGTAGGTTCTCCACATTTTCTTTCTTTTGTTTGTCTTCTTTGTCGTATGTCCATCTTTGTTGGTTCCTCTCTTCTGTTAATCATTCACATGATCCAGAAGAGAGACTTATTGGGAAAGGAGAAATATAAAATGATGAACAAACTAGCAAATCCTTTAAAAATAAGAAGAGAAAGGAACAAAAACATCAGTCAAGCCAACCAATCGGTCTTACCGAGCTGACGTCATGCCAACCAAACTGACTCAATTATAAAGCAAACAAACAATATGCTCGCCTATGTAAAATACCTAAAACATTATGTAACGCTCCCATTAAAGAGTGTTCGGAAATGTAATATCACATATTATTCTCTCTCATTTATAAAGAGTGAGATTATTTCATGAGAAAAGGCTAAAGACAACTTTTTACTGTGTATTTCTCTCCCTCCCTCCCTCCCTCCCACTTCTCTTACGATGTGTGATTCATAGGTAAATCATAATTCAACAATATCACATAAAGATACCACCGTTTAACTTGTAAAAAGTGAAATACTTATTTTCATGCATGGATAGGATGACATGTATACAAAGATTGAAGTTTAGATGTTAGATACATAAAGGCATAAGAATTGAGTGGTATGTATGTAAATCTTACTTATTACTTTTCCAATGTTGATTATTGATTCTTTACAAAATTGCACATGTTGAAAGGAGACCATAGCAAAGCAGATAAAAAGAATCATGTGAGTTGCACAGGGACTTGTGTACAGCATAACATTTTAATTATTATTTAAAATAACGGATATAAGTAAGTGCTTACAAAGCATAAAATTATTCTTAAAGAGTTTACACACTTGTGTGCGTGCCGATATATCAAGAAGGCCGCATAGAGTTAGCTGTTAAGTATGTGATTAGGGTTGTAAAAAAACTCTTTTTTTGTGTTCGGCTCGAATTCGGCTCGCTAAACAAACAAGCTGTACACGAACTCACTTTTTGAGCTCGAAATATAAACGAGCCGAACAAGATGTTTACACCCCAACTGATATTATTTATGCGTGTCGGTTGAAAAGTTGGAGGTGTAAAGTTCTAATTCAAGCTGACTTACCTATGAAATATCATCTCAAAAGAAGAACTCATGCTTGTTGTAAGAGCTTGTTGAAGAAGGCATCTGACTTAACCAACAATTGAATTAAGAAGTCATGATGATAGCTGATCCGAGAAGGTACTCATGTGACAAACCAGTCGATATAAGATTCGCCTCATAAGCAAATGAGTTGAACCTCAAAGAACATACTCGAACTTAAGCTCGCACCTCTAGTATGCTTGAGTTGTTAGTTTTTAGTGAGTCAAATTCAAGCCAGCTCAGCTCACTTACAATCATATAAGTATTAGAGTTATCCACATGATCTTAGCCTTGTAAATATCGTTTGGTTAACACATAAAGTGTATCTTTTTTGTTGGTGGTGAGGATACGGAGGGTGGAGATTATGAGTTGAATGAGCCGTTTGACTTCAGATTTTAGTAGCCTTCTTAAATAATCTCATGCCAATTAGAAAAAATTGAGAAGTGATGCGTGCTAGAAAATTTGTGGCGGTAGAGTAGCTGATTATTGTCTTACTATTGTACGAAAATTCAACACACACACAGATGAAAAATAAGCGGTGACGTCTCCAGAATTTTTTACACGGAAAAACCCATAAAGGAAAAAATTACGGGGCCTAACCCAGTTGTGAGAATTCACTATTGATTGATGTTTACAGAAATTCATTGTCTCATAGACAAGAAAGTAATTATATGTTTCAAACTACAATGTCGATTGACGGTGTTTGGTTAGTGGTGATTGACGATGATTGGTGGAGGTCCAAGATGATGGAGGTCAACGGTGACGGAGGTCGACGCTAACGGAGGTCGACGTTGACGAAAGTCAACGAAAGTCAGCGGTAGTCGACGGAGGTCAGCAGTGGTCGACGACGGTCGGCGGTTGGTCGATGGCGGTCGGCGATGGTGCTAAGCTGCAGCTTCTCCTTAAGGTCTCGGGCTCTCTCTATGCTCCCCCCCCCACCCCATGTGAGAGTTGGGATCTATTTATAGGGTTCTATGTGCAATTAATACAACCATTTTGATCGAACGATTTATAGGGCTCCCCTCGATCAGACGGCGTTGAAAGGGCGTTTGATGGTCTTAACGATGTCAGAATTGAGTGGGCTCGTTGGATTTGTCTTGTCGAGACGTTCGATTCGAATATGGGCTTGCTAGTGTCGGCATTCATTTGACATTCCAATGTGTCCAAAAATCTTCTAAAAGTAGTTTAATGACTTGATCCGGGCGTATGAGAAAAAAAAAAGACTTGATCCGGGCTTGATTTGACTTGGATTGGACTAGTTTTGATATCATTTGGTTCGTTTCATCTAGCCGGTCAGTTTGACTATAAGTTTGCTAAAATCAGAACTATGGATGACTTTTCATCAACATTTGAGCATTTCTTGCTCAAAAGATTGCCTTGAGATTCGTGTCGGATGATGAAATTTTATTGGTGGCGTATCAAGAAGAATGAACCTTGTCCAACCCATAAGTAAATTCTCTCTCCCTCTCTCTTTATACTTATGCATGCGTGTGCGCGCGCTTGCATGTGTACACGTCATGCCATTAATTTTCAAAGATATATATAAATAATTTTCTGAAGCTGAGGTAACAAATTAAGAATACAAGAATTTTAAAAAACATTTTTTCTATTGAGCCGCCCATATGAATTATGACTCTTAAAATCAAATGAGAATTTGTGTTCACCAAAGGCATGCTATTTGCACAGGACAGCTAACCTGAATTATCACATGTTTGAGATTGGAGGACTAAATGCTAAATTGAAAATTGAGGGGAAAAAAAAAAGAAAGAGCGCTTTAATTTTCTTACTTATATTCCGTACATTTAAAAGTTTAAAGTATTTCTCAAAATTTTAATTTGAGTTTATTTTTCATCAAACTTTATGCCTGTAATTAAGCTCAGAGATTTAAATTAAATAGCTCCTTAGTAAAGTATGATGTTTTTTTTTTTAATATTAGCAATCGCACTCCAATTAAGCTCAGAGATTTTCAATTTTTATGGGCGGCCAAAAAACAAAATGAGAGGGAAGACAAAAGTTTTTAAGCTCAATAAATAAAATAAAACACAAAAGTCTTGTAACAAAATCATCCAGTAACTCTTTGTTTTGAGTTAGTTACGCAAGTTCTTTATTGATGAATGTTTCTTTTTTATGCTTAGCCAGTTGATCCAGTTGATCAGCCTAAGATTTGGTGGGCAAGTCTTTTATGAACTCATTTTGAGGGCTCCCTTCGATCGGACTAATCAATGTGTCCTAAACTTATTTCAACAAGCCTACCTCCACTAGCAAATCCGTTTGCATTGAATCTCACTAACAAGGGCTCTTGGGAATGTACCCGACAAATCAATATTGGACTTGACTGATCAACACTTTTTGAATATTGGTGAGTTCCATATTTGATTGTGTGAGCTCCACCCATAGTGTACTTTTTGTTTGTATTCTAAGTATTAAATATATGGAGTCTGTGACTCACCTACCTCACCTACCGCGTCTCATCTATCTCTCTCCCACCTACTTCTCTCATGTTTACTTTAAATAATCTATTTTAGCCTGTAATAAAATGTCAAGCTAAGCCAAACCCTCTGATATGAGGACAAGAGAGAGAGGGAGAGAAGAAAAGTAGAGATTTTTTCTTGTAAACGTCGAGACGCTCAACGGTGTAAGTCCTCGAATAAATAAAATCCTTAGCAGCTCCGTGGACATAGGAAAATTTGCCAAACCACGTAAATCTATGTTGTTTTATGATTGTGAATTTTTCTCGATCCAGTTTTTCGTTTTATTGTCGTCGTTTTTTATCACAACAATTGGTATTATAGTCATGGTTCGAGGCTGATAGAGAATGATGGGAGGAGACGAAGTGATAACATTGGGGATCGAGAAGTTTAATGACACAGATTTTGGTTACTGGAGGATGTAGACAAAAGATTATCTTTATAGGAAAAAACTTCATCTTCTGTTACTGGGAAAGCAACCGGAAAAGATGGATGAGGCGAAATGGGACATGTTGGATCGACGGGTTCTGGGGGTTAGTAGATTAGCCTTGTCGAGGTTCGTTGTCCGCAACTTCATCAAGGAGAGAACTACTACATATCTTTTGGCAACTTTATTTGGTATGTATGAAAAGTCATTGGTGAATAACAAGGTGCATCTGATGAATAAGTTATTCAATTTGAAGATGGCGGAAGACACAACATCTAAATGAATTCAATAATGTCACAAATTAATTGTCGTTTGTTGAAATTGATTTTGATGATGAGATGTGTGCTCTGATTTTGTTGGCTTCATTGCCAAATAGTTGTGAAGCCATGAGAATTGCAGTTAGGGGTTATACGGGTAAATATAAACTGAAATATGATGAAATTTGTGCTTTGATTTTGGCTGAGGAGGTGCACATAAAAGATTATGGCGAGACCTCGGGTTCGAGTTCGGCAGTGATTGTTGATTCCAGAGGGAGATCACGAGAAAGTAACTCAAACAGAGGAAGATCAAATCAAAGTCTAGACAACAAGCAACAAGTTGGAATTGTGGAAATGTTGGCCACATAAAAAAAAAACTACAGGAATCCTAAGAAGAAGAAGAATGATAACGTAAACGTGGTAACTGAATAAATACAAGATGCAATATTGCTGGCAACTCACAGTTCTGTTGATGACTGATTACTAAATTCAGGGGCTTCCTTCCATATATCTTCTCACCGGGAGCTGATGTGAAACTATGTTGTTGGTGACTTTAAGAATGTATATCTGGCCGATGGAAAAGCTCTGAACGTGCTGGGGATGGGAGACATTGATATTACACTTCCTAACAAAAACAAATGGACTTTGAAAAAAGTCAGGCACGTTCCTGAGTTGAAGAGAAACCTCATTTATGTTAGGCAATTCAATGAGGGTGATCATTCGGTAGTGTTCTTATATAGCACCTGGAAGGTTACCAAAGGAACATTGGTGTTGGCTCGGGGTAAGAGAACAAACACACTATATATGAATACAGATGACCACAGTAGAACATTAAGATTTTATGATCTACCAGAGGTCACAGTGCAGGGTTGTGATGGAAGTGATGAGGAGAGTGGGTCTGAGGCACCCATTCTTATTATATCGCATACAGATGATGGAGAACCACAGAGGTATAAAGAAATCTTGCAAGATGAAAATTCGAGCAAATGAGAGCTGGCCATGAAGAAGAAGATGGATTCCCTGCTGGGAAATCGGACATGAGAGCTGACAAAACTTCCAGCATGGAAGAAGACATTGTACAAAAAGTGGGTGTACCGGGTGAAGGTTGCGCTTGATGGCAGTAAGATGTACAAGGCTGAACTTGTTGAAAAGGGCTTTCAGCTGAGGCAGGATATTGTCCATGCAGTGAGAGTTGTAAGCAAATACATGAGTAACTCAAGAAAGAGTTTGGAGGTACAAGGCTATGTTGATGATGATATGTCGACTTAGGGTGTTACTCTTGAGAAACTAAAGTTGTGTTTGATTTCAGCTGATATTCTGGCATGAAGACCGAGACTTCGAGTTGCAGGGGTAGAGGAATATGGAAGAAAATGGAGGATATTACATTGGAGGAAAAAGTTTGGTACAACTAGTAGATGATGCAGCCTGTAGGTGGTGCACTTAGTATCACAGTCTCAAAGTGAGAGAATTGTTAAATATATGACACTTGTGACTCACCTACCTCACCTACCGCGTCTTACCTACCTCTCTCCCACTTACCTCTCTCCCGTTTTTTTTAAATAGCCTATTTTGGCCTATCATAAATTGTCAAGCTATGTCGAGCCCTCTGATATGAGGGCAAGAGAGAGAGGGAGAGAAGAAAAATGAAGATTTTTTATTGTAAACGTTGATGTGCTCGATGGTGTAATTCCTCGAAGTAATAAAATCCTCTGCAGCTCCGTGGACATAGATAAATTTACCGAACCACGTAAACCTGAGTGTCGCTCTGTGTTTTTTTATGATTGCAAATTTTTTATCGATCCGATTTTTCGCTTTATTGTCTTCTTTTTTTTTCACAACACTGAGTAAGTACCAATGATGAGCTGAAACTGATTTGGAGATAGACTCAATGAAATGAATATATTATTGGTGCGCGTTTTAAAATGCTAAATATCCAATTTGGCCTAATTACGAACGATAAGTCGAAATCGATTTGGACTTCAATAAATAGAATGCACATTGTTAATATATTTTGACAAATTATCAACCATGCATATAAAATTTCCCATATAATTTAATAACATTATTATTATTATTATTATTATTTAACTCGGTCTTAGGGAGGTGCACCAGTCCTGCATAAATGATTAATATTTAATTATTTATCAATTGACCAGGCTAATATTCAAATCTAAATTGTAAAGTTCGAACGAACACTTTTTCCAACATATGTGCTTTTGTTATTGGTCTAGAAATTAAAATGAAGGGGAGGGTTACTTCTCGAATATTGATTCAGCTTGCGTCTAGGATAAGTTACTATTTTTCATAATACAGCTCAGCCTTATATAGAGACTAACGGTTGCATAGTCAAATTTGTCACCATTTTAAAATATATTTGATTATTTTGAGCTATAAAGTAAAACTATAGAAATGGTTTACATTTAATATAGTTATTCCTACGATTAAACAATAGAATAATTAAATTAATGATGAAATTGATAAAAAAATTAAAATATTAGGATCTTTAAATATAGTCTACAATTAACATTTTCTTGAGGGAAAAAGTTGGTGCATAATATTTAAATTTTTGTTAGCATGTTTGTTAAAATTATTATTATTATTATTGCATACACAAATATAGATATATAACATAAGAATACTTGTTAGGGTCACTTCATAAGAATTCTTGAACTGAGCCCACCCACTGAAATGATCTAATTGAACTCATTTGCTAATATGATCAGATCAACCCGAACCACTGGAAAGACCATTATTACACGTAAGACATGTGTCAATCCTCACTTAAGGCATTGCCTGACACCCGCATATCAATCTTTTCACTAAGACACAACGTACATGCATTGTACCCTATAGGATGTAATTTTATACTTTCTTTTATCTCGTGTATAAAAGAATATGAGAAAAACTCTTAGAGGGGTACTGGTTCTTTTCTTTTTCCTCTTTCATGGACTCCCCAAAAAGTTTCACTCTTTCTTTCTATCTTTCCCTCTCCCTCTCTATTGTTATGGGGGAACTAGAGATCCTTCCATCCCCTTCATACTAGATAAAAAATCTTTACGGAGTTGTATGAAGTCAAAAATAATACGGGACCCTGCATCTTAAAAGGATTCAATATCAAAAAAGATGCGGTGAGCATAGAGTTTATACTCGGCAAGAGGATCATTCCAGCGCAAGGAGGATCAAAGAACATGATGGATTATACCAGAGAGTTCGTGACACAACAGTTGAACGAGTTAGGGAACAAGCATTGAAAAGCTATAAAAGATTTGAGACAAGAAGCCTCCAAATCTAATCTCTCTCTAAAGATCAAACCAAGGCGCATACGGGATCATTGAGGTTGATGGTACATGGGCAAGGGACGTCAAGATCATGTGAACCACCAAGCCAAGAGCCTTCTTGGCAAGATCTAATAAGGGCAGGACCCAAACAGGCCCTTGGTTTGAGCTTAGAAGAATAAGAAGTACAGAGGGATGAAACCTACATTTTGTAGCGGGAACATTTTGAATCCTCAAATGAAGGAGACAAAGGAGAAAGAAGAAGAATACAAAGATCATTGGAGAGCACATTCTCAAGAGAGATTGAGGAAGCTTAGGAACTCAAGAATTTTAATATTTATTTATTGGAATCTTATAAAGGGAACTCAGATCCTATTAATCATGTATATTCTTTCGAGTCAAATGTATGTCCCTTAGATGTCCTTTTGTTCTTTATGACATTGAAAGAACTGACATTACCCTCGTTCAATAACCTACATATGAGAGTTGCCACCTCATTCAGAGACTTAAAACACATGTTTATAGCCGAATACACTAGCATGTAAAGGTCATCACATATCTCTCAATCTATCCTAAAGATCCGTTTGGACCCTAAGAAGAGCCTCAAAAGTTTCATCATACGGTTCAAGAGGAAGATATTGGACTTTCAAGACCTGTAAATATTGTTGCTCACGAAGCCTTGACTCTAGGCCTGAATAAAGGTCTATTCAGGTACACACTTGGTTTACAAATGTTAATAACTTTAGTCAAGCTCTTAAAGCTTGTAGATCATGACTTTTCTGCTAAGGAATAAATATCTCAGCCTGGCTCCACCCGACCATAGGTGCCCAAAGAAAAGTTTTAAAGACTGCCTCGTGGGGAGCATGGGAGTCTAAGACATCGCTTTTGCATACTAGATCTGCAGTGTAGAAGAGATAATGAACTTCAGCTTCTCTAAGCTTCAGTTTTCTTCTGGCTCAAGGTCTCCCGCCTCTTAAGAGGGAGTAGGGCTCTATTTATAGATTCTAGACGATGTCTCTCTGTAAATAAGAAAGAAATTTAAACCATTCCATCAGACAGGACCGAGAGATTCCCTCAATCGGATAGAATTCAGTGAAAATTTGAGTATCTTAATGATGTCAGAATTGAGTGATTTTAGACTCATTGAATTCTTTTCATCAAAACACTCGATTTAATGGGTTGATCTGGTCTTAGTTTAAGTCGGATTGGACCAATTTAGATATCGTTAAGTCCGTCTTATTAAGCTGGCAAGTTTGACTGTAAGTTTGCTGAAGTCGAGTTCTTGATGATTTTTAGTTGAAGATTGAATGTTTTTTGCTTAAAAGATACTTTGAGATTAGTGTCACGCCCGGGGGTTCATGTCAAATGATAATTTGTTGATGACGTATCAATATTAATTTGACGTAACTTATTCAATTTAAAGTAAAATTAAGGTGAGATTTACATACATGCCACATAATTCTTATATATCTACATATTTGACACATAGACTTTTTATATTTACATATATAATTGTTGAATCATTTTAGGATGTAGAGTCTCGTATCGCATGTTGGCTCATATAATCGAGAAAGACCCGTGTAAAGAGTATGAAAGAGGAGAGTTTGCGACTTTTTGAAGCATGAATTCTTAGATTCCCACTGGAAGAAGAAGGCAAGGGAAATTAATAAGAAGAGAATAGACAGGATTCCCTCCCTCTTCTGATGGGAGGACACATCTATTTATATGCCTCACTTTTGACTCCTTTAAAATGCTACCTTACACAAAAAGAGAGAGAGAGAGAGAGAGTAAAATTAAATTATGGGTATTACAGTATGAAGTTCACGTTTATGGGTATTACAGTATGAAGTTCACGGCATCTCGACGAGAGGGTGGGGGTATGGGAAAATTTTTTTTCCATACAGAGTGCAGGCGCAGCTTTGCGTGCGAACTCCAGTAATATGTCACCACGTATGCTATACCGGGAGATTATTGGGGGTTATTGAAATGGAACCGCGGAGATTATTAAGGGGTTATTGCGACGTTATTGAATGATTATTGCGGCGTTAGTGAAGCGATTATTGGAATTGTTCTGTGTGGGTTATTGAAATGGAACCGCGGAGGTTATTGAGGGGAGGGGGGGGTCATTGCGCCGTTATTGAAACGGTTATTGGAATTATTCTGTGGGGTTTATAGAAGTGGAACCGCGAAGATTATCTGGTGTTATAGCGGCATTATTGGAGTTAATACATCAATAATCCTCATATAACCCCAATAACTTTTGTCCTTCCACTTTAATATCTCTCATTAAAAAATAAAAATTTTTTTAATATTTTATGAGACGAGTCTGATATAACACAAGTGACGGCATATCTATAGAGTCCGCACTCCATGTAAAAAATTCTTTTGGGGAATGGATGCCAAGTATTTCATAAATTATCATGGACACATGTCAATCTTTTGGCAACGATACTTTGATCATTTGTTAATCTCAAAGACCAACATCTTAGGAGCAAATCCAACCTCCAAGGAGGGGGAATTGATATTTGGCGAAGAGGACGGAGAGGGGAAATTCATGTCTATTATGGCATCTGCTCGAAATCCGTTTTATTATCTCAAGATTAGTAACATTTTTTACGTGAAGCAATAATAAAAAAAAAGAATAATACAAATAAAATTAAATTTTAATTAAATATATAAAAATTATATGGTATAAATGTAAATCCCACAAATTTAAAATCAATTCTAAATAAAGTCTGTTTCAGATATATCTGATCCAGATCATTTTCCTTCTTTTCAATGGTGCCAGAAAAGAATTAAAATAAACGTAATAAATAGGGGGAGTTTTGTAAATAACTGCTTTCAACTTTCAAGTCCAGCGAAGAAGCAGCTGGTTTCGTTTTCCAGATGGCCCGTCCCGCCGGTCTACAAAGCGGTTACGTCGTCCCTCGTCCACCTTAACGCGTCCCCACCCCCTAACAATGACGTTTCTTTGAATCCTCTCCTCACCCTCACGCGTTTCCCTTCTCTCTTATCCTCCCAATAACTTGGGTAGGGAGGAGAATACAATTAGGGTAAACCCTATCTCGATCTTCCTCCCAAACCTCTCAATTCCTTCGCTAGCAATGGATTCCTCGGGGAATCGAACGGATCACGACGAAGGATTGCCGGAGGAGGCAGATATCATGTTCGATAAACGCGGCTGCTGCTGCTTCGTTGCCCCGTGGTCTCGCCGGCGCACATCCGCTTCCACATCGGCCGACTGGTGGGAGCGGATTCAACCATCCGATCGTTCTTGCGCTGGGTGCTTAACAGAGGCTTCGATGAAGCTCCGGGATTGGTCCGAGCTCATTGCCGGACCCAGATGGAAAACCTTTATCCGGCGATTTAATAAGAGCTCTCGCAATCTCGGCGGCAACACGAGGCTCGGTGTGAGATTCCAGTACGATCCCCTTAGCTATGTGCTCAACTTCGATGAAAACCCTGATGCCGATGCTGGCTTTCGTGACTTCTCCTCCCGCTATGCCGCGCCACAATTGTCAGTGAAGTCGTCGATGGATCTCGGCGGACGGAATGCGCCGCCACTGTTTGCTGCTGTACCGGCCGTCCCTGCCGTCGCCGGCGACGGCGCCGTTTTGCGCTGACTTATCGAACGGTGAGTTGGGCAGCAAACGATTATTCTGTAAGTTGGTCTAAAGGCATGGGATAATGGTTTGATTAGAATTATTATACTGAAAATTGCTGCCATCGATGATGCTGTTGGCTATCATTTTATTTATGATTGTTTGATATATAGTATTCAATGGTGTGAATAATGGAAAGAGATTCTTTTAGATATATCCTTGTTTTTTTTTTTTAATAGCATTCAGGAAATTTTTGGTTACTCTAAATTCTACAAGATAATGTTTTTGTTCAGTAAAAAATAATGCTTTGTAATTATTTTGATTGTTGTTTTCTAAAATTTTGGAAACTTTGCCATTATATGAAAATGTTATTCTTTTTTCAGTTGGGTTTTGGCAGAGATTGTTTTGAGTCATTCTTTTCTGACTTTTGTTTTCGATGTTCTTTTGGAAGTTTAGCTGCAAGGAGTATTCAAGTTAAATAGGATTTAGTAAATTCGGTAAATTCGGATTTATTAAATCTAAATAACATTAAATCCGAAATAATGTTTGTTTCAATTTAAGTTAAATCCAATTAAATTCATTAGAGATATTTAGCATAAATCTATTTGAATTATTTTTTTCTATGCTAAATCCGTTAAATTCAACTAATAAGTGGATTTAATAAATCTGGATTTAATTAATAGAACAACCAAGAATTGAATTTAATTTAACGGTGGATCTATCTAACTTATTTATGTTGTTTGACTGGATTTAAGTTAAATTTAATTTAAATCATGTTAAAAGTATTGTACCAAACACCTTCTTAGAGAGAAGGATGTACTTTTGTTTATGCTTTTTGCTGATGAATGATGATACTAGTATGCTTCTTGTGGGTAAGACTAGAGAGAGAGAGAGAGCTCATAAAAAAATTGAACTATGGAGTTCACCTTTAGATTCTAAAAATTTTAGTTTGGTTGATCTAAAATTGAGTATATGGAATGTAATGTTAGTAGAAGATCTAGAGACGGGGTTCCAATAATGAGCGATGAAGACATTAGGAGAAAAAATCTCAAATTTATTGTTCAAAGTGATGGTGATATAATTAGGGACATTATTAGTATAATTCACGTTGGATGTTTGAAGTGGAGCAGTGCATTAGGATTCAGGATTATTGTGTGAAGTATATGTTGAATTCAAAAATGTCTGAGAAGCACACCTAAGGAATAGAGCGTCGCAGAGAGCGAAGAGAAAGAAAGACGGTTATGAACAACAAGAAGCGCGTAACCTTTATTTGAAAAGTAACCTCCTATTTATAGATATAAGGGTATGAGTTTTAGAATTACAAGTATGTCATCTAATCATTAGTCTTTGAGGGGGGTTCTTTTAGTACATTACATTTGTCAAATATATTAAATGATAAGTGGGTTTATCCAGTCACTGTAGGTCGCAACCGATCATTATTCCTTGACTCGTCTCTTTGGCTTTTACTTGATCATCACACCTTGGTTCGACCAGTTAGCCTAAGGTTCATCATCAGGTTTTTTTAGTGGTTCAATCCTTGGTCTTTACTTCAAGGGGCTCTTCTTACTTTAGAGGGGTCGACTGTTCGGGAGATTCCCTCGTTCGTCATCATTTGATTTGACCGTTGGATCTCCTCGAGATTCTAACTGACATATTTACCATATACAATATTGCTTAAACTTAAAGGAAAATTTGTTACGATGGTTGTGAGACTGCAATGCTTAATGACGCAGAATATTGGTCGATTAAAGAGAAGCATAAAATTAAGTGTTGCGCCTGAGATGAGAATGCTCAGATAGATGAGTAGCTTTACACTCAAAGATAAAATGTGAAACATATATATCCTTGAGATAGTTTGGGTACTTCTAGTAACAGACAAGACGAGAAAGTTTCCTTAGATGATTTGGTCAAAATAAATGTCAACCACTTAATGACCCAGTTAGGAGACTAGATGTTTTAAATTTGGCTTATGTTAAGAAAGGTAGAGCGAGACCTTAAAAAAAAAAAAACTTAGGAATGTTGTGCAACAAATGATCTTAATTTATTAGAATTAAATAAAAATATCACACTTAACAGCCCTCAAGAGAGAAAATTATTGATGTAACTGGCTCCAATTAATAAGATAAAATTTTGTTATTGTTGCTGTTGTTGTGTTGTTATACAAAATTCGTATTTACTATGCTCGTCAGACAGCTAAAATGGCATTTAACTGGCTTAGACAAATTTTATATTAGTAAACTGTGGACGAAAGTTGTTGGTATATATATATATATATATATATATATATATATATATATATATATATATATATATATATATATATATTGGAGAATCACGAATACTGATTCAGCTAATATGATCTATGCGTAAATAATGATCATAAATTCAATCATCAATTTTGTATTTTATTACTTATCTTCCTAAAAATGGAAAAATTTTGTTATGCTGCAAATTTAGCCAGCAAGCGTCTCAATGGCAGTCATCTTGGCGACCAACGGTAATTTAAAAATAGAATGAAGACATTACAATAATTATGAATTTTTTCATACGTGACTGGAATTCTTATGCCTATGTACATACCTAACATCCAAACTTCAATTTTTGCATACATACCAGGGTCCTATGCGTAAGAAGATATAGTCCACTTTTTCTAAGCATAGAAAAGGTGGCGATAGGGTGTGTGAGTCGAGTCGGCTCCTGAGCTGACTCAAACTCGGCTTGATAAGTAGCTCGTGAACTTAGCTCGTTGAGCTAACAAGCTAAGCTCAAGCTTGCCCTTACTTGACTCGTTACGTCGTGGGTAGGCTCATTTTGTATTTAATATTAAACAATTTTTTATTATTTGTCTTAATTATTTATTCTATTAGTCATTTTATTATAGCACTGTTTGCATTAATTTTTTCTCTCTTTTATAATAAAAATGCTAGCTTTAATTTGTATGCTTAAGCTCAAGCTCAAGCTCGAACTCGAGCTTGATAAAATTAATCAAGCTCAAGTTTAAGTTGAGGATGACACGAGCTTGCCTGGATTTATTTACACATGTAGGTGGCATGCACTTAAAAATTAAAGTTCAGGTCTTAGATATGTATACACGTGAGAATTTCATCGTGGTATGTACGTAAAAACCCCTAATAATTATCATTCCGAGCTTCATTCGAAGCAGGGGAAGAACTATCCCAAATGAACAGTTTACCTATTCTTAGCAACTTTACCTACCACTGTAATAATGCCGAGTATGTCGCCGATTATTCCATAGGTGGCCTCGGCGCATTTCCTGCCACCACAAGAAGTTTCCCGCCAGCACAGAGGCATTCTTGCACTTAAACCTTTGCCTTTGGGAGAAATCCCGTTAAAAGCCATATACAAAGATGCGTCAGTCAATATAAAGCTTAAAATTGGTGTTTGAACGTAAAATTTTTGTACGGGAGGAGCAACGAAAGACCATTGAATCGGAACGGCGGTCTGAAAGTGGAGAAAAATTTGTGTATGTAAGATGTACGTACGTAATAAATTACAATGAGGTTATATTGGGAGGGTACATTGAAGTTATTGGGAGGTTATTTTTTACTAACATTACTGTAATGCGGGGGGTTACACAATAAGTTTATTGTACCCTCTCAATAACATCACTGTAAACTCATTGTAATCTATTACTTAAGCAACTCTGCGTACGTCTTACGCACGCAAATTTTTTTTGCTGAAAGTGATGACATTGTTGCATTTGGGTTTTAAACAATGTCGACGTCACGATTTAAGTGAAGTTCGAAGATGATTCTTCAACCAAACAAGACGGCTGAGCCGAAACACTCCCTCAAATGAGACCTAAATGTTTCCTTGCTTATTGAAGTTTCGTTGCTCCCATTTAATCGGGAACTAGTTATTTTATCAAATTACCCAACCTAATTCCTTTGTATTTACATGTCAACTTAATTTTATACATCAATATCCCTCAAAATTTTCATATCACGTTAAAAATACCATCATTTTAATCTTTAAAAAGTGGAACACACTTTCTCATGAACATGCAAGTTGGCATGTACATACAAATTGAAGTTTAGATTCAGATATGTAAACACATAGGTGTTGAATCTCACAAACAGCTTGTGTCCGGCTCAATAAATAGTTCATATTCGATTAATTTGTTACGCAGGTGAGCCAAACACGAATAATTTTTTTAAACTCGATTTATAAACAAATCAAAACGAATAAAAGTTTGCCCATTATGTTCGGCTTTCTTTGACTTGAAATAGTTAAATAATTAAATAATAATATTTAATTATATTTTTTTATAATAAATTTTTATATGTATTAAAAATAAATTTTTAAAATTTTTTTTAAAATTATTTGGGTGGTAAAATTCTTAAAAATATAAGTTTAGGTGCTAAATATGTAAATAAATAAGATTTCGATTGTATGTATGTAAATGTTCCTAAAATATAGCACTTAAACTGTGGAATCTCGTTTATTTGATTTAAGAATTATAAATATGTATGAGTTGGGTGGTATGTACGTAAATACCATGAGATTTTTCCCAAAATATTCCACAGATCCCTTGTCTTTTTCTTCATATGTAAATACTTAATAATTGGTAGTATGTATTGGAATGACCCAACATCGCCTATATTTAGATTTCTATCGGAAATCTTATTTAAATGTAAAAATAATAATGAAAATCAAACATTTGTGCCGCTTAATGCAGAAGCAAAAACTATTATGGTTTCTTATTTTTTAAGGAAATATTTAAAAAAAATATATATATATATATATATATATATATATATATATATATATATATATATATATATATGTGAGCAAAATTTCTGAAATGAATTAAATATGTAAGTTTGTGTCTGTCAAAATCTAGCACAACAAGCTGATAAGAACCAATTCGAATTTAAATCAAGTCTAATCCGAACAGGATTATTTACGAGTCGTTTCAAACACGATCTCATTTATAATATTAAAAATTTTGAACTAGCCGAACATGAACAAGTTCTTGTCTAGCTTATGTTTTGCTCGTTACACTCCTACTTATGCAAAGTCGATAGAGTGCATGCTTTCGTATACCCCAAACAATTTTATTAAGAAAAATGCACATTTTGTACGATCAAAAGTAGCCACGATAGACCAACAAGAGTCAAGAAAGGCCTAGTGGTAGCCCAACAAAAAAATGGAGTACATATGGTCGACTCTAAGGGCAGAGTACGAGTTGCTGAATAGAGTGTTTGAGCAAAAGTAGCAGGATATACGTAATCATATAAGTGATGTTGTTCCACGAGTCATTCAGTGACTTTTTCGCCTTGCCCAAGTCCACACCAAAGAGACACATGCAACTCACAAGATCACAATCGATTTGCCCATATGACAAGTGCCCTCAGGGTGAATTCTCAATACAGGAGAACGACTATACAATAGATATATGACATGATGAAGCGACTAAGTATAGAAGATGACTAATGATAGAAGGTCGAATACAATGTCAGCAGAAGGTAAGACGACAACGATAACTAAAGTAAGCAATTGAGGCACTAAATGACAAATTTGAGCATCCCAAGATCCAACGAGATCTAAGAGTTACTTGTTATAGTGTATATATAGTTTACTGAAAAAATACCTCTATAAATAAGGGGGAGGAGTTAATGCACAATAAATCCTGAGAATTAGTACAATCTATCTCTCTATTATTCTTCTTTGGCCTTCTCCTTTGTTTCATTGAGATTTACTCGCGAGGCACTAATCCATAGACAAAAATAAGATCAACACATCCATAACACTCAAAACTACTAATATTATATGTCTCACACCTAAATTATTATTGCACCTTTCACATTCAATACAGTCAAATAAACATAAAAGGTAAAACCTCTTCGCTAAAATCACTAACCCCACGATCTCCCAAACCCGCCTGCCTTTAAAAGGTTTGCTATCATTGCAATTCTGTACGATGATATAGATCGCACCACATCGTTGAATGCACATCATAGTGCGAGCCACGCTTAATCAAATTTAATATTTTCTTCATAGACTAAAGAAAGCAAGTCAAGGAAAGAGGCCGTCACGGACAACATAGATTAGCAATATTTAATAGGTGCTAGATGACTTAAATACTAAAGATTAACAATAAAAAAAATTAAAAACATAATTAAAGTTAAAATTAATTTTAAGACCAAACTTCAAAAACTAATTAATACTTTATTTTCAAATCATTAAACAATTAAACGTATTTTAAATTTTATTTGAATTTATACATAAATTAATATTTAAAATAGCTCTTTAGTAAGTTTATTTTATTCATATCTATATAACTTCATCCTAAATTTTCATAATATACATTTTATTTAAATTTTAACTTTTAAATTAAAAAATAGCTATTATGAATCGGCAAAAAATTAATATTTTAATTAAAAACGTAAAACAAAGCTCATAGATGCGTTTTACATAAAAATATAAATTTTATTTAAAAATGTGAATTACACTCACATTTTTGCAAGTTATTTTTTATTTTATGATACCCAATTCAAAAACAATTAATAATAGATTCCTTCATGAACTTTGTCCGATGTAATTCCCTTAAACTAAAATTTAGGCTTTTTTTTTTAATCATATTCATTGACGGTGCCTTCGGGGAGGTGGTTATTTTTTAAAGAAGCTTTTATCGATGAAAAAAATTATTTTGCTCTTATATATATGTAATTTTTTGAATACTTCGTATAGAGAGAGGTGACAACAGCAAAGACGATGAAGGAGAGACTGGTCCGAAGAAGGGTATCGGGGATTCTCGAGTCATATCTAGAATTGTAGAGTGATACACTAGTGATCGTAGACCGGAGGGCTAAAAGAGATTTCCCTGTTCCAACATTTCGAAGCTGAACGTTGCCGAAAGGCATGTGAAAAATACCCTCCAAAATGATTTGTTGCAGTGCTTTTCAAACCAAAAAACAGATGAAACACCCTCCCATACACACTTTAAGTCGCAAGAAATCCAACCGCCCATAACCATACCCTTACCTCCCTTACCTCCATAGCGTGCAAGGTTCAATATGCAACAAAAAGCTGCATGTAGGTCTTGCCCGAATCACCTTTTTCTGGTCAACTAAATGTAGCTCTTGTTGTGCCCAAGCTACTACCTGTCTTAGTTTTCTACCCACCTGCCCACCTCTCCTATCCTTAAGGCTTCGTTTGAAGCAGCTTCATTCTACCCACCTCTCCTCTCTTCAAGGCTTTTTTGAAGCAGTTTCGTCATTCAACAAAGTTCTTTTAAAAGTCGTGTTAGTGGAACGAAGAAAGTCCTCCATGATTCAAAACAACGAAAAATTGTCATTCTTGCAAATAAATATGGGAAATTTTTTTCCATCAGGACTCCGCACGTAGCTCTACGTGTGGAGTCCAATAATAATCTGCCACGTGGCAAATGTGAGTCCCGCCCAGAGAGAAAAAATTCGCAGTGTCTGAGACCCGGCCCGAAACCCTAACCCAATCTATTTCCCGTCTGTTCCGTTCCGTCAAAATATTTTGCCGCCCGAGGAAGGAAGATAGTACTGTTGGATTGCAGCTGGAAAAATATTTTGGAGCTCAGGTTCTATTCGCAGCTTAGGGTTTAAAGATTTGATTTCGACGGACTTCTCCATGGACGGTGAAATGCTTGAGGAGTTGAACCCATCGTTCTCCCTTAACTTCAAAGCAACTGAAGTGAGTATTAGGTGATTTTCTTGTTTTACTTTATGTTAAGTTAGGTTTTTGGGATTTTTCTGTAGGGTTTACTTCGAAGAAGATGAATTAATATGTTGGTGTTATTACAGTTGTTACGTTTTTGTTATTATGGTGTTATTTTGGTGTTATTTTAGTGTTATTTTATATTAGTTGAATAAAGTATTGGGTTTAAGGTGTTACTAAGGTGCTACTCCGATGTTTAGTTGGTTTATGGCTTTGATATAACACTGCTATTGTGAAATGATAGTTGGTTTTGTCTAGGTTAATGGTTATTATGGTGTTATGCTCGTATTATTTCTGTGTTATTATGATGTTATTGATGTGTTTTCATTGTGTTTTGCCGGTATTTACTTGTTTGTTTAGGATCATATCACGATACTGGTGTACTTTTGTTACACAAAGAATTATTTTTTATCATATTATTACTTTTGACAGACGTTTGATAGGCGCAGCTGCATCAAATGAAATTTTTTTTGCAAGCATCGATGTTCAACGAACACAATATTGGTTCAATATCTTCTCAAAGGAAGCCCCAGTTTGCATCAAACAAAATTGAGAATATTTTGGGTGCTTAAAATTTGTTCCATTGAGAAATTTTCTTGGTTAGGCGGCTTTGTCCTATGTGTGATCCTCATTCAAAATAAATTTTGCGACTGTTTGGCTGCAAGTAGTATTTAACTTAAAGAGGCATGGTAAATCTATAAATTTAAATTTAATAATATTTGAGTTATTGAATTTCTAAATTATTGAGTATTAATTTATTTCAAAATTTAAATTATTTGAAATATAAAATTAATATTATATATAATAATGATATAAATATTAAGTTTTATTAATTAAAACATATTTTTTTCTCTAGATTAATTAATTAATTACTAATAATTCCATTAAATTATTTATTTATTAAATAATAGTTTTATCTTCATTAATAAATAATTGACACAATATTTATTTCAATAGATGGTAAGATTTAAAATTTTATTAAATAAGTATTAATTTAATTTGCTGTTAATTAACTATGAAGTTGTTAATTTTTATCTGGATAGTGATAATTAGTTTAATAATATATTTTATTAATTATTAATCAGTTAATTGTAAATAATAATAATAATAATAAAATCTGAAACTTATCTGATCTATCTTTTTCCCTCTCCCGCCGAAGAGAAATTATTGTATACAGAGCACGTACGCAGTCCGCATGCAAGCTCCTCGATACCCATCAAATACTCTTGTAATAATCTATTAATACCCAATAACTAACATCCTGTAAATACCTTAATAATAAATATTTCCTCCATATCCTCTCACTGCTCTCAAAATAAAAATATTGAGAGATTATTCCGCTGCAATAATTGCCAAGCCTGCCTCCCGCCCACTTCTACCGGTTTAGCCTGAAACGTTCGCCTACCCAACCCTACTTTTCTTACGACCGAAACCCTAGCGATATCTGCCGAAGCGATTCTCGACCTTCTCGTTCGCCTTCCTCCCGGACGGATCCGTCGACCCGCTCGCCATCTCCTCTCCTCCTCCTCTCGCACGGCCGGAGAACGGGCGGAGCACGCCGCCTGCACCGAAGGGAAGTCACCTGCGCCCCCATCTCTCTGCCCTAAGAGAACAGTCCCGCCTTCCCATCCGCCCCCATATTTCGGCTCGAGCAAGGGATCGTCTCCAAGGGAGGTAACCTGCATTTTCCTGTTTCCTTTTGTAGTGCCTCGATTATTTTTTTATTTTTTTTATTATTTTTTGGTTAATTCCTCTCCTTTGGATGGTTTTTTCCTCTCCTTAGAAATTTTTTTGTGCATCTTCTGTTTTAAAGATTTGAGTATGGATGCTTTGAGCCTGTTGCTAGTGAGATCCTTTCACGCCTCACTTGTCGATCTCTTCATGCTGACCTTGTCGAAGATCCTTTAACGCCACACACACAAGCAATGGAATAAACTTGTGGACAAAGTTGAAGCACAAGTTGTTTCAAATGTGATTATGATTTTATATTTTGGCATTTTAGAAAACCCTTACAATGGCATGTTTTAGCTAGGGCTGTCAAAAAAGGGCATGGATTGTTCAAGCTTGGCTAGCTTCCATCCCTATCTTTAGTAAATTAATTAAGCTCCTGGAGTAGCGTACATTATATAAAATGGCATTTGACACCTTTGATTTTATATAAAATTATTTTAATTTTAGCTTTTTGGGCTATGTAAGTTTAGATTTGAATGAAGAAAGGAAATTCTTCTTTTTTCGTCACTGTATGCAAGGAGTTATAGATGTTAGATCTTGTGACCCCAACCTAAGGATTTGATGAACAAACATATCACATGAGCTATATCTCTTTTGTGGATAGATGCCAACTAAAGTTTGATAACTAGACGTGCATAGCACCCAATTCATATGTATTTGTATATCTAACGTCTATACTTTATTTTTATTATTTATAACACCCAAATCTTTCATATCACATCAAAAGTATCACCATTTTAACTATTGCTTTACCTAATTATCCCTTTGAAGTTATATTGCTTTACCTAATTTGCAAATGCCTTTTTTAATTATTGAAGTTAAACCCTTAGAATTTTGTAGTATGCATGTAAATATATATTTGGGCTGAATAACCTTTTTAATATTTTTTGCATCTTATGTTTCCATTTTGCTGATTTTTTGGGTGCACTTATTGTTTACAATATTTGGGTTTGGATGATTTACAAATGTAGTGGGGCTGGAAAATGACCTTGTGCATCCTTTCCTTTTATTTTTGCTGAATTTTTGTGTGCACTATTTGTTTCTAAGATAAGGTTTTGGATGTTTGCAAATGTGATAGATGTTAATGGCGGCTTCTGTTTTACGCTTTAACAGTTTTTCTATATTAGGCTATGTTATTTTTTCTATTTCTGCAAATCAACTGTTTTACAAACGCAAAAACCAGACGACTAAATAACTTATCCAAAATAGGGACAGAATGGTCATTTATTCAGAATCAGTTCTTTTCCAAACACATAAACCAAACTGTCAGCAGATTATCGGGATAAACTGCTTATCTGGATAAGTTGAATAAGCTGCAGCTGCCCCAAACAGACCCATAGTCACAACTAGAACTTGCAGAGAAGACAAATACGGAATCGCGGCGTACAAAAACCTTAGAAACTCCTATCTTTTTTTTCCTTCCGCAACGCTACCAACCGAAACCACTGACGAAGGTAACCGTCGTCTTTCTCCGCTTACTCCCAACCCTTTCCCGCGTTTCAGTTCCTCTAAATCCTGTGAATCTGTCTGCCAACGAAGTTTTAGTAGACACCCCAGCCCAACGGGCTTTACGATCCTGCAGGATGTAAAGTCTTTTTTGTTGTTTAACAGCATTTAAGTACAGTACTACTGAAATCCTGCTACCTAAGCACCCCACATGAACAACCATTTTTTTTCTCTTTCTTTTCGATTCTTCGCCTTAATAAACTCTGAAATTCATTATCCTTTCCTTTTACTTGAACTATTGGATGGCTAGGAAAGCTTTCTGCTTTGTCAGCTTCTTATTTTTTTAATTTAATTTAATTTTTTTTGAATTTTGAGCGATTATATTGCATTTTTTGTTAGAAATTAGTGGTTTTTTCCGCGTTGAATGCCGCCCATTGTTGAAGCCGATCCCCTGAAAATGTGTAATTCATACGTAGCACACAATTCTTATGTATTTACATATCTTACACCTGCAGTTTCATATTTGCATAAATAGCACTTTGGTGCTTTAAATCTATGCGTGGAAATGTGTATTTCACTTTTAAAAGTGATAATATTCCTATATTTGTTATGATATTGAAGATTTGAATGCTATGTACGTAAATATGAATGCTTAGTTGAGAGGTATGTAAATACATTGGATTTGTGTGCTATGTATGTAAATGCCTTCTATGCCCTTAAATTTATTTTCTGTACATTGGATTTGTGTGCTATGTATGTAAATGCCTTCTATGCCCCTAAATTTATTTTCTGCACAATTTCAGCGTTAATTTGGCAGAGTCTAGAGAGCTTTGATTTTAAAGTTTGAAATATGCCTAATAGGCTGTCTTTTGGTATAACCAACTCCCCTCGAGTTTTGCTTTTTTACGAGTTTCAGGTCCTTATTTATAATAGTTTAAGGGACTGATTTTGGTAACTAATTTCGTTCTTATTTGTTGTATTTCTCTACACAGCTACGTAAACTGCTTATAGCATTGGTTTGATGTTGGATATGGGGGTTGAACCAGTGCATTCTGACATGGCAATGCGTGAAGCAGAGGATTACTATCTTAGTGACTATGCTGTATGCTCCTACATCGCTGAGACACTTGAAGGGGTTGCCAAGGTATCCAGTCAGTGTCTCATTTGAACATTTTATAATTGTTGCAAAGTTATTTTGTTTAGTTTATTGATTATGGAGTATACTTCTGTCAACAATCTTGCAATTTGCATGCATAATCATATTTATTTTTATTTCATCTCTTTAATGTTTCAAACTTATTCATAGACAAAGAATGTCCTGCTATGGATAGATTTGTTTTTTGTTCTAGGGGCATTTACATACATACCACCCAATTCCTATGTTTTTGCATATCTAACACTTAAATTTTACTTTGTTTTCATTCATACGACCCAAATCTTCATATCACATAAAAATACCGCCATTTTAAGTTTTAAAAAGTGAGGTACACCTTTTGCATGCACATGTAAGGAGGTATGTATGTAAAACTTAAAGTTTAGGTGTTTGATATGTAAATACATAGGAATTGAGTGTATGTATGTAAATCTTCCTTAGTTCTATTGCAAATGCTAGATGGAAAATCAAGTTAATTCTAGGGTCACACAAGACATTCAATCTGAAACGCCGCCGTCCTCGATGTTCCCTATTTTTTGAGAAAATACACCGCAAAATGTTGTTTAAAGATTTACTTAATTTACTTTCGATGACATACTTTATCTACTAAGACATACAAATTGTTTGCCGTTGTCTAAAGCGCACTTTTATATTTTAAACTTTTTCTTTGTCTAGCCGCCAAATATGGTAGCCGAACGAGACAAAGATCTCTACGAAGAACTCCTTGTAATTTTAATCCCATCGACAAGAAAAAAGAACCTGGATGAAAAGATTCTATTTGTGGTAGGCTATCATCTTACATATTATACTATTTGGCATATGACTTGAAAAATCTGATTCATTTTTCTTTTATCTCTAGGAAGCTTTGAAGGCACTATCAGGTGTTGTCTACAGGATTAGCAAGGATTACCATGCTTCGCTTCTAAAAAATGTATGTTTACATAGCCTTACACAATAACGAATTACAGTTTTTGGTGACTGACTTAGTTTTGATTGTCTCACCTTGTCCAGATTTTCTTAATGTGTATTTGGGACTATGGTTTGGATGCCAGAAATGCTCTGTTAGAGTTAATCGCTAACTTGGTACCACCCCCAAGACCAGTTCACTTTATTGATTAGTCGGGCTTTTACATACATAGCACACAACTATTATGTATTTACAAATGTCACACCTAAACTTTCATACTTACACACATAGCACTCAAATCTTTAATATCACATAAATAATACCACTATTATCACTCTTTTAAAGTGAAATACACCTTTGCTTAGGTTTAAAACACCCAAGTGCTTTATATGTAAATATCAAAGTTTAGGTATGAGACATGTAAATACTTAAATTTGTGTTCTACGTATGTAAATTTCCCTTCATTGTTTGGTTGATTTTATTACTTTCTGATGTGCAATCTTCAAACCAGGCTGTTATACCTGACAAGTTCCTTGAAGATAGTTTAGATATGCTCGTAAGAAACTTTCAGCCACCGGAAAGGTTGCATGGATATGTTTACCAACCAAGATGGCATGAAGAAAAGAAAAGGATTATTGTCCGGTTATGTGAAACTTTGTGTTCTATCACTAATTTGGTACCCCTTGCTCCTTTGAAGCTAGTGTGTATTCTTGATAGAAGAATGCCAACATTCCGTGCTGATAAAGGGGTAAATGTGTAACATTAACTCAATCTATTATTATCTTGTTAAAATCTTGAGTTTTTTTGGCGGTCCAGTAAACTTGATTAGCACTTTACAGACTTCTGAATCATTGTTTTATTATTCTTGATTCAGTATTCAATATGTTGAGAAGATGAAAGAGGAGTTTATGATTTGCATGCTCATGATTTTATCACGTTTTTACACCTCTTTCTCATCTTTTTGTGATGCTTAAGCATCTTTTTGATGGTGAATCACTTTATGATTAGTTATGTAAGCCTGTAAGGTCTTACTGTTACCTAGTTATTTTATTAGTCATGATCAAATCAACAATCTAATTCTAATATCATACCTTTTTGAGGTGCATTTATTTTATAGTTATATAGTCTTGAATTGCTACAGATACGTTATCTTTAGAGTCCATTAAAAGACTGTAGTGGTGAATTTACTTCTATTTTTTTAAGCTGAATTTATAAATGTATGCTAAATTCAACTACAAAGGTATGCTTCCTAATGAGATTAACACCTTGAATTGACATGCATCTTTCTGTATCATTTATTACATTTCTGCATTGATTTGAGTGAAACTAATGACAACTGAAGTTCTACTTTCTTAGGTAGGTATTTTACATCTGTAATTTTAGATTACATCATTATAATAGGAATTAAGGGTCATCTGAGATTCGTTTTTGATAGCTTTTATTGCAAGAAAAATAATTAACAAAATGTATTTTTTATTTGGATTTAAAAAATCACACAAGATTTTCTCTGTTTATTAAAAGTTACTTGGAAAAGCTAATCTTCAGGAAACTGTAGCTGGGAAAGTCTCTTGTAAAATATTGTGATAGACAAAGATGAAAAACATAGGCCATACCAAACAAATCCTTAGCACAATAGGGATATCCAGTACTCGTGGAAATGTATGTGCAGTATTTGGCTCTGGAAATGTGATGGTTAATTAGATGTTTCATTTCATGCCTTTCATTTGAAGTGCATATTTGTACAGAAGACATTAATTAAGATTATCATCCTCCATGCCATGTTTATATGGGAAACGTCGAGTTATTTCGCTTTTTATGGCCAGCTTTTAAGCTTGTGCTAAAAATATGGAAATTAAGTTTAATTAGCTTTCTGAGCAAAAAAGGTCATAGATGTATGTTGATTCTGCATATGATGTTCTAATTTGTGAAAATATTTTTTATGAAATAGGCATATGACCCCGCATGCTGCTACATGTTGTAATCCATTACTTATTTATTTTGTTTGTTTAACAGCTTTATTCTTATTACTTGTCGTTTATTTGTGTAACTGCTATATTTACTTTTGTTATTGCAATATTTTTGGAGAAAAGTGTCAAAATAGTCTCCTTTGCAGGTGGTAACTTTAGACCTAGAGTTTATAAAAATGTCAATTTAGCCCCCACTTTATCCTAGAGTTTATAAAAATGTCAATTTAGTCTCAGATTGTTTAATATGAGCTGAAATAGTCTTCTGTAAGGACTATTTTTACAGCAGTTAAAAGAGTGTGGGGACTAATTTAGCGCTTTTAGAAACTCTGAGACTAAGATGGCCTCCTGTTAATAGCCAGGGGACTTTTTGGGCACTTTACTAAATATTTTTGTATTATAATGTCTAAATTATCAAGTATTTTTTTATTCTTGTTATATTGATGTGAGGTTGTTCATTTGATTGTAGCTGTTGTTATCGTTTGTGGAGTGTATGCTGGTTTTGGAAAGTACTAAGATTGGAGAATATCTTCGGAGCAAATTGCTGTCAATGGTGGTTGAACTGCTTGTCGATTTAGACGTGAGTTCTGATTTCCCTTGTGCTTTCTTTTTTGTTGCCGGCTGTCTTACAAGGTAATCTTACAAGGGGTTCTTTTAAATTCTTAGGTAAATATAACTTGGGAGGATATTCTAAAGGAAGATTATAATAGAGGCATATTTGACATGGAGGTGGAAGACTTGGAGGATAATGCAGAAAACAATTCAGTCGGCAGCCAAATAGTTTGCAGAAAGGTTCCTTCTACACTTGCAATAAGCTTTAGGGTATGTTTGGGCTAGCCGTAACTGTTTGAAGAAATAACTGTGAAGCTGCTGAAGAAGTTACTGTTCAAAAAGCTGCGGTGGCTCTTACAAAATTTTTCTTTTTTTGAAAAAGTCAGATCTCAAATTTTTAGCAGCCACCGTAGGTTGCCATATTTGGTGGGAAAACACTGCTTTTAGCACCAGCTTTTCGAAAATGCAGACAAAATTAATTTTACCAAACAGGAAAAACTGTGGTGCGGCACCACACTGCCGTCCCAAATGTACCCTTAATCAAATGCGTGATATTTGTTTCTGTTAGATTTTGCTGCTAAATTTAATATTTTTTGACCGCAGGATCAAGGTTTTGGAGATCTTAAACAAAATTTGACTGACAAGTTGGATTGTGTCATGGTGATTGTTTGTGAGCATATCAAATCATCAGCTTCTGATGGTAGATTGGTGAAGGTTTGTCTATGTTGCCCTGTTTTTTAACGGTTGTTTGGGTTCAATTTTTGTTTTTTTTTTTTAAATAAAAGATAGAAAATAAACAAAAAACAGTGTTTGTTTTTTTTTTTTTTTTTAAATTTCTGTTTTTGTTGTTTTGTTGGAGGAACACGTGTTTTTAAAATACTCAAAAACAGAAAAAAACAAAAAATATGTTTTTACTTGTTTTTAAAACACAAAAAACAGCCGGCCCTGCTTGCTGGTGTTGGCCGTCGGTTGGGCCAGCTGCTGCCGCCTAGCGCAACCAACCAACCGCAGCCTACTAGCCACCCTGCCTTTGACCGCCGCAGCTAACCACCGTCGCCGGGTGGCTGCCGCTTGCCGCTGGCCGGTAGCTGCCGCCCGCCCGCAGGTTATGTTTTGTGTTGGGTGGAGCAAAGAAGACGTCGTATACGCCATGGGCGACAACTTAATATTGGAACACATGTGGACCCAACTATTTTATAAAAAGTATAATTTTTTCTTTAAAATAAATAAAAAATACTTAGCCAAATATGTTTTATATTTTTATTTTAAAAAACATATAAATCATAACAGTACAAAAACACATTTTTTTGAAACTGAAAACATAAAACAAAACAAAATAAAATAAAAAATAGAAAATGATCCAAAACAGGCCAATATTTTTTTTTCTTAAGCCATTTGTCAAATCATCTGCTTTTTTCTGCCTTATCTGCTAAAGATGGACTTGGGCTTCTCTATCAATTGTAATAGGTATTTGAAACACTTTTGGAGTCCTTTCGAAAGACTGTGTTGAATGCTTACAAGTCAAAATTCTCACAGGTATTTGTTAATTTGCCTTTTCATTTCCTCTTTTTTTACTTGTATGCCTTTTCTATTTTGTTTTCTTGTATCAAAACCGTTGTTAAGGATAAATGATTACATGACTAATGACTTCTAGGGGGATTTACCTACATACCACAGTTCTTTTTTGTTTTGATATTAACATCTAAATATTCATATATATATATAGACAACACTCACATCCTTAATATCATATTAAAAATCATAATATTATTAACTTTTCAAATGTGAATACACATTTTAATGCATAGTTTATGATATCAAAGTGTTATAATCGTAAATGTCAAACTTTTATATATGTAAATACAAAGGAATTTTGTGGTATATATGTAAATTTACCTTTTTAATCTTTATTTATTCACACTAATTTGCTTGATGTCACGCAGTTCATAATGTTCTATGCTTGTTCGCTGGACCCTGACATTTCTGGCTTGAAATTTGCTATTTTTCTCATGGATATTTTTGTTTCGAAAGATGAGGATCCAATTTCAAGGTACTGTGCAGTTTCTAAGCTGAATATTTTTTTGTGCTGCTGGGCTTTCTTTTATAATTTATTCAGAAGGGTATTGATACTACGTAGTTATTATTGGAGTATTCCATACGATTCCAAGTTCATATCATATTTATACATATTTGTAGGCATCTTGAAATTAGTTAATCAGACTGATACAGGATTTGGTATTTTAGTTTATATTAAGAAGTTGAAGGTGAATCTGTTGAGATGATATAATAACCAAAGCTTTGTTATGAGAGGTTAAAATGAACTTATTAGCTTCTGGAAGGTTCCACTGTATATAATTGAGAATTTAAGATTGTTTTAACTTTACTGTTTAGCTGTGATATGAGAATAATATAATGACAAGGGGAAGTATGCTATAATCATCCATAAGACAAAATGAAGTGTTGGGCTGTGAAAAAAATTTAACTTGTTGGACGTAAAACTATAAAAATGGATGGAAATTCCATGGAGATTTCACAATCATACATACCGTAGTGATCTAATTTCATTCGGTTAGGATTGTTGTTCAAAACCTTCTAAGTGGACTGAAGATAGTCTTTGATTTTGTTGTGTAAAGGTGTGTCATCTAATTTTTCTATTTAGTTTTTTGGAAGTATTTTTCTAGATCTGACTACCCAATATATTGATCTCCTTATTGATGTTCAAAAGATTGCAAATAGATCACGCATGGCTTATGAATTAAGAGTTTCCTATCAAGTTGAGCTAAGCATTAACTATGTATGACCCTACGTGAATAAATGAATAATCATGCAAATCACTCATATTTCACAAGGTAGGTGGTCCATTTATAATAGATCAGTCTACTTACTATTTTGATGCAAAACTCTACACTTCTTTCCCCCATCTTTGGATATCAAAATGTGAACTCTTTTCAAGGTCGTCGGTCCATCGTTCCACTAATTTTGGTCTACAGCTTTGAAGTTCACTCTATTTATACTGAAGTTTGAAATATTTCTAGACTCTAGTGTTTAACCATAATTTCAGAAAATTTGGTCTACAACTTGGATTGATTTCAGAAATTTCAGCATTTTGACTTTTGAAAACTTAGTGTTGCTATTCTGCATTTTTGTTACCAAGATTTTTAATAATTTCATTGATTTTTCTGTCATTTCATTCTTTCCACACTTAATTAGAGTGCTGAATTCGTATACTTTGGAATAACTACAGATGGAACGCAGTTGCCTATCTTGCTAGCTACTTGTCTCGTGCGAGGTTTATTTCTTCTGCAGTGGTTTCCAGCATTGTTAAAAGGTTTGTTACAAATATTAGGCCGCTGAGCTCTTGTATCTTTCACTTTCTTAAACATTCTTAGTGTGCTGTATATTTTATACGCTAGCTTTACTTTGTTTAGTAACATTCTGATAAATCTTTTCTTGCAATGCTCGTTTAGGTTAGTGGAATGGTGTTATGATTATTGCTATTTACCAGCTGGAAGCGAAAGAATAAAGAACCCCAGATATCATCGCCTCTTTTATGCTGGTTGCCATGTAAACATTTTTTTATGCTGCTTAAACTAGCCACAATGTTTTTTTTTTTTACTTTTAATTTCCAAAAGATATATAAGTAGAGATGTGTACTCCGAATTCAGTTCAGTTCCTTCATTTATCATTATTAAAATTTTCATAAATTGCTTTCAAGAAGGCTCTTTGCAGTTTTTTGTTGTGATTAAGGTGGCTAGCAAACTAACTGCTCTGATATCTCATTACATTTTGTTTAAAATTTTTCCAAATAATTACCTGTAGAGCTGCCTCTTCTCTCTTTATGGTATGAAGTCATCCCTTAGAATTTCATAATGATTACATCTTCAATTTCTATCTCTGCCGTCAAACCCATTTTTCTTCAATTTTTTTGCATCACACAACTTTAATTCTTTTCTTGTGCATTACATGAAAAATGCCATGGTTGTAGTTTTTCTTTATTCCAAATGTGTGATGTTGCCAAAATGTTTTGCTTTCATAAATAATTATGGACAATATACCTATTTTTGGTCTCAAGTTACGTTCCATAAATTGCTGGTAATGTCTGATACTATATTCTTTCTCTGCAGGCATAAACCCTTACATTTTCATGTGATATATGGCTTTGCTGTCTACACTTAAAGCTAAAGCAGTTTGAATTTCTCCATCGCAGGCTGTAATGTACATACTTTGCTTCAGAATGCAATTGTTGATGGATATTCCAGAGCTCAAGGAAATACTTTTTCATTTGCCATTAGAAGCAATCTTATGTCATCGTCTGGATCCTTTGAGGGTATGCCTCGCAGCACAGCTTATGAAAACAGAAAATTCCACTAGTCAATATAGTTGGGCTTACTAGTGATTTCTGATTGACATTCTCTGCCAAATTTTTACCCCCTTACGTGCAGGTTTGTTTGCCTACAATAGTGCAAGAGTTCTTACGTCAAGCTATGGCAGCTCATCTACTAAAGAAACCTTTCTTGTCCCGCCTTCAAAACGACTTGCTGGAGTCTGAATTCTCAAGAGATTTTGGTGGGGTTGAGAGGCCTGATATGTTCTTTCCTTTTGATCCGTACTTGTTAAAACAATCCGACAGGTTGGTTAACTATGCCGCAGCTAAATCCCTGCTTTCCTTATTCTATCAAGAATCCTGCATGATGAAAATAAATATTTTTGAAAACTCACACTTTTAATTCCTCTTGAAATAATACTTTTCTTATACTTCTGCTTTTCTTAGATTCATGAAGCCCAACTTCGAGTTCTGGTCCATGGTGAGGAAAACATACAGTAATTTCAACAGTGATGATGAATTGAATGATCTAGATCCAGACTCCATTGATGAGGGCAGTGATGATGGTCTTGATGAAGAAGTTGTTGATGAGTACGATGAAGACGGAAATGAAGAGGAAGTTGATCTTGGGTGTTCCATGAACAACATGTCGATAACTCCAAGACCGGTCTTTGAGATGGCGACTGCCAGTGGCAGCATTCCAATTCCGAGTAGAATGCCTGCCAGAATCAGACCATCGGTGAGCCCTGTCTAGTCACCCCTTCCACAATCAAATTTCGATTTATTTGATTATTTGGAAGGATATATGGGCATCATCCAGTTCTTCAACATTCTAGAAAGGGGAGCTATGCTTGTTAGAGAAAGAGGGAAAGAGCGAAAGTATCAATTTTGTATTTAAATTTAATTTTGAATGGTTAAAGGTCTTTTTGTAATGCCAATAATAGCATACAACTATAGTACCGTATATGGGTTGGAACACTGTCTCATCACTTTTGGCCCTTGGAGCCATTGGAAGTGGTTGCTTAGGAAATTTTGGGTATAGCTTATTCATTTTTGGGCCTTTCAGAGCAAAGTGTACCTGAATTCTTCACAAAGAATTTAATGAAATAGTCTTATATCTTAATTTCAGATGCATAAGAGTTATTACTTATCTGATTCAATCTACTCACGAGAGTTCTTTGTAGATGTAGAATATCCGAGCTTTCAATAAGCTCAGATAACACTATTTTTATATTTAATTTAATATTGCTAAGCAATGTTGTTGTTTATTCAATATGTTACACATTTGTACACCTTTGATAACATTAGCTTTGCAAGAAACGGTTATAATTTGTCAATGTAGCTAATTAAGTGCGAGTGTTGAAGCATTGAATGGACCTTTTAGCAAATAGCAACGAGTGTAACCTGGTAAATAATTCGTGATCAGGATTGGCAGCCATGGTTTATCTACTTTGTTTGCTAAACTAGTTGTTGGGTAATTGTCGTTAATATTAGTTTAAATTTTAGAGGATTTACAGGCCTATGGCACAATTTTTTTGCATTTACATGTCTGCCATCAAAATTTTGCTATTTTCTTACATAACATAAGAAAATTTAACATCACATTAAAAATGTAATAGTAAGAGGATATTATATGAGCCTTCCGATGAATTTCATGTAAAAAATTCATCTCATACCTAGGCGGGATCAAATCTGTAATCTCATGGATTTTACAAACTCTGACAATCAAAAAGTCGCGATAGATGACACTATATATATATTAAATGAATGGTTGTAGGCTATTATACGAGCCCCCAACCAACTTCACGTGTCTAACTATTCGAGGACCGCCCTCACTACCAGCAAACAAGTCACAGAGGGATTCAAACATGACTTGAGGGGACTTACATCCTTCAAAGATGCTGCTCTACCAACAGGTCACGGCTGGCAGCATGACTGCACTGTATATATATACATACATATATATATGTACATATGTATATATATATACATTTATATGTACACACACACATAAGAATCAGTATTTGACTCCGGTGGGCACCAAATAACGATTCCCTTTGCGCTAGGACACTATGATGGGTGCTTGCGCCATGTGCTATTATCTGAGGAGCCCGCGTCACGGGTAGGGCTGTAAACGAGCCGAGCCTGAGCGAGCTCAAGGTTGGCTCGTGTTCGGCTCGTTTGATACTGGCTCGAGCTCGAAATCGGCTCGTGTTCGAAATGGCTCGTGGAAGGTGTGTTCGTGTTCGGCTCGAATTAAATATTCTTGTTCGTGTTCGGCTCGTGTTCGGCTCGAAATTGGCTCGTTAAAATTAATTGAAAAAAATATATGCATATTGTCGGATTCGAACCTGGACCAAATTAATGGAAACAAGACGCATAACCACGTTATTACACAAGCAATTATGATTTAAACTTAAATATATATATATATATATAATATTAATATATAAATAATATATATAATAAATTATTATATAAATAATTATATAATTATTTTTTTTATTTCGAGCTAAAACGAGCCGAACACGAGCGGACAAAGAGTTGTTTGTGTTCGGCTCGTTTGTAATTCGAGCTTAAAAAATTTGTTCGTGTTCAGCTCGTTTGCTTAACGAACGAGCCGAACATGAGCTACTTCACGAGCCGAACAGGAGCTGTTCGTGAACAACGAGCTTTTTTGACCACCCTAGTCACTGGAGATCGAACCCCCGAAATGAGGAACCTACAGGTGAAACCCCCAACCAATAAACCAAGGCTTGCGCGCGCGCGCGCGCGCGCACACACACACACACACATATATATATATATATATATATATATATATATATATATATTTGATATGATTGTTGATGCGTAAACTTATGCGTGCTATAAGATTCACGACGGTAGAAATTATTTAGTGTCTTAGAGTTGCATGAAAACCCAACGCACATTCAAGTTAAAGAGAAATAAGTAGGAGAAGACACATCGATCTTTATGTGGAAAACTTTTGAAAGGGGAAACAACCATGGGAGTCTAGGCCAGTTGAAATAATCTATTATGTATTATCGACTAAACAAGTCTACTATTATTCTAAATTAAAGAAGAGAATAATAAAGTTGATGAACAATTATATTTCAATAATGATAGTCATAAAGGGCCACAAAGGCCTTAATGATTGCTATGGAGGTAGTAGTCCGCCGTAATTGTTGTAGGTGGTAGTTGTAGTGCAGGTTTGTTGTAGCGGTTGTAGTTGAAAGCAATGCTAGTAGTTGGCCATGTGGGTAGTTGTTTCAGGAGCATTGGTTTATCATAGAGACCGTAATAGGGAGCTGTAGGAGTTGTGAGCTACGTATGTCGTAGTTGGTTATATAGGCCGTAGTGGTGAGCTATGATAATATCCACAGACTTTAGAGATTGGAGTTGGGGACTGCATGAGTTGTCTATCACATATGTCGTAGATGGTAATGCAGGTTGTATTGGTGAGTTGCAATAACGTTCATAGGTCATAAAGTTCAGGGTTGAGTAATGGATGAGCCGAGAAAACGTCTGTAGGTCGTAAGATTAGAGTTAAGAGCTACATGAGCTAATATAACGTTTGAAGGCCACATGGGTCGGAGTTGGGAGCTGCATGAGCTAATATAAAATTTGTAGGATGTAGAGGCCGGAGTTGGGAACTGTATAAGTTGAGATAATATTTGTAGATCACATAGGCCAAAGTTGGAAGCTGCATGAGCCGAGATAGCGTCTGTAGGCCACAGAGGCTAGAGTTGGGAGCAACATAAGTTGTGGACCACGTATGTTGGGGTTAACCACATAGGACATAGAGGGAAGTTACATTGTACTTGGAGTGCCATGTTATATCATCTTCGGGATGCGTTGTTGCACCTTCATGGTGGAGTAGTTACACCGTCTTCGAGGTATATTCCTATATTGCCTTCGGGGTGCGTTGTTGCACCGTCCTCGGGGTATATTCCTATATTGCCTTCGGGGTGCGTTGTTGCACCGTCTCCGGGGTGTGTTGCCACACCATCTTCAAGTTACGTTATTGTACGTTTTTAGGGTGTGTTGTTGCACCATCTTTGAGGTGCTTTGTTACTTCACAACAAACATTGGAATTCTGTGAAGCATGTCGTAATTCAACTCCAACTCCCGGTCTTTTTTCAGGCTCAAGTCTTGGTTTGGTTTGATAAAGTGGGATGGCTATATTTATAGAGCCTGGGAGAACTCTTCGTGCAAAGAAGGAAGGAATCTATACCACCCCATCAGACGGATCAGAAAGATTCCCTTAATAGGGCGACTTTGTGCGAACTTTTGAGTCTTAATAATGTCAGAATTGATTGAGATTGGACTTGTTGGATTCGTCTTGCCGAGACACTCGATTTAAATATAAGTTTGTCAGACTTGAAATCCGTTTAACCTTCTAATTGGGTACTAAAAGCTTCCAAAATTCCTTTAATAACTTGATTTGACTCAGATTTGATCAATTTTGGTATGCAGTTGCCTCTAAACATTTTGATGCTAGATATGTAAATACATAAAAAAATATGTGATATGTTTGTAAATGCCCCTAAATGCATTTAATGCACACTTACCTACAACAAAATGGTTGATGGTGTAGCATTCAACCGTGTAATTACGATTTCGATTACACTTTGGGCTCACCTTTCCTTGTACAAAAAAGTATGCAATTAGTAACCAACGTACCTTTCTTATATCCTCAAGTTAAGATAATACCAAATCATGAGTCCTGAAGATCAAGAACATGTTACAATTTTCGAAATGTCCGATACAGAAAATTTGTCGCGAAGGTGTTAATCTAAAAAATAATCTTTTCTTAGAAAGTAACATCCTACTGAATCCTATTGAAACGGTTGTATGTAAATATCAAATTTTAGGTACTAGATATGTAATTAAAAAAAGTATGCATGTAAAAAAATGTTCCAAACAATCCAAAACTTTTGCAAAAGAAATGTGAATAATTAAAGTAGGATAAAAGCGTGTTTCTTCTCTTATTCCCCTAAATAATTCTGCAAGAAAACAATGTGAGGTCTAATGTGGCTAAATGGTCAATGTTAATATTCTCTTCTTTTGATCTTTTTCATGGTGGATGTTCCACTTTGCTTTTATCATTATCTTTTTGACAAATGTACATACATAACACATACTTTTTATGTATTACACATATAACACTTTTAAAGTTTGATATTTACATTTAAAATATCTTAATGTTATAAACTTATGCATTAAATGGTGTTTTTGCATTTATTAGAAGTTAGTAGTGATGATAGTTTTGATGTGATGTTAAAAATTTGAGTGTTATGTATGTAAATATAAAAATTTAGATGTTAAATATGTAAATAGAGTAAAATTATGTGGTAATGTGTGCAAATATCCCTTTCTTTCATAAAATATAATTTGAAGTGCTTGAAAAATAATTTTCTTCCACTATACTTAATGGTCATAATGAAGTACTAATTGCCTCACTGCTAATTCACTTTTTCTTACTTGAAAATTTTAGGTGCGATTTTCGATTAGTTTTTTTTATTTATTTATTTTTTCATATTTTGCTTCAATAACAACAACAAGAAAAACAAGAACAACAAGTCACTATCCCACTAAGGGTCTGTTTGGGGTAGTTGCAACTTATTGAATTTTTTTGCTGATAAGCTGATAAAAAATAGTTTGCTGATAAGCTAGGTGCGGTGGCTATTAAATTTTTTTTTTTTTTTTGAAAAGCCAAATCACAACCAGAAAGCTGCCACCGCACGTAGATAGATGCAGTGTGAAAATGCTATTTCAACTTTTCGAAAACGCATAAGCTACCAAAATACAGTTTACCCAAACAGGCGTTAAGTGGGTTCAGCTACATGAATCCTTTTTTCTATTGTATTCTTTTTAAGTGTCATATTTTCATTTAATTCTAATAAAGTATGATCATTTTTATACAATATGCCCCAGTCTTTCTAGGTCTACCTCTGCCTTACTTAACATAAGTCGAATCTAAAACATCTACTTTCCTAGCTAGATCATCAGATGATCAACGTTTAATATCGTCAAACCATCTAAGACGACTCGCTTTAATTTTTTCCGCCACTGGAGCTACACAAACCGTATCATCGATATAATCATTTCGCGTTTTGTCTCCAAGTGTAAAGCCACTCATCCACCTAAGCATTATCATCTCAGCAACACTTAGTTTTATGCTTCTCACTTAAAATACAACATTCAATGCCATAGAGCATTGCAGGTCTCACCCCATCTTATAAAATCTTCCTTTTAGTCTAAGTGATGCTTTTCTATCACACAATAAGCCCGAAGCATTCCTTCACTTGAAACCAACCAATTTGAATTCTACTAATAACATCCTCATCTATATCACCATCACTCTGAACAATAAATCTGAGATATTTAAAGCATTCACACCTTTTAATAATTTGATCATCTATAGTTACAACTTTGTCACTAGAGCTACTACTACTAAAATTACATTCCATCTATTTAGTTTTAGTTCTACTATAATGAGGGCCTTTAAACTCCAATGTTGACTTTTTGAGCTTTTTCTCTAGTCTTATCCACAAGAATGATATCATCAGTGAAACACATACACTAAGGCACATCCTTCTATAAATGTCTGGTAAGAGCATCCATCACTAAAGCAAAAAAGATACGGGCATAAAGCAGATTCCTGATGTAATCCAACTGAAATAGGAAAATATTTGGTCAATCCTCCTTCTGTTCGAACACAACTGTTCTAGTATACATATCTTTAATGACTTGGATAGGATATCTCATGGAACTTTATTGTAAGCTTTTTCTAGATCAATAAAAATCATTTAAAGATCCTCCTTATTCTTTCTGTACTTCTCCATCAAACATCTCAATAAATGTATAGCTTCCAAGTAGACTTGCTCGACATAAATCCAAACTGATTATGAGAAATCTTTGTAATACGTCTTGACCTATGTTCAGTTACTCTCTCTCATAATTTTAAAGTATGACACATCAACTTAATTCCTCTATAATTTACACTTTTGTGGATCCCCTTTATTATTAAAAATGGAACCAAAATACTATTACTCCACTCCTCATATATCTTTTTAATTTTTAAAATAATATTAAATAGTTTAGTAAGCCAAGAAACTCCGAAATCATATTTTACTTATTTTCTAAAATAAAATAAAACCATATTTGATCTTAGGTGATTACTAATTTGAACACTAAAAAAGAATATTTTTTTACAAATTCTTATACTCTCAAAACGTGTGAACACATCTTCGGATAATGTCAATTTTTTATAACTTGACTAAAATTTTTCTCATCAACAATAACGTATAAGTACAAATCAAATAAATCAAGCATAAACGTAGACAATTAGAAATCAAATCAAATTAAACCAAATTAAAATTATATTCAATTTTTTTCCTTAGTATTTATATTAGCTTATTTTCTTAAAAAAATATTTACTTTGAGTATTTTAATATGTATTTATTTATTATTTTTCTAAAAATAAATTAACATAAATTTTAAAATATTAAAAAAAAATATATTTTGAATATTTTTAAAAATAATTATCATCACCTAAGCCCAACTCGCCGTTCTCTGATCGGCCACCAAGGGGCAATTTATCCTTTGATTTAGTGGTTAGCAAGCGATAAAAATAAGAGAAGAATATATATATATATATATATATATATATATATATATATATATATATATATATATATATATATATATATAGATTGATCGACAGTCGAAGACCGCCGATCAACCCCATACGTGAAACCGACCGAGGAACGGACCACTTCCAAGTCAGGTGTCTTTATTCAAATCCAACTGTAGTGGATGAGATTCAAACCCTTGACCCGAGGGACTTACACCAAAGGCCGCAACCAATGAGCCAAGATTTTCGCACACATATATAGACAGAGGTAATATTGTCCGAGCTCCAAACCACACCTAATGTAGTTTTAAATAAATGAAAAAAATGACATTTGAATAAATAAATACTATGTAAAACTATCGTGCTATAGTTTTAAGAAAAAAATGAAAAAAAACAAAGATAATATTGAAAAAAATTGTGTATAGAAATTTGAATAAAATGAATTTAGTGTCTCATACAACATTACAGGATAAAGAGTAAAAAATTAAAGATGTCACATAACAATTCACACTTAAAAACTCTTTAAGAGGAGATAAATGCAGTAATTAATCAGAGCAAAAGAGGGTCATTTACATCCATACCACCCAATTCCTATGTATTTATAATTCTAACACCTAAACTTTGCTGTCTTTCACATTTATACCACCCAAATCTTTCATATCACATCAAAAAAACAACACCGTTCTAATATTTTACGTGTGAAATATACTTTTTCATGCATAGACAAGGCGGCATTGTACATAAAAATTGAAGTTCGTGTTAGATATGTAAATACATACGAAATTAGGATATCAAATTTCATAATCTCCAACTTCTTTCTTGAACCCCACCAAATTTAATCCTTCCATTCCATCCATGTCACATAAAACAGCTGAATTTATCTTTGTGTTTTTCAATAATACCAAGTTTGAAATGACATTTTTCTAACATCAGAATAAACATCATGATCATAGCAGATTAGCAGTATTCATAGATCATAATTTGTCATATAACTTTAAATTGATGGAATAGACATAACCATGAAAAGCAAATAAACAAACAAAAAATTTGAACTGTATCCGAACATTTGTAGATTGTGGGAACCTGAACACAAAGCAAAGGATTACAGCAGCAGCATAATGTAAAGGAAGTTGTTATCTTGTATATTGGGCAGCTATTTTGAATACTAACTCTCAAGAAAGTCATCCAAATTGTAAATAAACCGTTTAAATTTTGGCCCCTTCTATTGCTATGAGCCAAATATTTGGGGCCAATGCTTTGGGTCCCTATTATGTCATTAAAAATATGCTGCCGGGCCAAGCCGGGAAGCCATGAAAGGCATGTTTATTGTAAGTGAGGCCCACCCAGTAGTAAGTGCCAACAAAAGCTTGACATCATGCAGGCTGACTTATCAGAACCTTTAATTCATACTACTTGAGTGGTTTTTTTTTGGTAGAAATTACTTGGGAAAAGTTGCATAGCCTTATTATTCACATGTAGCCTCCTAATTTATAAAGTTACTAAAGATATCTAACCTAATTTAAGAAAGTAATTAAGTTTGGAATAAAAAATAAGAAATGAATAAAAACAAATCAAGATGTTTCTAAATTGGTCTGCAATCAAATCTCCCATAAGATATTAGATAGTTGGCTGCCCCAGACGAGAAAAACCACCTGAAACTTTTCAGGGTTCCAGCTCCCCCACCCCCCACCCCCCACCCCCCCCCCTCCCTCCCTATCCTTATGCTAGGTTGTAGATGTTGTAGAGATCAAACTTGGTATTGAACACCAAGAATGTGCTTAAAGGGAGGGCTTTGATGAAGACATCAACAATTTGTTAGTGTGTCGAGATATAGATTAGTTGTATAATTCCTCCATTAACACTTTTAGAGATGAAGTGTCTATCAACTTCAATATGTTTGGACTTGCCATGATGGACAAGATTCTTGACAATAGTGAAAACTGCTTGACTGTCACAAAATACCTTTATAGACCTATTGAAGGTAGAACCCAGTTCCCTTTAACAATTTTTGAATTCACATACCTTCACAATTTCCTAAGGCAAGTGCCCTATACTCTGATTTTGCACCACTTCAAGAAAAAAATTGCTTCTTACTTCTCCATGTAACCAGATTTCCTCATACGTATGAGCTCTAATCGGTGGTAGACCTTCTATTAATAAGTTCCTCGGCCGAACTAGCATCGGTGTATACTTTCACATATATGTTTCAAATTTTCTAAAAAATTAATACAAAATGAAGAGTTTTTATGAGAAACTTCAAAATCTTGTATATCATCTCCAAATGCTCTTCATTTGGGCTATTCATGTATTGGCTAACAATACTGACAGAGTATGTAATATCTGGCCTAATATGTGACAGATAGATGAGTTTTCCTACCAATCCGTGGTATCTTCCCTTATCCATAGATATACTATCTTCTTCCCCATTAGACTTCTTGTTAGCTTCCATAGGAGTATCAACAAATTTGTATCTAGACATCCATGTTTTCGTTAGTAGATCTAGGATGTATTCCATCTGTAATATGATAATGCATTTCTTGTACCTTGCCATACCTAGAAAATATCTCATGTTTCCTAGGTCCTTGATTTCAAACTCAACAACAAACACTTATTCAATTTTAATAATTTTTTTTCATCATCATCAGTAAGAATCATGTCATACATATATACGGTAAGTGCAACAATTTTATTTCCCTAAGTATGTTTTATGAACAATGTACGATTAACTTGATTTTTGAGAATATTCATTCAATTCATTGTATTAGAAAAACTTTTAAACCACGCCCTTAGGGATTGCTTAATTAAGCCCATAGAGAGACTTCATGAGTGTGCATAATATTATTGTTGGAATCATTCTCAAGTTCTGATGGTACTCCATGTACACTTTTCATATCCATATTCAAGAAGCCATTTTTATGCAAGTTGATGCCATCCCCATTCCTTATTACTACTACAGAAAGAAGAACTTTGATAGTAATAATCATATCATACATATATATATAATAAGTGCAACAATTTTATCTCCCTAAGTATGTTTTAAGAACAATGTGCGATCAACTTGACTTTTGAGAATATTCATTCAATTTCATAGTTTTAGAAAAACTTTCAAACCACGACTTTGGGGATTGCTTAAGCCCACAAAGAGACTTCATGAGTGTGCATAATATGTTTTTGGAATCATTCTCAAGTTCTGATGGTACTCCATGTATACGTTTTTTCAGATCCACATTCAAGAAGACATTTTTTATGTCAAGTTGATGAAATCCCCATTCCTTATTACTATCCCTGAAAGAAGAACTTTGATAGTATTCAGTTTGGTAACTGAGGTGAAGGTCTCCTGATTATCAATCCCATTACCTTGCATTAAATATTTCACAATAAGTCTGGCTTTGAATCTCTCAATATTTCCATCGGCTAGTATTTGATGTTGAAAACCCATTTGTATCCAACTGGTTTTTTATTTTAGGAGAGTTTAGTATGGATCCATGCGTCACTATGCTGCAGTGCTCAAATCTCCTCTTCCACTGCTTTTTTCTATTTTAGATTTTCAACAGCTTTATGAATGAATTTAGAAATATACACACTATCAAAGTTAAATATAAATGTTCTATAAGTTGAGGATAGCTTCCAATAAGCTAAATACTCCAAAACTAGGTATGTGATATAGCTTTCCTTATCATCAACACCAGAAAAGGAAGAAGATAACTCATGAGTACTAGACTCCTCTCCTAAAATTTCAGGAAAATGTAGGCACAGATTTTGATTCAAGTAATTATAGTTTGCAAGTTGTTCTCTCCTAATATGCACACGAAGTTCTTTGTTGTTGACTTTAGGTTGGGTTGGTTGGATATCCTCAATATGAATAAAAAGTGAGGTGGAAAAGGAGTAGGCGAGGTTGCTGTGTAGGTGTCATCAAGTGCATTCCAAAATTAATATTCATTTGCAGTCTCCCCCTAAACATTAGAGATAGTAAAATTGAGCTTAAAAAAAAATATGACATCCATAGAGTTATAATATTTTTTGGTAACAAAATAGTAATACTTGTACCCTTTTTGTTGGAGTCATGCCCAAATGTATTTGATGGATTTTAGGTCAAGCTTTATGTGATTTTGCTGGTGAATGTGAACAAAAGAGACACAATCAATATTTTTAAAGGAAGATGAGATGAGAGTCTCTAACATGAGGGTATTTTTCTATTAAAACATGGAGAGAGATTTTGAATCCAAAAATCCTATTTGACATTCTATTAAAGAAGTGGGTGGTTGTGAACACATCATCTCCCATGAAACCATTTGGGACATTGCGAGAAAACATCATAGACCTAGCTACCTCAAGGAGATGTCTATACATCCTCTCAATTATCCCATTTTATTGTGTAGTTTCAACACAATAACTCACATGAATAATATCTTTCTTTAAAATGTAAGGTCCAAGGATGGAGATGCAATATTTCTTTGCATTATCAATTTTGAGAATCTAAATTTTGTATTTAAAATGAGAGAAAATCTTGTCATAGAAGAACTGAAAAAATTTGTGCAATTTCAAATTTGCCTTTAATAAGAAATATCAAACTGGTTCTAGTATGATTATCAATGAAGGATACAAATCATCTGTGTCAATTGATGGTTTTTAATTTTGAGGTCTCCAAATATCACTATGGATCATATAGAAAAGATGTGAGAGTTTATATTAAGATAGAGGATATACATGACGGGTACATTTAACCAATTAGCAGATTTTACAGTGATAAACTTAAGTTATTGTTAATAAAAAGATGGGTTACAACTTCAAAATATAAAAAAAAGGATGAACTAGAAGACAATGTTATAATAAAACTTAAACTTCAACAGACTCCGACACAACATACTCGGGATCATGAGAAGGAGATAGTAGAGGAAAGACTTGTGTTTTGAGGGAATAGCTCTCCTTGAGCAGATATATACATTGATGCAATGCAATACTGCTAATAACATTCCCCGAATCGACAAAAGTTAGAATGAAATTTAGTAACATATTTCAAGTCATGAATAAGCTTGCAATTGAAAGTAAATTGCAATCTAATTGGAGAATATATAACACTGGTGAAAATTAAATATCTTTGGAGATTTTCAAATCTCCTTTCCGAACAATCTTGAAATGAGATCCATCAACAAGTCTAACAAATTTGGAGTTAGCGATCTCTCGATAGTTGATGAGAGCATGAACGTCCACAATCATGCAATCAGAAGCACCTAAATCCATTATCCATGATTGAAATCTTCCATTGTTAGCAAGATAGAAGGATACGGTGACTTGGTGTATCATGAAACTCGTAGATTCCATGGTAGAACAAGACGCCTTCCTTTTGTATTTGGTAATAAGCCCTATTCACATTTAGGGCTAGAAAAATTCTGAGCTGCTGCAAGTTGCAAAATTTCAGGTTGCTTCTTACCATAGGAGAGGAGGAAGGCCTGGAAACCTGTAGGGAGCTATGGAAGAAGTCCGTAGGGTTGTTCCGGCTGCTACCTAAACCAACGACTACTCTGGTTGCAGGGAGACTTTCGACAAAGAGAGGGAGCAACAAGATCCATTGCTAAGGCCCTGCAAAGAAACAATAGAGAGGAGACAGGAACCTAGAGGGCCTGCAGAGAGAATTTCAACGTTGATGGATGCCGAGAGAAGCTTTGGACGAGGGTTTTCTATAGGCAAAATCTCTGGTGAAGGGTTTGCTGTTTGGAGAAGCTCCGACGGGCGACCTACAGTAAGACAAGTTGCCGTAGGAACGATTCCGACGGTTGCAGGGAAGATTCGAGCTGCTGCTGCAGCTGAAGAATTCTCAAAGGAGAAAGAACTACAGAGGAGGGCTTTCAACAGCGAGGCCTACAGGAAAACTAGATGAGATTTCTGGCTGGAAAGATCAAAGGAGATTGCCTGTCGGGAAGACTGAAGATTTCCTTGTAGGAAGACCATATAAGATTTCCTGTCAGAAGACTAGAGGAGATTTCCAGTTGAGAAAAAGGGATTTTCAGTTGGGAAGAAAAAACAAGATTTCTTGTTGGGAAGATAGGAGATTGCCGGAAAGCCGGGGAAGAAGGGATTTCTGGCTGACCCGCAAGCTGGCAGAGGGATTGGAGGGATATCTGTGGTAGGGAAGCTAGGGTTTTGATTCAGTCTGTGATAGCTTGTAGGAATTACTTGACGAAAATTGCTTAGTCTTCTTATTTACATGTAAGGTACATGAATCTAATCTCTCATAATTTATAAACTTACCAAATATATATAATCTAAATCAGAAAATGAAATAATTCTAAAAAAGAAAAGAGACATATATAGGAAAGGAATCAACAAAATCAAGACGTTTTGGAATTGGTCTCGAATCAAATCTCCCATAAAATCTGAGATAGACTACCAATCCATACTTGAAAAATCACCTGAAACTTCTCAGTGTTCCACAATTATAGTCATGGCAAGTGAGTGTAGTGGAGACATCTGTTACAGTAGGTCCAAAAACAATAAGGGAAAGGAAGACAAGGATTGGACTCTTCTACTACATAAGGGCATAATCGTATTCTCTCTCAAAGTCTCAAATTCATACTATAATAGAGTTCACTACCTCACTTTTTCCATGGAAAATGAATTCCTCTATCTCTCTTTCTCTCGCTCGCTCACTCGCTCGCTCTCTGTGAGTTGGGAATCTAATCATCGATAGCATAGTAGGCATATTAGTGAATCATTAATGCATATGAGAGCATTAGCTTTAGTATCATATCAGATAATTGAGAAGTATGTTGATATAGACATACATAGTTGTTGAATATCATTAATAGCTTAAACTGTAGGACTGAAAACACTTTTAATCATTAATATATTTTGCCCAATTTTGATTTCTCTTTGGTTCTTACTTTCTAACATCTAGTATGAGAGTTGATGGCTTGACTAAATTCAAAGGATTCAAGAGGCCTATGGCTCATGAGGGTTTTTGATATCTTCAACCATGGTTGGCCAAACTTCAAACGTGGGCGGCCCCCATGGCAGGATCATGTGGTTGAGCGAGCTCCTGATAAATGATACTCGATGATTTAATAAAAAAAATAATAATAATGATAATAATAATAATAAGAATAAACTTTTGTCTGAAAAATGATAGTTGATGTGGAGCGTTTTCACACAAGGGGGTTGTTTAGGCAAGTGAGAGTATTAGATTTAGTCCCACATCAGATAACTAAAAAATAATGTTAGGGTACCGCGTAATTAATCCTTATGCATACACGTTTTTGGATTGAAAACAGATGTGACCACTGGTGTCTCTTGGTGAAGTATCAAGTAATTGACCCTTTTTGATAAGTTTAAGTTATTGGATTGAAAATGAAAGTGAACACCAGTGCATCTAACCCAACTTCGATCCCCTTTTGGTCACACTATCTAAAATGTACAAGATTTCTCACCAATTTAAGATTAAAGAAAGGGTTAACGCATGGAACCTTACACTTATAGGACTAACAAGCTATTTTTTATAGTTTAATCATGTAGAGTCAACATAATCACTAATAGCTAAGAGTATAATAACCCTACCTACTTTGCCAGGAACCAACACTCAAAACCTGCAAGGAACTCATAAAACCATAACAAACAACAAGTGACAAAGTAGAAAGAGCATCAGAATATGAATTAGATTAATGAAATTCTAAAGGCCACACCCTTATGAAAAAAAAAAAAACACCTTTCATGTATCAGCAGAACTCCTCACCATCCATGGCAAGCTCCCATCAGGATTAGATGCATCAGAGATGGGAAGCTTACCCTTCTTATTAGACCACAACCATATCTTTGACACTGAAAAGCTCTCACCTTTACTCCCAGCATGCAGTTTCTTCCCCTCAGAAACACCATCCTCTGCTGCAGAATTACCAATCAATCCAACCGGAGCTCTCAAACTTTTTCGCTCACCAATCCTCACTCCACTGCTCAATGCCACCTGAAGATTCGCATCCTGCACCACATACTGATAAGAACCCATTGAAAAGCACCGTCTTGCATCCAAATTGCTGCTGCTAGTCTCCCCTTCCTCTCTTCTCACAGCCCCATCATCACCCTCATCAACAACTCTAGTGCCACCGTTTCCATCACCACCACCAACCCCGTTGCTCACGCTCCTGAATTTTCCAAGTCTCACGGGAAAAACTCTCTTCTCTGTAACAATCTCCTCCGATTCTACTGGTTTTTCACCATGATTTTCTTCTGGATTCTCTTCATCCTCCCTCAATTCATCAAAATCAAACATAGGATTCTCAATTGCAAGCCCCTGAATGAAGAGTGCTCCACGACACAAAGGGCATGTGGAATTTGACAGAAGCCAAGTGTCAATGCAATTGAGATGAAACGCATGGCCGCAAATAGGGAGAAGCCTGAGCTTATCATCATCAGAAAACTCACAAAGGCAGACAGCGCAATCAAACGGCTCCTTTGCGCCAACTATCTCCTTGTACAGGAAAACTGGTAGCGCATCGATGAATGCTTGATCGAGTCCAGAGTCGTGAAGGTGAAACAGCTGCTGAAGCTGCCTCTGCAGCGCATCCGAGTCACCAGTGATAGCTGTGTTTGTGCTGCGGTTGGAACGACGAGAAGCAGAAGGTCCCTTTTTTATGAGGAATCTGACTAGGAGATGCAGGAGTCCAGAGACGAAGAAGATAACTGCAAGAATTACGATGATGAAGAGCACCGCAGGGCTAATTCTGGTGCTGCTCGAGGTTAGTGAAGGGGATGGTGGCGATTGGATTGAGGAAAGCGGCAAGGAGTCCTTCTTGAAAGCATTGAGTTGAGGATACTGGAAGCTATTTCTGCTGACGATTTGGGAGAGAAACCAAGTAGTTCTAATCATCTCCTCTCTTGGTTCGGGAAAGAAGCCAAGGCATCAGAGATGGGAGGCTTAAAGATTCAACTTTTGGCTGATTATAGAACTGATCCGAATAAATTTGGGCAGGTAGGGCAAAAAATACTCTTTTTTCTTTAGTTTAAAGGAAGAAGGAAGCTGGATCATTTAAAGGAAAAAATATCGAAAAATTAAGAATCAAGCGATCTTTCTGCTTGCTGGAGGGTCAAACAAGATAAACTCAAATCTCTGTTTACTTCCTCTTGATTCTAATTTCTTATGCATCTCTATTTCATTTTTGGGATGGTAAGTGAGAGAGTGATGGAGGATACAGTGGAGAAAGACAAAAGAGGGATTTTTGAGAGAGGTGTTCGAAGGTTACCTCTGATCTCTTAGGAGAACTTGGCCAACTTCACCTCTTAACAGCACTGGATTTACTTCCACAATCGAGAGTCGAAACCCTAAAAATTTCAGTTCTCTCCTTTTCTGTCTGAAATCTGATAATATTCGAAACAATCAAAAGGGAAAGAATGAAAAGTTGGTTCTTTCGGTTTACTGGACGGAAGAAAGACAAAGCGGTTTGAATCCTCAGGAAAAAATACCTTTTTTTTTCAAGATCTGAAGTCCAAATTGGGATCCCACTGTCCCACAGAAATTTAATGATAGAAGTCTCTCTAATCTTCGTAATACTTAAAACGAATCATTCGAAGCAGCCATAGATTTTTTGTAATGGGGATTAAAGAGTTATTAGGAGAAAACAAAGATTTTTAAGATTGTTCTGAATAATTTGTTTTAAAGTATAGTAATAACTTTCTTACAATTCTAATAATTAGCTTCCCATATTATAGAGAATTACCCTTCTCTTAACTTTGAAAAAAATATTAACACAATGCAAGAGAAATTAAAATGTTACTGTTTTTATTGATGTTAGCAACATAATGATGCTGTGCACTAGGATAGTCTACATATGAGAAGTAAATGCAATACAACCCGAATTTAATATTTGATGTAGTATAGGAGATATGTAAAAGCCATTAGAACTAATTATATTAAACTTCCTATAAAAATAAAGATGATAAAACCTAAATTTAGATATATGAAGGATATGATGTATGCTAAAGATGATCAAATTGATCTGTTCTTGGATGTGGATGTGAAAAACCTAAAGGCCATGATATAATCATATATTGAAGTTGTGGAGGCCTCTAACAATAGTAAGGGTGCGTTTGGGCCAGTGGTGCAGTGACAGTGTAGTGTCATCGTAGTTTTTTTATGTTTGGTAAAATTATTTTTTTCTACTTAAAAGGCTGCAACTAAAAGTTTTTTTTACTATCATACTTGGTAACCTGTGGTGGCTGCTAGAAAGCTACAATTTGATTTTTTTTTAAAAAAAAATTTTTGTAATAGACACCACAACTTTTTAATATCAGTTTCTTCAAACAGCTGCAGCTGCCCTAAATAGACCTTAAACTTATCACATCTTATAAATAGTGATGGAACAACCTAAATGCTAAGAGAAAGAGGCATGGAATGATAGTGAAGGCAACTAGAGGTGATCAAATTAGTCTTTAGATGTAGTTATGGCATGACCTAAAAGTGGCAGGAAAGCATCAAAAGAATGTCATACAGGCTATTGGAGGTGGTTGGATTGATTTTCCTCTTGAATTAGATCTGACTTGGCCTAAATAAATCAATTGAGTTAGATAATAAAGTTATGAGTGTCACTAAAAATAATTTACTTCTTTTCTAAGAGTAGAAATATCACAATTTGAAAGCATATAAAAAGTTATGTAGGGAAGCTATGTGTATTATTAAAAAAAAGTTTAATAGATTTTCTCAAGAAAGTGGAGATTACATGATCTGATCGTAATAATGGATCACTATTTGGTGGTTATAAATGTTATTAAAGATGATTGAATCGGTTCTCTTTTGGAGATTGGGAATGGCATGCATGTCCTAAGAATGACGAGGCAATACAAAGAGGTTTTGAAGGCAATTAATAATCAATGAATTAATTTTTACGCATACTATCTTAGATATAATCATCATCTAACATAGTTAATTTGTACCATGACTCCCTTGTATTTTTTATTAAGCCCTATAAACTTGATTCTTATGTTTTGAGCCATAAATCATTTCATATTTCAAATCATAAATTATTTTTTCTTATTTCCATGGAGGTGCAGTATAAGTTGTTGGATTTTGCAGAGTCATGGATTTGCTTGATTCATTAACTATATTTTAACCACATTTGATCACGTATTTATTGTAATTATATTATTTTTCAATCATGTTACCATTTATACCACACCGTCTTGACTTTCTTTATTACATGTTAGGTTGTACAAATTTTATTACCATTTAATTAGTAAGAATTTTTCTTCATAGCATCTTTCTACATGACATTTCATGTTGGATACACATGAAGTTGAGGCAATTATGATTTGCAACATGATAAACTCTTTGTACTCTGTGAATGATTTAGAGATGTCTAATAGTATTGCAAGGGAATGTGAGATTATCATGACCTTTGAAAGTCAATTTATCATCAATAAGGAGTAACTCATTCACTAATCTCTTATGGATTAATTTCAAACTACATAAAATCACTTTATAATTTCTCAAATAATCCTCAATAAAGAGCTTTACTTCGAATTTTAAAGAAAATATCTCTCAACAAAAAATTAACTTGCACATCTACAACTATAATTCCCTTTAAAGGAGTGTTTGGATGACGTATTTATCAAATTTAGATGATTTAATGATAGTGGTTCTTTTGTTCAATACTCTCCATAGTGTATTTAATATTTAGAAAATATTCATGTATATAACAATATCATCGGCACAAATCTCAAAGCAATCAAACGATTAAAGATGAAAGCTCAATGATCGAGACGTTCATGATCTAGACTGAACATTCGAAAGATCAACAGATTGATCAAGTATGCCCTTGGCTAATCCAGTCGACAGGCCTATTTATGGCTCCATCCGTCAAAGCTCCCTAAAAGTCAACCCAACGCAGTCCGCCGACTGACCACTCATACCTCAGTAGAAATGACCTCCACTATGCTTGTAGTTTTTGTCAACCGAACCAAGGCATGTCGATTGACTGGTCATTGCCATACTCAAAATTTTTATTGTAACATGAATTTAGTATTAAATCAGCGCATTGATTGTATTAACTGTGGTTTCCATAATCTCTCCCTCCTTCCCACAATTAGAACGGATTCCATAATCACTTTATCATTTCTGTAATTGCACTAGAGGACCTCCTATAAATAGGAGAATCGAGGATGAATAAAGGGACACCGGTTCAAGGATTTCCGTTTGACCTCTCTACTAAGAGTTATTTAACATTCTTTTCTCTCTCTCTCTCTCTGTCCTGTATCTCTCTCTCTCTCTCTCTATTGATATTTTGAGTTATCTGACTCAAATACAAAGGCAATTCTTACTACCACTTTTTAAAATATATTTCTAGATTGATAATAGGCAAAACTACATAGCATTATCCTTTATATATATAAACAAAATTTCGTTTATTTTTGTTGTAAACTAATTTTTTTTTATGATTAATTTTATCCGGAGCACGTACCCAGCGTTGGGTGCGGATTTTTTGGGTACTGGATGGGTACTGAATGGGTATGGATGGGTATGGATGGGTATTAGATAATGGGTATTGGCTATTAGGTGAGTATTAAATAAAGGTTCGATTAATAAATAAAGGTTATTCAATTTTACTGTCCATTACCAAGCTATCTGATATCTCTCCTTCCACATTCAACTAGATATATAGATAGACATACATGGTTGAAATTTATATGACCAAGTCATATATCGCTGTCTGCTAATTTGCGCTGTCCACAACCAACCGACTTAGATCATTTCAACAAGCACAGAAAAGTTGAATGGCGAGAAAGATGCACCCTTAAATGTTTGCAACAGCTAAAGTAATTTGTATATTATATTCATGTCGTCTAACATTCAAATGTACAATTTAAAAACATACATAAATTTGAACAGCTAAAAATATAACACATGTATTTTATTAAATATATTAGTATATTGCAATCTTTTTGTTGTAATGAATCTCAATTACTAGGCTAGGCGGACCCGGTCTACAAAGGGAGGCCTCTTCTATTATAAATAGAAGGGGTGACTTGTAGGGGAGGGTTGAGGTGAGAAGAACCAAGAAGGAGAAGCTAGGAAGAAGAGAAGAAGTGGAGAGAGCTTGTGGAGAGTGAAGAGAGCATCTTGGAGATCCAGGGTCGAGGTGATTCGAGAGCGAGATCTCGGGCAAGATGAGGGCTCATTTACGAATGTCATGCGCTCAGTAATTCTTCTCATTGTCTTAGTGGATTCATTGGTTGATTTCCTCCCGTGAATGTCGGTCCGAAGAACCGAACCACGTAAATCCTCTTGTTTGTTTGTGTTCTTGGTTTGTAATTTTCTTCTAGCCAAGTTGATTTTCCCACAATACTTTTTAATGTCTAATTTGAGCAAATAATGAATTAAATGAGGTCCACAGATGAAGTACTGATTCGGCAATCACATTTAGAAGTTGGAAAAGTTGGAATGCGCATACACGTGACCAAACCTTCTTTTGGTTTCGTTCACAATCTCACGTATTTAAACTGCGCTCACCGAGACAGATCTAACTTAATAAAGATATTTATTATAAATATACGATTAGATAATAAAATAGTGTGCTATTTATATTCAATAAAGAGGAGTAAGGACTATAACGTGGCAGATTTCTGGATCAGTAATAGTTGGAACATTAATCTCCTTAGGAATAAGGGTGGGTTGGATCTTGCTAATTCCATATCTAAGATCTCAATAGATATAATAATAAAAAAAAAGATAGGATGGTTACCAAATTACCCGCTACATTTTCGATAACTAAATAGATATCTTTGAAGCTACACTCATGGAGTCCAAAGAACAGGATTAATCACATTTGGAACAAAAACATATCACCGTCGATGTTCTTCTTTCTATGGAGATTTCACTCTAATCTTTTACTGTTTGATGGTATCCTTAAACTAAAAGGTTTAAGAATACCATCACAGTGTGTTTTGTGTAAAAAGGAAGAGGAGTCGAGGGATCACTTATTGTTTAATTGCCCCTTTTTAGGGGTATGGTTCAGATGTTTTATTAGGTATCATTATGTCGGTTGGGGGATGACATAAACTAGAAGATTGTCTTTTGGCTTGGAAAACACAAACTTTTCACTTATTACTATATATTGTTATTTGGTTTATCTAGATGATGCGTAACAATCTTTCCAAATGAATTTGGATTTTGCTAATTGGGCACATATTGATTGTAAGACAGAGTTGATGACACGATAAGGTTTGAATTAGAGGCAATCCAGAGTTACAAATATTCTGCAAATTTCTCATCTCAACAAAAGTTCCAGATGCATAACCCCATATTATTTTACCCTTGAGAAAATTTCTCATGATATAACTCTAACACGAATAATTCTACCCATTTAATTACACACTAATGGATTGAAGAGAATCATCATTTTCTCTTGCCATTGCAACAAACATCAAATACCCAAACAACACAAGTAAGCAAAATAGGGAATAAGAGAGACAAATACAAATACAGATTTGACCAAATAAAACCCAACAATGATGAATGAAGATGAATCGAGGTTTCGAGAAGACGAATCAGATCGTGCAAAAGCGATCGAGTACGATAGAAAAAAATTTTTTTTTGACCATCCAGCTAACTCGCCGCTGATTTGGATCCGTGAAAGCTATGTTTAGAATTATACGTTTTGATACCATCATAACCATATGCAAATTTAGAGATGAATGACAGAGGATGAATAAGCCAAAGAGAAATATAATTTTGTTGGTTAGGATTTCATATTACAAACTATGATTAGAATAAATTACACAAGAGTTATATAGACAAAAAAGAGGGAAAACGTCTAAATTTCCATTGAATTAATAATATTACTTCTATTAATCTTTTTCTTTTCATCTACTAAAAGTTACGCAAGCTACAATATTTTTATCACTTATTCAATAAACAAATTACGAAAACAAAGTTATCAATTTTGTTAAACCTTAAATCATAAAAGAATTATCAAATGGAATTTTAAATACTCTTGAGATAGTTTCTAAAGAATATTAGTACACACTTTCATTTGAGTGTGTATGGATGGCTTAGGGTGCGATTGGGGCGGCTTATGCGCTATAATGGCGTTTTGAAAACGTCACATTATTGTTTGGAAATTGTGTCTGTGCAGCTTATCTGAAACCGCAGTTGATTTTTTACACTAAACATATAACACAAGTCAAAAACTCGCGGTCCGCATTTCCAAATAAGCGACTTATCTGGATAAGCACAAGCTACCCTAAATGCACCCTTAGAGCCCGTTTAGAGAGGCTTATAAGTGCGGGCGGCGCCTCCGTACCGTTTGGTTTGTGATTTCCGACTGCTTATCTAATAAGTCTGTTTTTAATCTTTAAAGAAGTCGATCGTGGTATCCTACTTGTACTTCAACTTATCAGCAACTTATATGAGAAAAACAGAAAAATAACTTTATCTTTAAATAAGTTGGATAAGCTTAAATCAGCCTAAGATATGTGTTACCTTGCAGGAAATAAATCTTTATCGTGGCAGTTATCATACGGCTATCTGTGAAGCACCGCTGTCACTATAATGGCGTAATGGGGACAAGAAATCTAGTTGGCTTGTCAAGTCAAGATATACATTTTTAGAGTTTAGTTGATTTGACTTTGGATTTATTTACTTTTGGCTTAGAGCTAACTACCAAAGCCCTGCAATAAGTTCAACGACAAAATTAGTTAATGACTTTTAACATTCACTTAATTTTGATGTGACATTTAATGTTTTATATATACCTTGCTTCGAAATTAAAATATATGTGATTTATCTTTTTTCTTAAAATTATTTTTTGACTTTCCTAACTTGAACTTTGGAAAAATAAAATAAAATATCAAAATAATCTTGCGATTATTTATATGGGAACATTTTAATCTCATAATTTATGATTTTGTTAAATTATCTTAAAAATTGAGAATTACTTTAACCTACATTAAAAGAGTCTACTAATTAAATTATTTTTGTAAACTCTAAGCTTAAAATGAGTTCATGCAAATAACTAGAGATAATTTTGACATTGTCTCTATAAGAAAATTTCAAGATAAACTCAAATAATAAAATCCAAATAATGATTATTATTTCGACTTTTTGTGCGGCTAGCCAACCATACACTGTGCATTAAAGTGTTAAAATAGTCTCTCACTATTTACATGGGATCGTTTTAGTATCTAAGTATAAAATTATCAAAATAGTTTTAATATATTTAAAATGGGGCTAAGATAGTCTCCATGGAGGACTATTATAGCTCTATTTTAAAGTAGTAAGGGACTATTTTGACACTTTTATAAGCACTGAGACTAAAATGACCTCATATAAATAATTGAAGACTATTTTGACATTTTATTCATGTAGTGTGCCATCGATCATAATTTTAGAAGTATGAAAGCCGTGATTGTTCAAAACTTTATTTGATTATATTATACAATGATTAATTAAATATAAAATATACATGATATTAAACTAATATATTCTATTATGTATTAATATATTTAAAAATAGGTGAGAGTTATATAATTAGCAAACAAATGAAGAAAGCCCAAATGGTTTGACTAAATGAGAGTTATAACATTTGAGAAAATAAATTAGGAAGATTTATGTCCATACCACACAATTCACATGTACTTATATATATACATTAAACACCTTTAAGGGCTTTATATATTAAATTTTTGTGGCATTTGCACATCTAACATTTAAACTTCTATTTTAACAAGCATAGTCCTCAAATCTTTTATATAACATCACAAATATCAATGTTATTATTATTATTTTTTAAGTTATTTATAATTTTTCATGCATAGATTTATGATACTAAAGGGTTATAAATGTAAATATCGAACTTAGGTCTTAGATATGTAAATACATAAGAAACTTGTGGCAAGTATTTATATTATCCTTAATTTTCTTAGTCATATTTTATTTGTTGGAACAATCTTTTTTATTTATTTCATTTATCTCATTGTGTAATCGCATATTCGTAGTTCCTTCAATATGCATTCTTCACAACATCATAAGAAAGGATTAGAATAAAGTGAGTGAAGCCAAGAAAAAAAGATCAATTTTTTATGATTCAAATTTTTTTCATTTAGACATTATGTTGATATTATCCATCTAAGGCACACCATCTTCCTAGTACATAGACTGGCTGACTAAACAAGTGGTCTTGGGCTTTTCCTTGGTAGGCCCTGTGGGGCCACATCACCTCCTTTGACATTCCAGATATGTCTTTGCGATTCATGCTGCCATGTTTTTGATGTACATATTAAAGTTCCAAGATTCTCTTGCACCTTGACAGTGACCACTACGACAAAGACAAGAGAATCTAGATTTTGAATCAGATTTATGATAATCAGTACTATTCAATGCATAATAATTAATTACTTCTTGATTCCACGCCAAAGTCATTATAAATAAATGTGACACAGGTACTTATCTTTTAAGCGTTCTTTCAAATTCATCGCCCATTTTCCTAGTGACTTTGAGCATGAAAGATAGAAAGTTTCAGAAGACTATTGGTGAGGAAGCTCGAGCTTTAGTCTTTCTAGCCATGAAGAAGAGGTCAAGTTTTGGTTCAAACATCGAGCGGCATGAGAAGCGCACTGTAAAAGAGATAAGGGCTCATCACCCTCTGCTAAATGTAGGATCATCTAACTCAAATGACAGTCGCCATGTTGGGCTCTTTGACGACGGAGGGAGGCTTCTTAGTGAAGAAACATTGCAAAATGGGGATTAGGGGGCTAAACTGCTCTTTCTCCAACCATTTCAGGGTTGAGGGAGGGACAAAATCAATAACTTGTTTTTGGCCTATCACCTTCAGAAGTACATGTTGTGAATGTGTAGGGATTTGCTTCTGTCTCTTCAGCGAATGGTGCCTCTTAGCTCGCCTCTCAACCTCCGCCAGCTGGAAAGAAGATTGGAGGAGAGACACACTCCATCACTAATTTTGACCTAGGCTGAATGATGGATCCTTCCCCTGGAAAGGGTACAAAGACTCATCCCCCTATTGAGCGAGGACCTCCTAAAGTCGGTGTGACAATGGATTTTGGGTCCGCTGAGAATCCTATGCGCTATGGAGGGCCACTTTGCAATGAAACAGTAAGCTTGGCGGGAGCGACCAACATTCAGGGACCATCTACTTCATCTCAAGCCTTGTTTCAGCTGAAGGGTGACTTTCTTCGTGATGCGTGACTGGGGCAGCTGGAGGACCGAACTCGTGAAGTTGCTCTTCGAGTTGAGGTGACGTCTTTGAAAGCTAAATTGGTTGTCATCCGAGAGAAATTTTCAGTCTCTCATCTTTATGCTGAAATGAATATAGTGGATAAGGTTAGTATGAGGGAAAGTTAATGTTCAATTGACTATCTTAGTTGGGGTATATCCGCGCTGGCGGCTGACAATTTTGTTAAGTTTTTCCTTTCTAATTGAACATTTGTAAGCAGGTATAACTGTTGGCATCATATTTTGATTTCACGAGTATAGGGTGTCGACTTGCATGACTTGATATGGTTTAAGGTTCATAAGTAGCATCCGGTAGTTATAAAAACTCACCTAGGACTCTCTAGCACTTGTTTAAGGCAAGAAGATGGGGTTGGCGGCAATTCAGCCTTACCTGAGAAAACCTGCCATTGGAGGTGTTATTTAGGATGTGAGATTGGCTTGGTGCTGAATTTGATGATTAGAAGTTACTACACATTTGTTTGGAGGCTCTCGCTAAAAGTGCTCACAGAGTCCTCATATGTGTGTTACAAGAAAATTAGGGTTTGTGACACCCTACCCATGTCGTGGCCTAAGATGACCATTGAAAATGATTTTTTCGATGAATGACCAACAAGAATACTATATTTCAGAGTTATGGAATCACATTTCAATCATATGGATTCTCTTGTAGCTTACGGATTGATAAATTCTTCTATTGAGTACTCTTGGTGAAAATCAGGGTTTCAGGTGCCCAAAACCACTTACTTGACATTTGGCATGAGAGCACGGAAGTCTGACGCCAGTCTCTGTGCGTATAGGTGCCAATTTCGGGTGCTTAGGCGCCAAATAAAACACCAAATAGAGCCCCAATCCGAGAGCCAAACATTATGGTTCCAAATGGGTTGTTCCTGGGTGGCAAAACTAGCGCCTAGGTGTCAGGACCCTAACACCATGGTGCCATAATGGCGCTTAGGCACCAGGTTCTTTTCTGTTGATAGTTTTGGATGTCTTTTTGACTCCCGATGCATCCGTATTTGCAAAAGGGTGATGATGAGTGTTGGGGGTAGAAAAAGTTGGTATGTTAACCCTCCTTTAGAAACTTCTACAGGGTCATTTTGGGGACTTGGCGTGCATGTGCGAAGATGGTTTAAGATCCCTTCCCACTCATTTTTTTTAATACGTCTGCAGATTCTTGATCGATTATCACCTTTTCCATCGGTAGAAGAGTGCTTGGAACTTCTTGATGAAGAAGCTTCGAGAGCCTCAGAGAGAGCACTTTGATAGGGTTTTTAGGAGAGCGAGTGAGGAAGATCATCACCTTTCTCAAGTGGAGTAAGGTAAAGGGAGCTCACCTGCTTGTTTCTTCCTCTCCTTCAACCCCTTTCTCCTCATTTTCTTCCTCCTTCTCCACCATTTTTTGAGTGTGTAAGGAAGTTTTTCTTAGGAAACAAACTCGACAAGTAAAGGAGTGAGGTGTCCACTCTCCTACATAAAAGATCGCCAGAGAACCACTGGAGCACTATCATGGGCTTCTCTCCTACTATTAAGAGAGAATCAGCTGGACTTCGTTGGACGTCGAGCAAACTTTGCGGTGGTGATAATCTCCAAACCCGTCACATTTTCTTTTAGCTAGCCTTATGGTTAGTTAATGCTAGGCATATGGGTTCAATCCCCCATGCAGGGTGACTGTGCCGACATAAATTAGTCAGCGCAGCCGCACCACTTTTGTGATTGGTCATTGTTTTCCATAGAGGAAGCCTTAGAGTAAGAATCACTTGCGTGGCCATATCACCCTACGGGGTTGAGAAATTCCTTGATGTGAACCTTATGCTAAAATCCCAACGAGTTGGAGTTTCTATCTCCCCTTGCTTTGATTTTCCTAACTTTCCTCAGAGAGGTTGGGATGTTTAGGTTTTGCAAAGTGAGAAAACCTTTGTAGCTAGCTCACTTTGTAAAACCTTGAGGAGTTATCAGATGGGAAAATCTTTGTAGCTAGCCCATTTCACAACATCATGAAGACTTTCCCTTTTGAAAAATCAGAGGTGAAACTCTCCACTCGCCTTACCAAAGTAGGAGGCGGCTATGCTGTGAAGTAAAGTGCTAAACCCTATGAGTCCTACATCAGACTTTTAGCATGAGTATGACTCATTATCAGGCATGATTGCCTGTTTGGAGCATCTTACACTTGTACCTCGAATAGTCGTCCCAGGCCGATTGACTTCACTTCTGCCTTGACAGGTTCCCACAGTCTGGTCGACTAACCACTTTGGTCTGACTGGCTGCCTTAATTCTGTCGACCGATCTCCTTCATAATGCATGTTTTGCATGTGCATGTGTTTGCTTTCCTGCTTGCATGTTTCTCCATACTCTGTATGTTTTTGCATTTGCACATGTGCTGGTGATTTTCCCCAGTGAGGATCACAACTCCTTCGAGTCTTTGCCTCCTCAACATTCACATATGTCGGACCTCTGTCTCCATGACATGGCCATCCCTCGGGTCAATGCCTTATAAACACACCCATCTGTTGGGCAACCGCCTTCACAGTACGCCGGCCCATCCTTCTCGGTGACTGCCTCCATGACACACCAATTAGTTGGATCTCAACCTTCTTGGCATGTCCACCCTTTCGGGTTATTTTCTTCATGGTATACCCATCTGTCGGGCCTCTGCCTCCACGACATGACCATCCTCTTGGATCTTTGCCTTCATGATGTACCCATCTATTGGGTCGTTGCCTTCACGACATGCCCATCTTCGGGTCGCTGACTCAACGACATACACATCCTTTGAGCAGCTGGCTTCACGGCATGCCCATCCTTCGGGTCACTGCCTCCATGACATACCCATTTATCAAACTGATGCCTTCATAGTATGCCCATCTTTTCTTGAGTCACTATCTCCATGACATACTCACTCTCACCAATTATCATATGAGTGCTTGCCTTCGCATTTTGATGCTTGCATGGATAGTGAGCCAGACTCGTTAGGAGAGTGACTCCACTTTAGTCGTAATGCCTTAACAAGAACTTTTTGTTTGATTGATCCCGATGAGCAATGCGAGTAAAGTCATCGAGATTGACATGAGTATGACTGTGCTAAGAATCCAATGGATCTAACTCGTGTCATCTCACATGTTATGGACTCGCATTTAATTGTCCTTATTAAACTAAAAAAATATATATTTTTATATAGTACATTCGCTATAGTTTTAAAACTACACATGTAGCAAACTAGTCCATATATAAGGCCAACACTTTTAAAGTCCATCATGGGTGACACATTTTCTATCCCTTGGATCTTTAGGATGAAGCCGGTGCGGCGACCCCGTCAAAGTCATACATACCCGGAGACTTACCCTGCACTTAGATGTTGGTTAGGACACTTATCGTTAGATGGTGTGCTAGGCTAGGATTTAGGATGCTAGGTAGCCTTTTTGATGCCCCTTGCTATTGATATGTGATGATTTTTTCGCGCTAGCCATGTGCCACCTTTTTGCTTTTGGTGTGCTCATGTGTTTGGTGTGCATAATAGTATGTTAGGGTATTCTTTTGCAGGGAGTCGTGCCTATAAATATACACGCACAAGTACTATTATGAGGGAGCTTGTATGTATTTCTAAATTTTTTACATGTGATGCTATTTAGTTGACATCTAGTATATTTCATGCAAAACTATGGTGTAATTACAAATTGTAATTAGCAAACTCCACTATAAAGCCCGACTCACATCCTTTAATTATTTGAGTGAAAACTTTGTTAATGGAGTGATCCACTTGAAGAAAATATAACTTTACCATTTTGCGATCAAAATATTAAGTTTTATGCTTTACTTTTATGTTAACTTTGTATGATAAAATAGTTGCTCTTTATGTTAATACTTGAAGAACTTTGCCATTTGAAGGACTTTAGTTTTTATATCAAGGCAATTTGATTTTAAAATCCATTTTAAAATCAAATTTTAAGTTAGTGTATTTTAGGCTAAAAAGGGCTTTATCAAAAAGATTTAAACTGTCAAAGGAGAGTAGACCGTCTTAGATGGATTCTTCTAGAATGATCTACCACTTTTTCGTTTGAGGCACACTGTCTTCCTAGTAAGTGGACTGACCGACTAAACACATGATCATGGGCTTTTCCTTGATAGGCCCTACGGGGCCACGTCACCTCCTCCGCCATGCCTGGAGGCCAGTATATACATATGTATATATATATAGATCTACATAACAGTTCAACTTGTTATGTACAATGTTTGACTGGAGCATCTCAACTAAATTATATTTATTAAGTTATCTTAATCTAAAATATTTGGATTAGAAGAAAACACTTACAGAGCCAAAAAGTGGAACATTATATTTATTGGTTTTGAGTATCTTATGCGTAGCCTTGGGCATTGGGGGGCTCCGTCTTCGCGTCTTATTCGGGCTTTTACCAGTCAAAACAGGCTCAGGCTGGGGTTGAGCCGATTTCTATTTATAATTTCATAGTCAGACTTTCCCACTAAATAAGTTGGGTGGGTCTTAAAAGAAAAATAACTTTTCATACCAACTCATTCTCATTTCCCCTAACTAGAAAAAAGAATTAAATCAAATAATTTTACTTGGATTTAGTTTGAATTAGTCTCTAAATTATTATTTTTTAAATAATAAAAGATATAAATTTAAAATTTAAATTGATCGCTTATGTATTATTATTAATTTTTAAAATAAATTAAAAATAAATAAGTAATAAAATCTTTAACGTTTTTCTTGGTTGATTTAAATTGTTTGGCAGTTGAACAAATTTGCAACAAGAATTTTAAATTGATTTTATATGTACGAACTTAAATTTAATAGCAAACATGTACACATAGAATATGTAAGTTTTTAAATCGAAAACATCTCGATATATAAATACAAAGGAGCCGAGAAAAATATCACAAACAAATTACATGCGTAACCCTCATCAATTTCTATTTAATTTCATATCTAACACCTAGACTTCAGTTTTTACGTATTTGTTATCTTATATATATACATGAAAGTTGTATTTCATTAAAAAAAAAAATTTTTAAAACTGATAATTTTTATGTGATATGAATGACTTAGTTGGTATTAATGTTAAAATCAAAATTTATGACTAGATTGAAGGAAAAGAAAAAGGAAACTAACAGTCTCAAAAGCTTGCAATCGGGAACTATTTCTAAGAGACTGCATAATTGGGCAGGCCGTGCTTGGTACAGGTCAAGCTCATTCGCTCTATTTTTTTATAGCTAAGACCGTCATTTCTAAGCAGGTTTAGTAGTCCTTGAAGGTGGAAAATAGTTAGCTAGGAATTTTTGAGTTAACAATTCCAAATTTTTAATAGAGCCATGTGCTAAAGAGTATAACCTAATTTTAGCCTTATCCCTTAGTGAGAAAGGAAAAAGTCTTAGTCTAACATCGTCGGGCCATTCGCTCAATACCGAGGTCTCCTTATGAGGTAACTTCAGTGATTCATGCAAAAGATGGTTGATGCAATAGTGTGTGCATTGTTTTCAACGGCGAGGAAGTATTTGATTGCTCGGCCCTGAAGGATTGCCAGCACTAAGGCAGGTTAGGTTATTAGCAGCCCATAAGCCCACTCAAGGTGCACTTGTATGCGCACAAATACCATAAAAGAAAAGTGACAATTAGGTTAAGATTTAGCACATTTTTTGCAGAGATTTTTCCTAATTTGTCAGGTCGAGAATTTTGACTTGACAGATTATAATATATTATTCAGATTTTTTTTTTTTCAAAATGAAATTTGGTATTCTGTATTTTGCAAATAAAACATGCTTTTTCATCCAATTTTCAAATTCTAATTCAAATATTAAAATTCATTATAAAATCCCAATCCATATTGTTCATTTTTTTTATCAAATTCTCACTCAAATATCACGACACGTGTAAATGCATCGGTTCAGTGGTTCAAAAAATGACGAGTGTTTAATTTGTATATAAGAAAGTTTAGGATGGTTCGTATGCAGTTATCCCAAAAAAAATTTAATGGCCTAATTTTTAGCTTTTTGAAAGATAAAATCATCCTTTTTTTTAGCTACAGTTATTAAAAATATATCACAATGAGAAAAATAGGATCAAGATCTTAATTGTAAAATTTAGTAATAATAAGTATGTTTAAAGAATTGTTAGATGTCTCCCATTATTTTTTTAAAAGGCAATGATCAATAAAAGAATACCAAATAAAATCATGCAATTCATACATAAACAAAACAATATTTAATTAAAATTATGTATCTTTCTACTTTTATCACCCTAACAAAATAAATCCACTACACATCATAAATAAATTAAAAATACCATTATCCCACCAATAACAAAGTCAAACAAAAATCCATATCAACACATTCCCCCTATAAAATCCTTTATATATACTCACAATCATTAACAAAGCACATAATTCTCTCAAATTCTTCCTTCACTCCCCCTCAAACATTTCTCCTATGAAAAATTTTGAATTTTAAATCATATGTACTCAAAGACTTACTATGTGCTTAGATGCTGGTTATGATATAAAATGCTTGGTAGTTTTTTTCTTCTTATTATTATTTTTATTTTGTGACACCTCTATTTATTATTCTCTGCTAGTTTGCTAGTGCCAGCTATGCGTCCCTTTTGTGCCTTTTGGTGCGCTCGTGTGTTTGATATGCATGGTAGTTTGTTAGTGAGTTTTTTTTTTCATGGTGTTGTGCCTATACATATGTGCGGACACAGGAACTATTAAGGGGAAATGTTTAATGATTTCTACTAACCTTTGCTTGTAGGTGCCATTTGGCTACTCCGATGAAAGGCATGGCTTATTATACGTTGCATGTTTGTTGGCTTTCTCGCTAACATTATTTTCATGAAAGTCAAATCTTTTTTTTTTCTCCTTTAAATGTATTTGATAAAGTCCTTAAATCGAGTCTATATCAGAAATAAGGTACAGGCGCATGTATCTAGGAAGAAGATGCATCAAACCATGTGACAGAGACTAGGAGCAGTAGCTTGTGTCCCGTATCTTAAGTCTGAATTCTATATTTTTGTATAGATCAAGGATCGAACATGTATATGCGGAGTCTAGCTGCCTTTTATGTTATTCCTGGGCTATGTTGTTGGCCCAACGGCACTGGCCTCTTTTATATTCTAGAGTACCTTTACTTTCCATTGCATGTTTGCATGCTTGGATTGTTTTTCTTATTTCTTTCTAGTTTATCTAGGATGTCACAAAAATTACAAATTAAGTTCTCTAGGACCTTAAAATTGTATTTTTTTTATAAATAAATCCTATTAAAATATTCAAAATAAATTAAAATTTAGGATTAAAAGATTTAGACTTTTCTAAAATATGACTTTTAATTTCCTACATGGCCTTCGGGCCTTTTTTAAAATGGGCTACATTGCATTGGCATAACCAAGTTATATAACAGGGCCTCTAGAATATCTAAGGATTGCTCTAAATAATTGCATCATTTGCATGTCCCGAGGAGAAGCTCCCATACTTCTCTAACCTGATTGGCAAGAATAAATTTATACTTATGTGGTTTTCTAGTGCGTTTAGGTCATCAGAAGGCTCCCCGATCTAGACGGGATTTAAGTTCTTTTGTTGGGAGCATTTCCAGCTTTGTAGCTGAACCACCCTTTCTCCTCTCTTCCGGAGGCATCTTTGTCATTTCGGCGAGCATAAGTCTCACTTCTTGGAGCTCCACCTGATAGTCATAGAATAGAGTTTCCATCATCTGACCTTATGGCTACTAAAATCTCTCGTGGATGAGGCAATTCATGGATTGTTGATCGATGATATTTGGATGTGTTGAGTCGTCTACTTTCATGACCAGGTTGATCTAGGGTCTTAGTAGCTTGGGATAACGAGTTTGTGGTACCTTGACCCAACTGCCTCTACCTTATAGGGATTACTCCCCCCTTTCTTTGCATCCCTGTTGAGAACAAATGCTCCTTTTGCCTTTGTTGATATCATCTCAACGACCTAATTTGTCGATGAGCTACCGCCCATTTGGGATACGTCGATTTGTCCTCTGCCTTTATGGTCTAAATGTGCTTTGACATATCAGGATTCCCTGTCAGGATGATTTGGTAATTTTGCAGGCTCCGTATGCCAAAGAGTCCATTACCCATGTAGGGACCGTGAGAGACTCACTCTCCGCCCCCTAGCTTAGCGGAAGCTTTGAAAGCTTAAAGCATTTCCCTATGAGATAACCATCTTTTGATAGCCCTGTGCTACTCATCACTATAAATGTAAGTAAAACTTCTTTGGATCTAGAGTGTTCTTGGGTAACCCTCAATATGTAATCAATCAAGTGGGATACATCCCCTTGGGAGCATTCTAGACCCAGAACAAGCAAACACACTTGAATCTCTGGTTTTGGGGTAGTCTTCATAGGTATTATTTCTTGGATAATAGACAAATTAGCGACTCCTTTAAAAATAAAAAGAGAAAAAACAATGAAAACAAACATCATGAACAATTTCTTCTCATGTGTTAAAATCGTATTCCTCTGCTAGAGGGACATAACTCATTAAGGCACATCTGCGATCATATTAAACTTTTGATTCTTGCTCACCATGTGCAGTGTAGTACCAATAATTTAGTTTGAATCATTTGCAATAATGATCCAACTTAACTTCTTCAAGTCACAGATACACTTGATTTTTGTGCTTCGCACAAGTACTCCAGAACTTACCCTCTGAACATTAAATGGACTGTTGTGATATAATCTAGAAAAAATTTTTCAACATCATTCAAAAACTTTTCTCTTAGTCTATTTCATCCTCGATATAACCTATTATACATCCAAACTCTTAAATTATGAATATCCATCCGCAACATAGATATAACTTCATAGATCAACGCAACTATTATGAAAATTAAAAATTACTCAATGCTCATCAATATTTACAGTGGATGAAGTTGTTTACCAATTCATAGGATCCAATTCTCATTGAACAAAATGAGCCCAATAACCTCTTAAATTAGTGGCTCGCTTCATCCGATGAAGTCAACACACTACTTTGTCAACCACATTAAAGAGACCTCTTTGAAGTGATTAACTCTTTAAACAGTAGACCCCATGAATAGGGGAGTAAACGAGCCGAACACCAGCTCGTGTTCGGCTCGTTTATATTTCAAGCACAGAATGTGTGTTTATGTTCGGCTCATTTTCTTAGCGAGCCGAATACGAGCTGTTCACGAACAAAGAGTCGTTTTGACAACCCTATCATATAACCATAAGATGTTAAGGTTTAGGGGCAACATTTAAGAATTATTATTTATATTAAAACATCATTTGAATCTAATTTAATTATTTTTATTCTATTTACTTAATTAATAATTTTAATTGATTATAAATCTTTTAATTTTTTTAAAAATAATGCTCATCAATATATATGTGTGTGTGCGTGTGCGTGCGTGCGTGCGTGCGTGTAATTGATGAATACTATTTCAAGCCAAAACGAGCCAAGCACGAACAAAAAAATTTTTGTTCGTGTTCGACTCGTTTTGGCTTGTTAACTTAGTGAACAAGCTGAACATGAGCTTCTCCATGAGTCGAATACTAGTTGTTCGCGAACAAGCCATTTGACAACCCAACCCATGAACTCTTCCACTTCAACCAACCAACATGAATTCTACTAATAACATCCCTATCAATATCACTATCACTTTATACAGTAGAACCATTTGAGCATTCCTCCACTTCAATCAAAAAATGTGAACTCTACTTATAAAATCCCAATATTTATCACCATCACTTTCAACAAAACTCGATGCCCTCCTCTACTTCAACCAAACAACGTGAATTCTACAAATAATATCCCCATCTATATCACCATCACTTTGAACAATTGACTCAATCAATGCATTCCTTCACTTCAACCAACCAAAGTGAAATCTACTAAATAACATCCTCATCCATATCACCATCACTTTCGACAGTAGACCCAATCGATGCATTCCTCTACTTCATCCAACCAAGGTGAATTCTATTAATAACAACCCTTTCTATATCACCATAACTTCGAACAAAACCCAATGCATTCGCCCACTTTAACCAACCGACTTAAATTCTATTAATAACATCCCCATCTATACATACACGACTCAATTCTTATGTATATATATACCTAACACCTAAAATTCAATTTTTACATACATTCTACATTACTTATGCTGTATACATTTTTATACATACCATTCAATTCTTAGGTATATACATACCTAACACCTAAGCTTTCATTTCCATGAAGAATATCATTCATACCACTCAATTTATATGTACATGCATACCTAGCCCCCTAACATTAATTCTTACATACATAACACATTACTAAATAAAAAACAATGACAAATATAAACTTACCTTCCTCGATGTTTCCTAATAGCTAGGAGCTGAGTAGAAGGTTGAGAAATATGGGACTTCCGGTGGTCACTATTATGTGCCTTCCCAGCTAGCTCTAATGTTTGCCGTACCGCAAATGCTCAGTCACAAAGTCAAACCGGGAGCGAGAGGGGTGGGGGTGAGGCGTCGACGATGTGAGTGAGAAGAGACGACGAGGGTGAGGGTTTCTGTAGAGAAGAAGGGAGAAAGGCTCGGCGCAAATAGGAAAGTGAAGTAAGATGAGCGGGGATTGGTATTTGAGGTCTTGTGCATTGACAATTTCATCTAATTTGCGTCTGATGTTTTTCGACGCTATAAGTAAAGTATTTGTGTTGCTTTATTTGGAGCAAACTCGATGCAAACTCGACGTAGCAATCATCACAATGTCGCTGGACTATTCACCACTTTTTAAATATCATTTACCTCGCATTATTGGAGGCGAACCTGTAGAAAATATGCCGCTAATTTCATAAGCTATTTTTTTGCTCAAAAACTTATGTTGAAAAGATTCGACGTAAATATCAGACGTTATTTAACACATCCTTTCTAATGCCAGTTCTGACGCTTATATGACGCTGACTTTAAATCCCCAAATGGCTCACTATATAGCACATTCTCTTCCCGAGCATCCCCTATGTGTGCACAGGCCACTTGTCCTAGCTTGCCCAAAAGACATTAGGATGCTAGATCTGGTTGGAAGGAAAAATTATTGCGTCCGGACAGCGTACGTAAAGTTGCGTCCGGACTCCAATTACAGGACGACAAGTGTTCGTGTTGGTCCCATCCTTCAAAACACAAAAATACAACCCGCGGGTTGTATTAGAATATTTCGGATACTACCATAATACAACCGACAAACCGGTAATACAATACAACCGCGGTTGTATTCGAATATTCCGCGGTTGTATTCGAATATTCCGCGGTTGTATTAACTACAATAAAACCATAATACAACTGGGAATATTCGAATACAACCGCGGTTGTATTCGAATATTCCGCGGTTGTATTGGAATATTCCCGGTTGTATTATGGTAGTATCCGGAATATGCCAATACAACCCGCGGGTTGTATTTTTGTGTTTTGAAGAATGAGGCCGACACGAACACGTGTCGTCGTATAATTGGAGTCCGGACACAACTTTGCGTACGCTGTCCGGACACAATAATTTTTCGGTCGGAAGAGGGGTGATCTTTGGACTTTCCTTCAGTTAGGTAGTCGCTCACAGCCTTTTTCTCCTCATTACCTTTCACCTCAGATTCACTATAGGTTCTTTTGTGTTCGTCAATGTCCTTCACCACCTACAGCACCTTAGGGTTAGCTGCTCTGCTCACTATAATGCCTCCTAGATGAAGGGTAAAAGGGTTGAGAGCTTTGACCATACGAAATTTATAATCCTGGACGCTTGACAGAGGTTCTCGGGCCTCATCACAAAGAAGAAACTTATACAACCCATCACTTAACGAGATAGAGGAGAGCGATCACCACAAGCGACTATTAGCTGACTTTGTTTAGTAGTTTTGGTCAGTTGGGCTGCTCTGTTATTTTGTAATGGATAGTGATCCTTGTGATTTACGGGACATTGTTGGGTCCGTTTGGCGCAGCTTATCCCAGCGTTCGGCTTTTTCCCAATGCCGCAGGGTCGTTTGGTTATGGCGTTCGGGGCCGACGATCAGAGAAAGCGTGTATGGATTTACCTTATAGCCAAAGTTTTTACTGCCGCTCCCGCTGCCCTGTATTCCGCGTTCGGTCGCAGCTTATTACTCGTAAGCCCCTCGATTCCGTCTCCCTTCTCGCATCGCGTCGTTGCCCTAGCTCTGCGATGCCTTCGCCACTGAGCCTTGAGCACGCAAGATCCAGCAACCACTTTGTCACTGTTGCCCTAGCTATACGATGCCTTTATCACTGAGCCTGCCGCTCCCACTCCCTTCTTGCATCGCATCCGTCTCCTGCGAAGCAGGTGGCTACACTGATGGAAAGGCTCCTCCTTCGAAGCCCCTGGATCCCGTCTCCTCCGTAGCAGGTTTGCTTTTAGGTCTATAAGTGCTCTCATAGAGCTTTCCTGTTGAGGTTATGTTTTCCATATGCTGGATTAAGATGGAATTCTCGGTACAAATTAATTATGCTTAAACATACTTAATTTAATGAATTATATATGGATCAATTTTGTTACCTTTTAGTTGTTCCAGTTCTAGATGGCATGCATTCATATTTCTTTTTTTAGGGAACTATTGTATTTAAAAATATATGCATAAACTGCATAAGCAAAACAGAATTTCCCTTTTCACACTGTTTTATTGTTACTGCTGTTATTATTAGTGCTTTTATGCATTTATAAGATCACATTTGATTTGGAGATGCTCAATATCTTCGTTTAGTTATTGGCTTATGAATTTCTCATTATTGGTCCTGATAGGCATAATTGTTTTAATTTTTCTGACTCGTATACCTTTATAATTCTTGTTGAAGGCGAAGCTTATGGGGTGGGATATGACATTTCTTTCTTGTTGAACAAGAGATTTAGCATCTACAGATTTACAAATGACTAATTTCTGTAAAATTTGGGTGGAAGATTTGCATACATACTACTTCATTCCTATGTATTAACTTCAATTTTTATGTGATGTTAGAGATTTGATAATCTGCAGCTCCTGAAATGAGTGCAGTTCCTGTAATGACATACAAGGTTTTGCATCCTTTGCCTTCATGCCTTTTTCTTAAATATTGTTGTTCTAAATGGTTAACCAAATCATGTTTGGACATGGAGGTTATGAGTTTTTGGTTCTTTAAGCTGTTCCCATTGCACAATTGGTTTGCTTGTTTGTTGGTAGATATTTTCTTCATTAGGCTGAGCTCCCATGGCAGAGCACTTGTTTTTAGTATGTATTTTTAATGAAGCACCTGATTTTCGTATGTATTGTTAATGAAGCACCCGGTTTGCTTGTTTGTTTGTTTGTTGGCAGAAGCACTTGTTTTTAGTATGTATTGCATTTTTTTATATACTTCCCTGGGAAGAAACGGAGAATGAAGTAAACCCCCCTTCCTCTATAAATTCTGCGGGTAGAAAAATTACTATAGTTGCGCTGAAAAAAAGTAGTATGTATTGCATCTATGTTTGTATTTTTAATGTGATATGTAGTGATTTTTCTGTGCTGTTTGTCTGTCATTTCTGTCTTTATCTATTTTTCTCCTCATTTAGTTTTGTTTCAAATAAACTGTTCTGAATAAGCTCCCCCCCCAGACAGTCAACAGCTTTCAGGAGCAGTTTGGTCATTAATCCAGTAACAGCTACAAATAAGTTGTTCTGAATAAGCTCCTACAAACAGCAAACCAGTTTATTCTGATAATATGCAGATTATGAGAATAATCTGCTTATCAGCAGATTATAAATAATCCACAGCTGTCCCAAACAGACCCTTAGTCTCCCCTAAGTAGGGATTCTCAAAAATCTTTTCAGCATGTTATCATTCAATTAAAAAGTGAGATAAAACCAAATTGGACTAGTTAAAAATGAGAGATTTAAAATGTCAATGGGTAGCTACTTAATATTTTAAGTACCTCTTTTTTAATATTCTGACTTTTTAGGTTCAGTTGAAAGTTGTTAAATTTAGGAACTCAATTAATACAACATTAAGTCTAACCTACCCTAAATCACATTTAATTCTTTTAATAAAAATCATGAATAAGCAACTCAAATTCTTAGGATTCCAAACATGAGCTACTTCATTAAAGTGAATCACTTTTAGGCTAGTAAAATGGTAACAGTTTCTCTTCTCTCAAAACTTATTTCTTTCAATTATACATGCCATATAACACAGAAATTGAATTGAATAAAAGTAAGTGCAAGGAAATTAAAAAAGTTAGGTAGCTACATGAATTACATCTCAACATTAAACTCACATCAGCAGGTCACAGCTACGCAAATATGAACAATAGTGTACATATGAGGTTCAAAAAAGTAAATAACATCTAAGACAAAAATAAGCAGTGCATCACATGAAAGTAAGGGCAAACCACACAAGCATATCGAACTAGCAGTAGTCCTAACAAAAATATATCACCACAACGGCTCTGTTTGGGGCAGCTGCAGATTATCCAGCTTCTGCTGATAAGCAGATTATCAGGATAATCTGCTGATGATCAGCTGATCTGGATAATCTGTCTGACTGTTTGGTTTGTGCTTATGAAAAACAGCTGATTCTGAAAAATTGACCATTCTGCCCCTGTTCTGAATAAGTTGTTTAGCTGTTTTGGTTATTGTGTTTTTGTAAACAGCTTATTTGTAAATTTTTTTTAATTAAATAATGAATCTGTACAACAGAATATGTTTTTTTCTCAACAAAACTAAAGCAAAATTTGAATGATAGGTAAAGCAATACCTGTAGTTTTTCAGCCCACCATGCATCGGGAGCAGCTATTGTACGCAGTGAAGGATCCCAGCCCAAACCTGTACATCCTCTTTTAAGGTCTTTCCATGTTCTCCAGTCCCTTTTTAATTGATCCCACTTATTCTTAAATTTCATTCTGTCATAGTTCTTTCCCGTCAATTCGTTGAATTTGGTCATTATATTTTGCCAACCTTCTCTACTGAAACAGTGTGATGGCCTATTTCCTAACTCGATCTCTTTAAGACAGAGATCACAGAATATAATCGTAGCATTTCTGTCCCATACAGCTGACGATCCACCCACGTTCGTCGTGCTCATTTTAGTACTCACTAGTAATGTAGGAAAAGAGAAAACTAGGTATGAATGTAAACATGCATGGAACTCAAATCTTTAACAAACTTTATAAAAATGAAATAAACTTTTTCATGCACAGGTTTAAATATCAGAGCATTATATCTAAATATCAAATTGTAGGTGTTAGAAATGTAAATACGCAAAATATGAATTAAGGATTCCTAAAAAAATAGTGTTAGCAGAAATTGAGCAATACGCAAAATCTGAAATGTAAGATCAACCACAGAAAATTTTTGTAAAACTCACACAATAAAATATATCTATTAGTATCTAATAGCAGCTCATATACAGCTCACATTTGATAAGGGTATGTTACACAGACTTCTCCCGCCAATATCACTACAAGAACTAAAGCCATAAAGAATTTCATAACCTCTTATTATTCTTAATATATCAATAGAACAAACCCACAACATGCTTACTCCTCAACATCAACCATTTTTTTCCATAGGAAAGAGTAAATATTCATGTCTTAGACATATATAATCTTTATGCATTCAACAGGAAGGGCAAATGGGTGCACCTGCATTAGATATTGTTAAGAATTTGTATAAGTTTCAACTAATCAAGCCAATGGTCCAAAAATGAAAATCATATCTTAACATTTTCCATACCACAGTAAACTCTACAATCAAGCAATAAGCATGATAGTAAAGGAGAATTGAATTAATCACAATGCACCTGCATTAGAACACATCATTGACAAACTGCAAGGAGAGAGGCTGGTTCAAGACTCCAAAAGGCGTTCCAGGTCACATTGGTCAAGTTATGCATATATTAAAGCTCACATAGTGAAATTAAATCAAACTTTTAAAGAACTAAAAAAACAATGTAAACTACAACATGGCAAATAACTAATAGCATACCAACAATAAATCAGCAGACTGAAACAACAGTTAGTATAATAGCAGAACTGAAACAACAATAGCAAAACTGAACAACAGTTTTCATGTCTCTTGGAAAAGAATCAGCAGAAATTAATTGTTTATAATCATTGGGGTTCTCTACATCAGCAAATGATTGGGTGTTAAGGAGCTTCAAACATTCATTTTCTTCCAACCCCTCCAATTTCAAAATTTCATTCTTCTTTCAAATAGGAGCTGCAATCATTCTATAATTTAACATTGCAGGAATAATTTAGCCGGGCAAGCCTCTCTAGCAACCTTGACATTTTCCAGAAAATGTATTTTTAATTTACGCAATTCAAACATAAGTTCCAACTCCCCAATTCTATAAAACAGTATCTCCCAGAAATCTGAAACATTCCTCTGAAGAAACAGACAGTGGCAAAAATCATGTAAATCATGCATCTTATAATATATTTTCTCACAATGAAATCTCACAATGAAACTCATCAAAAGAATATTTTCTGACCAAAACATTGCAATACCTTCCTCCAATATGCCAAAAAATGCAAAACAATTTTTGCTTGAAAAGGATTTTCTGAACAAAACATTGCAATACCTGTCGCTAGGGCTCGGGAGGTAGCAGGGGGAGTTCGGGAGGTAGCAGCGGCTTCTCCTTCGGGTTCCTCTTCCGGCGCTAGGCTCGATCGCACGGGAGTCTTCCGGCGCAAGGCTCGATCGCACGGGACTCTTCCGGCTTCTCGTTCGGGTTCCTCTTCCGGCGCAAGGCTCGATCGCACGGGAGGTAGCAGCGGCTTCTCCTTCGGGATCTCTTCCGTAGCCCTGCTTTCGATCGCACGGGAGCTTTTCCTGCGGTGGCTTTCGATCCCTCGCTAGGCTGCCGAAATCGGATTCGCGTCGCTAGGGCGAGGGTAACTGCTGAATCTATCAGGCGGAACGCTGGATCGCGGGGTATAACCCGCGATCAGCTTCTTACCTAAAAATAAAAATCGCGACTCCTGAATCGTCCTCAATCGCGAAATTCAAACACAGCAGCGGCGTTTTACAAAACGCCATCACACTTATAATCCCTACTAAACAGAGCCTGAATAAGCTGCAGCTGCCCCAAACAGACCCATAATTAAGGGCGAACACTTATGTAATTGCACCTATTACACCATTTTTTTCCTATAAATAGGGGGATATTTCATGAATAAAATGCTATAGAATTTCCTTATTATACTTTTGATTGTTGTACTCTCTTTCTCTTTTCTCTCTCGCTCTCCTTTTCTACGCTCAATTTCTTGAATGTAATTCTCATGATATATTTATATTCAACACCACTATAATAATTTAAAATGTTAATATTAGGACCAAATAAAATCCTAACTTTCTTTTAATGATATGGTGCGTCATCTCTATATATATATATTGTAGCCTTACTAATGACATTTCTACGACAAATTTTTAGTACATTAACCTCTATTCAAAGCCAAGAAAAATTCAACTCTAAAATTCTCATACATGATCATAATTTCAATGTGTGATCACATGAACAACTCCTTGTCTATGTGTGCATATTATGATACCATGAAATTCCATTTGCCAAATCTTTTCAGTCCTTTCCTCGCTCCGATATAAAAAGGAAGGCAATATGATCAACTTCTAATCCAAAATCTCCTCATTTTGATATTTATGATAAATAACATCCATCTAAATATCAGTCTTTTTACCACATAAAGCTTATTGTCTTTCAATACATCCTCTACAAAAGGCAAGATGAGATATATAGTACTAGTAGCTTTCTAATGTACAGTCCAAGCCAAAAATTTAAAATAAAAATAAAATGGAAGATGATGCCATGATATTTAAAAAAAAATATACGTCACATTAAATTGAGCAACAATGCATTAAATGATAAATTACTTCACCCTGTTTAAAAAACAAATTAAATGACAGCCCAAAGAATACTGTTAATTATTTATACATAGGTTATATAAAAATTATCAACAAATTACATCAATAAAGCTGATATCAATTGTTTAAAATAATTTAGAAATAATAATCGTTAAACTCAGATAATTATCATTTCACTATTATAAGATAAAAGAAAACTATTAAAGATGGCTACATCCCTTATACTGGTAAAATTAATTTGCAACTTCATAAAAAAAGATTTAATCTGCAATAAAATGGAGCCCGTGTTACATCAGGACTCCAGACACTATTTTACATCCGGAGTTCAATAGTAGGGTGCCGCGTGTCGAGTGGGCCCTACCGTTATACACTCTAACCAATCAGAGTGTATGGAGGTGGAGCCCACTTGACACATGGCGCCTCACCATTCGACTTTGATTGCATACGAGTCCTGATCTAATATTTTTCCAGCAGTTATCGCTTTCTAAATTTTTCTCAACAATTTTTATTTGAAAAAAATGCATGAGCTATTTTAGAAATGTGTCCTAAAATAAATAATTTTCAAAACAACTACAGTTATGATATGATAATATATATGAATTTAGATATATATATATATATATATATATATATATATATATATATATGCAAATATCAAGGAGTGAAGTAATGTTTGAAAGAAATAGTGGTGGCCTCATAAATCGATCAACATCGCATGCACACACATGGTAAGAAGTATCTGATCCACTTCTTGCTAACCTAACATGATGGAACACACATATTATCAGCACAATGTAACATGGGAATATAATTGCGAAGAAAGAGGAGATAGAGAGAGAATATAGAGAGAGAAAGAGAGAGTACTGTTCGCTAGCACTAATGGCAAGCATCATCTGATAACATGCAAGGCACCTTAAGCCTCCCTTTCACACGCGTGGCGCCATTAACAAGCTGGACCATTCTAGGCGAGTCCCACATTGCAATCTAAGCCATATATAACAAAAGAAATTTAAATTGAAGTTACATGATATATATCAATTAACTAACATCACGTTTGATAAAACAAGATGTGATGTATCGATTTCTATTATGTTATACATACATATATAGCATAACAAAAATATATCAAATAAGCCATATATATCAAATATATCTTACAACCATACCTCATGCCCCCACCAACATTTAATTAAACGGAAGAAAGGATGGAAGATTCAATTAATCCAAGCTGGCCTCCCATGCAAATGGAGCTAATGAGAAAAGAAGATGTGAGAAGAGAGAAGAAAATAAAGAAAGGGCTACAAAGGGATAGGAGGTTGGATGGAGTGCAAGTAGAGGAAGGGGGAGGTGTCATGTGCACGCATGTGCGAAGTCCGGTTAGCCACACCATAACAGCTAAGCAGAAGGGCCAAAGGCTATGAAATCTCTCACACAGCTCGTGGGTGTGGTCATATGCTCTCCTTAATTGCTTGCCATCTGCGTCTGCAATCATGTTTCAAATTAGTAGCTACGAGCCTTGATATTGGTCTATATCACCCTAATTAATTCATTTGTTTAGCCTAAGGGAGAGGGTTGGTGAGTTGTATGGCCAGCTCAATTGATTTGGCACCGCCTGTGTGGTTGGAATCCATACACGTGCGAAATGAAAAGCCGAGCGTGGTTGCACGAGGTGTGATAGATCCGCGTACATTATTAGCGGCTTAGGATCTGTTTGCGGCAGTTGCAATCATGAAGTTGTTACAGAAGAAACTATTTTTTAAAAAGTTGTGGTGACAACTACAAATTTATTTTATTTTAAATCAGAGCGAAGCATTCTGGCAACCACAACATTTTAACATCTCAGATTGAAAATACAATTTTCTACCATAGAAGTTTTAAAAAAACAACAACAAAATAATTCCTCAAAATAAAAATATGACGGCGGTCCCTAAAACAAAGCAGGCAGAAAATTATCCCAAACATACTTTAATTGTAGACATCAACTTTAGAACGGGAGAATAAGAAGCCAAGAAAATGTATGTGGTGTGGAGATCAATACTCTGCAGCTATCTGTTTTCGTGTGTGTGTGTGTCTATATATATATATATATATATATATATATATATATATATATATATATATATATATATATATATATATATATATATAATATTTCATTATTGCCCTTATGCAAATATATATATATATATATATAAAATAAACGAAAAGATTGACAAGTTTTTGGTATTTCAATAATTATATATAGAGAAATGATATTTTGTTGGAATTATTATGTGTTGAATGAAAATAAATGGCAGATATTGAATTTAATGAGCGATAAAAATAATTTTAATTACTGCGAGAACATTTTAGATTATATAACATTTCTCCCAATTAGGACGCCAAAAATACAGCTCATGAGATGGACCGGCTTTTGCATGCGGGCATGCTGCATCTTTCGTTGTGGGTATTTATGGGGTGACACGTTGTGGTCTCCCTTCCATCACATGTGGAGCTTTTACTATTCCTATGTATATATATATATATATATATATATATATATATATATATATATATATATATATATATATATATATATATTAAAAATTAATATTTAATTTTTTCTTCAAATATAGTAAAATTATAATATACTCTTTCTTCTTCCCTAAAAAATATCATTACCTAAAAATCCTTTGAAATCTAGTAGATATAGACCTCCTCAATTAAAATCTGTCTGGGAGGTAAGCCTAAGGAAGAAAGTATTGGAAGAATGAGAGAAAGAGAGGGAGAGAGAAGAGTAATAGCACAGTAATAAACACAAACTTTGTGTAATTTTTGTTCATGAAATAAACACCCTATTTATATAAATTGGTCAAGGTATAATTATATGTTGTACTCTTAAAATGTGTAGGTACGGCGGGACATTTCAATCTACACATAATTATGACCCGTGGGGCCCATGAGTATGGTCGGGTGGTTGTCAGACCGGGCAACTGCTTGCTGGGGATCCATGCAAACGCACTGGAACAGGAGGACCCATTTTACCTTCTTAGTCTATCTATGTTGGAAGGAGACAAGTTCATCAGAATGGATCTAGTCTGATGGATTTCTTTAGGGATGAACTACTCTTTATCTGTTTGAGGCGGTTAGTCTTCTCGGTACACATGGGTTGACTGGCTAAGCATGTGGTTATGGGTCGTCCTTGGTAGGCCCCAGAGGGACCACATTACTTCTTTCACCCTCAATGAGATGTATTTGCGATTCATGTTGACATATTCCGATGTACATATTAAAATTCCTTGATTCTCTTGCTACTTGACAGAGACTGTTGCGATAAGAACTAAAGAATCTAAATTTTTGAAACAAATTTGTGGTATTCACGACTATTTAGTGTGCAATTATCAATTACTTCTTGATTTCCATGCTAAAAAATTACTATAAGAATGGTGTGGAACTTATCTTTCAATCGTTCTTTCAGATTCATCTTTGGCTCCTTAGTTGTGCTTAGTACGGAGAGAGAAAATTTTTTTAACCATAGCTTTAGAGTTCGATGCCATGAAGAAGAGAGCAAAGTCCAGCTATGGGATCGAACGACCTGAAAATGCACTGTGTTTCGATGAGGACCCCCAATCCAGTGGTTGAGGTAGGATCCTCCGATTCAAATAATGGCTTCTCCGCGAAAGGTTCTTGATGGCGGAGGCAGCTTCTCAATGAAGAAGCGTAGCGTGATGGGAAGAAACCGTCCGAAGGATGGTCAGGCGGGCCAAACCGCTGCTCCTCTGATCTTTCTAGAGCTGAGGAAGAGAGAGGGCCATGAACCTGCGTTTGACCTATTACATCCGGAAGTACATGCGGAGGAAGAGCACAATCTTTTTTTTTGATCCACCAGTGGTTAGTGTCTCTTAGCTAGCTTCTCAACCTCTGCTGGTGGAAAAAGAGATCGGAGGAGAAACATTACCTTTTGTTGAGTGATAGGCTTTTAAAGTTGGAGTCGCGATGGATTTCGAATCCACCGGGGATCCTAGGCTCTATAGAGGGCTGCTTGGTGATGAATCAGTGAGTCTGACGAGAGCGACCAATGTTCCCAAAACATCTGGTTAAGCTCAGACTTCATTGCTTCAGAAGGGCAGCCTCCCTCATGGTGCGCATCTAAAGTAGTTGCAAGAGGAATTAGCCACGGTTTAGACTCGTGAAACTCCGCTTCAAGAAGAGTTGGCATTCTTTAAGTGGGAGTTTGTTGCATATTGAGAGGAAGTTTTGGTCCCCAAATGTATGCTGTTATGAATAGAGTAGATAAGGTTAAAAAAGAGAGAGAGCTAATATTTAAGCAGCTGTCTCAGCTGGGGTACATCTCGACTGAGGCAGCGGCCGATAATTTTGTGAGGTTTTTTTTCTTTTCAGGTGAATAATTGTAAACGGGTGAAACAAATACATACATACATATATTACTTTTTTTAGTATGTTTGTTCGATTTAACCCCATTCTCACGCTTTGATAAGATGAAAATATTGTGTTGCCCTTGTGGCGTTTCAGCTTCTACTGTTTGCTATAAGTCTTGTGAAATGACACTTCATGCTTCCTCTTTACTCTTCTGTGTGATCTTTCTCCTCTTTGTTTCTATTCACAACATGGATTCGAAGTTCTCCTCGTAGTTTTTCGGTGTAAACTCAATAGGAATGTCGTTGAACATTTCAGAGAAACTAGCAACAACAGTGTTTAAGTCATTTGCCTTTGTGCCAGATGTTCAGCTCTGAGCACCTGCAAAGAGGGATACATCAGCTTGCAACGATGGTGATGGCTTGGACATGTATGTCGACCAGTTCATATATGGACTGAGGTTATCATTCTGCAGCTAGATGAGATCTTTCATCAATAGCTACGGTATCATCCCCATGCAACCAAATATAATCACCATAACAATGACATTCATCATTTACCTCAGCCCGGTGGAGATTTGTGGTCAATAGAATTGTTCTCCTACATTTTTGGTTTTAAGGCTGATGGCGACGACTATGCGGTATTTTCCTTCGGACCTAAACTCTGGGTGATAGAGTCGAGAACAGAAGAAAGGATTGGCGGTCCAAGTTTGCGATCGCCATACATTATTGAGGTTGGCGGGTTCCTGTCTGACTCATTACCAAAGAGATGGTAAGGCCGAAGATGTCTTTGGAACACACTCACATATGTGTCGATATAATTGAGGTGAGCAGTCTCTCCATATTTCAGTTCACAGATCGGGACATTATCGACAAGGTCTTGTGGCTCGGAATTTCTGGGGACATGACCGGAGGTCCATAGGAGGAATCAAATAAAGATAGATAGAAAAGATTAAGGTGAGAGTGGTGAAGGCTGGGTAGAAGAGATAAAGGGCAAAGATGCCTCTGGCAAGGGAGGACCCGGTCTCTCTCAAGTGAATTCCAAAAGACATTATCTGAAACATCAAGGTCTCGGGAGTTGAGCTTTGGAGAGGAGTTTTCCCCTGCCGAAAAGATCGAGAAGAAGGTGGGTACAAGTACCACCTGTTAGAGAGGTTGCCATGCAAGGTGTGTCTTCCTTATGGGCCATTCTGACCCTTAAAATTGATGCAGATTCTGAGTTTGAACTCTGTAAGGGGGTCGATCGGTACCCAAATGAGAAGAGGATCGCCAAAGAGGAATCAACAACCCCTCTTTCGTCAAAAAATGAAAAGTTGCCCCTGGGTGGATCACCTGGATGGACAACAAGAGCAATGTCTTTAATAGTTCGGGAAGAAGATTTCTGATGGTGGACATCGAGAGAGATTGGTTCACCAATCTTCCTCTTAAGGAATTGACTAACCTTCTTAGCTACCTGTCGAAGTTGATGCAGACAAACAGACTGAATTCTGTTTTCTCGGGCATGACTTACAACGACTTCTATAAAACTTCTGACCGGTGCAGTGCCTTGGCTCCCTTGAACTATCAAGAATAGTCTTTAATTTATGAGAAAAAGACGAAAACTACTAGTCATATGGTGGCTGAGATATCAAAGGGCAATAGGAAGGTAAAACTGCAGCTCCTACACCTGCATAACAAGCTAAAAAAATTCAACGTAGACATACGAGACTTGGGCTGAGGAGTATGAACAAACTATTGCCGCCCAATCCGCCAAAAATAAAGATTTGGAGTCCAAGATATTCAAGGTGATCTTGAGAGAGGATCATGTAGTGGCGCTCTTGGAGCAGATCCAGGTCAGCCTTGCCATTGTCGTTGAGCGCTTTATGAAGGCTAGCTGGGTGGATCCGAAGTGGGCGATATGGATAACTTTGCTTCCCTCTTCATTGATTTCGATAAAGATGATGAGGTGAAAAAACCCGGAGGAGATGAAGTGCCAGTGGCGGCGGACTGGGAGCCATCTAATGTTTTTTTATATGTTTCTTTTATTTTGAATTTTGTTGTTTTGAAAAATTTTGGCACCGTTTGTCCTTGCTTGGCCGACGGACAATTATGTACTCAAAGGAGAACCATATAATATATGTGTTTTAAAGAAATGAATAGAAATTTTCCTTATTCCTTCTCTCTTTTTTATTTCTTTCTCTTTTATGGGCTAAATTTCTTTAACTGCAAGGGCTCATGTAAATTTGAATGAATGTTTAGATAGGTCGTGAGTTTAGCATCACACTTAGTTATCTTTTAGTCGTGATTTCTGTCAGCCAGCCTTGCCTACAGATTGCAATTTCTTGAGATTGGCTGGAATAAGTTATCATGTTGTTGTGGTCTATCAGCTTTCGACTTGCACTTGCATGGCGATTTTGACGTTACAATGGTTTTTTCAGTATTAAGGTGAGGCGGAGTGAATTTGGTATCACTCTTCTGTTCTTTGATTTGTGCTCAGTCGGGCGATCATGGCGCCACAGCTAACAGTCTTCAACATTTTGACAAGGCTGGGAGATTTTGGTGTTGTAGTTTGACATTCTTATATTTGTGCTCAGTTAGGCTATATTGGTGCCACGGCTGACAGTCTTCAATATATAGGTGAGGTGGGGCGATCTTAGCACCGCATTTTGCTGCTCTTCAATTCATGCTCAGCCGGGCAATCGTGGTGTCGCAACTGGCAGTCTTCAATATTTAGTTGAGGTCGGGAGATTTTTGCACTGCTGTCTACCATTCTTTGATTTGTTCTCAATTGGACGATCTTGGCGCTGCAGCTGCCAATCTCCAATATTTAGGCAAGGTTGGGCAACCTTGGTGCTGCGCTCTATCGTTATTTGATTAATACTCAGCCGAACCATCTTGGCACCATTGCTGGCAATCATCAATCTTTAGGTTGTGGTTTGTTTGTATTTCATTTGTGTTCAACTAGGTGATCTTGTTGCTTTAATATTTAGGCGAACCCAAGTGATCTCGGCGCCACAGTCTGTCATTCTTTGATTTATGCTCAATCGGGTGATCTTGGTGTCGCGGATGGTAGTCTTCAATATTTAGGTGAGACCGAGCAATCTTGGAAATGTGGTTTGTCATTCTTTTTTATACTAAGCCAGATGATCTTAGTGTTGTGGCTTGCAGTAATCATTATTTAGGCAAGATCAAGCAATCTTGGTGTCGTGGTCTACTATTCTTCAATGTATGCTCATTCGGGCGAACTTGGTGCTGCAACTAGCAATCTGTAATGTCTATATGAGGACGGGTGATGTTGGCATCACGGTGTATTAGTCTTCTTATCTCTCAAGATCCAGGTAAGTGTAATCTTTTAGTTTTTTTTCCAGTTCCTTAAGCATTTTTCTAGCCTAAAAGGTTTTGGATCTCTAGTCAGCATGGTGTTCATAAATTTCATACACTTTGTAGGAAAAAAAAGGCTTTAAATTGCTAATAAATTAAGGGAATAATTATTCATTTAAAATGATTTATGAGTGGTACATAAGTAGATTCATGAAAAATATTTCTTGAGGTCATCCCCGCTCCAAGTCTGGGACCTCGTTCTTTATATAGGTTTTTAGCGTATGTTCCCCAGGCCCACTTTGTGGTTGATAATGTCGGGCCCTCTCTACGTTTAGTCTAGCCTCCCAACTAGTTGCCCTCATGTTGTGGAGTCAACTTTCTTTAGTACCATGCCTTAACAAGAGAAGAATTTTTCTCTCAATTAAGCCTTCCGCTTATTTGAGAGGATTACTCATATATAAGTCTTCTGCTTGTTTCTTTTTATTTGTTTGTATATTTATTGTCATCTATCATTCCTATTTGATTCCTCTCCTCTTTGAATCATTGATATGATCCAGGAGTAAGATCTATTCAAATTAAAGAATTATATGATGACAAATAAATAGAAAAGCTGGTAACTCCGAGTGCTCTAAAAAGAACCGAGAAAACATCTACCAAGAAGTCTACAATTACTTGAGCTTTTATGGCCATCTAAGAAATATAAGTGATATCAAACTCACTTAGTTCTACTTCCAACTTGAGTAGTCGACTGGAATGTTCTAGCTGGGCAAGCACCTAATTTAATGGAAGATCTGTGATTACCCAAATGGGATGTGATTGGAAATAGGTTCGTAACCTGCAAACCGACATATTTAGATCAAATTTTAGATTTTTCCATTATCAGATGGTTGATCTCCCCCCCCCAAGAGAACACAACGGATGTAATAGACTGGGGATCGCCTTTCTGCCTCTTCCTGAACCAATATTGAATTGATTGTCTCAGCTACCACACCAAGTACAGAGAGTGTTATTCGTTTAGCCTCAGGCCTTGGAGGAGAGGTGATGAATCTAAGGAGTCCTTGAGGCACTGGAAAGTTTGTTGGCATTCATCTGTCCACCGAAAATTTTTGGCTTCTCGAAGAGTTTTGAAGAACGTTATGCACTTATCACCCGGCCTAGAAATGAATTGACTTAAAGCAGCAATTCGTCAAGTTAATTTTTTAACTTCTCAAATATTTCATTTAAGATGTTGATTAATGCCTAGATTTTGTTGGGGTTCACCTTTATGCCATCGAGGGTTAGGAGGTAGCCTAAGAACTTGTAGGTTTAGGCTCCAAATGTGCATTTTAAGGGGTTCAACCTCATATTATATTTTCTTAGGGTTTTAAAGGTTTCTTTTAAGTCTTTTATATAAAGATATGCCCTTTGGCTTTTTACAAACATCATCAACATATACCTTAATGTTATTTCCTTTTTCATTTTAAAAAATAGATCCATTAAGCACTGGATTTTCATGAGGACCTCGTTCTCTGTGAATTTATGCTCTCCTTTGCCCCAGGTGACCATCAATGGCATTACACCTAACGTCTTCTTCCTTTCACCTTACAAACCAAAAAGTGCACTGAAGGGTGATACAAACCAACCAACCCAAAGATTATGCTTATCAAACATTGACTTGAACAAATGTTCAAAGAGATTCTAGTATCGTTGAGAATGCTTTAGACGCGAAAGTTATGATTATCCCCATAACTACTATGGTCTCATCGTAAGGGTTTTCCCATTAGGGAAGATCATCATTTGTGAACGTGATGAGAGGAAAACCTCCCATATCTTACATAGATGCGAGGTTGTACAACTCGTTCATCCTATTTCTCTTATGAGAGCTTCATTGAGGGGCATCTGTTCCTCCGAGTATACACAGGACTATCCCAGTGACATGGATGACATTCGTCTGGACGACCTCAGGTAGGGACTTGAGTGCTAGCGCCTTCCTCTATCTCTGACCCAAGTGTCTCCAGGCCACGAACTCTTTCAGTATCACTGCTATGATCAACTACTCGATGAGACTCTGGAGGTGACTACATTTCTTCTCATCAGGGCCGTTCCTTCATGTCAGGGTCGTGATCCTGATGATAATTACAATAGTTACTCATGTTTTGGAGAATGCCTCCAGCTCTCATCGGTGTGGGTTCTTTGAAATACTCTTTGTCTTGGATAGAATCCAAAAATTTCACCATCAAGAACCTCTATGATGTAGCTCACAAGACCTCTAATCTCTGTATGGATGTTCATAAAATTGTGTCGGCCTCTCATAGTATCGGGCTGGCCGTTGGCCTTGATTCCTTGCCTGGCCCCTATGTTATTGATATTGCTCGGTCCTGCTACTATCGCAAGAGGATTGGTCTTCTTTGAAACAACACCAGACTGATGGTGGGATTGCCCCCTATAATCCTCCAAGGCCAACAATTTGAACTTTTCTGGAGGCTCCGCTCCTGATGCTTCAAGGGGGAAAAGGTTCTCTGTTTATGTGGCGCCTCAGTATGCCATAACCATTGCCTTTCCACCTATGTGGTTTCAGCACTGTCTTGATACTGTGAGTTGTCGGCCCCCTCTGGATCGTTGTTTGCCCTCCTGTCATTGTGTGCCAAAACCTCCTCCTGTGGTTGGTTCTACTCTTGCGAGGCCCATTTCCTGCAAGGCAGAAACGACCCTCAGATCTTTAGCTATCTCGCCTGACATCTGATCCACGATCTGAGTTCTCATCTTCTGCATTCCTCTCTGCATGTGTTCCTCTTTCATCTCATGGGGGATCCACATTGGCTACTACACTTTAGTCACTTCCTTCTCTCATTAATCAATGTGCTCATCTTCTTATTGAAGGCATGACTCCACACTCACCACGTCTTTTAAGATGTTGAATCCAAATCTATCCAAAGACACGCCTAAGTAATATAGTGCTGAAGGATGAGAGAAAGAGAGGGAGAGATGTGAGCAATAACCTAGTAATAAGTAGTAAGTTGGTGTAACCTTTATTCATGAATGGACCCCTTATTTATATAAGTTGGTCAAGGTAAAATTACATGACGTACCCCTAAAGTACGTAAATATGGCGAGGGTATTTCAATCTGTACATAAATATAGCCCGAGGGGCCCAAGGGTATGGTCGTGTGGCTGTTTGGGCGGGATCAATGTCAACTGCACTGAATGGAGAACCCATTTGAATATCCGGGTTGGAAGGCAATAGGTTCATCTGAATGGATTTCATCTGAATGGATCAGGTCTGATTGATTTCTTTTGGCATGAACTAATCTTTATCTATTTGAGGCGCTCTGTCTTCCTGGTACACGTGGGATTACAGGCTAAGCGTGTGGTTCTGGATCATCTTTGGTGAGCCCCGCGGGGCCACGCCACTTCTTCCACTCTCCGTGATATGTCATTGTGATTCATGGTGGCACATTTATGATTTACAAGCCCAATTGCTAATATCACTCAATAACCTTCATCAAAATAATTAGAAGACATAAATAAGGAAATGCATGAAGGACCACATTTGAATTGTGAATTTAGCTTGAAGATCGTCAATTGTTCAAATTTGATTTAAATTTTATCTCAGTTCGAGATCGAATCTAAATATGTTAATAAGATGCTATGAACCAAAATTTTGGATCAGTATTTTTTGGAGCGGATTTTAAGCCAAATATGGACTGGTTGGAACTGGTTCTGCATCACCTTGAAGTATTATGTGTGTGTGTGCGCGCGCGTGTAGATATATATATATATATATATATATATATATATATATATATATATATATATATATATATATATATATATATATATATATATATCGAGCCGGATTGAGCCAATTTTGAGCTATTTTCGAGCTGTAACGGATCCAAGTAACTCAATTTGACTCAGCTCGTTTCGATTTCAAGCTAGCTCGACCTCAGTTCAATTTGAGTTGAACTGACTGGAAATCTGGTATAACAAATCACGAGCAACACTCAATCCATTCGAACCAATTTCGAGCCGTTCCTACTTGATCCAAAATCTGATCGTTACCGATCCTACACGAAGATGGAAACTAATTGACCACATCAAACTCCTCGGGTCTTGTGGGCTCAAAAGTAGTGTCATTCATAAACAGAGAAATATCTATATCGTTTAGAAATTATAATATACAATACGATATATGATCCAATCTTATTAAATAAAGACCTTATCTATAGAAAATAGAAATAAAGAAGAGAGCATATGCTGTAATTACTGTTAAAGTTGGTGCAGAGAGGGTCCATAGGCCCCTTCTGTCTCTGCATGGGGACAAAATACAGCAGGAGCTATGTAGACTGCGCTGTAGGTCCATGGGACACTCCATATTGACCTTTCCACCACCTTTCATGATTCCATGTGATTACATATATATATATATATATAGCATCAATCATTATGGCTGCAGCATGAATGTTCTCTCAATAGATGACTCTGAGATAATTGTGGTTTTTAATATGTAGAACCATCCAAACAATTGAAAATTAAATGCAATGTGTTAATGTAATATATTATTTAGATTTCATGTGATATAATTGTGTTGTGTGAAATATTGCCACTTATAGACATGGTTGGGCAGGATTGTTCATAGTTTATTTTCTGTGCCTGTGAAGTAGAGGACAAGTCCACATGCTAAGATGTGAGTTGCAAATTTTCAATTTGGTATTCAACCACAAATCAAAGAAATGAGGGACAATACTCTGCCGATCGGCGCCTTAGATTGTATTAGTTTATTTGATTGATTTGACAATGTGAATGAAATGGATGAAATTGAAATTTGTGAGTAGTTTTTCTGCTTGTCTATTGTTTTATACATATTTTATGAAGAATTAAAGTATTATAATACTGATTGATCATTAAAAAAATTGGATAGAACAATTATTTTTAATGTGAAGGATGAACTCTAAAGAGCCACATTAAAAAAAAAGATATTAACTCGAGACTTATTTGAATTCGTTGTAATCAAATTCATACTTCATCGTGTTCGATTAACCATCTAACGGCCTCTAAAAAAGATGGTATTCAGATTAGTGAATCAACTGGGGAGATCAACTAAATTCATAAATATGAAACTTCCTAAATAGGTGGGCTGGTTTAGAAGTATCTTATATTGATGTATTTCAAATTATTTATAGTACTAAATTATTGTTGTATTTCTTGACTATATATAAAGTAGTATATATTTTGTTGTAATGTTAAATCCTATACTTTTTTATCTTAGAAAAAATAATGTAAAAATTTAAATATAGTAATGAATTAGAAATATATTTAAGATTATGATCAATCAACATGTATTCATCTCAGGATTTAGCATGGAGTATGTGCCTTTCTTATTTTGAACTTGGTTGAGCTAATGAAATAGGTGTCTCAACAAATCTAACTAGCCCAATGTTCCTTTTAATATTATCATGACTGCTTTTCAAACCCGCCGCACATAGAGAGAGGTGCTCACTATTTTTGGAATACATATTTTCTTTACATCCAGCCAAACACTCAAAAAAATAAATTACTATTATTATAAATACAATACCTCCCACATTTTTGCTGACCAAACAAGCCCTAAGTCAAAATTAAATAGTCCTAAGACCGTAATTGGAACTCATTAACCCCTAGCGACCTGCCCTCAATTCAACAATACAAGGACAATGACTTCCCCATTTAAGGTCTATTTGGGGCAAATGCAGCTGTTCGAAGAAGCAGCTGCAAAACTGTTGTAGAAGAAATTGTTGTTTAAAAAATTGCGATGACTATTACAAATTTATTTTATTTTTAAAAAGTCAGACTGTAACTTTTTAGTAACCACCACACTTTAATAATTTAAGTTAAAAAATATTTTTCTACCACAAAAATTTTTAAAAAATAATAAGAATGTAGTTTCTTAAATAGAACTGTAGTGAGAGACTTAGAATCAAATGTGGTAAAAAGCTATCTCCAATGGTGAAATTGTAGTTGAATTCACCCAATTCATTTTTGCATTAGAAATGTTATACTCCTCATAATGAAATATGCATAAATTCATTCAACACACGTATTGAATGAGACAAAATCAATAAAGTCTTCTTGAATAAATATAAATAATAGTCTCTTGAATTTTATTAGTTCTTATAAAACTAAAAATTTTAAAGTTTATTCGAAATAAGCATAATAAAAATTGGTGAATTGATTATTTTTATATTAAATATTCAACTTTAGAAATAATTAATAATTTTGAGACATACTTTTATACATACATATATACTCATTCATTTATTTATAAGTGCTTAGCATTATATTTTGATAAAAAAAATAGCATATTAAATATAAATCAAATATTTTGGATCTTATTGACTGCTAGAAAATTCACGGCAGTAGAATGATCGGTCAGTTTCCAGTGTTCGCACGAATATTAAACACACACACATATAATTAAAGAAGTATTGAAAACGATGACATCAAAGTTTTTATGTGGGAAATCCCAAAAGAGAAAAGAAAAATCACTGGTTCTAACCTAACTATAATATTCTGCCATACATTTTAAATTACAAAGATTCAATCTTTTTTCCATTTAGATAAGACGAAGTTAAAATCATTTGAGTGAGTTATAAAAATCAAACAACAAACTTCTTTAAGTAATTATTAGGCTACAATAATCACTAGAAATGGTCGATGACAATCTCTAGTTTCTCGTTTGTTCAAAAGTATGGACATAGCTCATAGTTTCATCCATTATCGTGGTCCTCTATTTATAAAGCATTGGAGGATGAGATATTTTAGTAAATTTAACCAAAATCTCATAACACTTCATCAGATGGACGTCAATATTGATTCATTTGATCATAGATCATTTTTTTAGCATTCAATTAATACTTAAAAATTTTATTATCCAAACTTATTTAGGCTCGTACCGACTCGCTTTTAGTATAATACGTTTCGGATTGATGGAAATACAGTTTGGCTATTAAGTCGGTGAAAATAAAGCCTGGTAAAAATTGAATTTGAATTTGAAACTGATATTATCAAATATATATCAAAATTTGTGCCTAATCGAATAAATCTTTGGGTGACATATGAAATATATTTTGAAATATGACTCCAATCATTTATAGTTATATTAACCCTCAATTAAATTTAAAACTGTTTGAAATCCGTTATGGTTACCTGTTGGAGGATATTCTCATTCCAAAATTTTCTTATTTTCACAACCAGAAACTGCAAAGCTCTCTCGCAGTACAGTAGGTGCGCTGCGACACAACCACCGCCGTTAAGTCGGACGGTTGTATCCACGTGTGGCGAAGCTGTCAGACACGTGAGCATGATATGGTTGTCAGACAGACAGGCATCGGGCAGCTGCCCCCTACACGACAAAACCCTTTTTTTCCTGTGAAATTCTTTTAACATTTAGTAGTATTATTATTAGTGCTGTAAAAAAAAATCGTTCATGAACGGTTTTTGTTCGATTTTTTTAAGTTTTAATTATCAACGGGTCAAACACGAATAATTTTTTATTCACTATCATTTAAATAAAAAAATAATATAATTATTTATATAATAATATATTGTATATATTTATATCTAAATTTAAATTATAACAACTTGTGTGCATGATTTTTGATCCTTCTTTTCAATATATTTGGTCTAGGTTTGAATCCAACACTTCACATCTATTTTTTTCAATAAACGAGTCGAACATGAACAATAACATTTAAATCGAGCCGAACACGAACATACTGTTCACGAGCCAATTTTGAACTCGAGTTGATTTCGAACACGAATAATTTTGAATGACCCCACAACCCAAGCCTGAACTCGCTCTAGCTCAGCTCGTTTATCACCCTAATTATGATAATATTTAGTGAAATATCACAGTGATATTATCAAATTCGCACCCATTCATAAATAATATTTTCAGTTAGTCATGGACCAAAATGCAAGGTGGCGCACATGGCCCTCTCGCTCTCTCCTCCTATCTTCTTCTATCCTCTGTATTTATGAACTCCCCCACTCCTCTCCCCTTACTCTCACACTCTCTCTCTCTCTCTCTCTCTCTCTCTTCTTCTTCTTCTTCTTCTTCTTGCGAATGGAGGGAGCGAACCCTGAATTGAAGAGGAGGAGATCAAGGTTTGGGGCTATGAGAAGAAGAGAGACGATGAGAAGAATGAGGAGAGGGAATGGGGGATCGGTGAGGAGGAAGGTTATAGAGCTACAGAAGCTGGTGCCAGGCGGCGAAGAACTCCGACCTGAACAACTCTTCGTTAGAACGGCAAACTATATCTTTCAACTCAAGGTGCAAGTTCGCATTCTAAGGGCCTTGTCTGAGCTGTATGTGGCTTGAACTATTTGCTGGTTTTAAACGCAGGTGAACAGTAAGATTATATGTTTGTGAAGTTGTATTAATTCTTATTTTTCAAAATAATTATGCTCTTTTTTTTCTTCTTTAGGAGAAATGTTTGGGGAGGAGTGAAGGAAGAATTTGAGAGAATTATGTGCTTTGTTGATGATTGTGAGTATATATAAAGGATTTTATAGGAGGAATGTGTTGATATGGATAATGCTATTTGTGTGAATTATTGATCTTTGTATTTTGTTTTTTTTTTCTTTTAATTTATTTATGATGTGTATTGGATTTATTTTGTTAGGGCGATTAAAGCAAAATAAAAAAAAATTCTAGCACATGATTTTAATTAAATATTGTTTTGGCTGTGTATGAATTCCATGATTTTAATTGCTATTTTCTTATTGATCATTGACATCTAGCAATTCTTTAAAAATACTTATTACTAAATTTAACAAATAAGATCCTGATCCAATTTTTTCTCTTTGAGATAAATTTTTAATAAATTTAGTTAGTCTAATTTTGTCTATATTAATTTTTTTTTTTACTGAAGTCCAAAATTTATAATATTGTGAAAATAAGATTTATCAGATTAAATAATGTATTAAACATCAAGATCTGCGAGCGTTGAGTATTGAGGAATGGGGAAGAACAACTCATCGATCGGCATGAAAGCTGTTGATATAGATCTGATCCAAAAAGAAGGAGTACTGTTAAGATCAAATAGTGTGAATTGCTGGGACTGCAACAATTAAAACACCTAAAAATGGATTTGAAGAGAGAGAGATAGTAGAAACTGGCTATGTGATAGCAAATTAAAAATTGAAGAGGTTTGAATTCTGAGTATTGATTGTACTGTTTAAATAAATATTTCTATATATGTGTTGCTAACTGTCTAGGAAATGGCTTGTTTTTTCTGATAGAACTTTGGATTGTTGTTATAAATGATATTTCTCATAGAAGATATCTAGTAAAGTTTTTTGAAAGTTAGCAATATAAATTTTATTTTAGAAGTAAAAAAAAAAGAGGATTTTATGGTAAAATCCCAACCCATATTTTTCATTTTGTTTTTAAATTCTCAATAGTTTGATCATGGTGACACGCTTAAATAGACCGGTTCTGGGTGATTATTTTGTAAATATCAATGTTTTGGATGGTATGCATGTAATTATCCCTTTATATTTTTTTTGTTAATGAAAAATCTTGAAAAATCAACAATGATGTGGTACCATATGTAGATAAATATGGATCTCTTGGTATAATGAAACATATTGTAGAAATAATTGATTCAAGACTCTTAACAAGTTTGGACATATAGGCAAGAGAGGGATTGCCTCTCTAAAATTTCAGCTGAAGAATTTTAAACGACAAACAATTGGTTTTCAGTCCATATGACACTTTGTAAACCTAAAGAGGTGATAGCAATTGAGGTAATGTGAAGGTTGAGAAAGAGACTCCTAAGAAGATCTATGATGTCTCTGAGATGATCTGAAGCCAAGTCTCCAATACTACTGAGAGAATTTCATAGCCATAAGAGAGCTAACTAGAAAATATTTCATGAAATTCTGCAGCACCAAATCATGAGAGCCAAGAATTAAGGAGCTCAAGTGCCAAAGATCCAAAAAAGGCTCCTAAAAATCACTGCCTGACAACAAACTTGGGAACCCAATACAACCATTAATTATATAGTGATTACAATAATCGACAAAGTTAGAGCACTAACTTGGTGCCATAGATAACAGTGATACTCATATCGTTACTCCCCCATTTAAAGTAATGATGTCCTATAATCAATGTTTTTCACGATTGTATGTATCATTTTTGTTGTATTTATGTTTTTTATTTAATAGGTATATTATACAACAATAATAACAACAACAAAGCCTTTGTCCCACTACGTGGGGTCGGCTACATGAATCTTTTTTTCTCCATTGAGTCCTATTTAGTGACATATTTTCATTTAGTTCTATTAAATTAAGATCATTTTTTATACATTAAGCCCAAGTCTTTCAAGGTTTACCTCTGTCTTTCTTAACATAAGTCGAATATAAAACATCTACTCTTCTAATCGGATCATCAGATGGTCGACATTTAATGGACCAAACCATCTAAGCCGACTCTCTCTAATTTTGTCAGACACAAGAGCTACTTTAACCCTATGAACGATAAATTCATTTCACATCTTATCACTAAATGTAAAGCCACTCATCCACCTAATCATTCTCATCTCAGCAACACCTAACTTAGTATTATGCTTCTCTTTTAAAGGCCAATATTCAGCTTCATAGAGCATTGCAGATCTCACCACCATCTTATAAAATTTTCTTTTCAATCTAAGCGGTACTTTTCTATCACAGAAAAGGCTCGAAGCATTCCTCCACTTCAACCATCCAGCTTGAATTCTACTATTAACATCCCCATCTATATCACCATCGCTTTGAACAACAGATCTGAGATATCTAAATCATTCACACATTTTAATAATTTGATCACCCAAAGTTACACTACTGTCACTAGTGCTACTACCACTAAAATTATATTCCATGTATTCAGTTTTAGTTCTACTCAAATAAAGGCCGTTAGACTCTAGTGTAGATCTCCGTAAATCAAATTTTTTCTGAGCTTTTTGTCTGGTCTTATCCACGAGAAAGATATCATCACAAAGATTTACCGCCGATTCACGTAAATCACGGTAAATCTTTGTGTTTAATTGTTGTTGTGTGAATACCTATGTTTTTTTATCATTTTAGCATAACAATTGGTATTAGAGTCAGATTCGTGATCGGAGTGAGGTTTAACGTCGACGATAACAGATTCGACGTGTGTTACTGGAGTTTTTACAGCAGGCGGTCCGACGTGCTAACCGGTTGATGGAGGTTCTGGCGAGGGTGCGGCGAGATCCGGCAAGTTTGGTATTTCGGCAAGGAAAAAAAATCCAAAAAAACATCGGTTTGCACGTGGAAGCCGTTGGTCTTCGTTCAGAGATCAGTTCGGCAAAGGAAGGGCTTCGCTGGAACAGAAAAGTTTTAGAAGGAAAGGAATTTCTGCCATAAGAAAAATCAGGAATTTCTGTCTTTTAAAAGGAAAGATTTGTTAGAAGAAAAGGACGAATTCCGTGGAACCAGGGAAAGCTTTATGTTTCTGTGAAAGTTCTGACACAAAATGCAGTTTTCTTGAAGAGACAGCATTTCGGTCTTTAAGAAAAAAATATTGAGAAAAGAAATTAAAAAAAAAAAACAAAAGAAAAAAGAAAAAAAATTTCCATATATATTTTTTTGTTGTTTATCTTTTATTATTACTATTTCAAGTATTCTATCAAAGCAATATTTTGGGGAAAGAGGTTCCGACAGTGGTAGAAACTTGTAGCACAATGTCTGGTCCTTCAACATCCGTCATGACAGTGGAATAATCAATTCATCAGGTTACGCATCCCGTCAAAATTGATGTGATGAAATTTAACGACAAATGGAACTTTGTCATGTGACAATGTGAGGTGATGGATGTGTTGTGTTCTCTAAATCTGAAGGAACTCTTAGATAGTTAGAAATATCCTAAAGAGATGTGAGAGAGAGATTGATAGAAAATGAACAAGAGTGCTTGTGGCCTGATACGAAATTATTTGACCCAGGAAATCAATTATGAGGTGAAAATGGAAACTTCTGCATGGAGATTGTAGAGGAAGTTGGATAATAAATACCTTACAAAGAGCATGGAGAACTGTATCTATATGAAGCGTCGACTCTACAGATTTTAAATGAGACGAAAGATTACTACTGATGAAACACTTGAATGACTTCACAACGTTGTTGCCAAACTAGTTAAATTTAAATGAGAATGTTAGATATGAAGACAAGACACTTCTTATGTTGAATTCACTCTCCGATGAGTATGGAAATCTTACTATGACACTCATTAATGGGAAGAAGGTCTTGAATTATGGCGAAGTGGCGATGACACTATTCAATCATAAGTTCCGTTGAAAGGTCAAGGAGTTTGCAAAGACGGAATTAGTTAAGAAACTTATACTCGAACGTAGCAGATCTGAGAAGAAGAAGAAGAATTGATCAAAGAAAGGCGACAGCGGTGACACATCTCAAAAGCGGGGCAAGTTTCGTGGGCGGTCTTGGGAAAAATCATTGTTCTTTCTATTTAGAGTCTGATCTTTGGACAAAAAGATTGTCTAAACCTGAAGCAGAAGAGAAAAACAGCTATATCTGAGGCAAAAACCATATTATTAAAGAGGCGAATTCAGATGTTTCACTATCTGTAGTTTCTCTCGATTTGTTTACATATGATTCATACTGGATTTTGGATACATGTGCTACCTATCTCATTTGCCCCCATCGAGGTTGCTTCTGTACATGCAAGGAGCTGAATAGTGATGCAGTGACTATGGGTAACAATCAAAATTTGTCATACTACTAGTGTATGAAGTATTTTTATCAGGATGCATGATGATACTGCGAGGAACTGATTGATGTTAAACATGTTTCAGATATCAAGATGAATTTACTGTCAGTTGGGGTTTTAGAGTTTAACGATTATAAGGTAGTTATTGAGGCAGGAGTTCTAAGGAAGCACTAGTATTTATGAAGGGATTTCACAATCACAACCTTTATTATCTTTAGGGTAGTACACAATGAATAGAACTGATGTTGTTGTTGATAATTCTTTTGACGCTACTATGTTGTGGCATATGTTGCTAGCTCATGATGGAAAGGCTTCACTTCAGGCTTTGGTGAAGAAAGGATTGATCAAAAGAGTGAGCACATTCAAACTTGATTTATGTGAATATTGTGTATTTGACAAGACGACACGAGTATCTTTTGGGTCTGTCATCTATAGTACAAAAGAATCCAACGGAAATGCTCACGAAGGTACTACCAGTCCAGAAGTTTACATATTTCAGAAGTTTGGTGAACATCCAAACTAAATACTGATTGCCCAATCAGGCATTTTGAAGAGCTCCGCAAGGTTTGATCCCTTCGGGAGGGGATACGTAGGCTACCATCTTGGTGCAGCTGATTTGGAGTTGAAGCTCAGTTGATCATCTCTTACTTATCTAGATATGATATGAGGTGAAGATTGTATATATTTATGGCTTTTTATTAATGGGTATATTATAATTGAATTGTTTCTTTTTTAGGTCTTTCTTTGTATGGCCTAATCTGCTTCTATATAAAGGATATAAGGCTCATGTGAGAGTTATGGTGAGAAGTGTTGAGTTTTAACCCCAAACCATTCTTTCTTTCTCTTCATCCAATGCTAGTGAAATCTCCCTCCCCGTTTAAGTAGGCGAATCGATTTAAAGTCGAACGACGTAAAGATTTGTGTATTATTGTTGTTGTGTGAATTTCTACACTTCCACATCGTTTCCACGTAACATTATTGTCATCAAATGTAACAATGTTGAAGTCCATGCTATGGTCATCCTACTTTATTTTATAAATAGAAATGGAATGTTAAAAGACAACTTATAAATCACAAAGTTTTCTTTAAGATGAGGGAGTGTGTCGTAAGGCAAAAAGTTAGGGAGAGAATGAGAAAGAAGTTTCCTTATTATATGTACAATAGCTAGTCTTCGGTCTTCATATTTTAGAGATGTCATCAAATGCACAAAAGCTAGTCTTCAGTCTTCAAATTTAGTATTTCTTCTTTGTTATATGTTTATCCCGCTTTTCTTTATTAGTAAAACTGCATGATTAGTTTCTTTATCCAAGTTACCTTTATTTAATCATTGCAATTTTATTTATGCAATGCCACATAGATTAGATTTTGGTATCATAGAGGTTGATTCAACGATAGCCAACGATGCAAAAGTTGATAAAGTTGATAACATGAATATGGGAGAAGTACTCTTGTCCCTAAAAGAAACCTCAAGAAGATAAGAGAAAATCATAATGATAACCAAATAAGAAGAATGCTCCAACGACTTCATGTATATATAAGTTATGTTGCTCGAAAGGCATATAGCTATCATAATAAAATCTCTAAGAAAATAAATTACAATGTAGATGTTGGATTAGGACCATGAATAAAAAAGATCAATCCCTATAGGAGAATTTGATTTCATGAACATAAGAAACCGATGAAATTTTAAGAAGGTAAGAGGAAGATTCAAAAGATAAAGATGAAGAGTATTCTTTTCGCAGAAGATATCAACTATTCAAAATAAAGGTGATGATTGATATACTTATCTTTGATGGAGCCATGGGTACAACGAAGCTGAATGGCTTAGTGGATTAACTTGAGACATGAGTTTCTATCCATATGTTTCTGTAAGTAGATGTCTCTTTTATAAGTTTGAATCTAACTAAGTACTATTTAACTTCATAAAATGTACATCTTTTGGGTTTAGGGGAAAACATATAAGCCTTCATAGTTGGAGCATTAGTTGAGCTGCATTATGGAATCTCAAATAAGCTATTTCACTTCAAAATTAAAGATCTTAGTTAGGTTAGCATTCTTGTTTTGGTGATTGAGAGAAATAATAATACCAAATTTTATAAATTTTCTACCAAGATAAAAGGAAATATGATCAAGATTTTTTAAACGAAGTAAAATATAGAGTTTTATTAGAAATAACTATACAAACCCTTCTTTTAAAAATAATATTTATTATGATAATTTCTTATGAAAACTTCATTAAATTTATTTTCAAGAATTTCAATGAAGACATAAAAAAATAGAGAGAATTGCCATTATTTAGCTAGATCAATATCTGGTGCCAAGATATTATTTAAACTCACGACTTTTCAAGATAGAAACATTAAAAGAAAAAATAACCATGAATGGTGATAGCTATCTTGAGTGAACTTAAGAAACTATTCACCTTATGGATCTAAGTGAACTAGTGGTTATTAATACCATCTTGAGCCCTAATTTAATCCTGACAATTCTAATCAAATGATTTACATTCAAGATGAATCTTTATTAATGTCTAGACACTCTTGGTTGGGTACATAAATATCTAAATGATAGACACTAGAAGAATTAAGGCAATTTCTAATCGTCTAAAGTGATTGTTAAATAAAAAATAACCCGTCAGTTAATAATGAACTGGCTACTTTTCAACGGTAAAAAAGACAAAGCTTTTAAGCTTGTCAATAATCTAAGGAAAAGTGGCATTTCTAAAATTTTGTATTATCTGAGAACTTACCAATGAGTCTACTCAAGGGTTTATGTTGAAAGCAAAATCATCAGTTAGCGGTCGAATATTCATCGGTTACATGTCTTATGGGTCAAGGTCGTTGATTTTTGTCAACAACATAATCGTTGGCTATTCATTGGTGTCGGCCAACTTTTTTGAAAATGATTTAAATTAAAGTAAATACAATTTTGGTTTTGAAAAATAATATTTTTATTTTGGAAAATGAGACCAGATAGATCTTATTCGTCTAATAGTTTCGATAGTTGGGCTCAATAACATCACCCCGAGAGATGAATATATCACTTGTTAATAGGCTCAACAATTTAAACTAAGCAATTTTTAACAACTGTTTAGTCTGCAAATTTTGTGACTATAAATTCCCCTACTTAATATGAAGATTATATAGGGTTTATATTACCTAGGTTCCTAATTCCCCATAAAGGCAAGTCTTTATAATTAATTACATCTTAAACAACCAAAATCACTTAAGAAAACATTTGATTAAAATCAGGGGTTTTGTCTTTAAGAAATTAAGGTTGAGTTTTCACGGTTATTTGTAGGAATAACCAAGTGGGAATGGACCAAATATGAATAGTTATTTTGGGAATTCAAATGAGTGAAAGGTAGGGGACGACACAGATTTTGAGGTGAACCTTAATGACTTCCCAAAATATCTTTTTGTTTGGCTTTACATCTTGGGAGTGAAGTTATTTAATGTTTACTCCTGCCATTTTATTTAAAATTAGGGCTTACATTCGTGTGATATTCAATCATGTGAATAACCTAGAAAAATAGGAAGATTTATGTCGTACCAAACATATAACCTCAGAATTCTAAAAAGTTAGGATTTATATCGCACGACATACGATCGTATGAATACCTAAAAGATAGTGTGATGATTTATAATGTACCAGAAGAACAATCTCGAAGTAATAAGGACTTGTGTTTATTTAAGACTATGGAAGTTCAGATGAAGTTCATCCTTCACTTCATGTTGAGTCTTGACCATCATCTGAAGTCATCCTCCATTCGTTTGCATCCTTGTTTTGCTATCCAGGATGTTCACCTCGAGCTCTTTACTTGTGATGGTTTTGGGTTTTAAAAAGTGTATTTGAGTTGGCAAATATTTATTATGGTTGAGTTGCTGAGTTTTGCTGCAGGGTTCTTCCTAAACAGGTGTCCTAATGTTCTTTACCCTAGGGTCTTTTACAGGTATTGTAAATCACAAAATAGTAATGCCACGGATATAAATAAAATATGTACAGTAAAGTGCAATAAAAGAAAATTTATAGTAAAAAAGGAAGTGGTAGTACGTATCTTCAGCCTCTTACGTCGCTGCTAAGAGGGGTTAGAATTATAAGTAAAAACATGAAATATTATGACAGATTAAATAAAATCAGAAGATATTAGCACGTAAAAAAAGATCAGGTAGCATATATATGGAAGATCAAAGCTAGGTACAAGGATTTTGTAAAGCGGGAGCTCATAATCAGGACATATAGCCTTGATAATTCTCTAGGAACATTCGTAGGCAACGTCAATATTATGTATGGGAGACCAAACACGGGTAAAAAGCAGCCAAAATAGCAATCAGGTGAGGGTAAATCTCAGTGCGACCTATGTGACTGTCCTATGAATGGCCGGTTGTAAGGCTCAAAATTCTTTTTTTTTTTGAAGTCATAAAGCTAATTTAAACTTTTCATTTTATCAAAAAAAATATAATAAGAGGTCATTATTATTATTATTATATATTTTACTTGTATTGTTTGTAATTGAGGCAGTTAAAAAATTAGACATTTTTTTCGGGGCTTAGAACCACCAGCAGCCCCTGAAGGTTAGGGCAACTCTTTAGCCAATGTTAGCAGATAGTATGTCACTCCTACACCCTCTCTAGTCATCGGGCGAGGAGCTACAATACTATTCTTGCATACTTGATACGTTTATCATCACTACTCTTATCCCCAACATTTTCAACTTATACACCGGCTCGATAATCCATATAGAATTGACACATTATGAATGTTTCCACTTAAATTTGAACACCTCCACAACTGATATCAAGGTAAAGGTATGAAGAGATAAGAGGATTTGCACACCTACCACTCAATCCCTATGTGTTTACATATTTAACTACTAAACTTCCCTACTCATGTGAATAGCATTTTTGGCACTTTTAAACTTATGCATAAAAAATAGGGTAGTATGCATTAATAAAAAGAAATTAAAATAGTACTATCTTTTATGTGACATTAATAAAAAGTAAAGTTTAGGTGTTAATCTTTATTGAGGAATGAACTTTCAATAGAAATTAGACTCTATAAATCCTAATATGAGAGAACCAGAGTTGTCCCTAGATATAGGTATGTAAATGAATAGAAATTAGGTAGTATGCATTTAAATAGCCTTAATTAGCCGCAATACGTTGATGGGTAAGATTATCATTTGACTAATACATGCATTTACATATGTACCACATAAATTCTTGTGTATTTATATTAATGACATCGAAACCTTAATACTTGTACGAAATTCTGTTTTTTAATATCACGCCAACATAATACTATTATTACTTTTTTTAAAGTAAAATATACATTTTCATACATATGTTTCGATGCAAGGATGATAGTTAATGTTATGTTCATAAATGTAAAGCTTAGGTGTTAGATACATATAAATACATAAGATTTAGGTGGAGTGTATGTAAGTATTAAATAATTATGAAAATAGAGGCGTTTACATGCATGTCAAATGATACTTATGTATTCACACATCAAATACCCAAATATTCATATTTACATGCATACAACTCAAACCTTTAATCTCACATAAAAGAGAGACATTAACGTCCACTTCTTAAAAATAAAAGGCCGAACAAACATTTTTATGCATGAATTTACCGTATCAAAGTGCTATAAATGTAAATATTAAACGTTAGCTAGTAGAAATGTACAGATGAAAGAACTGAATGGTGGGTATGCAAACATTCAGAAAACAATTGCGAAGGTTTCCCACTGGTTCAAAGCTTTCCACCAACGATACCATGCAAACTTTCAAGTTTTTGCAAGCGAAGCCATCAAAACTTTCGAATTTTTCACCAATAAACTGCTAAAATAAACGCGTTCAAATCTCCACTTGAGTAAAAAAGCATCATTTCGTGCATAGAGTACCAAAGTTTAGGTGTGATACATGTAAACAAATAAAGCTGAATGGTAAGTGTGGAATTTGTTCCATTATTTGAACTAGTAAAACCTATGTATTACAGAACTGGGAACTCTACCAGTCCAGAATGATACAGACCCATGAAAAATTGGTTCGCTCAAGGACGTTCAAAGTAGGTGATCTAGCCATCTTTCTCAGGAGACCTATTATTGCACACCACAAGATAGGAGGAAAATTTGAGCCAACTTGGGAGGGACCTTTCGTGGTTGAAAAAGTTTACTATGGAGGATCTTACCATCAAAAAGACGGCCAGGGTGAAAGTCCTATGCTTTCGATCATCGGACGATACTTGAAAAGGTATTGTGTGTCAAGATGTTTAAAGGCATGAACTTCAATGACAATACCTGCACCCTAGAAACATTGATACGGCGATTGTATGTGACTAGGTCAAAAAACAAAAAGGAAAAAGAAAAAGAAACTTGTAATAAAATCGATGAAATAAAATAAATTTTCATAAATAATTACAAACTCCTTCATTTGAATCTCAAATATCATAAAATTAAATAAGAAAAAATATATGTAATTTAAAATCATATAATTAATAATAACCAATTATTATTACTGTTCGGTTTGAATTTCAACACACTGACTTTTTTCTTGTCTTTTGCAGGGAGATATCAGGCAAAAGACTGATTTTCTCTTTTAAAAACCACATAAATCTTGCACTGGATGAACAAAGAGCAACACAGGGAGCCATCGTAGATGTTAACCTGGACTTCGAGCAGGTCAAGATGGAATATGAGGGGCACCTGTTAAATGTCGTTAGCTGGGAAGAGATGGAAGGGCTTGAACTAGCGCTCAAATTTCAAAGCAAGTGTGAGGAAACGTCGATGAAGAAGAGAAAATTGGAGGAGAGCAATAGTGAAGTCCTACCAAGGGAAGACACCATATACAAACTATGGTGATGAGCACAGAAGGTAAACTCATTAGAGCCCCATTAAAAGAATCACCAGGAGTTCCACCAAAAAGGAAGAACCTTTTGATACGCACACAACGCAAGAACTTTAATCACCGCAAGGACAGAATGTTGGACCGATTAGAAGAGGACAGACCAAAGAAGCAGCTTCAATGCACGTCCCGACCGCCCGAGAAGAAGAAATTCCTGAGCAGTCAGTAGGGGATACTCTACCCCACTTTGCAGTAGGACAATTAGAATTGGAGCCTGCTATAGAACATGCTCTACCAGAATATACACAAGCCAAGTCCTACGAAGGAAGCACAGAAAGAGACATTCCTCTGATAGAATGCATCATAATTCCAGTAGTACAAAGAGCGAAGAGCACTATGTGTAGCCGAATATCCCACAGTTTGTCAAGCAAAGGCAATTGCAAATTATTTTTGAGAACGAGCTGGAAAAGTTTCAGAGGGCCCGAAAGCAAAAATTTATCATTTTGAAAGAATATAAGGAAAATATGTCAATGTCATGGACTGATTGGAGTCGCACACCGATGTTCTTTCCGAGTATGAACAGAAGAAGATAATCGACTGCGTAAGCCGGGCAGGCCTATTAAAGAAAAGAACGTATTCAGCTCCCCAACAATGGATGAGGGGCAAGATAAGGATTATCATTCAGTGAGGTTGTCGCTACAACTACACCCGTGATAATGAAGGGAATCCCTAAGGGATTATCAAACACGATGAAGTGGATTCATTGCCACTAATTACAAAGAGGATGATCAAGAGGATGGTGTCGTGGTACGTCCTGCCAGTGGGTTGTGTGCCCAATAGTAACATCATCAATATTTATGAGGAATAGGATTGTATTCCACCTCATATTGACCATCATGACTTTCTCAGGTCTTTCAGCAAATTCTCTTTCATTAGTGATTGAAACATCATGTTCGGCAAAAACAACAAATAGTTGGCTCTGGAGAATTCTAAGGACCAGTCGAGATTCCTCTACTAGTTGGATCAATTTTGGTTCTCAAAGGAAATGGGGCGAATTTAGCAAAACACTACATTCCAGTTGTTCCGCGAAGAAGAGTCTGTTACATTCAAAAAAATGAACAATAGCAAAGCGTCATTTGGTTACCAATCTGACCCAGACCTCGAAGAATTGCAGCCTCTGGAGATGTGAGATAGCACACCCCTAAGCATATGCAAGGGGACTTCCATCCCACAGTATACCTTAGGAGGAAGGGTTAGTCTCTACATAACTCCTGACAGCTAGGGAGACATGTCATGCGAAAGCAACGATGACTTGGATGAGAAGATTTTAGTCCACATATGGATATCGTTGATATGTATTTCTTGATGTACACGAAGATAGTATGATTATATATGGCTCAATAAATCAAATTTCAGAAAATCAACAAAGTTTGTTTTGAAAATGCCACTTTTTTTGATTGATTAAAAGTAGTTGAACTGAACATTGATTCGGTTACACAATGAACAAAGAATGATCAAAATGTATAATAAATAACACCTGAAATGATGATAACAAAAATTCAAAACCAAGAAAACTCAAACAAAAAAAGAAGAAGAAAGGAAAATGATAAGTGAGAAATTCCTGAATCCAAGGAGTCAAAAAATGAAATAATGAGGAAAATTCCAAAAAAATAAAAAAAAAGGAAAAAACAAGCAAATAACAAAACTCTGCACTATTCTGCATGTTCCGCGATCTTCATCGAAAACTATAAATTTCGTACCCCTCCATAATTTCCACATCAATCTCCACAAAACTCAACACTAAACGCCATGCTCGTAAAAATCTATGAATTTCTGCACTTACACATTTTTACAAGTCTCTGCACTATCACAAATTCTGCAAATTCTACCATCTCCATAAACCTCACAACTTCACACTTCCCCAAAAACATTCAAAATTCCGCAGCACTGCCACACTCTCACAAATTCCTGCAACGCCTCTATGCTTCTCAAATATCCGCAACTCAATAAGTTCTGCCAGCTTCTTCTAATTTCATAAAGCCTCCACAAGACTCTGCAATTCCCACCACTCCGTAAATTCCCGCATTCATCCATAACTCAACATTTTGGATCGGTTTAAGACCCCATTAAATGGATCAAGGCATCTGACTTCATATCTCGGCACTCAACATTTAGGATAGGTATAAGGCCCCCTTAAATAGAGCAAGGCATCCAACTCCTTATCTCAGCACTCAGCATTCGGGATCAGAAGGCCCCCTTCAATGGACCAAGACATCTGACTCCTTATCTCAGCACTCAGCATTCGGGATCGGTATAAGGCCCTCTTAAATGGAGCAAGACATCTGACTCCTTGACTCAACACTCAGCTTTTAGGATCAATATAAGGCCTCCTTCAACAGAGCAAGGCATTTGACTCCTTATCTCAACACTCAGCATTCTGGATCGGTATAAGGCTCCCTTAAAATGAGCAAAGCATCTGACTCCTTATCTCAATGCTCAACATCGTATAAGGCCCCCTTACATGGAGCAAGGCTTCCGAGTCCTTACCTCAGCACTCAGCATTCGGGGTCGATATAAGACTCCCTTAAATGGAGTAAGGCATTCAACTCCTTATCACAGCACTCAGCATTCAGGATTGATATAAGGCTCTCTTAAATGGAGCAAGGCATCCAACCCCTTATCTCAGCACTCAGCATTCAGGATCAGTATAAAGCTTCCTTAAATGGAGCAAGGCATCTGATTCCTTTGCTGTCGCTTGGGTTGGATGTGAGTCCATGTGCTTTCCTCCCTAATGTAGCAATATTTTCTCGCTCAGCCCTCGAGTTGAATGTGAGTCCTCGTGTTTTCCTTCTCAAGATTGATTCCTTCATAAGAAACGTAACTTGTTTTACATTCACTCCAAATACACATTCACTCCAGATACACATTCACCTAATAGATGTGATTCATATATTTCCTCACCTTACACCTTTCACTCACGTGCTTCATCTATTTATATTAAACATGCGACTTTTCATTTACAATCACAAGAGGTGCTACATGAATTAGAGAATTTAGAACAATTCTTGTAGAAGATGCATCCCTCTTTGACAAACCAATCCCTTAATATTATTTCTTCTAAATTTAGTATTTATTTACTGAATAAAAATGCTATAATTTTAAACAACCATGAAATATAATGTGAGAATGGTTGAATGAAAAGTGAAGATGTTATCATCTTTGACACATTTAATGGCTTATTTTTTTAATATTGTTTCGTGAGCCAATCATCTCAAGCTTGTAATAAAGATTAACTTTACTACATCTCATCCTTTTATATTATTATATTATAGTATATATCTGTTATCATCATTTCACATTTATCTCTTTATCAATCTGTATTAAGGTCTTTATTACACCACCCTCTTTCTTTTCGTCTTTTTTAACAGTCATCTCCACTTTCCTCCCATAGTTTACTATATATATTCTTTTCTTATAAATATTTTTTATTTTGTTTTGATATTAAAAAATAAGAAAGAAAAGTAGAAACTTAAAAAAATGAGAAAGAAAGTAGAATATGATCCTATTTTAAAGCACTTATAATACAAGAGTGGTAAGGTATAACAATAAGGAATTTAGAAATGTACAATTAGTAAATTAATACAATTTAAGTTACTAGAATCATTAGTAAAACATTTTGATAAAAGACATACAAAAGCTTTTGGAGAATTGAAGGCATTGGTTGAAGGGAAAAAATCTACTTATGAGGAAAAATAAAAATACACAAAGATAATTTTGGGCACATAATAAAAAACTAATCAAATTGTATTTTGTTTATTTTAGTCATTATCATTGGTATATTTGTTAAATATTTTGAATATTTATGAGTTGTATCTCCAAATCTATTATGATTAAAATATGTCTATGAAACTATTAAGAACTCATAACAAGTATTGAAAAATATTTTTGATTCATTTAATGCTTATTAAAGTTAACTAAGAGGTCATTAATTGACCTAAAATTTATAACATGTAAAGATTTTGGAAGAATTGTTTTAAGCTTAGCTTAGATAAATAAAAAAAAATGTTTTTTGTTACATAGAAATATACTTATGTTACATTTGCAAGTGTTAAGAACAAAACATTAATACAATCTTGTTAAATGAGTTCACATAGATAGATAATGGGCTTTATATTTAGATTAGATTTTCATGATTTTAAAAGAAACTTGGATAGAATGTAATTCTTGATTGACAAATTCAGTAAAAATTATATTATGACATTTTAGGATATTGTTCTGAGAAGCAATGAATCCATGTTTCTCTCTCGATATAGTTTACTATTGATTAATATTTGAGCCAAGATGCTAATTAAGTGACATAGGTTAATAGTTCTATGAATTAGAAGTGATTCATTAAATATGAGACTGAATCACTTCATAAGAAACGGAACTGAAAATTCAGTTGTAGTCGCGACGCAAAAGAAAGTTGTAAAATAAGTGAATTTATCGATTCTAAAAGAGAACAAAATGACAATTAAAAGTACAGATAAAGATTGGTGGTAAATGATTTTCTACAAAGATAAAATGTCTAGTACACAGAGATTTTGTTACATATGATTAAATCAAAATCAAATTTGTTTCAAGTATTATTAGTACCCTACAGATGTCTTTTTATATCTCACGGTTCAGTAGATTGCTAATTAGCCTTGTTCATCCTCGAAGCATGAGCTCTCGATCGTGAGACAGCCATGGTTGTCTCTACACCCTTGCCTCCCTTATCACTAAGCGGTCCTTTAAGAGCCTTGACTGGTGATCCGGGTTTTTTGCCTCTCAGCGATGAAGCTTATTCCCCATTATCTTAGTGGCCGCCTTTGACCCGTGTTTGGGGTCATATCTAGTATTCAGAGTTTGCCTCAATTTGATACAGCTCTTGTGGCTGCACTGAAATAGTGTTTTATCTCTAGATGTCTAGTCAAATGATGCACCTTAACGTAGCAAATATAATGAGGAATCTGTTTTACGATTGAATTGAATTGGGAGTAACTAAGCCTAGCTGACTTGTGAAACCAGCTCAAGCTTAGCTCAATAAATGGTTCAAGAGTTGAACTCGATAAATTGTTCGAGAGTTGAGCTCGATGAGCTAACAAGCCAGACTCAAGCGAGCTTTGACTCAACACACTTGGTCATGTATCGGCTCGTTCTAAAAATAATTAATATAAAATATAATTAAAATATATTAAAATTTAAGATTTAATCCTTAAATTATTTAAAATGTTAAAAAATTATATCTAACAATTTATATCAAGTGGTTTCTTATTATTTATCAATTCATAGCTCATTATATTTATCATTTTATTATAACACTAGTTTAAATTACTACTATTTTGTTCTCCTCTATGAGCTTAAGACCAACTCATGGCATTCAACTCGTTTATATCTAAGTATCGTTGCGTATGATGATTATCTTTCAAGTTAAATAAAAACGAAATTTTTTTTGAATTATTAAGAAAATATTTATATATTGAAAACTGTAGATTTACAAGTTTCTGGTAAAAAATAGTATTTTTTTTCAATCTTAACAAATGTTGTAATAAAAGTAGTTTGATACATTTCAGTTATAACAATAATTAGAATATGTGATATAAATCATTAATTATATTTTAGTAGATTTTATTGATACGTCTTTAATAAAATTTATCGAATGAGAAGTTCAACTAGAATCAACCCTATTTAAGTAAATGACTTTTTGTTCATCCTAGCATATAAAATTCTATTTTTTTTCTAGCAGTAATTTTCTTGTTGTTTCAAAGAACTGTTGTTCAATGAACTTTATTTATTGTCAATGAAGTTTTTTTAATTCTCTAAAAAAAGATGTTGCGTGTAAAAAGACCCATTAGAGGCAAGTGGAAGACAAATTCTCTACTCATACTAATAGAAAAAGAGCCCACAAGGCAAGTCTTAATGGGAAGTTAATACGATATATATTCCTCACTGAAAAGATCCCTTGAGGGCAAGTGGCAACTAAGGTCTCTACCCCTATTCCTAGAAGGCGAGCTTGTGAGGCAAGTCTCGATGGGAAGCAAATACTTAATATATTCTTCATTAGGAAGACCACTTGAGAGAAAGTGACATACAAGGTCTCCACCCATACCCTTGGAAGATGAGCCTAGAGGGCAAGTCCTAATGGAATGCTAATAGTTGACAGGGCGCTCACTAGAAAGTCTCCTTAAGAGCAAGTGATTGATAAGGTCTCCACTCAAAAATATTAAAATTTTATGAGCCTTAGAAGGTACAAGTATATTAAGAATCTCATAAGGCTAAGAGCCTCATAAAGTATAAGTACATCAAAAGCCTCAAAAAGCACAAGTATTGGATGGCAAATACCTAGGAAGGTGACAAGTCTCAAGTATAAATACATCAAATATCTTAAAAGGTATGAGCCTCAAAATTTATATGATTTTTTTATACAAATAACTTTTCCCTTTGTTCTTCAAACTCAACACATTTAGAAACCCGGAGAATCTCTTAAGGCATAAGCCTCATAAGAACTCAATGCCACTACTCACATTCCTACGAGATGAAGGCAATAACAGCCTTAAGGCATTAACAACACCCCATAAATGGGGATGTAACAGCCAATAAGTCAAATAATATTAGTTCAGAAGTTTGGCGACAACTCCTTGTGACAAACAAACCAAGAGATGGAGCAATCACAACATCAAGCGAACTAAAAACATACATACAAAAACATAATCACAGCGTACAAACACCACATCAAGGGATTGAAAAGCGACAAAGACACTCGTTCACTATAACATCCTTTGTATTGTCTGCAAGTCCGCAGCTTCAAGTTTTGTTCTTCAAAATCCAACTTTCTTGCTTGAGAGCCTAAAAGGTTTGTGTATTCTGATCAAGGAGGTATCCTCATTGTGCATGTTAGGGATACAGTTAATCTTTGCAAGCTCGATATTTCATGCCCTCGAAGAAATAGGGTATCTTCAAATGGTGTTGGCATCACCTCCTCGATATTCTGGTACTTCTACTAATTTTTAAGGAGATGGGACTCTCTAGATTTTGACATCTCAATAGCACAAAAAAATTCTTATGGAAAGCACAATAGCAATGCCAAAATTCTACTCCAAAAAACATGACAACATTGAGAAAAATATCCTTCAAAAAGCGAAACGGTAGCTTAGAAAATTTCCTCTGAAAAACAATAAAGCAGTGGGGAAAATCACCTCTTAAAAGTCGCAACAACAACATAGAAAATCTCCTCTAGAAACTGCAATAGCAGCGAACAAAATCTCTTTCAGAAAGCACGACAACAACATGAAAAATCTCCAAAAAGTGCAGTAGCAATGCATAAAATCTCCTCTAAAATGTTTACCAGCAGTGTGGAAAATCTCCTCTGGGAAGCGTGACAGCAACGTAGAAAATCCCTCTAATCCCTCCAAAAAAATGGAATAGCAGAATGAGAATTCTCCTCAAGAAAGTATTGTAGCAGCACGAGAAAGTCTCCTCCAATTAGCTAATTGAGATAACTCCATTGATCACACAACAACAAATTGAGAGACTCTAGTTAGCAAGCTAAGGAAACTTTGTTGATTACCCACTCCACCACCTATTAGCTTGTTAAGAGCTATGGTCCACACCAACTTCTACTGCCACTTGTGTGCTCCCATTGACCTCCGCCAACCACTGCCATGTATGCCTACTGCTGTTCTCGTCTGTTGCGCCACCATCTTGCCTTAGACTACTGTTGTTTCCTTCACCCGGTGCCATCTACGAGAACCATCTTTGCTTACTCTGGTGTCGATACGCATTATGTCAGACACCAGTAGCAAAAATATTGTACAAGTAAAAGCTCAAACCTGCGACCTCATAAGAGAAAAGGTATGCCCCTAACAACATATATCTATCTATATATATATATATATATATATATATATATATATATATGTATATATATATATATATCCAAATTTATGGTATATTCGACGACTAAACCAGTCTTGTCTGAAAGTATGAGGCAACTAATGCATCATCAAATCTCGAGGTAATTGTAGTTTTGTTGTTCTGTTTGTGATTAAATTTTGAGTTGTTTTATATTTTGAAATGTTGTGACGATGAATTTTATCTTGTAATGATTTTTAATTTAGTTTTGGTTTCAGTTTTAGGGACTACCCTAAAAGTTTTGATTTTCATGCAACAGTTGTTTATCATGCAAGAAAGGTAAATGCGATGCGATTAAATAAATTGCAATAAGGTAAATTGCAATAAGATAAAAGCGTACTCGGAGGGTCTTCCGTCATCCCAAGCTGCACTTAAAATACAATTAGAATATTTAAGCATTTAAAGCAAATTCCTAGGTAAGGCTAAGGGAAGTGTTATGGTTTTCTACCAAGTTCCTAATCCTATAGCTAGTCATTTCCTATGACGTCTAGGTTCTTGTGTTTTAGTTCGAGGACGATTTTTTTCATCAAAGAACAATTAAGTTCGATTGTTCTTATAGACATCCTATCATATTGAGGAAGTGCTTAAGACGAATCTTAAACATCTTTTCAATATTTCTAGGATTATTTTAAGTCCAAGAGGATTTAATTATACAAATGAATTAATCGTCCAGGAGTTCAAGTTTTGTTATCTTGCTCAGTGAACTAGGACATTGGAATGTCCTATGAATGAAGTAACACTTCACTTAACACTCCATTTAGGAGTTATGACAACAAAAGTTTTCGAGGTCAAATGGATGTTCAAATGATTTATGATTTAAGTTAATTTCAATTAATGGGTTTAAGTTTGGAATAGTGTTCAAGTTGTTTTAGATTTATTTTTGAATTCTTTAGGTCTTAGGTGATGTTATATTTAATTTAATTTAATTTAATTTAATTTAATTTAATTTAATTTGGTTTAGTTTTAATTTTAATTTGATTTTAATTTTAATTTAATTTAATTTAAATTTTATTTTAATTTGATTTTATTTTTTATTTAATTTAATTTAATTTAACATGCTTTAATTTAATTTAATTTAATTTAATGTGGTTTAATTTAATTTAATTTAATTTAATTTAATTTAATTTAATTTTATTTTAAATTTAATTTAATATTTTATTTTTTTATGTTTTAAAGATGATTTAATTTAATTGTTAAAGTATTAATTTAATTGAAATTTTGATTGAATTTAGTTTAAATGTTTTAATTTTAATTTAATTTAATGATTAAGTCTTTTAATATTTTAAATCTTGAGTTTGGATTATCATTTTAATTAGGAATTAAATATTATTGAGGTGATTAATTTAGGGATTTTTTAGATTAAAGAATAAATCTCTTCCTAATAATATCCCTATTTTAATAATTCCAATTTTTCTTATTATTCTTCCAAGTTTAATTAATTATTTAATTAAGCTTTATTTTAATTATTATTGATGGGTTTCTACCCTTTAATTATTTAAATTTCAATCATCCAAATCAGATTAAGATCAAATATTTTACTCTTTCATTTTATTAAGCCTAAAGTTTTTTAATTAAGGGTTAAAATTTTAATTACCATTTTGCCCTTCAAGCTTAATAATTCCCTAACTCACTAAATTGAGCTTAAGTGAACTTGAAATTTTTATGTGACTTCTCTCATATGTCAATCAAGACATTAGAGGAGAAAATGTGATTTTTCTGTATTTAATTTATTTATATAATTATTTTTGGTGAAAAATGGGAATTTTCAAGGAAAATTTAATAACATGACCAAGGGAAAGTTTCTGTCCTTAATAAAATTATGGGACATTCCTAATGACCAGAGGACCACTTGGACTAATTTTGGTGATTTTTTGAATTATATTTTATTTATTATAATTATTTTGTATTTTGAAGTATTAATTAATTTAAAAATAAAATAAAGGTTGAAAAATGAATTTTATATTTTTTTAAAAATCTCTCTGATCTCAAGGAAACCAGATAACCAATTTTTATAATTTTCTGATTTTTCTTTAATTTATTAGAATTATTTTAGTGGAAATGCTAGAAAATACATTTTTTAATTTTAAAATTACCTTAAGGCTTTAAAATTTAATATCTCATCATAGAGACTTAAGAAAAATATGGGATTTGTTCCTAAGTGATTAAAATTCAAAATATGACATTTTGGTAAATTTTATTATTTTTGTGATTTTTATTATTTTTTAATTATTAAAATATTAAAATAATGCAAAAAATCAACCTTTTTAGAAAATTACAACTTTAATTTTCTTAAATTCCCCTGATATCAGAGAGGCTCTAAAACCAATTTGGTGAATTTTTGAAGAGGATTTTGAAAGTTATGAATTTTTGAAATTTAAGTTTGGCTAAATGGCTTAATCAACCCGTTTGATAAGGCTAACCAAATCCAATTGACTTCAAACTTTTATGGTGGGTTCCTCTGATCCTCAAGGTTAGTGGAGAATTGATTTTAAGTCATTTTGATGTGTGATTAGCTCTAATTAATTAGAACTCCATTTTGGGTGTTTAAGCCAATTAGGGTTATTCCAAGTGAATTAACTCAAAACCTATTTTTCCTAGGGTCCTCTGGTCATAATAAATATCACCAAATTTTCCTAGAATTTATTTCACAACATGCTAATTATTAGAATTAAAATACTCAGAATAGTGACCTAGAATTGAAAAAATCAATAACTCTTCATAGGGGTGGCCTCTGATTTTGGAAAATTCAAGGAATGTTCCCAAATTCAGAGGCTTCAAAAGCCCTATGGTCTCATGCCATGGTGAATTGTATACATGCATGGAGAATTGAAAATGTGCAGAGAGTAAATAAATAATTAAAAATCAAATACTCAATGAAATTGAATGATTTCTTTTCCACATTATTCTCCTCTGTTCACTGAGCAATAGAGTATTTTTATTTTATTTTTCTGATTTTTCTACACAAAGTTATGCATTTTTGAAGTTTAGGGAATTAAATAAATAGGAAAATAACCTAATTTCCTACTTATCCACGCGGCGCCAACTCAGCCTAGGCATCTCCGAAGCGCCGCGTGTCGTCTTCGATTCGGCGCCGCCATCCGACTCGGCGATCCGGGGCCCCGCGGGTCACGTACAAACGCGCCGTCCGGCTCGATCCGGACCGTCCACTCGATACACGCTCGATCCGACGGCTCTCGGTCATCGTCTACGGCCGGTGTGCACCGTGACCGTCAAACTTCTAACCCAAATTTCTCTCTCGATTCTCAACGGATTTTTGTGTTCTTATGCTCTATGGATTCGTCTTGAGGAGACGAACACATCCATACGGTAAACATGTATTGAAATCAATTCAAATTAAATAGAGAATCTCTGTAAGCTCGGGAAGAAGAGTGAGTCCATACCTTTGCTCAGAGAAGTGAAGCTTCGATCTGAGAGTTGTGTCACCTTCGATTGGGTCCAAGCAAGCTCCAGATGAAGTCCTTGGCCCGGTGAATTGTTCGGGTATGATTTCGACCGCGACCGATTACAAAGCTTGGAGTCCGGAACGGATGGGTGGCCCGGAGAGGGGGCTTTTGCTGGTAAACTTCTTCCTTGGTCCGGTGAAGGTGTAGGATCAATCAATTTGGGGATTGGTCCATCGTGAAGAAGTGTCCTTGTTTTTGTGCTGAATTTTGAACTCGAAATTGAGCTCGAGTTGGAGGGAATTGAGGCTGGAATCCGGTGGGAATCAAGTGCTCTATGTGTGGAGAGTGGTCCGGAATGATTTTGGCGAGTTTCCTTAAGGTTGGTTCAGCACCTCCTTCATGGCCGAGAGGGGTGGTGTTTAAATAGGAGAGGCTTGGAGGCTCTCCGGGGGAGTTAGGGATCGGGATCGAGTGCTCTTGGCGAGGAAGAACGACTGCAATGGTCAGCTGGGCATGGGGCAACTCAGCAAGGTGGAATTTCAATGCTTGGCTCCTTCCCATGTCTCGGCCATGGCGTTTTCCGACGGCCTGGGTGGTCGGCCGGCGGGCATGGGTCACCCTCGGGGTCGGGTGGGTCGGGGCTTGATGTTTGTGAAGTCAATTGGTGGTCGCCATGTGTAAAGGGTTTGGATTAAAGTGGTATGGGGGAGAGGCCATTTTGGGTTCAAATGAGTCAACCCATGGTTTTGGGCTAGGTTCACCACCCAAGGCCTGGTTTTGGGCTGAAAAGAGTCACTTGGGTCAGCCAAGAGAAAATGGTGTGGTCCCCATTAAAATAGTTTAAGTTAATTTTGGGTTATGGTGTTGCATTAAAGAGGTTAAAATGGCTTAAGGAAGGCTTAGGAAAGGACTCCCTCTTCTTGCCATTAATGGCTTGGTGACAAGTCAAACCCCCCATGGCTCCATGTGGCTTGTCCATGGCTTGCATGTGGCTCCATTTGGCTCATCCTTGGCTTAGGAAAAGTGGATTCATTTATATGAAAAAGGAATTTGGAAATTTTGGCAATTTAGTGGAAATTTAGATGGTGCTTGATTTAGGTTGATTTGATGATTGATTTGGGACTTAGGAATTGATTCTAATTAAGGGGATGATGAGAAGGAATTGTCAATGTGGGCTTTGGAATGGGTTTGGGCTTTTGGATTTTACTTTGGATGGGCTTTTAAATTGGTTTAGGGAAGTGGGCTTTTGGATTTTAAAATGGACTTTAGGATGAAAGTTTGGTAAAGGCTTGGGCCAAATAATTGTTGGGTTTGGTTTAGGGATGTTTCATGAGTGATTTGGAATAAATTTGAGGTGGTTTGGGCTTGAGTTGGGTTGGATTTGGGTTTATTTGGTAAATGGGCCAATGTAGGTCAAATTGGGCTAACTTGGGCCAATGTTGGGCTAGGGTTGAAATTGATGTAAAATTAATGTTGGGAAATGTTTATGGGAGTGTTTCAAAGAGGTTTTGGCTTTAGTTGGGTTTTGATTTTGGGGTTTGGGCTTATTTGGGTTAGGTTTGGGTTTAGGTCAAAATTAGGCCTTTTAGCTTTGGGTTGAATTTGAGTGGGGCTTGGGTCTAAATTTTGGGTAAATCATGTGAGTGTTTTGTTTGTGGGGATGTTAGGGAAGGTTTAGAAAAGATTTGGGGTTAATTGGAGTTGAATTGGGTGAGTTTGAGCTAAGTTTGGGTCATGGGTCCAAATTGGGCTTTAAGGTCCAAAATGAAATTGGGTTTAAATGCCAATCAAATTGGACTTGGATTTGGTCTATATTGGTGTTGGGGGTGTTTAATTGAAGTTTAGAATTGAATTGGACCAGAATTTGGGTCAATTGGGTAGGTTTGGTTTGACATTGGGTTCACTTTGGGTTAAAATGGGTCAAATTGGGGATTTTGACAAAAGTGGGGTAAATGGACAAAATTGGCCCATGGTGTAGTTGGACAAAATTAAATTAAGAATATTTGGGATTTTCTGGAATTTTCTGGGAATTTTTTGAATTTTTGGATTTGTTGGCTAAGAGGGGCATTTTGGGTATTTGGAGGGTATTGGGAGGTATTTTTGGAATTTTTGGTACTTTTGGCTATGAATGATCAATTTGAGTAATGTGGGAATGTTTGGGATTGGTTTTGAGGAATTTTGGGTGATTTGGAGGATTTTGAAAATTTTGGGTAATTTCAAGGGTTTTGGGTAGGCTAGGCGGGGTGTAGGGTCCCGGGGGTCAAAAATTGAAAATTTAGGAAATTGAAGATTGGGTAAATGTAAGTGGAATGAAATCATTTTTGTTGAGCCATGAAGTCATATCAAGCCCACATGAGCCATGAAGGGACTCATTTGAGGCATTCATTATGTTGTTCCTAACCCTCCTAGCCATGGGCTTAGGGGTTAAGGACCATCCATGTGAATCACCTCATGAGTCGGGAGGTCAAGTTAGGTACGGGTGTGGTTTTAGGAGGTATGTGAAAGTGTAGTGTATAAGTGTAGTGTGTGTGTAAGTCGGCCCTCACTGGACCAAGCCACGCAGGGCGATCCTAAGGCCGAAGAGTCCCATAGGAACTCATCCTTTAAACTTCCACATTTGATCTCAACCCTCTAGGTGATTAGGGGTCTACAATCAAGTTTGTAGAGTTTGCGGGGAGTTAAGAAGTGGTTTGAATTTCTAAGTGGTGGGTCCCAATTCTAGTCCTCCAGGATAGTCGAAAGGAAAAGCTGAAATTTGGATCCTAAGTACTAAAAAAAAGAAGAAGAGAAGACCTCATCAAAAATGAGGTCAACAGTAATTAGCATGAATCTCATAGTATTCTTTGAGCAAAAAACATTTAAATTTGAATAAAAAATCATTCAGAACTCATGATTTTAACAAAAGTATGGTTCAATTGACCGGCTCGACGAGACGAACACAATGACTTCAACATTACCCAATGTGTCAAATCAAGCTTAGATCAAGCTATTAAACTACTGTTTAAGCTTCTAATGCCTAATTAGAAAGCCAAATAGATTTCAAATATGACAATCATATAGTTAAATCGAGTGTCTCGATGAGACAAATACAATGAGTCTATGATTACTCAATTTTGATGCCATTATTTCACTCAAATATCAGTAGAATGTCATCTGATCAATGAAATCTCTCTGGTTCGTTCGATGGAGTTGTCTTGACTATTTTCTTATTTATCAGGAGACCTCTCTTAGACACTATAAATAAATGACTACCCCTATCATTAAAGGGGACTAAGACCGGAGCTTGGAGAAAGATTGGGAAAAGAATGAGCTCATGTCTAATGTTATATAGTAAAGATCCGATGAACGCTTCCCACTCCTATCACCGTCGGCAACCCTCGACCATCGCTCGTCGGCTGTCATCAATGGTCGTTGGTTGGCCCCTCTCATTGCGACGGACTTCTTGTTGAATCACCTTGCTGAGCAACGGTCAACGTTACAGAGTAACAAAACACTTTGTTGAACAACGACCAAAGCTGCAAAGCAACAAAGCAGCTTGCTGAACAACGACCAAAATTACGGAACAACGTAGCATTGTGCGTAGTAGCATTCAACGTCACGGAACAGTGGCATCCTGTGAAGCAGCATCATTCTGAACTCCACGTAGCGATGCCTTTCAAAACGGTGTACCGAAGTCCCGACAACTACAACTACTCCCAATCGTTGTTCAACGTGTCCTCCTGCATACGTAGATTTTATCTATGCAATATTTTGCCGCCTATGGGACAAGGGTCTGTACCTGTACTCATCAAGCTATAGTGAATTATATTTGGGTGTGGTAGACCATGTAGTTTTTTTCCTTTATGAGTTTTCCATGTAAAAATTTCATATCATTTTTTATCATCTAAGTATATATTGGATTCTTGTACAACATTGAGACAATAATTCATTACTATACCACCGCGACTTCTCTAGCACCCATCACTTATGATGGGTTATTACCTTCTAATTTAATACAAATCGTAAGAACTAGCACATACAAAAAATCAATAAATCAAAGGGCTAAGAGGTTATTTAAGAAGTTTATAATAAAAGATTTAAAGCTAATCGATTGTTTAGGGAGCGAATTATTCATGATAATAAGGTTTGAATACAAAAATTAAAGACATCAATTATATTTATAAATTCTTGACTATATCCAAAACACAACGTCATGAAAAATCCTTTTAGAAGATTTACATACATGCCACTCAATTATTCTCTACTTCAATATTTAACACCTAAATTTCAATTTTTACATATATTTATAAGTAATATGAAAATTTTAGTTGTTAGAAATGTAAATACATATAAAGTAGGTGGTATGTGTGTGAATGCCCGTAGTTAATAAAGCTATTATTAATTTCTAAAAGCTAAGAAAGATCATATCTATGGAGCCGCATGCAAACGAACTCAAGCTTTTTAGTTTATGACCAGCTATCTTATCCTGTTTCTGTTTTGCTTATTTATTATGGAGCAGGAGCAGAATGACAACGAAAAAAGCCCGATTGTCGGTACTTTGGCTTAGGGTTCCATTTGCATGAAATAAAATATATGATTTTTACGTAGTACAATATTCCTCAATATCTATTCATAAAATTTAAAATATAATTTTTCATAGTTTCTGAATTGCATTCCATTAATGTTAACGATAAACAAATATGAGTGCGTGTACATATTGATCTGTTTATTCCACTGACCACCACTGACCTCTATTGTTATCATCGATATTGACCACTGTCGGTCACCGCCTCTATCATAGTCATACTCGCAATTATCACTATCAAATGAATTCCAACAAGAACAGTTATTGGAGAATTCAAAGGAGGTGTATCCCATTAAGTTTTAATACATATTTACAAATAGTTGACATACATTAATATCTTTTTCCTTTTTATCATTTTCAATACCTGGTATTCTATCTGGCATCATCAAAAAAAAATATATATATATCTAATTAACCATTGACAAAAAGGAAACCGTAGAAACCTGATTCAAAGAATGATGAATAGATCCTTTATATAGATCAAATTGATATGCCATTTTTTTATAGTATGCTAAAGAATGACTGGGAGCTACCTCTAAAGTAGAGTCATAACTTTCCTTTCAAATGAACCTAAGGATGAAGAAACAGTATTTAATTTAAGAATATTAGAAAAATTTTAAGATTCTAAATCTTCTTAGACATTAAAAGTGTCATGAAACATCGAATTTTAATCACGTACCCCATTACCACAATCTCAAATTTTGACATATTTAAAATTCATTAGAGAGAAAAAAATATCAATTCGCTATTATCATTCTGCAATGAAGTAACAAAAAGATTATAAAACATTTTCAATTCAAATCTTTGCATGAAAAAGAGGGAATGGCTAAGAGAGATTCAAAGGAGTGGGGAATACCGTACATTTCTATTTTGGAGCATGAAACTGGTCTAATAGTGTGTGTAGATGCATAAATAATCTAGATAAAACAAAGAACAAGGCTTTCAAAACAAGAGGGGAAATGATGACTCGAGAACTTAGAATGCATGGAATTTTATGAGGCTCAACTCTCCAATCAAATTAAGAGGCGATGATAAGAGACTAGAACTCAAAGTAGGAACTAGACAATGAGAAATCAAAATAAACCTCACTAACAAGAATGACAAACCATAAAAGAAATAAAACATCACTTCATAAATGTATTTAGCAATTTTAATATTTCACCATATATATAGACACGTTCCGCATTCCTGGCCTGTTGGTGGTGGGGTCACTGTAAGTTCCCTCAGGTCAAGGGTTCGATCTCACCGTGGAGCGGGTGATCGGTCTGTTTAAGCACATGACGCAAGCCCTTATCATGGGGCCCAAGTTCATGAGAAATCGACATTTAGGCCTCTGCCAAATATCAGTTTTGTTTAAGCACACGGCACATGCACTCATTGTCTCACTCGCTTTGTTACATATGATAGGGATACAAAAATCAAGCAATCACGTATAAATTTATGTTATGGTGCACTGCCAATGAAGGGTTGTGAAATTATCCTACCAAAATAATCATCCTAACGAATGCAATTATATTTTGATAATGAACAAATCGTACACACGAATCTAGCCCTACATGGTTTTTAATGATTCCATGTCAGGTCCTTCTCAGTTAACGACTCCATTCAAAGTTCATTCAAATTAGACCTAACTTAGCATAAGTACTAATGCAGTTTTGATATTTTTTTCTTAATAAATAAAAATAGAAACAATCAACTATTTTGTTTAAGAAATATTACATACATACAAGACCATTCGATTTATCTAACGCAAACTTCTATATTTATTACAAAAATATGTAATGAAATATTTATTTCACTTTTAAGAGCAGGTGATAGTGATTTTATTGATGTGACTGATAATAAATATTTGAGTGCTACTTATAAATATTAGAATTTAGATCATAGTTAGGTAAATTCATAAAAATTTCATGGTATGTATGTAAATGTCACTGTAGTTTATCGGTAGGATGTCACAACACTTCCATCTCAAGAAAGAGTTAGTCACACTTTTCGCAGAAAATTAGAGAGAGAAACAAATAATCTAATAGTATAGAAGGATTCATCACATTCTAGAGAATGTTAGAAGGAAAAAGCTTTAAAGAGCACTGAGGATAGCCTAAAAAACTTTAGAATCATATACATATATAAAGTTTCTAATGCTTGGTAAAGGACTATAAATAGAAGTCCACCCCCCACTCTTGTATCCATCCAAGCTTTGTGGGAAAACCACTAGAGCAATGATGGATATAGGTTATTCTCACAACTTCATCTGCACCGAACAAGCAAAAAGTTTGAGTATGAAAGTAACTGAGAGAGAAGCTCCATCAAGTTACTCAATTCAGTAGTAAGGTCAATTCATTGAATAGCTAGAGTAAAGACCAATATTGGAGCTTGGTGAGGTACATTAGGCTTCTATATCATTCCAATGGATGATTTTAAAGTTGCTATGAGGCTATACTTCTTGGATCAACCAAGAGCATTCTCAATATCATCCTCCAATAGCATGTGTATTATGGAAGGCAATCAAGCTTGCTTAGTACCAATAATAAGAACTAGCAAGAAAAAATTAAGATGTTATCAGTCATCCAATTCACAAAGGGTATTCGACAAGAAGAGATGAGCTATATAACTATTCTTCATAATGAAGAACCAAAAACCCAAAAAGATATGTCAAAGGAGGTAGCAACGGTAATTGACAAGTATAAAAGTGAGTTACTAATGGAGTTGTCACCAAGAAAAAAGATGAACTATCAGAATAGGCTAGAGACAGGGACTACTAGACATGAAACCTTACTGCATGGCAACCCTCTCCCCTGCAACCAAGTATGAAAGAAAAAGCCCAAGTGTCTTCAAATTTGTTAAATCTTTGAACAAGTAAGGGGAATTAGCTCGAGCTGCATTAGATAAGGCTACAAGAAGAATGAAGAAGAGGGCAAACGAAAAAATGAGATATGAAAGCAAGTGAAAACGGAAAGAACCAACATTATCAGCTGAAAAATGCAATGAGAGCATAATGAGATTAGGTGGAGGAGAGTGACACGCACCCCACTGAAGAACGGGTGAGCCACATCTCTTTTACCATAAAAAAAAAGATATCCTGAAAAGAATTAGAGTGGAGCATACTCCAATAGTCCTTAGAAGGATCCATCATATTATAGTGTGTTGGAAGAGAACTCAAGTCTAGAAAGCTTTAAGATCATGTATATATATATGAAAGCAATGTGGATTTATCTAAAAGTAAAATCTTTTCTAATATAATCTAAAAAATTTTAAAGGCAAAGGAGAAGATGATAAATAGAAGTCTCTCCATCTTTTTTGCATCCATCCAAAATTTCCAAGCAATTAACGCTGAATCTCTCTTTATTTTAGTAAATTGTTTTTTTTAATAACTTCTCACTACTCTTTTGTGCTTTATAATGTATTAGACTGATTTAATATTCAAGAAGAACCTTAGAGCCACACGAAAGATTAGAGAAAAGTTTGTCCGAGGCAAAAAAAATCTCAAGAGAACGAATCTGGCGTTACATACTCATAAAGACATCTTCCCTTTCAAGTAATCATCATTGCAGTATACGCTCTGGCAGGCGCTTTCTGATCGCCTTAAAAATGACACTTATACTTCATTAAGTACCTTAAAAATGACACTTATACTTCATTAAGTATAATTAACAAAAACAAAAAACGTCTAGACTTCTCATCTGAAAGAATGGAATTGTCACCGCTTCAAAAACAAATTTACTTAAACGGTATGTTTACGTACATCCCACTCAATCCCTATTTATTCAGATATCAAACACCTAAACTTTAACTTTTAGGTATATATATCTATATATCTATATCCATATCGATATATATGTATATATAAATCTGAATATGCGCACTCTTAAAAAATAGAAATGGTGGCATATTTGAGGTGATATGAAAGATATTGGTGGTATAAATGTAAAGTATAAAATTTAGGTGTTAGATTAGGTGAATGTCCCTTTCCCTAATACCATGAACACTGGTGGACGAGCCTGATCTTTCAAAGGAATAAAGTTGAAGCATTTGTAGCAAAAAAGGGTTAACTAGGCTTGCAAACCAAACATTAGAGTGACATTTACACAGAAAAAGCTGATGAAAAAAGATTCCGTACAAGTGACATAGATCAACCATAGATGGAAGAAAGGGGTAAATACCGGTAAGTAATGATCTTTCAATAACCTCTTTACCATTAGTAATTAAAAGGTACAACAGTAAGTAATATAGATCATATTATTTACTTTCCCCACTCCTATGGGTTCAATAACTTACAGCAAATGCTTTGCTTTGCATCACTAGATAATTAGAGATGCTCATTCACCAAGCAAAACCATTTCTCTCCCATTTTTTCCTACAACATACATTATTAATACACTGAGCTTTTACAACCAGTTAGAGGCTAAGCCCAGATCGAGTACTTCAGAAGTTCTGAAGAGTAGAAAGCCACCTTTCAATGTATTCATCGTTCTCTGCACAAGAAGGGTGCAGTTATGAATTAATAGATGCAGTACAAGTGACAAGAAAAAGAGGCATGTATAAATATATCTATAAATAACACCCAATTCTTATGTGCATACATATCTATCACCTAAATTTACATATTTAGGTTTATGACGCTTAAAACTTTCACATCACATAAAAAATGTCAATGTTATGTGTATAGATCAAACTTTAAGTGTTAAATATGCAAAAACATGTGAAGTTTTGTGCGGTATGAATTAAGTTTTCTCAATGAAAAAACTCATAATGACCCAATAGTTTGTAGCAAAAATGTAAAAGAAACAAGTGCTTTGTTTGGTGTATAACTAGCTAAGTTCATTTAACATCTAACTTCTTTTTCTTCTCTTTTCTTCACTGCAACGTTAGTCAAATCAATTATATCAATTATATGCAGGCAGGAATTTGGCAAAATTTGCATATAATTTCCAAATAATCAAAAGCATGTAAGAGATGATCTCTATGGAGTAAGGCCTGAAAATTAGCAGACGAGTTCTTGCAAACAAGGCACCAAAAAGCCAGGAATGAAAATATTTACCATCAAAACAATCTTTGTAACCCGTTAAACACATCACTAGATAAATCAGGGTAAGGAAATAAAACCAAATTATCAACATTCAAGCTCTTAAACAAAGAATAAGGAAACAAAAAAACTGCCATTGAAGTAATTTAAAAATTTTACTAATAATTGATACCGCCAATAGTTCAAGTATGTTAACAAAAAATATAAAATTTTATGAAATCTTTAAAAAAAAACATTACTTTTTCTAATTTTGATTTAAATTTACAAAAATCTCTTCTTTCTACATATTTTAAATTGGGATCCACTTGGTCAAAGTTTAAAATTTGCTCTTTCAAATCAAAAAATCAGTTTTTTAAAACTTATAAAACACCAAAATGTATTTCCTAAATTTTTTTCAACAATTCACACTGTTTATCGAACCAGCTTTCATCCTTTATTAGCTTAATGAGTTTCAAATAAAAACATTTACAAAATTACACAAAATGGGCTTGGTTCCAACAAGTAACATCAACGACATCCTCAATTTGGATGCTACTGTTATTCAACTATGCACCGGAAGATGTTAATCCATTTTTAAAAAAAAAAAACACGATTTCAGATTTAAAAAGATCATATAAAACCTGAAGAACTAATTTGGAATTTACAGAAGGCACATCAATATTAAATAACACTCACCAGGAGAAAAGCCATGTTGTTGATTGGCAGCTCGGTCAGTTCCCAATACATAACTCTTGAGATTACCAATCTTCTCACGTCGGCCATGGTTATAGCAGGGAACAAGAACAGCAAAGGTGCTTTCGCTATCACTGTTACTGCTCTGGAAATCAGAAGCAAGAGGTTCCATCCACCCAATTGACCAATCTGAATCATCGGACTCAGATCCAGACAAACAGCCTCCATCGGAGGGCACAATTACCATATCAAACTCCCTATCAATCCGTATCCTCCTTTCTTCCCTGCTCTGCCACTTCCTCTTCACTCTCCTTGAGGATGACCTCATTCTAGTAGTCCCATTCATGGACAAAAAATTCACAGAATCGGACTCCCGGAACACAGATGGGAGATCAGAAGAGGACTGCAGAGCTGAGCTGCAGCTTTCATGGTTTTTTGCCCCACGCAGCCAGCATAAAAGACTGGTAAAGGCCAATGCCATTCACGAAAGTCTTTTATTTGGATAAGATAAACGAAAGCTCCACAGGCTTTCGTGAACTAATACAAAAATAAGTTGAAAATATGGCCTACGAAGAATTGATTCAATTAACAGAAAGAAATTGAGAGGGGTTTGAACGAGCGCAAGCAGATGCTATCATCAGAGAAAGAACATCGTTTAAAAAGCACAACAAAAAAAAAAAACTTTAAATCCAACAGGAACAGAGTAAAAGCTTAATCTCTCTCCTTCAGTTGTCTTCCCTGGAAGAAGGATTGGGGCTACTGGCACAAAAAATCGCAGCGACCCGATTGTAGAAGAACATTCAAAACGATAACTTGAGGTTGAAAAAATCAAAAGAGAAAAACTGAGTTGCGGAACCCAAGTCACAGAAAACCCTAGCTCTTAGCTACTCCCTCGGTACAGAAAAGAAAAGTATCGACAGTGCAGTAAGCTAGCAAAGATCCAGCTTTTAGACTATCAGAGCATCTACATGGTCTACCCGATCGAGAACGGTGGTAAATTTAGAACCTTTTTCTTCCCCGAAAGTTCCTCGAAGAAGAAATGAGATAAGAGGCGCAGAAGTGGGAGAGCGAGAGCGAGAGAGATATTAAAGAGGCTTTAAAGTTGTCTTCTTCCTCCCACTGGCCCCATGAGTCCCTGACCCTTCGTTTAAAAGCCAGACTGATACTTTGTCAAAAAGTGGAAATGATCTATATCACTAAAACTATATATATAGAGAGAGAGAGGGGGGATAAAAATCCCAAAATTCAAGATAAAGATAATTATCGTTTGGGAACTGATATTTTTTTTTTATCTGGAAAACTATTCTGCTCATATTACAAAATATGAGAAAAAATTAGAATTTTGATGCCCTCCGAAATCAATATGATCATTGCAAAAATTAGAAAAATATTTAAATATTTTTAGAATAATTTATAATTAAATTATTCAACTAAATTGTGCATCAGATGAAATATTTGACAGTTCTGACCAGTGGCCTTGTAATACCCAGTTCTTAGTAAATTTTGATCAAATATATGATATAAATTTAATTAATTTTATTTTCTTATTAAAATTGATATATGTTGTCTATCCAACAAATTTAAGAGAGCTTTACACACTATTTACATTTATTAACTTCATTTTTTTAAAGAAAATATGACAGTCAAGCCTAATTTTATTAAAAAAAGTAAAAGTTACAACTCAAACAAAGAGATATAAAAACATGACCCGAAAAAAACTAATCAACAAAATACAATCACATAAAAAACATTTACCAACAAGAACACAACAACGTAAACCACAATAAAACTCTCCCAATAACTATAACTCTACCAGCAGCAACAGACCTCTAATACCACAGCTGCACTAGGAATATCAACAAAAGCCTCACTTGGATCAGCAACAAACTGTGAAGCACCATCAGCAAGAAGAATCTACCAACTGCACAAGAGTCTTCAAACAATAGCATAGAAGGGCCCAAGAATAGTTCCACTAGAATCAACCAACGTCTTCCTCGGAGCACTTATCCAAAGTCACAGACAAGATCCTGAGTTTGATTTGTTGTATCCATAGTAGTGATTACTCTTCCGCCACCTTGTAAGTTGCATTCGTGATAATGACCGCCTGAGTTGGATTCACATTAATGATTGCTCATCTTTCCAACTTTTGGACGATTGGTTTTTAACACTTGAAAGAGGACTTGATTCTCTCTTCACGCTTCGGAGCCAATTTCATCTCGTATCGACTTCTCTAGCTGCGAAAGAAAGTCAATGAAAATTTATACTATGTGAAGAAGAGGATGTCGGCTAGAGTTATATGTCACAGGGAGTGTCATTCGTAGGCTTTGTGAGTTGGAGAGGATGTCGGCATGAGCTAGCGAAGTGGGATGAGTTGATTGGTCGATAGGTCGACTGGAAAAACGACTGATCAACATAGGCTACCTTTAATGCAAAGACAACTGTTTGGCGGATTACTTTCTTCAGTGCTGAAAACTAGCGAGCATCATAGCCAATAAGCCCCTGCTACCTCCTATTCTGCCCCACGTATAAGGCTTCTTGTTGGATCTAGTTATAGAGCGATGTTGTGTCGGATCATCGTGGACGTAACTCTTCCAGCTCATCATGCTCATCGTCATCGTCTCCAATGCTCAACGTTTCATAGAAGACCTGTCCATTAAGGGTGATAAAACGGGTAGAGAGTTACCTCGACCGAATTAGGTATGCGTTGAGGCCAGGCGAATGGGGTGAGTATGACGTAAACGAGATGGTTGATTCATCTTGTTGATTTAGGAATTATGTTGGAATTAAAGGAGCATGCGGCTGAATGTTTACAGAATTTGACGTCAAGAAATGAAAGCCTTTGAAGGGCAATGGTGTTGGAAGGAGGAATTCGGAGCCTTTTGGCTCATCTAGATGGACCCTTGCCGGAAGAATCTGTTGTGGGTGCTTGATCCACTGAAAAGTTGATAGCTTTTTAATATCTATTCATACCTATTTTTTATGATATTGTACTTTAAAGAAGCGTATTTTTCATGATTTCATGCAGGTATAATGATTTTAGGCCTTTGGAGAAGAAGAAAGAAAAAGAAGCTAATTTAGACCAAATGAGACAAATTGTGCATTTTTCGCTTAAGTGTCAGACAGCGCCCTCACCAGCGTCGGACTGCGCCCAAATCCAGAGAATTTGGACGGAAAGACCGAAAATAGCGCCAGACAGTGCCCAATCGAGCGTCGGACCGCGCCCTATCATGAATTCAAACCAGATTCAATGTATTTGGCCGGATTTTGGAGGGGTGCTCAAAGAAACTCTTGGGAAAGTTGGTTCTACCCAAATTTAAACTACTTTGGAGCCAAAAATTCATTGTCTCTTCAGTGTTTTTTAGTGTCTTTTCATTGTTCTTGAGTGGAGAGTCCTTTATAGAGTGTCTAGGGTTTGGAGTGTGTTCTCTTCTAAGGAGTGTAGGAGGAGAGGAAAAGTGAGAGATTTTTTCTTTTTTACTCATCTAAAGAGAGAATTTTGTGTTGTTGTCGAGAAAAAAGAGGTTTCAAAGGAGTTTCAAGAGATTTGATTGGGGAAGAATTCGAGATAAGTTGTATTTACTTTTCTTTGTTTTTGTGACATTGATTTTATATATATAATCCATCTTTCGCCGTACTTTCCTCATGAGTCTTGAGTAGATTTCTGTCTTCCTCATTTTCATGAGATGTGTTGATGTCGTGATATGGAAATGATGTGTCAATTTAATATGGAGAATTTGTGATGACCTTTTCACTTCATACTTCATTTACTTTTTGATCTAGCTAATTGAATTGTTAAAACCTGTTGTGAAACATACGTTCTAAAAAAGACTATGAGTTATAGAACAAAAGTGAATGTCGCATTCAATGTCCATGAATGAGTGACATAGTTCATGGGGGTTGAATGCAAACAATTAGGGAAATATGTTTTGATGGGCGCAGAATTGAAGATTTTAGAGTGACTGACTAAAATCCTCAATTTGGTCCTAGGGTTTGGAAACTGAAGCGAGAGTTAACCTTCAGGCGAAGGGAAGTGGGAGCTCTGAAGTGACAGTTGGTATCCTCCAAGCCTAACCACAGATTTAGGGACTAAACCTAGGATAGTTAATGTTCTTTATAGTGCTCGGAAGAGGGTAAAGAATGGGAATGCTCCTATTTGGCACAATACAGTTGCATCACTGATCTATGTCACTAAATCATCACATTATCATTGGAAAGGAGGATGATTCTTTCTTGCATTTGAAATTTCGCTATAAAATTTAGTCTTGTGTTAGTTAACTGTGTTAGAAAATTAGAACGTATTTTGGTAGAATTAGTAACTGCAACTGTTTGAACATCATTATATTATTAGTAATTGCTGCAATTGTGTTGTGATTCAATTAGTGATTTATGTGCTCAATTATAGAGTTTGCAAACCTCCTCGTGGGATCGATAATCAGAACTCCACTAGAGCCATGTAATACTTGAGCGATAAGTATACTTGAGTTTTGAATGTGTGACTCACTAGAAATCAAAATTAATATATAAATCTGAGTTCATAAATTTTGACATTTAAAGATATTCACACCAAGTTTTTGGCGCCGTTGTCGAGGAGGTAATAGTAATAGTAAAAGTAAATTCAATAGTACTTGAAAACTTATATTTGAATTACATGTTACAATTGTGTGTTTGTTAATCATTATTGTGCTTATTGTGATTGTGCATGTGTAGATTCGGAACTAAAAATTTAATACCTTACGATTCTGAATTGGAACGTACTGTTAAAAAGATTTGAAAAAAAAAGAGAGAACTTAGAAATTTAAATCAAATGGCGAACAATCTAAACAATCAATAAGTTAAAAATGAAAACCAAGACCATTAAGAGATTATGCTAACCCAACATTAGATGAAATTCACTTAACTATCCAAAACCTTGATGTAGCTGCTGATTCATTCGAGTTTAAACCTGCTATTATCTAAATGGTACAAAATAATGAATTCAGTGGAACATCGAATGAAGATCCGAATTTACATCTTGCGAGCTTTTCTAGAACTATGTGCTACATTTAGATATGACGGAGTGTTAAACGACGCTGTCAGACTTAGACTTTTTTCTTTTTCACTAAGAGACAGAGCTAAGGCATGGTTAAATTTTTTAGCACCTGGATCTATTAGAACTTGGGGAGAACTTTCAAAAAAATTCTTATTAAAGCATTTTCCACCATCAAAGACTGCTAAGCTTAAAAATGATATAACATCTTTCAGTCAATTTGAGGGAGAATCAATATATGAATCTTGGGAAATATTTAAAGATCTTCTTAGGAAATGTCCACATCACGCTTTTCCAGATTGGTTAATAATTCAAATATTTTATAATGGATTGGTAGGATGTCGTAGATCAATTATAGATGCTGCTGTCGGTGGATCACTAATGTCAAAACCTTTTGAAGAGGCTTATGTTTTAATTGAAGAAAAGTCTACTAATAATTTTCAATGACCTGTTGAACGTGTAAATCCTAAGAAAGTAGCTAGTATTCACGATTTTGATGCTATAACCATGATAATTTCTCAAATTGTTGCTCTTTCAAATAAAATAGATCAATACGAAATGAATTATCCTCAAATGTCATCGGTGTTAGAAGAAAATTCATTAAGATAAATTATAGATGCTCAATCTTCATATGAAACCTTAAATGCAATAAATAATAGACAGAACACCCTTGTTCAAACTATTATAATCTTGGTTGGAAAAATCACCCAAATTTAAACTGGAATAATAACAATAACGCTAACATTATTAATCCTCGGTGGGGGAACAACCCAGTGAACCAATTAGAAAACTTAAACAACCAGAGAAATATGAATTATAGACCTTCTCATCCTCCGAGCTTCTATAATAATCAACAATTTAAGGAAAAGAAGTTGTCTATGGAAGAAATGGTTTTGAATATGGAAACTCAATTACAAAGCCAGGAACTGCAATTAAAAATATAGAAAATCGATTAGAACATATTGCTATTGCACTTACAAATAGACCTTCAAGAACACTCCCTAGCAATGTTGAGGTAAATCCAAAAGACCAAGGTAAAGAACAGATCAAGGCTATTCAATTAAGAAGTGGGAAAGAATTGGAAATAAGAGTCCAAAAAGAAACTGTAGTTGAAAAGAAAAGGAGGAAACTAAAAAAGAAAATGAAAATTTATACCCAGAATTAGAATATCCATTAAAACTAATGAAGATCACTGTAGAAAGACCACCATCACCATTTCCTCAAAGATTAAAGCAACAAGATAAAGGAAAAAGATTTGCTAAATTTTTAGAAATTTTAAGAAAGTTATCTGTGAATATTCCCTTCATTGAAGTTTTAAAACAGATGTCTGATTATGTTAAATTTACGAAGGATTTACTCAACAAAAAGAGAAAGTTACTAGATCATGAGACTATTGCACTCAGTGAAAAGTGTAGTGTTATAATTCAGAAAAAACTTCCTGAAAAACTTAAAGATCCTGGTAGTTTTACTATCCCGTGCGCTATAGGTGAAAAGTTTTACGGACGAGCATTGTGTGATTTGGAGGCTAGCATAAATCTTATGCCTCTATCAACCTTTGAAAGATTGGGAATATAAGAAATTGCATCAACTTCTGTAACTCTCCAGTTAGTTGATCGATCTATTACTCATCCTACGGGAGTTGTAAAAGATATTTTGGTCAAGGTTGATAAATTTAACTTTCTTGTAGACTTTATTATCTTAGATATGGAAGAAGATAAGGAAATACCTATTATCTTGGGAAGACCATTCCTAGCTATAAGAAGAGCCATGATTGATGTTCAAAAAGGAGAATTAACTATGAGAGGAAAAGACCAAGAGGTAACATTTAACATTTCAAAGTCAATAAAATATCCCTCAATAGAAAAATATGATGAATGCTTTAGAATGAAATTATGTGATTACTTGAGAGAGGAATATTTAAAAGAAAAGTTTTAAGAGAAAATAGAACATGAAGATCTGAAAAAGAAGAATCATGATGAGATAGAAGATGATTCTGATGAGACCGATAATGAAGAAATAAAATATGTTCAGGAAAAATTTGAAATGCTTGATTCAACGGAAACTGAAGATAAAATTTTAATTCCATCTATTGTGAAACCTCCTGAACTTGAAGTATGTATTTTTAAGGAAATTGTCAACATTACTAGTTATCATATCCTCTGATTTAAAAGTGTTACAAGAACAAAAATCACTTGATACGTTAACGAAATATAAAAGAGCTTTTGGTTGGACTTTTGCTGATATCAAAGGAATTAATCATTTTATTTGTATGCACAAAATTTTATTAGATAATGAACATAAACCTAGAGTTAATCCGCAAAGGAGAATAAACCTAATGATGAAAGAAGTAGTTAAAAAAGAAATTTTAAAATGGTTAGATGCTAGAATTATATATCTCATTTATGATAGTGTTTGGGTAAGTCTAATTCATTGTGTTCCTAAGAAATGAGGAGTGACTGCTGACATAAATGAGAAGAATGAAATCATACCACCAAGACAAGTCACTGGTTGGCTAATATGTATTGATTGTAGAAAATTAAATGTCGCCACCAGAAAAGATCACTTTCATTTACCTTTTTGACCCGACCCGCAATTACACAGTAAATTAACTTCCAAAATATGGCAAAAAACTTGACCCGATTTATAAATAGCAGCTAGTGTGCAAAATCTTAAATGATATAAAAATTGGAAAATATTTTACACACTATGGGTACTACGCAAGTATACGTATCGCTTCAAGTAATATAGAGTTTTCTTTAAAAACCCCAGTATTGATCCCACGAGAAAGTGAAGTAAGAGGTCTTTAGTCAAATTCTAGTCTACTACTAATAGTCCTTAGTTTGGAATGTCGATTAAAATTGTGTTTTATCTAACAACTACTCCTAAATGCAAGTGTTAAATGTAATAGTAACTATAACTAAATGCAAATAATAATTCTAAAGTTAACCCTTTTTGGATGAATTGGTTTGGAGAATTTTGAGATACTAAAAACTACTATTCTTATGTAATGAAATGGATAATGTATAGGAATGAGATGCATTTAATATTGTATGTGCCAAATATGAGTAATTCTATTCTTTACTCTTTGGTCCAGGCATAAAGAATAGTAACTATTTTTATGCTTGGTTACTGAATTTGCGGGTAGGCTGGGAGGATACCGGCTCTCACTTCGGAGCTCCAACGTTCCCCTCGCCTGAGGGCTAACATCTACATTTCAGCACCCAAACGATAGGACCAAATTAAGGATTTTATTCTGTCACTCTAAAATCTTCAATTCTACACCCGATAATTATATTTCTCTATTTATTTGCACAATCCCTATGAATTACGCAATTCATTCACGGACATTGAATGTGGTTCCACTTTGTTGAGAATTACACCACCCATTCAAAGCAATGCAATTACAACGAATTTTAACAATACAACGGGCCATTATTGTAATGTAAATGAAATGCAAGTAAAAACCATCACATTTATAATTAAAACATCTTTTAGCAAGCATTCCAATATTCTAATCATGAATTCTACTCATTGCAAAAGAAAAGTAGAATGAAAACAATGACATAATTTTCTTATGTCACTATTTCCAAAGAAAAAGAAAGAGTAAGAAAGATACATCACAAATTACGAAGAAAATACAACGAAAACTTCATTAAACCAAAGCAAATCTACTAGACAAGTGTCTACAAAATCATAAGATAATGATGAACAATACTTAGCTTTTTTCCTTTGAAAGAAAGATGAAGATCTCTCCCATAAATTCTCCCATCGATCCATGCAATGCTAGAACATCTCCTTACAAATTCTCTCAAAATCTCCTCTCCAATCTCTCCAAAATGGTAAAAATCTAAATTTCTACTCTTAATCTAAGAACCCTAAACATTCTCCAAGATTTTCCTAACATTCCTCTATTGTTTCTCTACTATTTCTCTTCTTTTTTCTAACTTAAATTTGCCATTTTAAAGAGTAGGGACGAATTTCTAAGAGTTTCCTTAAGCACCCCTTTGAAAAAACGTCCAAATACGTTGAATTTCGACCCAAAACCGCCAAAAGTCGGTCCATAGTCGTCCGGGGCGCCGTCGGCGGCCTCAAGGGCGCCGTCGGCGGCCTCAAGGGTGCCGTCAGCGGCCTCGAGGGCACCGTCGGCCAGCAGACTGCTGCGCAGCTCCACCATTTTGCTCCGTTTGGTTCTGTTTTAGCTCTGATTCGCCATGTTTCAGTTGCGTTGTGTTCGTAACAGATAACCCTACAAAATAAGCATAAAAATAATATTTCTTTAAAGTGTAATATCATTCAAAAATATGCAAGAAGTGTAAAAGAGATTAAGCATCGAAAGACTTATCAAAAGGTGTCAGGGCAAAATTTCATTTCTTCATCGTTTTTGCTCCAAATTGCACCGTTTTTATTTTTTTTTCTCCAAAAGTCATTTCTTATACCTAAAACCAAAAAACATGCAAAATATCTTCCTTTTAAAGTGTAATATCACCTAAAATGAGTAAAATCATATAGCAAAAAACATATATTTTTTAGGCGGGTCACTTTCCTAGACCAAATGTTAGACAGACTTATTGGGCACAAGTATTATTACTTTTGGATGGATATACCGGTTATCACCAAATACCTATTGCTCCTGAGGATCAAGAGAAAACTACATTTACTAGTCCTTACGGAACTTTTACTTTTAGAAGAATGTCCTTTGAATTATGTAATGCACCTGCAACATTTTAAAGATGTATGATGTTAATATTTAACAATTTAATAGATGATGGAATAGAAGTGTTTATGGATGATTTATCAGTATTTGGAGACTAATTTTGATGCATGGCTAAGTAACTTAGAAAAAGTTTTAGAGATATGCGAAAGAACAAATTTAGTCCTAAACTGGGAAAAGTATCAATTTATGGTTGCAGGAGAAATTGTACTTGGACATAAAATATTTGAATATGGCATGGAAGTAGACCCTACAAATATTCAAATTATAGAAAAATTATAACCTCCCACCACAATGAGAGGGGTAAGAAGCTTTTTGGGATATGCTGGATTTTACAGGTGATATATTAAAGATTTTTCAGAAATAACTAAGCCTCTATGTCAACTATTAGAAAAAGATAAGAAGTTTGATTTTAACGAAGAATGTTTAAAAGCTTTCGACTCACTAAACGAAAAATTAATCGCTGCTCCTATAATAGTTTCACCTGACTGGGAGAAACCATTTGAATTAATGTGCAACGCGAGTGATTATGCTATTGGAGTTGTTTTAGGACAAAGGCACAAGAAAATGTTTAAAGTTATATACTACGCTAGCAAAACTCTTACTAATGCTCAAACTAATTACACTACTACAGAAAGAGAGTTATTAGCTATAGTGTATGTCATTGAAAAGTTTAGACAATATCTGATTGGAATTACATGCATAGTGCATACTGATCATTCTGCTATTAAATATTTAGTGTAAAAGAAGTATGTTAAACTAAGATTAATTCAATGGATACTTTTAATGCAAAAATTTGATTTTGTGATCGTCGATAGAAAAGTGGTCGATAATCAAATATATGATCATTTATCTAGACTTGAACAACATAAACTGTCTGATTTTGAAATGGAAATAATTGAAACTTTCCCTGATGAGCAACTGTATAATATTAAAGAAGGAAATTTACCCTGGTATGCTGATATTGTGAACTACAACATTAGTAACATTTTACCACCAGAATTAATAATGCAACAACAGAAAAAATTCATACATAATGCTAAATCTTAGTTTTGGGATGATCTTTATTTATACAAGCAATGTAAAGATCTTATTATTAGGAGATGTGTGTCTTATGAAGAAACTGAACAAATTATTCGAGGATGTCATGATTCTAAATTCGGAGGACATTTTCGGAACTGATAGAACAACACATAAGATATTACAATCGAGATTTTATTGGCCTACTATTTTTAGAGATTTTTATAGATTTATCAAATCCTGTGATCGATGTTAGCGGGTAGGCAATATATCTAGAAGAAATGAAATGTCTCTAAATTTTACATTGAAAGTTGAGATTTTTGATGCTTGGGGATTAGATTTTATGAGACCATTTATTCCTTTATTTGGAAATTCATATATATTAATTGTTGTGGATTGCGTATCTAAATGGATTGAGGCAATAGCTTTACCAAAATGTGATGCTAGAAGCATTTCAAGGTTTTTAATGAAAAATATTTTTACAAGATATGGAATGCCAAGAGTAATCATCACTGATGAAGGATCTCATTCTAAGAATAACCTGATTCATAGATTGGCTAAAAAATATAATATTATGCATAGAATCTTTACAGCTTATCATCCCCAAACCAATGGCTCAGCTGATGTATCTAATTGAGAAAGCCATAAATCTTGATAAATTAGATTGGTCTGCTAGATTAGACACCGCTTTATGGGCATACTGTCGGCATATTTTTAGGTTGAGTGTTGTATTTTTTAAAAGGGGTCGCCTACAGAAGTTGTCGGCGAATTCTTAATTTAATTTAAATAAATAATTTGAAAAGTAGTATTTGATTTTGAAAATAATTTTTAAATTTGAAGATTTTAAGATATGAAATCAAACTGATCTCACATCCCGAATAGTTTACATAAACGAGCACCGCACCACAAACCGTGTATCTATCCCGAAGAATAGACACACCGCTCGATAATGGGGCTCGATTAGATAAACTAGAAAGGTTTGTGACATCCGTTTGGTCCGCGAACCAATTTTATAAGCCGACAAATTCCCCGCTTAATATGAAAACATTAAACAGGGTTTATATTACTCAGGTTCTTTAAAATTCCCTATAAGGGCAAGCCCCTATAGTTAATTACATCTTAAGTGACGGGAATCACCTAAGAAAACTCTCGATAATAATCAATAATTCTGCTCTCAAGAATTTCAAAGTTTAAGTTTTCAAAGGATTGAATTTTTGAATCTCAATAGGGAATGGATCAAGTTTGGAACATTTTATTTTGGGAATTCAAAGGAAGAAAAGTAGGAGAAATTACGGATTCGAAGTGAACTCCGATAATCTCCCGACTATCCTATTGTTTGGCTTGAATTTAGGAAGGTCCTAATGTTTATTTAATGTTTTAATCTTGCCAATTTTAATTAATCAGGGCTTATATTTATATGATAGAATCATACAAATAACTTGGAAGATATGAGGGTTTATGTCGTATCAGACGACTACCTCGGAATCCTAAGACCGGTTAGGGCTTAATTTGCAATGCAAATGCCTAACGAAGAGTTGAGGATTTATGTTGCACTAGGCAAACTACCTCGAAGTCCTATGGCTTTGTTGTTTAATTCTAGGAAAGTTTTGTTGAAGTAGGTTCAAGTTTTCGCCGACGACGATGGCCGTGCCGCCCACCATGCTCCGAGCTCCTTGTTGTTGCAGAGGTTTAGTTTTAGAAATCATAAATCGTGGATGAGAAAAGTGTTTTGGTTTAGAGAAGTCTTAATTTCCAAGTGTTTTTTGTGTTTTAATTAAAACAAATCTTAAAGTTGATTATAACGACACCGGTTAAGATCCCACTGTTCCATCCTTCCGGCATCATTATTTTTATCGGATTCACTTAGTCCGTATGAATTTGCTAAACTCAACCGAATGAGTTCCACACTTTCATTTAGACCGCGTGAAATCCCGTTAGCAACACGTAGGTTACATCATCCGAGGTATTCCCGATCATCCAACAAGACGTTTTAATTCAGTTGTAATTGTAGTTTTGTGTTCTGTTTGTGATTAAATTTTGAGTTGCTTTATATTTTGAAATGTTGTGGCGGTGAATTTTATCTTGCAATGACTTTTAACTTAGTTTTGGTTTCAGTTTTGGTTTCTGTCCTAAAGGTGTAAGTTTTCATGCAACTGTTGTTTTATCATGCAAGAAAAGTAAAGTGCATTTGCAATAAAGTAGATTGCAAGAAAGTAAATTGCAGGAAAGTAAATTGCGATAAAATAAAAGCGTACCTGGAGGGTCTTCCCGTCATTCCAAGTCGCACTTAAAACACGATTAGAAATTTAAGCAAGTTCCTAGTAAAGCTAAGGTAAGGGTTATGGTTTTCTACCAAATTCCTAATCCTATAGCTAGTCATTTCCTATGACGTCTAGGTTCCTTGTGTTTTGGTTCGAAGACGATTTTCTTCATCAAAGAACAATTAAGTTCAATCGTTCTTATAAATATCCTATCATATCGAGGAAGTGCTTAAGAAGGATCTTAAACATCTTTTCAATATTTCTATGATTGTTTTAAGTCCAAATGAATTTAATTATGTAAATGAATCGATCGTCCGAGGTTTTCAAGTTTTGTTAACTCGCTCAATGAACTGTAGATATTTGTATGTCCTATAAGTGAAGTAACATTTCATTTAATATTCTGTTTAGGAGTTATGATAACTAAAGCTTTTGAGGGTAAATTGGTGTTCAAATGGTTTCGTGATTTAAATTTAATTTCAATTGATGGTTTAAATTTGGAATAGTTGTTCAAGTTATTTTAGATGCTTTATTTCTTTATGTCTTAGGTGATGTTATTTAATTCAACTTAATTTAATTTAATTTAATTTAATTTAATTTAATTTAATTTAATTTAATTCAATTTAATTCAATTTAGTTTGATTTGATGTTACATTAAATTAATTTGATTTAATTTAATTTTTTAATTTAATTTGATTTAATTTAATTTAATTTAATTTAATTTATTTAATTTAATTTAATTTTTAATTTAATTTAATTTAATTTAATTTAATTTAATTTTTAATTTAATTTTTAATTTGATTTAATTTGATTTAATTTAATTTTTTAATTTAATTTTATTCATTTTAATTTTAATTAAAATTTTAAAAGAGTTCAATAATTTAATTTTAGTTTAATGATTAAGTCTTTTAATGTTTTAAATTTGAATTATCATTTTAATTAAGAATTAAACATTAATGAAATGATTAATTTAGGGATTTTTTAAATTAAAGAATAAATCTCTTCCTAATAATATCCCTATTTTAATAATTCCAATTTTATCATTCTTCCAAATTTAATCAATTATTTAATTAAAGTTTAATCATTTTAAATTGCTTAATGGGTTTCTACCCTTCAATTATTTAAATTTCAATCATCCAAATCAGATTAGGATCAAATATTTTACTTGTTAATTTTTTATTAAACCTAAAGTTTTAATTAAGGATTAAAAAAAATTTAATTACCACTTTACCCTTTAAGCTTAATAATTTCATAACTCACTAAATTGAACTCAAATGAACTTGAAATTTTTATGTGACTTCACTCATATGTCAATAAAGACATGAGAGGAGAAAATGTGATTTTTCTGTATTTAATTTATTTATATAATTATTTTTGGTAGAAAATAGAGATTTCCAAGGAAAATTTAATAACATGACCAAGGGAAAGTTTCTGTCCTTAAGAAAATTAGGGGACATTCCTAATGACCAGGGGACCACTTGGACCAATTTTGGTGATTTTTTGAATTATATTATTTTTATTATAATTATTTTAAGTTTTGGAGTGTTAATTAATTTAAAAATAAAATAAATGTTGAAAAATGAATTTTATGTTTTTCAAAAATCTCTCTAATATCAAGGAAATCAGAGAAGCAAATTTTGCAATTTTCTGATTTTTCTATGATTTATTATAATTATTTTAGTGAAAATACTAGAAAATACATTTTTTTTAATTTTAAAATTACCCTAGAGCTTTAAAAAATTAATATCTCACCAAATAGACCTAAGAAAAAAATATGGGGTTTGTTCCTAAGTGATTAAAATTCAAAATGTGACATTTTGGTGAATTTTATTATTTTTGTGATTTTTATTATTTTTTAATTATTAAAAATATTAAAATAATATTAAAAATCAACTTTTTTAAAAAATTGAAATTTTAATTTTCTTAAATTCCCCTGATATCAGAGAGGCTCCAAAACCAATTTGGTGAATTTTTAAAAGATATTTTGAAAGTTATGAATTTTTAAAGTTTAAAATGACTAAGTGGCTTAATCAACCCAATTAATAGTGGCTAACCAAGTCCAATCGACCTCAAATTTTTATGGTGGGTTCTTCTGATCCTAAAGGTCAATGGAGAATTGATTTGAAGTCAATTTGATGTATGGTTAGCTCTAATTAATTAGAGACCTATTTTGAGTGTTTAAGCCAATTAGGGTTGTCTAAAATGAACTAACTCAAAACCTATTTTTCCTAGTGGTTCTCTCGGTCATAAGGAACATCACCAAATTTTCCTAGAATTTATTTCACAACATGCTATTTATTGGAAATTAAAATACTCAAAACAGATGACATGAATTTGAAAAATGAATAACTCTTCATAGGATGGCCTCCGACTTTGGAAAATTCAGGGAATGTTCCCAAATTCGCAGGCTTCAAAAGCCCTATGGTCTCATGCCATGGTGAATTGTATACATGCATGGAGAATTAAATGTATGCAAAGAGTAAATAAATTATAAAAAATAAAATACTTCGATGAAATTAAATGATTTATTTTCCACATTATTCTCCTCTCGTTCACCGAGCAAGAGGGTATTTTTATTTTATTTTTCTGATTTTCCTACACAAAGTTATGAATTTTTGAAGTTTAGGGAATTAAATAAATAGAAAATATCCCTAATTTTCTATTTATCCACGCGGCGCCGCGTCAACCTCGGCAGCTCCGAATCGACACGCGTCGCTCCCTGATTCGGCGCCGCCATCTGACTCGGCTGTCTGGGGCCCCGCGGTTCACGTACCATCTCGCCGGTCCGACGCAATCCGAGCCGTCCATCCGATACACGCGCGATCCGACGGCTCTCGGTCATCATCTACGACCGGTGCGATCCCGTGACCGTCCACACTCTAACCCTAAGAACTCACTCGATTCTCAACGGATTTTCGTGTTCTTATGCTTCTACGGATTCGTCTTCAAGAGACGAACACATCCATACGGTGAACATGCTATGAAATCAAAGCCAATCGAAATGGAGAATCGTCCGAATCTCGGCGGATGAAGGAGTTCATACCTTTGCTCGCAGAAGTGCGGCTTCGATCCGAGAGTTGTTGCACCTTCGATCGGATCCTAGCAAGCTCCGCATGAAGTCTCCCGGTCCGGTGAATCGTCTGCAGTCGGACTTCGACCACGGCCCGATCACAAAGCTTCGGAGGCCGGAGCAACCGGGTGGCTCCGGAGATGGGGCTTTTGTCGCGGACACCTTCCTCGGTCTCGGTGAAGGTGTAGAACCAATCAATTTGGGGATTGGCTCACCGTGGAGAAGTGTCCCGGTTTTGGGTGGAATTTCGACTGGGAAATCGAGTTTTATCAGTGGGGATTAGGCAAATCGACACTGGGGATCAATCGCTCTGAGCGTGGAGAAGGGTCCGGAACAATTTTGCGCAGTTTCGGCAAGGTTTGTGCAACTCTCTTCTCATGGCCGCGAGGGGGTCGGGTTTAAATAGGCATGGCTGGAGGCTCTCCCGGGGTGGCCAAGGGTCGGGATCACCGCTCTTGGCATGTGAAGAACAACCATGTCGGCCATCGGGCATGGGGCAGCTCAGCAGGTGAGAATTCCAAGCTCGGGCTCACATGCGAGCTCTCGGCCATGGTGGTTTCCGACGACTGGTGGTCGGCCGGCCAGTGTCGGTCACCCTCAAGGTCAGGTGGGTCGTGGTCTGGAGGTTTGTGCAAGTCAATCGGCATTAGCCATGTGTAAAGGTGTTCGGATTAGAATGGAATGGGGATAAGGTCACTTTGGCTTGGTTTGGGTCAACCCACCATTTTTGGCTTGGTGCACCCTTCCAAGCTCGATTTTGGTGCTGGGAGGATCATTTGAGTCGACTTAGAGGAGTGGTGAGGTCTCCATCCATGGTGAGGTGGCTAAGCATGGTTTAGTGTGTGACATGATTAAGGTAAAAAGGGTTTAAGAGGGTTTAAGAAAGAGATCCTCCTTCTTGCCATTAATGGTATGGTGAGGTGGAAAGTAGATTCCATGGCTCTCATGGCTTCCATGTGGCTCATGCATGGCTTCATGGCTCACCTTCGCTCTGGGAAAAGCCAAGTCAATTTCATGGAAATGGATTTAAGAAATTTTGGCATGTTGATGGGAATTTGGCATATGGCTTGATTTGGAACCATTTGATGATGGATTTGAACTTAGGGATGATTTTAATTGAATTCATGATGAAGAGAAATTGTCATATGGGCTTTGGATTGATTTTGGCTCTTTGGATTTTGGTGGAGATGTGCTTTAGGAAGGTTTAAGAAAGTGGCTTTTGGTTTGGAAATAGATTTATGGATGGGAAATTTGTGAAGGATTGGGTCAAACAAATGTTGGTTTTGGTTTATGGATGGGTCATGAGTGATTTGGAGCAAATTTGGGGTGATTTGGGTTCGAATTGGTCGGATTTGGGCTTTTTCGTGAATGAGGCCAATATAGGTCAAATTGGGCTAACTTGGGCCAATGTTGGGCTAGAGTTGAAATTGATGTAAAATTAACTGTTGGGAAATGTTTATGGGAGTGTTTCAAAGAGGTTTTGCCTTTGATGGGTTTTGATTTTGGGGTTCGGGTCTCATTTGGGCTAGGTTTGGTTTTAGGTCAAAATTGGGCTTTTTTTTATTTTAGGTTGAATTTGAGTGGGGTTTGGGTCAAAATCTTGGGCAAATCATGTTAGTGTTTTGTTTATGGGGATGTTAAGGAAGGTTTAGAAAAGATTTGGGGTTAATTGGAGTTGAATTGGGTGAGTTTGGGCTAAGTTCGGGTCATGGGTCCAAATCGGGCTTTAAGGCCAAAAGTGAAATCGGATCCCAATGCCAATCAAATTGGGCTTGGATTTGGTCTAGATTGGTGTTGGGGATGTTGAATTGAAGTTCAGAATTGAATTGGACCAGAATTTGGGTCAATTGGGTAGGTTTGGTTTGACATCGGGTTTACTTTGGGTTAAAATGGTCAAATCGGGGTTTTGATAAAAGTAGGGTAAATTGACAAAATTAGCCAATGGTGTCAGTTGAACAAAATGAAATTGGGAATATTTGGGATTTTCTGGAATTTTCTGGGAATTTTCCGAATTTTTGGATTTTTCGGCTAAGAGGGGTATTTTGGGTATTCGGAGGGTATTGGGAGGTATTTTTGGAATTTTTGGTATTTTTGGCTATGGATGATCAATTTGAGTGATGTGAAGACATGTTTAGGAATGATTTTGGAGAATTTTGGGTAATTTAGGTGATTTTGGAAATTTTGAGAGTTTCGATGGTTTTGGTAGTCAAGCGTGTGTAGGGTCCCGGGGTCAAAAATTGAAAATTTGAAAAATGAAGATTGGGTGAATGTAAGTGGAATGAAATCATTTTTGTTGAGCCATGAAGCCATATCAAGCCCACATGAGCCATGAAGGACTCATTCGAGGCATTCACTATGTTGTTCCTAACCCTCTTACCAAGGGCTTAGGGGTTAAGGACCATCCATGCGAATCACCTACATGAGTCGGAGGTCAAGTCTGGTATGGGTGTGTTTTTTTAGGAGGTGTGTGAAAGTGTAGTGTAGGTGTAGTGTATAAGTGTAGTGTGTGTGTAAGTCAGCCCTTCACTGCACTGTGCCACCTGTAGGCAATCCTAAGGCCAAAGAGTCCTATATGAACTCATCCTTTAAACTTCCACATTCGATTTCAACCCTCTAGGTGATTAGGGGTCTACAATCAAGTTCATGGAGTTTGCATGGAGTTTAGAAGTGGTTTGAATTTCTAAAAGGTGGGTCTCAATTCTAATCCTCTAAGATAGTCAAAGGAAAAGCCTAAGGCTAGATCCTAAGCACTAAAAGAAGAAGAGAAGACCTCATCAAAAATGAGGTCAACAAATGGACTTCAATAGGTGTGGTGAGCCGACGGAGCACACCGCGCGTATCGGTGTTGACCGAAGCGATCAACAAAACCAACTACGTATGTCCAAGTAACAAACTTAGGACGAAGTAGAAGAGCTTCACTGGGGAGTGTCAAGTATATCTCCGGAACCGGAGATTCTCGAACTCTCGCCGGGGAAAGGAAAAGGAGGTGAATCCCAAATCACATGATCCGGGAGAATTTCGATTTAGATTTTATTTTGTTTCATGTTCAAGTCATGATGTGTGAGTTTAGATTTCAATTTGGAGTTTCAATTTAGATCGAAGTTTGTCAAGATTAATTTAAGGGATTCGATTTGAAATGAAAATCGAATTTCGAGGTTTTAGATGTAACATCTTCAACCCCAAAAGAAGATCGAATCGATTGGATCGGATCATTACAATGAGGAAAGATCTCGCAGTAATGCGGTATCGGATGTAAAATCCTTAACCTCAAGAGTTCGATTTTGATGTATTTCATTGCGATGAGGAAATGATCCTAAAGCAATGCAGTCTCGGATGTAAAATCCTTAACCCCGGAATTCGATTTGATGTATTTCAAAGGTAATAGGAAAGAATCCTAAAGCAATGCAGTCTTGGATGTAAAATCCTCGACCCAAAAGTTTGAATTTCGATGTATTTCAAAGGCAATAGGGAAAGAATCCTAGCAAGCAGGTACTGGATGTAAAATCCTCGACCCAAGAGTTCGAATTTTGATGTATTTCAAAGGCAATCAGGGAAAGAATCCTAAAGCAAAGGCAGATCTTCGGATGTAAAATCCTCGACCCAAAAGTTCGAATTTGATGTATTTCAAAGGCAATAGGGAAAGAATCCTAAAGCAAAGGCAGTCTTGGATGTAAAATCCTCGACCCAAAAGTTCGAATTCGATGTATTTCAAGGCAATAGGGAAAGAATCCTAAAGCAAAGTGCAGTCTCGGATGCAAAATCCTCGACCCAAAAGTTCGAATTTGATGTATTTCAAAGGCAATAGGAAAGAATCCTAAAGCAATGCAGACTTGGATGTAAAATCCTCGACCCAAGAGTTTGAATTTGATGTATTTCAAAGGCAATAGGGAAAGAATCCTAAAGCAAGCAGTACTTGGATGTAAAATCCTCGACCCAAAAGTTCGAATTTGAATTTTTTTGGTAATCGATTTTGCAAAGATTTGTAGTGTTGATTCGAAGAGTGTGGAATTTTGGTTTTTCGAGAATTTCATGAAAGTTGTAAAGACTTTCAAATGAATAGAGAGAATACGTGATGTCACATATCCCATTCAAAAGAGTTGATCGGAAGTTGCCGGTTCGGATTGGATATAATTCCTCGCCATCGCATTCGATCCGTGTCAATGGAATCAACCGCTTCCATCCCGCATAAGGGAGAGAACAGAACGGATTGGATTTCGATTCTGGGAGATCGAATTCGAATTTTCGATCGAGATTCGATTTAAGATCCGGAAGATCGAATTCGAGATTTGATAGTAGATTTGGAATCCGGAAAGATCGAACTCGAATTCGATCGAGATTCGGAGTCCGGAAAGATTGAATTTGAAATTTGGAAGGATGAGTTCGAACTCTGTTGAAATTTGATTTAAGATTTGATTTGAAATTTGGAAGATCACATTCGAAATTTGATTGAGAATTCGATTTAACATTTATGTTGATTTTGTTTATCTTTTAATGATTCAAATTTTATTTTATCGTTTATTTAATGTTCATGTGAATTTGGTGTTTGTCATTTTTTTTTTTTAGATTTTTTTTTTTAAGGAAAGTTTTCTTTTATTCTCTTTTTTCTATTCCTTTTCTGATCTTTGTTCGAAGTTCATTTAACTTTAATGGCGTTTCCCAATCAATTCGCACAAAAGAGGTGAAGGCCAAAAATGCGACATGGTCACTTTCATTCCAATCATGTAGAAGATACATCATACATCTCGATCCGGAATATATTTCATACAATCCATGTAAACTCAAAACGGATCGTGTATGATCTTCGTCGATCCATCCAAAGAAGCATCTCGTCAAAAATCCATGTCCGAATAGTAGGTACATGGTCAATAACATCACCTTCCAAGCCATCCTCGGCAAGGATGCCGTATGGATGTACATCGGAGGTGTGATATTTTCCATGTAACTCACAGGCCGTAAGGCCGGAGGCTCTCTAGCTCCGGTCCGGCCGGAAATGGTAAGGTGTCTTCCCGTCGTCCATCCTTCCGAAAGTAACCGAGATCCGCTTCACTCGGTACTCCCGGTATGCAATGCTTAGCGATATCTCGCTCCGTTGCCCTTCGCATCATGACGGAACCTACCGCAAAGGTATCTTCACCGGCCCTCGAACTCACCCGGACCTCGCTATCCGGAGGTCGCATCCGAACATGATGTTACACTCGTTCAGAAAGAGACCGTGCAGAAGGTCCGACAAAGTCGCGGTGATCTATGTGCGGGGTATGCAATCACCCCGTTCGTAGATGTTGATAATGCAGCTATCGGGTATGCAACTGCCGCGCGCACTCTCCATGTTATCAATCTCTTTACCATTCTCTCGATGACTAATGGCATCGGATCCACTCGCCCATGACGGAGTATTCCCGGTGGGTTTCCTTCCCGTCCTCCGCAAAGTCAGTAACAAAGCATCCACATCGTATCGTGATTCTTCCTTTCCCCGGCATCCATCTCCGGGGTTCCGAGTATGTGTTTTCCTCAGCGGCCCGCTCGGCCCATTCTTTTCAAATCCCGGATGCAATCCACGATTTGCCGTTGTTCATACTCCGAGAATACGTCCGTATGTAGCTCGAGGCCCTCTAAGATATCGATTCTTCTCGCCTTTAATTCTCTCGAAGTATTCAAAGGTTTTCTTTTCAACATTCTCGCATTCTCTCCAGCTCGTATTCCGAATGATCCGCAGATGGCGAGGCCCGGTGACATATCGTGGAATATACGGTTCAATCCCTTCACGTTCTCCCCGCATACCTCGCTCCTCGTGATGATGCCCGTCGGACATCCCCCGGGTTGCTTCGCAACAAGGTCATGCATCACCGGTGGTTCTATCCGTGGCGTGGTAGCCTTCTTTCTTCCGATCTTCCGGAGATTTCCCCGGTTCTTTCTGTTATCCTAGGAGCCGGCCTCCTTTCTTCGTGTTCCCGGTGAACCGGTGTCCTCGAAGTGTATGCACCGACATTAGCAATCGTCTCGTCGCGCCGGTCCGCAGCCTAGTTTTGTTAACATCTTACTGATACGGCGATTCTTATTTCTTCGTTGCGTCGTCGCGAGAGTAGCTCTTCGAACTTCTTGAATCTCTCGCGGCGCGGCGCCGACAAGCTCGCCTTCCGCCGTAGCGACTACGTACTTCATTTTCTTATCTTCTTCAATGTTTGTCTTTCTTTTCGTCGTCGGATCGGTGGCTTGGGCCACCCACTTTCATCACCGTCCGTCCGGCAGCTTCTTCTCGATCAACCGGACCTGGCCACTTTCCTCGTATCGTAGGCCCGCCGGTGCGAAATCCGAGTCAATCTCGATTATCGCTCCATCTTTCACCCTCTTTTCATCGAGTGCAAGGCTTACGCCATTCTTAAAGTTCGCGACCAACCGCCCGTTCGACATTTCCCCGCGAAAAGACAAGGAAAAGGATCGGGGTCGTACTAAGAACAAGAACATTAAGAAAATGTTTATTAAAGACACATTTTTTTTTATTATTCTTATATTTTTAAACTTAACAGGAATGAAGTGGGATAAGATCGTGTAAGAGATTTTGATTTGGAAAAGAAAACAAGGAAAATTTTATTATCGGATTTTATTTATTTTAGCACATTTTATTTTTATTTTTTATTTTTGGTTCTGACCCAATCATAAGTAATTACTTCGCCCGTGTTTCTTAGGATCGAAGAATTCATTCCTTCGAAACATCAGTAGCGTAGTACTTTTTCAAGTATCGTCCATCGATCGAAGCATATGTCGTTCTCCCCGGCAATTCACTAGCCGGTAGAACCTCCCGAGTATATCGCTTCAACCACAAACGGTCCTTCCCAAGTGGGTTCAAATTTTCCTCCTATCTCCGCGTGTGCAAGAATAGTCTCGAGAACAAGAACTAAGTCACCAACTTCGAGGTTCTCGGGCGACTCGCTTTATCATGTGCTCGAACCATCTTAGCTTGGTATAGTTCTAAATTCCGTTGCGCCGCAAGTCTTTTCTCTTCCAGTGCTCTCTAATTCTTCGAGTCGTAATTTGGCGTTCTCTTCGTTGTGATTTTATTTGCAACCGCAATTCGAGTGAAGGAAGCCGAACCTCTAAAGGTAACACCGCTCGGACCCATACACCGCAGCGTAAGGTGTAGCTTGCGTAGGAGTTCGAAGGTTGTCCGCAGGCCCATAAGGCTTCTAACAACTTCTCGTGCCAATTTCTCTTATTATCGTCCAAGGTTTTCTTTAAGATTCGAACGAGAGTTTTATTAAAAGCCTCGCCGAGGCCGTTTGCTCTCGGGTAGTAAATTGTCGAGTATCGCCGCCGATTCCGTGTCTCCCGACAAAATTGTTGATTTGCGTGCTTCCGAATGCCGTCCCATTATCCGAGATGATCTCGCGCGGCACTCCGAAACGATAGACAACTCGGTTCTCGAAAAACCGTAAGCACGTGGTGTGCTTTCACTTCTCTAAGCGGAACCGCCTCGCCCACTTGGAAAAGTAATCCGTAGCCGCAAGAATGAAGCGATGTCCTTTCGAAGATGGTGGTTCTATCGGACCCACTATATCCGTGCCCCAACATTCAAATGGCCACGACGCAATTGTCGGATGTAGCACATTCGGAGGTCGGTGCGTAACTACTCCGCGCACTCGGCATCGGTGACGCCTCTCGGCGATTTTCATGCAGTCGGTCATCATCGAGGGCCAAGTAGTACCCTAGTCTTTTAATTTTCATTTTCATCTTCGACCCGACCGGTGAGCGCCACGGAGTCCCGAATGCACCTCCTTAACAATTTCACGGCCTCGGACCCGCTTAGCACCTTAGCCACATTCGATCGAAAGACCTTCCGTATAATGTGTTGTTTATTAATGCGTAAGACGCAGTTCTTTTCGATCCGATGAGGCTAGCGACCTATCGTCCGGTAGCTTTCCCGTTTGCAGTAGTTCATCAATGGCCGTCGCCAATCTTCTCGTGTTTTCTCGTCACCGTTGCAATCGATTCTTTTTCTTTTCTCGATTTGTGTATCGTGTCTATGTCGAGCCGCGATAGGACTCGACGTCCGCGAACCGACACTTCTATCGATTCATCTTGCAAACAGCAAATTCTTTTGCGAGACGGCTAAAGCATCCGCTAAAGCATTTTCTTTTCTGGGAATTTTGTAGATCGTCACATTTGGAATCGTTCCAACAAATCGTACGGCATACCTGGAAGTATTGTTCGAGTCTCGGCTTTAAAATTCGTATCGTCCTGCGATCTCGTCGAATGATTAACCGTGAATCCCCGTAGATGTCGATGTCCGTTATCCCCATTCGAATGGTTAATTCCAGTCCCGTTATGAGGGCTTCGTATTCCGCTTCGTTGTTCGTACATGGTTCCGTCAAGTGGTAGGAGTATCTTAACATCCCCCGCTCCGGTGTTATAAAGATTAGCCCGATTCCCGCCTTACGGCACTATCACTTGCGATTCTTCGTCTTTGTGCGCCGAAGATGCTCCGTCGAAATATAATTCCCAACGTCGATCATCAAGGTCTTCTAGGTTCATTATTTGTTCATCCGGCAAGTCGTCATCGAGAGGAGATTCCGCCGCAAAGGGTGTGCCGCAAGGAAGTCTGCTAAGACTTGTCCCTTTACGGCACGAAGAGGCACGAAAGTTATATCGAATTGCAATAATATCATCGACCATCCGGCAAGTCCGCCGAAAGCGTTGGACGAGTCATCAAGTATCGCAATGGATTAAACTTCGAGATTAGGTCGACCTTACGAGAAAGCATGTAGTGCCCGAGCTTTTGAGCGGCGAAGATCGGGGCCAAACAATGCTTTTCAATTGCGGGATACCTTACTTCCGTCGGAAGCAAACGACGGCTTAAGTAGAAAGAGCATTTTCTTTACCCTCATCATCGACCCGGCCAACAGGGCTCCGAGAGAGTCGTCTAAAGCCGCGGTGTAAAGTATCGCCGGTCTACTCCGAGACCGGGGTCGCTAGGACAGAGGTGTCATTAAATATTGTTTAATGTCCTCGAAGGCCTTCCGGCATTTCTCTTCCCAAATAAATTTGGCGTCCTTTTTAACTAGTGCCGAGAAAGGCCGACACCTACCCGACGAGTTCGAGATAAAGCGTCGAAGATATGCCACTTCCTCGAAAAGATCGTAGTTGTTTTAAGGTTTTGGGAGGCGGCATTTCTAAGATAGCTTTAATCTTCTCCGGTCGATTTCAATTCCACGATGCTCGGACAACGAATCCTAAGAATTTCCCGGAGGTGACGCCGAAGGCGCATTTTAAGGGATTCATCTTAAGGTTAAATTGTCTTAATCGTTCGAAAACAATTCTCAAATCATACAAGTGGTTTTCCTTTACTTTGCTTTCGATGACCACATCGTCCACGTAGCATTCGACTCGATTGTGGATGAGATCATCAAAAATTCTCGTCATCGTCTTCGGTAGGTCGCTCCCGCGTTCTTCAATCCGAATGGCATCACCGTGTAAGCAAAATACTCCGATCGGCGTTCGAATGCCGTAAGCTTTTCATCTTCTCGGAGCCATTTTTATCCGGTTGTATCCTCGAAGATCCATCCATGAATGAGAATATTTCATGTGTCGAAGCAATGTCGATCATTAATTCGGGATCTGTAGAGGAAATTCATCTTTTCGACATGCCTCGTTTAAATCTCTCGAAGTCCACACAAATTCCGATCCGACCATTCTTCTTCTCGATCGGGACTACATTGGCTAACCAAGTCGGGTATTGTTCTTCACGGACAAATTTAGCGTCTATTAACTTTTTAACTTCAGCTATGACTTGTTGTTCGATTTCTAGACGCATTCTTCCGGGACCTCGTCCGACCGGGACGGAAGCAGATCCACTCCTAGCTTATGGATCGCGACCTCCGGAGCTAATCCCGGCATCTCATCGTAGCTCCAAGCAAAACGAGTCTTTAAATTCCATTAATAACTCGATTATTTCTTCGAGTCTTCTTTATCGAGTAAGGAGCTAACAAAGGTAGGTCTAGGCTCTTCGCTAGTACCTAAGTTAACTTCCGTTAACTCATCTATCAGAGATTCGATTTCTTCTTCGAATTCCGTGGAGCGTCTCCAATTTGTAAATCTTCGAGTTCGTCCGTAGTTTCCATGCAGCTTTCATTAGATTCGCAAGTGACAACCAAGCAAAATTCAGCATCGTCAACCGACCCTAGTCGTGCCGAATCCGAGACCATGCTTCGAATCGCGGACGACCGAATTATTCCATAATTTTTCAAAATGTCGAGATCGACCTTCGTCCATCGTCGAGGTAAGAAACCACGTTGAATTAAATTTCGAACACAGGGAGAGTACCACTCAAAAGGTAATTCCATTAATTCCGATAAAGTGACATCTTCAAATTGTACATTATTTTCGCTTTCGGAGGAAGAAGCACCACGGTAGAATTTCGATCGGTCTCGCACCGTCGCTACGTACCTCTTCGACCACCATACCCTCGATCTTATTAGAATGGATCGGAGTCAGGGTCATAGTATGTACGTAGTGGTTAATCTTCTCGTACATCGATTTGTATTCTTCATTCTTCTCATCTTCGAGAGGATCTCGAATCGCGGCTTCTTCCGACTTATTGTCGCCGCTTCTTGTTCGATTTCTTTTTCTTCTTCGTAACTATCTTCCCAATCAACATTGATGATCGGTTTCTTCCGTCCAACTCGTCCTAACGTCTCTACCACGCCTCGTCCCCGCCTCGACCTCGATGCGAGTCGTGGAGAAACCTTCACCATCTCGCCGGAAGGAGCGGCGAGCGATCGTCGGACTAGAATTTCGTGTTCTTCGTTGTCCCGAACTTTCTTCGCTTCATTTGTTATGGTATCTCCGGAGAAGATCGTTTTCTTCGTGGTGCATAATAAGCCGCATCCTCGTGGATTCCAATTTCATGTACGGAGAATGGTCGTAAGTCACCTTTGATGCATCGTTCCCCTCCATCGTAGTATTTCGATGCACCGATGTAGAGATGATGGTACCATCCTCGTTTTCATGTATCCATGGTCGGCCCAAGAGAGCATCGAACGATGTTTCGAATCAATTATGTGAAATTTCGCGGTTGTCTTTGCTAAGTCACCGGTCTTCATCGCAGCGTTATCGACCCGAGGGCTCTTTCTCCTTTCTCGGTCGAATCCTCTTAATAACATTTTGTCGGCTTCGAGTTCACGAGCATCAATTTCCAAGTATGCTAGCGTTCGAAGATTCATTATATTGATTGATGCTCCCGGATCCACCAATACTCCGGAGAGTGTAAATTTTCCGATTAGTAACCGAAATGTACAACGGCTCGGTCGTGATCTCGCTGTTCCAAGCAAGTAGGTCATCGTCCGTGAAGGTAACACCTCGTTGTTCCTTTAACGAGCAAACCTCATCTAAGGAATCTCCGCCATTCGAGCTAAGCAAATTTCCGGATCAAGTAAGGCCTCGATCGAGCTTCTCTCATCTCCTTTGATAAGATGAGAGCATCATAAATGCTCGCCTGGCCGGTAGTTTCCTAAGATGGGCCAAGCACGTCGTAGTCCACTTTGTTTTCATGTGCTCTCGCTTTCTTCTCGAATGGGTATTTCTTCCGCCGGGTTGGTTCTTCCCGAACAACCACCGCTTTCCTTTGTCTTTTGGACCCATTCTCGGAGGTAGTACTCTTCCACTTCTTAAGTCGACTTCGTAATTTCTTCCGAAGTCTATCATCGAGCTTCGTCGGTGTCTCCTTCGAATCGGAATGACAGTGCTCTTCCGGATTAGCTTCGGAGTCCGAAGGCTCTAACTCTATCGTGACCGGAGCTCCTCGAAACTCGCAGATAGATTCGTTGCTTCGTCGAACTCTCGTAGCCTTCCTCGGTGGATGTCTTCTTCATCATTGTGATCGTCGAGATCGTGTATGATTCGAGAATTGTTATTTGCATCGGAATCGATATCCGGACAGTCGATTGTCGCTAGTTACGTAATCGTTAGAAATAGCCAAAACGTAGCCAACGCCATAACCCTCATCATTATAAGATCCCACCGGAGTGAGCGGATAATCATACGTAGTCGAGGTTCGAGGGATTTCTCCCCGAATCGAAACAACTATCCTAGATAAGCGCCCTCAGCCTAGCCTTAGGAGCCTCTGGTCCTCTCTTCTTCGTCGATTTTCTTCTTCTCTTCAATCGTCTCCCGTCGAGGTGGTTCTTCTATCGCAAGTGATAAGTATCGGCTCAACAGTGTTTCAAACTCGAATCGAAGCTCGCACCGAAGCGGCTCGGATGTCGTCTAAAATCTTTTCGAAGACCTCGTCCAAGCGGTAGTCCATCCATCGTCGGCCGTATGGGATCTATCGGAATGATGGGATCGGCCGAGACAACATCGACGGAACCTCCTTTCCGGGGTTCCTTCATGTACTCCTTCGGATCGTTATATTCCCTTTCCGAAGGTTGTCATCGAGCCAACTTTTCAAGGTAATGCAATCTTCTATTTTGTGCCCAAGCATCCGTGGTAAGGGCAAAAGTCGGGATCACCTTTCTTGTCGACTTCCTCCGGTCTTTTAGGCTCCGGCAAGCCGGAAATCCGGAGTCTTCATCGACTACGGAACATTTTCGGCATCGCTTCATTCTCGAACGGATATTCTCTCGCTCAAAAGCTCCCTTAATGTACGTCGCGGACGAGGTGGTTGTTCATACTCGCGAGATGACCGATACCGGGCCGGGTTGTCGGTAATTCCGTCGTGGTTGTCGCGCCGTTCGGTGGTATTTGCATCGGTTGCTTGCCTTTGTCAACCGCCGCAACGATCCCGGATTTCTTTTCAAAAGTCTTTACTGTGCTTTTGCTTGTCCGTCTTGTCTGCGAAACTTAATTGCTTCGCCTCTTCTGCAAGCTTCCGCCTTGCTTAACAACTTCTCAAAAGTCTTAATAAGTGAATCCTCGAGGAGAAGTGCTATCGGGCCGTGAATGCTTTTAAGTAAAATGCCGATCGCGTGTTGTTCTTGCGCATTGTGGTTCACACTTCATGCTTAAGTTCCTCCATCGAAGTATGTAATCCACCAAAGTTTCATTCGGCTTTTGTTTCTCTACCACTAAATCACCTATAGTGATGTGGTGCCGAGCTCCGGCGAATCGCTCGATGAAGAGGTTCTCTAGCTCCGAGAACGTCTTCACCGAACCATTTGCACTCCCGCATACCCGCCGAAGGCGATTCTCGATGACCGCCGACGAACCGTCGAAGAGTAATGCATCGCTCCCGCCGCATTGCAACAACCGGCACGAAAGTGTGCCACATGCCGTCTGGGGTTCCCGGCTCCGTCGAAGGTCTTGAACGGAGGTGGCACGAAGCCTTTCGGCATCGGACGTCGTCGACCCTTCTCCGGGTAAGGTCTACCCGTCCGAATGGATGTCCCGCTCTTCGATCGTGCTAAGGCTTCTCGCACTCGCCGTTCCACCAAGTTCTCGATATCCTTTTCGAGAATCATACTTCGTGTTGTATCCTTTTCACCGATCATCCCCATCGACGGACGTAATCTCCTTTCCTCCGTCTACAATGTGAATGACTTCCGGGGTGTCTCCCTATGTGGTCGAACTCGACTCCGGAGAGCGGCTAGGGCTACAGCCCATCTCTTCCATCCTTTTCGCCATTCGGGCGATCGTATCGTCTTTCTCTCGAAGCCGCTCCTCATTACTTCCGGCTCCTCTCTTCGCGGCCGCAGGAGCACCTCGTGAAGCCGATGAAGCTCGTGTCTCAACCATGTTGATTTCCGCGCATTCGTCGTCCATGAATTCCGATGAATCAATCTCGTCTCCGAACTTTTCTTCTCTTCTTTTGCCAATCGTCTGATATCGGTTCTCAACTTCTCCATGGCATCTTCTAGCGGGGCTTTCGTGTGTCTTCGTGGTTGTCGTGCGATAGCCGCCGGTCCCCTTCTCACGAGTCCCCTTCATCGCGGTAGCACTTTCTTCGCATTCAAGTCTCCCGGCGAGACTTTCTTTCTCGGCCGTCGTTTCAATCTCAATCGCCCGAAGATGGGACGCCATACCATCCTTCTAACAGCAGAAGGTCTAGGACCGCATGGTCCGTCGGCCAAATGCCGGAAGGTGGTATCCTCCCTAATCTGTAATCCCGAGACGACAACGGCGGACTAGCCTTCATTCTTTTACTCGGCTTTTCCGTCATGATGGCGGGTTCTACTCGGGGCCCAAGACGGGATTCTGACCGGCACCCGCCCTATCCTTCGTAGAATTTCCGATACGGGCAGCTTTTCCTTCTTTGCTAACTTTTCTACCAAAGTTCGCAATGAGCAAACGGCGTAGTTCTAGTTCTTTTCTTGCGGCTATCGTTGTAATATGCGGGCCGTGGTAATGTGGCAGCAATCTTGCGAATATTTTCTTCATCTTCGCGACGCGAGAGGGGATGAAACCCGCTTCCTCCCAAGAGTGGTATGTATTCAGCAACGTGTATATTCGGCAGCGTGTATATTCGGTACAGGTATATTCGGCGCTTCTGAATTTCTCAGAAAGCAATTTCAAGCAGCTCTCCGGCTTCTCTAGCGATCCTTCTACTTCGTTTCTTCTTCGGGTCCTCGTAGCTGACTCGAATCTTCGAACCGGACCCGATTTCGAAAACGTAAGGTCTTACAGAAGATCCGTACCCTCCACGTGCAACGAGTCCATCATAATCCCGGATTTCTTTCCCTTCGATTCGGCAAAAGCTCGGGGTAGGTGCGTAAACAACTAGACCAGCTGGGGTAGTAGATAACAGTCCTCCTACGGACAGCGAGTATTCTCTTAGTCGGGATCCTTCGCAGAGGAGGGAATTCTTGGGTCGACCTAAGGTCGAACTCAGCGACGGCTCCTCGCCTTCGGATACCTTGTTCGTCGCGGCAAAGAGGGAGACGCTCGCGTGATCTCGACGTTCGTGTTTTCAAATCCTTGTCCAAATCGGATGATTCCATTGTCGGCGACTCATCCTTATGCATGCCGAAGTCCAGTCCATCGGTGAAAGAGAAAATCAGCTTCGGGCTTCCATTTCGCAGGTAGATTCCGGTTGTCGTCCCAAGTTATGCTTCTTTCTTTAGGACGAAAAGAAAGGAATCGAAAAGAGTCCGAACTCATTCTTGTTCATGTATTTATAAGAAGGAATCACTTATTAAAAGAATCACTTATTGGAGGGTTTGTTTATTTAGAACGGAGTGTTCAAAGGTGTAGAGAAGGTAAGGAATCCGAATCGGAGTTGGAAAGGAAAAGAGAGTCTTAAGCAAGACTTCTCGACTCGAAGGATCACTCCTAAACTAACACCTATCGGGGTCCACCCCACCTCGTAAATGAGGTAAAAGGATCTCGAACCTCTCTCGTTTAGGGGTGTCTAAACAAGTGGCTCCTAAATCCGAGAGAATGTTGGTTATACTTGTTCAAGGTAGAAATGAACATAATATCCCAACTGAAAGAAGGGTAGTTTGATCCATTAGGGACATGGATGCACTACCGATTTTTGAAAGCGGAATTATTCGATTAAAATGGAGAGAGGAATTATTCCTCAACGTGAGTCGCCGAAATTGTCGGCATATTTTTAGGTCGAGTGTTGTATTTTTTAAAAGGGGTCGCCTACGTAAGTTGTCGGCGAATTCTTAAATTTAATTTAAATAAATAATTTGAAAAGTAGTATTTGATTTTGAAAATAATTTTTAAATTTGAAGATTTTAAGATATGAAATCAAACCGATCTCACATCCCGAATAGTTTACATAAACGAGCACCGCACCACAAACCGTGTATCTATCCCGAAGAATAGACACACCGCTCGATAATGGGGCTCGATTAGATAAACTAGAAAGATTTCATGACATCCGTTTGGTCTGCGAACCAATTTTATAAGCCGACAAATTCCTCGCTTAATATGAAAACATTAAACAGGGTTTATATTACTCGGGTTCTTTAAAATTCCCTATAAGGGCAAGCCCCTATAGTTAATTACATCTTAAGTGACGGGAATCACCTAAGAAAACTCTCGATAATAATCAATAATTCTCGCTCTCAAGAATTTCAAAGTTTAAGTTTTCAAAGGATTGAATTTTGAATCTCAATAGGAATGGATCAAGTTTGGAACATTTTATTTTGGGAATTCAAAGGAAGAAAAGTAGGAGAAATTACGGATTCGAAGTGAACTTCGATAATCTCCCGACTATCCTATTGTTTGGCTTCGAATTTAGGAAAGTCCTAATGTTTATTTAATGTTTTAATCTCGCCAATTTTAATTAATCAGGGCTTATATTTATATGATAGAATCATACAAATAAACTCGGAAGATATGAGGGTTTATGTCGTATCGAACGACTACCTCTGAATCCTAAGACCTAGCTAGGGCTTAATTTGCAATGCAAATGCCTAACGAAGAGTCGAGGATTTATGTCGCACTAGTGCAAACTACCTCGAAGTCCTATGGCTTCGTTGTTTAATTCTAGGAAAGTTTTGTCGAAGTAGGTTCAAGTTTTGTCGACGACGATGGCCGTGCCGCCCACCATGCTCCGAGCTCCTTGTTGTTGCAGAGGTTTAGTTTTAGAAATCATAAATCGAGGGATGAGAAAAGTGTTTTGGTTTAGAGAAGTCTTAATTTCCAAGTGTTTTTTGTGTTTTAATTAAAACAAATCTTAAAGTCGATTATAACGACACCGGCTAAGATCCCACTGGCTCCATCCTTCCGCATCATTATTTTTATCGGATTCACTTAGTCCAGATGAATTTGCTAAACTCAACCGAATGAGTTCCACACTTTCATTTAGACCGTGGAAATCCTGCTAGCAACACGTAGGTTACATCATCCGAGGTATTCCCGATCATCCAACAAGACGTTTTAATTCAGTTGTAATTGTAGTTTTGTGTTCGTTTGTGATTAAATTTCGAGTTGCTTTATATTTTGAAATGTTGTGCGGTGAATTTTATCTTGCAATGACTTTTAACTTAGTTTTGGTTTCAGCTTTGGTTTCATCCTAAAGGTGTAAGTTTTCATGCAATCAGTTGTTTTATCATGCAAGAAAAGTAAAGTGCATTCGCAATAAAGTAGATTGCAAGAAAGTAAATTGCAGGAAAGTAAATCGCGATAAAATAAAAGCGTACTCGGAGGGTCTTCCCGTCATTCCAAGCCGCACTTAAAACACGATTAGAACATTTAAGCAAGTTCCTAGGTAAAGCTAAGGTAAGGGTTATGGTTTTCTACCAAATTCCTAATCCTATAGCCTAGTCATTTCCTATGACGTCTGTGTTCCTCGTGTTTTGGTTCGAAGACGATTTTCTTCATCAAAGAATAATTAAGTTCAATTGTTCTTATAAGTATCATATCATATTGAGGAAGTGCTTAAGAAGGATCTTAAACATCTTTTCAATATTTCTAGGATTGTTTTAAGTCCAAATGAATTTAATTATGTAAATGAATCGATCGTCCGAGGTTTTCAAGTTTTGTTAACTTGCTCAGATGAACTTAGGATATTTGAATGTCCTATAAGTGAAGTAACATTTCATTTAATATTCCGTTTAGGAGTTATGATAACTAAAGCTTTTGAGGTAAATTGATGTTCAAATGGTTTGTGATTTAACTTTAATTTCAATCGAAGGATTTAAATTTGAATAGTGTTCAAGTTATTTTAGACTTATTTCATTTTTATGTCTTAGGTGATGTTATTTAATTCAACTTAATTTAATTTAATTTAATTTAATTTAATTTAATTTAATTCAATTTAATTCAATTTAGTTTGATTTGATGTTACATTAAATTAATTTGATTTAATTTAATTTTTAATTTAATTTGATTTAATTTAATTTAATTTAATTTAATTTATTTAATTTAATTTAATTTTTAATTTAATTTAATTTAATTTAATTTAATTTTTAATTTAATTTAATTTTTAATTTAATTTTGAATTTGATTTAATTTGATTTAATTTAATTTTTTAATTTAATTTTATTCATTTTAATTTTAATTAAAATTTTAAAAGAGTTCAATAATTTAATTTTAGTTTAATGATTAAGTCTTTTAATGTTTTAAATTTGAATTATCATTTTAATTAAGAATTAAACATTAATGAAATGATTAATTTAGGGATTTTTTAAATTAAAGAATAAATCTCTTCCTAATAATATCCCTATTTTAATAATTCCAATTTTATCATTCTTCCAAATTTAATCAATTATTTAATTAAAGTTTAATCATTTTAAATTGCTTAATGGGTTTCTACCCTTCAATTATTTAAATTTCAATCATCCAAATCAGATTAGGATCAAATATTTTACTTGTTAATTTTTTATTAAACCTAAAGTTTTAATTAAGGATTAAAAAAAATTTAATTACCACTTTACCCTTTAAGCTTAATAATTTCATAACTCACTAAATTGAACTCAAATGAACTTAAATTTTTTATGTGACTTCACTCATATGTCAATAAAGACATGAGAGGAGAAAATGTGATTTTTCTGTATTTAATTTATTTATATAATTATTTTTGGTAGAAAATAGAGATTTCCAAGGAAAATTTAATAACATGACCAAGGGAAAGTTTCTGTCCTTAAGAAAATTAGGGGACATTCCTAATGACCAGGGGACCACTTGGACCAATTTTGGTGATTTTTTGAATTATATTATTTTTATTATAATTATTTTAAGTTTTGGAGTGTTAATTAATTTAAAAATAAAATAAATGTTGAAAAATGAATTTTATGTTTTTCAAAATCTCTCTAATATCAAGGAAATCAGAGAAGCTAAATTTTGTAATTTTCTGATTTTTCTATGATTTATTATAATTATTTTAGTGAAAATGCTAGAAAATACATTTTTTTTAATTTTAAAATTACCCTAGAGCTTTAAAAAATTAATATCTCACCAAATAGACCTAAGAAAAAAATATGGGGTTTGTTCCTAAGTGATTAAAATTCAAAATGTGACATTTTGGTGAATTTTATTATTTTTGTGATTTTTATTATTTTTTAATTATTAAAAATATTAAAATAATATTAAAAATCAACTTTTTAGAAAATTGAAATTTTAATTTTCTTAAATTCCCCTGATATCGAGAGGCTCCAAAACCAATTTGGTGAATTTTTGAAAGATATTTTGAAAGTTATGAATTTTTAAAGTTTAAAATGACTAAGTGGCTTAATCAACCCAATTAATAGGGCTAACCAAGTCCAATCGACCTCAAATTTTTATGGTGGGTTCTTCTGATCCTAAAGGTCAATGGAGAATTGATTTGAAGTCAATTTGATGTATGGTTAGCTCTAATTAATTAGAGACCTATTTTGAGTGTTTAAGCCAATTAGGGTCGTCTAAAATGAACTAACTCAAAACCTATTTTTCCTAGTGGTTCTCTCGGTCATAAGGAACATCACCAAATTTTCCTAGAATTTATTTCACAACATGCTATTTATTGGAATTAAAATACTCAAAACAATGACATGAATTTGAAAAATCAATAACTCTTCATAGGATGGCCTCGACTTTGGAAAATTCAGGGAATGTTCCCAAATTCGTAGGCTTCAAAAGCTCCTATGGTCTCATGCCATGGTGAATTGTATACATGCATGGAGAATTAAATGTATGCAAAGAGTAAATAAATTATAAAAAATAAAATACTTGATGAAATTAAATGATTTCTTTTCCACATTATTCTCCTCTCGTTCACCGAGCAAGAGGGTATTTTTATTTTATTTTTCTGATTTTCCTACACAAAGTTATGAATTTTTGAAGTTTAGGGAATTAAATAAATGAAAATATCCCTAATTTTCTATTTATCCACGCGGCGCCGCGTCAACCTCGGCAGCTCCGAATCGACACGCGTCGCTCCCTGATTCGGCGCCGCCATCTGACTCGGCTGTCCGGGGCCCCGCGGTTCACGTACCATCTGCCGGTCCGACGCAATCCAAGCCGTCCATCCGATACACGCGCGATCCGACGGTTCTCGGTCATCGTCTACGACCGGTGCGATCCCGTGACCGTCCACACTCTAACCCTAAGAACTCACTCGATTCTCAACGGATTTTCGTGTTCTTATGCTCTATGGATTCGTCTTCGAAGAGACGAACACATCCATACGGTGAACATGCTATGAAATCAAGCCAATCGAAATGGAGAATCGACCGAAGCTCGGGCGAAGAGGGAGTTCATACCTTTGCTCGCAGAAGTGTGGCTTCGATCCGAGAGTTGTTGCACCTTCGATCGGATCCTAGCAAGCTCCGCATGAAGTCTCCCGGTCCGGTGAATTGTCCAGGTTGGACTTCGACCACGGCCGATCACAAAGCTTGGAGGCCGGAGCAACCGGGTGGCCTCGGAGATGGGGCTTTTGTCGGTGGACACCTTCCCTCGGTCTCAGTGAAGGTGTAGAACCAATCAATTTGGGGATTGGCTCACCGTGGAGAAGTGTCCTGGTTTTGGGTGGAATTTCGACTGGGAAATCGAGTTTTATCGCGTGGGGATTAGGGCAAATTAACACTGGGGATCAACTGCTCTAAGGGTGGAGAAGGGTCTGGAACAATTTTGGCAGAGTTTCGGCAAGGTTTGTGCAACTCTCTTCTCATGGCCGTGAGGGGGTCGGGTTTAAATAGGCATGGCTGGAGGCTCTCCCAGGGGTGGCCAAGGGTTGGGATCAGCTGCTCTTGGCATGTGAAGAACAGCCATGTTGGCCATTGGGCATGGGGCAGCTCAGCAGGTGAGAATTCCAAGTTTGGGCTCACATGCGAGCTCTCGGCCATGGTGTTTTCCGGCGACTGTGGTGGCCGGCCGGCTAGTGGTCGAGTCACCCTCAAGGTCGAGTGGGTCAGGGCTGGAGGTTAGTGCAATCATCGTGGCATTAGCCATGTGTAAAGGTGTTGGATTAGAATGGAATGGGGATAAGGTCACTTTGGCTTGGTTTGGGTCAACCCACCATTTTTGGCTTGGTGCACCCTTCCAAGCTCTGATTTTGGGCTGGGAGGATCATTTAGGTCAGCTTAGAAGGAGTGGTGAGGTCTCCATCCATGGTGAGGTGGCTAAGCATGGTTTAGTGTGTGACATGATTAAGGTAAAAAGCGGTTTAAAAGGGTTTAAGAAAGAGATCCCTCTCTTGCTATTAATGGTTTGGTGAGGTGGAAAGTAGATTCCATGGCTCTCATGGCTCCCATGGGGCTCATGCATGGCTTCATGGCTCACCTTTGCTTCGGGAAAAGCCAAGTCAATTTCATGGAAATGGGTTTAAGAAATTTTGGCATGTTGATGGGAATTTGGCATATGGCTTGATTTGGAACCATTTGATGATTGATTTGAACTTAGGGATGATTTTAATTGAATTGCATGATGAAGAGAATTTGTCATATGGGCCTTGGATTGATTTTGGCTCTTTGGATTTTGGTGGAGATGGGCTTTTAGGAAGGTTTAAGAAAGTGGGCTTTTGGTTTGGAAATAAATTTATGGATGGGAAATTTGTGAAGGATTGGGTCAAACAAATGTTGGTTTTGGCTCATGGATGGGTCATGAGTGATTTGGAGCAAATTTGGGGTGGTTTGGGTTTGAATTGGGTTGGATTTGGGCTTTTTTGGTGAATGGGCCAATATAGGTCAAATTGGGCTAACTTGGGCCAATGTTGGGCTAGAGTTGAAATTGATGTAAAATAAATGTTGGGAAATGTTTTTTGGGAGTGTTTCAAAGAGGTTTTGCCTTTGATGGGTTTTGATTTTGGGGTCTGGGTCTATTTGGGCTAGGTTTGGTTTTAGGTCAAAATTGGGCTTTTTTTATTTTAGGTTGAATTTGAGTGGGGTTTGGGTCAAAATATTGGGCAAATCATGTTAGTGTTTTGTTTATGGGGATGTTAAGGAAGGTTTAGAAAAGATTTGGGGTTAATTGGAGTTGAATTGGGTGAGTTTGGGCTAAGTTTGGGTCATGGGTCCAAATCGGGCTTTAAGGCCAAAAGTGAAATTGGATCCCAATGCCAATCAAATTGGGCTTGGATTTGGTCTAGATTGGTGTTGGGGATGTTGAATTGAAGTTTAGAATTGAATTGGACCAGAATTTGGGTCAATTGGGTAGGTTTAGTTTGACATCGGGTTTACTTTGGGTTAAAATGGGTCAAATTGGGGTTTTGATAAAAGTGGGGTAAATTGACAAAATTGGCCAATGGTGTAGTTGGACAAAATGAAATTGGGAATATTTGGGATTTTCTGAAATTTTCTGGGAATTTTCTGAATTTTTGGATTTTTTGGCTAAGAGGGGTATTTTGGGTATTTGGAGGGTATTGAGAGGTATTTTTGGAATTTTTGGTATTTTTGGCTATGGATGATCAATTTGATTGGTGAAGACATGTTTAGGAATGATTTTGGAGAATTTTGGGTAATTTAGGTGATTTTGCAAATTTTGGAGGTTTCAGGGTTTTGGGTAGGTCAAGGCGTGTAGGGTCCCGGGGGTCAAAAATTGAAAATTTGAAAAAAATGAAGATTGGGTGAATGTAAGTGGAATGAAATCATTTTTGTTGAGCCATGAAGCCATATCAAGCCCACATGAGCCATGAAGGGACTCATTTGAGGCATTCACTATGTTGTTCCTAACCCTCTAGCCAAGCGGCTTAGGGGTTAGGACCATCCATGTGAATCACCTACATGAGTCGGAGGTCAAGTCGGGTATGGGTGTGTTTTTTTATTTTGGAGGTGTGTGAAAGTGTAGTGTGTAGGTGTAGTGTATAAGTGTAGTGTGTGTAAGTCAACCCTCACCAAACCGAGCCACCTGTAGGCGATCCTAAGGCCAAAGAGTCCTATAAGAACTCATCCTTTAAACTTTCACATTTGATTTCAACCCTCTAGGTGATTAGGGGTCTACAATCAAGTTTGTGGGGTTTGCAGGGAGTTTAGAAGTGGTTTGAATTTCTAAAAGGTGGGTCTCAATTCTAATCCTCTAAGATAGTCAAAGGAAAAGCCTAAGGCTAGATCCTAAGCACTAAAAGAAGAAGAGAAGACCTCATCAAAAATGAGGTCAACACATACATAACTACTTATAAAACTCCTATAGGAATGTCCCCTTATAGATTAATTTTTGGGAAGACCTGTCACTTTCCAGTTGAATTAGAATATAAAACATATTGGGCGATAAAGAAATTAAATTTTAATCTTAAAGAAGCTAGCGAGAAAAGATTGTTGCAATTCAACAAATTGGAAGAAATCAGAAATGAATCATATGACAATGATAGAATATACAAGGAGAGAATGAAAATATGACATGATTGGAAGATTGTTAAAAAGAAATTTGAACCAGGAAAAAAAGTTTTATTATACAATACAAGACTGAGATTCTTTCCTAGGAAACTGAAATCTAGATGGATAGAACCATTTACTGTCATTAAAGTCTATCAATTTGGAGCTGTTGACATTGAAGACCCTAAAACTGGAAGAATATTCAAAGCATGTTTTGAAGGCAATAGACGTAATTTTAAAGTGGTTTTAATGTTGAATCAACCTGAATAATCTGAGGTTATGCGGGCTTACGACGTTAAACCAAGTGCTTTTTAGGAGGCAACCCACAGTTATGTTTAGTGTTTTGCTTGTTTGAATTGTTATTTTTGTTAGATTGCCTCATATCTGAGTCCTAACCATTCTTAATTATCATAAACAATGTTAAGAAATGAATCAAATTGAAGTTTGGAACGAATTTGGACGAAATGAAAGTTTTGGCCAGAATTTTGCTTGGGCACCGGACTGCTCCCTATCGAGCGCCGGACCATGCTGCTAACCAGAAATAGTATTCCCGTTCTTAAATTCAAATTTTAGCGGTTTTAGGCCGCACTCCTTACATTTAAACTCCCAAAAAAGCCTCTAAACCCCAAAACCGTTAGAGAAACGAAAAGGAAGATCCCAAATCTCGTCCAAATGGATTCTGACTTTATCGAAACTTCAAGATTTCAAGTTTTCAATCGTAGAAAGTTTATCAGTTTCAAAGCGTAACGTATGTTCAACAAAAACATTTCAAAGGAGAGGCTGATTAAGGAGTGAGGCTTCGTGAATTTAGGTTTGAACTCTCCTACTACTCGGATTGAATAAATTATTATTCAAAGACGTTGGGAAGTTTTATGTTACACTACTGCTGCCGTAGTCGTTACTGTTGTGAAAGAATTTTATGCAAATCTTCATGGGATCAACTAAGGATCAGTTTTTGTGCGAGGCAAGTTTGTCACATTTACTCCTGCAAAGATTAATAACTTATATATGATTAAAAATGTGTCGATATACCAAAATTCAAATTTTGTCCCGATGAGAGACAAAATTAGATCTTCCTGAAACCTCTAACTTAGTTCCCCATCAGGTTGTGAACCCATTTTGGTGAACTCCTACTCGAACCTAATTTCACCCCAAATTGAACATACCAGGAGCTTCACAAGAACTTAACGATCGTTTCTGTCAAATTTAATTGAGGCTCCACCTCATCAAACTAAGGTATGACCAAAATAACTCAATTTGTGCTCGGTTTGAGTCTTTATGAAATGAAGTGATTCAAATAATCCATAAATACGTATGGATGAGTTCGTCTTGCCACAATGAAGCTCATGGAACAATCCCCATGAAGTTTCATTAAGATCCGAGCGATATCTTATGGTCAGATCACGAATGGTTCATGAGAAGAACCAGAAGGGGAAGACGAATGAATGTCATCCATTTTTATGTTTTAGAAATGGACGACATAGATTGAGTCTGGTCATTGATCCATCCATACGAAACAAATTAAACAGCGGGCCAGCTCAACGCTTGCATGGAAAGCCTGACCAATTCTGCCGCGCCGCGTGTGAGTTCGACTTATCCGAGGATACAGTCAGCGCTTGCGTGCATAAATAAGAAAATCTGAATTTTCTTATTTAATTAAATTCAAAAATCTTGGAAAATTCATACTTTTACATAGAAAAATCATAAAAATAAAATAAAAATACTCTTAGAATCAAGGAGACTAGGAGAAAATTATGGGACTAAAATTTGAAATTATTAAATTATATTTAATTTTTAATTAATTAATTACTCTCTGGAGTAATTAAATTATTAAAAATTATTTATAATTCCGAAAATTCTCAAATTTTCACATATCAATATTTTCATCCTTAGAGACATTCCCTAATTTTTCCAAGACAAGGAAAATTCCCTAAGATTCAATTTCCTAAGTTCTATCAAACTTTGTATTTATTTCAAAAATGATTATAGAAATTACATAAATTGGGGGGAGTTATCTTAAAAAATTTAGAGCAACATTTCTAAACTCTAAAATGACAACTTTTAGCCATTTTGGAAATTTAAAAAATGACATTTTTATCACTTATGGTTAAAAATGTAAATTCCAAAATTATATTTAACCACCCCCCCCCCCCCACCCCAAAAAAAACCCCTTAAGATTAAGAGTTAGCCTAGGAACCATATGTTTGGATCATTCTACATTGAGCCAAGTCAAAACCATCATCTTTAGGTCCAAGTCCAAATGGGCCTAACCCAAACCCCAACTCATGTTAACTTAATAAACCATAATTAGGTCTAAGATATTAATTAGACTTAATTAAATCAAGTTAAGCCTTAATCACATTAGGTTTTAATATACCATCATTAGGTGTAAGATATTAATTAGACTTAAGTAAATCAAGTTAAGCCTTAATCACATTAGGTTTAACTTAGTAAACCATAATTAGGTCTAAGATATTAATTAGACTTAGTTAAATCAAGTTAAACCTTAATCATATTAGGTTTAACTTAATAAACCATAGTTAAGTCTAAGACATTAATAAGACTTAATTAAATCAAGTTAAGCCTTAATCACATTAGGTTTAACTTAATAAACCTAATCAGATCTGACCCATCATTAGACCTAATTAACCCCATTAAACCTTAATCAAATTAGGTTTAACATCATAAACTCTAATTAGGTCTAACCCACCATCAGACCTAATTAACCCCCATTAAACCTTAATCAAATTAGGTTTAATACAAATCAAACCCTAATTATGTATAACCCATCATTAGACCCAATTAACCCATTAAACCTTAATCAAATTAGGTTTAACATCATAAACCCTAATTATGTCTAACCCACCATTAGACCTGATTAACCTCATTAAAAATTAATCAAATTATGTTTAATACAAATCAAACCCTAATTAGGTCTAACCCATCATTAGACCTAAGTAACCACATTAAACCTTTATCAAATTAGATTTAATACAAATCAAACCTTAATTAGGTCTAAGATACCAATTAGACCTAATTAAACCATGTTAAACCTTAATCAAATTAGGTTTAACACCATAAACCCTAATTAGGTCTAAGACACAATTAGACCTAACTAAACCATGTTAAACTTTAATCGAATGAGGTGTAACATCATAAATCCTAATTAGGTCTAAGACATCAATTAGACCTAACTAAACTATGTCGTGCTTTAAAAAAATTAGGTTTAATTAACCTTAATTTAATTAGACTTAACCATAATTAAGTCTAATTAATCAATTAAATCTTATCCATAGGTTTAATTAACCTTAACCTAATTAGACTTAACCATAATTAAGTCTAATTAATCAATTAGATCTTATCCAAATTAAGTTTAATTAACCTTAGCCTAATTAGACTTATCCACAACTAAGTCTAATTAATCAATTAAACCTTATCCAAATTAGGTGTAATTAACCTTAACCTAATTAGACTTAACTATAATTAAGTCTAATTAATCAATTAAACCTTACCCAAATTAGGTTTAATTAACCTTAACTTATACTTAGGTTCAACCCAACTTGAACCTAAATCAAACTTAAATCTTTTAGGTTCAACATAAATTGAACCTAACCTTAACCTATACTTGTTTCAACCCAACTTTAACCTAAGTCAAACTTAAACCTTTTACTTAACTTTAACCGATGCTTAGGTTCAATCCAATTTGAATTTAAGCCAAACTTAAACATTTTAGGTTCAACATACATTGAACCTAACCTTAACATATACTTAAGTTCAACCTAAATTGAATCCAATTGAACTTAAATCTTTTAGGTTCAACCTATATTGAACCTGATCCAAACTTAAATTAGGTTTAACCTACATTGACTTTAATTCAAATCTTACTTAATTCCAATATTAAACCTACATTTGACCTAACTCAAACTTAACTTAGGTTCAACCTACATCGAACCTAACTTAAGTTTAACTCAAGTTTAACCTACATTGAACTTAATTCAAATTTTACTTAGGTCCAATATACCTAAGTCAAAATCATTAGGTTCAACCTATATTGAATCTAAACTCAATCCAATTTTTTGATTCAAATAACATTGAATCTAAAATCTAACTTATGTTGGATTTTATCTAAATGACAAGTCGAATTCATATTTGACTTAAAATTAAATACCTCTAGTCTCAAAGGACATCAAATCTAGAATATTAGTCTATTTTTTGTTAGATTTCACTCGACATTAAGTCCAATCTATGTTAGGCTTAATACTTTTGGATTCAAAAGACATCGAATCTAAAAAGTCTAATTTACGTTCGATTTTAAGATTTAATTCATACACAAAATACCTTTAGGTTCAAAATGACATTAACTCAAAATAATTAATCTGTAAATTTGATTTTTAAGTGTAGACGGATTCAACTTAAACAATTTCCTCAATAACAAAAATTCATCTTAGAAGATATTAAAAAAACATAAACTTGAACTCAAAAATACAACAAGGTTTGAGGAGATATAGTTGTTTACAATATATCTTCAAACCACAAACGTCCTAAAATATTAAAATTAACAAAACAAAACGACAAAATAAAAATAGATAATAAATCGTAGACAACCTAAAATATTCCAACCCTTAAAAATCAACAAAAGACACTAAAAACTTAAATGAAACCTTAATGAGCCAAGATCACTGAATGCAACTTAAACCCCAACATTCTTAATCTACGATGATTTCTTGAACAATGCAATCCTGGTTGTAGACAAAAGTTTTCCGGTTTTTGTTAAATATCTTTCGGACTAAGTTGATCAAGGTATCCGACGACCCTGGGACAACAGAGCCATGGACATCTTGACCGGGTTGTCTAAAAATTAACTAAATCAACAATTTAAGAAATAAAATCGACATTTTTTTTTGTAAGAATTACTCTGACACTGTTTTCTTGTAGGTTGAAAACAAGTTCTACTTTAGATTTATTTTGCATGTTATTAGGGTGTGCTAACTCTGTTTTACAGGGCGACATTCTGAAGACGGGACAAACAACAAAATAAAAAAACAACATAAATAACATTAGAAACAAAACTAAAATGACATAATCAAGACAAACAACAAAACAAAACCTAAACTTTTTGGATAATCACAAAACCTAAACTTTTATGATAGCCACCAAACAAATAACAAACTACAAGACAAAACGACAATAAAATAACAAACAACAAAACAAAAATAAAATCGACATAACAAATGACATTGACAAAATCAAACCTTTATGGTAGTATGTAAAACTTAGAAACATATTACCCCTGTGATTAAACATTGACGTTTTTTTCTTTGTTCTTGAAATTTCTTAGAAAAATCAGAAGTTTTCTTAGACAATCCTAATTATCTAGGATGTAATTAACTATAGGACTTGCTCATATAGGAGATTTAAGAACTCAGGATAGGTATCACACCTAGAACTCTCTAGTTATCAAAATTTTACATGTGATCATTCTTATATGAAAATTTCTAGAATCTCCTTGTGTAAGGATTATCACTGACATTACTTATTCTACTGTTTTCTATTTTATCAGCCCTTATTTTTTTCAAATTTCTTAACATCCAATGATCCTTTACATGATCCGAAGAGATAAAATTTCTTGAAGACTAGTGTGATATGATAGATAAACAGAGTGGCGACTCCCCCAAACAAAGACATTGATATTTCACACCTCATATCGACATGAGAGAATCTCGGCGAAGACGGGCCGGGGACGAACTGGGATCTCGCAATTCCGGATGCCACCATTGAGTTGATTATGTCCATTAGACCGATTTGAAAAATTGTTCAGCTCTAGTTAGTCTACTTTTATCATACTACGGATTTTCATTTTGTCAATTTTTATAAAATTTTTGTATTATATTTGATAAAATTTCATACAAACTTAGATCTATAAAAACTTATAATATGTAATTTTTAGCATGTTGTATATTAGATAGTGTTGGACAAATTAACATAAAAAAATAAAATTTTCTTGGAATATTTTGTATTGTGCAATATTTATGTATTTTAATGAGTATATTAAACCTGATAAAATTTACTGTAAAACGACAAATATTATTTTGTATATTTCATATAAGTAGTTATCTGAATTGTGATTATCATTATGTCCATATTTAATTCAGTTTAAAAAAATTATTGTTAAGTCTGCATAGTGATTTATATTGATTTCAGTAGCATGTTGTGCTTGTCAAAATTATTAGCATTTGTATGCTTCTGTATCAAAAAAATATGCACAAAAATGATAAAAATGGGGAAATGCATGTGGTTGCGGCTTGACGGTTGCATGTTATGTGCAATCAATTATAGTTATAAGGGCTTGCACACATATGCAGTTGGTCATTTGCGCGCTTGTTGCGAAAGAACAGATATTAACAAGTGGAGTTAAAAGTGGAAGTAGAGTTATATGCGGCACCAAAAAAAATATGGACAAATGGAAATACAAATGAAGGTATAAAGAGCATAAGAAAATCATAAAATAAGTCAAATAAAGAACTAATTTCTATTTCATATTCTTTTATTGTATTTTTTATATCTTGTTGCTTATATTCTTACTTAACATATATTTATTGTGATTATGATTTATTATACCGAAACTGTGATGGATACTAAACATGATGATTTGTCGTGTTCAATTTATTTGCTTTGAATAAATGTTTATTTTTTATATTGAAATTTGAAGAATCATAAACAACTAAATTCTTTTAAAATAGATCTTGGGTAATAATTTAACTGTTATGACAACAACAAGTGGTTACCCGCTTTTATATAATAGGTTGCATCAAATTATGTCGTGATAGTTACTTTAATGGTATCATCAAAATATACACATCATCATGACTATGATGTGTCATTATTTTTTATTGTGAAGGCATGATTGCGAAACCCCTTAAGTAGAATGAAGTTGAACTCTACATTGATGCAACTTTTGGTGTAACACTGAAATCTTACTAGCAACTCTGAAGTTAAGTGTGCTTGTGTGGGAGTACTCCTAGAATAGGTGATCCCTTGGGAAGTTACACCAATGAAACAAAACTATGAAACCGCTGGGCCAAAGCAGACAATATCTTGATGGGTGAGAGTTCGGGTTATCACAAATGGTATCAGAGCATTACGGAACAAATTGTTATACAATTGGATCCACTTTTTGAACCCCGAAAAAGATAAAGTGCTGCAATGCAAAAGCCACCTCTTGAATATGTCGGGGTCATCTCTAGAATTTCATCCCATGGTGGATGATTGAATTTCATCCCATGGTGGATGATTTTGGGTACAAAGCAATGACGATGATGTCAGTTACTTAAGTACTGGAGAATGTGAAACCCCTTAAGTAGATTGAAGCTAAACACCTAAACATCATGGAGCATTTTAGCGTAACACTGGAATTTCATTAGAAACTCCAAAATTAAGTGCGCTTATCATGGAGCATTCTTAGGCTCAGTCACCCCTTGGGATGTTAACACCAAAGGAACAAAACTATAAGATTGTTAAGCCTAAACAGCCAATACCTCGATGGGTGAGAGTTCGGGCTGACATAAATAGTTTTAGTCTGGCGACCCCTTCTACTGTTTCTGCTTACTCGAGAAGGTTTTCGCCTGCTGATGCATTCTAAGCCGTCAGTTTCTCGATGATCTAGGCTATCCACTATATGATGACCTAAACATATACTTTTTGGCAAGACAATTATTTACGTAAAACATTATGGAATTTATCATATTCTTATTAAAAACTAATTTGATTCACAATTAAATATAGTTGCCCAGAAATTGTCGAGTTGAAAAAGATAACTCGGACACTTTTGAAGTCTTCTACCATTAACATAATCATGGAATATATATATATATATATATATATATATATATATATATATATATATATATATATATATACATACATATTATTTATAATAAAATAATTATTTTATAAATGCTATAAAATATTTTTATGTTTTTGTCGAATATTACTCTATTTTTGAATTAGTTATCTTATAATTTCAGCATTAAAATAGGTATTATTTTTATTTTTCTATTTCGGAATGGCGTGGCTAATTAAGATTCATAAAACAGCCCTTATTTTATTTTTTGGTACGGCGATCTAACAAGTTGGCCAACTTCGTCGGACTTAAAAATGAAGCATGTTAATCATGAGATCATGCCGAGTTATTGTTTTAATTAGAACACGTTTTTAAGGTTAACATTATTTCACATAAGGTGTTTAATTTACATTTGATAAATTAAAGATCTGTTTGGAGCAGTTGTATATTAGTAAAATATGATGATCTGCATATTATCAGTATAAACTATTTTGTTTTTTGGGGGAGCTTATATAGAGCAATACTACTTTGAGATATTCTATGGATAAATGATTACTTATGCCCCAGTTTAATGAAGATGTTTGCAATAGAAATGTATGGGCAAAATAATAGATAAAATAATAAATTTTATGATAATATTGAGAAAAAAATGTTGATAGTATTTTTGAGCCACGAACAAAAGTTTATTTGTCAACCCTATCAAATAAAATAGGTTAAGGACAAGAAAATAAGGACATATTTTGGAAAGGCCGTCCTAAATGAAATTCAACTAGGCCAGACCTATGAATTATCCTAAATGAAATTAAATTATAATCAATTCAACTAGGCTAGATCTATGAATTCAACTATAAGGAAATATTTTGAAGGAAATTCAACTATAAGGAAGTATTTTTAAGGTGCTTAGGTATTACTACAAAATTTCTGTTCTCACACTTTTTTTTTCTATTAAAACCCAAAATTCATCTATGAAATAATCTATTGTTTTTCTTTTTAACTTAAACTATCAGTAAAACTAATTACTTAACTTGATCAATTTCTACCTCCCAATCAATATGCAAAATAACTTAAAAAAAGTTACATAAGATGAAAATCTCCACATCTAATATGCAAAATTTACAGAAGTTGAAGATGAAGGAAATCCAGCAAAATTTATAGAAGAAGAAACACTCCACATATCCAGGGAAGGCAAACCCCGGCAATGGCTGCAGCAAAATGGGGCCATCGAACAATGAGGACGACAGCAATGTTGGGCTTCGGACCGCGCGGCACCTGAAGAGTCTCCAAGGATCCTCAGCCGATCTTTCCTCCGCACGCTTTCTTTTGTCGAGAGCTGCACGTTGGTTTGCCTCCAACCTCCTCCGTTGCTTCTCGGTGATCTCAATCGCAAGCAGAAATGTGGCGAGGGCAAGAAGGGCACCTCTGGAATTCTTACCCCAACGCCATAACCAGACGCGGGAAGCGGCCTCCATCCCACTTTGCCGCCATAGAAGGATTTCACGAATTGCGTTTTGGAGCGGCACCAAAAATTCAGCCCGAATGCTCTTTCCAAACACAACGGCAGCATTTTTAAAACTCCGCTGTAACCACTAATCTGCCCCAAATGGGGCCTAAGGTTTCGTTTGAAACCGCGGTAGACGTTCGCTCAATATCAAGACTGAAGAAAATTATTCGTATTTATTTTAGATTGAATAAACATTTTTTTTTTATATATAAATAGAATCCAAATCATCGCTGAACAGTTATGCAATATTTGATCATAGGAGTTCTTCGACCGTTTCTGTTAGCATTTCCACATTTTATTGCTGTTAAAGTATTGGGCTATGACAGTTTTATGGCAATGATCTTTTTGTTCATTATGTTCGAAAGTTTGTAATATTATATACAAATTAAATTGTTTAGCTTTGATTATAATATTGTCACTGTAAAGTATAAATCTAAAATGTGAGACATCCAATTACATCATATAAACTTGTTAAAAAAAATTTAGATCAAGTGTAAATTACATGCGAATAACTTCAATTTTTAATAGTATGTGAAAGGTATATACATCAAAAAATTTTAGGTAGAAAATCTAGAAAAAGAAAAAAATAATGTCTTCTAGCCCAGATAGAACAATCCAGTATGAATTAAAGACTACACGTACAGATCAATATCTCATAGGTGGGAGATGACTATAGAATTTCTCGAGGTACAATATGTGTTGGCGATTGGTAACAATTGTTGGGACTACGTATATATCCTTCCATTGAGGTGTGCCACTGTCCGGACTTTAGGATGATGTGCTACTTTGTCGGGTACTTTGTTGTTCCATAACGTATATTGAAATTATGCAACGCACATTGTAACTCTGTGAGAGATTTCTCTACAAAGAGCAGATGATGGTCCACAGCGGCCGACGAGTGGTTGTCGATAATAGTCGACGGCTGCAGAAGTGCGTGGCATTCATTAGACCTTCGATGTGGTAAATGTGGGTTGCACTTCTTCTCCTCTAAGCTCAGGTCTTCCTCTGGTTCAGTCGCTCAGGATCCATGCCTCCCCTTAATGAAAGAGTAGGGCTTTATTTAAATGTTCGATGGAGGCATATAGGCAAATAAGAAAAAATTTGGACACCTCCATTGAACAACCCAAAGAGATTTTCTCAATTAGATAATATTTTTGTGAACATTTGAGGTCTTGATGGTAATGAAATTTAGTGATCTTGGCTCATTAGATTCATCTTATAGGCTTATCAAATTTGGAATTCATTTGTCCTTCCAATTGGGTAACAAAAACATCTAAAAATGACTATGGCTTAATCTGGATTTGATTTGATTCAAATTGGACCAATTTTGACGTCATTATATTCTCATAAAGTCAGTTAGTTTGACTGTAAGTTTGTCGAAATCAAAATCATAAACTGTCTTTAATTAAATTTTGAATGTCCGTTGCTCAAAAATTAATGACACACACACACACACACATACACACATATGCATGCATGCATGTATGTATGATTAAAAGACACCGCTTCTTTGGTTGGTTCCTTTCTCTCCTTTGCCTGGACGTGTTTCGATCCCTCGTTTCCATAAAATCAAATTATTCAGCAAGTCAGATCAGCCTGTAGGCCAGTGGGTCGAGTTCGTGGGTTGTTGGGTCGAAGGTCCTGTCATTAGGCCCATGGAACGGGCCGACGAGGCCAGCGAAACAAGCTGGTGAGGCCCGTGCGCTATCCTACGGGAGCCATTCTGCGGTTCAACAAGTCTGCCACGTAAGCGATCCAAGGCTCAACTAGATCGGACAACCCCATTAAAGCAGTGAGTAGAGGTGGCAGATCCAACAATTTGGGTGGTGGGATTCAGGACTTAAATCAGCTGGTTTAATGAGATGGTGGGATCTGAGGGCTCATATCAGGCTGAAATTAAGCAATTCTGAGAATGAAAATAGCAAGTCTTAGGCTCTTGTGATATCTTCAATGGAGCCTAAGGGGAGTAAGACCTTAGGAAAGTGGAGATAGATGATGAAGGGGGAGGAAGTGGTAGTAATTGTGGGGATTTTTGAGTTGCCGTACACAATAGAATTTTTTGAAGACTTCTATCTAAATGATGGAGTGTGATAAATAGTACATCTTTTGAAGGAAGGAAGTACCACCTTAAAATGAGCCTAATCGTCCAATGATGAAGACTTTCATAAGTCTATGGAACTAGGGTTTTTTTCTTTAACTTACAGGTTTAAGATAAAATTTATTTTATTCTAGGGTTGGATTGCCTACAAGGATAAGCTCTTATAGTTAATTACATCTCTAGAGATGTGAGCATTAAAGAAAACTCTTGATTAATATAATGACTTATGCTATTCAATTTAGAAGATTAGAATTTCCAAAAAATGAGGTTTTGGAGGTGAAGAAATAATTCAAATCGGAAGAATTAAGCTCAAAAGGATGAAACTTACAGTTTGATGATTGTGTGCCATGAAAGGCCCTTATAAAGGGATTTAATAGTATAGGGAGGAAGGTTTACCAAAAAGGTAGTGATTGTTTTGAAAAGCGCTAGTGGCGAGCTTTGATTGATCATATAAGATCAAAATATATGTTAGGAATGGTTGACTTGACTGATTTATAATTGGTGGAATTCCTAAACTGAAGGGTAAAGTCGGGTACGAAGGATTTCTAGACAGAGGCAAAGTCCTAAAATCTATATGGAATCCTCATAGGTGAGCTAACCTAGACTTTTAAAAAAATGTCCCCAGTCAGAATGCTCGTGGATATACGCATCCTTGGTACGTTGCTGTCCTTCAACTATAACCAACCTTATAACTAGAAATCCTCTTTGAGCACCTTGATCATGGCATGTAGAGGATTTCTTAAGATACTTTTGTTGCAGCTTATTCGCTATGTGACATATTCAAAATGCCGCCAGAGTTGTTTGTTTCTTGCATCTAGGATATGTTTTACGATACGCTAGAATCCTTTTCTATTAAAGGTTGGTCGCATGTTCGACCCCACAGCCCGTATTCAAAAAGAATGCTTTATTCCCCTGCCCCACTCGTGAAAGCATGACAGAAGCTTGGAGGAGGTGCTCATGCGAAGAACAACACTTAGTAAACTTCCTAACAAAAGTGCGTTGTCTTCCCCCATTCTTCTTCCCTACATTGAAAATTTTCCCACTCATTCTTCTTCTCCACGTCACAACCCACCCTTGTCCTCTTCTTCCTCTTCCCATGAGTCCACTCACCTCCTCCTCTTACCACAAACTCTCTCTCTCACACACACAACCCTCCATTATAAAACCCTAGCCAACCCAACTCCTCACTTGACTGGAACCAAGCCTCTCCTCATCTTCTCTTAATTGTGAATCAAGACGAAAAAAAAGGAAACTCCCGTCTCTCCACCGCGAAATTTTTCCCTGCGGAGTCCGGACGCAGCTCTACGTCCGGACTCCCAATCAGAGACAGCGGAGGAGGGGGGAGGTGGGACCGTGAGAGAAAAAAAAAAATTTTTTTTTTCGTATTTCAGCGGCCCTACAGGCCGCTGATCTCTGATTGGGATAATTTCGCCTCTCCACCACCCTCTGACTAACCTCCCTCTGACGAGCTTCTCTCTGACAAACCCCATCCGATAGACCTCCCACAATACAACACATGTCAGGCGAGTACTTCGCCTTCCCTGACGCTTCTTCGCAGATACGGGATAATAAAAAAAAAAAAGAGAGAAGGAAAATTTACATACGTACCACTCAATTTATATATATTCACACCCGAAACAAAAAATAAAAAAGAATGAAAGATTTACATACATACCATTTAATTTCTATAAATTTACATGCAAGAGAGGGAGATTTACAAATATACCAATCAATTTCTATACAAAAATTTACACATATACTACTCAATTCATGTGCAAAAATTTACACAAATACCACTCAATTTCTAAGCAAAAATTTACATATATACCACTTCATTTTTGTACAGAAATTTACATATGTAACCCATTTGATAGAAGTCATAACAACAATTTGAATACATTTAGAGTTAAATATCGGTCAATTTTGGATTATTGGAAGTTGAATTTAGTAAATTTAAGGTCAAATATAAGCCAATTTTTTATGTTGTTATGAAGTGATTTTTTGCTTATAAAGTAACAAATTTTTAGCTATGGGCATAATCATCTTTTATTCATAAGCAACTACAAATCAGTTGTTTTCTAAATGCACAAACCAAACAGACAGCCAGCTATCCGGATCAGCTACTGATCAGCAATTTATCTAGACCGATTATTTATCAACTGATTATTGATAAGCTGCAGTACGCACTGTAGCTTATTGAATAATCTTTTCATAAATTGATTGAAATAATCTGCTGATAAGCTAAGTGTGGTGGCTATTACAAAATTTTTATTTTTTCGGAAAAGCCAGACCGCACCCACCAAGCTGCCATCGTACGTTGTGAAAACACTTTTTTCAGCGTTTTGAAAATGCATAAGCTGCCAAAATGTAGTTTACCCAAACAGACATTGTTTGCTTTCAAAATGCCAATGCACCAAATAAGCTGCTCATAGACCCTTAGTTTCAATGTGGTTTGAAAAGACTTCATCTGTAACCATGGGTTAATTCATGCTAGAGCATTCCCCTCTGGTCTCAAGGGGTAGGTTGTTTGTTTTATATGTTATAATCCTTAATACAACTAAGTATCGATTATACTAACCAAGATTTCTATACTTGGACTAACCTATGGTATTGCTCGCTCTGGCTTCCGTCTCGCCGCTGCGGGTTCATCGTCGTTTCATTATTGTGTGTAATCTTTGTCTACATTTGTATAGCCCCTTTCTCTGAATAACTCTCTATGTTAGATTGTACAGACAATTTAGAGAGGTGAGGAATCGAAGGGCTAGGGCATAAAATGGTGAAGACAAACAAAAAAAATGTGTGGGGGAGCTTTTGTGAAGTAATCTTGGCGTGGATATCTCTGAAGCATAAGTTTGCGGTTCAATCGACTCAAAATACTTTGGAGACATACCCGTGAAGAAGACCTTACGAAAGCAAACTCATAACCATAGCTTCAAGTTATTGTACATGTTATGGGGTTCACATCTTCCTGTAAGGGCAACCTCTTATAGTTAATTACTTCTTAAGCAAGTAAAGTTACTTATGAAAATTTCCTATTAAGATTCTGACTCGTCCTCAGAAAGTATAAATTTGTTGTTTTTAAGGAAGGAGTTTTAATGTCCTATCCTAAAGGAAAAAGGTAGCGGACGCTCAAGGTTCCGGAGAAACCCTGTTAAGATCCTAAATTATCCAATGATTTTGTTTCTTTTTGAAATTTAATGTTGATGTTTACTCCTAATGTTTTATTAGGAAATTAAGAATTAAGTTGCACTGTATGCAATCATGCAGCAGCCTAAAAGTGAGAATTTACATCATGACTAGACAAACAACCTCAGATTTGAAGCTCACTAAAAGGGGGGTAGGGTTATGAATCCTAATTTATACTGCTGTTAATGGTTTAGTTGAGGTTCAACCTTTGCTTCATGTTTCGGGGAGTTCGAATGATCGATTGAAACAACCATGCCAAACAGAGTTTGCATATCTTAATAACATGAAATGTAAATCTAGGGTGACGTCTGCCTTTTATCTTCAGCAGCCCTACAAAATAGAGTTATCATACAATATTTTTAATTTGATGAATTTGTTGTTATTTTTATTTAGGAAAAAATAGTTAAGATGCCCATGGCTTTCCGTTGTCTTGTTTTGTCGGGTTTCCAGATCTACTTAGTCTGGAGAGGCGGACAAGCCTACTTCGACCAGAAGATTCTTATCAGCAACCAAGGGTTGCATTGTCCAAGCAATCTTCGTAGACCCGGATAGCAGAGTTAAAGTTGTTTTCGGTGATCTTATTTTATTATGGTTACATTTAATTTTTAATGCCTTCTTCAGATTTTAAGGGTCAAAGATTATAGGTTGCTCAGGACTCCTTAACCAATTAGATTTTGTGATTTTTGGTTTAATATTCATGTTTGAAATGACCCGGTCAAGATCCTATGGTTATGTCCTCTCGGGTGTCATTGGGTTTTGCAATTTGATTAGTCATAAGTGACCGGAAGGTACTTTATTAGCGGTCATTGGTTGCCTCCTCCAAAGTACCTTCTCAAACCAGGTTATGTTTTGTGGTTAAGTTTTACATTTTAGTGATTTTAAGGAGCATTCTATGTCTTTTAGGTTCATTCGACATCTCAGCCCAAGTCATCCCCGATAAGCCTTAAGTGTCCTTTTGTTCTCTTATGAGAAGTTAAACACTCCTTAACTCCAAGCTGTTTAGATTCGAGTTGAGTTATACGAGACTAACCAAAATTTGATTCAAGTTGACTTAGATGAACCCGAGTTGGGTTTGGCCAAGTCAAAATGAGTTTTTGGAAGATTTGAAATAACCCAGGTTGGGCTAGGTTAGCTTAGGCCGACCCTGGACTGGTCTAGGTCATTCCTAGCTTGGATGGGTTTAGATGATTTGGGTTGTCCCGAGTTAGACCGAATGTGGCTAGGTTAGCTTTCTTCAATATGAGATCTTTATTGATGAAGGTCTTCTCTCGAATATGCTTCTTATAGTACCATGCCACATGTTCTCTTCAGTTCTTCCTATTGAAGGCTGAGTTAGCTCTTTTCTCCTCCATAAGGTCAAGCATGAGTAGCACTCCTCTGTCATTTTCTTCCTACGATCAACTAAATCTAATTGGTAAAATGTATAGGCTACCACCACTCTTTGATTGTGATAATTAAATTTGACTAACAAATTCACATCCATCTTACTTATAGCATAAATAGAGTGCTCGATTATCGTGGAAGGTGTCGTTTAAACTGCACAAAGTATAGATGATAAGATCTCTACCTAATTGTTCACAGCCTCTTTAATTTTTTTGAGCATATTTAAATTAACCTTATTGACAGCTTCGAATTACCCATTTTTTTAGGATGTCGAACGGATGCAAACTTCAAACTGATCCCCTGACTTTGGCAAAAAAATCTTTACCCCTTAGTTAACAAATTGTGTTTCATTATCTCTGATGAATATGAGTGGTATCCTGTATCGATAAATCAAATCAGTCTAGATGAAATTTTGAATGACCTATGCGGTGATCTGAAAGAGCATCTAAGCCTCACTCCACGTAGAGAACTAATCAACAACAATAAGTTTTTATGACCTAAACAACGAGGCAAGGGCCCAAGAATATCGTGTTCTCATACGAAAAAAAGTCATTGTTCATAGTTTGTGAGCCGACTGTTATTGTAAAGATGTGCACTACTGACACTATTTACCTCTCCTTGAGAATTTATCATCATCTTTATGAAGCTTCAGCCAAAAATATCTCTGTTGATGCATCCAGTGTGTCAGTGTTTTTCTTCCAAAGTGGATCTTGCCTTCCCTTGAATAGACTTCCTGGAATACATCCTCTACCTCACCTTCTACGATGCACTTCATGTATAATCAAGTGTATAATTTTCAGAAAAGCATTCCCTTGATCATAAGGTTTTGGGCTATCTTGATTTTAAAGAATTTTGAATCATTTATTTCTTCTAAAACCTTTTCTGTCTCAAGTTATAGGATGTATGGCTCCATCCAACTCTTAGCATTTCAGCTCCCAACTCCATCACTTTAGCTTCTTCAATAGTTGTTCAGACGAGCATTTAGGGAGTATCCTCCTCAAGTGGATGTACTTGGATAGGAATTATGCCACCTAATTGTCTGTTTGGGAGATGTACTCAATGTTAAAGCCTTCAAACTTTCTTATCTCCATTTTAACTTTGTTGATGTATTTGATCATCATCTTGTCTCTAACCTCGAATTGCCTGTTCACATGATTGATTGCCAACTGTGAGTATCCCTTTCATTGGTGAACCATAATATCAAAATCATAGCTTCATACTCGACTTGATTATTGGTAACTTTGAATCCTACTTCTATTAAGTGGCATAAATGATCCCCGATCAAATTTTTATAGCGAGAATAAGCACCACCCTAGTTTGATTAGATACCCTATTGATATGTCAAAAAAATTGACTAATAAATTTATTATGGCCTATGCATTAATCGGAGTGCTTTGACCACATAAGAACATAATTTAGTAGGTGGCTAGTGATGATCTGGATCATATACATTTTAAAATATGAGTGAAGCTTTTGGGTATAGATTGTAAGAAGTGTTAATTTTTCCATGATCATATACTTAAGCTTAACGTCTTTGAGGACTCGACTGACATAATGAATCAAGGACTACTTCCTTAGCTCATCTTAGACTAAAACTAAGTTAATGACTTCATGTCCAAACCCAAAGTATAGGGAGAGTTCTTAATTTGACATTCAGCTTTGAAGGAGTACTTGTAATTCGAGGGAGTCTTTTAGATTTATGAATGCTTGTTCACATTCATATGATTAGGCGAAGTTCTTTGCTCTTCTAAATGTTTTGAAAAAAGTAGCGCACTTGTTGCCAGACTTTGAGATGAACCGACACATGCTTGTGATTCGACCAGTAAATTCTTAAACTTCCTTGATGTTTTAGAGGGGACGACATGTTGATCAGCACATGAAACTTCTCTCGGATAGAATTTATTCCCTTCGTGGTTAGTGAAAGAATTTTTCTATGGATGCCTCAAAAGTGCACATAAGCAAATTGAGCTTGATATTAAAATTTTGGAGGGTTTGAAATGTTTTTTTTAGATATTTTATGTTTTCCTTTTGAGTAGGACAACATTCATATACACCATAATTTTTTTTCTTTCTATTTTAAAAAGATTATATCCATCATTAGCCGGTAAGTAACGCCAAAATCTTTAAGACCAAAGAGCGATATATTATAACAATACACTCCCTTACTAATAATTAGGGTTATAATCGAGCCAACCATATCATAGTTCAGACTTGGATTAGTATAATTATAAGTTGTTTGTGACTTGAGCTTGTGTCGAGCTTTCATATATTGTTCAAGATTTTCTAATTTAGAATTTTCAAGGTTTGAACTTAATTTGTACTTAATTTATTTATGACAAGTGAACAAATATTTAAATGAGCTAAAAGTTTAAATGGGCATCCAGATTTTCATATAAAAGTTTAATATATAATTTTACAAATAAGATCACACCTATTAATTTATCAATTATAAATTCTGTAAAATTGATATGTAACTCATGAAACATGATTATTTGTGATGTTTTCTCTTATTTTAGCTTGATCATACTTCTAGGTTTGTACCCAACTCCAACATTTAGATGTAGGTGTGGATTTTCACATATTGATATACACTTGTCATTTTTCTTAAATTTTTGGATAATTTTGTAGATGTATTGTATATTGAATTATTGCACCATCCTTACTCTTAATCATATACAACTTACAATGATTACAATTTCCTTTCTCTGCACTACTTTGTAATTGGATATGACTTATCAGTATAGTGAAAAAGAGAGATATACGAGGCTAAAGTTTCAGAGATTCTTAAACGTAGTGATCTCGTCGTTGCCTTTGATGCTTAAACGCCTTAGTAACTCAGTGTTTCGTATGCTTCGGTCTAAATGGGGAGACACATACTTGAGAACCCCGAGGTTATATTTAATTTTAAGAAGTATTTCATACATATCTCATAAGTCTTATGTATTTTCACTTCTAAAAACTAAAATTTAATAAAATAAATATATAATTAATAGTTATATATTAATAAAATAAATATATAGTTAATAATTAATCTAAAAATATTATTTATATAATAATATATTACTATTAAATCTATAATTAAATAAATTCTAGTTAATTAAAATTTTATATAAATAGTATATCATATATGATACAAGTTATCATCAAACATAATATTAAGCATTTAGCAAGTTACTTTGAGAACAACAACAACTTTTTCTGTGAACATAAATGAACGAGTTTGGCTTTATTTATGTTTAGTTCATTTAAGCTTCAAGCTTCTAAAAATTGTTCAAGATTGTTTCTTTACTAATTTGTACAAACATGATCGAATCTTAATTGAGTCCAGTTCTAGTTGTTCATTGAGTGTATTAGTTCATCTATGTACCCACTATTGATGGATGTAGTTTTCTCAACATCTATGGATGCAGATTGATTTGGTGGTATCTAGAGAAAGCATCAAGGAAACATATTACATAATGTCCGACCACCATGTCCATGACACATTAATCCGTGGCAGTGGGTAGCTATCATTCGTGCATGTGGTGTTCAGACTAGTGAAGGCCATACACATCTTATACTTGCTATTTTACTTTTGCATCATAACGACATGTGACACCCACATCGATACTAGACTTCTCAGATGTAGCGAACCTTCATTAACTTCAGGACCTCCAACCGATCAACTCGCCCAAAGTGGCGGCTGATGTTTTCATTTTTTGCTTCATCAGTTGGACGATTGGATTGACATTCAAGTGGTGGCACACGACACCAATCGGTATCTTGGGCATCTCGATGATAGTTCATGCAAAAAATATCTCGATGATTTCAAGAGGTATTGATCAACACCTCCTTCTATTATGCACTAAGTGTGACCTTCGATCATTGGGATTCGATGGGAGGTCTCATTGGTCTCAAGAACCCATTCTTGCAGGTTGTCAAGCTTGAGAGGTTCCTGTTAGTTGCTTCTGACTGGATGGAGATAACAGGTGCGAGACTACTCGAGATTGTTGCACACATTGATTACATCCCCACACTCAGAAAATTCACAATCACATGATAAGTAAAAGTGACAAACTTTAAAGATTTGAGCAAGAGATGACCGAAGATAATGTTATAAATGGACAAGAAGTCATACACTAGAAAGTTTATCGCGTTGGTGAACTGTTTATCTTTTTATCCCTAAGTGATCGGTAGTGGTGGTTCCTAACACTTCAATCCACTCATTAGAAAATCCATTAAGTATGCTGATCGTAGGTGTTATTCGGTCATTGTCGTGACCATTTTATCGAACATTAACTTGAATGAGATGTTCACAAAGCTGTTAGTGCTGACAAGAATGCTATTGATATGATAGTTGTTGATTGACATGATGCCGATAATAGCTTCGTTGTAAGGGTTACTCTTGGTGGGCAAATCTTTATTATTGAAGGCCATGCGAGGATGTGAACTTTGTTTGGGCATAAGGGTGGCTGCAAATAGTTCTTCTAACCAAAGCCTTTATAGACTTGCTTGGTAGGATAATTCTCCAACACCCCCAAAGTTGGAAAGAACTATGTTAATGATGATGTGGATTGCATGGTTTAGACTGGCTTGTTTAATATCTCCTCCATTGTAACCTTCATTTGCTGATATGTCGTTGATTTTAGTGATACAAACTCATTCAGATCCAAGCTTTACCAGCTCTTTGATATGGCCTCAGAGGTGTTGGCATTCCTCCATGTCACGTCGATGGTTTCGGTGGTAGGCGCAACACTTCTTTGAATCTTGAAGATAAGCTTTGGTCTTCTTCAAGGGTGCTCTCTTGAATTAGTCTTTATTTCGAATGGACTCCAATATCTCAACAATCAAAACTCTTAACAAAGTTGTCTTGAGTACTTCTTGGTTAGGCAGCTGACACTCATTGTATCAAGTCAACTGCTGGTTAGGATACCAGGCCTAACTCCCACGTGGTATATTCTACCGGTAGCCCAGTGGTTCTGGGGTGGTCGAGCATCTTCATATTGAGGATATGTGGAAGGACATGAATCATATCACCGTATTCACCCTTTGCCTTGGGGGAGGGACCTCTTCTTGGGGTGATGCGTGGAGGACTATACTATGGAGAACATGCAATTGGAGTTATACTCATCCTCCAATATGTAGTCGTTGTCCAACTCCAACAACTTAGTTAATGTCTTCGATTACTGTAGACCCAACATGCACTAAAAGGGTAATTCTTTCGATCCCTGAGCTAGGGCAACATGGGCTCCAGATCCCACACTTACAACATCTCATTTTGGAAGCACGTAATGAATTATCACAAGATCTCACTCTATCCCTAACAGATCAACAAATGGGCTTGCAAGTTTTTTTTTGGGCTTCTGGGTATTGGTAAACTGTGCTACAAACATTTGCTCGAAATCAGCAAACGATGCGATTAAGTATTCCATTGAACTACATGAGGGCAGACTCCCATAGCTTGGTAAAGAAGAGACAAATTTTAGAGCATCAGTGATCCTTAGTAAGCACACGATAGACTCGAATGAGGCCATGTGGTCTGTCATATTGCTCAATTCTTTGTATGACTCAAATGCTGAGATTTTGAATCTCTTTGGGGTGCTCAACCTCAGAGATTTAATAAAAGAATATATTCTCGCGTTGTTAATATACCTCAAGACGCCCAAACTGATGTCGATCAATCGGTGCCAACTAACACCATCGAAGTAATAAGAATCACCTTCTCTTTCCAAAGTCAGGGGTCTCTACTACTGTTAGGTACTTACCCTTCTTCTCAGGGATGCTGTTCTCTTTCCCAGGTCATCACGCCTTTGATGACATCAAACATTTGATCTTTCGATTCTTGAATCTGTTGAGCTACGAACTCTCTGGTGCACTCCATGTTATTGGTGTCTCTGTTGTAAGTTTCTTCTTCTTAAGATGCTTCTTTTTTGTTTGTGGCACGATTCACCCTTCCCATGCTTTTTAGAATAGTGAATCATAATTTATCATGAATCACACCAAAGAAATAAAGCATAAGGAGAGAGAGATATAGAGAGAGATTAGTGAATAGTAATACATCATGACTTATTCATGAAATGATCTCTCTATTTATAGGGAGAGAATATAACATGATGATGTTAAATTTTTGTCACTACTTTAACGTGGTCCATACTAGGATATTTATGGTACTTTCCATGTATGAGCTTAGCATTCAACTGCTCTTTGGGTTGACCGACTAAAGCTTAATTGGCTTTGCAACGACAAAATCAACACAGTGAATTGAGCTTGGTAGGCGGGATGAGCTCGGTCGGTTGATCCTGATCTACATGAATTGATTGGCTGCTATATTCTGGTTGTTGAACCTTGATGACTAGTGAGAGGGCTATGAACATCCTTGAGATGATCAGAGACGCTAAGAGATTGGGTATTCTCTCGAATTAGCTTTTTCATAATCGTTGGCTCAAATGCCTATTTGTCTCGTTTTTTGGCTGAATGGTTCGGGCACAGCTCTTTTGATTGCCTTTTGATCCTTTTCATGACTTGATTAGCCTCGACCTTGCTCATTTTTTACTTGAAAAATCTTCACTCGGTCAAACAAGTAGGCCTTACGTTATTATGTCAGCTAGTCCTTTATTGTACATTTTTCTTTTCGACCGTTAGATATCTTGGGATAAACACAGACACATTTTTGAGTTGCACAAGTGTAAATTAAATTGACAATCAAATTTTACTTTCAATTGAACCATTCTAATCAAATATATAAATAAAATTTTGAACCAATCTAATCAGGTATGTAAATTAAAAAAAAAGGAAAAAAAACCCAAATCCGGCATTTTTACCCAATTCAATTTAACCCAACAAAACCATAAATCTAGCCGAAGCCGAACAGCCTTCGCGCGCTCGAACTACACTGCAAACCCTAATCTAAGAGCACCGTTTGTTGTCATTAGATGCCACTGTCTCCATGGCAGAAGTGCAAATCATCACCACAGCCGATCTCCTCTCCCTTTCTTTACCCCTCACCGGCGCCACTTCACTTTCCCTCTCCTGCTGCTCTCCTCCCCTGAAGAAACACAAGCCCCAACCTCCCAATGTTATCGAGACCGAGAATCTCATCAGTCTCCTGATCGCAAACAAGCATTATTCAAACCGCGAGCTTTCATTCACTCCATTTAAATGCCCTGTCATCCTCCAAGGCACCGTGGATCTCCCCATTGATCCTTCTGACCAGTACTTTTCATTCTGCGACGGCTCCTCTAGCATGTCCTGTGCCATTCTTGATTTCGACCTTAGGATCATCGGATGCAAAGTACAAGTTCTCGCTTGGAATTTCCTTCCTTTCAAGCATCGGAGTGGAGGTCTCCTGGAAGTAATCCGATGGAGCACTTATTCAGCGCTTCCCATGCCCAATGGCTTGTCTGTTACTTATCTCCGGAAAGGGGGCGAGTTGTCGAGTAGAAAAGGCATTGTGGGTGTTCTGAAATCAGTTAGCCCTGTGTTCACCGTTCCTTGTCGGAACACTGAGTCTGGTATGGACTCTATTGGTTTCCTTGCAGAGATATTTACATGCAAGTGCAGCTTTTGCTCCAAATCATTTTCTATGGATCGTTTTGGTTATTCTTCATGGAAGCAGAGTAGCCATTGCTTTGCTGCTTCCGAGTTTGTTTACTTTCTGAAGCCTTCTGGGTGGCGTGTTGCTCTTGTTAAACTTGTTGGGAAGGTTATTATGGTCTCAGGATTGAAGAAGAAGATAATATTTGTTGGAGAGAGGACATCGTATGCCATATACGTCACACCTTTGGACACATCTGTTTCTTTAGGTCTGTTACCTTTGGAGGCTATGTATCATGGAGAGGATGTTAGAACGAGAATGACTGAGGATGTAAGAATCTATAATGGAGTTGTTACTGGAGTTTACATGCAAGGGATGGCCGTTGAATTAGATGACAAGGTTTGGCTTTTGGTCACTGATCCCAACATCGCACCACCAGCTGCTCTAAGGGTTGGTGCTATTGTAAGTTGGATTGTTTGGAACTATTGTACCATTTACAATGTTGAAATGCCTTTGATAAGAGGAGCATGACACTTTATTTTCTTAATATTAGTTTAAATTGCACTTGTTTTGTATGATTTTATGAATGCTATAACTATCTTATTTTTTTTGGGTATTTGTAGATTTCCATCAGGAACTTTCAATTGCTTCGTCCTAGATTTTCCTGGATTGAAATCAGTCTGCTTGTTAGTTGTTGCAGAACTAACATAGATGTTAAGGCTTTTTCACTTTCTGATACTAGGTAAAAACAATTTTTTTATATATCTCAAGTTCTGATCAGTGACGCATGTAAATGTGGACGTTTGAGTGTGGGGTGTCTGCTTGAAACAGGTGTCACTTTAGGCCTCAGAGTCAGAGCTTACTGGGGAAGTTTATGGAATCGCTTATACCTTCAGCTAGATTTTGGTAGATCTATTTTCGATTTTTCATGTTTAGGGTTCTTGCTGTTATTATACATATTGATATCTTATGATTCACACATTTATTGTTGAATGGCAGGCTACTACTCTTGATCTCTTGTTTCAGGAGAAAATTTGGTAGGCTATTAACTAACAAAGAAATTGTTGGCTCGAGAAATGTAATTTGCTTTTTCATTGTTGTCACCAAGAATTTTGTAGTTATAAGTCTTTACTATTTTTATTCAGATGCTTTTTGTTAAAAAAAAATCAAACTTGGTTTTCTATAATACTCCAATTTCAGCTTGGCTGACTATCTGCATTTTTAAGTTGCCTTCAGAAGGAAGGAATGGTTCAGGCTTATGCACGTGCATCTTTGCATACACATTTCTTTCAACCTCTAGTGAGTAACCTGAAAACTATGCTGTATTTTATTTTTTTGGGGATAATTACATACATAACACCTGAAATATTGCTATTTATAAAATATAACATCCAAGTGATATTTTTGAACTACAAAATTTATGTATTTACGCTCCAATGATCAATCCATTGAGAGTTTGACAAAAATGAAAAATATGGGTTGGGGTTTTAGCAAGAATTTTGATATTTGAGTGAGAATTTGAAAAATGCACGAAAGAGGGTGCTATTTGTAAATAGCAATGTTTTGGGTGCTATTTATGTAATTGCCCCACTTTTTTTTCTTTTTTTTTTTTTTGAGGGGGTGGGGGGTCTTTACATACATACCTCCCATTTCCTATGTATCTACATATCTAACACTTGAACTTTACTTTTTACCTTTTTATACATACCTCCCAATTTCTATGTATTTATATATCTAACACTTGAACTTTACTTTTTACCTTTTTATATCACATCAACAATATCACTATTTTAACTTTTAAAAAGTGAAATACACCTATCATGCATAGGTAAACTCGAATATATGTAAAAATTGAAGTTTATGTTAGATATGTAAATACATATGTATTGAGTGGTTTGTAACTAAATCTTCCTTTTTTTTTCTACTTTCGTTCAATATGTTGATTTCTTAAGTGACATCCAACCTATGACATGTACAATGAGTTTGATTATGTCTATATTTTGTATTAACGCCGATGGGATGATTTGTTTTTTGGTTATGTATGTTTGTTTCTAACTTTAATATGATTGATTCCATTTTCTGAACCTTTTCCGTTGTATATTTTGTAATAATGTTACTTTTTTTGTGTCAGCATGGGATTTTTATGGAATTTTGTCAACATGATCAGTCTACTGTTAAGAATGCAGAGAACGCACCACCCCTTAAGATGGTGAAGTCTGTATTATTTTTCATTTTGTTGTCTGTCTAGCTGTTTTAGCGTTTGATGGCTGCAGGAAGCTTCTCACTTAAAGTAAATTTTGTGCCAGGTAGTACCAATATCTAATTTTATCATCAAGTGTGAAATAATGTGGGCATCAATAGTAAAGGAAATTCAGTGTCATGATGGAAAACTTGGAATAAGTGACAGTGTGCCCTGCAAAGGACTACCTTCATCTCCTATAATTAGAAGAATTATATCTAGTGATATTCTTGGCTGCATTTTGATGGGCAGTATCAAGGTTAGCAGATAATATATTTTTTACTTTTTTGTTGGTTCGACTATTTGAGAATGGACATGGTGAATTTTTTGATTTCCTTTACAATGAAAAATAATGCAAATCTTGTTTTTTTATCACAATTAACACTTGATTACTTGTATTAATAGAGTATTAATTATTTTTGATGGATTGCTTAATCAGTCAATAATCAAAGCTAAGTTGATAATAGTTAAGGTGTAAAAGTGTATTGACATTTTAACAAATCTGAAACATATTTTAGATGTATTCTGGAAGTATAGAATTAGATCAGATTCTATGAAATTGGTGTACAGTTTCATGGTTAAGGTGCATGAATGCATTTGATATTTTACATGTTTTGGACTCTGAGAGGCTCACGTGTTTAGCTAGGAAGCATCATGTAGGAATAAACTTTTGTTTTTTTTTTTAAATCTTGGATTTTGCAAATAAATTTTAAATCTAGAGTAGAAATGATTTAATTGTATCATGGATTGATTTCTTTGCTTTGTTGTTGGTCGTCATTGCTTATTGGTTTTGGGTGTGGGTCATTGAGAATATGGAAATGTTTTTCTCTTGGTATTGGTTTCTGGTGAGCAGTGTGGCGGAAAACATTTTGCTATTTAACTTTAATTATGCTGATCTTTTTTCCCCCACATTTTTTCCATCTACTCTGAAGAGCTAGCATTGCGGTAATCTACATATTTCACAGTTTCAATTTTTTTTAATGTTCAGAGCACCTCTTCAGGCAAGCTGCAGCTTGTTGATGCCACTGGAAGTGTTGATGTTATGATACCAGATATTGTTTCCAGTTTCCATTTTCAGGGCATTCATGAGGTCAAGAACTGCTTACTTGCTTCATGAATCAAACTGTTTGCTCATCTATTATCATTGATTTATTTTCTTTTCATCCTTGCTAATGCATCCAAGGTTCTTTTTATTTTGCAAATTATAATTATTCACATTTTTTAGTAAGGTTTTCCAAACTTTTATTTTGCTGATTTGCATGATATATACTTCCGAGGTTTTAATTTGCTTTTTTTAAAAGTTTTTCCTAGCAACGTTTTTCATCAACATTTGGATTTCATTGTTAATAAGCAGTTCACGCTTGATTCCCTGTTTTGTTTAGATAAGGCTTTGTAAGTGTTGATGGATTAATGCAATCTATAATTTAAGAACAATTATTTTTGTTTGTGGGCATCTAATTTCAAGATCTTTAGGTCAAATTTTTATCTGATAGATTAGATTTTAGACAAATATATTATTTATTTTGAGGATTTTATGATTTGTTATAGATTTTTATAGATGCAATCCTTCGTGGATGATTATTCATTTTGGTGCTGAGAGGGTTTCGATTAGGATTAGTCGTTACTTGTTAAGTGCTCAATATATAGCAACATCAATTTTGAGTTATATTAAAGAAATTTGTTGTCTTTAGCTTAAGATAGGGGAATGATGATGAATTTGATTAAGATCCTATGTTTTCAGCATTTAAGGTTATCGTTGACTCTAGTTTATGGTCAAAGGAGATTTTGGATGTTTGTCTAAGAGAAAAATTTTTAGTGAATTTTAGTTAACATATGATTTTGTGTTTTATTAAGTGCAATTTATTTTTCATCATTCAAGGGATTTGGGTTAGTGGAGAATTTGTAGGCCCTAGTTGTGATCATAATTTAATCATCATTTTAAGATGAATTATGTGATCGGATATCCTCTACCATAAGCTTGTTTTTAGTAGTGCAATTTTGTGGCCAAATTACATATTCAAATGCCACATGCCACGTTCTTATTGACGTGAGAATTTTGAGATTGATTGCAAAGGCGCTCTCGATATGACATTAACTTTTATGAGTTTAAGTTAAACTTAAGTTTGTCACCCTCCATAGATGGATTGATTATTGCTTTAAATTTTAGGAGAGATAAATTTTACAAATTTCTTGAATTTTTATGCTGTATTGGGGTTTAGGTCTGAAATAATTTCTATTGGAGTTTCGGGAATTTTGATAATAGGATCCTTCTCCTGTTGAAATTTGGTGCAATGTGGCCGTCATATGGGTATTTGAATATTTTATTTTGTTATTTTGAACTTTTGTTGACTCTATTTCTTTGCTTATAAATGATTTGAGTTCATGAATTTTTTTCATTAATTATTCATTGTGTTATATTGTCCTACTCTGTATGTGGAGGATCTAATTTAGGAGACTGGAACTAGTAGTCTTATTTTATGAGCATGGTATAGAGTTTGTATTCTGAAAATAAAATTATTTAGTTAATGGTTTTGAAGACCATATATAAATGAAAGATAAATAACTTTTATATGAGATTCACTAAGGAGCATCTGATTCTAATACATGATACTGCAAAACATGTTAAATTAGGGTGTGTTTGGTTGTAACTTTTGGAGCTGCGCGTTACCGCGGCTTCGATCACAAAATTTGGTGTTTGTTTTACAGCCTTTCGGCACGGCCACCGCGAAGCTTTCCCGAAGCCGACCGCAGGATAACACCCGCGTCCCGACTTACTCCCTGTGACTTTTACCCTTTACCCTTCGCGTCCTCGGTTCCTCGCTCTCTCCCTGCCTCCGCCCCGTCTCTCTCACGAACCTCATCTCCGTCGATCTTTAAGGTATAGTTTCCCCTCTTCATCGTTTTTCTCTGTTATTTTTGGCAAACCCTATATGGACTTCTGCCTTCTTCCTTCTTTGTTATTAAGGGCCTGTTTGGTTCTCTCTACCCTATTTCTCTGTTCGTATGTTGATCTTTGCAGGTTCTTAAGAAAAAGATGCTTTTCTTAGGTGCTCTCTACCCTATTTCTCTATTATTTAAGGCGGATTTTTGGTTCTCTCTACCCTATTTCTCTGTTCGTATGCTGATCTCTCGTGAGTTCTTAAGAAAAAAAAATTTAAAGCCCTGTTGGGGAGTTTTGGTTATGCAATTCCGCGGTTTATTTCTTGATGCTTGTTGCACTATTCGGTTGAATTTGTTAGGTGTATGTCTGCTCATGCTTGTTACCCTATTCGATTGAACTTGGGGAGTTTTGCTCATGCTTGTAAGCCCTGTTGTGGAGCATGAGCATGTTCTTGATGCTTGTTACCCTATTTCTCTGAAAACTTGATGCTTGATGCTTGTTGCACTATTCGGTTGAATTTGAAGTTATCGTGGCTCATGAAACCTCAAACTTCATAAACAGGGGCAGTCTGGTCATTTGTACAGAAAAAGCTGCCCCGCAACTGTTTTCCCATAGCTGCAACCAAACAGACAGCCAACTTCCCGCAACATTTCGTGCAGATAGCACATATTCGCAAGTTCGAAAAGCTGCATACTGAACCAAACGTGACCCTTAGTTGAGTGTGTGCATATGAAGTAAGTTTTTGTTGTAATTTAAATTTATTATCATAGGACTCAAATCTTGTTGATCCCAATAATTTGAATGTGGAGGTGACTTATAACATGGGACTTATAATCCTACGATATCTGTAGGGTGGTTTGCTCGAGAGTTAACATGCATGTTGATGTAATTTAAAGGAGAGGGTTTACAAAATTTTCAAGTTATATTTCTCTATGTGGACTTTATTTTGGGGCTATTTGTTTTGAAGTAAAATGGTATTGCATTCCAAATGCAGGGGTTTTGAATATTTGAGTGTTTGGTTTGAGAAAAAAAAATGCAGTGTAAAATAGAAATGCGTTTCATTTGCAGTGTCTAGTTCATTTCTACTTTATTCTAAATTCACTATATTTGGGCAAATTTAAATACACTCTAAAGTGAGGCCGCTACGCATTTTATTTGCTTGCCTCGTGTTGCCACTGACAACTTGCTATTTGCTGCCCCACATCGGGCATAAGCTGCCACCCGTTTTTTGTCACTCATCATTGTCGGCCGTTAAAGTGCATGTAGCTTTTCTTTTGAAAAATATAGACTATATAAAATATGATTTTGATTTAATTTAATATATATTTTGATTTTTGAAAATAATATTTTAAATTTGAAAAATGAGAATGAACGAATTTCATTCATTTAGTAGTTTAAATAACGAGCATAATATCGCAAGTAACACATCTATCCCGAGGAATAAACACACCACTTGATGATATGTATCGATCAAATAAACTATATAATTTATGACATCCGTCTGGTCTGCGAACCTTTTATTTCAACCGACAAGTTCCCCTACTTAATATTCCTGCCAATGGGACCGAAATCACAAGTACAAGCGAGCAAGCATAGTAATTGGTTTAGCGAACATACATTTACATACATGAGAATAAATGACAAGGCGAAAAGAAAACTCGAAGAAAGTCGAGAGAAATCGTGAAAAACACGGAAAACCTAAAGAAAGTTCGCAGATGTCTCGTGAAAACTTAAAGAAAATGGTATAAAACACTCGGAGAGCCCGAAGTGGATTGTAAGCATGATGGTGGGAAAAACTCAGAATCAGGACCATGAGTCAAATCAAGACTTAGGGCCCTAACAAATCAACATGCATGTGTGATTCAACACTATGTAAAAAATTACTGGCCTAACAATCACAGAAAATGGTAATCATTGACCTGATTCATATGACTGACCCGTGAATTTTTTAGAAAGCACTTCGAAAAGATTTCATTTTTTTCAAAAGAAAATTTAATTTATCGTCCACTTTAAAGATTTTGCTTAATATTTGAAAGATTTTAGAAAGAAAACATTTTGATTTTTGTTTAATACTTGAAAGATTTTGAGTATATTTATGTTTTAAAGAAATTTTCCTACACTAAAAGGTGAACGAGTCAGTCAAATCATCAGGCCGGGACTTCCACCCGCCTGTAAAAGAAAGTAGTAACTATTTACTAAGCGTTAGAGAAGTGATACTGCAAATCCCTCATTCTCGTAAGGTCACTGAATCAGAATTGTGCTAGAGCCCCTCACACATGCCTAAGTGGTTTTTTCATCACTTGCGCCTAAACCCCGAACCATCCTACTTACAACTTTGTTTGATGACCCACATATAGCAAAATGTTATACGTGCACACTTATGCCTCGTACATAAGTGCATAAATATAGCCAAGAAGCAAGAAAGAAAAGAAAGAAAAAAAGGGGAAGAGAGATGAGGAAACGATCCACCTAAAAGGACGGAAGAGGAAAGGTGGATCGATCCTCAAAACCACGTAAAAACGAACAATCCCAAACCCCTGACGACACGAACTTGACAGACTCAGCTAAAATTCCTCAAAATAATGCTCCGACAATCCTCACAAAGCCTGGGACCTGAGGACTCCACACATCTCAGAAAGGCAGACATGTCGAACCTCCCAAAAGAGACACGCTCCCTCTCCTAGAAAGACCGACTATGACTCCTCAGGATGCCCCGAAGGCATAACCCAAGTGACTACACATGACTCAACAGGAGACTCCAAAGTGCAATATATCAAAGAATTCCGAAGAGTGCAACAAAGAACTCCAAAATCCGGCGACCTGAAACTACCTGACTTCTAAGCTATCCCCTGCCTCGGACCAAGACATATAAACTCAAAGCCAAAACACCAACATGCCCATGACCAAGTCCCCACAACATGCCAAAGTAGGCCCCAACAAAGCCAAAGCCGAGCCCACGACTGTCCCAAAACCGAGCCCAGCTCAAGGCTAGCCTGGGCCACACACCACACCAGAAGTAAGACCCAACCAAGCCAAAATCGAACCACCCCTCACGCTAAAACAGGGCCCGACAAAAGCTAAAGCCGAGCCATACATCAAGCCAAAACAGTACCAACAAAATGCTCTCAAAACAAGGTCAGCTCACAAGCAAAATCGAGCTCTCAAATGGCTTAAAACAGCAGCCCAGCAAATGGCCAAAACAGGGATAACCCACAAGCGGAACCAAGCCCTCAAATGGCTCAAAACAGAAATCACCCGAAGGCAAAACCGAGCCCTCAATAAGCCAAGAACAGGACCAACCCAAAGGCAAGGAACCCAAGCTCTCAACAGGCCAAAATCGAGCCCTCGGGGGGGGGGGGGGGGCTCAAAAAGCATGTGAAGCTCTCCCAATTCCTTCCTCACTTTCGTATGATTTCTAATAAGTGCAAATTCCTTTACATGCTCATTAGTAAAAAACGAAATAAAGAGGGGATAGATTGCAATAGGAGTTTCCAAACGGGCATTCCAACATTCCGAAAGTACAACTAACATTAGATAAAAGTAAAGTGTCAACATTTATAAAATATCAATATGAGATTTAGCCTCACCAAACAACCATGCTTCCTTTACTTTCATATTTTGCAAATGAACTACCCAATAATTTTCAGATTTTATAAAAGAACACCCCACAAAACTTTAGATTTTATAAAAAGGCCACCACACATTTCAGATTTTATAAAAGAGGCCACCTCACATTTCAGATTTTAAAAATAAGCCTCCAAACATTTTAGATTTTGAAAATAAACCTCCGACATGTTTCAAATTTTGAAAATAAAGCCTTAAACATTTCACATTTTGAAAATAAACCTCCAAATATTTCATATTTTGCAAAACAAGCACCCAACATGTTTCAAATTTTGGAAATAAAAGCCCCAAACATTTCAAATTTTGAAAAAAGACCTCCAATTGCTAAATATATAAAACCAAAGTAACCCCCAATCTCCAAAGCTTCAAGCAACAACTGGAGTGACGAAACTACAAATTTCAAGATAGAAAAGCATTTAACCGTCACCATGTAATGCCGAACTCATAACGGTGCTTGGGTGATCAAAAGACAAACAATTAAAGCATGAAACATATCCCCACTTTTCCCTTCAAAGTAGTGAGCACGTCGCCTCCCTTATTTTGTATATATTTTCCTTTTTTTTCTAACAAGTGCAAGCCTTTCACATATGCTAAGACATAACAATAAGGCAAGAATAAGCATGAGTAACAATAGATGATTCTCAAATAGGCATTTCAACCCGAAGCCTCATCAACCAATGTCCCCCAAATATTACAAAACCATGGCTCAAGTAAAGCCAAAAGCCTCATATTCCAAGCCTACAAAAGAGCCTCTCAGGGCCCTCCCCCGAACCAACAAGATTTAATTCAAATAACCACATTTACAATTATTGAATAACACTTAAATCTCATGAGAAACAATTAACAAGTGAAAAACTGCTAAATAGGCATCTCAACATTCCAAGAGTTAAACATAGGTAAATGAGAAGCGATGATATTTATAAAGCATGCATATGTTGACCTTTCCAAACAACCATGTTCCCCTCATTTTTCATGCTATGATGCTATTGTAAACATGTAGTGCTAGAGAAGAATAAGCATCAAAGTTGAGAAGTTAGTTGCATGAAGGCAAAGCAACAAGTTCTAGCAAACTCTTCCATGTTAGGGCTAGCCGAAACATTCACCACCTCTTTTCCCCTTCTCTCTGCTTTTTTTCTTTCTTTTTATTTTTTTTAAAAAAGAATATAAGCCCAATCTATTCTCCAAGACAAGCAACACCCCACAAAGATACTAGCCCCCAAATCGTCCAAGTGAAATACACTAGGCCTAGAGGAGCTTTAGTAACATAAGGTGAAACATGCCATTCAAAACCTCCACCTAAAATCTAATCACAAGACCACATGTATTTAATGCCATCTTCAAGGAAATAAGAGATTGTAGAGCTTGTAACAAGCATGGAAAAGAGGCTAGCTAATTAAACTTTGCCACCAAAAGAATTTCTCATCCAACAAGCATGCCAATGCCATAAAACAAAGTGAGTTTGTACCTCAGCGATGGAACAAGTAACCAAGCAAGAGAATTGAGTGAACAAGCAAGGAGTCCGAGCAGCCGACAAGGACACCGAACAACCCGACAAGAATATTGAGCAACAAAGAGCTCGAGCAAGGCCACCAAATTCCGACAACACTTCCCCTTTCTCCAAGAATTTCGGCCAACCCTAACCCTATCCCCAAGTGGGGTTTTTATAAGCAAAGAGGAGGAGAAGAATTTACCTGCACTCACCTGGGTGGTGAGCTGAAGTTGAGGAAGGCGGGAGAAGCGACGATAAATGTCGCAGAGAGGAGTGGCGATAGGAAGGAGGAGTGGCGGCAGGGAGCAGGGAACTTTACCAGAGGAGGTGGATGAAGTGGCGAGGCGCAGTGGGACCAACGCCCTCAGGTTTGTGAGCGATCGAAAGGGAGAGAGCATTTGGCTGGAGCCGCGACCGAGAGAAAGAAGCAGGTCGAGGCTAGTGCACGGGCCGAATGGAGAGGAATCGAGCCAGGGGCGTGAGCGTGGGGATCAGTTGATTGAATGGAGGAATTAGGGATTTAAGGGTGTTTAAATTTAACCTTTATTATTATTAATTTATTTAATTCATTTAAACGCGTCAAATTTGTGCAATTTATTCGTGTCCGGAACCTAGCAAAATGCATGTCCTTTCTAAGTAAATCCGATGTTCCGGACAAGCCGAAACAGTCCGTTTCGTCATCCAGGGCCGTTCGGACGACATCGTCGATGATTAGGTTAAAAATGCATCACATTCCATTCTTCTCGAAATTCTTGCTCGCGGTCGATCATTATGGAGAATTGACTTCAGTTCCGATCAACTGTAGAGTATTTAAAGGCGTTAAGGCCACGAATTGTGGAATTTGTGCGAGTGGTGGTGCAAAATGTGCGCGAGGCAATCTTATGGTTTAATGGTCTTATGGGGACTCCCTTTGAGTTCCTCACGTTAGTTCCAATATTCTATGTGCTAGAGATACAAAATTACATGCGAGACTCCAAAAAGAGTAACGAAGTGGTTTCCAATTGCTAAAACGAGGCGTGTCCCACTGCTAAGGTTCTAAGATAGTCAAAGGGAAGACTCTAAGACTAGAACCTAAATTCTAAGAGGAAAACTAGTCCTTGACAAGTCATCAGAGTTGCCTTCCTGCGATCGATGTCCTCAGTTGTCTGAGGCCATTGCTTCCATTTTTGTATGCTACTAGCCAACTCTGATTGACGCCGCTGCCTTTATTTTGCACATTTTATTTTTTTTCAATATAAAATGTGAAAATGTAAAGTTCTGCATTTAATTTTTTTTGCTGAACCAAAAAGCTCCAAAATATTCGAAGTATGATATACTTTTGTTTTTATATTGAATTTTTTTCTTACATTTTATTTCTTTTCAATAAACTAAACAATCTCTTAAATTCACTTTAATTTTCAATTCATGTAGTACTATGTAATATCAAGTTAGAGCACTTAGCATGCTTTCTCGAGCATATGGGAACAATTTTTTGTTTGATGTTTTACTTTTTTTTTTGGCAGAAAAGCAAGGCACTTGTGCAGTGCATTTGCTTGCTTTTTGAGTTGTTGAATTTAGATTTGTTGAATCACATTTTTTCCGTGGAATCATACTTCATGGGTAGGACCACTAAAGGAGAGAAAACAGTGTGAGCTGTAGAGAAGGAGAGGGGGGTGGCTAACACACTTTTATAGGGGCATTTGCTCTATAAAATATGTATGAGCTATGATTACAAATAGATCCATTGAGATCTCTGGATGTTTGAATTTGTCTTTGATTGCCTCTGACACATATATTATATAATCTATTATCTCGTAGTCTATTTGGCCATGAATAAGTTCTTCTGAAGAGGGTACTATAGGAGAACGCTCTTGGGAGAGAGCTTTGTTTTTGGTCGAATGCAACTGTGGACGAATATAACTAGACGTCTGTAATTGGATGAATCATAGTTGGATGAATTGCCACTGGACGGATGACAACTAGACTAATGGCAGCTGGACAATTCCAGTTGGATGAATTTTAATTGGATGAAGGATGGTTTGACAAACGAATGCAACTGGAGGAATTGTAGTTGAACGAATGACAGTGTACAAATTTCACTTCCTGGTTCAGGAGATTTTAATTATATATGTAGTTCTCCGATTCTCTTATATCTTTGAAATACAATTACGAAAAGAATAAGAGAATAATAGATATAAAACTATGCATTGCTCGTCTCTGTAAGACAATTGTATATTTTTCTGGTCCAAAAAACAAATTCATTAGATATGTTATTTTTTTCAAATATGAGTTAAGGCTGTTCAAGTAAAAGATTATATAGTGTATTTTTTATGTGTTGACTTTTTATTTACCTGAAGGCTCTTAGCTCTGCTATAGGGTATCATTCTGGAGACATTTTGGCTACACTTACATGATTTCATCTTGGGGGTGTTTAGCTAACATTCAGGGAATAGTCTTATGGATTGCTAATTTTTTTTTATTATGATTGACTCAGTAGCCTTATAGGACGAGTTATTTACAAATTATCTCAGCTTTGTAATAACTGTTGTTAGTGGTTTTTCTGTTTCAAATTTGGATCTCTGGCTGCTTGAATTTATCTTTTACTGCCTCAGACAAATACATTATATTTTCTATGGTGTCTTTTCTTTTGTCTACACCATCTTCCGCTACTCCTAAAATTCTTTTCTGTACTCTTGGTTGTCATATCGTTGTCCAGTCGGTCTGTTTGGTTATGGATGAGTTCTCTGAAAAAGCTGCTCTGGGAAATTTGTTCTGGGATATTACTCTTGGTACAACTATTTTTCTAGATGAATCCAACTGGACGAATTTTAGATAGATTAATACATTTGGACCATGTAGCTGGACGAATGCAACTGGACAAATAATAGTTGAACGAATGGCAGCTAGATGAATGCAATTGGACGAATGCAACTTTCTTGTTCGAGGTATTTTGGCCATACAAAATGAAAGTTATTTTGTGATATTTATAATGGTTTTAAATTGTTTATATTTGAAATTTTTTGCATGAATATTGAAAGTTTTACTTTTGAATTTTAATGATTACATTAAGTTTGCCTGCATATACATGTTGTTGATTCGATGGCAAATGATTGCCGGATAGAGTTCAAGACAATGTTGTTTGTGTGGATTCAATGATTTCGCAAATCTAGGAGTTTTGAATGCAGTGGTGAAGTTATATTTAGGCTAATAGACGAGGTATTAGGTTTATTGCAAATTCTTTAGATGTCCTATTTTAATTTAGTTATGCTTTTGCTTTTCATTTTGCAAATTTATCCTTTTTTTATTTATTTTGTAGTCTCATATTTTGTTCATTTGTAATTTTATGTTGCATTTATGTCCAAAGACCTTTTTTTTTGTTATTATTAAGTTTGTTAATTTTAAATTCGGACAACCTTTCGATGCATCCCTCATGTAGCGGGCATATGGAAGGAATTTCTGCTTGCTAATCACGCCAGAAAGGTGTGTATAATTTTTGGTTAGGGTTTAGAGTTTAATCAGTAGTAATGCCTGTTGGTCTAATTTCTTTCATGATTGTCATTTGAGTTATTCTTCCAACCAAGGATCACATAGCTTTGCACACTTATTTGATAGCATTGGAATTTGTAGCTCATATTCTAACATAGTAACCATTTTATTCATATGAATCCTCTTGAAGTAGGACAATCTTTTGCTTCATTATCTCACTTCTGTTCATTTTCTTCTTTTGTAACTAGCGGTTTTCATTCCTATTGATGCAGGAGTTATCTAGTAAATTCCTGATTCCACCAATCTTGATTATGATAAATCGATCTACTTGATTTTTATAATGAATAAAGCGTGTTCTTCAGGTGAAAGAGTTTAAGGTTATCCTTGAAGGCCCTTCCATACAAGTGGAACCTTCCGAGCTGCATTCCGCTGAAGAACTTTCATGCAGGGGTTTTTTTAAGGAGCTACCTGTGAAGAAAAAAGTCAATCAACTAGTTATTTATGTTCTTTTTTATCTTGAGGATTCAATTTGTCTTAATGCACCTATCAATCTTCCTTTATGCACGGTCGATAATACTAGTGCTAGTGGAATTGCACACCTCCTCCTTGTGACCCACAAATTTCCTGCTGCAGAGACTGTATGTTAGATTTTGCTCTATGTGACCTGTATTTTTCTTATTTCATTTTGGCAGTTTGTATTTCTTATTTCTGTTTAAGTTTCAGTTACAGAATGAGGTTGACACCGATGCATCACACAGCTCTAGCTTGTTTGCTGAGGCTTTGCTTTTGCCTTATGCTATTTTCTTAGAGGAAGTTGAACGCAGTCACCCATCTGGCTGGGGTTCACTTGAATCGAAGTGTGATCTCAAAATGGCTGAAGCAAGGCCTATTTTTCCTTGTTTGCTTACTTTTTATAGAAGCAATTGTAAGAAGCACCATTTTACGGGATATTTATGCCATAAAAGCTGCTCTGTGCTGGAAAATATATCTGTTGGTCTCCAGCCAGTTTTGTTAGAATTCTTATCTGATAGCTTCATCAAGTATCAGGTGCATTAATTTATTTACCCTTTCAGAAGGAATATAATTTTATGTAAATGTTTGGTATTTTCTATATCTATGAACTAGGCTTCTCTGCTATAAAACATTATAAACTTGTTTCCAAATCTCAGTCACTGCGAGCTGGTGGGTATTACATTATGAAGTGCTCCAATGACTCCCCTTTCTGTTTTCAAAAAGACAAGAAGAAACAAACTTGTGCTAAAGTTTTACTGAGTTCTAAAACTACTCTCTGGAAAGTTGATTTTTCTTTTGAAACGGCTCGGCATCAAGAACAACCAAGGTGTCAGACTTCCAGAGAACATTTAATTAGAGATCATCAGAAATGTTTGGGAAATGTTCAGAATGATCTGGTTTTCCATCAGTTGCACACTGATCTGGATGATATTTCAGATGTCCATTTGGTAATCCCTTGGGATTCATTGGGGGGTTTTAGCCAAATAGATCTCTTCAAAGAGGAGTTATTCAACCACTTCTCCATGCTGCAAGAAGTGTTAACAGTGACATCATTTGTTCAGATTGTGAAGTCTAACATATCGAGCCCTTTGAAGCATGCTGGTTCACGGCATGAAAGTTTGTTTACTACAAATCTCATATCAATACGTGGAAATGTAGAGAATATGCATTTATTTGGTTTAAAGTTTGGGTCCTTGTGCATAAAAAATGGAGACCGTTGTCATGGGAGGGATGACTGTATCTGTTTGCATGTGTATGATGATGAAAACATGGTAATTGACCTCTAATTATCCTCTATTTCTGATCTTCTTTTCACTTATTAAGTCAATTTATTCACCTTTTTTTTCTTTTTTGCTTCAGGTTTATATTCAAGGTAAACAACGTCATTATGCTTATCCTGTTGGTCTGGGGCCTGGAGTGAATGCAACATTTCACCGGGTACTTTTGAAAGGGTATACATCATTCCAATATTACTTATTGACTGTTCTTTTTAAAATACGTTATAATTAATTTGGAATTATTGAATCTTAGCCTATTCATATGGTTTTGTGTGACTAAGATCCATGTGGATGGATTTGGGTATTAGTCATTAGGAGACTTGTGCCTTGTCATAGTTATTTTGAGAAAGCTAACTTGCTCCCTAGAGGGTTGGAGCCTTTTCTCTTTTTTTCAAACTAATATTACTAAGGCAGTGGTTTCTTAGCCCCTAGCATTTGTATGAACTTATCTTGGATTGAAAAGTGGGCAAGATATCCCATAGTAAAGGAAAATGAGATTATAGAAAAGCATAGAGTTTTTATTTACAAAATTAATTTTATGTTTTACAGGGATATAACAGTTTGTTTTGAAAAACTAACGTTATTTAGGTTTTTCAAAAGATTGATGTACGCAGCCTGATTCTGCTTGGTTCATGTAGGTGTGCCATAAGTCCAATTCAGTTTAAATAGCTTGATTTGGGCGAGATCAAAACCAAAGCAAATTATTTAATTGGATTTATATTAGTTTGTGTTATCATATTTGATTCATTTTTATTAAAACCAATTTGGGCCATCCACCCCACTTATTTTTAGTTAGTTTTGGTTAGGATTTAATTTTGTTTATTTGACCAAACAGTTTTGTTTGGCTTTGCCTTAAACAAATTTAAATGATTTGATTAAACTTCTTCCTTTGATTCATTCAAGTCCAAATATGTCAATCTTGGTCAACCAATTTGATTTCTTCATGCATTCAGGTCAGGTAGTTTAATTTGGTCCAAACACATTCGAACGTGGGTTAAGATCATAAATCAACTTAATTTTAAGTCAAAAACTTTTCATGATTAAGGAACATAATTTTTTTTCTTTTAGAAATTGTAATGAGATGGATTAAGTTGATTTTTAACCATTTTCTAATTTATTAAGGCTCTAATTATTTGTGTTTCTACTTAATAAATTATTATAGAAAGCTGTTACCAGTTGAAGTTTTTTGTGCCATATGGTAATTACTTTTGAAAGTAGTTTTGAGCTGTTTACTCTTCATAAAATCGGAGCAGACACCCAATAACATTATGAAAAACTTGTTTTCGCCTTTCTGGAAGCAAAGCAGTTTAGAAGGACAGAGAAACCTATTCTAATCCATATTTTTAGATATGAACTATCAAACTTCCTTGTGCTTTAATAGGAATTAGCGTCAGTTTTATTTGCTTCAGATCCAACTGTTTTTTTGGCACTAAAACTAGTGCATTGATTGGATTAATTATGGCCTTTTGGTTTGTGCTGAGCATGGACAGGTGCTGAATTGGTTTACAAAGTCTCTCCATGGTGCTACGCTAAACCTGATCCATTGTACTTTTAAAGGTCTTAAATATTGCTTTAGATGTAAGTTAATTGATTTATGTAATATATAGATTCAGTAAGAAATCTGAACCTGCCAAGTTAAAATTTACAATGTTAGTTTTTGGTTATTGATGTATTAAGAAGACTTCAATCATTATTCATTGATTCCATTGTTATATGAAAACCACGATGTGGAGCCTGTTGCGGTGATTGATGCTTCATTATGATTTTTCCTCGATAAAGGCATTGAAGCACAGATTAAATGATGCTGATGGGCTGTAAAAAGGGAATTTAACTAACTTTAGCCCTTGTGTAGAGTGTAGATTTTTATTTTATTATTATTATTTTTTAATTAGCAAGGCCCAGACACACCACTCCTTTTGTAATCTAGAGGGTTTAATTTGCATCCTGTGTAGTCTTGAGGGTCCAAACTTTAGTCATGGGAACAACTTCTCAACAAAATGCAGTGGTAATATTTCTTACATTAACCCTCTCTAACCTTACATTAGGGGGGGCTCCATTACAAAATGCAGTGGTAAGGTTACTTACCTGAACCCTCTCTAACCTTAAATTAGGGGTGCTCTATTCATTAATTATACTCTTTTCTAAAGCTTTGATGCTCCTTAGAGTTGTAATCTAATTGTAATTGGTTATAGAAGAAAAGGAAGAGGATTGAGGAAATTAGAGAGAGAGAGAGGGAGAGAGAGAGAGAGAGGGAGAGGGAGAGGGAGGGAGGGAGGGAGGGAGGGAGGGAGAGAGAGAGAGAGAGAGAGAGAGAGAGAGAGAGAGAGAGAGAGAGAGAGAGAGAGAGAGAGAGAGAGAGGATTGGCTCAGTAAATATCCGAAGTATTCATGTAAAGCCCTACACAATTTAAAATGTTAAATAATTTAAATAAATACATTAGAAGTAATATGAATATGATTACATCAACAAATAAAATCAAAATGATAATCACATGGCTGTTCATAATACACATCCTTTGGATTATGACGTTCCCCTTTAAAGTGCAAGTAAAAGAAGCTTATGGCTCCTAAATTGGCTTGGCCAAGAACTTTTGGTGCCACGTCAGTAGTGTCATTTCCTCTACCAAAACTTGGAATTGGCTTATTGAATTGCTTTCTACCATCACTCATGAAAAGTAGTTGGAAATGCATGTTAATATGTGGCTTATTAGTGAAATCTTGTGGATTAATTTCTATGTTGGAGGGCTATTAGAAAAATTTTGTTCTAAAAATGTCTATGCCAGCTTATTTTGAGATGTTTAGATTGTACTTCATTTGGAATGCATGCATTTTAACTTTGAGGGTGTTTAGTTTGAAGTGAAGTAATTTATAATTTGGAATTCACTTGAATTGGGTAAATTACTAATACTGCATCACGACACATCTTCCTCGCACAGGCACTTGACATTGTACATCATGCCCGCTGTCCCACACTCCTATGCCAGCTCCCAACATGGTACTTTTCACTCATACCTTTTTGACATCCATCTTGCCTATGATGCTGTCTCATCATTCGCTCTCGCACATGATGCTGCGATCGCAAACCATCTTGACCACTCCCGTAAACCATTTTGCAAACCATCTGCAACCATTTGCTAATACACCACGTTCTCTTCACCTGCAATTGCACTTACCATTGTGATGAAACTTTGATTGCCTTCATGTGCTGCATGCCCCTTGTTAGTTTTTTTAATCTTCATTTTTAAATACATTTTTACAACCAAACGGAAGAAAATGAAATTTCAATTTTCAAATACATTTGAATTACTTTACATTGCATTTAGAATATCTTTGATTTCTAAACACTGGCAGCCATACTGCCCTTGAAGTTATTTTCATGGTTCAATTTGTGGCTTTCATATCACATGATAGGCAACCTAGCAATTAGTCTAGACTCTCCTATAAAGGAAACAAGGAGGGCTTATGCAGATATGGGGGTTGGACTGCAACTGAATCAATGATGTGAAACCATATGGAAGCATCTTTTGAGACTGGTAATTATATGTATTGCTTTAAGAAAGTGGCATGAAATTTGCCAAGCGAACATCTGGGCTTTCATAATAATTAGTTCTCAAATTAATTATTTAATTTAAACAATTGTATCCACTTTTCTGTATCCACTTTTCATGTAGCCGACCCCACTTAGTGGGATTAAGGCTTTTTTGTTGTTGTTGTTGTTGTTGTTGTAATTGTATCCACTTTTCTGTTTTTTTAGGTTTTTGGTAGAAAATGGATTATGAAATGGTCTAGATTATATGAATTAAAAAAATTCAAGACTGAATTTAACCATTATAGTGTTATTTGAGCAATCCATAACACATGACATTACATCATAATCCTTTTAGAATCACTCTAGATATAAGCAACCCATAATTATATTATATGTCTTCTTTTATTCCTGACTTTGCATGGTTTAAAACACTTCGAAAATTATTTGTTTATGTGATGCTTATTTCTATGGGGATTTATTCATGATTCTGATAAGAACGCGTTGAGTTTCAATAGAGATTAGGGCAAAATAAAATATCTTGTGTCACAGACACAAAACAACACAATCTCAAATACATAGATAGACCTGCAATTCAAGAGGTAGGTAATTCTCTCTCAAACCTTAACCTTAAGATTCAAGACAACAATCACATATCTCAACCCTAATTCTATTAAACTCTATTTAGACCAAACAATAATAACTAATGAAATGACTAAATAGTCTTTTTTACTCTTGTGCCTAAAATAGTTTTTCAAATATTTGCGGGCTTTGTGGATTTAGTAGGACCACACCAATCAGTGGACCATGAGGCAGAATGTGCCGTACGTGTCTGTCTAACAATACTCTCCTCCTAATAAAATATATTGTCCTCAAGGTGAGAGAAGATTATTGTTGTATCAAGTTGTATGGGTTCCTCGCGTTTTCATAATTTGACAACTCTTTCCAGTTAATGGACATTTTTTTCTATCCGTTGAATTTTGGTGCATCTATTTTAGTTTAAGTGGTTCCAAGAGAATTTCTACATCCTTAGCCAAAGCAAGAGAGTGAAAAGAGGATACTATCACCAATAGTACGTCTCAATTGTGATACGTCGAACACTAAGTGGAGTGTTGATGAATGCGACAAATTTAAACTATAAGTCATCGCCCCAATGCACTAAGTGATCTCATAGGAATAAGGTCGAAATTTTTGATACTCTCTTTCTCCTACTACAAATTGTGCATCCTTTTGATTTATGTCAGCTTGTTTCTTCACAAGTTGTTGATTTTTCAATAAATGTCTCTTCAATTCCACCAAAATTTTGACACTCTTCTAAGCATTGCTTTACCGGAGACGATGACGTAGTATTGTGTCGATAATGTAATAAATAAGATAGGCCGCGATCCTACAAGATTTTAGAAGGAGTGGATTGACAAGTTGTATGATACGATGTGTTGTGCTAACACTTTGCCTAAGGCAACCATTTAGTTCGCTGCTTGGGTGTGTCGGATACAAAGCAACACAAATAGGTCTGTACGCTATGATTAACTTCAGATTGTCCGTCTGTCTGTGGGTAGTACACTGTACTTTTCTTCAATAAGGTCCCTTGGATTCTAAACAACTCCCTACGAAAATGACTCAAGAAGACTCTATCTCGATTCAATACTATTGATTCTGGAATCCCATGTAGATTGAAATCTCATTTATAAAAATAGAGGCGACAAAAGGAACGGTGCATGGATGACGTAGAGGTACAAAACGAACGTACTTTCTAAACTGACTCACCACCACTAAGATGACCTTAAATCCTTCTGATCGAGGTAAACCTTCAGTGAAATCTATTATCACCTCTCATACCTTCTTTGATAATGCTAGAGGTTGCAGCAACCCATCTAGCACTAATGCTAAATACTTGTGCGATTGGCATGCATCACACCTTGAGATTATGTCATCCACATGATGCTGCTGCTAACTCAAATCGCAAGGGAGTCGATATATTTATGAAATTCAAAACGAAGGTTCTTCAAAACATAAAATAAACGACCAAAAATACAAAAACCCTTGGGTGAGGACGAGAGTGGTGGACGCCGGCTAGACTTCCGGGGGAATGGCTGGAAGGGGCTTGTGGCAGTAGTGGCAGTGCTGGTGTGGGGTGATGACAATAGTAGAAGTGTTGGGACAACATGTTGGATGGCTCAATGGGACTTGTGATGGTAGCAGAAGGGTTTGGAGGGGATTGCGACAGTGGCAAGTGATGTTGGAAGGGTTTTGAGGCATCGGTTGAAGAGGAGGCTAGTCTGCATTAGACATAGGTAGTAGGCAACTGAGCATCAACAAAAATAGAAAGTAGGGGTGCAAGGAAGGATGCTGGCACATAAGGGAGGTTGTGGAGTGAAAGGTCAGGGATTATGACCACCTCAAAGTAGGATACAAAGTCGGAGCACCACCTTTCCTCAGATATAACCCTTGCAAGGAAAAAGAGGGGACTTTGACAACTTTCTTGACATAAAACCCAACAAAAAATAACTTTAAACGCAAGAAAGATCATATTTAAAATAAGAGATAGCTAAGAGCACTTGGGTCAGCTGGCCCCCTTGCCTCACTCCTTGAACCGCTCCAGCCTTCCTAGTTGGGCTAGCCCCAGTTCAATAGCATTGCATCACCACATCCTTTCTCATTCCACCCAATACAATTTTATTGCTATCCTTCGATATATTTTGAGCACGGTCGAATGCCCCCGATAGTGCTGTCGTGAAACTCTTGTAATAACGTTGACATGTGTCTTGAATTTATGGGCAATACATATCGTCTCTATTAACATAAATGTTGACCATTCAATGAATAATCAAATAGCTGTTCTCACCATTCAATAAAGCTGATCAAACCTTGCTCAATTTCTCATCTGTCTCACTCTCTTGCCTCATAATATCCTACTCTAAAACCAAAGGGACTGACAAAGGCAACAATTGAGGTTTTTCCATTCATTATGATAAGACATCAATGGCCCTAATCCCGAGCAATATTGAATTTTAAAGTCATACTCCAGTAGCTTAGATGATCACTTGTAATGTTCCTTAGTCACCATGCACTATTCTAATAGGAATTTATGGTTGTGCTGATCAGTGCATACTGTAAAACACAATCCCAACAAATAAGGTCGCCATTTCTGAATAGCAAGCATAAGCATCATACGTTCCCGCTCATACACTAAAGTGTCTATCTCTTGCAATCAGCTCTTGACTAAAATAAGCGATAGGTTATTGACTTTGCATGAGGATTGCACCTCACTCATAGGCTGAAACATTCATCTCTACAATTAATGGTTAGTTTAAATTAGGCAATTTCAGCACTGACACACTCGTTGTAGCCTTATTTCACGTTTCAAAAGCATGGATCGCTTACCCCCCATTTAAAGTTATCCTTCTTTGATTACTCCATCAAGAACCACTCACTCGAGCTATAACCCTTCACGAAATTTTGATAAGTACCCCGTAAGTCTCAAAAATTCTCTAAACTCCTTCAAGATCTTAGGTAGTGGCTAATCCAATATAGGCGCCACCTTCGATTGATCTGCTGACATCCTTGCAACTGACAAAACCCCTTAAGTACTCCACCTTATGTTGGACAATTAAATATTTCTTCAATTTAGTGTAGAATTTGTGCTCAAAGAGTATCTTTAACTCCTTCAAGTGATCAATGTCGTTTTCCAAATAACAGTTGGACACTACGATATCGTCAAAAAACACTAACACAAATCTCTGGAGGAAAGGCTGCAAGACCTTGTTTACCATTGATTGAAATGTAGTTGGGGCGTTGGCGAGTCCGAATGGCATAACCAAAAATTAGTAGTGACTATAATGAGTTGCAAAAGCAGTCTTGGACACATTTGATGACCGCATCCGAATCTGATTGTATCCTGACTTAAGTCAAAGTTAGAAAATATTTCAGCCCCAAAAAACTTGTGCAGTAGCTCATTACACTGGGATGAGAAATTTCTCAGGTATTGTTTCCTTATTCACTGCCAGATAATCCACACAAAAAAATACTAGCTCCCGTCCTTCTTCAATAGCAAGATCGGGCTAGAGAAAGGGCTCACACTGTTGTATGATCCATGCCTCCAATATCTCTCGGATCAATCTCTCGATCTCATCCTTTTGTATCTGGGAGTAATGGTATGAACTCATAATATGAGAAACCCCCAGCCTCATGATCTCTCTAAGAAGGCAATCTACATGGCCAATGGAAAACTTATGCAAACTATTGTAAGAGTTATTGGACTGGTGCCGGAATAATTGTCAACTACCTATCACGTGTCTCTTTCAACTTTGTTTTATGTGTCTCTTCCATGCAACGTAACTTCCTATCATCTGTCTCTTTCAACTCATTATTTTATTCCATGGAGCCTCTCTTTCGAATCTCAATCTTTGAGTTTTTGGTATCGTCATGGTTGTAGCATTTCTATATGGCGTTTCAACTGTGCTACCCTATTAGCTCATTCCATTATATTTTTATCTTCAATAAATTGTGCTAATTCCATAGTTTTTTTCCAATGCTCGCAGTCTCAACAGACATAGTGCTCAAATCTCTAGCTTCAATATCTTCATAAAGTTTCTGCCAACAATACTTATGATATTCCTCTCAAATGACCGGATAACATCTCAAATTCTCTTTATAATTCATGACGGACCCTTCTTGGACCAATGCAAAATATGCGAAAAATTGCTCATGTAAATCCTCTTTCTGCATGATTCTAAAGTGCTCCAACAATCGATCTTTGAATTTTTTGCCATGTTCTAATTGACTGATGTTCACCCCATTAATACCATGTTAGAGCCGTCCCTGCCAAACACAGGGCTGCCACCATCAATTTTTCTTCCTCTGTCGACCCATTAACAAAAAAAATATTTCTTCATGCAATAAACCCAATCATAGGCATTCTCTCTGTCAAATATTGACATCTTCAACTTTCTTATGCATCTTTACCCAATTTTCTTGGTCGCAGCTCATTCCACTTACAAAGCGGTAGTTGTGTTCCATTTCTTGATCCATATTGATTTCTCTTCCCCCATAAGTCTAATTCGTCCCATAGGCTCACGAATCTCCTTTTGCCCAAAATGCTGTCGCGCTTGGAGCAACAAAATGTACTAGCTCAATTAGATGAAGCTCTCGGCTGGGGTCCCACCCACCACGATTCTTTATTACTGGCCGAAATCCTTCGAATCAATCTTCTCTAGCCTCGAATTGCATGCCACCATCCAGTTCCTCCTATTTTTTTTTCGCTCCAACCCTTCTGATGTCGCAAAATCTCTCATACCAAATTCCTTCTAATCAGTCGTCTCCAGGCCCAAATATGTTCCTTTTTGTTTGTTTTTGCCTATTCTAGCCGTCTGAGTATTGCACATTTCCTTCTATGAAGCATCGCTTGGGTTCGCTCCTGATTCCTTTGCTCGATCCCACATCCATGGACCCAGATCCACCTAAAGAAATGATTTTTCCCCATGCATAACCCACTCCACCTAAAGTCATCTGGGTATTGCGGTTCCTTCTGATCGCTGCCACTTAGGCCTACTTTAGACACTATCGCTCAATCCTGCAGCATGCGGCAGTGGGTTTGCTTGGAACTTCGTAATCTTCTTCATCATTTGAGTTGCTCCTCCATGAAAAAAAAACCGCCATTCCTTGGACTAGAAATACTTCTTTATTCCCGATCTCTCCTCTCTAATTTCACCTCCAAAACATCGACTTTCTCGATCACCATTACTTCCAGGTACGGCTCTAACACCAATTTGATAAGAATGGGTTGAGTTTCCACACCCTAACCCTAAAATTCAATACAACAATCACATTCCCCAACCTTAATATTATTAAGCCCCTTTTATACCAAACAATAATAACTATTAAATGATTAAATTTCCTTTAAGTCTTGCGCCTAAAATAGGTCTTCAAATTATTTAGATGGCTTGGCGTGGGTTCAGTGGGGCCACTCGACTTAGTGGAGCACGAGGCGGAATGTGTTGTAGGGGCTGGTCTAACATTTACAGAGTTTTTATTTTGATTTATTTGTTTTCCATGACTTATGAAAACATTAATTTCTTTCGTAATTACAATTTTAAAACTTCCATGAAATCTAGTGGTGCAGTTTTAGAAATTTTAGCTAGAGTAGAAAAATATAATCTCACTTTTCAAACCCTGATCAAACGCTTTTAAATTTTTATTTTTTTTTCATATTTGGACATTTTCAAAATGAAAACAGGAATGTTTTTATAGTTTTTAATTCCCCCCCCCCCCCCTCAAATCTGAATTGAAACAAAGTGGATATATGACTTGCGATTTCACATTTCCAAAATTATGAAACTTTAAGCTTACACTAGGTTCACGTATATTAGCATCAAGCAAAATGCGGCAAAGATGGAATTGCACTATTTCTATGCAGATGGTCTGATTTGTACTTTTATGTCCGAGGGGTAATATTGAAGGCAACTATTGATTCTTTATCTTATTCTTTTTCATTTTTCTCGTCTTAAGCCTGTTGTTGGGAGTTTAGATTGCCAACCAAAAGTTCTTGGAAGTTCTTGGGTTCATCCCTTTGTGTATACCGTGTGTGTGAGTTTGCGATAAAATTTGCTCCAAAGTTTCATTTGTTGAAATTTATGTAGCTTTTGTAGGCCTGTTTTATCAAGCATGCTGGATTGCCATAGGCATTCCTCAATTACCAGGTAGTCACCTGAAATATGGTTCTATTTTGACAATCATTTATGGTTTTTTGTTGTAATTCTTCCGCTTTAGTGCAATTGGGGATATGTAGCGTTTCAATTAACGTTGCTGTATAAGATTTCATTCTATTATTATTATTTATTCTATTTTACTAGATATCTAGTGAACTTATTTGTTTGGATTTTATTGTTATTAATCTTTGATGAGGAATTTAAACATTACTTATTATGACTAGAGTATGAATTAAATGCTGTATGATGTCCAAAAAAGCTAAGTGCTTGCCTGGTCTCATTGAGAAATTTCAGCTCAAGCAATGGGGCTGAATTAGAACTTAATGCCCATGCCCATGCTGAAGATTGCTGGCTGTAGATCTCAGCTAATTTATTTATATATGGCCTTATTAAAATTATTATTGTAGCATAATTGATAGGTTTGTGCTTTGTAACCTTTGCTATTTTCTCTCCATTTATTTCATTTTAATCTATTTTATGAAAGTCTTATTTACTTATCATTGATCTAATGTTTCTTAGGCTTATCTATTAATGCAGTAGTTTCTCTTTTTTTTCTCTCTAGTTAAAGAGATAATTTTATAAATCGCTTTTAATTCATTTATATTGTTCCAGCTCTCTGGATGGATTCCCCAAATTGGTTCTAACCTCTGTATCACTTGTTGTTATTAATTCTGTGAAAGAAGTTGGCTTTCCATATAGAACAAGACCGACTATGCTGCCTCAATTTGATAGGAATAATGAGGACACTCTGAACTCTGTTTCACTAAGTTTGATGTCAAGTTTATTTCAATTAATGGACTGCAAGCTTGCTCGGTTGCTCTGTAGGGTATTGATGTGTATTGTTTCACATTACTATGGTGATTTATCTTGCATATTTGGGTGCATGGGATTTTTACAAAATTTTCTTTTTTCTTTTTGGCAAGGTTGTGACAATCCATTTTCTTATTTTGGAAGAACTTGACCTTGAGTTTGGAGGATCAGAATTAAGAATGGAAATAATGATGCCATCAATCAAGATCCCGTTAGCTGGATTTTTGTTGGGTAAGTTTTTGCTATCATTTTTAACATGAATTTCTTTTCTAGGTTGGTATGGCTTCTACCACTCAAAGAGGGTAATGCGAATTCAATTTTATTTATTATTAGATAATTAATGTTTCTTTAGATAATTAATATCATTGATGGGAGAACTCTCTTGCACCTTCCTGTATTTGAAAATAGAATCAACACCATTAGCATTATATCTAATAGCAATGAACAATAAATTATAGGGATAATTACATACAGACCACTCGAAACATTGATATTTACAAGTTAACCGTACATATGATTTTTTTGAACTACCAAACCAATGTATTTAAGCATTCCACGATCTAACTATTGAGAATTTGATAATAATGAAAAAAATGGATTGGGGTTTTACCATGAATTTTGATATTTGAGCGAGAATTTGAAAAACGGATGAAAGAGGATGGTTGATTTGTAAATAACAAGTTTCGGGTGGTCTGTATCTAATTGCCCCTAAAATATAACATTTTCAAAATAGACACTTTAAAATCCTTCAATGTTTGTTCCAGACACATTGGAAACACATCTAAGCTTCCTCAACATGTATGTAATAAATTTAAAATTGTTTAAAACGTTCCTCCTTTTTTTTAATCCGGAATTAGAGTTGGAGATTACCAAGACATGCCCATACACGATTAGGGCATGTTGGCACATACGGGACATACACAAACTAAGTTTGGTTTAGAAACTTTTGTTTCGATTGGATTATCTTCAAATGTTCGAGTATCTCAAACGCTCAAATTTTGAATTGAATCGTTGCTTGTTCAACTCCAACATATCTCCTCTTTACTTTTTTGCTTCATCTCTTTATTTCTCTCTAATTATTTTTGTACTGATGCTCAGTCCCTAATTCTTTCACTCCATTTTATCTTGGCCATCTCCTGCATGAGGAAGAATATCCAGTGTTGTTGCTTCTCCATGTACGCATCTTCATAGTTTCTCCGCATTAACAATACTGTATAGGTATTTATTTCTTTTGCTTATATACATGATTAATAGTCTTTATTTTTACAAGGAGAATTAATTACCTAATCAAGGCATTTTTGGGCCTCCAGTATTATGTATTGATATTTCTGCGGATTTTATCATCGTCTAAGAGTAAGTCCATTAACCATTTTCTTACTTTTAGGCTCTAGTTTTTTTACTTTTTTATTTTTTTTGATGTATTAGGACTATAAAGTAAAATAATTTAAGGATTTTAAGATTTCAAGTTTTTGTATGGTAGAAACTTAATAAAAAAATAATTTTACGAGGTATTTCAAATACCCCTTAGACCATTTTTCGTGTATTCTAAATTTTCCAAAATTAGATAAATTCAAAATAAGCAAAGTAGATTGTTCATGGTCGTAATCTTGGTCCCCCCTTGTCTGTATGGTAGATTGAGCTTTTGCTAGTACTCTTAACAATATTCTTTACCATCTCCTTCCTATGATCTGCCCTAATCTTTGATCACGTCCATTGTTGCTTCAAACTTGTGATCTAGTTTCTGCTACTGTTCTATTCCCTAAAAATATAGTTTATAAGCTTAGAACAAAGCACAGCTTAAAAATATAATAATACAAAATTTTGATTCATCTTACCTCTAAGCAAGCAGGAACTAACGATCTAGATTTATTTTAAGACCAATAAAACAATCTTTAGTATTCTAAACGTATTGTTTTTTGTACTCTAGATTTGAAATGCTCATATTCTAAGTACATTATCCAAATAACTTTTTTATAATTTCTAGATCATTTTGTTAATCAAATTATTCTTTTGTGCATTACAAATGCCATCTACCATTCCATGATTTATAATTAATGGAACGTGATATATTTTTTGAGTTTGCTATCACTGCTACTCTCTTTTGTAAGTTTTTTTCATTTCTGGTAATTGATTTGGACAATATATTATGAATTTTTATTGTCATGGATTTTGGAGTTATTTTTAAATATCTCATTATTATATTAGGATTGTTATTTTCAGTTTCATTGAATATGTTACTCGTTTGTTTTTTCTTTTATTTGTAAACCAGGGAGTCCGGGCCATTTAAGGTAGTTATGATAATAAATTTACTATGTTAGATGTGAAGCTTTATATTCATCTATTTTGGGATTTGATTTTTGATGTTGTAAGACCATAGCCCCTTCAAGCAAGACAATCAACTTGTTCAATCCCAATGCTTGTCTATCAAGTTATTTTCTCTTAATCATTTAATTTTTTTCCTTTTCTCTATTTTCTTTCCCGAATTATTAAGATAGTTTTTTTTTTTATCATAAGTTTTATTATGGGACAAAGTTTATGAAAAAAAAAAATTAAATTCGTATAAATTTAAAATTTAAATACATAAAGAAAATCCAATCTTTCTAATTCGTCAATCTAATGACATCATATATTGCATTGAACGGTGCTCAAGAATGAAAGATAATTCTAAACCGAAGTTCTAAGCTCATGAATTGTGCAAAATATGTGAAACTTCTAAGCTGAAATGAAAGTCACATTTACACGTACTTCAGGTACATATTGAATCTCCACGAAGATATCTCTCTCTCGCTAGAATACAGTCAGTAAATGGGTGAGTTTCATGCTTGGGCTACTCAATCAATGGATGAAAATGAGGTAAGTATAGCCCTTCGGCTATCTAGAATAAAGTCGAAAATTTAGGGAATTTCCATGTTTAGTTGACAACTCGATCAATGGTTGATAAATAAGAATATTTTAATGCAAATTAGTGGAGCAACGACGCCAAATAGAAATTGTCTAAATTGACTGAAGATAACTAATGATTTAATTAATAAAATTTTGCTTGGGTAGTTCTATAGGCGACATATCTTTGAAAAATATGAGTTAAGAATGCTAAACACTTTTTTATTCACAAAGTATAAGAGGTCTATAATCTATAAGAGAGAAATTTTCTAGAATTGAATGAAATTTGGTTCACATTTAAGGCCATAATCATCTATAAAATCAGGGAAAAAACCTACCCAACTATTATAGGGACAATTAGTTCTTCATATGACAAGGAGGCTCGCATAAGACAAGCAACACCATGGTAAATCATTGAGTTGGGACGACATGAAGCGGTGGATCAACTTTAGGCATGCAGATTGCTGAATTGGAATGACAACCAGACTGAATGAATGCGATGACAAGTATTGGCGTGAGTTGGCCTTAGAATTGTAGAATGTTGATAGGGATCACTTTGTCCTTATATGGAATTTAGAGAAGAGTTGAGCACTCGCTGATTTAGTGAAACAAATGGTAGACTTGTTGACTGAATATTGTAGACAGATGCTGTAGGAACATTGATTGCAGGCTTCTCAATCTCTTTTAAGTTGAGAATCTGTGTTGTTGATTATTCTTAGTTTTGAAGGTTGTTGAATTGTGATGGATCAAGAGTTTTGGTAGGATATGTATGGTTTGAAGTTTAGTTCAAGTATTATTCTTTTGGATGATACCCATTCCATGTTCTTTTTTTAATGAAATTTCTATCAATTTCACTATGCTTCGTTTGATAATGGTGGATCACATTATTATTAATGTTGAGAGTAGTTTGATAGTCATACCTCACTGTCATAGGTTTTGTAGGGGAAACCTTTAAATTTCTGAGTAGGCATTTAAGCCACATAGCTTGACAAATGTTATGAACCATGACCTTGAATTTTGATTCAATGTTTCTGAGCAACATCTTGTTTTCTCTTATTCGTGTAACTAAGTTACCTTATATAAAGTCAATATACGACTTATTATAGTTCCAATCCATATAAATTTATTGAACTTTTCTATTACTCATTTCAGTGCCTTGAATAGTTTCTAGGTGTCTTTTTAAGATACCACTCTATCCTTTATGCAACATCAATGCATTTGCTGGTTTACACTCAAGCATAGCTGTTTCTTTTAGTCAGCCCAAATCCATTGTGAGATGGATATCCCTTTATTTGATGGATATCCTTTTAGTTGATCGATATCCCTTTATTTGAGCTTGTTATCATAGTCTAGAAAATAGTTTATTAAACCAATGTTCTTGATTTAAATTCTTTAGCAAGGACACATTTCAAGTTTATTTATTTTTCATGATCCTTTGTCAGGATGATGTAATCGGCTTTATGATTATGATAGAGTTCATTCTAGCAATCGTGGCAAAGATCTCTTAATAATTAATATTATGGGCTTCAGTAAAATCTTTTGCTGCAAGCATAGCTTTTTAATGGTCGGTATTTCTATTTGCTTTGTATTTTATATAAAAGATCCATTTGCGTCATAGCTACTTTTTTTTTTTTTCATTTAGGAGGATTTGAAAGCTTTCAAGTATTATTTATTTTAAAGACTCAATTTTTTTTCCTTGAATTTCATTTCTGTATTCAGGAACTTTTAAAATGCCTTGAATACTTATTGGGATGTTCAAGCTAGAAACTTTTTTAGTAAAGGCGAAACTTAAGAGATAATGATTCGGAGGACTTAGTGGAGGCCTGGCCTGACTGAACTGGCCACTGGGTTCAATCGGAGGCTGGACCGGCCCCCTCCTCCCTCTTTCATTGGCGAGAATTATTCCCCCCTTCTTTTTTTATTGTTTTCCCGCCTATATATCCATTATAAATATGCCTTTACTATCTTAGGGTTTAGTTTTTATCTTTATGATTTCAAAATTCTGTCCAGTTTTTCGTCGGCTGCTGTATCCAAAGGCGATAATGTGTTCTGAATATAACTCATCTGCGGTGATGATCTTCTCCAAAAGTTTGGGGGGTGCTCTAGCTAGAACTTGATTTTACGAGGATACTTACCTTCCCCAACTTCCCTATGCAGTCCCTCCTTCCCTGGGCTCTAGCCGCCACCTTCCAAGACCTCCACACCTTCTTGCTGTACCGCTAACCACTCTCCAGCTGTCGTGTTTGTTGCCAAACCTCCCTTTGTCCTCCAGCTGAGCTGTAAACCCCCTACCTGCACCCAACACAATTGTCTCTCTCTTCCCCTCTAATTGCCCCCTCACAAACCTTCATCCAACCACCTTTACTCTCGCAGCCCTGCCCCTTTCCCCTTCTGCTCACGACTCCCTCTAGGACATGACTCATGCAACATCTCCAACCCATTCACTTGCTACAGTCCAACCACAAACCACAACCCCTCTTCCTGCCCCCCTGCCCATAATCTTACCTACACTCCTCCAGGTACTTACCGGCGATTCCAACCCTTTCACAACTATCCACCGATCGTTTCGCCTCGCCCTAGTCGGAGAGTCGTGTTGTATTGTGTTTTTTTTTTCTTGCTTTGAGTCGTAATTGTAATAGTACCGTTTTGGCGTAATGAAACATGTTTTTATCGTGGGTTCAGTTAACTCCAATATCATTTGGTATCAATGCTAGCTTAACCTTAGTCATTTCCTAGGATTTCCTAGCATCCGCCTTACCCCTCCACCAACAATGCTCTTTCATATTCCCAATGCATAGCCAAACTTAGACCTAACCCTAATTTCCCTTTAAAATCAATATCCCTAAATCAATTTTTACACCCCTTTTCACCTCCCAACTCAAAACTCTAGCCATACCACTAAGGAGCTCGAGCCTACCCGGGAAGAGATATAATTAGAGGAGACCAAGAGAGGAGCCCACATATGGAGGACAGGGATTTCAGAATAAAGATGGATCCACCAGAGTTCGATGGATGTACGGATCTGGATGATTTAATTGAATGCCTTCAATCAGTTGAAAGGATCATTGAGTGCAAAGTGGTGCTGGAAGGTAAAATTGTGAAGCTTATAGTTATCAAATTGAGAAAGAGCACCTTCTTATTGTGGGACAACATGCAGAGGTAGGGGAAGAGAGAAGACAACGACAATATTACTAAGTGGGAGTAGGTGAGAAAGACGATGCAGAGAAAATACCTAATTTCTCATTACCGTCAGGATATGTTTCTGAGACTCCACCACTTGCAACAAAGAAAACAATCAGTGGAGTTCACGACGTAGTTTGACCAGTTGCAGATGAAGTGTGATTTGTTCGAGCCAGAGGAACACAACATAACCTGTTATCTGAGAGGCCTGAAACTCGCTTTTAACAATATGGTGCAGCTGGAGCTTTATTGGTCACTTGGAGATGTCCAGACCTTAGCATTGAAAGTGAAAATGCAGTAGAAATAGAGCAGACAAACACCACCAGTCGGACAACCACCCACAGTTGGAGATACTAGTAGGAGCACGCCTCAAAGAGTCAAGAAAACTGATTCAGATAAGGATAGAGTTACACCTGGTCAGAAAAAGCCTGAGAAGAGTAGAACACCTAATACAGTCCCCGCCAGAAGATGCTCCAAATGCCACGAATTTGGGCACATCGCTTCCAGCTGCCCGACGAGTCGGTTTGTGTCTTTGATTGAGTCGGTCGTCGATGAGGAGACTAACTGAGGAACAAGGTGAGGTGCATCATCTTTCATCTGATGAAGGCGAGATGCTAGTGGTTCATCTGGTCCTACAGATCGTGTATACCAGGAATTTGCCGTGGTTTCATCACAATAGATTCTACATTCGTCACACCATGAGTGGGAAAGTATGCAGTCTCCTCATCGATAGAGCAGTAAGAACGTGTCATCTAAACATGGTGGAGAAGTTGGGCCTCATGACTCAGGGTCTGTTTGGGGCATTTGCAGCTTTTCAGCTGCAGCTGCCCTAGGAAGCTGTTGCGGGGAAGTTGACTGCCTGTTTGTTGCTGTTTCTGGAAAAATGACCATTTTGCCCATGTTTAGTAAAGATATTTAAAACAGAACTGTGACACCTATATATTTAATACTTCAAAAGCAGAAATTCAATTCAAAACAATACAAAAATTCAGATACACAACTCATTTAAAAGTGAGTACCAAGTGTGCAAGAAAAAAGACAAGAAATATTAAAATTACATTTAATAAAATGATTAAATTGTTTTTAGCATGTAGGTTATGTAGGTCCCGTGCCACAATGTCCTCTAGTGACACTGTCCAGTCCCAATCACCGCCTGCAATGGAATCCAACTGATTTTCCACCCACCGGAAGGAGCACACTTCGTAGCCATGCTCCTGGGGCACCTGTAGAACTGTCTCCCATAACTGTGAGCCTGACATGACGTTAGTAGGGGAGTCTGCAGTCTGCAGTGGCAGAGTAGTTGTCCGAATGTCCCTGAAACTCTCGAGCTCATCTCTTGATTCCTACAAAATACAAATCATTAGTGATGATAGGAATTGAAATTGCTAAAAGAAGTAATTGAAAAAAATGAATTTTAACCGCGTAAAATTATCAAACCAACATTATAAAAGGTAAAGTACAAGAGGCTCTGAATAGAATAAATATAAATCCGAATGTTCCATACCAAGCATTAATGCGATAAATATTTTTTCAAAGGAAAATAATTACACATAGTGTTGAATAATTTACAAAAAAAAATCCAATCACTCTTTGGCTAACACATTAGTAATATGTTTCCTCAGTTCTGTCATTTCGCTTGCACCTTTCCCCACTTTAAAACAAATGCTGGATGCATCATTCTTTGCTCGTGGTAGTGAATGCCTGAGGTGGTACTCATATGCTTCCGGGGGTACATGCTTATGATCCTCGTCAGCTTTACGGCAGTCAGTGTCGTTGCGGGAAGGATGCCGTCTAATATAATTATGCAGAGCCATCGTGGCAACGACAATCTGGACATGTTTGGTAAATGGATACGATGACATGTGGCAGGGTATAACTCATTTCTTCTTCCAAACACCAAAACTCCTCTCGATGACACCCTGGAAGCTAGAATGTCGCTTATTGAGCATCTCCTTCCTGCCACGTGTAACGTTGCTGGCTCGCTCGAAATCAAGTATATGACATCTCTTATCTGGAAAGGGTTTGAGATGCCATCGTTGCATCATATAAACAATATTCATCAAATAATATTTGTCTGCAATTTTTTGCACATATAACATCAAACATAAAGTTAATAACAAGAGTATTTGAGATTGAAACATACTTAGAGGAGTGTGGTGGAAGTAGTATTTGGTATTCCGCATCACCGCCCTAATCATTCTATTTACAGCCTTGCTTGATGGCCCACATATAGCAAAAGACTATATGTGCACACTTATGTCTCGTACATAAGTGCAAAAGACCCAGCCAAGAAGCAAGAAAGGAGGAAACGACTCACCTAAAAGAACGGCGAAAAGAAAGTGAGTCATTTCTCAAAACCGCAGAAAACAAGCGATCCCGAACCCCTGCGGACCCCAATCCTGACAAACTCAGCTAGAACCTATCAAGGGTAAGACTCTAGCAGCTCTCACAAAGTCCAAAAACCAAAAGACTCCACCTCTCACAGAAAAGGCAAGCATGTTAAAGCTCAAAAAAAAGCACCTTTCACCACCTGCAGTAGCAAGCTCGGACTTCCTCATGACACCCTGAAGGCATGACTCTTACGACTACACATGACTCAAAAGGACAACCCAATTTAATCAAATAATCTCAGAAAGTTTCAAAGAATGCAATAGAGAACTCCCAAAGCCGACAGCCTGAAGTTGCCCAACATCCAAGGCTATTCCCTGCCCTAGACCAAGACAAAGCCAAATCATGTCAAAACCGTAGACCATAATTTCCCCAAACCCTAGATATCAACATGCCAAACACAAGGCTATCCCAAGTGTCAAAACCGAGCTACCCAACATCACAAATAGGGCCCAAACGAATGCCAAAACCTGGACCAAACATACCACAAATGGGGCTCAAACAAGTGCCAAAACCTGAACCCTGTAAAGCCAACACCGAGCCCTCATTGAGTTCAAAACCGAGCCACATAAGGTCAAAAAACGAACCAACAATGAGCCCAAAACCGAGCCACATTAAGTCCCAAAATCTGGGCAAAAGTTTCACAAAACCAGGCAACATGGAGCACCAAGCTAGCATGTTAAACTCTCCTCCATTTCCTTCCCATTTCTATACCCTCTATCAATTATAAGCCCTTGCAAACATATCAACATAATAACGAATTAAAGAGGAGCATTGCAATGAAAGCTCCCAAAACTTTATGGTAATCAGGCCAAATATGAAGCCTTGGCACCAACTCCCTTTTATATATTTCCCAACAAGAGCAAGTCCTTTCACATGTGCAACGGTACACTAATGAAATAAAATAAGAATGGCTTATGATAGGAGCTTCTCAAATAGACATCTTAACATTCCAAAATACAAGTAACAAAGGGAAAATAGGAGCATTGTCATTTATAAAGCATGAATATGAAGCTCAACCTCTCCAAACAACTATGTTCCCCTCATTCTCTCATGCTAGGCTACCATTGTAAGCATGAAGTGTTAAAAAAAAAAGTAATCATCAACAATAAGAAATTAATTGAATGAGTGCCAAGCAACAAGCCCAAGCAAACCTCTCTAAACCAAGGCTAGCCGAAACATCCCCCTCCTCTCCTTTTCTTTTCTCACTTCCCTCTTTCTCCCTTTTCTTTTCTCACTTCCCTCGTTCTCCCTTTTCTTTTCTTTCCCCACTTTGAAAGCAAAAAAGTCCAATACATACCCCAAGCCAAGCAATATATCACATTTAATCATGTGTTAAACCATGTATTAGAACAAGGAAGAAGGAAAAAAAAAGAAATACCACATCCATAAGCGTTCCAAGAGAACTCCCAAAATAACATCTAAGCCATGCCAACAATAAAGTTTAAAGCACTGTTGACCTCGCTTTCGATCGCGCTCGCGTCAAAATTTTGCGACGATACCAAATTTCGACGCAATTTTGACGCGCTCGTCGACGAGGTTGCCCAGACGACCTCGGACAGCGAAACGGACCGCGCCGATGCGTCGGAATGTCGATTTCACTTAAAATCGACGTTAAATTTGCGACGATAGCCGTCGAGTGCGAAAGTTAGGGTTCGGGCGTATTTTTAAAAATAAATTAATATTAAATCCTTTAAATTATAAAATTAAGCCCTAAATCCTACCCTTCCCCCATTCGGCTCGTTCGGCTAGCCCGTCTCCCGTGCTCGGTCCCGCGAGAATCCTCTCGCGCCTCTTCTCCCGCGCTCGACTCTTCCCCCCGCCATAGCCGTTGGCTCCTCGAGCCGCGCGTGGTTTCCTCCACTCCTTATCTTAGCTGCGATGGATTCGGGTCCGCTCTCCGTGCGCACTCGAGCACCCTCCCCGCGCCTCCCCGCAGTATCTTTTACCCATCTCTTATCCCTGCGAGAGCAAGTTGCTCCTTGCGGCATTTCCCTCCATCCCGCCGCACCTTCCCCGATCCTACTCGACTCCACAGGTAGGGAGCAACACTTCTTCTCCTCCTCTGCCTATATAAACCCTGTTTGGAGGTGAATCTAGGGCTGGCCGATTATTCTTGTGGAGGTGGGGAGGTGCTGCTGGTTCAAAGCTTAGGGTTTCCTATTCCTTAGGGTGTTCTACATTAACTGGTAACCCTCTTCTTCTCCTCTCTTCCTCTCGGTCCGGCCTGTGGAGGCCGTGATTCTTGCCGATTAGTTCGGCCCTCCCGTTTCATCGCTTCGCTGGGTGTTTGTATGCCGTGGAATGGTTTGTTTGATTGCTTGAGATGATAATTTCCTGCTTTTCATCTTTAAGTGACATGCTTGTGTAGTCTTGCATATAGATTGGAGGGAATTTCTTTTACCGCTTATAGTAAAATAAAATGGAAGTATAACTTGTATGCTAGCCTAAACGATAGTTCCTCCTCCTCTTTTCTTTCCAATGGCATGCTAGCTCGTTATTATAATTTCATTTGGGGGTGGGGTTTATTGCTCGAAGCATGATAAATATTCAAGCATGAATATGTTTTAAAGTTGGAGTTGATTATTTGCTTCAAAATAAGCAACGGATTGGTATGTTGATATCTTCCCTCTTCCTTATGTTCAAGATGAAGATCGAAATCAAAATATGTGGCTTTACATGTGAGTTTGTTTAGCATGAAACGGTGGGGGATTCACTTGGGCCTTGTAAACATGTGGGCCTCATTTCTGGCTTCCTTCTAGCTTTTCCTTATCAAAAGGCATGTTATGGAGAAATTTACTTTAAGTTTGGAAAAGTTCTATGCTTATTCTTATCCGAAATATATGGTGGCCTTCTATTTTGATGTATTAAGGGGTAGAGAATGCTTATTCCTCGAGCTTCGGTGCGGTTTTGGCTTTCTCGTATTCGGCTTTGGTTTTCCCGTATTCGGTTTGGCTTTGTCGGGCTCGGTTTAGACTTGTTGTGCTTTGTTTTGGTCAAATGGAGGCCTCGGTTTTGGCTTTGTGCTCGCTCTCGGTTTTGGGCTTCGTGAGTCCCGCCGTTGTTCGGTTTCGCCCTCCGAAGCTTTCTTGAGCCGGCCTTGTGTTGGGAGTCGCTTTGAATCGAAGTCGGGCCGTCCTGGTCTTGCGGTGGTTTGGGTTGATTTCTTCTATTCTCCCTAGCCTTGGCTTCATATCGGGAGCCGTTGTGATTTAAAATCGGGTTTATTTTTGTTTTATCGTAGTTGGCTTTGGCTCTTTAATATCCCCGGTTTTTAGCCGCGTGTCTGGATCGTTTTGATTCAAATTGTTGGGCTCGTCTTTGAGCCCTGCCATTTTCTTGGTTTTGGGTCGAGTCGAATCCCGCCGCTGCTCGGTTTTTGGCCTTTGGGACTCTCTCTGGCTTGGGCCGTGTGTTAGGTCGTCTTAGCTTGTGTTCGGGGCTATTTCTTTGAGCCTCGTGGTGGTCCCGTCGCACCTTTGTTTGGATCTCGATGGAATTTATCCTTTTGTGTATTTATGAGGAGCTGGAATTGATGTGGACGGCCGGTTAAAGGTTGGCCGCGAGCTACACTTGTGACAATTTAGAATGTGTTTGGTGGGGGTTTTATTCCTTGTTGCCTCCTTGGTCGGGACCCTCGTCGTGGGCCTCTCTTCTGTTCTTGCCTTGGCCGAGCCTCGAGATGAGATTTGATGGATATGGTGATGTTATTTCTTGAAATTTAAATGTTAAGGCTCGATTAAGAAAAGTATGTGAGCATGAGCTATGGCAATTACTCGATGGATTAATGTTGATGTGTGTGGCCTTAGTTTCAACACTCGCTTAAGGCCCATTTTGTGGTATGAATCGAAGTTGGATTTTGATTTAAAGTGGCAAGGTCTTGGGGGTTTTTGGGGTAGCACTCCTAGTTTAGTAGTCCGGGGTCTAGGACCCGAGCAGTGGCTTTCTCTTTCTTTCTTTTGCTTATGATTTTACAGTTATTTGGGAAAAGGGAGTGCGTTCCTAGGAGTCTGGTCCTTATCCTCTCCGAGAGTGTCGAGGTGCCTTTAGGTCCTTTTTACAGGACATGTGAGGTCGGTCGGGAGTCCAGGGTGACTTACGTGTTTTCTGATTATTGGAAATCGACTCACTTCTTTTCGAAATTGTGTTAAGTGAGCCGCTTTCCGTCCTCCTTTCCTTGACCTCTCGTCCCTAGTTTTCACCTCGTTTCTGGCTCAAAGCACACACCTACAGGTGGACGTGTAGGAGTGCATATATAACCTCCTTAGGTTATATATGGGGCCATCAGCTAGCGTCAAGTGCGGTGGGGACATTGATGAGGCTGCAAAACGAGAAAATTACGAGAATCATAGAATGGGGCCGCTCGACTCGAGACTACGTAGAGAGTAGAGCGGGAATCACGAAACCGTTCGACCGTCCTCGGGTTTCTACTACCGATGATTCAATGTTCGTAAACTCTGGTCCTATTAGTGCTACTAACCCGTGGATCGAAATGTTTTAAAACAAAAAATACATATGTTTGAAAAATACAAAACTATCTCCACTACTACGACTGCCTACTTACTTACTGTCGTTTTGTTTGCATGAAAACCAAAATGAAGTGTGTGAAAATTTATAAAGGTCCACGGTTAGGCTATTCGAGTCGGATTAGATCGCCTTCGCGTGAAAGTCGGTCTAAGTAGTCGGCACTCAAGTCCGGACATTAGCACAGCTCTGAGTCCGAAACACCACCGTACTTACGGGTCTTTCTTTCAGAGGCCCATGGCTTTCTTATGGTTCGCTATGAGTTTAGCGGGTCGTTCGTGAGCTTCTCATGATGTTTTATGAGTTTTCATGATCTTGTTTGTTTTTGTAGTTTTCTACGGACGTTTCTTTTCTTTCTTTCCGACTTTCTTAAGTTTTCTTCCGTGATTTTCCTCGTTTTCTCGCAAGTCTTCCTTCGTTTTTCTTATTGAGTTTTCGGACTTTACTTTCTTTGTACACACCATAAGACCTTCGTTTATGTAGGTTGTTTTTCATTTACTACTTACACTCCTGCTCTTTTAGTATCGACAAATTTGTTACGAGAAAATAAAAATAAAAAAATAATAATAAATGACGAATAATAGACTGAGGATATAAGAAAGCATACTGAGTACTTCTGTGATAGATCTTTACTTTCTTTATACTCACTTGACATGTTTTACTTTTCGACCCATACTCCTGTTAGTCTGCAGTGCGTTTACTTTCGATACATATACTTCATAGCATGTCTTACATTTCCTAGATCTTTCTCCTTGCTCGAAGATGTTTATACCCGTTTAACATGTTCTATCGTTTACTTTGCTACTATACGCTATATCTTGTTTAATCGCTACTTTGTCTACCATAACTGCATCGCATGTTGTTCCTGTTTAAGACGTTACATCATATCTTGTTGCATGTCTTTTCTGCTTACCCCATGCTTATATACATATCACCGTTATAAATCGTACAACACTTAAACATATTTGTATAAGATGTTTAGAAGAACTTCGACCATAGGCCACTTGATTGAACATTTTGACTATCACTAGAAAACTCGGCCTCTTCACAAGAAGGAGCTCGGAGCTAGTATAGTGGGCAATGACGGTCGTCTTCAACAGTGGAGCTTGTCGTCGTCAGCAAAACCATGGGATAGACTCGGGAAGTTATTGAGGCTCGCTTCGGACCTCCGACATCCCTAGCTCTTCTCCCTTGGATTCTACATTCCAAATTCGAGCCAACTCCTTTTGCACACCTCCACATCTTATTTCGTTGAAAAGTCCTATCCTTTCGACCTCCTTGAAGATAATATTTCCCGATTTTTATCAAGAAGTATTCTTAGATGATTTCGATCATTTAAAGATGTAATTAACTATGAGAGCATTGCTTTATAGAAGATTTTCCGAACCTAAATTTAAAATAAACCCTATTTAATTCTTCATATTAAATAGTGAAATTTGTCGACGAATAAATTGGTTTCGCGAGATCAAACGGACGTCATATATTTCTAGTTTATTTGATCGAGCCTCACCCTTAAGTCTTGTGTTTGTCTTTCGGGATAAGTGCATGACTTGAGGTAGTAAGCGCTTCTTTCATTCAAACTATGAAAAATATGAGGTCAATTGACTTCCTTTCTTTTCGTTGAAGGATCCTTCCGAAGCGGGCGACGGGATTCCGATTCCGGCGACCGACAGCTTCTTACGGGCACTTCACCGGCACAAAACAACGCCGACAAGCACCTCTACAAATGCTCAACATGCCTCAACTTGAAATAAGTAAAAGGGAACCCCGCACCCATGCATGTACACCTCATAAAGAGGTAATCCCCCAAAGCCTCCAAGTGAAACATATTAAGCCCAAAGAAGCACTAATAAAAGAAGCATAGCGTGCCATTTAAAATCTTCCACCTAACACCTAAAATCCAAGCCACACATATTTGATGCTATTTTCCATAAGATGTGAGATTATATAACTTGCAATAAGAGGGGAAAAAGAGATAACTAGCTAAATCTTGCCACCAAGAAGGCTTCTAAAAAATATAAAACATGCTAAGCCTTGGAACAAAAAGAATTATACCTCGGTGACCGAACAACAACAGAGCAAGGGAGTCGAATGAGCCAAGAAGCAAACCGAGCCAAAATGCCGAGCAAACTAGGGCTCGAGAAAACCCAAGTGGAAGCTGACAGCTCCTCTTCTCCCCTTCAAGCTTTATCCAAGAGGAAGACAAAGCCTCCTCCAAGTCTGAGACACTCACGCAGGAAGAGGTAACCGGAAAAGAAAATGGCAGCACTTCCCTCCAAGAAGAAAATTCGGCCAACCCTGGAGAGCTCCCCAAATGGGGGTACTTATAGCTAAAAGAGAAGAGGAAGGCACAATGCCACATACCATGGGAGAGAGTCTAGGTCGGGTAATGACATGGTTGACAAAGGTCGCAGGGGAGAGTGGCGACAGAGGCAACTTTCGGCAGGGAAGAGGGAGTGGCCACAAGAGGCGCAGAGAGGATCAACTGTCAGAGCCGAAGGCTTTTCCAGGAGAGTGGAGGTCGGGGGGGGGGGACTTCGAGAATGACGGGGAACGAGTTCGAATGGGGCGGCATTGGCCCCTAGGGCTCGCACTAGAAGAGAGGGGCGAGCAGGAGGAACCACGGCTCGGGCGCGGGAGAAGTGAATGAACCACGCCGAGCCAACGAAAATTAGAAGGGGGGGTAAATAAGAAAAAAAAACATTTTTTATATTATTTTGTATCATTCCTTATTATTTAACGCGCCGAAATCCGTGCAATTCGTCCGCGCTCGGAACCCCGACAAAGTATATGTCATTCCTTAGCAAATTTGACGTTCCGGACGCACCGGCGCAGTCCGCTTTGCGATCCGAGGTCGTTCGGGCAACTTCATAGACGATCGGACCAAAAGTGCGTCAAATTCGATTTCTTCTGAAATTTTGGATCGCTGTCGATCATCTTGGAGAATTGACTTCAGTTCCGATTAATTGCAGAGTATTTGAAGGATTCGGGGACGCGAATTGTGGAATTTGTGAGTGTGGTGGTGCAAAATGTGCGCGAGGCAATCTTAGGGCTTGAAGGTCTTATGGGGGACTCCTTTTGAGTTACTCACGTTAATTCCAACCTTCTACGCGCTAGAGGTACAAAATTACGTGCGTGACTCCAAAAAGAGTAATAAAGTGGTTTCAAAAATCTAAAATCAGGCGGGTCCCACACTAAGGTCCTAAGATGGTCAAAGGGGAGACCCTAAAGCTAGAACCTTAATCCTAAGGAGGAAACTAAACTTCGACGAAAGTGAGGTTAACATGCATCAACGTGGGTTCTATTTATTGCTTTGATGCAATTCTACGCAAATAAGAAAGAGTTCTAAATATAAGGCCCACATTTAAATTTGAATGCCTTAAATTTAAAAAGTTACCTTGAAGAACGATATGCGGCGTGCATCGTGTAGAATCTCTGAAGGCGTCAATTCGAAGTTAGGATCTGTTGGTTTGATAAGTTGCACAGAAATGCTGGCAAGTGCATTCAAACCGACCGAAAAGTATCTACTCATTGTCTTAGAGGAGTGTTGGAATCGTTCCATCGTACCTCGCATTGACTCGTTCTGCGCTAATATGTACAGGGTGATTGCTAATACCTCGCGTGTAGTCCTTGACGACTCATGAAGTCCATGACGTCCGCTAAGTTCTGCCAGAAGATCCGTAAATATCATTCGTCATCTGGAACATGTTGAATCTAATTGAGTGTCCGACAAACAATTCCCCAACCCATTTGTCCCCAATAAACAATGATGTCTAACATGGAGACCGATGGATACATGTCTCGTAATATTCGTTGATCAAATAGATTGCTGCATTTCTCCTTCGTCTATCTTCGTCTGAATCCATGTAGTAGCTTAGACAAAAAAAGATAAGTAAATTCTGAACAAATCATGACCTAGTAGTATATGAGCGGTGATGATTTGTGAATATTATTAAGCAAAGTCCCAAGAAAGTGAAATAACCAAATAACAATACAATGAAATAAAGAAATACAAGTGTCACAAACAATAGCAAATAGAACAAATAAAAAAATGGTCTCAAATGAACCACTCATAAAATCGACGCAGATACGCCACCCTCTTCTCTTCTGGAATCGTAATGAAAAAAATCTCCGCTGGTGGGACTTTCAAACAGTTCAGGTGCAAATAAGTATAATGGCCAATCCTCAGCAATTTCTTTATCTGCATCTAGAATTTGCACTACCTGCTTAATGGAAGTAGCCGGTACTGAATGCGTGTCAGGGATACATGAAGCTACTAGTTGTGAAATATGGGTTTTGAGGTAAGCTGCGCCACCTTTCTTTTTACTCCCAACCAGGGCTCGCTTGGTACAACAGGTGGACTCGACGTCCGACCTGGAAAGTTTGGTTGAGTTAGCCGACAGATCGACGACCAAGTTCTTATGGGTGGCAACAAAACACGTCTGACTGGGTGCGCATGCATATTTTCTTGTAGCTACGACGCCCCCGAATATCTTGTCCAGCTCTCCTCCAAATCAGGGTCTAGGCCACAAAGCTTAAACTTTTTCGCAGCTGGCACCACCTATGAATAACAAATTATACAATTCAAAAAGTACATAAAATTAAAATGAACAAATTAGAGCACATGAAAAAGATCTCACCGCAAGTCTTTCTGTTCACCACTCTTCTGAAACTTAAATGGTTCACTTCACCGGATCCCACCCCAAGCCCTTCGATTCGCGTTTGAGTTCCTTGCAAAGTTTCTAATCCTTCTTGAGTTGATCTCATTTGTTTTTCAGCTACATCGTGTCATACTATCGGCCAGTGCTCTCCTTGAATTTCTTGATTATGTTTTGCTACCCTTCCTTGTTTAAATATGTTGTGGGCCTATTTTCTAGCTCAATTTCAATAAGGCAAACGTCACAAAAGATTATTTTTGCTTCCTTATCCCATAGTGCGGGTGTTCAACTTGGCCTTAGCCATTTAGCTACTATGATAGCTAAAAAACAAATAGACATCAGTAAGAGCATTCAAAAGGAAAACAACTCTACATTTATCTACCTCATTTCAATCTAACTGTCACAGTGTGTGTGTGAGTTTGGGAAATGTACTTCCTTTATCAGCACATTGCCCTAGGTGATATTTCAAGTAAATTTCAGTGACTTTGAATGGAACTACACTGTCTCATTCTTTCTTCTTGTATGCCTCAATTCACATTGTGTGAATGTCTGTGAATGATATTATGTATGTTTGCTACTAGCTGTGAGACAAAAAAAAATAATGCTCACATCATTTTCTCATTATTTCTACTAGTCTCATTTCACAGTATGTGTGCGCGAAATATACTTATCTTATCATTAGAATATCCCACATGATATCATTAGTAAATTTCAGTGCCGTGGAATGATATTAACATATTTGCTACTAGCTATGAGACCACTAGTTCATTTCAATGGCCGAGAATGAAAAATAAATCTTTGCATTTCGAGTATTCTTGCTTATTTTATGACTCATTTTACAGTGTGTGTGAGAAATATATTTCTCTTCTCATCAGAATGCCATAGGTGGTACCACTAGTTCATTTCAATGACTGGGAATGAAAAAATACATCTTTGCAATTAACTGTGATGCAAAAAAAAAAAAAAAAACATTGCTCAAATAATTGTGTCATTCTTTCTTCTTTTATGACTCATTACACAGTGTGTGTGTGTGAGAAATGTACTTCTTCTCAACAGAATACCGCATGTGGTACCAGTAGTTCATTTCAATGACTTTAAATGAAATTTGACAAATTTGCAACTAGCTGTAATTAAAAAAAAAAGAGAAACATTGCCCACATAACTGTTTCATTCTTTCTTCTTCTATGACTCATTTCGCAGTGTGTCAGAAATGTACTTCTCCGAAACAGAATACCACAGGTGGTACCAGTACTTCATTTCAATGGTTGAGAATGAAAAAATACATCTTTGCAACTAGCTGTGATGCAAAAAAAAAGTGAAATATTGCTCAAATAACCTGGGGCATTCTTTCTTCTTCTATGACTCATTTCACAATGTGTGAGAGAAATATACTTGACTTATCATCAAAATGACACAGGTGGTACAACTGGTAAATTTCAATGGCTGGGAATGAAAAAATACATCTTTGCAAATAGCTGTGATGCAAAAGAAAAAGAGAAACATTGCTCACATAACTATCTCATTATTTCTTCTTCTATGACTCACTTCACAGTATGTGTATGAGAAATGTACTTCTCTCAACAGAATACCACAGGTGGTACCAGGAGTTCATTTAAGTGGCTGGGAATGAAAAAGCGCATCTTTGCAACTTGCTATGATGCTAAAAAAAAGAGAAATATTGCTCATATAACTGTCCCATTCTTTATTCTTCTATGACTCATTTCACAGTGTTTGTGTATGAAAGATATACTTTTCTTCTAATCAGAATGTCAAAGGTGGTACTAGTAAATTTCAATGATATGGAGTGGTATTATACATATTTGTAACTAGCTGTGAGGCCCTAGTAAATTTTAATAGCTGAGAATGAATAAATAGATATTTGCAACTAGCTGTGATCCAAAAAAAAAAAGGAGAAACATTGCTCACATAGCTATCTCATTCTTTCTTCTGCTATGACTCATTTCACAGTGTGTTAGAAATATACTTCTCTTCTCATCAGAATGTCATAGGTGGTACAACTAGTAAATTTCAATGACATGAAATAGTATTATGCATATTTTCTACTAGCTGTGAGGCAAAAAAAAAATAACTTGGCTCACGTCACCGTCTCATTCTTTCTACTTTTTTGTCTCATTTCATAGTGTGTGTGTGAAATGTACTCTTATCATCAAAATGGCCAAGTGATGTCACTAGTAAATTTCAGTAGCATAAAATTGTATTATGCATATTTACTACTAGCTGTGAGTTTACTAGTAAATTTTAATGACTGGGAATGAAAAATACATATTTGCAACTAGTTGTCATGCCATAAAAAAAGTAAAACATTGCTCACATAACTGTCTCATTCTTTCTTCTTCTATGACTCATTTCACAGTGTGCGCGGGTGAGAAATATACTTCTTTGTCATCAGAATGCCACAGGTGATACAACTGGTTCATTTGAATGACTGGGAATGGTATTATACATATTTGCTACTAGCTGTAAGGAAAAAAAAAAAAAAGAAAGAAAAAAACGTCTCACATCGCTATTTCATTCTCTCTACTTTTCTGTTTCATTTCACAGAGAATGTGTGTGAGAAATATATTTCTCGTCTCATCAGATTGCTACAGGTGTTACCACTAGTAAATTTCAATGGCTTTGAATCAAATTAGACATGTTTGTTACTAGTTGTGAGGCCAAAAAACAAGAAAAACATGGCTCACATCAATGTCACATTATTTCTACTTCTCTGCCTCATTTTGCAGTGTGTGGAAATATACTTGTCACATCACCGGAATGCCCTAGGTGATATCACTAGTAAATTTCAGTGGCATGAAATGAAATTATACATATTTGCTACTAGCGGTGAGACTGAGAAATAAAGGAAACCAAGGAAAGATCTAACACACCAAAACCATTACTATATAGAAGCTCCGTACAAAAAAATACTGTCGAATCTACACAGTGCAGAGCAAAGAGAAACGAAAATGTCTCAAAAAATATTGGAAGAGGGGATACCGCAGTAATGTGGACTCCTGCACATCAGTTTGGGCAAAGAAAGAAGAAGCTACGTGGGAAATAGAAAGAGCAGAAAACAGGAATGCAAGGTTGAAAGAGGGGTATGCGTGTAAAAATCTTCAAAATAAACGCGGGCTGCTGGGTTGATCCTGCAGCCCGCTTTTTGCAGCGCGGCGGTAGCACCGCGATTGGAAAGCCGCCCCAAACGAAGCAAAATGAAGAAATGTCGCAGTAGGGTGTCGCGATGCGCTAAAAAAGCGGCCCCAAACGGGGCCTCAGAGACACTCTCCGCTGTATTATCTAACGTGGCTGAAGAAGGAAAACAAGGTCAACATTGACTCGAGATGTCTAGTGGAGTTTTTGATTGAGTCAACTGTAGGATTGGGTGTGCTATGGATGTCTGCCACATTTTGTTGGGGAAACCGTTGCAATTTGACCGTAGGACACATCACGAAAGATTCAGAAATGCTTACTCCTTCACCAAGGAGAGGAAGCACTTCATCCTAATTTCTTCGCGGAGCCTGAGATTACAGAGTTCTTGCCAGTAGAACAACATCAATGAGACCAGTTTTGGTGAAGACAGAGGATGATTGGATGGAGACGCTAGCTCTAGACTTGGGACAAGCACGATAGAAAGCATTTAAGAATATCAGGATCGATACCTTACCACCAGTGCTACCACCGTTTAGAGAGGTTCGGGCTACCCTCACTTCGGATCAGGTTGAGCCGACCATGGATTACTTTGGGAGTATTCAACAACATAGGCGAGACACACAGACTAAGTTCTATTTAATAGAGAACACCCAAGAGAACGGATTGATAGGGATGTATGCTTGTAAGTGGATGTAAATCCTCATGTGCTTTGGGAGGGTGTATAGCACGTAGTGGGATATAGGTGCTGCCAGGATTGAAAACGAAAACCAAAAGCTTTACGAAATTACGTTGAAGCTCCCCCAACCCCGAGAGACAGACACAGGGGACTTAGGAGAAGCCTCGCCTGACTAAACAGGCCGTTGGGTACAACAGGAGAAGGCTTTCGGCCCAGCAGGAGGCTGGACTGGTCCCCTCCCTCTTTCATTGGGCGGGAATTATTCCTCCCTTCCTTTTATGTCCCCCCCCCCCCCCCACCCACCCACACACACACACACACACACACACACACATATACAAAATAGCCATCGGCGGCTGTTTTCCTTTTAGAAATGTATCCGAAGGCGAGAAAGTGCTTTGACTGTAACTCGTCTGTGATGGTGATCTTTTCCAATAGTTTGAGGGGATGCTACAGCTATAACTTGATCCCGTGGGGATACTTATCTTCCCCAACTTCTCTCTGCAGTGCAGTCCCTTCTTCCCTGTTTTCTGGCCGCCACCCTCCAAGATCTCTCCACCTTCCTGCTGTACTGCTAACCACTCTCCAGCCATCCTGTTGGCCGCTAACCCTCCTACCTGTACCCAAAACAGCCGTTCCTCTCTTCCCCTCTAACTGCTCCCCTCACAAACATTCATCAAGCCACCTTTACTTCCGCAGCCCTGCTCCTTCCTTCCCATCATGCTTACAGCTCCCTCTTAGCCGTGATTGTAACCCTACTGTTTTGGCATCATAAAATATATTTTCTTATCGTGTTTGGGTTAACTCCGGTGTCAGATAATTTATAATAATAGTTAAAGTGATTGAATGGGTGATTTCAGCTTTTTCTTAGAGTGGCAATAAGCATATGCTAAGGTCTTCTTCAAAAGTGGTATTGTGTATAGTTTTTGGATAAATGCCCAATGGCTTCTAATTACATTCTAGTGTCTAGGATAATTTACAATATCCCAGTGCAATTTTTCTTGAGGTTTCCCGTTTAAAAAAATAGTTTTTTTGTAATCATAATTTTCAAGTGCCTTGTACACAGACATTGCTTGAATTAATGATCTAGTTAGAGTAAATATGACAATATATAACTCATGGACACAAACATGTTTTCCGCCAGCACATATAGAAATAAATGCTGGGCGAAATGTACATGTTTTGGTTGAAATCATGGATTGCAGACTTGATTTTTGCTGAAGGCATGAATGTATACTATTATGCATTTTCGTGCTTTGCAATGAAGGACGCATGGAGAGGGCTTCTGAATTCAAACAAATTGTAGCGCTCATTCCAAAATAGCCTACAGTAGAAACAAATAGTTTTTTTTTTCTGATTTTACTGACGTGTCAAGTATGATATATGCTGATCATGACTATGGCCTTTGCACATTCAAGGTTGAAACATAATTGGAAATGACGATTCATTTTTTGGATAATTTGCTGGATATTACTGAGTTGGTTTGAACTCAAGTTATACAAAATCGTGGTTTTGAGTTCATCTAAATATACTCTTATAAAGAATTGCATGAATCTTAGTTGTCCATTTGTATTTCATTCATTTTTATTTTTATTTTCCAAGATGATGGATCATCTTTATGCTGTTGTTGGGCTGAAGCAGAGAGAGCAAAAATGTTGCTTAGATTAGATCAAATTTCATGCCAGCCATTCTTCCAATGTGGTGCCGATTCAGTGAAGAAAAGTTATAGATATCATGAAACAATTGGTTATCAGTTGGATGGCATGCTAAGAAAGCACCAAAAGATTATTGTGAAAAACTATAGAGCAGTACCCGATGTCTCGTCTTTAGATTTTATGTTTCATGGTGATTCCAGCCAAATGTTCAGCAGTGCAGAGGAGCGCCTTCTCAGATTAGTCATCGACAATGCTTGTCAGGGGTCAACATTTGTAAGTATTTATCTGACTTTCATCATTTATGTATTCTAATATATTATAAGTTCTCTTCATACCATTATTGCATTATTGCATACCCCATCGTGAATGCCATTATTGCAAACATTGAAGCCCATCGTGAATATGTATCTATGGGAATCAGTTAGGTTGGCTGGTCCACGGGCCTGTAAAGCTATTCTATAACTGCTCGTAGTAGGCTTTGGCAAGGGTTTTCGGCTTAGTATACCTTTGAAGCTTACATAGTTTGTTTGTTATGTTTCCTTATTTTTTGCCTTTACCTTCATTTCTCCATCCAATGAATGTTTTTTCTTCTCTTATTTTATTTTTCATTTCGCCCTGGATATTTTGGTAAGATATTTCATTTTGCAGTTTTTCACTTTCTGGATCAATGTTTGACATCTGGTAATCAACGGATGACACCATTCTCACTTTCTCTATGTTTGCATGAGCTGTTATTGCAGAGAATCCCTGGCATCGCAATTGGCATATTTAACAGCAATGCTTTGAAAACTTTTCTTAAGTTTGTTCTCATCTTGTTGCAAAATATTATTGGTCGTTTGATGGGAATTGGCATATTTAGCAGCAATGCTTTCATAAGTTTTCTTAAGTTTGTTCTCATCTTATTGCAGAATATTATTGGTCGTGTGATGGATTCAAATGCATTAGAAATTTTGGATAAAGAATGTAAGGCATTGCAGGATATAGTACGTCAACTACCAAACATTTGGGCTGCAGAAGTTCAGCACATTAATTCCCTTAGACAAGCGAGAAATTTGCTTGATGAGCTTAAACATTGATATGCTCACACATTTCAACTTCAAATATTACCATATGAGGACAAAACTATTACATTGTGATCGTCAACTATTGCTTCTTATACTGAGTATTGTAACTTCCAAATTAAGGAATCTTTTTAAGGATCCAATGAACTGACGCCAGTAAACCGCAGTTCTTTCCTTGTTGCTGTATGAATATATAAGAAAAATTGGCCAGAATCCTATGGATCTTCTCTGTGAGTTCCCTTGTCCTTACCGCCCCTATACTTTTTGCATACCATATTCTAGGATGTTGATTAAATTCCTCTTTAATTTGTTCATGGAGATGGTTTAATGGTGAATTTCAGAAGCATGAATGACCACCTGACAAATTTTGTGTTCTTAATAAGGGAATGTCATACTGCTCTGAATAAGTGAAAGTTTCTTTCATACGCATAGATTGTGTTTCACAAGGTCTGTAGTTTTAATGTTCACGTATAATTATTTAGAGATTTCTATAATTGCTGCTATAAATTTCAATTATTTTCTGCTTAAATAAAAAACTTAAAATTACATAAAACTAAGACCATGAAAATAGCATGTTGCCAGGGTCATAAGAATGTTTGTTGCATCAGAAATTATGAAATGTGACGCATGACCGTTTGACATGATATGAATGGTGCCCCAGACAACGTCAGTAGAAGTGAATGCCAAGATAGAACTTTTTTAAATGATGAAATTTTTTTATTTATTTATGTTGTTGGAATAATTTTATTTTATTTTATTCTGAGATCAATCAATATTTTTCCTTGCATCAAATATTTAAGTTTATGCAACTAACCAGTGTGCTCCCTTGTGTTTACTCACCTTTAAATAAAAAAATTTCATCATGCTCCCTTGTGTTTACTCGCCTTTAATCTTGGCGGATGATTTATTTCCCAGATTATATGCTTCTAATCGGACATAATGCTGAGGCATATTTTATGATGTTTGATATTCGCGTCCTTATATCTTTCATTAATGCTAATTAGCATGTGTTATAGGTTACTACTATAAGTGTTTTTGCAATCTTATAATTAGTTTCAGTGGTTGGAGGGAGATAATTCATAATGAGCTGTGGGCGATCAAGAAGTCTGGTGCTACGCATATGATGCAACCAGAATTATGAGAAAATTTTTTGGGGGATTTATAGTAGTAACCATGCTTTTATTGTCTTTTCATAGACATATGATTGGTGTTACTTGAACTGCCTGTCATTTCTTAAATTATTCAACTTAGCTTGTGGCTTTTTCCGTTTAGGATGTTTTATGTAAATTTGAGTTTCTTTTGATTTGTGTTTGTAGTTTGTCTCTTTATTATTATTCTTTAAAATTCCTAACGATTCTTATATAATATTTTTCTTGGATTTTGTTTCCATGATTAGGTAGTGTTGCAGAACTTTATGCTAGTTTTTCCGCTCCATGCTTCTTGTTTCATATTTACTTATGTACCAATATGTTGCTTTATAGGGTCATATTGCAGCGTACAAAAAACTGCATTACTGCAATAATGGGATTTCTCTATCATCAAAGCCGTACTACTACAGTTTTGAGATAGTGGCGATGCAATTGTACAAGTTCAAATTGTGTCGAGGAATAAAGCCATGGTGGAGGTGAGACTCAGAAGGCCATGGAAATAGATGGCAACTAGAAGGAATTGTACTGGATTGGATTAAATGGTTTCTGTTGCCACAAATGCGGTGCAACCCAAATATGAAAATTTTTAACAGGATCACGCATAGCTGATGACGGTGAGATCTAGATGGCGATGGAGATTGGCAGTTAGATTAGAAATTTTCTGCAGCTCTGGTGCCATGTTGATTAGGGTAAGCAGTCAGAGAATACTTCTATATTTGTAAAGATTATATGCTAGAGTTGATTGGTAGTGTTTAATGGGGTCTATTAAGTGTCTTTTTAAGATTTATTATTATTATTAATGAAAGCGTTCTTACGCATTTCTTATCTTGGGATAATTTTTTCATGTATTTGTTCTTCCTCAATAGGATTTTTAATGTCTTTTTAGAAAGAATTTTCCGCAATAGATTTGCTGTTAAACAAGAACTTCAACTTTGGCCTCAGCAGCTGTCCTTTATAGCAGTTCCTTTCAGCTCATGGACTTTGATGGCGTGTAAGATGCACTTGGTGTTTAGTCAGCGTGATTGAATTAATTGGTTGTGATTTGTCTTTCTTTTTTTTTTTTCCTTATTTTACCCTTTATTCCCCTTTAATGGCTATTGATTAATGAGAACATTATTTATTTATTTGATACTTAAGTCATTTTAAATCATAAAAAGTGCTTTTCTTGAAGGAATAACCAAATATAGTATAAATTGAATAAGTTCTTTTCTTGAAGGAATAACCAATTTGAATAATTAACTACTTAATCTCACATTACAGGTAGATGCACTCAAGTGGACTCGAATTTATTATCTCATGATATTCATAGACTGATAACGTAGATGCCAACTAAAAATTCACGGCGAACAGCACTTATTATTAGAAATATAAATACATGTCATCCATTATATAGGCAATTTCCCCTTTTTTTTTTGTTAACCAGTTCACAAGTATATCTTCATAATTTCATTAAAAAATAAATTCTTTTTTTCAGCACCATAAAGCTTAAAAGCGTGTCTATTAATTTTAAAACATTTAATTATATACATTATCTAGCTGAATATTTAACCGAAATTTGTTAAAAAACATTTCTTAAAAGAGATATTTATCTAACGAATAGTTCAGGTCAATGAGCAACGCCATCTCAGCTAAAAATAATGGCCAAAACTGTGGCTAAACTTAATAACATTTTCATTTTGTCACTATCCTGCTATTATTATTGTTAAAATGTAAACACTGATTTCTGATAATAACACTGCTTTTGTTTTTTCTCATTAAAATGAGCTTTATCCACGCCTATCTTCTGGTATTTATCATGCTGAAGGCAAGACAACTCTTTTAGAAAAAGACAATTAAGCCCAAAAGAACCATAATATTTCCCTTATCTTTTCGAATGAAGACCATTGACATTCCACACTTTCAGTAAAGCGCCAAATCCTTTAATTCAAACAAATTAAACATTAGCAGATTGCATCACAAATAAAAAGATTAACCCTTCCAGCCCACAGCCTAAATACAAAGAAATATAAAAACAGAAATATGATTTCTTCTAGTCTTCACAAAATCTGGAACTTTAGCTGAAAAATATCGAATTGTAGGTGAGATGAGATGAGCTTTCACTTGAGACACAGAAGCTTCCTCCCGCATAATATGTTCCTGCAGTTCCAACCATTTTTTTTAATCCATCATGCAGCTGGTATTAAACGAAAATTTGACACTAAATAGGACGCAATGGAGAAAAAGGATTCATGTAGCCGACCCAACTTAGTGGGATTAAGGCTTTGTTGTTGTTGTATGCAGCTGGGGTAGGAAAATGCAGGGAAAACTGAACTAAATTAAGGTGCGTCATTTAGATAGATTTAGAAATAATACAAAGAGCATAGATAATTGTCAAATTTTTAGGAAGAATTTATCAGCGGTATCTTCTATTATGAGCATTTTAGATTTATAGAATGTCTGTTTCCTTCTCTTATTCTCGGAGAGTTATGGCTAATATTATTGTTTTTTTAATGTGAGAGTCATCCCCTAATAGTTATCTTATAATCATTTTATATGAAATTGAAAAGGAATAATTATTTTTTCTCCCAAAACCTACATGGTATCAGAGCCGACCTTCGCCTTCGAAATGATGATCCAACCCAATCAATTGTCTGCGAGTTCTGTAGATTCACTCCTGCCTCTCCTGCGTGGGAGTCTTGATTAGAGCTAGTTGGGAAGGCAATGACTAGAACACGATGCTCAGAGAACCCTTACGATACAATCGTGATTAGAACTAAGTTGGAACGACTGGATCGCGGCTTTCAAAGACCCTTCGCGATACAGTTATGATTAGAGCCAGCTGGAAGCCAATAACTGGATTGTCATGTTTAGAGACCCGACATCACCTGATTTGTAGAGGGAGCCCGTAGTCGAACAAGATCATGTTTCATTTTTTCCTTGAGGTAGCCACTGCAGGCGTGCAACTCTTTTCAGATTATGAAAATGTACAAATCAACAATGACGACGAGTTCAAAGAACTTCTACAATATCGACTGGTTCTAGTAATTCCGAAATCACCTCACTACAACTATCGTGATTGTCTCAACTTAATACTTTTCTCAGAATTTATCACCTTACCTCATAGTTATAAAACTTAATGGATACAACTACCTTGAGTGGGCTTAATCCATAAAATTGGTGAACAATTGGAGAGGCAAAATTCAGTATATAACCAAAGAAATTGCAAAACCAACCGCTAGCAATCTGAATATGAAAAAATGTCAGTTTGAGAATTCTCTGGTGATGGCATGGCTCATCAACTCTATGGAACCTATCATAAGAAAGCCTCATCTATTCATTTTTACTCGAGATATCTGGGAGGCTCGAGATGAGATATCTGGGAGGCTGTTCGAGATCTCTATCTAGATTTGGAGAATTCTTCAGAAATTTTTTTAAGTTACAAACTCAAATTTGAAAATCCAAATAAAAGGGCCATGATGCTACTATGTATTACAATGCGTTAATAAGATTATGATATGATCTTGATCAATATTATGATGACATTTGGGAGAATTTGAATGAGTCGCAACAAGAAGAGAGGAAAAAAACCAGGTCCTAAATGTTCTTAGTTGGCCTTAATCCGAAATTAGACGAAGTCGAGGTCGAATCCTTGGTAGAAAACCTTTACCTTCGATTCGAGATAAATTTTCTTTTAAGTTATAGAAATCAAATTCAATAAAAAAAAATTATGTTGTTCAAAACCAAATCGTCTTGTAACAATGAACATAACTGGACTTGTGTTAGAAATGGGTTGATACTGACAAAGAAAGGTGTAAGAAACCATGGTGCAAACATTGCAAAAAATCATGGCACATGAAGAAAACGTGTTGGAAGCTTCATGGTAAACTTGCAAATTGAAAATCAAAATCCACACGTGAAAGTCGACCTTATCAAGCCATTGCTGACGAAACTCAAGAGCCACCTGCCGACTTGAATAAAATCATTTTCACTAAGGAGCAATTAGGACTTTGACCACTGTTATCAAGTGTTATTCCATTTTTTTTTTCATTCTTGAATGATAGATTATGATGCAACCGATCACATGACTGATTGTTTAGGCAATAAAAATATCAAAATTATCGATGACTCCCCTTGGAAATTGCCTGGATATGAACTGTCAAATTCTCATCATTGTTAAACCTTCATGACGTTCTCCATATTCCTAATCTATGGTGCAACTTGTTGTCCATTAGTAAAATTATTGTTGACCACGTTATGACATTATAGGTTAGGTCACAATTCTTATTGTTGTACGCTTTAGGAATTGACCAGAAGGATGATAGACAAAGCTAAGAAAAAAATAAACTATTATATTGACGATGAACTCGACTCAATAGACAATATCAAAGTGTTATTTGAAATTTTGTTTATATTTCTAAAGACAGTAAAACTCTTTTATGACATTATAGATTATGTCATCCAAATTTTCAGCATCTAAAATACTTTTTTTTTCAAATTATTTAGAATAAAAATCTGTCTTTATTTTCAATGTGATAGTTTGCTAAACACCGTGTTTTCTCCACAAATATACAAACCAACGACAATTTACTCTGATTCACAGCGATATATAGGATTCCTGTAAAACCCTTACAAATTTTGGGAAAAGATTATTTATGACTTTCGATGGTGATCACATTATGTCTAATTGTTTATTTAACTAAAGAAAAATCGAAAGTGAAAATAATTTTAAAAAAACTTTTATATCATGGTACACGCAATTTCAAAATATCATTCAAATATTACAAAGTGATAGTGACCGAATATATTTTAAAAAATAATTTGGGTTATTTTTTTCTTTTAAAAAATAATAATTCTGCGTCGACACTCCACAACAAAATAACGTGGCTGAAAGAAAAAATAAGCACTTATCGTAGGTAGCTTGGGCATTGTTATTTACCAATCAAATGCCTAAATATCTTTAAGGTGAAGCTGTTTTTACTGCTACATTTCTCATAAATAAAACACCACCTGATATTTTTAAAAAAAATTCTAAAAAATTTTCATTTTTTTTACCTCTAAAAATTTATGTACTGCTTTCTTTCACATTTATTATCAAGGAAAACTTGAATTTCGAGTGAAGAAATGTGTGTTTGTTAGTTATGCACCTAACTAAAAGGGGTATAACTGTTTTGCTCTCAATTCTAAAAAAAAGATTCTTACAATGGATGTCATGTTTTATTGAATTACAACCATTTTTTCCCCTCATCCTTAAGGGAGGGAAAAAATAAAGATTTGTCTACTGCGTTTTAGGATTTTCTTCAAATCGAACAGTCCCAAATAGTATATCCCCAACCTTGATTGTTGAATTGAAAACCCAAGTTATATTATATCAAGAGATAGTGTGTTGAATATTTTAGATATTGAAATTCCTACAATATCATCTCATGATGTTCATAACAAAGAAGAAACAAGAAAAATAACAATGACTGTGAATCCTTTGCACTGCCCATAATCCACGAAACCGCCAGGAAATTTCTTACTAATCATTTACCTCATATTCAATCCACTTCATTTTCGAGTTTCGAGTCTTACAGTCCTGAATCCGACCTATTTAGAATTCCGAGTCTAATGAGTCTAGTCTTCCCATTGGGGAAAGATCTTACACTCAATTTACCTCACGATAATTGTGTATGGAGATTCCTAGCATTGTGCAGTATAGTCTGAAAGTCACTAAGTGAAATGAGGCTATTTTAGAGATGAAAGCATTTGAAAAAAATAACATGTGGGAATTGGTTGATCAAGTAAATGGATGTTTACAACAAAGTAATGCTTACAATGAAAATTTTTTTTCAACCTACAGGAAAGACAACTGTCAGATGTAAATCGATGTTTACAATAAATATAATTCCGAGGACTCTCTAGAAAGGAATAAGCTCAACTGTTTGTGAAGGAATTCATTCAGATCTATAACATTTTTTATCTAGAAACTATTGTCTCAGTCGCAAAACTAAACTTTGTAAAGATTCTTTTCACTTGACGCTAATCTTGAATAACCCCTACAACAATTGGATATAAATAATGCTTCTTCAATGAGGACTTGGAGGAAGATATATATATATATAAATGCACCTTTGTGATTTAGTGAGAAGTTTGGCACAAAGACATGCAAACTAAAAAATAAATATACATGTTGAAACAATCACCGAGAGTGTTGTTTGAGAAATTTACACTATTTATAAAAGGTCAAGGGCATATGCTTTAGAGCGGGGAGAACATACAATATTCTTCAGACATTCAAATAATGGGAAGATAACCATACTTGTTGAATATGTCGATGATATTATTCTCACCAGAAAATGAAGCATATGAGATGAACCGTTTGAAGACTTCTCTGTCATCCATTTTTTAAACCAAAGACTTTGGATCACTGAGGTAATTCTTTGGCATGAAGGTTGCTCGATTGAATATGTTATGGATCTTCTCAAGGAAACTGGATGAGATGGCATAGGCCCGCAAACATTCCAATTGATCTCAATTAGAAACTGGGAGATGAGAAGAAAGGTGATCAGTGAATATACTTGTGTATAAAAAATTATTGGGAAAGTTGATATACTTATCACATACACGACCAAATATTGCATTTGTTGTGAGTTTGGCAAGTCAATTGATGCATTCATCCTAATAGAAACACCTTGAAGCAGTTAATATAATTCTCAGATATCTAAAAGTTACACCAACTAAAGGCTTACTCTTTTAGAAGACCACACAAAAGAGTATAGATGTATACACTGATGCAGATTGGGCAGGCTCAATTATTGGTATAAGCTCAACTTCTGGATACTTCACGTATGTGTGGGGAAATTTAGTTACATGTCGAAGTAAGAAATATAATGTGATTGCAAGTAGTAGTCTTGGGGCAGAATATAGGACTATGACTAATGAAGTATGTGAGATGTTATGGTTGAAAGAAATTCTTGAAGAGCTACAGATCCCATGCCAATGAAATTATATCGTGACAATAAAGCAATCGTAAGCATTGCAAAAAATCCAGTGCAGCATGATCGCACAAAGCATGTGGAGATTGAGAGACACTTCATAGAAGAGAGGATTGTGGAGCTATTTGCATGTCATTTATCCCTTCTGCTGAACAAATAGCGGATATTTTCACCAAAGGACAGTTCAGGTCTAATTTTGAGCTACTTGTAAGAAAGTTGGCAATGATAGATATCTATGCTCCAACTTGGAGGGGGGGTGGGGTGTTGGATTTTTAGGAAGATTTTATTTTTATTATCTTCTATTTTTAGAATTTAGATTATTAATGTCATAATTCCTTTTTTTTAATCATAAAGAGTTATGGCTGATGTTATTTTTTCCTTAATGTGGGAGTTATCCCCCATTATTTGTTTTATAATCTCTTTCTATGAAATTGAAGAGGCATAATTATTTTACCCCTTCTAAATCCTACAACAATTAAACCAACTACATCACTGAGGAAATTTTTAAATTTCTCCAAGCTTTGTTAAGTGGGTTATAGTATATGGATCTCGTCTCTTTGCAGTTAGAAACATCTGAAAAATCTAAGATAATCTTAGGAGCTGTTATGGATCAATATCATTTTTTGTTTTTTTGTATTATATATTTCTTTTATTTTGTTTATGTTTATTTTAAAAATAAAACAGGTTTGGAATGTTTAATTAGGATATGAATGTCTTTAAAACATTCAAAATATCTAAAAGTTGCTTTGAGTATTTTTAAAAACAAATAAATTTATTTTAAAAACAAAAATTTTAAAAAAGAAGTAAAGCATTTATTAAACAAGCATGTTTTAAAAAATGCAGATAAAAACAAAAACAAAAATAAAATATGAAAATGGTCCCAAATGGCGTTTCTTATGTTTGGCTAATGGATTATTGTTTTCTAAACTTCCATCTTCTGATCTAGTCTTTGACCTCATGCTTGTCGTTGGGATTGAAAGAGTTTTTTCATGTCAAGGAGAATATTTTCCTGATTACCAAATAGATAAAATTATCAAACTTATCTTCTATGTCAAGTGATATGTCTAAACTTGCTAGCATTGTTACGAAATCTTACTGAGACTAAATCTAAAATCATATTCACAAGAGTTTGTATTTAGATTACGTCTTTCCTCTGCTCCACCTAACAAGAATACCCTAAACCAACATAGAATGCGTTAGGAACAAAGATGCTTTATGATTTAAAAATAAGGTCTTGTCTTCAAATATTTGTCCAATTATGCCATTTGAAAGGTATCTCCTCCTATTGCGCCCATGCATTATAATCATGATCCGCTCAGCATAAACAACTCTTAAATTTTTAATGCCAATCTTAACGAGCTATTTTATCTCTAATTGTTAAACTATTGAAGCATATCATGCAAATAGGTTTATTATTTGTTGGAGAAGACGCGTGATGTTTATAACTCTAAAGCTCTATCTCATATAACTACTCTTATGGAATTGACTAATTGTTCTTTATAGTTAATTCTTTTTGTGGGAATTCAAGAGAATTGTGAGAATGTAATATACAATATACAAAAAAATAACTAATGCTTAATATTCTCTTTCAATTATAACTACAATTGGGGTCTCTTCCAATCAGCTTATGAGAGTCATATTGAGAAACTTCTTGATGTTTCTCTTATTTCACAGGATGGTTTTAGAAATTCCAAGAATCAAGAGATGTGCAGAGGAGGATTCTTTGTTTAGCTTTTTTTTTAAGTTCCATGTAGAGATGTTGAATCTCTTGCATCCTTTTAATTCTGTCTTCTTTATACTCCTATTCAAATTTTCAATAAAAGAATTTTGTTTCTCCTAAATAATAATAATAATAATAATAATAATAATAATAATAATAATAATAATAAGGTTAGATTGTAAAAGGAAACCGATACCAAAAAATCAAAATAAATAATAAAGTCCATGATTACGATTTTTCACATATCTGTGCTAGGATTCTATAAAAATCATAGGTCAGCCAAAAGAGTTGACAAAAAAAAGGAGACAAGCAAGTTATCTAGCACAAAGGATTGCAAATGTGCATGGAAAAAGCTATTGAGGACAACTTGATATTCCAAGAGGAGTTTAGATGATTTTATTATATTTTTTTAAATAATCAATTCATATCTTTGTTATGAATAAGAAAAAAAATATCAACAACAGTAACAATAATCCTACTGGATGCTAATGGCTATTACCAATGTCAGGTTCATAGAGGGTTTGTGCACAACCTGTATTGTAAATATTTTTGGACAAATTGAACTCATAATCTCCCTTTAATACTAGAGAGCATAATAGAAAGCTTAATAAAGATAATGTAATCATTGCTCAATTTTTTTCCTTTAATAGAATTGCCTCGCTTTTCATACCATGCATATGAAGTTATTGGTTTGACAAGTTGATATACAACTACCACGTAACTTCAGCCAAATCTCCAAGTCAATCATAAAAGAGGATCCTATGCTCGATATTTTAGAAAGCATTTCTTGGGCTCGCCTTAAGGATGGTAAGTTTGGGGCAATCAACTAAGGCATTCAACCTATGAAGATTGCACCTCACAACTTGAAGTGTTACCATACGCACCCATGGCACACCTTTTGCATTCTATTAGTTGGGCAATAGCTCTTATGTTTTAGAAATTGGAACATGGCCCAACGCTCATTATCGTTAGCTAATTCTATTTTCATTTTCTTTTATCTTCTTAATGCACATCTCCCTTCCAAATTCATACCAATTCCCACACTATCATAAAAAATCTTATGTATTCAAGAAATTAAATGGGTTGGAGAAAAGGCTAAAGTGATTGATAGCTTAGTTTTTAAACTTTGGGATTCATGTAGAAGTCGCACTAGAAATGGTGCAGGAGTAATAATAGATAAGAGTTTGAAAGATAATGTTGTAAGAATTAATAGAATTGGAGATAGACTTATAACCCTTAAGATTGTTGTTGATACTAAGATTTTTAATATCATAAGAGCTTATGCTCCTCACGTAGGTTTAGAAGAAAAATTCTAAAATGACATAGTAGAATTAATACAAATGATACCTCTTGAAGAATGAATTTTTATTAGAGGTGATTTAAATGGACATGTCGGTAGAGTGGTAGAAGATTTTAGAAATATTCATGGTCGCTACGGTTTTGGAGTGATTAATGAAGGTAGAGCCAATATTAAATTTTGCTTTAGCATACGATTTAGTTATTACTAATACTTTGTTCAAAAAAAAGATACGCATATTATTTCTTATAAGGGTAAATCTAATAAAACACAAAGTAATTATTTTTTTATTAGACGAAGAGATCGAAGAGAATGTAAATATTGTAAGGTCATCTCAAGAGAGAATTTAAGTACTCAACATTGACTATTAGTTATGAGTTTTAAGATAAATAGTATTAAAATAAAAAAAATTAGGAATCATTGTCATAGAATTAGATGAGAGCACCTAAAAGACAAATAAAATTTATTTAATGAGTAAACTTCGAGATTTCAAAATTTGGAAAGTTCATGAAGAAGCAAAGTTTATGTGAGATAAAGTAACAAAAATTATTAAACAAATAACAAGAGATATACTTGGAGAATCAATATGAAAAGTTTCCATAAAAAAAAATAGTTGGTGGTGGAACAATAATGTGAAAAAAAAAAAAAAAAATAAGTTGTGTTATAAAAATTAGTTTAAATGTAAAAACTTAGAGAATTGAGAAAAATATAAAATGACCCGTAGGGAGTCTAAGAGAAAAATGTGACGCTAAAAATTCTGCGTTAGTGATCATTATAATAGATTAGATACTAAAAATGATGAAAATATATATATATATATATAAACTAGCCAAAAAAAAAGTAAAGATTTAACTCAAGTAAAGTGTATTAAAGATAAAAATAAAAAATAATTTTTCTTAGAAAAATATATTCAAAATAGGCGAGTGAGTTGTTTTGATAAACTTTTCAATGAAGTTTCTGAAAATATGATTGACCTTAGTAATCTTAATATCATTAAGAATAATAAAATATTTCATTTTTACCGTTGCATAGTAAAAAAACATGTTGAGGGGGCTTTAAAGAAAACCAAGGGTGGAAAGCTTGTAGGATCTGATGATATCCCAATTAAAATATGGAAACAATTAGGAGATTTGGGAGTTTCTTGGCTTACTAAACTCTTTAATATTATTTAAAAAACTAAAAAGATGCTTGAGGAGTGGAGGAAGAGTGTTTTGGTCCCAATTTTTAAGAATAAAGGGGATGCACAAGAGTGTGCAAATTATAGTAGAGCTAAGGTGATGCGTCATACTTTAAAATTATGGGAGAGGGCAATTGAAGATAAGTTATGATGTATTACAAAAACTTCTCATAATCAATTTGAATTTATGTCAGATAAGTTTACCATGGAAGCTATACATTTATTGAAAGGTTTGATGGAGAAGTACAGAGAGAATAAGGAAGATCTACATATGATTTTTATTGATTAGACAAAGCTTACGATAAGGTTCCAAGAGATATCTTTTGAAGAGTTCAAGAGAAGAAAGGTGTTGATATAACTTATATTCAAATCATTAAAGATATGTATACTAGGGTTGTTACTTGTGTTCAAACGAAAGGAGGGTTGACCAAATATTTTCCTATTTCAGTTGGATTGTATCAAGGACAGGCTTTAAGCTTATATCTTTTGCTTTAGTTATGAATGCTCTTACTGGACATTCATAGGAGGGTGTACATTGGTGTATGCTTTTTGCTGATGATATCCTTCTTGTGGATAGGACTAGAGAAAGAGCTCAGGAAAAACTTGACTTATGGAGGTCTACATTGGAGTCTAAAGGCTTCATTTGAGTAGAACTAAAACTAAATACATGGAATGTAATTTTAGTGGTAGTAACTCTAGTGATAGAGTTGTAACTATGGGTGTCAAATCATTAAAAGGTGTAAATGTTTTAGATATCTCAGGTCTATTGTTTAAAGTTATAGTGATATAGATGAGGATGTTATTAGTAGAATTCAAGTTGGTTGGTTGAAGTGGAGCAATGTTTCGGTCCTATTGTGTGATAGAAAAATACAGCTTAGATTGAAAGGAAAATTTTATAAAATAGTAGTGAGACCGGCAATGCTCTATGGCGCAGGATTTTGACTTTTAAAAGAGAAGCATAAAACTAAAAGTGTCACCAAGATGAGAATGCTTAGGTGGATAAGTGGCTGTACACTTAGAGACAAAATGTTGAATGAATATATCCGTGATAGGGTTGGTTTAGCTCCAGTGGCTGACAAAATTAGATAGTGTCGTCTTAGATAGTTTGGTCACATTAAATGTCGACCATCTGATGATCCAGTAAAGAGAATAGATGTTCTAGATTTGACTTATCTTAAGAAAGGTAGAGGTAGACCTAGAAGAACTTGGGCATATTGCATTAAAAATGATCTTAATTTATTAGAATTAAATGAAAATATGACTCTCAATAGGGAACAATGGAGAAAAAGAATTCTTGCTATGACCCCCACTTAGTGGCTTAAAGACTTGTTGTCGGTGGTGTAAATGATGACTTCTCTCTGATTTACACTCCCTTGCGGTTCACAGCAAGCCATTGTTAGGTTTCTCATCAAAAAGATAATAGTTTTGCTTGATTTTTCCTAATGGATTCACTTAACACAGCAAAAGATAACTTGTGCCACAATTCTGCAATTTATTGGAGGTGGGAAATTCACCCTTTTAGGGAGATGTAACAACAAGAAGCCGCCATCCTGATTACTAGACTGGCTTTAGTTATTCCCAGACAGAGCTGTATATAGCAGGATGGAAAGAGATTTCAGTTGAAAGGCAGGGCATAACATACGCAAGTGGCAACTGAAGCAATCACGGCGCCGTAAATAGCGCTGGAGGAGCTCTTTTCTTTGGTACATGCTACAAAAGCAGAAAACCGAGAGCTGGGTGGCTGAAGAAAGAGCTTCAGATTTCTGATCTTTCTCGTAAATTTCAGTGTAGGTTCAAGATTATTTATAGGGAATTATGTTGGGAGGATATTTTCACTTCTCAAAAATTATGGAAAAACACAGATTCTAGAGATCCGGAACAACAAATTAAACAAAAGCACACAAAACAAGAAATCCCATAAAAGAACACAAATTTAACATGACAAATTTGAGAATAGAAAAAAACCACAAAGCCAAACCACACCAAAGAATTCACTATGCAATGAGAAGGAATGTACAAATTACAACACACTCAAATCATGTTTGCAATCATGAAACTCACGAACGCTCCTCCTCTCCCGATAACACGAGAGAAATTGAAGAAATTCACTAACTCGCATACACCGCTTCACGCTACTTCATTTGTGGGTTGCCGAGAGAGTGCTACAAATTCCGCATCGAGAACTTAAATGCCTAAACAGCTCGACATATTTCTGGCGTTGGATAGCTTTTCCTGAACGCCAAGTTTCCAGATGCTCTATGTCCGGAATGCTGAAAACGTGCACCAAGGCGCCACAATCCCCTCCTGGACAATGTCTTTCTACACAATTGGGTCCTGGACCAGTTCCCAACTCCTTGGATCTATACACACCTTCAACCGCATCTCCTCCTCTAGATGGAATTTGATGGCAAGAAATCCTACTAGACCTTCCCCGTCCACTCCAGCTTTTGTAGTTAAAAGTACAACAATCTTCTACAACCTAACAACCCAACTCACTATTGTATTCCCCAAAGCAAAGGCATACCCTATTTTACTTTTACCATCGATCTCCTTTATCAAATCTGAATCTACATATCCTTGTAGATTAATTTTTGCACGTCCAAAACAAGGTGTTATTTTGATTGGTCCTCTCAAGTATTTGAAAATCTACTTCAACGCATCTCAATAATATTTTTCTGAATTGTCATGTATTTGCAGACCACTCCCACTGCATGTATAATAGATATTCTTATACATATCATCACATATATCAAGCTTTCCAACAACTGAAATATATGTAATTCTTCTCATATGTGCTTGCTCTACTTCAGACTTGAGTGAGTTCCTTAAATAGATTGAAGTGACTACCTAAGAGGGAGCAAACTAATTTTGACTCACTGTTGTTATACCTGTAGAGGACATTCTCAACATACTCCACTTGAGATCACCACACTGTATTTGCACTCATGTTCTTACTGATTCTCATATCAAGAATTTTCTAGATTGAACTTGAATCTTTCGTCTTAAACTCCCTTGATAATTGCCCTTTTTAAGTCTCTAATATTCTCCATATATGCTCCAACAATCAACCTGTCATCCACATACAATAGACACACGATATAATAATTACCAAAATTTTTTAATGAAAGAACAATGGTCTACTTAAGACTTCATATACAAATTATCTGACAAACTTGTCGAACCTCCTGTATCACTGTCATGAGGCCTGCTTCAAATCATAAAGTCTTTTTTTTCAATCTATGAACCATGTCTTCTTTACTTGAAACTTCATATATTTGTGATTGCACCATGTACAGTTCCTCTTCCAAATCACCATGAAAAAAGATTGTCTTTACTTCCATTTGCTCCAGATAGAATTTCCTCTGTTAACAAGCTCAACACAATTTTGACAGTTTTCATCTTCACTGCAAAAGAAAATATCTTTGTAGTCCACTCCTTTCTTCTACTGAAACCTTTTTCACAACAAGTCTCGTATTGTAGCGTCTGCTACCATCTGATTCTTCTTTTAGCCTGTAAATATACTTATTGTGTAGTGCATTTTTTCCATATGGTAATTTTGCAATATCCCAAGTTTGATTTGGCTCCAATAACTGCATCTCGTCATCCATAACAAACTCCCACTCATTTAAGTCTTTAACTTAAGTGTCCTCTTCATAGCATTGTGGTTCGCCACTATCAGTTAGTAAAATATAGTAACAAGAAGAAAAATATCTCTTGAACCAACTGATTTCAGTAGCAGGTGACTAAAGAATTTTTTGTGCTTCATTGGATTAAGCACCTCTCCTTTCTCCATCTTCCTGATCATCAACATCTATCTCAACATATTTGGAGGACCATTCAGAAATAATTGATGGATAATCCTGAGTTATGCTTATGTCCTTGCATATTTCCATTTCATTGAGATTCATATCTCTGCTGGTGAACTTTTTCTGATTCCGATAATCTCATAATTTAAACCCAAATTCATCTGTGTAATACCCAATGAAAGTGTACTTGGCAAATTTCGAATCAAGCTTTCCTATGGATCTTGCATCAACATGACCATATGTTGAGCACCCAAATATTCTTAGGAGAGATAGTTACCACTTTGTCACTCTAAACTTCTCCACGTAAGCTTTCATTCAAATCTACCAACGGACCACAATTGATCAGATAAATTGTTGTGTTAACTACTGACCAGAACTATTTTGGCAACCTCATACTCCAGACATGCTTTGTGATAGTTATACTTCTGTTGTGCGGTCCTTTAAACAATGAAATCATATCACAATAACTCTTGAACCTCTAATCACAATACTGTCCACTATGATCTAATCTGAGTCACTTCAACCTCAAACATCTCATTCTCAAGTCTCAACCATAAACTTTCACTTCTTAAGTACATCAAATACATCATATTTACGTTATAAGAAATATACTCATACATTTATGGTGTGATCATCAATGAAAGTGACAAAGTAGTGGGAATCTCCAATAAACTAAATTGGAGTAAGACTTTATACATCAGTATACATTAACTACAACTTTGATCCACTTTTGAAGAATTTTTGAAAAAGTAACTTTCTTTTGCTTGTCATATACACAACCTTCACGAAAAACTAACTCTATAGACTTTAAACCCTAAAGTTTGTTTATAAAAAGTATGGATTTCATATCTTTCCCATTCATATGAGCAAGTCTTCGATACTAAAGATCTGCATCAATCCTTATTCTAGCTACATCAATAGATTCAACCATTTCATTGATCAGGTAATGAGTGCTTTCAATGTTGCCTCGAGCCATCACAGCCCCTCTGGTCACCTTCCATGAATCACCTGTAAAAGTAGTCACGAATCCTAACCTACAAGTTGGCTCAACAATATCAATTTTATCTTTAAATATGAAATATTGCTAACTTCATTGAACTTCCAGATTGATCCATTTAGCAACCTGATATCAACATCGCTATTTTTTACAATACCGCAAGCGCTTTTATCTCCCAAATACATTTCCCAAAATCGCTATAAGTGTACTCTTAAACATCTTTTTCTTGGGGCAAGCATGAAAAGAGGCATCTGAATCTACTTTCTATGAATAAAATAAGGAAGTCACCTTGGATTTTATTTGTGGAGACATTTGTAGAGAGCTTCCTGTTTTGACCTCCACCACGAACCTTCTTTGGAGTTTTTTTTCTTGAAATGATTTTTCTTCCTGCAGTTTCACCATTCATATCTGTCATTACCTCTTAGGGACCTGGATTTTTCCACTTCTAGACTTGAGTCTTTCCTTACTTATATTTCTATCCAGATTTGTTCCCTTATTTTCAACATTCAACACATGATTTGAATTGTCACGGCTCACCTTCTTACGGACTTCTTCATTCAGCACTAACCTCATAATGCCATTAAATTTTAGTTTTTATTGTGCCTGAAAAGTTGCTTACTATTGTTACTTATCCACCCTAACTATATGGTAATAGAGAGAATTAGCAGTGCCCTTATCTCGTCATCAAAATTGATGCCGACAAAACACAATTGATTGATCACAATGTTGAAATTATTTAAATGTTCAACAATTTAACTACCTTCCACTATCTTCATATTGAACAATGGCTTCATCAGAAAAAAAAATTTATTTGAAGCTGAGGGATTCTCATACATTCTTGTTAGCGCAGCCATAAGATACACCATAGTTTACTCATTCACAATAGTGAAAGCAACATATGAGAAAAATGAAAAACGGATCAAACCTAGCATTTTTCGATCAATAACTTCCCGTTCTTCCTAAGTCCTCGATTCAGACTTCTTGGTGATTCCTTTCAGTGGCAGGTACAATTCTTTTGATACAATAAATTTCAAATTGTATTTTCTAGAATGCAAAATTTGCATTGTTGAACTTCTCCACCTTATACCTTGTTTCGTCGACCATTGCTCCCACTAGATTCAAAGATTTTAAGTAACCCCCACTATAATACCACTTGTTGGGAGAATATTTTCAGTTCCCAGAAATTGCGAGAAAACACAAATATGGGAGATCTGGAACAAACAAATTGAACATTAGCACACAAACAAGAAATACCATAAAAGGGTAGAGATTTAACATGGAAAATCCCAAGAACGGGAAAAAACCACGAAATCACACCACATCAAGGAATTCACTATGAAATGAGAAGAAATGTAAAGATTAAACAACACTCAAATCCTCTCTACAATCCTAGAACTTACAAAAGCTCATCTTTCGATCACACAAGAGAAATTGCAGAAATCCACCCACAACTCGCATAAACCACTTCATGCTACTTCATTCACGCATTGCCAAGAGAGTCCTCAGAATTCCACATCGAGAACTTAATGCCTAAATTGCTCGAATTGTTTCTGGCACTGGATCTTCTGTTTCGAGCACCGAGTTTCCAAATGATATGTTTTTGGAATGTTGAAAACATACTCTTGGGCCCCGCTGCGTCCCTCTTGGGCGCTGCTTTTCCACGCGCTCAGGTCCTGGAGCATTTGTTTGGGCGCCTAGGTGCCACACTGGCGTTGGGGCACTGGTTTTTGTTGATCACTTCTCCTTGCTAATCAAGCTCCATACATAACAAACTATACTCAAAAGAAGAAAAAAAAAGGGCCATCCACTATAACATACGTAGATAAGTTTGAATTAAGTGATAATGCATGCGGAAAAGAATATCTAAAATGAATTTTATAATTAAAAACTAATAAAAACAAGCTAATAATTTTAAAAAATCATTAGCATGTAATTTCACATCTGATCCAATGGTACAATTTCAGAAACAATAATCTCATTCATATAAGCTCGGATTGACAATCTAATCATGCCTATGGAATCCTAGTGACATCCTCTTCGATCTTAACGATTTGATCTTAGAATCAACGACCTTAGAAATTTTTTTAGAGAAATTAAACCAATAAAAGTTCAACATGACTTCTTTAAACCTTCCACAGCCTGCTAATCCTATCATGCGAATAACTTTGCAAAATGGCCTTCTTTGACGTGGACAAATGAATTGACCATTGCATTGATGATCAAATCCCAACAAATTTGCATGAAATGCTCAAATGAAAGTTAATTTTATTCCTAATAAGGAGCATCTCGAAAGTAAGCTAAAAAATAAACATAAATGAGGAGAAAAATCAACTATATAAAGTCAAAATCAAAACTTCGATCTCAAGTTGAGGGTAGCTTGCTTGAAATCAACTCCATAACAACACTACAACTAGTAATGTAAAAGGCTGAAGTATTGACACTAGTGTATGAAATGACACAGAAAGTTAGTTCTTCCATTACAACATTATGATAATAATTTCAATTATCGAGGCAATTAATTATTTAGGATGAAACAAAAACCATATCTATGCAGTCTCAGGTGAGAATTATGGTTAAAGACCGTTCAACGTCCAAGTCCTCCTGCTTCCAGTGGATTAAGAAGAATCTAAAATTTAGGGTTGTGAAATAATGTATTGTGAGAGTTGTCATTCTAGGAAAATTATTGATATCCCTCTTAATGTTTGTCACACAATCCCAAAAAATCCATATTGAAGGGAAATAGAGATTACATATCACAAAGGATGGGGCAAAAGAATAGGATTACAAAAGAGGGAAAATTTTTTGTCGTTGATAGGTACATCTCACAAATGAAAAACTTAAGAGGCAGGAAAGTGGTGGCTATCCATCTATAACAACACTCATCCCATGGATTCCAAAGAATCGGCAAGAGAGGAAGGATGCTAAAAAAAAAACCATCACAATGAGCAAAAGAAAGCACTTTCCAAATAAGGTATAACAGGAAGACGAAGAAGCATCCTTGCAAAGCAAAGCCAGCATGGGTACACAGCATATGCAAAGGACTCATATCTCCGGCCTTTTACAGGGAAAATTATATCGAAAAAGGGGAGACAAATCCACAAGGCATTTAAGCTTCAATTCAAGCATAAAATATTCATACTTGAGAAGTTTGTTGAGAGTTATGTGTAATATGAGGGTTTTATTGGGTTTATTTGTTAAACATCGTAACCCCTATTTAAACACATATATTGAATAGAATAGTAAGTGTTGGTTTATTTTCTTTCAATTTGCAATCAGAGCCAAACTCTCTATGTCTCTCCCTTTCTCTCTTCTACCCGCATTCTTTCCCTCTTCTACCCGCCTCCCGTGCTGGAGGCACAGCAGCGCCGCTTACCACGTCCCGTGCCATTCTCAGCGCCGCATCCCGCATCGCGATCGGCCACCCAACCCTAGCCGCCACTCCAGGTTGCCGCCCTTCAGGCTGCGGCTGTGCCGTCGTCACTGCACCTCCCGCAGTCCGGCCACCGCACGAAGAGATTATGTCTGTTGATTGAAAGGGGCTCGTGTGAGAGGGGTTGGGGGGGGGAGAGAGAGAGAGGGGGTGATACCCCACGAACCCCGAGAAATGGAATGATATGAAAAGGTGATGATCAGATTGATCAAAATCGGGCCTAAAGGATGAAGGGAATTGTTCATGATAAGTATGACCTAAAAGGAAGTCCAAATGATTGAATATGACGGAAGATGGAGATAGTGTGGGAAATAAAAGATTGGATCTTTTGGGAAGGATTGATCCTGAGGTCCTGAAGATCTTGGTAGGGCTCATACAAGGAACTGCGACTTCAACACATGCTTTAACGTAGATGAAGCTAGATCTCCCTCCCGTGGATCTAAAGCTTGATGGACTGGCCACTTATTTGAGCTGTTCACGTCGGATTGAGGCGGCTTTAGTAGGGGAGAGACTAGAGGGATATCTGACCAAGGACGAATCAAAGAGCAACAATGTTGAGAGGGATAAGTGGAGGACCACTCACGCCTTAGTTTACACTTGATTGCTCAACTCAATGATTTTGTCAATTACGTCCTAAGTCGATGGCATTTGGAAGGTGAGAGACATCTGGGAAAAGTTAAAAAAAGATTTATGCTAGGCCTAAGAACCACATAACGGTATTCTAGATTCAACGTGAGAAAGAAGCTGTGGTACAGGGTGAGAAATCAATTCAGGAATACTTCATAGATTTGGAGAGGCTGTGGTAGGATCTTGATTACTTCTCACTGATGTCGAGCTATAGTGATCCAGAGTGCAAGAAATGAGAGATCTTTACACATATGAGGACTATGCAGTTTCTGGCTCAGCTGAATCTAACTTTGATCAGAGAAGATTTGTCCTCCAAGCTCAGGAGATTATTCCTATACTAGATGAGGCCATTGTTGTGATGATACAGGAGGAGAGTCACATAAAACTACACTCTAAGCCGAGTGATTCTTCGGGTGCACAATCAGAACCGGCTACTAAAAGCCCAAATACGCTAGGTGTCCAGTGGGAGACTCACAAGTGCCACAATTGTGGTGAAGTTTGCCATCTCAGCAAGACCTGTTCAAAGCCACCTAAGGAAAGAGAGATAAGCTGACGTAGACAAGGCGAAGGGCATGGGCGTGGGGGTCAAATAGGTAGAAGAGGAGCTACCGGGCAAATCTGATGATAGCAAAGGATGACGGAGAGACATGTGTGATCTTTGCTAGTGATAATCATGAGTGTCTAAAGATGTTGAAGAGCAAGCAGAAAGTAGCAGGAGATGGAGTTGAGGATGTTTTAAATCCATCGACATGAAGGGATAACATTGTCAGTATTGGTGACAAACTTGCTCTTGCCGTTATTTCCACCATAGGATCATTAGAATGAATCATAGATTATAGTGTTTCTCATCACGTGACAGATAATGTTGGAGAGTTATCTTTATATACTCATCTAGAAGTACCAGAGAGTATACAGACTGTTGATGGTACAGCGCAGTCTGTAGTTAGTAAGAGTATAGTGAGATGTACCAATCATATGACTTTATCCAATATTTTGCAAGCTCATTTTTCAATAAACCTCTTATCCATTAGTGTCATTATTCTCAAGCTAAAATGAATTGTTTTTTTTTATATTCCTCAGGTGATCTTCTAAGAGAAGGGGATGGGCCACATTAGAACTGGAACGTGGCATAGCGGACGCTAGTACTTGGACCGAGAGGGGATGGACTCAATTCTGGCATCCATGGTGGAAAGCTATGCAGTAGGAGAATATGGGAGGAATGTCGAAGATGTGTTAGTGTTACATCACGGACGTATGGGGCATTCTAATCTTAGTTTAGTGAGTCAGTTGTGTCCATCTATGTATGAGAAAGCAAATAAGGAGAAGCTGATGTGTGATGCTTGTGAATTTGGCAAGCCAATATAAGCTCATATGTCAGTTCTGGGAATAGGAGCTCTGGTGTGTTTGATTTGATACATCTAATGTATGGGGATCTTGTTCTACTAGTTCTATGAATCGTTATCATTATTTTGTTAAGTTTATTGATTGTTTTTCTCGTATTACCTGAATATACTTGATGAAACAGAAGAGTGAGGTGGTTGCTTGCTTTAAAGATTTTCACAAGGCAATCCAGATCCAATATGAGGCAGTTGTGAAGGCACTGAAATCTGATGATGGAACAGTATATACCAACAGAATATTTGCGGACTACCTGTTAGCTCAAGGGATATAATACTAAACCACATGCTCATACACATCAGCACAAAATGAAGTAGCATAAAGGAAAAATCGGCATCTTCTAGAGGTAGCTCGGAGCATGATTATAACAATAAATGTCCCACAACACTTATGGGGCAAACAGTGTTGACAGCCGCTTAATTGATTAACAGGATGCCCTCAAGATTATTGGACTGAAAATCTCCTTGTCAGATGTTGAAATGAGACAATAGTAGGATTCTTCCATTGAAGGTATTTGAATGTGTATGCTTTGTGAAAGATAGCAGACCATCTGTAGGGAAGTTGGATTCCAGAACTGTGAAATATATGTTCGTGGATTATTCTGCTACTTAGAATGGTTATGTATGTTGGAGCCCCATTGAAAAGAGACTCTTTGTGAGTATGGATATGTAATTCAAAGAGTTTGAACTATACTACACTCTGGAGGTAAATTCACAATTCGGTGACTCAACAGTCCTGAAGATATGAAGCAAAAGAGAGTGGTGGTGGTGATGGAGTGGTGCAAGTGGGAGAAATATCATGTCGTGTGATGTGGGATGAATAAAATGAGATAATAAAAATCGAGGAGATAAACCCCAGAGGTGGTGGGATTCAGATTGAAGGTGAGTTAAAGGTGTATATACGAAGGAATAAGCAAACTGAGGGAACAGAGTCTGCATTGCCAACAAGTACCTTGTCGATCTTCTCTAACACTTAAAACATCTACATCATTCACCTTCGATTTAAAACTCCCAGGTGATATTATTCTTCCTCCGTCCACTCCTACCACCAACGTTAAGAAGGATCTTCAGCAGCAAGGCGGACATCCTCCTGATCATTTTGGGTGCAAACTTGACATTGCAAACTTTATTCTTATTCTAGCCTCTCACATTTGCATGGAGCATTCATTGCATCATTGGACTCCGTGTCTATACTCAAGTGTTGGCATGTTAATAAAGAGGGTCCTAAGTGAAAAGTGGCAATGCATAAAGAGCTTGGAGTGTTGTAAAAACCGAACATGGGAGATTATACCATTATCAACAGGGAAAATGACAGTTGGATGCAAGTAAACCTTCATGGTAAAACAAACTCCAGAAGGGATGGTGGAGAGGTACAAAGCACGACTAGTGACAAAAGGGTATAGTCAGACGTATGAGATTGACTACGATGAAACCTTTGCACCAGTAACAAAGATGAGCACAGTGAGGACACTGGCTTCTCTGATAATGAATGGTGGATGGAGACTCCATCAACTGGATGTAAAGAATATTTTTTCATGGGGAGTTACTGGAGGAGGTATATATGGAGAGACCACCAAGATACAATACATCCCAGACAGTGGGCAAAGTGTGTAGGCTCTGGAATTCACTGTATGGCTTATAACAGTCTCCTCAAGCCTGGTTTGACAAGTTTAGAATGACGATAGTTGACCTGAGATATCAGTAGATTAATGTAGACCTCAAGGTGTTTTTTCGACAACACGAAAGTCATACTACCATACTTACTGTGTATGTGGATGACATAATTATCACTAGTAATGATGAAACAGAGACTGTTCAACTGAAGAGAAGATTGGGAAAACAATTTGAGGTAAAAAAAATGTGACAGCTCAAATACTTTCTTGCGATTGAAGTAACCCGTGGACATAAGGGAATGGTCCTATCTTAGAAAAAATATGTATTAGATCTTCTCACGGAGATAGGCATGAAGGGGTACAAACCTGCAGTCTCTCTAATTAATCGGAAGGTCAAGCTCAGTACAGAGGCAGATGAATTAGTTGCTCGTGAGAGGTACCAGAGGCAGGTGAGCCGTCTGATCTATCTGTGCGACACTTGATCCAATATTTCTTTTGTAGTAAGTGTGGTGAGCTACTACATGCATGATCTAAGGAAGAGTCATATGGATGCATGTGTATCCGATTTTGAGGTATCTAAAGAGTGCACTAGGGAAGTGTTGATATTCAGAAAGAATGTGCATGTAGATATTGAGGGCCTTTGTGATTTTGGCTGGTCAAGTTGTGCTGATGACTGATGATCCTCATCAGAATACTGCATGTTTGTAGGCTATAAATACAACGGAGAAAAATGGCAGTTGGATGCAAGTAGATATTCACGGTAAAACAAACTCCATAAGAAAATGTGGAGAGGTATAAAGCACTCGGGACAAAAGGGTACAGTCAAACGTATGGTATCAACTACGATGAAACCTTTGCACCAATAGCAAAGATGAGCACGGTGAAAACACTGGCTTCTATGGCAGTGAATCGTGGATAGAGACTCCATCAACTGGATGTGAATAATATCTTTCTTCATGGGGAGTTACTGGAGGAGGTATATATGGAGTTACCATCAGGATTAAATACATCCCAGGCATTGGGCAAATTGTGTAGGCTCTGGAAGTCATTATACAAGCAATCTCCGCAAGCCTGGTTTGACAAGTTTAGAATGAAGATGGTTGACATGAGATATCAGCAGATCAATGCAGACCGCAATGTGTTCTTTCGACAACATGAAAGTCACACTACCATACTTGTTGTGGGCAAAGTGTCTAGGCTCTAGAAGTCATTCTATGGCTTAAAGTAGTCTCCTCGAGCCTGGTTTGACAAGTTTAGAATGACGATGGTTGACATAAGATATCAGCAAATCCATGCAGACCACGAGATATTCTTTCGACAACATGAAAGTCACACTACCATACTTGTTGTGTATGTGGATGACATATTTACCACTGGTGATGATGAGACAGAGATTGCTCAACTGAAGAGAAGATTGGGAAAGCAATTTCAGCTAAAGGATATGGGATAGCTCAGACATTTTCTTGGGATTGAAGTAACCCATGGACCTAAGGGGATGGTCCTATCTTAGAGACAATATCTACTAGATCTTCTCACGAAGATAGGTATGCAGGGGTACAAATCTGCAGTCTCTCCAATTGATCAGAAGGTCAAGCTCAGTAGAGAGGCAGGTGAAATAGTTGATCGTGAGAGGTACCAGAAGCTGGTGGGTCGCCTGATCTATCTATGACACACTTCATATGATATTTCTTTTTGTAGTAAGTGTGGCGAACCGCTACATGCATGATCTAAGGAAGAGCCATATGGATGCAGTGTATCAAATTCTGAGGTATCTGAAGAGTGCACCAAGGAAAGTGTTGATATTCAGGAAGAATGGGCATGTAGATATTGCGGGCCTTTGTAATTCTAAGTGGGAAAGTTGTGCTGATGACAGACGATCCTCATCAGAATATTGCATTTTTGTAGGTGGCAACAGCGGAGGCAGAATACAAGGACATGACATTAGGAGTTGTTGAGATGATGTGGTTGAAAGTTTTATTGGTTGAACTCAAAATTGATCAGGGAACTCAAATGAAGTTGTGGTATGACAACAAGTAGACATTCAACATTGCTAACAACTCGGTGCAACACGATATAACTAAACATGTGGAGATTGATAGATTCTTCATCAAGGAGAAGTTGGATAAAGGATTGTTGGAACTAAGTCATATAGCTCCTGAAGAGCAAGTAGCTGGCTGTTTCACTAAAGGACTTAGCTCAGTGGAGTTAGCTAGATTACGTGACAAGACGGGCTTAGTGAATATCTTTCGTCATCTTAAGGGGGAATGTTGAGAGTTATGTGTAATAAGAGGGGTTTATTTGTTAAACATTGTAACCCCTATTTATACACATATGTTGAATGAAATAGTAAGTTTCGGCTTATTCTCTTTCGATTCAAGCTTGTGCACTTACAAAAAAGCCATAAGAAAAAAAGAGAAATTCAAGACCTACGATGGTTCCTCAGAGGACACGCAAAGGAGGCAAACAAAAAACAAAAGATTGTAACCAATTTCGGAAGTAATTTGAAACTTCTACAAGGGTGGTCAATCAAGTGATAGTGGAGAGAAAACCTTTTAAATCATAAAAGAGCAAACAAAGATGGCAATAAGAAGGTTTGATTCAAGGGATAGTTACTAGAATAATTCAAGATAATATAGCACTTATCATAACCTTTACTTAAATTGAAAATAGTTTTCTTTCCTGTAAATGCATAGTTTGCATTCACTCAATTCAAGTTTTAATTCATGAAGATTATTATTCTTTGTATTCACTCTCCATCTCTTCATAGCACGCCAAGGCTTTCTTCCTCTAAAAATTCAACTCCTACCCCACTCTCTATAGTCATCTCATTTAACCCCTCTCTATTTAGCAATCAATTATCCCCTCTCTCTCTGATGTCTAAATAAATTCATAGGATGCGAAAGTTCAATTGAGACAAAAAAAAAATCATTGAAGATATTACAATCAAGGAAAAAAAAGAGGAAGTCATAATCTTCAACTCAAGTAAGAAGGCGGAGGCAAAGACAAGGACTAAGCTTAAGGAAGAAGAGATGACCAATAAGCTTCAACAAAAGGACAAAAAAGAGAGGGAGAAAACTTGGGTTTTATAACTTCCAAGGCACATCATCTTTTGGTCAATTTACCACATTCATCTCATTGCATCTCCTTAATGTACAACGCCCATTTGAATTCACACGAATTCCCTCACTTTATCACATTGGCATAACTCATACAAAGAAGGCCCTAATTTGATTTTCACGACATCAAGGTACACCATCAATTCTAAACCATAATTTTATTTTTGTGACATCAAGGTACGCCAATTCTACCACCATAAACCCTAGTCCTAATATACTACGTGTTTCGAAAATAATGGGTAGACACACTAGTTTAACCCATTAAACATATAAACCCTTTAGCATTCGAGGTTGAAGTGGAGAATCAAGAGTACTATCCCTCTCAATCCCCTATTAGCAATAGAAAAATGCATGGATAGTCCTAGTATACTACGTGTTTCGAAAATAATGGGTAAACACACTAGTTTAACCCATTAAACATATAACCCTTTAGCATTCAAGGTTGAAGTGGAGAATCAGGAGTACTCTCCCTCTCAATCCCATATTAGGCATAGAAAAATGCATGGATAGTCAAATGAATGAATCTATAACTGAATCTTCTCCAAAGTGATATTTGCCACATATGTTATGGTGGTCTTCTGTACTTTTTAGGTATCCGAGAATCATGTTAACTGCTTCAAGGTGTCTCTCATAGGGAGAATGCATAAATTGACTTACCAAACTTATAGCAAAGACGATATATGATCGTGTATGTGGTAAGTATATCAACTTTCCCACCAACTTTTATCAAGTTTTATTCACTTGGTCATCTTCCTTTCCATCTCCCAATTTTTGATTGAGATCAATTGAAGTGTTTGTAAGTCTATAAATATTCATTTTAGTTTCCTTTAGAATATCAAGAACATACTTCGGTTAGGAAACAACAATCCTTTCTACGATCTGGTAACCTCCATGTCAAGGAAATACCTCAGAGATCTTAATTCATTGGTCTTAAAAACTGATGATAAGGACATCTTCAATATGTTCATTTCATATACGTCATCCTCAGTGAGAATTATATCGTCCACATACACAATTAATATGACAATATTCTCATTCTTTGAATGTTTGAAGAACATTATATGATCTCATTGCTCTTAAGTATACCCTTGAGCTTTAACAAATAATATAAATTTCTTAAATCGCACTCGTGATGATTGCTTCAACTCTTATAAAGGTTTTTTTTAGTTAACACACCTCTGTGTCGAACTTCTCACTAAATCTTGAAGCTGCATTCATGTACACTTCTTCCTCTAAGTCCCCAATGAGAAATGCATTTTTTATATCCAACTGATACAAGTGACAGATAAAGTCTTATAGAATTTAATTTTATGACCGGATCAAAATGTCTCTAAATTATCCATGTTATAGGGATGAGTGAAACTCTTAACAACCAACTGAGTCTAGTACTATTCTAATGAGCGATCAGAATTATATTTCACTATAAACACTCATTTTCATTCGACGATTTTCTTCCCTCTAGGTAGATCAACCAATTCTCACCTGTCATTATTTTTAGGGCTTTCATCTCCTCGAGACAACCACCTTTGACTTAGGAACTTTCACAGCATCCTGCACAATATTAGAAATATCCATACAAGATAAATGTGAGTTAAAAGTCTGAAAAATGGTTGAGAGATTTTTATATGAAACATACCAAGACAATGGATGTTGGGCAAGTTCTCCCATGCTTACAAGTAGCAATGGGAAAACTAGAATCATTAGCCATAATTAGAGCTAGACTTAGGTTTAGAACTAGAAAACTCATAACTCGGAGATGAAGTAAACTAATCATCGAGTAAAAGCTCAGTGAGGATAATACCTGAAGGGTCATGGATTATGGGTAGTGCAAATGATTCATAAACTCTTTCTTTCAAGTTGTCGTTTGCCATGAGTGGACAATGTCAAATGATACCAATATCTTAATTCTTTTTTATGTTTCATTTCTATTAGTTTTTATAGGATTATGAACATCATGATATGAAACTATAAAAAAGCTTGAATTGTCTTCAATATCTAAAAAATTCAACCCACTTTCTCCTACTTTAATATATAGCTTGGATTTTCAGGTTGAACAATTAAGGTTGGAGAGAAATTATTTTGTGAGTTTTCAGTTTGAAAAAAATTCTGAAAAGCAGTAATTGAATCTTTATTTTGTCCACCTGAATATAAGGTGTAGAAAAGGATTGTAATTCAAAAAAGGTGAAATCCATGATAACAAACCTTTTTTTTAAGAAATACCATCAAAATATTTTTATCCTTTTCGGGTAGAAGTACAATCAGCAAACACACATTTTTTTGGCTTAGGGTTCAAATTTTTATTGATTATGACTATGAATTTGAATAAATGTAGTAAACCCTAATATTTTTAAAGGTAAAGAAGACGAGAGCCGATTTGTTGGGTAGATTTTATGAAAAATATCAAAAGTTTTTTCAAAGCTTAAAATTTCATTGGACGTTCTATTTATGAGTAATGAAGTAGTAAAAATGGTTTCACCTCAAATATATTTTGGCAACTGATTTATAAGAAAATGCCAAGCTACTTCCAATAAATATTTATTTAAGACAATATTTTATTGTGGGATAATAACAAAAGAGCTTTCATGAACTATTCTTTTTTTTGGAAAAAAAATTAATCCAAAATCTTTTGAAAATACTCTAAACCTATGATCATTAATAAAAGTCGCAAACAAATTTTTTTTCAGAGTATGTAAAGATGTTTACAAGTACCCCAAATATCATTATGAATCAGAGTAAATGGTGTAGTTGATTTGTAAATTTGAGGAGAAAAAATGCACAATCATGTTTAGTAAATTGACAAACTTCACATTGGAAAGATGACATTTTTATTCTGAAATAAATTAGAAAACAAAAAATTTTAAATACTGAAAAATAAGATAAACTGACCTATAAAGTCATAACATAATATCGTTGCCATTGAAAACAAAACCTGAATTTAAATATGAACTATTAGATTGTTTATTCGTATTAAGTCCATCATCAAATTAATAGTCTCATCCATTTCTTTAGCACTATCAATCATTCTTCTAGTGGCCAATTCCTCAAACTCATAACAAGAAGAATAGAAAACTTGACACTGATGATCTAATTTTACTAATGGACAATAAATCATAAGATAAATTGGGAACATAGAGCATATATCATGAAGGGTTAACAATAAGATGAGTAGTACAATTCCCATTTCGACAATCACCAAGAGAGAACTATTTGCAATTTTGATATTTTTATTGCTTGCACAAGGTCTATAAACTGAGAATAATTTAGAACAATCAGCTATATAATAGTTGCACCAGAATTAATTATTCAGAAATGAACAAAATTAGGATTAACACCTAACAATACATTGGTTAGAAAGTTACTCTTTTGTACTGAAGAGCAAGACAAAATCAGTGACAATTTTAGAGATTGAAACAAGTTGTGCAGGTGCTCTAATTGCAACTTGGTGAAAGAGACTGCATCCAATTTTGCAAAAAACTCCTCAGTTTTCTCGACAATAGCTTGATAGGCTCAACTTTCTTGTTTGGATTTTAGTCTCTAATTCGTGGGCTTACCATGAAGCTTCTAATATGTATTTTGCATATGCCATGATTTTTTGCAATGCTCACACCAACATGGCTAGGGCGAATTGATTTTGGAGTTATTGGAACTAGGCAAAAACAATAGATTTTTCTTTTTTTATTTTTTTTTTTTTTTGTCGGTCATCGCTAACTTGTACATCACCATAGGAAGTGAGAAGAGGACGATATACTGATTCAATTTCAATCGCATGTAATTTCGACGCTTAAAGGTGAGTAGAGAAATCGACTAAGAAGTCTCTTGTAGAGAAGAAGTCGGATTCCTCTTTAAAAAATGATTGTGCCCGCCTTTAATGTAGCGATACTCACAATTCAGGTTGGTGTAGCATTAAGAAAAATCCGACTAAGCTTATGGGTTTATTTAAAAAAATAGAGAAATCGAGTGAGGGGCTCTTGATCTGTGGGTTCGAACAGATAGAGAGGGTGAGGATTTCGAAATCGGGTAAGAGCAGAGCGCGGCTAGGCTCGCAGAAATAAAAGGGGAGATTTGAGAGTTTCAGAAGACTTCGCACAACGCAATCCCGTTGACAGCACATCTTTGAAGTGTCATTGAAAGGAGATCAACCGAATGTTCATTAGTAATGGGAAAGAAAAAAGCATCCTTGGGGAGCTCCTGCTTCGATCGCGCCTTCAAAGCGTTTTCGAGAGGCTACTGCATCGTAAGGAAAGGGTCATGAGCGGCGTCTTCAATGAGCTACAACTTCGTAAGCGTCCTCAAGATCGTGTGTTCCTCTCCAGGAGCTCCAAGGCAATTTCGGTCATGAGAGAGAGAAAAAGGAAGCTTCGATCATTGGCAAGATAAGTTGAAGCTTTGAAGATTGGCATTGTCGCCTCTACTGCAGGAATTCTAGCTCAAATACGATGAATTTTTTGGAGAAGGAAAAATAATTATTCCTCTTCAATTTCTTAAGACTCGGTTACAAGAAAAATTGCAGGTGAAAACCACCAAATTAGGAAAGCCATAAAATCCCCAAGCTAGAAAAAGAAAATAAAAATTACCAAAAACAAATAATTCTAAAAAGTAGAAAATTCTAAAAATAGAAAAAAATAAAAATAGAAGATACCAAAAGTAAAAATTCCTAAACTTCTGACTTTCAGGTCATTATACAATTAGAATTACAATATTTTTCACTACTTGACTTTATCTTTCGCTCCGACACTATCAATTTGTCCATTTAGTTCTCAAACACAGTGGCGTAACATTAGGATTGTCATATAGGACGTTACTAGGGCTGTCAAAAAAGCTCGTTGTTCGCGAACAGTTCGTGTTTGGTTCTCCAAGAAGTTCGTGTTCGATTCGTTCGATAAGAAAACGAGACGAACACGAACAATTTTTTCCTTTCGGTTTGTTAAACGAACCAAACACGAACAATGATGTGTTCGTTCGTGTTCGATTTGTTATTGTTCGAAATATAAGATAATTTGAAATAATTATATATAAAAAATTTATGATATTTTAAAAATAATTATATATTATAAAAAATTATGATATTTTAAATAATTAAACTTCTATAAATTATAATATATGATAAATTAATAATAATAATAATAATATTATAGTATTAATTATATTAATATAAATATTATAATATTATAATTAATATATTTTACTATACATTAAAATAAAACCACGAACAAAACTCTAAACACCTTATTTGGTTTGCTTCATTTTGAGGAAGTATAGATTACCTGATGTGTACGGAATACCTGATCAATTTGCTTCATTTTGAGGAAGTATGCTTTCAAAGCTAGGGCTGTCAAAGAAACTCGTTGTTCGCGAACAGTTCATGTTCAGTTCGCCATGAAGTTTGTGTTCGATTCGTTCGATAAGCAAATGAGACGAACACAAACAACTTTTTTTCGTTTGGTTTGTTAAACGAACCAAACACGAACAGTGATGTGTTCGAACATTTCAAACACGAACAGTGATGTGTTCGAACATTTCAAACACGAACACTAGCTTTGTTCGTTCGTGTTCGGTCCGTTTACACCCCTAGACGTTACATAGTTCCCTTAATTATTGTCAACATTTTCACTAATTTAGATTGTTATCGCCATTATACTACCTTCGTTGTCACATGTGTCGCGTCATGTAATTTTACCCGAGGAAGTGTTAATGCCCTTAGCAAAAGCCCAAGATTTTTCTAGAGGCGATCAGTTTCTTACTGCTGCTACTATTTGTGATACCCATACTCCAATTCTACCTTCACCACCCCATGGCAGCCACTTACCAACTTTAGAGAAAATAGTTTCTTTCAACCTAGGTGAACTAACGCAAGACACCAAACGAATAACAAGCAGATTCTTCTCCAAATCAATCTTTCCCACACATTTATTTAGCTTTTATATATGTTTTTAAGTATGTAATAATGACACATTACGGGCCCGTTTGGGGCAGCTTATAGGCAGTTGTGGCGATTTCATACAGTTAGCCGCTAACTGTTTGAATATCGTGATAGGTGAAAAATTTTCGGTGCCGCGGCTTTTTTTTATCGTTATTTTCTTCGTGACTTCGTAAGCGGGACTCCCCCACGTCCCGCTTACGAATTCTGCGATTAGGTAATATTTCCTGTGCTGCCCCGCGGAACTCCCTCCCCCTAGCTCTTGGATTCGCAAGTTCTCCCTCGCCTCCAAACTCTCTCGGCTCGTCATCTTCCTCGATCTCTCTCGGCTTTCCTCGGCTCGCCATCTTCACCATCTTCCTCGATCGCTCGCTCGATCGCTCCTATTGGTATCTCTCTCCTTTCCTTTCCTTCGGTATTTCTCTCCTACTGGTATTTCCACTCGGTTTGCTCCTACTGAGTTCGATATTTGCAGATCTCTCTCTCCTCGTCTCGCAGATCTCGCCTCGTCTGCTTCCTCGTCTCGCCTTTCCAAGACCCGCGGCCCTAGTAATTTCTTGTAAGGTATGGTTCCCCGCATTTCGATTTTCCAAGAATTATTTTGTGGTATTTTGTTACGAATGAGGAAGTTATTATTATTTTTTTCTTGTATTGTTGATGCCCTGTACAAGGATAAATATATAAGAAAGGGAGGATTTTATTCTTTAGCTTCCCCTGCATTTGAGTTTCTTATTAATTTTTTTCTTTCGTTGTGCTGATTACCCAACATGTTGCACTGCCGACAGTGATCGGATGGCGGTGGTTTCTCAAGACGAGTTCGCAGCTGAAGATCGACGTCGTCAAAGTTGTAAATTGAACATTTTAATATTTTTAACTGTACTTGTAATTCTATTTATGTTTATTTTATTTTTTTATTACTTAACGGATGAGTGAGAAGCTACATGTTTATTTTTTAAGTGATCTGTACTGATTTGGCTTCGTTTGATCTTTTGCTTGATTTTATTTATTTTCTCACTCAATACGATTATGTTGTGAATAATACATTACGAATAAGTTTACACGATAAACGATAGCTTTCAGAGGCATTTTAGTCATCTATCCAAGTAACTTACTGAATAAGTACATTACGAATAAGACACACAACAGCAATGTGTAAATTATTCGATAATCTGCGGATTATCGAATTATCGAATAATATGTTTATCGGCCAGATTATAAATAATCGGCAATTACCTGCAAATAGACCCTACTTCTTATCTTACTAGCTTTAAGTAATTTTAGTATGCACAAACTATTAACAACCCTATTCTAAATTGCCTAAGGATTATATAAAAAAAACTAAAGAATGGAATGAATATAACAACTTAAGGTTTCCCAAGTATATCTCTCCTCTCTTCTTCTCCCATCTTCTCTCTCATTCTTCCTATCTCTCCCCACTCAGATTTCTGATCTTAGTTCCCATTCATCTCTAAACAGTATACTTGTGGCCCGCTGCATCAATGTGCTGCTATGACACTCCTAATATTTTTATTGAAAAAATCAAAGACTGTATATTTTCTGGGTTGTCATAACCGTGATTCCACATAAACAAAGGAGATAAAAAATAACAGTGGTCATTCATTTGTTAACGGTGCATGTTCAGAAGAGAAAATGAGTTGAAACTCTAAATCAAGAAAAAGGTTCAATAAGTTGAAGAAAATTGCAAGAGAAGCACAACAAATCATACCATTGGATAAAAGAGAGAATAATGCAGAATTGAAACTATCATGAACTAACATAATAAAAATCCTTGCAGTATATACGAGATCAATAAAGAAAATGGAACAAAAAAAACAATAGTAAGTTGTAAAGAAACATAAATAACCACCAACATTATTGAGCATTTGCGTTGCCGCTTTTTCTTCTGCTCCTTCAATCTTGGTGGAGGCTGAATAACAACCTTGATTGCAGCATCAAAAACCGCCTTAACATTCTGCAGAGTAAGAATGAAGTTCGAAATTAATAGAGGTATAAAATTTTACAAGCTTCTCATCAGATCTTAAGGGGACAAAAAAAAGAAAAAAACAGCAACATTTGAAGAAACATGAACAATAAAACTGTCTAAATGGCCCTCTGACTCTTTTTAGAGGTCCATTTTAATCTCACAATCTATAAAAGTGTTAATTTTGTCTGCAGACTCATTTATTTGGGGCCAAAATAGTCCTATTTGGGGACATTTCAGCCATATTGAAAGAGTCTAGGGACTAATTTGACCCTTTTATAGACTCTTAGACTAAAATGACGCATAAAAATTGTCATGGGGAGCATTTTGACACTTTACTCTAGCATTAACAATGGTATAAACAATATCCTTTTTAAGTAAAAAGTTCATTCCTTTAACAGCATAATGGTTAAAGTCAACAAAAGTCCATGCCACTGCAAAAGAGAAAAAAAAAAGATCATCGACATCAACACTAACCTGCTGAGTTTTTGAGCTGCACTCAATGTAATATGCTGCACCAATCTGCTTACGCAATTCTTCTCCCTGACATCAAATTGAGCCAAGGAGGGTGTGAAGAGATTCAACACTTTTAATAAGCAGCAAGTTAAATTGCGGAAGCCGTGCAGGATAGGTACAGAAGATGCACCTGTGCTGCTGTAACAGCAACTACGCCTGGGTGCTCTGCCAAATATCGCTTATCTTCACGAAGATCTGAAAGGGCATAGCAACCATTAAAAAACTATCTAACCACATTCGAATCATAAGAAAAAAAAAAGTATGTTGATGCTTTTGAATTTATTTTTATTGGTTGAATATAACCAAAATAATTAATACTTAAACATTCATTGAATCACAAAATTAAGTCATAATACTTCTACTTATCAAAAAAAAAAAAAAAAAAAACAAAAGTTGTGAGCCTGCAAGTAGACTTTTTTTCATTACATTATAAACAATTGAACTATCAAGGAAATAGAGATACTGGAAACTTGATCAAAGGACAACCTTTTGTCAATATCATTTGCAACTACCACGGTGCATGCTTAATAAGTAATGAATTTGATGGGACAATCTTATATTTTGATACTATTCAAATTGAATTTAGTAAAAAGTATATTCATAGCTAAAATTCTAATGAGTATGAAGGGAGGTCTGGATGCCCGGTTATGGAAAAGAAAAAGTATTAGACACAAGTATTGCTAAAACAAAGAAGTACGCTGACATTTCAAAGATGTAAAGCTATATGCTTTATGATTCACGGAAATGAATATTTTATAGATATAAATATACATGTGCATGTGCTTCACAAAGGTACAAAGGAAGAATCATACAACCAAAATGTACCTTTCAAAATAAAAATATCAAAATTTGTGTATAAAGATCCAACTTAGTAGAGTACTCATTTAGAAGGTAAGAGGAGCAATATTCTTTTCGGTAAAAAAGAAGCGATAACTCTCCAATTTTCCTTCAATGCTTAAACGGAAAATGATAACCAGTCCACTGATTGCACCAATGGTTTTAATTGGACCAAAAACATCAGTGGCCTCCTGCACATCATCCCAACCATATTCAAATGAGAAAATCTAGTCATTCTTTATTATTATTATTATTATTTTCTAGATAGGGTAATTATTGTTGCAAATATTGCATTGAACGGGGCATATCTGTCAGAGATATGTTCCGTATGCTTCTTAGCACAGTATAATTCTATCTCAAGCATAAGGCCAAGTAATATTGTCCTGTGTGTATGTTTCAGAATCAGAATAGTAAATGCCCAATGAAATATAGGGTGAAAAAAGCTAATAAAAACAAAACTTTTTCGACAACAGCCCAAATATGGAGAAGCATAGCCCAAATCAAGTATGCAAAATCATCTGCATATAAGCAGAACACACCTGGCAGGAGTTATTTGCCATTACATAGAACAAATAGTATCTAAGTGTGATACTCAATGAGAAAGGCCGAATGGGAATTTACAACATTTAATGTTTTATGATTTTGCTTTTAGCAGGCTCACAATTACTTCCCAATAATATTTGTTATTAATTGGTCACTTGGTTGTTTGTATCTAGCATGATTTAGGATCCTATAAAGACCGTGAACCAAGATTTATGCTACTAACAGAACGAGATTTTGCTTAATAAACAAATACTTTATCAAGAAAAATATTAAGCAACAAGCAGTCATATTTATGACCTGTGTCAATACAGCACAAGAAATGACAGACAAGTTGATAAACTGTTCCTAGATCAAACTATGAAATGCTTGTTGGAAAGAAGGAAATGGTAAATATTTATTCTCCACCTTGTAGAGAGGTGTGAAAACACCGGAATATCTTTCCCATTTTGTAAGGAATAAATGGTGATCATTTTTATTTTGACTACTACGGCTCTTCTTCATATTTGAAGTTGTATTTTGATTACAACTCACCATAGAATTCCCTTTTATCTTCATTGCATGAATCAGCTAAATGAAACAGTTGAGAACAAATTATTACTTCCTACTCTATTGTCACATCCAACTGACCAAAATCTTTCTGGCTATTCCAAAATAACGCCAATGGAGCCTACAAATATGGCTCAAAATCAATAACTTTATTCATCCCATTTATTCCACTCCGTAATTCCTCAAAACTCAAAGGTTAAAATAACAATCCATACAAACCCAATTTGAGCTTCGGTTAAGGAGACAAGTTCACATAACTCTCTGGCCCGATTAGACCAAGATTTTATAGCTCAATTACTACAGAAGATTCCAATATCAAATGTTTCTACAGAAGATTCCAACTCTTAGTTCAGTTGTCAAACTCTTCCAAATCATCAACATAGCATAACCTAGAAAATCATTATCTTCACATGCGCACAAAACATAATTTATATGAATTAATTAGTAGCCTAGGTAACATTGCACAATAGAAAATAGCCCAAGAAATTTCATGTACTAGAAAGATTCACCCCATTTTGAAATTATTCTCCATCAACGACAACCCCATTCTCAAGAGGCATGCATTTTCATGAAAATTCATCATGAATTGGAGATGATATATCATCACGGTATTAAAAAAAGAGTTCAAAAATTGGCATGGGTTTCTAATTTGCTCATTTTTCTTTATTAATACACTGCATCAAGTAACTTTATGCAAATATATTCAACACTTAGGGTGTAAATAAGTCGTGCTTGTGAAAACTATTCCAAGTCTAGGTCACTTCATTTACTGCCTATCTAAAAATAATCCAATCTCAAGCTCTTTAGAGTACATTAATCAAGCTCAACTCATTTTCCAAATATAAATCATGAATTAGTTTAGGTATTTAGGGACCATTAACAGAGCAAGAGATAAACCAGAAACAAGGATAGAATATACAAGAAAAAAATGGGTCATATCACTGCTACGATTGGGACTATATGAATGATGTTATATAGACCAACATCAAATAGCGAAAGATTTAACTTTAAAGTAAGGCCTTAATTATGTATTTTAAGTAACCTAAACTACCCTGTAGTCATGATCTAAGGTAATAGAGAACTATGAGTGGGTGTTCATATACTTATAACATGTCCAAGTCTAAATGTCAAGCAAATTGAGGTCAATGGAGATGCGTATATTTGTTATTAAAGGCATTAGGCGTCCTCAGGGCAACATGACCACCAAATGTGTGTTGAACACTTGCTTGAGCAAAGTGAGAAATTTTTAGGAGTATTGTTAGAGGTACAATATAATCATTATAACTAAATCTTAAAATTAGAAAAAGAAAATGTATTTTCAAATTGTGGCATTGAAGAGCCAAAAAAATAAAATCATGTAATAAATAATCTTAAACAAAATGTACATTAGGCAAAAAATTTATCTTTCAAATTGTAACAAAAAGATAAGAACTTATGTTAGCCACTTCAATTATTTAAGATTATTACATTCTTCACTACTATTTATTTCATCTTCTTCATTGCTAATGCTCAATTCTAAAATAATAAAAAAAAAATCATGACAGAAGCGAGCTCTTAGAACCTTACACCAAGGCACTCACCTAGGCGGTTACTTAGCCTCAACTTAAGTCTTCTAGTCACCTAGATGAGCAACAACTCAAATGAGAACATGCATGTACCTATCTTCCCCATCTCTATAGTAAGCAACAATGCATCTAGGCATGACTAAGTTGGTTCTTGGTAAACAAGCTTAATACAACCTTTTCATGCTTGCTCATTTAATTCTAGATTGAGCCAAACTCACTCCCTCTTTAGACCTAACTCATTTATTTAGAAAATGAGCCAACATAAGCAAAAGGCATCGAGATAAATAAGGCATGATGCCCAATACGGTTGACAGGAATTACAAGACATACTTTAGCTGCATGTAATTATTCATATTTAGTGGGCTATTCTTTCTGATCAGATAAACCAGTTCAAGAGAACTCCTTTTAATTATATAATTAACACAAGCAAAGCTGACAAGGTATTGTTTCATCACAACTTGAATGCATGGTTCTTGAATGCTAAAACTATGCTGATTTGAGCGATAAAATATAAGATGCTTGCTTCCATACCCAATTTTGTGCCAACCAGTACAATGGGAACTCCAGGAGAATAGTGTTGTAGCTCAGGAATCCACTAAAATAATATCAGAAGAAATCAAAACACAAGCATGTAAAACAAATAATGCAAATGAATTACCAAACAGAACATAAACAAAATCACCATCACAAGTGCACCTTTTTCAGCACATTTTCATAGCTGGCGCGACTAACCAATGAGAAAGCCAACACGAAGACATCAGCACCTCGATAGCTCAAAGGTCTCAATCTATTATAATCCTCTTGCCCTGTTCACAGTAAATCACAAACAGTAAGAAATTTCCTCAAAAATACAGGAAACACCCAATTTCAAGAAAAGAGCTCAGCAAACAATCATTACAGCCTTACCAGCAGTGTCCCATAGCCCTAAATTCACTGTTGTTCCATCAACCACTACATTTGCACTGAAGTTATCAAATACTGTGGGTATATAGTCCTAAGAAAAGTAACCCGGAGTTCTAATTAATCAAAGAATCAAGGAAACCTTGTACAATCCCAGCGAAATACATCAACAAAGAAAGACCAGGAAAACATTTCAAAGAAAACAAGGGCCAGACCGTTGGGAATTTGTTGCTTGTGTAGCAGATTAGCATGCAAGTCTTTCCAACGGCGCCGTCCCCAACTGTCACGCATTTGATGAACCTCGATGCACTTGAAGACATACCTTTCAGCTGACAAAGGGGGGGAAGAAGTGCAGGGGAAGAGGAATTTCGAAGAAGATTGGGAAGCTCTCCGTATATATATATAACAGCAACGCCGAATCACATGATTCCTGCTCTCTATCCCCTATCCCTCCCTATCAAGATGAAAAGTACCAAGAAACGGATGACAGAGAGATCTCACTCTTTCACCACGGGACGGACTTTGTTTATGGAGAATTAAAGAAAAGGTGGGATTTTGGGACCTTGGAATGGAGAGGACGGTGAGATGAATGTGAGTTTTTTTAAAAGAGGAAGATGCTTGCTTTCTTTGTCCGGGAGCAGGACGTGAAGAAATGATGACTGTACTTAATCCGGGAGGGCTAAATAACTAGTTTCGCAGTTAGAGTTGACTGAGTTAAATTTAAATCAATTTATTGATGAACCGTTTATGTAAATATAGCACACAATTCTTAAGTATTTACATATCTGGACAATACTCAAATCTTTAAATTAACATAAAAAAGCTATCAACATTATTATTTTTTAAAAGGTTAAAGAATAATTTTATGACACTAAAATATCATAAGTGTAAATATTAAATTAAAATGCTGTAAATACATAAAAAATGTATGGTATGTATTAATTTTTCTTTTGTTTATTTTAGGAAAATTTACATCAATAGGCACATTTTTGAGTATTTACATATCTGACAATTAAACTTTGATATTTAGATTAATAGCACTTTGATGCATAAAATTATACGTGAAAATGGATATTTCACTTTTGAAAGATCAGTGATAGTGATCTTTTTTTTATGTGACGATTTGGGTGTTATGTATGTAAATATAAAAGTTAAGTTATTAGATATATAAGTATATAAATACATGAGAATTATGTCGAATGTATGTAAAAAAAATTTAATTCTAATGAAGTGATGGAACTCACTACATGATAGAGAGGTTTGAGTAAAAAAAATTAGTTTTTGATTAAACGCAGGCCGCGAGTTCGACCGCGCATCCCACGTTTGAGGGTAGCATTTTCGCGTGTTACCCCTCCTGTTTTCTTCGATGCCGGTAGCCACTGTTTCTTTCGTGCAATCAGCTTCATCAATAAAAACCCTAACCCTAGAATCTCTCTCTCTAATGTACTTCGCCACCCTCAACTTTCACCTCTGAATACCGTTGGAACCATCGTTGCCACCTCCTACTCCGTCGGTCGCTAGTCCTCTCCAGTCAACTCTAGCCTCCTGCTCGGGTACGATAGTTCAGAAGAAACCCCCACCCGCCTCTCCTTTGCCAAACAACATATTTGGTGACTGCAAATCAAGTAAGGGCATTTCTATCGCGAGAAATCAGCATTTGGTGCTTTAGAGGAATGCGTTCAAGAAGGATTTGGTGGAAATTATTTTTGTTATTGTCTTCAGAGCATTCATAAAATTTGAAATTACTTTGATTTTACCAACGCTTACCATTCTGATATAGCAAACATAGACGCTTAGCACTCAGACTTCATACGTGGTTGACCACCTTAGCACTAAATATGGCAACTTCACCTGCTGATTTAAGAATTTACAATGTTTACAATATATATTGTAATTATTGATCTCAACGGTTCACTAGGTATGAAACGCAAGTGCACGTATCGTTCAAGTAATATATGATTTTTTTAAATCCAGAATATCAATCTCACGAGGAACAAGGATAACTCGCAATCTAAAAAAAGATCTAGCCTACTGTAATTATAAATAAGTTTGGTATAAATTTTGTCTATTCAATTATATCAAGCTAATTTCCCATTTGTAAATTTACTGAAAAGGTTAATAGTTACTAGGTAAAGTGGAAGCAAAAGAGTTCAAATTATGATAAAGTCACTCCCCTTGCAATGAGAGAACTAGCGTAGAAATCAATTTCTTAGAAATTTAATTGAAATCTTGAGACAAATAGGAGAATATACATATTTTTTACCCTTCTTCAAGTGTATAAAGACTCTTGGTTAACCTAGAGTTAAGTCCTTAAATCCTTTATTATGCTGAGTATATTTCAGCTTGTCACCTTAAAGTATCCACTAGTGCCCTCAATTTGGCTAACCTAGCTTTAAGTTCTTAAACCCTAGATCAAAATGGTTAATATTTTAGCATGTCACCCTAAAATCACTAATTTACACTCATCAAAGCCTATCTCCCTGTCTATTTGCACTCACCCCATGATTACTTTTTCTTCTCTTCACCCTAAAGGTTAGTGTGGTTCATACTAATTGAGTAAAATCATAGCCCTCCCGGGTCATTATAGGTTGACAATAAGTTTTAACAGTACAATTGACCAAATTGTAAAAGTAAATTAAGCACAAAGTAAAAAACCATCACAATTAGGATATAAAAGTATTTCTAAGCAAACCTAAATCCTACACATGATTATACCTCATCACTAGGAGAAAGGAGTCAAGAACTACTCATATTTCATGAAAAAAAATCAACACATTGATTTATAAAACATATGAGTATTACACAATGAAACTTAACTAAATACAACTCAAAATGCAAAGAACACTTATCTACTTTACTGAAGTTTGAAGTAATCAGCACTCCAAGAAAATTTCCAAGTTCTTCTAGCACTTTTTACACCAATCCTTACAGAATTCACACAACACTCGAGGGAAAAGAACAAAAAATAGAAGAAATTATCACTCTCTCTTTAAATTCCTACACTTTAACATTTAGAATCCTTCTTCTTTGAACTCTGCTCTCTTCCTCTCTCACGTCTGCAATGGAAAATCCCCTGAAAAAGCCTTCAATTAGTAGTTAAACAGCTGCAAAACCGCTCTGGGCAGCTCTGCGCCCAACTATGGTGCCTAGGTGCCACCTTCTCGGGAGTCTATCTGAACTTAACTGGCGCCTAGGCACCATGATGTGGTGCTTAAGCACCGGGTTCTCTGTAATCTAGTGCATAGGCGCCAAATCAAAAATATTCTTATTAGTTGCTCTATTTTGCTCCGTTGTCGCTCCAATTTGATCCAATTTCTTCCTCTATTATACCTACACCTAAAAACATAAAAAAACCTTCCATTAAAGTGCAATATCATAAAAAATTTAGTGAAAAAATGCTAAAGAAAATGCACCTTTAAAGGACATGTCGGCGGTGTGTGGGAATGTGAAGTATGTTTAATTCTTGCTTGTTTGCTGATGTCATTATTGATCTAATACGTTTTGCAATTTGTTATCTTATGACTAATGAACATAGTTGATTTATGATTGATTATGCGAGATTGGATTTTCTTTCTGCATATTGTTCTTGTAGTCTCATGTTCAATGATATGAAATTTTCTTTTATATATTATTCAGCTGCAGATCCACAAAATTTACTCGAGGAGAAACTTTTATGCATACTTGATTATAACGTGAGGTGTTTATCTGGATTTTGGTATCATTCTGAGGAGGATTTTTGTTTCTAAAGTATCAAATATATGGCTTGAACAGTTATGTTACAAACAACATTACTACACTGGGGCAGAATGGTCATTCATCCAGAAAAATCTGCTGCACGACTATTTTCAAACCGAAGAAAACAAACAGCCAGTCTGCTTCTCCACAGCAGCTTTCTGGTGCAGCTGCCCTAGACAGTCCCTTAGTTCATCTATTCTCTTAGTTCTTTGATAGAATACTACGATAAGAATAAGAGAATGAAAGAAAACGATACTAAGTTGTATCAATGTATGTCTAGAGGGATGAAAAAAATTGAAGCATTTGTTCTGCCCTATCAGATGTATCTAGGGATATCTATTCATATTCAATCGAAAAGAAACTTTCCATCACCAATAAAATTTGTGGGTTATGCCTCAAAGAGTAGTCTCGTGGGCTTACCATTGAACATAGACTTTACTTTCTCTTAGGACTCGAAAGCTATGACTATAGGGAGTAGTCGTGAGTACTCTCGAGTAATTATGGACTATTTCTCATTCAAGAGCTTTTGCTTTCTAATAATGAATGCAACTCATTATGTGATTATGACTAGTAGATGTTTTAGGAGAATTTTTCTTCGCCGAGTTGTACGAGGCAAAATTACATACTATTTTGAGATATATGACTTATTTTAATCCCTTAGGAGATGTACACTCCTAAAAAGTGGAGTAGAATGTAAAAAGTTTGAAAATTCCTTCTTTTGGAGGATGAGTTGATGCTGAGTTTTTGGGAATTATCAAACAATAACTATCAAATCATTTAGAACTAGTACTACGAGGACACTTACCGCACCATTTGATATACCGTCATCTTTTGCATAATAAAAAGACAATGTTAGTAATGGTGGCATTAATTTCAGTGATTTTAAGAAAATTTTTTTAACTCTCTGTGTGATATTTAAGAGTCGTGATTGTCCTTGTTGAATATTACGAGTCGAAAGCTTTGTTATTGCGCTCCTTCGCTTTATTATAAAAAAAATACATCGTTACTTTAATTTTGCTCCGATGGAAAAGGTCTCCAAGGATAAGATGAAGATTCCAAAAGAACAGTCGCAAGCTAATATTCATCGAAGGCCGAAGAGGAGGAGACATTCAAAGGATTCACACAACTTGAAAGAAAAGGATGGTGATGCATAGATTCTAAAGTCTGCTTTAGGTAATCCTGTAGGGAGCACTGCAAATTTAAACATGGTTTTGGATGTCAATCTAAACAAGATAGCTCTAAAGGAAATGTCAGCACTACCCATTTCAGATACTATCTCTGTGGAACCAGTGGCTGCGGTTTTGAAAGTCAGTGTTGGATCATCTATTTTTATTCTCTAACTAATTGAAAGGGTTCCTTTCCTCTGTATTGGTTTTTTTTAATGGATTTGCACTTTTGATATTCTAGCTTTTCTTTTTCATCAATAGTTGGAGCCCGTGACTATTCTCAGCGACTCCATCATGAAAGATGTTGAGGTAGTAAAAGACGAAGACATGTAGGCGGTGGAAGAAACTTGAAATGATGTAGGTGAATTCTTTTTGGAAGATAATATTGACTAATCTTTATTGGTGTAACCCCCTTACACTTTATGATTGTCGTCTTATATTTATAGGTAGACGAACCACTGTGGCTCTGAATGACGATAGCGATAAGTTCGTGAAGACAAAAGTTAATGTTTCTAAAGGTTTTTGTCTTATAAGAAGAAACATTCGTTGTTGCTAAGAATAGATCCTTGGTAGGAGTTGAAACCCTCTCGTCGGCTCTATCTAATGTTATTCTTTTCAAATCACATAAATCAATTAAGGGGATAGTTTTTATCAAATCGCTGGGACTTATGGAAGACCAATGAGAAGCTTGCACAAGCTTTGGAGAAACTCGTTGAAGTTTGAGATGAGCTATTAATAATGAAAGATAGAAGGTGTATCTTAAGGATAGGTTAATCAATGTGCAAGGTCATTTTATGGACCTGGAAGAAGACTTGCAAAAGGCCAAGAATCACGACCTTGCTTTGGAAGAGAAATTAACATGTGATTTTACAGAGATTTAGGAGAACCGTAGAGAACTAGAAGAAATAAAGTCAAAGTTGATGCTTCTTCGTCAGTGAGTAGAGTGGCCCCAGTCTCAACAGTTTATTGCAAGAGGGCAATTAGTCATGAAAAGACTTTTGTGGTCTATGATGATTGGTTTGAACAATGTAAATGATCAGAATTTATGTTTATTTTATGAAATACTATGATTGTATTTTTCTTTAAATTTCTTGTTTATGATTTTTTATGTGGAAAATCATTAATTTTTTCCTTTTTCTCTCAAAGATAACATGAATATTTCTCAATGTTGATGCTTGGATATAGCACCCCTGTGATGATCATTAATTTATTACGATGTAACTTCTCAATGTTTAAATATCTTGCTAATATGTTGCACCATTTTGCATTGTGGATGTATTTCCGCTTTTACCCTCACATTTACTTAAGGATTTAGACAATTCAAATTCTCGGTCCTTTCTTAAATTCTTCTTCTTATTTGCTCGAATGTTTGTCAGTCGTGTCCAAGCTTTTTCGGTCTCTTTATAATTTTTTTTCTCTGGCAACCATAGCGAATTTAGGAGACTCCAATTCTAAGTTATTTATGGTTGCCACCACTATGGAGAATAGTAGCAAAAATTTTCTGCTGCAGAGATGTCCCAGGGATCTTTGATGATTAGGGAGGATACTGCCAAGATACAAAAGGATTGCATCTTCGATAATTGCTATACTTTTCTGCTACCTTGGGAAGATGAAGCCCAAAACACCATACTTCAATACGAAGTGTACTATTACCAAGATCAATTTTGGCTTATCCTTCATTTTCCTCTCTACAAGGAAGTAGTAGGTGTCTTAAACTTCTTTGGGTTAGTTTATGCTTAGATTCACTCAAACTCGATAGTTAATGCGTTGTTGGTTATCTTATATTCAAGATATAGAAAATTATATTGGTCAAGGAATATTTTGCAACTTGATGCGGTAAAAAACGTTTAAGAACCGAACGATACTATTTTCTTTTTTTAAGGTAGTAATGTTGTACTTAGAGAACAAGATTATGAGTTTAAAGAAGAAGTTATGCTTCGTTCGTTGCAAGAGTGCTTTTGGCGATTCCTACTATGCCTCAAACATTAATTGGATGTAGGGAATCCTGTAGATTTCATGAACTCATTCAATCTAGGAGAGATCTTGAATGAGTGAGAAGAAGCAGAGGGATTTTACAGAGTTTTTGAGAGTGTGGGATTGAAAGAGAGCAGGAAAAGAGATCTCTTTTCTTCTTATTGATATACTCATAAGCTTATGTACCATGCAAAGGTTTAAAAAATGAACATAAAATTAGGTTATAAGCTATGTAGTATGGACCCTGAGCAAACACGTTGTTGATAAGACAGCTGGTGTAGATTATCATGTTGTTAATAAATAATGGCATGTATTCCGTCTAACTAAATTTGTCTTCCTTTTACCTCGAAGTGTTGCTCGTTGAGCTCGGACCAGGTAGTTGTTAACAAATTTGGCTAGAATATCCAGCTAGCTAGTATAAGTATGGAATATGAACACGGGTAATGTTGTTGAGTTTGAACGGAAGAACTCACTTGAAGATAGAAAGAGGGTATACTCGTTTTGAGAAACTTCTTGAAATGTTGATGTACTTCGGATGAACTAGCACGATCCTCCAGGATAGTAAAGAGCTATGTAGCTTGAATATTAACATAAAATAAACTCAAATATATTAAATTTGAAAATTTTATGTTTAAAGTATTAAAAATATTTAAAAAATAATATTATATAAATTATATTAAATGATTTATTATTATTTTTCTCCTAATTATTCATTTTATGTCATTTTATTATAATATTATCTTAAATTAATATTATTTTCTCCCTTTTATAAAGACAAGTCATTTCAAATTTGTAGACTTAAGCTTGAGCTCGAGCTTGAACTCGCTAAAGTTAATTAAGCTCAAACTCAAATTGAGGGTGGCTCGAGCTAGGCTTGACTCATTTATAGCCCTACTCTGAAGATTATTAAAGTTTTGTTGCATAAGCAAAAATATAGGTGGAACTTTGCACTTGGTAACCTAATTATTTAAGCTGCATAATTTTTTTACTTGAAAACATAAAGCAGATCTGGATCTATCTACCTTTTAAAATATTTTGGACTTTAGGTGGTAGATTTAATTATTTAGGTTAGTTAGGATAAAAAGTATTAAAAGGTCAAGTGTTGAACAGACTTGGAAGCTTAGAAGTGAAGTTGATCATTCTTCAAACTAATTCATTCACATAATTATTATGAAGATTTACATACATACCACTCAATCTTATGTATTTACATATCTAACAATTGTGCATATATATATATATATATATATATATATATATGCCAATTTGGCCATGCATGAAAGTTGTATTTAACTTTTTAGAAACTAAAATTGTGATATTTAACTAATTCATTCACATAAATTTGGTTATAAATAAATTGAAGAATATTAAAATATCAAGTTCAAGTGCTCACCTTGCTCCCCCCAACACCCCGCCCCAACAAAAAAGAAGTCCCAACAAGAGCACTTATGTTAAGAACAGTACTAAATGAGATGTCGACAACCCAACAAGAGTAAATAGAACACAAATATTTATGAATATATACAACTTAGCTAGGACTTGCCAACCAGTAGCTACTAAGATGAGTAGCCCCGCAATAGCTCGTATGATGTGGGAAATACCTACTAACGTCCTAACAACAACACAAAGTGTACCATGTTTTGCAACTTTAGAGGAGGAAATTTATAAAAATCACTCCTCTACCTACCATCAGTAGCCAAATTACGACCACTTTTTCCTTGTTAAGCGGTCAATAAGAACATTGCAGCTTTAACTTATCTCTTCCAATGCAAATTATAAACAAACATGTCTCGTGGTATCCCACCAACCTATCACTAATAAGGAGGTGAATCAAATGAAATTATTTCGACACCAAGTGACCAAAACCGATATGACTTTGAAGAATCATTTCCTAGAAAATAATCACATCTATCTAAAAATACATATGCATAGTTATGATAATAACTTTTGGTTATCACTAAGGGTATGTTTGAGGCAGCTGCAGCTTATTGAATAATCTGCTGATGAGTTGATTAAACATAATCTGTTGAAAAAATAGGTGCGATGGTTATTAAAAAATTTTATTTTTTTTGGAAAAATCAGACCGGAAAAAGCTGCCACCACACCTAGATAGGTGTGGTGTGAAAATGATATTTTCAACGTTTTGAAAACGCATAAGCTTACAAAACACAATTTACTCAAGCAGACCTGGTGTGTTTTCGAAACGCCACCGCACCAAATAAGTTGTCTCAAACTGGCCATAAATCTCACATTAGGTAGAGGGGGGAATGATAGCCACTACAACCAAGATCTCCCAATATAGATAACTTAATAGAGCATGAAAAATGAACCTCAATTATATGGATGCACCTAAACCTCACATTTTTCGTTTAGGGTAGGAATAGAAGACCTTATGCATGGCTTAAAGATTGTTTATAGTTACTTTTGCTTTTTTTATTCATGTTAATCATTAATTAGCAACCCAATCATAATTATGGTTATTTTATAATTTACTTATACCATTTTCTATATTATGTGTGTATATGAAATAGAGAAATTAAAATGGATAACAATAATAAACTTCTTACTTTTTTTCATTTTCAATTTCGTTTTCCCTTCCATCATTGCCTTCATTATTCCTAATAGGGCTCGTCTTGCCACTCAATCTGTAATCAAGTTGATGGTCTCTCTCTCAACTATTTGAATTACCATCATAATCATATGTAAACAACTCTTTAAGGAATTAAGGGTCCGTTTGGGGCAGATTGTGTGTTTCAGGATAAACAGCTTATCCTGAAAAGCTGCCTGCGGGTCGGCCCCAGGGGTCGACCTGCGGCTTGCGTTTAGTGTAAAAAATCCAAATGCGGCAAGCAGCATTTTAACATACTCTGCATGACTTATAAGTTCGTCCCAAACGGCACTAAATCCGACCTTAACAAATAGGTTTTGTTCATAGGCCTTAACCAAATTTGATAAAAAAAAAAAAAAAAAAAAAAAAAAAATTATAATGTTTTACATATGAGAATTTTTTTTGAACAATTTGTAAATATGATTCGGTACTTCGTATGAGAGATGATAAATACAAACTTATTTAAAAATATAGGATATAGGCACTTATTAGAAAAGAATAAAAATACTCATTTTGTATATTTTTTTTCTTGTAATAGAAGACCATGGATAATTAATTTTTAAAAGTAAATAAATTTTTTCGTGTATATACTTTTTTTGCATCAAAATGTTATAAATATAAATATGTAAATTCAAGTGTTAGATATGTAAATGCACGGTATGTATGTATATTTTTCTAACATGAATACATACTATACTTTCTCTTGCTAGAAATATAAAAGGATTTTCATATAAAATCAAATTAGACATAGGAAAAGAACTAGAAAATTCATCATATGCGTTCATAACATTTGCACACTAAAAATAAAGTCAAAAAGGGCAAAAAATAGTACCATTGGTGTTATTGCATATGTGGTTTTCAAGTAGACAAATTAATTTAGGTGTGTTTGGAGCAGATTATCAGCTGTGGTGGCGTTTTGAAAATGCCGCTGCAGCTATTTTGAAAAATGCGTTTGAAAAGCTTATCTAGAAACTTTGTTTCGCTGTTTAATTAAACGCCTGCCGCAGGTGGAGTCCCGTGGCTCCGCGTTTCGTTCTGCATTTGACGATGTTGCCCTCTTCTTCGCGTATCTCCTGCCTTCCTTCGGCTCCTTCCAAAAACCCTCACCCACTTCCCCTTCCTCCAGGCTCCACCCAAAAACCCTCAACTTTGTCATTGAAACCCTAGTGATACGATCACGACTAGAGCTAGTTGGGAAAGCAACTACGAGATTGTGGCTTACAAAGCCCTTCAAAACTCCCATCATACTTCCTCCTCCAGCGAGCTTCCATGGTGTTATCCGACGAAAAGGGCTGTGATGAATCATGGCCTGAGCAGAGGAAGGAGCTAATTTATTTGTTAATTAATATTAATCATTTGAATAAGTTACATGATTTAAGTAAATAATATGTAAATTTCTCAAACAATAAAAAAAATTTGTGAATTATATGCTTTAAGTTTGATGTTTATACTTATACCAGTAGAATTTATTTATTAATTAATATTAACTATTTGATAGCAATTATTTATTTAATTTATTCATATAGAATTTATTTTAAAGTAACTTAATAAATACTAACAAATGCTTAATTCATAAAGGATCATATATTAATTATAAATTAATTTATTGAACTATAATTGAATAGGAATGACTAAATCAAATTAAAATATATGCACAAGGTCAAAATAGACATTTATCCAGAAACAACTGCAAATCAGTTGTTTTCCAAACACACAAACCAAACAACCAACCTGTTTATCAAGATTAGCTACTGATCAGCACCGATAAGCTGTAGCTGCCCCAAACAAACCCTTAAATTTCCCAAGAAATTATACGAAAATAATTATTTATTTAGTATTTTAATAAAATAAAAACTAGTCAAAATTATAAATAAATAAATTATTAAAAACTGAAACAACTACAATATTAAAAAATTTGGAACACTACTTGATGACCAAAGCCTAACGAAACTCTGCTGCATAGGTAAACAAACTTTGTAGTGTTTCAGAATTTTTATGTAGAGTTCATTATAAATTAAGCTAAGCTTATTATTATGAGCTACGTGTTGAAAAATATTGCAATTTTTAAGGAGCAATAACTTTAAAGTCTTAAAATCACAGTCCAAATTCAATTTGAATATCTCACAATTATAGTCTTAATATCTTATTCATTAAAATAATTCTGTCTGCTGCATTTAACATATTAAGAAAAGGACAGTTAGGTATTGGGATTAAATGATTATTGATCAAATTCCTTCCAAAATTTACAGCTGACATTGTGATACCTAACCACGTGGTAGATGGCCCTATGAACAATTTGTAAGGCCTCAACAAATCCGGTCCCTAAAGTATCATATATACTATCAAGAATGCAATATTGTAAAGGAAGTTTACTTCAACATATCATAATTTGGTTCATCAATTCAACCAGTTAGTCGAGTTCTCTTAGCAAGTCAAATTGACTTCATTTATTCGCCAAAGGGTCGTTTAGTCTTTCTAAATACATAAATTGGATATACAGCTATAGAGATTAATGTAACGTATCATAGTTTAATTATAAAAAAGGAAGGTTGATCAAATGTATTAGGAGGCAAATCTTCTCCCAAAATGCTCTTTATAAAAGCTACTTTAGACTAAATGAATTTATCAGATTTGTTGTCAATTTTTTTTATCTGTATTTTTTTGGTTTTGTTCTTTGTCTTCTTTTTCTTAGGTGGTGTGGATCGGCAGACAAATTAGAATCCAACTTATTACATTTTGCTTTTTGTTTAGTGGCTTCATAAGTCATGCTATGTTTAGTTATGCTTTAATACAAATGAGATAATTAAATAGTAGTCAAATTGAATACTATCGAGATTATAAGTACTTTGATGTAAAGGAAAAAATATGATCTTAATTGGAGTTGATTTTCTCAACAACAATGCATTTAAGCAAAATTAAATTGAGCAAAATGCATTGCATTTAAAGGATAACATTATTATATAAATAGCATTGCTATCAACAACTTCACCCGAATAATATTGAAACCAACTAGAGTAATATTGATACAACTAAATCCTAAGCTTAATGCTGTTTTATTACAACAACAATAATAGTTTTTTTTTTTTGTTTTTTTTAGTAGAAAGAGTATTATACGGCTCTTTGCACGTTCCATCCAAAAAAATTACAAAAAGAGGGAAGATGTACTATCTAACACCCCGCATACAAGTCACACAAAAAGAAGAATCCAAAGGTCCTCTTCCCAAAATAAAACGAAAACAACTCACATAAAACACCACAACACAACACCAACTAACAAACAAAAACACAATTAGGACACATCATTAATAGCCAATAACCTCAACTCATAAGGAACCATCTTAGAAATCATAGCACCATTAAGATTCAAGCCAAATTTAGCTGCCCAATTAGTCGCCTTATTACCATCTTGCTTAGTATGCGATCACCTAATAACCAAGTCCTTGGACAAATCAGCAATCCTCTTCATCTGAATGTTTACACTCCAATGGTATTCCTTGAGAAATCTGCAATATCTCCATAGAACCAAAGAATCAATCTCACAAACAACAAACTTCCAACCTAATTTCTTCACTACTAGCAGACCAAAAACAATAGCATCAGCCTCAGCCACCGAAGGAGAAACAGGAATAGCACCTGCAGAAAACCAAAAAACAATAGAACCCAAGAAGTCTCTACAAACACCTCCAACACTAGCATTATTATCTTTCCAGCAACCATCAATATTGATTTTAAAAAAAGGTGCACAAGGCTTACACCACTTCACCATAGTGACAGCCTTATTACAAAAAGGAACATGATAAGCCAACTTCTGCATCAACATTATCAAGTTACCTGAAATCTTCTTCAAAGGAGTCAACATTTTAATACCTTTCATCATAAAGTTATAAATCAGGCTAACAGTACGGGGAACATACAGAATTAACCCTTATGTTTAGCATCATTCCTGGTTATCCAAATGAACCAAAGTACAACAGCAGGCACAACATTAAAAAACGTTTGACCAAGATTTCTCCAATCTTGAAAAATGTCTAAAACATTATTATACTAAACCATATTCCTCCTCAAATTCAATTGTAAATCCACCTGCTTCCAAATATCAATAGCAAACTGGCAATTAATAAAAAGATGGAGTATAGACTCTTCATCCTTCTTACATAGAACACAACATGAAGGAAGCCACAAGTCCTTCAACTTAAGTAAATCGTCAGTAGGAATAAGATTATGCAATACTCTCCAAATGAAAAAAAGAGATAGAAGGTTTAATCGAAGAATTCCAAATCCATCTAAGATCAAGCCCCTAAAAATTCTGAAAAAGACTTAGCAAAACATTTGGAACTAGACTCCCCCGTGTTTCCTTTAACTTTTGGTACATCATTCTTCTCACTACTAATGGGAATAGAAGCAATGAAATTAGCATCCACGGGATGCACCATATGCATAAGATTTCTAGAACACCAACGATTCTCATACCAACAGTCTTTGACTCTAAAATCAATAGCAGCAAGGCCACCATAATAGTTAGCTAATGCACCATTGCCTAACCAATCACCGTACCAGAAGGAACAATCCCCTTTGCCAATATCCCAAATAATGAGATCCTCATTATTTCTAGGAACTTTAAGCATTTCTCTCCAAATAAAAGAATCATTATTATGATAAGTAACAGACGAAGGATGCTTGTTATTACAATACTTGGAAAGCATTAAATAAGCCCTAAAGAATCATTTTTCCTTAATCTATACCACAACTTCATACAACAACAATAATAGTTGCAATGATTTAGACCGCCTTAATAGTTAAATGATCACAATAATTATCAGCTTTTCTTTTTTTTACCATTTTCTAAACATTTTAATTGCACCAGCGTATTGTATCTTTAAGAGAAAGAAAGACGGCCCTCGACCCTAAACTTGACAAAATAATAGCCATAAATTAAAAAAGAAATTTAGTCTGTTTCTGGTTTTAGTATATTTCAAGGAAAAAAAAAAAGAAAATCAAGAAGATATAAAGGTCATAAATTCAGAAGGATTAATTTATTTATATCTAATTTCAATACCTCTCTTTTTCTTAATATATTGTTTCAGATGCATGGACTAGTATATTTATTAGTGATGCTGCATAATTTATTTGGCATAATTAAGATTAAACTAATACAAATATTATTTCTGAAATATTATTTGGTCTGACTTAAGGAAATCATTCTTAACATAATTGAAAATTAAGATTAAAATAATCTCTAATTTAATTTTGAATAGAAGAATAACAGAATTTTAAATGCATTTTCTTTGATACAACTATATCAAAGATAATTGTCACTATTTTAGCTAATATACAATCTATTGATATGCAAAACAACTTAGCATGTTGGTTGACAGTTTACTCTGCCAATCAAAATATCATAGTTTCGAGATTTTGTATATACAATGTACATGAGTTAACAACTAAATTCACTAAAATATCCACACAAACATACAATATTTTGATTTTGACATGTCTGATACATAAATTAATGTCTCTTACATAGATGTCTCCAATTTATCTCATTCTAAAACTAGATTTAAAAGTATTTGATGAAGTACTCAAATATTGCAACATAGAACTTTTAGATGTTTATAAAGATGAAAATTTTAAGTAAATTTTGTCATAGACAATCAAATTAACAAAGCAAAATTCACCAAATAGATAAATAGATAAATTATTTGAGTTCACATAATTTAATTTAGTTCTAAAAATCATAATATGTTTGTAAAAATGAATACCTTAAGTAATGTTTATTATAGTCAAACATATTGAAATGCTAAAGTTTATCAAATAGATGGATAGATAAATAAATTATTTGAGTTACACATAATTCAATTTAGTGTAAAAATCGTGACAATCATGTACTTCTAATTTATATTATATCTAATTAAGCCAGAGGATTAAACTTAAATGGCAGACATCACCCATCAATTACAAATCTTAATCTATTTATCATGGCAAATTAATGACTAATATTAATTTTCAAGTGAAAAAATCTGCATATGCACATGTTTTTTATGTTATTTGCAAATAACGTTATAATGTATATCGATTAATTTAAAATATTTACAAAATTAACACTTAAATTAATTTTTTAATCCATCAAACTCAATTATTTGCTCGTGCCAATGCAAACTAATTAGCAATTTGACAAAAGTTCATTATAAATTTTCATATTTGAATGCAGTTTTGAATATTGAAAGAGGGTGTTAATTTTGAGTATTATCTATTAATTGCACCAAATATTTTGCAAATTTAAGGCTAAATCAAATTTTTAGTAAATAAAACTGATATAACAATAATCCATAGGATTGACTGCATTTTGTTGTATTTATACACATTTTGAATAAGTTGTTATGCTTTAGATGAAAATTACACCACCAATATTTCAAAAATCGGTAAAGAAATTGTTTGGAACCCCTTTCTAGTATTTTATTTTATTTTATTTTTATTTTATTTTGTTTTAACATAAAACAAAAACACATTTTGTAAAGAATATGAATTTTTTGTTATTAAAATAAAAAATAAAAGTAAGAAAATATAATTATCCCCTCCACCTCATCTGCCTCCATCCGTGAAAATTAAAGAATAAAAGCAATAGCATGGAGGGAGAGGTAGGTGGTGTAGAAGTTGAGGATGTTGACTAAAGGTGAGTTTGAGGCAAATTGTGTTTATCGAGATAAGCCGTTTATCTAGAAATGCGGACCGCAAGATTCGACCGCATTCCGCATTTAGTGTAAAGAACTAACTGCATTTTCGGATAAGCTGCGCAAATGTAATTTTCAAATGGTGAGGCAACATTTTCAAACACCACCGCAGCGGATAAGTAGCCCCAAACACACCTTAAATCGTGGTGGTGGCGGGAAACTGAGTTTGGAGGTGAAGATAAAGGCCGAGGTGTTGATGTGCAAACTACCCAAGCCGAAATTGGAATATTCAATTTATGATGAACGAAATATCTTTTATAAATCGATAATCCATTACTGAACTAAATTCAACTTTCACAAAAATAGATAAATAGTATCTATTGACATTTTCATCCACCTTGATATTAAGATCAGCAATCAAAAAGGTCAGCTCCATCTTCAACATCATCAGTTCTAATGCCGCCGCTCTGTGCCATTAGTATTCGGAAGATTCTCTTCGAGCAGACCTCACCCAACCTCCTATCTTCCTTTCCCAGCAATCCTTCCCCCATCAAATCCTTTAGTAAGAATTCTTTCTCGTGCGTCTGAGAAAAAAAAAAAAAAACCGACGTTCGATTTTTTAATTGATGAGTTCAAGTTCAGTCCTCACCATTAAGGCTTCGTTTGAGAACACAGACATGCTACATTCAATTGAGTGAACGCCGATGCCTAAATTTATATTTCGTTTGATAAAATAGCATATCCCGACGTCTCCCCAAATTATTTCAACAGAACGGAGATTTCTCGTCATATTAGAACAGAGATGACGATTCCCGTTCCGCCAAACGAAGCCTAATATTTCAAGCCAAAACTTACAGATTTGGTTGGATCTAAGTATGCATCCAGAAGCGACCTCATGGTCGGATATTTCTTCCAGATAGCAATAGCATGCCTTGGCTGGACCTTAGGTATGGCCACCAGTGCCTTCAGCCTGCACAAATTGCGTAATCATTAAAATAGTAATAATAATAATAAAATAACATGATGGCAGAAATAGTTAATAAGTTTGGGAAATTTACATACATATCTTGTTAGAAATTTTATATTAGAATTTTGTTTAGTTTTGTTATTTCCCATTTATGGTATGGACTTGCTTTTTTGTCCTGCTAATTATAGAGGTTTTTATTTTTTATTTATTTGATTTAATTATTGTAATCTTGTAGAAATGAGTTTATCTCTTTCCTAAGTTAAGATCCTATTAAGCTGTATTTAAGCCAACATTTCGTATCAATAAAATTAATCTGCTCAATTCTCCAAACGTACATGGTATCAGAGCTAGGGATTTTACACTAGCCGCTAGAACTTCACCCTGCAACCTCTAGCAGCCGAAACTCCTCCATGCAAGTCTACAGCTGACAGGACTCCTACCTGCAGGCCTCCAGCCCCCAGAACTCCTCCCTGCAGACCTCCAGCTGTCGAAACTCCCTATGGGCCTCTTTTCTCCATGCAGGCCTCCTTCCCAACTTCTTCCTGCAGCAAAAATCTACCTTTTGTTTTTTCCCCAAGGCCATCACTCCCTGCAGTAGGAATTCCCTGCTGTAGTCCCTCCTCCGGCCGGAACTCCTTCCTACAATCAGAAAAACTTCACTGTAGGCTGTCAAATATAGGGATTGACTCCTTCTATGCCTTGGCGCCAATCCTCTCATTTGGCTCCGATGGAGCCATGGTCGACGACTCCACCTACGAGCTTCCGTCTGATGCTCTTCTTGAGTCCACATTAGGTTTGGCATCTACCCCAATCCCTCCGCAGACCGAGGACTTAAACAACACATGAATTTCCTGATTACCACTCATAAACTCAAGAGTACCGATTTCCACCGGAGATTCAAACTGTTTCATTATTCGTCAAAGACCGGGGCAAATTCAACCATCTCACGAGAACAATTCTAGAACCTCTGAAGACTGGCCCAAAATATGTTGCGTGGGAAGTGGAGAACTCCATGGTTATGTCGTGGTTAACTAATTCCAAAGAGGCCTCTATTGGTCATTCTTACTTATTTCTTCCGCCTGCAGGTGCTCTCCGGACTACCGTTCGCGATACCTACTCGAACTTAGGTAATTATGGACAACTCTATGAAGTATATAATAAGGTCCACGAGGTTAAACAAGGATCGAAGACGGTGACCCAATATTACAATGACTTGGTTGTTCTATGGATGGAATGTGATCTCTACTATGAGTACACTTGGGACTCTCCTGCAGACCATTCCCACTTCCATAAGATTTTGGCAAAGAATCGTGTGCTCAAATTTCTGGCTGGCCTAAACAAGGATCTTGATGAAGTCTGCAGTCGGGTATACTTGGTCGTAAGCCTCTTCCTTCAACTAGAGAAGCATTCACGGAGATCCGCCGCAAAGAAAGTCAAAAACTTATCATGCTCGACAACTCAACTACTTTAGCAAACCTGTCAGGCTTGGTCTCCAACAATACTCCATACTTTGCCATGTCGTCTTGATCCAATCCCAAATTTTATTATGTAATACAATTATACGTATTGATAAAAATCGTCTTCTTTTAAATGTGAAATTTATCAACTAGCTAAACATCCATATTCACCTCATCCTTACACTCCCTCCCACTTTCCACTTATTTATAGTGATTTATGAGGGCTCTCTCGAACTTCAAGCTATACCAATAAACGGTGGTTCCTTACTCTAACTGATGACCACACTCGGATGACTTGGGTCAATGTAAAGATAAATTTGAAGCTACTGTCACATTAAAAAACTTTACTCCATTCTAACCCAATTCAAAAGCACTATTCAAGTCCTTCGAATCGACAATGATCGTGAGACTTTCACTATATATTGGAAGAATTTTTAGTTAGTAAGGTCATACTCCATCATAGTTGTTGTACGGATACCCCTCAACAAAACGGACTAGCATAGTGAAAAAAACACTTTCTAGAAGTTGCTCATTCCATTATATTGGTTCCTAAGCAGTTTTGGAATGATGTCATTCTTACCACAACCTACCTCATCAATAGAGTTCCCATAAAAATCGACAATTTTTCAACCCATTATCCGTCTTAATGTCATGTTTTCCTACCAACCGGTTGTTCTCATCAAATCCCAAAATCTTTGGGTGCACGACCTTTGTTCGAAACAAAGCCCTGACATCTATTAAATTTGATTCCTGCTCAATTAAAAGTATCTTCTTTGGATATTCTGCTACTAAAAAAGGTTATCAGTATTTAGATCCCACTACCAATAAAATGTATGTTAGTGCCAACATTTCTTTTATTGAAAATGTCCCATTCTTCACTAACACTGCCTCAAGTAAGCGGGAGTTTTGATTTTTTTGTACGCTTCCTTTTCCGACTCCGGTGGACATTTCTCCTACTCCTACGGGCACTATTCTCGGTGCACCTTCAGTACCGCTGAATTCAACACCAGTTGAGCCAACCCTGACACCCCACCTCTCTGTGTCTATACTCGTCGTACAAAGCCCTATGTTGGGACTCATCCCAATGCCCCTACCATCGAGCCAGCCCCGCTGCAGATCTTAGAGTCCACTTTCACCGACGAACCCAATATGATACTCTCCACCCACGGGGGTTACCCTTGATTCAAGAGAAGATTTGCATCTCTACATTGAGTTACGCGAATAGATAAGTTCATGTACTCTTCAACCCCTTTAGTCCATGGCAAAATACATCTCGTTCTGCAACATATCTTAGTTTTACAAAGCATTTGCCACATTCTTGACGGATCATCGTCGCCCACACTATTGAGATGACTTTGATTGACCAATCCTGGAATGGTACTGTCATGGATGAGATGAATATCCTTCAGCGCAACCATAATTAGAATGTGGCTGATTACCCCCGGGAAAGAAAGCTTTGGTTGTCGGTGGAATTTTAGCACCAAATTTAATATGACGGCTCATTTGAACGTAACAATGCGTGGTTGGTTGCCAAAGGATATTCACAAACTTATGGGACTGATTATGAAGAGAGGTTTGCTCAGGTTGCTAAATTAAATACCATTCAAGTTCTGTTATCCCTAGCTGTGAATCTAAATTGGCCCTTCCTTCAGTTGGACGTCAAGAATGCTTTTCTAACGACGATCTCGTTGAGCAGGTTTATATGTCTCTCTCACTAGAATTTAACTCGACTTCTTCCCGTGGAGAAGTGTGTCAATTGCGGAAGTTCATCTATGGATTGAAACAATCCCCACGAGTTTGGTTCAGCAAGTTCACGCAAGTTGTAGTGGACCATGATTTCTCTCAGACTCAATCTGAAAATACACTATTTTTTTACCATTCGTCTGGTAACTATATTGCCATCAACATCGTCTATGTCGACGACCTTGTGTTCACGGGTAACAATCTGTCGGCCTTAGGGTCTCTCAAAGTCATCCTCGCCGTGTCTTTTGAGATGAAAGACTCAAGTTCTCTTCGGTATCTTAGGCAAGAAAGTAGCTCAATTATCTTAGGGCATTTGACTTTCCTAATGCAAATATGTGATGGATTTATTGACCGAGACTGATCTACTTTGCAAATTGGTAGAGATGTCCCGATGAAACCCGATAAGGAATTGTTTGAAGTTCCCAATGTCATTTCGGTGAACAAAACACGCTACCAGCGCCTCATGGGTAAGCTCGTTTACCTTGCCCATATGCTCCCTGATATTTGCATTATAGTGTCGTAAGTCAGTTTATGTGTGACCCTTATGAGCACCATCTAATTGTTGTCCATCGGATCCTCCACTACCTAAAAGACACGAGCTTGGGTTTGTTGTTCACTCGTCACCTCTAGCTCGATGGTGTTTTATACAGATATTGATTGGGCCGGGTCCCGCTAAGATCAACGATCTACCTCAAGTTATTTCTTCTTCATGTGGGGGAACCTTGCCACTTGAAAAAGTAAAAATAGTCCGTTGTTGTCTGTGGTAGTGCTGAAGCCAAGTTTCGCTGTCTTTGGACGTGTGTGAAGCCCTTTGATCACTATGTCCCGCGAGTTGCGTATGTCGGTCACCATTCCTCTACAAGTTTTTATGAAAATAAAGTCGTCATTAGCATTGCTCATAATCCGGTTTAACATGATCGTATCAAACATGTAGATATTGACCTCCACTTTATCAAGGAGAGACTTGATTTTGGGGAGATTTGTGTTTCGTTTGTCTCATTCGTTGGTCAGCTGGTTGATATTCTCACACTGAATCTTTCACGCCCGTTGTTTGATGATTCAAGTTCAAGTTGAACATAATTGACATCTATGCTTCAACTTGAGGGTGAGTGTTAGAAATTATATTAAGATTTTATTTATTTCATATTATTTCCTATCTATGAATTTCCTTTTATTTCGGCTAATTATAGAAGTTTCTGTTTTTAGTTTATTTGATTTAATTCTTGTAATCTTAGAGATATGAGTATTATTTCTTCACTAAATTAGGATTCTAGTAAGTTGTATTTAAGCCGACATTTCACATCAATAAAAGTATTCTACTCAATTCTACAAACCTGCATATTTCACACCGAAATGTAAAGCACATTGGTGTTTTAAACCTATGCATGAAAAGGTTGATTTCAATTTTAAAGAGTGATGATGGTGCTATTTTTTATGTGATGTTAAAGATTTGAGTGTATAAATATAAAAGTTTAGGTGTGAGAAATGTAAGCCTATAATTTTTTATGCTCAAGAGTAAGGATAACAGGTGGTTTTATTTTAGAAAGATTTACATGTATACCACCAATTCCCACGTGTTTGCACATCTGACCCCTAAAATTGAATTTCTACGTACATGTGGAGAGGTTAATTTCACTTTTTAAAAGTTAAAATAGTATCATTTTTTATGTGATATGAAAGATTTGGCTGGTATAAATTAAAATAAAATTTTGGTGTTAGATATGTAAATATTTGGGCGCTATGTATGTAAATACCCCTTTAATTGTCATTTTTTAGTATTTAAACCACGACCTTCCCTAGAGGAAAGGGCCAATACTATTGGTCTGAATGCGCAGCGGTATGAACAACTGAAAGCTGCAAAGATGGCGGAAGTGGGCCAGATGAAAGACACTAGCAAGGTAGGTATACATTGGTATTAAGTGGACAAAATTTGAGCTTCAGTCTCACTTGAACGAAAAGCATTCAAAAGTTATTATACACGCATTTTCAATCCTTTTTTAATTAATAGTTCTAACGTACTTTGCGTAAATATTAATTGATACAAAATTAAATATTTCTTTATCTTCTGATAATAATGATTGATAATAAGTGATTTCAAGAAAATTATGTATACATGTATATGATTTTTATAACATATATCATAATTGCTATGAATTTAGATTAGTTTAGTAAATGCTCCACAGACTAAAACTTTGTTATCTACAAAAAGATTCAGTAAAGCACCCTCATTTAAATCACTTTAAGAACAATTTATAATTGACACAAAAGATGCAAAATTAACGTTGATTATTGATTTAATCATACCATGATTATTGATTCATTGATCACTATACCACTGCTAGTAATAGTCAATGCTTCGTTATCCATATTTTTAATAGCTTCAACATGCCTTTGACACACATTTGTCTCAATGTACATCAAATAAAGACAACTTTATTCAAATAAAATCAAATTTTACTTCGATGACCAATGTAAATTTTCAAAATCTGTGTTTCATTGCATTTCCTTAACTTCATTGTATAACTCATAAATTAAATTCCAAATAATTACCAAAATTCTAAGCATCTCTTTTGTTTTTAAATTTTGATACTAAAATGCTTCGTTAATAATGTAGCAATTGATTTTATTCACATAAAATCAAACTACTACTCTCAAACCAATATAATTCTGTCTAAAATTATGTTCCATTGCATTCACCCAAAAGTTTGTATGACTCATAAATTTAAATCCTTAAAATCACCAAACCTTTAACTTCATCATACTCATTAAAATCCGAGAAAAAAATTGTTATCTAAAACCACTACAATGCTGCTCATAATTAATGAAAAATGAATAAGAAAAATACCCATCTAAAAAGCTCACTACTTCAACAGGTTCACATCGAGAAACAATCTCATGCATCTCTATGCGAATAGCATCATTCATAAAAATCTTGTTGTATGCTGAAGAAATCCTGACAATAGAATAAGTGATTTATACGTACCATAACTCAGCCTAACTCTGACACGTAAGAGTTCACAAAGACCATGAGTTTTTATGTAAAAAATTCCAATCATAAAACTTGGGCCAGTTAAAATAAACTATCATTGGATTCTTCTTATCAAAAAATTCAGACGTAGTGTATGGTTTTGGATTTAATTTCAAGAGTTTATAATTCAAATATTAATCTTCACATCTCTTTTTGATGTCACGAGTGTATGGAGTCCACCTACACGATTTGAGATAGCTTATAGTTCGTTCATAGCATCTCGTAGCTTAAGACACCCATCCAGAACTATCTAGCACCTGTTTAGGGCACAGAGCTAGGGTTGGCGGTGATTTAGCCTTGCCCGAGAGAACCGGCCGTCAGAGGGGCTCATTCAGGATATGGGACACATTCAGTTCACATTCTGGTGTTTAGAAGTCAACGCACGTCCGTCTAGAGCCTCCAGTGGCCAAGGGAAGTAATGGAGTCCTACGCACGTTGCGGGAAAATTAAAGTTCGGGGCGCCCTACAAATGTCGTGGCTTAGGGCGACCGTTGGAGGAGATTTCCCCAGTGAATGACCGATCAAAATACTCAATTTTGAAGTTATGAGACTAAATTTCACTCATATGGAGTCTCCCGTAACTTACGAATCGAGAAATCCTCTGTCGAGCGCTCAGAATGTAAATCAGAGTTTTCGGGACTAGACAGGCGCCTAGGCGTCCAAAATGCCTCCCCGGCATTCGGCCTCCTCCAAGAGCTGGTCACCTTCTTCCCTTGGAGCTTAGAGCTTGGAGATAGGCTTTTCTCTTGGGAGCTAAGTAAAACTCTTGAGTTGAAGAGCTTGACAGAAAGGTGAGAGTGAGAGCTTCTACTTCCTCTTGCCCTCTTCTTCTTTCACAAGAAACTCTTCTCCTCCTCACCTCCTCCTTCCTCCACCACTTACCTTGATTGTGTGAGGAGAGCTTTGTGAGGAAGAGCAAAGAGCTTGGCTAGCAAGGAAGCGGGCTTTCTTCTCTCCTACAATAAAGGAGAGCTTCATCCTAGTTTGGGGAAGGATCGTCGGAGCTTCGTCAGAATGTCGTCGGAGCTTCGTCAGAATGTCGTCGGAGCTCGGAACTTTGCCGGAATCTCGTGACACTCCTTCTAAAGGAAAGCTTCTTCGTTATTTGGACAAGGAGTGGAGTGGACCTCGCTGGAACATCACCATCTCTCCTACCACTGAGTGAGCTTCATCCAACGTGAAGAAACGCGACACCAAATGCCACATTGGTGAGATTATCTAAAATCCCTCGCGTTTTCTTTATTGGCTAGCCCTAGGAATATATTTGCTAGATGTTGTGGGTTCGGTTGCTCGCATGAGGTAAGTTGGACGGCCGACACTAGCCGACACAGCCACATGCGTTTGGATTGACCATTGATTTCCTATAGGAAACCCTAGGTTAGAAAATTTTCGTTGGACACATTCCTAGCGAATCCAACAGTTTCCCTTGCGAGCATTAAGACCTAAATCCTAAGCACGTTAGAATCCCAAATTCTCCTTGCTTCGGCGTTTCCAACCCTCCTTGGTGGGGTTGGGATATTTGGATTTTGTGAAGTGAAAAAAGTTCTGTAGCTAGTTCACTTTGCAAAATCGTGAGTTAGGGAATGAGAAAAACTTTGTATCTAGTCCATTCCACAACATTACGAAGAGTTTCCTTTTGAAAATTTGAATGTGTAGCTCTCCACACGCCTTGCCAAAACAAGAGGCGGCTATGCCGCAAATCCATGTGCTAAACCATAGGTAACTATGTGAGATTGATATAAAGAGTTTGCCGTGTTGTCAAAGTGTTTTGGGTTGCATTTCTTGCATGCTCATTTGTGGCATTTTGCATTTTGTATGATTGATCAAATGAGCACTTGGGTTCTATCAACCACCCCGTGTCGATTACTTGCTTTGGGTTCGATCGAACGCCGGGGGGATCAGCCGATCCTTTGGGTTCGATCGACCGCCTCATGTCGATCACCCGTCTTGAGTACGATCTGTCGTTCCAGGCCGATCACCCGATTCTTTGGGTTCGATCGACCACCATGTCTTGATCACCCATTATGGGTGTGATTAGCCATCCCGGACCGATCACTCAATCCTTTGGGTTTGATCTACTGCCTCGTATCAATCACCCGCTTTTTGTGTGATTGATCGCTCAGGCTGATTACCATTTATTTTGGGTTTGATTGGTCGTCCCGGGTTGAGCACTCGTTTTTTGGATTCAATCGACCGCCCCGTGTCGATCAACTGCTATGAGTGTGATTGGCTGTCCCGGGCTGATTACTCGATTTTTTGGGTTCATTCGAATGCCCCGTGTCGATCACCCGCTTTGAGTGTGATTGACCATCCCGAGTCGATTACCCTTTCTTTTGGGTTTCATCGGTTGTCCCGGGTCGATCACCAGCTTTTTGGTTTCAATCGACAACCCCGTGTCGATCACTCGCTTTTAGTGCGATCAGCCATCCCGGCCTATCATCCTTTCGTTTGGGTTTCATTGGTCATCCTGGGCTATTCACCCGCTCTTTGGGTTCGATCAACCCTCTCATGTCAATCACCCGATATGAGTGCGTCGGTCGTCCTGGGCCGCTCACCCGATCCTTTGGGTTCGATTGGTCTCGTGTCAATCACCAAATTCGAGTACAATCAACCATCCCAGACCAATTAACCTTCTTTTGGGTGCGATTGATTGTCTCGGGCCGATCACCTGATCCTTTGTGTCTGATCGACCGACACATGTCGATCATCCAGTTTGGCTGCAATCAGTCGTCCCGAGCCATTTACCCTTTCTTTTGGGTCTGATCGACCGCCCTGCGTCGATCACCAGTTGTGGGTGCAATCAGCCTTTTGGGGTCGACCATCTCTTTTGGGTTTGATCGATCTCCATGTGTCGATCACCGGTTTTGGGTTTGATCGGCCGCCCCGGGATAATCACCTGATCCTTTTGGTACGATCGACCATCCACAGTTCGATCGACCTGTTTCTTGGGCTCGATCAACCGCCCTGACTCGATCGCTCGATCTTTTGGGTTTGATCAACCACACTAGTTCGATCACCCGCTTTGGGTCTAATCAGTGTCTCGGGCCGATCACCCACTCTTTTGGGTCTGATCGATTATCCCAGATCGATTGAACCATCCTTTGGATTTGACCAGCCCCAACGGCCCGGTCAACCAATCACTAGTATGCTTGTATGTTTCTTGCATGTTGCATGTTTTCTTTGCATATGCATGACAAATCTTTTAACTTGATATCTATGATTTATTTCTTTACATGTAAAATATTTTTGTCTTGTATGCTTTGCATGTGACATATTTGAATGTCTCTTTGAACATCAATGTTTGAGGTGTCTCTTTAAACACCGCCATTCATGGGGATGGACACTTGCACCCTTCGGGAGTAGCTGGCTCACTCAAAAGCCATCTATCTCGCTCCCTGCGACGCCTCCTAGAGGGTTGTAGGTATTTCACATTGTGACAAGCACAAGTCATGCTTCCTAGCCACTAAACTCATGCGATGTACAATGTTTGTCCACCTAGGCGTGCGATTCTTACTTCTAAGGATCACATCCCTTAGTATGTTTGACACTTAGCATCTCTGTATGCTTGCCATTTCTGTGTCATATGCTTGACATTTCTCATATGTTTGTTGCATTTCTGTATGCTTGACTGTTCTTATATGTTTGGTGCATATTTTGTATGTTTGCATGTGTGCTTGTAAGTTTTGATTTTTTGTACGCTTCCTTTTCGACTCCAGTGGACATTTCTCTTACTCCTACAGGCACTATTCCCGGTGCACCTTCAACACTGCTGAATTCAACACCAGCCGAGCCAACCCTGACACCCCACCTCTCTGTGTCAATACTCGTCGTACAAAGCCCTATGTTGGGACTCATCCCAATGCCCCTACCATCGAGCCAGCCCCGCTGCAGATCTTAGAGTTCACTTTCACTGACGAACCCAATATGATGCTCTCCACCCACGGGGGTTACCCTTGATTCAAGAGAAGATTTGCATCTCTACATTGAGTTACGCGAATAGATAAGTTCATGTACTCTTCAACCCCTTTAGTCCATGGCAAAATACATATCGTTCTGCAACATATCTTAGTTTTACAAAGCATTTGCCACATTCTTGACGGATCATCGTCGCCCACACTATTGAGATGACTTTGATTGACCAATCCTGGAATGGTACTGTCATGGATGAGATGAATACCCTTCAGCGCAACCATAATTAGAATGTGGTTGATTACCCCCGGGAAAGAAAGCTTTGGGTTGTCATGGAATTTTAGCATCAAATTTAACTATGATGGCTCATTTGAACGTAACAATGCGTGGTTGGTTGCCAAAGGATATTCACAAACTTATGGGACTGATTATGCAGAGAGGTTTGCTCAGGTTGCTAAATTAAATACCATTCAAGTCCTGTTATCCCTAGTTGTTAATCTAAATTGGCCCTTCCTTCAGTTGGACGTCAAGAATGCTTTTCTAACGACGATCTCGTTGAGTAGGTTTATATGTCTCTCTCACTAGAATTTAACTCAACTTCTTCCCATGGACAAGTGTGTCAATTGCGGAAGTTCATCTATGGATTGAAACAATCCCCACGAGCCTGGTTCAGCAAGTTCACGCAAGTTGTAGTGGACAATGATTTCTCTCAGACTCAATCTGAAAATACACTATTTTTTCACCATTCGTTTGGTAACTGTATTGCCATCATCATCGTCTATGTCAACGACCTTGTGTTCATGGGTAACAATCTGTCGGCCTTAGGGTCTCTCAAAGTCATCCTCGCCGTGTCTTTTGAGATGAAAGACTCAAGTTCTCTTCGGTATCTTAGTCAAGAAAGTAGCTCAATTATCTTAGGGTATTTGACTTTCCTAATGCAAATATGTGATGGATTTATTGACTGAGACTAATCTACTTTGCAAATTGGTAGAGATGTCCCGATGAAACCCGATAAGGAATTGTTTGAAGTTCCCAATGTCATTTCGGTGAACAAAACACGCTACCAGCGCCGCATGGGTAAAAGCTCATTTACCTTGCCCATATGCTCCCTGATATTTGCATTATAGTGTCGTAAGTCAGTTTATGTGTGACCCCTATGAGCACCATCTAATTGTTGTCCATCAGATCTTCCACTACCTAAAAGACACGAGCTTGGGTTTGTTGTTCACTCGTCACCTCTAGCTCGATGGTGTTTTATACAGATATTGATTGGGCCGGGTCCAGCCAAGATCAACGATCTACCACAAGTTATTTCTTCTTCATGTGGGGGAACCTTGCCACTTGAAAAAGTAAAAATAGTCCGTTGTTGTCTGTAGTAGTGCTGAAGCCAAGTTTCGCTGTCTTTGGACGTGTGTGAAGCCCTCTAATCACTATGTCCCGCGAGTTACGTATGTCGGTCACCATTCCTCTACAAGTTTTTATGAAAATAAAGCCGTCATTAGCATTGCTCATAATCTGGTTTAACATGATCGTACCAAACATGTAGATATTGACCTCCACTTTATCAAGGAGAGACTTGATTTTAGGGAGACTTGATTTTAGAAGTCAACGCACGTCCGTCTAGAGCCTCCAGTGGCCAAGGGAAGTAATGGAGTCCTACGCACGTTGCGGGAAAATTAGAGTTCAGGGTGCCCTACAAATGTCGTGGCTTAGGGAGACCGTTGGAGGAGATTTCCCCAGTGAATGACCGATCAAAATACTCAATTTTGAAGTTATAAGACTAAATTTCACTCATATGGAGTCTCCCGTAACTTACGAATCGAGAAATCCTCTGTCGAGCGCTCAGAATGTAAATCAGAGTTTTCAGGACTAGACAGGCGCTTAGGCGCCCAAAATGCCTCCCCGGCATTGGGTCTCCTCCAAGAGCTGGTCACCTTCTTCCCTTGGAGCTTAGAGCTTGGAGATAGGCTTTTCTCTTGGGAGCTAAGTAAAACTCTTGAGTTGAAGAGCTTGACAGAAAGGTGAGAGTGAGAGCTTCTAATTCCTCTTGCCCTCTTCTTCTTTCACAAGAAACTCTTCTTCTCACCTCCTCCTTCCTCCACCACTTACCTTGATTGTGTGAGGAGAGCTTTGTGAGGAAGAGCAAAGAGCTTGGCTAGCAAGGAAGCGGGCTTTCTTCTCTCCTACAATAAAGGAGAGCTTCATCCTAGTTTGGGGAAGGATCGTCGGAGCTTCGTCAGAATGTCTCCGGAGCTCAGAACTTTGCCGGAATCTAGTGACACTCCTTCTAAAGGAAAGCTTCTTCGTTATTTGGACAATGAGTGGAGTAGACCTCGCTGGAATATCACCATCTCTCCTACCACTGAGCGAGCTTCATCCAACGTGAAGAAACGCAACACCAAATGCCACATTGGTGAGATTATCTAAAATCCCTCGCGTTTTCTTTATTGGCTAGCCCTAGGAATATATTTGCTAGGTGTTGTGGGTTCGGTTGCCCGCATGAGGTAAGTTGGACGGCCGACACTAGCCGACACAGCCACATGCGTTTGGATTGACCATTGATTTCCTATAGGAAAACCTAGGTTAGAAAATTTTCGTTGGACACATTCCTAGCGAATCCAAGAGTTTCCCTTGCGAGCATTAAGCCCTAAATCCTAAGCGCGTCAGAATCCCAAATTCTCCTTGCTTCGGCATTTCCAACCCTCCTTGGTGGGGTTGGGATATTTGGATTTTGTGAAGTGAAAAAAGTTTTGTAGCTAGTTCACTTTGCAAAATCGTGAGTTAGGGAATGAGAAAAACTTTGTATCTAATCCATTCCACAACATTATGAAGAGTTTCCTTTTGAAAATTTGAATGTGTAGCTCTCCACACGCCTTGCCAAAACAAGAGGCGGCTATGTTGCGAATCCATGTGCTAAACCCTAAGTAACTATGTGAGGTTGATATAAAGAGTTTGACGTGCTGTCAAAGTGTTTTGGGTTGCATTTCTTGCATGCTCATTTGTGGCATTTTGCATTTTGTATGATTGATCACATGAGCACTTGGGTTTGATCAACCACCCCGTGTCGATTACTTGCTTTGGGTTCGATCGAACGCCAGGGGGATCAGTCGATCCTTTGGATTCGATCGACCGCCTCATGTCGATCACCCGTCTTGAGTACGATCTGTCGTCCCAGACCGATCACCCGATTCTTTGGGTTCGATCGACCACCATGTCTTGATCACCCATTATGGGTGTGATTAGCCATCCCGGACCGATCACTCAATCCTTTGGGTTTGATCTACTGCCTCGTATCAATCACCCGCTTTTTGTGTGATTGATCGCCCAGGCTGATTACCATTTATTTTGGGGTTGATTGGTCGTCCCGGGTTGAGCACTCGTTTTTTGGATTCAATCGACCGCCCCGTGTCGATCAACTGCTATGAGTGTGATTGGCTATCCCGGGCTGATTACTCGATTTTTTGGGTTCATTTGAATGCCCCGTGTCGATCACCCGCTTTGAGTGTGATTGACCATCCCGAGTCGATTACCCTTTCTTTTGGGTTTCATCGGTCGTCCCGAGTCGATCACCAGCTCTTTGGGTTCAATGGACAACCCCGTGTCGATCACTCACTTTTAGTGCGACCAGCCATCCCGGCCGATCATCCTTTCGTTTGGGTTTCATTGGTCATCCTGCACTATTCACCCGCTCTTTGGGTTCGATCAACCCTCTCATGTCAATCACCCGATATGAGTGCGTCGGTCATCCCGGGCCGCTCACCTGATCCTTTGGGTTCGATGGGTCTCGTGTCAATCACCAACTTTGAGTGTAATCAACCATCCCAGACCAATTAACCTTCTTTTGGGTGCAATCGATTGTCCTGGGCCGATCACCTGATCCTTTGGGTCTGATCGACCGACACATGTCGATCATCCAGTTTGGTTGCAATCAGTCATCCCGAGCCATTTACCCTTTCTTTTGGGGTCTGATCGGCCGCCCTGCGTCGATCACCAGTTGTGAGTGCAATCAGCCTTTTGGGGTCGACCATTTCTTTTAGGTTTGATCGATCTCCACGTGTCGATCACCGGTTTTGGGTTTGATCGGCCGCCCCGGGATAATCACCTGATCTTTTTGGTTCGATCAACCAACCCCAGTTCGATCGACCTGTTTCGTGGGCTCAATCAACCGCCCTGACTCGATCGCCCGATCTTTTGGGTTTGATCAACCACACTGGTTCGATCACCCGCTTTGGGTCTGATCAGTGTCTCGGGCCGATCACCCACTCTTTTGGGTCTGATCGATTATCCCAGATCGATCGAACCATCCTTTGGATTTGACCGGCCCCAACGACCCGGTCAACCAATCACTAGTATGCTTGTATGTTTCTTGCATGTTGCATGTTTTCCTTGCATATGCACGACAAATCTTTTAACTTGATATCTATGATTTATTTCTTTACATGTAAAATATTTTTGTCCTGTATGCTTTGCATGTGACATATTTGAATGTCTCTTTGAACATCAATGTTTGAGGTGTCTCTTTAAACACCGCCATTCATGGGGATGGACACTTGCACCCTTCGGGAGTAAGTCGGCTCACTCAAAAGCCATCTATCTCGCTCCCTGCGACGCCTCCTAGAGGGTTGTAGGTATTTCACATTGTGACAAGCACAAGTCATGCTTCCTAGCCACTAAACTCATGCGATGTACAATGTTTGTCTACCTAGGCGTGCGATTCTTACTTCTAAGGATCACATCCCTTAGTATGTTTGACACTTAGCATCTCTGTATGTTTGTCATTTCTGTGTCATATGCTTGACATTTCTCATATGTTTGTTGCATTTTTGTATGCTTGACTGTTCTTATATGCTTGATGCATATTTTGTATGTTTGCATGTGTGCTTGGTGAGTTACTCTCGGGTAAGCAGTAAACCTTTTCATAGGTATCCTTTTACTCGGTGCAAACTCACTCATAGCCGGTGTTTGCATGCCGCATGACGCCTCGGTCCCTCGGGCAGGCGTAATTCCTTTCCATAGGTAGTATGTTGTACCGGTACATCCTGTTTGTGTGTGTCATGTTGCATGTAGCATCCTTGTATTCATTTGCATGATGTGTTCTTTGTCCTTGTGGGCACCAGTTGTGATTGTTTTGTGTTTCAGTCGAACAAACACAATTTGGGCTTTTTGCATGATTGTATGCTTGTCCATTCACCTTCATCGGGAGAGTGCCCCGCTTGTTGATCATGATATTCAAACGAACATTGCATGCGATGATGCCTCGACGAGCAATGCGAGTTCTTGTATCACGAGCACATACAGTATGATTGCTAAAGATTCAAAGACTATAAAACATGTTACTTGATTGCCATTAGCGGTGCGTTACTTTAAAATATTAAAAATGGATATTTTTGCTATTATAAGTATTCTCCACTTATTTTAAAATTATATATATGTCAGGTCATATGTGAGGCTACCTTTTTATGTGTCACACATTTTTTGTGACGTACTTTAAATCTTTTAGAACTTTAGGACGGAGCCGGTGTGGCGACTCCGTCAAAGTCATACGATAACTAAAGACTTTACCCTCTACACTTAGATGTTGATTATGACACTTTTCGTTAGATGATGCGCTAGGCTATGAGTATGTTGCTAAGTAATATTTTCGACGCCTATGGCTATAGTTCTTTGTTGGCTTGTTTGTTCTAGTCAAGCGTCACTTTTGTGCTTTTGGTGTGTTTGTGTGTATCGATTTTTGATAAGCATTATAGTATATTAGGTCGTTCTTCTATAGAGAGCCATGTCATAAATACGCACACACACAGGTACAATAGAAAAGGGGAGCATGTGATGATTTACATGCTAAATTTTGTTTGCAGATACTGTTTAGCTCCCCCACTAGACATTGTTCAGATAAATTGCATGTAGATAGTTTTTTATGCTAAAATTTTGTATGTAGGTCGAGTCTTTTTTTTTATTTTTCTATGTACTTCTAAGTCTATTAGAGAGTCTTGTAGCGAAAACAAGATATGGGCACGAGTTCTGAGGCGTTTTGACGTGAGAACCACGTGGCGGGAAACCAAGAGCAGATGCTCGTATCCCATATCTTAATTTCGCATTTGACATTAATGTATAGTTTATGACTGGGCATGTATATGCGGAGTCCGACCGCCTTTTTCTTTTCTGGGACATGTCGCCCATCCAGGGCATCGGCCTTTGCTTATTATTTTGATGTGACTTATTTTCCTGTTTTCTATTGCATGTTTGCATGAAAATGGATTTCATTGTTTCTTTTTGTAGTTTGTCTGGAAATCACGAATACAATATAAGCTCTTTAGGATTTAAAATTATAAATTTACTACAAAATCCTAATAAAATATTTAAGGTAATGAAAATTTTAAGATTAAAATATTCAAGACTTTAAATTCACACTTTTACTTTCTTGCATGGCCTTCAGGCCGGATTTTAAATGGACGGCATGCATGGCTATCACCCATCATAATTAATAGGGCCTCCACACTTAGAAATATGGTAGATAATTGTATCATATTTGCATGTCCCTAGAAGAAGCCCCCGAGCTTCTTCAACTCGACTCGCTCAACATAACTTTTTTCTTAGGTGGTTGTCTAGTGTGTTTAGGGAGTTAGAAGACTCCCGACCCAAATGGGTGAAAGTCATTTCTTGGAGTGTTTCAACTTTGTAGCTGGACATCTTCTTTCCTTTCTTTCGAGCGGCATTCGCGCCACTTCGACGGGTATAAGTCTCACCTCTTGGGGCTCTACCTTATAGTTATAGAATAGTGTTTCTTTCATTTGACCTTAGAGCTACGAGATCCTCGTGGATGACACAATTCGAGGACTGCTGATTGAGGATCTTTGGACATGTTGGGTCGACTACCTTCAAGACCAGGTAGACTTAGGGTCCTAGTAGCTTGGGATGACATGTCTGTGATATCCCGACCCGGCTACCTCTACCTTTTAGGATTACTCTATCTTTCTATTTGTTGAACCGTGTCGCTCATTTGACTTCGTTGTTATCATATTGACGACTAGATTACCATAAGCTGTCACCCGTTTGGGATACGGTGATTCACCCCCCACCCTTATGACCCGGTGAGCTCTGACGTATAAGAATATCCCTGTCGAGATGATTTTGGTTATTTCGTGGATTCTGGTGCGAACGAGCTACTACTCACTTGGGATGTGAGAGACTCACTTTGCCCTGCGGCTTAGCGAGAGCTTTGAAACATCGAGACGTTTCCATACAGAATAACCACCCTTTGATGACTTACTCTCCAGGTTCGTGATAATATAAGCGGAATTCCTTTTAAAGAGAGTATTCTTGAGTATCCCCCAGGATGAAATTAACCAAAGGAATACGTTCCTCTTGAAGACTTTCGACCCCAGTACAAAATTGTTCTTTCTGGTTCTCTAGTAAGAGGTGGCTTACGTAAAGACTCTCTTTGTGGATGTTGTGTTCTGAAGTACGTTGATTTGATCCTGTTCACACGTATACTCTCTATCTATCACACGAGAATTATCAATATATAAGTCTTTCACTTGTTTCTTTTTATTTTTTTGCCTACTTTTTATCGTATATCATTCTTTTCGATTCCTCTTCGGTAGAGAAATTTATTCAAATAAGAGAATTATACGACGGCATATAAAAAGATAAGTTGACGACTCTGGGTCTTTACAAAGAACCGAGAAAATAATTACATCAAAATTCATGCTTGATTAGATGAATCATCTACTGATGTGTACAATGTAGAACAATACAGCACACCAATATGAAGAGCATTATTAAATTTGACAAGTATCAATTGTCAGGCAAGTTTCTGAACCAATAGTATAACAGTAGAAGTGGAAAAAAGGCAGCATCTATGCAGTTGATTATAACTAATGAAGCAGTCCAGTGGCATATAAATTTTTTTTTTTAAAACACGGCAAATTTATGAAGAGATTCTACTCAAATTTGAAGTTATGAAGAGATTCACTATAAGTAAGCAGATTGCAAATAAAATTCAAAGAAATTATAATGCAGGTGTCAAGATAATCAGTCAGGAATAAAAAGTTACCAGACATTATTTTTAATTAGCTTCCTATCAATGAAACCCTTGGAAACAATAGATCCATTAGCATTCACAGAAAGCCATGTCAATTTCTTCCTGTAAACAAAGAAACCTCCATCAAATAAAAAAAGAATGAATGCGACGTACAAGCATCTAAGTCCCAAAATTCAGATGGATGTGACAAATCCAAAATCATTATAAAGAAGGCCTCTTTAAAAAAACATAAACTTCTATAAACTTCAAAAAACAGTTAGATATTTTCAAAATGAAGCTTTACTAAATAGTCAAAAAACTGTTGTAACCGAAAACCATGTATAAATTTTGAAAAAGGAATGGAAAAAAAATGAGCAACGTTATACAAGCATACAAATGCAGCCGTACTGCTTAACATTAAAAGCACAAGAAAGTGATAATAAATCCATTTGAGTGTTATAGCCTGTACAGGTTGCTCAAGAGCAATCTAGAAAATAGAGAAGGAAAAAATTGGAATTTTGTGTGTATCTAATTGAGAGCCTTGTCCCTCTATTTATAAAATAGGATTTTGGGGCATTCCATACATACCACACAATTCTGATGTCTTTAAATATCTAACACCTAAACATTCATATTTACATGCATACCACTCAAATATTGAACATCACATCAAAAGTACCACCATCACTACTTTTTAAAAGTGAAATACAACTATTCATGCATAGGTTTATGACACTATTAGACCAGTGTCTACGACGCCGTCCGCTTCGTGCTCCACTGAGTCGACACCGAGCCCACCAAATATTGAAGACCTCTATCAAGCACAATAATAAAAGGGCAATTTAGTCATTTGTAGTTATTATCATGAGGCATAAATAGGGGTTAATATATTTAGGGTTAGGTTATGCGCGTGATTGTCGCCTTGAATCTAGGATAGGGTTTGGGGGGGAGATCACCTATATCTCGAATTGTAAGTATACATATTTTATGTATATGAGTCATAATGTTTTAAGTTAGTGAAATAAAATAATGTTTTGCCCTAATCTCGATGGAAGCTATCATTTTTCTATTGGACACCACGGTGTTATAAATGTAAACATCAAACTTTGGGTGTTAGATATGTAAATACATAAAAATCGTGTGGTGTGCATGTAAAATTCCCTAAGATTTTAGGTTATTTTTGGCAGCTTATACTTAATAAAAACTATTAATTATATTGAAATTAAAGAGGATAATCTATAGCTTGGACATTATTATTTCTCAAAAAAAGTTGAGGGATGTCCACTCATTGAAGAGAACCATGAATTGTCAACTTATCCACAATGATCAACCACCATATTTGTGGTCCCACAACTTGCCACACTTGTCTGTCAGAACGCCAACAAATCATTAGTTGCTAACAGTCAATCCACATAAAAGTATAATATGGTATGTTTCTATAAAAAGTGACCAAAGTGAGCCTTGTAAATCAAATGGTTGATAATGGGATTAAAAAAGCATTTCTTGTACAAAGAATTTTGTTACTCCATTCTCTTAAGGTTCCAAATACTTACTTTCTTGCAACCTCATGCCTCCTTATCGCTGAGGCATTCAAATTTCTAGTAATCAGTCTTTTTCTCTTTCATCTTGTTTTTTTTTCCTCTACATTGGAATGTTTTCTTCATGACAAATCAGATATCAAAAGTCCACTACAACCACAATATATGCAAGCCCTCTGTACAATAATTGATATCAAAGCCAAAGATCCTGAATCCAAGGAATTATTATTGAAAAAATACGCATTAAGATACATTCTAATCATAACAGTATCTTTATCAAGTCTTCTTCACACATACTGATCAGCATCTTTCTATAAACTCTAAGCCCTTGATGCTTTTAAGCCTTCAAATGGTCCTAACTAAAAAAAAAAAATCTGGATAAGCCCTTACAAAACCCTCTTGTTGAGAAACTTGTCATAAACTCCTAATATGTTCCTTATCGTTGTGTACCATATTTCACATCCAATTCCCCCCTCCATTGCATCAAATTATTTTCCAAATAATCCTCTTGAAAGTGATTTTCGCTCCCAGTTATTTGTATAATATGATCATCTTGTATTTGGCCAATTGCCTGACATTGTATATGTTTATTGTTAATTTAATTAAAAGTTGATCTTACCCAACTTTTCAATAATATGTGATATATATTTAACCTTTTCAAAAAAAAAAAAATTATAATGAAATATGCAGCCCTATCATACAGTGCAAATGAGCACAAGCAAAAAACATAGTGATTAGCATGCAAGTGCACCAATAAACATAAATTTACATTTAAATTTATAATTTTAGTAAGGGTAAATATCAATAGTTGAAATCACCTCATATGAAATACACAGAATAAATTGCAAAAGAAGCTTCACATTAGCAAGTTTTTCATGTATCAAGAATTTTGATATATGTTAGGTCATAAATTAGAACACCAGAGCTTCAAAAACAAACTCCTTTGGATGAGAAATTAAACACACTAAAAATTTATTTTAATTTTAAAAAAATAATCAAATTATTTTAGATTTTCAAAGAAAGAATCAACACATTTAGCTGTATTTAGAGAACAAAGATTAAAAGTGTTATAAAAATAATTTGGTTCCTTTAATAATACACACACATATTTATTTAAATTTACACATTATATCTGTATGTTTGCTTGCATACATCTACGAAGACTGTACAAATCAATGGCCTGGATTATCTTCAATTAAGATGAAAAAGACCCAAGTCAAAACTTGGATCTTTTTTTCTTGAATCAGATTGAACTGGAGCGAAGCATGAGCCAAGCTTGAGGAAAACTTCAAACGTTCTCATCTAATGCCCCTTAAAAAGGAATGCAAAGGAAAAAAGACCAGTCCAACAATAGCATGTTTATTTGTGCAATTAAAGTATATGCCACACAAACTAAAGAGGAAGGAATGGAAAGACACAAAGCTGAATCTTAACATTTAAAGTTTACTGTAATAATATCTTCAGCAGGTATATGCAATGTGTTTGGTAATTAAGAGGTTCTTTGATCAACAGTGTAAATCTAGAGTGTCAGAATGTATTCTTCAATAAGGATGATAAAAGATGTGATGCAATTTTAAATATACTAATGAAACAGAAATGCTTAACAACAACAGCCCTTGCAATGGACTGAAATTTTAAACAGGAAATAACAAAACTACTTTAATGTATAGTAGTCAAATGAACTTTTTGAGGCTCACCTAAATTGGGAACTAGCAAGACTGGATGTTAAACCAACTATGTGATCAGCAATCTCCGCTTCATCCATACATTGTCTCGAGTGTACTTTGGTAAAATGAGTTGACAAACTTGCCAATGCCTGTATGGGACAGCATTTAATAAGTTCCAAGCATAAAAATTTTTGGGGAACATTTTTTCATGCATTTATAAATTGGAGCAACTATTTCCCCTAGCATCGACCTCCTCAACTGGTGGCCGCTTCCAACTGCTTAAGTTCGAAGAATCCTTGTAGTGATTTTTTTCACTGCAAATTAGAGATGAAAGGCGCTTCAAATAATTGAAGCAAAAAGAGCAAGAAATACTAACGTAAATATCTCTGGGAAGATCATTTATTGAATTGGAAAGATATTATGAGGTATTCTATTGAAATCGAAAGCTCTACCAATATCATGTGGGATCTTATAATAAATTATTATCTTCAAACCCATTCTTTGTTACCAATATATAGGGAGCGTTAAATGAAAACATTTTATATCCCATAATCACAAGCAAATAGAGATAAAGAGGAAAAGATAGAGAGAAGAGGAGTTGCCAACTGAGAGAATGAAGGGAAGGGATTTTCTTCGGGTGCTTGTAGGAGGAAGATCTCTTGCTTACTCAAGAGGGGCTGCTAGTTTTGGTTCCATCAAAAGAAGAAGCTTTTGTTCACAATGGGAAGAAACACTGGCAACATACAAAAAAGAAGAGCAAATAACATCTTTTTCTACATATTCAATCCTCGTCTTCAAAGCTGGTGGTTGTCTCTTCACATTTATTAGTATTGCAAAAATGGTTATCTTCAGCTTCATGCAAAGACAAATTATTGATGTACCCATCCTTGAAATTTTAATTAAATAATTGATCCGGATTCAATCATGGATGTAATTAAATCTCACTAAACTACATAAACTTGTGTATCTTACGTTTATGATCTTTAGCGTCTCCATTTAGTTATTTTACTGCCCTCGCTTGCTCCCTTGTACCCCCTCTTTTCTCAAACACCCGTTATGTCAGGCTTTGCTTAAACATTGAAAATTTCTTCAAAATTTCCTTTCATTATTTAAGGAAAAAATTAAATAAAAAATTAATGGACTCTTAAAAACAACTAGATTCCAAACTAAAATTGAATGCCCAAAAGCCTCGCCCAATGTACCATTCAATGCAGGTTGATGGTTGAAACAAAGATTAAGATAAAACATCATATTTGGCAATAAATTGCTTTAGAAAAAAAACTAAACTTCTGCCATATCTTTGTAAAGCTACGGGCAAAAGTAAAATGACCTAATAATCACGGGAAATAGCAGTATATTTATAGTTTAATTAAGGAGCTGTTTGGTTCTCCCTAAAAAAAACGGTTGGTTGTTTGATTGCCTGTGAGGTAAACATAGCAAAATTATTTTTTCCTATTTGGTTATATGTATGTAAAGTAAAATAAAAACAATATATTCAAAATACTTGAGTTTGTTTGGTTCTCTGTAAAGTAAATATAAATAAATTATTATTTATATTTATTTAAAATTTTATAATAAATTACATGTGCGTTATGATTTATGATATTGTTGTGTCATAACGAACCATCAAGCATGAATCTCGATGCATTTTTAATAGACATTTCAAATTCAAATATAGGATCATTCGATCCCCTATTTCAACAGGTTTATAGTCAAATTAATCATCTCAAAAAGATAGGTTCAATGGTATCAAAATTGATGAAATCCAACTCCACTTAAACTCATATCAACTCATACTTTATTTCCAATTGATACATGCAATATCTAATTTGAAATTTTATTTTCATATGCTATGTTTGTGAAAATAATTAAACAATAATTGATGTAGAAACAAAGTCATCTAATAGATAAACTACCTGTATATATATAACTTCAATATTTCCACTATGTTCATCAGGAATAATAGTTAGCACATCATGTGATCGACAATCATGATACCAATTCAAACGATACCAACTATTTCTGCCTAGGCTTGGAGTGTAGTAGAGGTTCAAAGGCTCATGTATGAGTGTCACAACCTGGCATGTGGCTTGAAATTAACCAAAACGGGAATAGACGATCGGACGGTGGAAATTGAAATCTCTATATTCGTCTGCAATTTAATAAATGAAAGAGTCACAAATCTAATTAAATTAAATGAAAGAGTCACAAAAAATCATTTCGTCACTGGTTGTTTGGGTCTTCTATAAACATTATCTCACCAGAAAAGTTAGTTTAAAATAATAATGAGCTAAACAAGCCAGCAAATACTCATATTCCTAAACTACAATAATATAAGAAAAAAATTAATATGTCTGTCAGTTAAGTTTTTTTATAAATCAATATAAACATTTAAAATGCTATTCAAAGAGTCTATATCAATATCAGATCATAATTATTTTATATCTATACAATTATCAAAGGAACACCGTCCAAAATATGTGTCAATTAAGACATATCAATATCAATATCATTTTTCATATACGTGCACGAGTACATTACTGTTCCCGCTATAGTACCATCAAAGGGTGACTCTCATAGTCAATAATGCATATACAAGCATCCAATAAAAAAATCACTTTTTAATAAAAAATATTCATTTCTCAGTTTGCATAGAAGTTAAATCATTCAATAATGATGTGCACACATACCATTCCTTCAATCTGAACAGAAGTTCACTAGAATTCATAATCATGAGTGTGCAATCATTTACAAGATAACTAATGAAAGTACTAATTAATGCATGTGATCCATGAGAAGCAAAATACCAACATAATAAAAGAACATGAGTACTCACCTTAACGACAGACATTCTGCTTGCTCATGACGTCGATTCTTTTAAAATGGAATGCGTAGACATGGTAGAAATTTAATTAATTTAATAAACTATTTAAGTATTTAATTTGTGAAATCCCGTTTAAATTTCTATTTAATAAATATCTTACTATTATTATTATTAATTTATTATTATTGTTATTATTAAATTTTAAATAAATTTAATATATCTTACCTCGGTTATATGCCCTACCTGCTCTTCTTCTTCTTCGTGACTTCAGTCGCGTGGCTCTTCCCAGAGTAGAAGAAATCGATACTGCCTCCACGATCTACCTTCTCCTTCGCACCAGCGACGCTCGCATACAGAGCTTCCATTCATTCGTGGCTTCCTTTGCACACGAAGATGGCACAGCTTCCTTCTCTAAGCTAGATAGAGACATCGTCGCCAAACACCGATGTTGCCCCTCTTCTCCTCCTTTGTCGGTTCGTTCGTCAGGATTGAGTGCGCAAGAACTCCCGCACTCGCCGCCTCCTCTGCACAGCAACAACATCACTTCTTCCTCCGCTCGAAGTCGATGTCAAGACCTCCCGCCTCTCCTCTGCTCGACAACATTTCCTCCCGTTCAAGACCACGAAGCCTCTTCTCTCGTCTCTGCAGGAAGAACTCGCCATGTTGCATGATTTATAAAGCGAATACACATTCCTGGCTTCTTTCCCCTCGCTTCCTCTTATTCAGTGGTTTATTTCCTTCCCTTCTTTGACTAACCGACTTCTCACTTCCTCTCCCACCTTTTTCGGCTCTTCGATTCTTCCTTCTTAGTAATTGAAGGTTACAATCTTCCCAATTTATAAAAATTTCATCCTTGAAATTTACAAAAAACCTGAAGTCATTTCTCATCAAACACGTCAACATTAGCTATCAATAAATTTCTATTGGACCCCGTTCTATAATTTCAGGTGTATCACTATGTAATGGATAATAATTACTACTTTGAGTTAACTTTAATTTTTTATAATTTTTTTGTAAGTATCATATTGGCTCTTTCATCAAGATTGCATTAATCAATCCTAAACTTGGCTCAAATACCACTTTTGTCACGACCCGACCTGGGGCTTGGAATTAATTATGATGGGAACGGATGATCAGGCAGCGAAAGTTAAATTTCTATATTCGTCTACTATTTAAGAAATGAAATAACCCCCAATCAAATTAAATTAAAGCAATATATTTAAAAATTACCTTGTTACTGGTTGTTGAATCTTCTATAAACGTTATCTCTTCCAACCCTCATCGTTAATTGCTTAATTAATCTATAAAGTTAGTTTAAAATAATAACGAGCTAAGCAACCAGTGAATAGTGATACTTCAAAACAATAGCAATACAAGGAAAAAAAATAATATGCATGTTAGTTAAGCTTCTTTATAAATCAATATAAACATTTAACATGCTATTCAAAGAGTCTATATCAATATCATATCATTATCATTTCACATATATACAACTGTCATATAAGAACCGTCTAAAAATTATACAATTACAACAAATCAATATCAATATCCTTCTTATTTACATGCATGATATCTTAGTGTTCCCCACTAATATCTATGAGTGACTTCATCATAGTCAATCATGCACGTACGAGCATACAATAAAAATCACTCTCTAATAAAAAATATTTATTTCTCATTTTTCATAGCAGTTAAATCATTCAATAATGATGTTCAAACATACCATTCTTTCAATAAGAACAAAAGTTCACTAGAATTCAAAATCATGAGTTTGCAATCATTTACTAGATAACTAATGCTAATTAATGCATTCAGTTTATAAGAAGCAAAATACCACCATAGTAAGACGAGTACTTATCTTAATGATATATAATCTACTTGCTCATGACATCGATTCTTCTAAAATGGAACTCTAAACATGATTAAAAATTAATTAATTTAATAAACTATTAAGTATTTAATTTATGAAATCCCGTCAAAATTGCCATTCAATCAATATCCTATTATTATAACAATTATTATTATTATTATTATTATTATTATTATTATTATTAAGTTTTAATGTCAAATTAATTTAATATATCTTACTTCTGTTATATGCCCTACCAGCTCTTAATCTTCTTAATCCTCGTCACTTCGGTCGCGTGGCTCTTCCCAAAGCTCAAGAAATCGGTGTCGCCTCCATAATCTACCTTCTACTTTGCACCCGCGGCGCCCGCATACAAAGCTTTCCTTTGGTCGCGAGTTCCTTTGCACAAAAAATGGCACGACTTTCTTCTCTAAGCTTGATGAAAATGTCGTCTCCAAAACACAGACGCCACCCCTCTTCTCCTCCTTTGTTGATTCGTTCATCAGGATTGAGCATGTAGGAACTCCCGCACTCGCCGCCTCCTCTGCATCATAGCGAAGTCATCTTTTCCCCGCTCGAAACCGACATCAAGACCTCCCGCCACTCCTCTGCTCGACGATGTTTATTCTCGCTCGAGATTGCAATGCCTCTTCTTTGGGCTTTGTAGGTAGGTAAAACTCGCACAATCGCGTGATTTATAAAGCAGATACGGCTTCCTAGCTTTTGTCCCCTCACTTCCGCTTCTTCAGTTGTTTGTTTCCTCTCCCTTCTTTGAATACCCGACTTTTCACTTTTTCTCCCACCTTTTTGGCTCTTCGATTCCTCCTTCCCGATAAAGGAACGCTACAATGACTTCCCAAAAAATTTATATATATAAATAACACCTAATTCCCCTGTTTAGGTATTAGATATATACAAACATAAGATTTTTATGTAAATCTTCCCAAAAAAAGGGTAATTACATACATAACACCTAATTCCTATGTATCTAACGCCAATCTTTATGTTTTAGAAAGGATCTTTCAGTCAATGCAAGTTCTAAGTTATGAAAACACAATTACATAGGAATCTGCCACAGGAGTTGCACTTGAGTATGCCACGGCTATAAAAAGTGAGAACTCAAGGCTTTAGCCTCCTATTTCAAGAAAAAAAAAAAAAAAAATCAAGCTTCATATTTGTCCAAAAGGCCATCTATGAAAGCAATAAGCATCTTGAGCTTGCTACCCCTTCCGATTCAAGCTCAGTGTTCATCTCGACGGCCATGGAGTCGATCACTCGCTTGAGCCGCATGATTGAAGTAGAGAACCCCTCCTGATTTCTGAACCACTTCCACTATCGTCGATCCTATTCGCAGCCCAGCCCTAGGATCTACTATGCAAAGACAAAGCATCACATTAAAGATGGTGCCCCATGGCTTCTTCTACCATTCCCACAGCAAATTTCATGATGCAATAAACTTAATAAACTTTGCAGAGATATGAAACATAAGTGAATATTTTGATGCAATAAATTAACTTACAGAAGGGGTGAGACAGAGAACAGATGGAATATGATCAGCGAATGATAGTTGGAAGCACGAGCGAGGTAGTAGTGACCAAACAAAATTATGAAACATGGTGGGCTTTCATAGAAAATTACGCGTGAGGGTGAGAAAGATGAGAACGAGCAACTACAGGGTAAAATGATTTTATGCATGATTTTGGTCGGGTTTTAAATGCGGAGATTATAGCCTGTTCTCTGATTTTTATAATTCGCCGGGGTTCTCAATTTAGTTTACTATTGATGATTAGTAAACACCAAAAAATTAAATCACCTATATTTATTTTATTTTACAGCTATTTTACATAAAAGCAAACTGCCCCTAAATATTACTTGAAAGAAGATTGGGGTATTTCTCCCATGTATTGAAATAAGGTATTCTTATTTAAGAAATCAAGAAAACCTTCAGTTCTACTAAAAACTGACATGTGACATTTTGATCTGGTGTGATTTGAGATTATCATTCTATAATAACAGATAAAAATGGCTTTCCAGTAAAAACATGGATTATAAAGATAATCCAGTAAGTGTCATAACAATACAATCAGCATTCACTAGTAACAACAGCCAAAACCGACATATAAAACAACATATATAATTTAAAAGTAAATTTTCAATTATTCAAAGAGTGAAAAAAAAGTGATAAATTTGTAGCAAAACTTACATACTATGGAATCAATTAAGACTCTGAATTCAAGATTCCAATTACATAACTTGATGAAAAAATAGGTCTGAAATAATAACAAGTTGAGGCGGATTCTACAACCAGAACTCACCATTTATTTATGAAACTCATCAGCTTGTTTGTTAGGTAACATATTGTGAATAATGGATACTGGCTCTTAACTCTATGGACATGATCTACGAGGGATTCAGTGTTTACGAGATCACAAAATTCTTCAGCCTGGTATAGAAGTAATATGTATGGAACATCTGACGTCATGTTTGAAAGCTGCATAAGATCACGAGTAGAAAAATTTCATAGTCAGCAAAAAAAATAAAAAATAAAAAACAAGCAGTGTGCAATTCTAAGGAGTACAACATATGCTGTACAAAGGCTACCTTAGTCACTGGGTAAAACTCAAGATAAGATTTTAGCAGTATGAAGTAAAAAGCTATAAATAGGTACTAAATCTTCTTGATTAAAAACTAAGGGAAGTAAAAAAATTTGAAGCATAGAAGCCAAATTTTCTTGGAATCCCTCCAAGGAGACATATTAACCTTACCCAAATAATTTTGAAGAAATTGATCAAGGAAGAATAAAACCTCTCGCTTTCATGGTTCTCGAAATGAATTGCTAGATTCTGAATCTTCATTCCATTCATCTACTTCTTAATGAATACATAATGATGCAGGAGCGGCCATGGGAGCGCGGGAACTCCTGCTAGTGAACCGGCCGGCCCAGTTGGGGCCAGCCCAGGGTAACCCTAGGCCGAGCGGCCTAAGGGTGAGATTTTGATGGTGGTGGGACTACCGCCTTCCCCTCTCCTCTTTCCTTTTCTGTTTCATCTTCATATAGAATTGTTTTAATGGCTAATTTTTAGATATTTCTTACCTCCCCACCCCTTCCTTTTAAGTGGGAGTTTCCTTCTTTATTTCTTTCATTTTCTTCTTCATGTAAGTCTATAAATTGTTTTTTTCTGATTGTAGGAGGGGAGTTTTGCAGTGTTCGCTTTCAAAAATTCTATGTAGAGTCTTTTTCCCCTTTGCGGGTTGTATTCGAGAAGGTGGCGGTGTTCCTGTTGTATCCTACTCCGAGATGGTGATGTAAATCCCTTTCTTGTCTTCCCTAACCCTTCTCTTCCACTCCCCAAAGACGCCGGCCTTGCCGTCCCGCCATCCAGTCCCTCCTCTATCCATCCAAGCACTCCCAATCGACTGCTCCTCACTCCATTCCCGCTGCCCTTGTTGTCTAGCACCTTCTAGCCACCAATCCGCCTGCCGCAGGTCACCTGTAACCCTCCATACTTGCCGTCCTCGCAATTCTGCACCTTCCCTCATTGTCATCAGCACCCCCTTGTTGTTCCACCATTCCAACCCCGTGCTGGTACTGCGTTCCCTTATAACTTCCTTGGTTGTCTGATCATCGAGTCCTTCCTCTATCCAACCCAGCACTCTCAATCGATTGCTCCTCACCCCATTCCCGCTGCGCTTTCCATCCAGCACCTTCTAGCCACCAATCTGTCTGTCATCGGTCACCTGTGACCCTCCATACTTGTCCTCGCAATTCTGCACCTTTCCCTCGCTGCCATCAACACTCTCTTGCTGCCTCCACCCTTGTCAACCATCCTGAACCACCTAACCGACCTCCACCGCCCTTGGAATATTCCTTAGAGGTGTTTACTTGTTTCGTTTATGTTTTGTGTTGGCTAGCCCAACCCTAGTCCTATCGTACGGTTCCCTAGCATCTGCATAACCAAAACTTTCTTTCCTACCACCAGATATCATTTCCACAACCTAAACGCTAACTCCACCAAAACCTTTCTTTCCCATTCCTTAATCCCTAGCTATGCCACCATTGAGATATATACCCGAGCCTTCACAGGAGGAGATACGACGAGAGATCCGCTGACTTCGGTGATGGATTAAGGATATTGAAGATGAGATCCAATGGGAGGTAATCCTCGAGCGTGATCCAAAAAGTCCAAGTGGGGAACGAGAAGATATGGAGATGATGCGAGAAACATAGCGTCAATTCTTACCAACTTACTAAGCCAAAAGTTGCAAATTCTAGCATCAACAAGCGACCCCCTTGCTTCCATTCAATGAAACCAATTCGCACGTTTAACTTAGCCAGAAAATGTTGCAAGTGTCATGGCTTTGGACACATTGGAGTAGATCACACAATGAGGGAAGTGATCTACTTCACGGAGCAAGGCGTCATCGAAAAGTTGGGTAGACACTGAAGACACTTAAGACACTGAAAACGGTGAGGACATAAAATGAGGAGAACCCACTTCTAGTTGAGGAAGGAAATGTACACTTATCCCCAGCTGAGCACGAGGAAGAGATACCACCAATTCTAATTGACCCCGAGATAGAGATTGTAGTTGAGGCAACAGTCATGTCTCTTGAAGATAGTAACCCAGAGGTAATGGGCAGTCTATCAGTGTAAGAGATTATAGTGCCTTGGGCTAATATTTTGCAGACTTTAAGAGGAACATCAGCAGGCCCGACCTTGGCTGCTTACAAGAGTTATCTGAGGAGCTAACATAAGATATAGGGTCACTGCAGATAAGGGAAATGTAGATATGTCAAATTTATAGACCCCGTCCTGAGTTGGCCTTACGGAGAAAGGTCCAGTATGTTCGAAGATGATTCATTTTGTGCAATGCTTGGAATATTACAGAGAGTATTTCAGATGTTAGATTCAGCTCAGCGAAGTATCCATCAGCAGATGTCTAGAAATGAGGAATGAATCTCAGCTTTGAAATGTGCCCTAGGAGCTTGAGGGGGATAAAAATTCTTCAATTGTATTCAGGTTCTATCACTGAAGAAGATGTATCTCCTAGGTGGTTGCTAGTGAGAGTGGCACAACCTGCCACAAATTTCATCCAAAAATTGAGTTCTCCTTACATGTTTGTTACTAGACCAACGCACGCTAGGCATGAGAAGTGGAAAGAGAAGATTTCAAATGTAAGGGCTTGAGAGTTGCATTGCGGGAACCCACCTCTATATGTAACTCCCACTCAGGATGTGCTAGAAGAGGACGGATACCTATTCTACCATAATGTGTTGTGGAATGACAACACCGACATGATCGACCCACCAGGGGACTTAACGTCGTGCCATAAGAACCACACGCTTCGACGAATGAGGTCAAAACTTCTAGTATGGAATGTAATTTTTATATTTCTTCTCTCATGTAAAAAAGGAAGTCAAAGTAACTTTAGAGGATCTGCTTTCGGGACCTCGAAAATGGACTCTCTCCTTCCTTTTTTTTCCTCTCCCTCTAAGTTTATTCCAGGCCGCCGGGAAATCAGAAGCGAATAGACAATGACAAACACTAGCACTAGCAACACATTTATGATCTTCTTCTATGCCTTCTTCCTAAAAACAAGGTCTTTACCATTTTGTACGAACTCACAAACAATAAGGAACCCTACGTCCTAAAAAGATTCAGCAATTATCAAATATAAACTCTTTAAAGGCTAGCAAAAGAGAAAGTTGGCACGTTGAATTGATGTAATAAAAATATCTTCCAATAAATCAAATTTCAAAAAAAAAAACAAAGCAGGATCAAGCATGCACATCAATACAAAAGAACAGGGGAGTAGAAATTATTCTTCTCAATTCCTCAATAAATTCTACAAAAAAACTAAATGGAAATTTGACCATGAAATTCCAGGGAAACAGGCATCAACATGAAGATCTTTACAAGAGACAGTTTTTCTCACGACAACAAGCTCTTTTATTTTTTAGCAACAGATCTCTTATATGGTGGTCATTAATCTTGGTTCCATTAACTACCAGTCAAAAAGAGAGCAAAGAAAAAGTAACAACAAGCCCCATAGACATTGGAATGGTAAAGCTAAAGAACAAAATCATGTGCATTGAAAACTGAAAGATTATATCTTCTCAATATATAAGCCAAGTTAATCAAGATTTAAGATTCAATAAGGGCACAGATGAAGGTGACACTAGCCCAACAAACAGCACTGTGAATACAATAATAACAACAGATAATCAAACAAACAGACAACGAAAATATTAGTAAAACGAATTAAAGAATGCTAAATTTTAAAGCATTTGACAAGAAGCTCAAAAAGGGGGTTCTCGTCACTTTAGTACCTGCGCAATTTGTTCAGGTACAGTAATTTTCCACAGGATTGATTTTTCAATAGGATTTGAGGTTACACGATAAGAGAGGCCTCTTTCAGCAAATCTGGTAAGAAGATGCCCTAAACTCCATAAAAAATAAAAAATAAAAAAACTACTTCGCCATAATGCAAATTACAAAAAAATGTATAGTTAGAAAAACTGGAATACCTCCAATTGATCCATTTTCAAGAAACTTAGCATCAACCTCAGCTATAATAGATTTCAAAGCAAGCTTTCCCTTCTCCCATTTTTGCTTTTCCTTCTCCAGCTTCTTCAATTCAGCAGCATCTGCTTTCAAAGCCTCCTTTTGCAGCTTCTCTTCCTACATTTTGAAAAGGAATTTCTCCTCATGATATCCAAAGAATAAGCCTAGAAAGGCAAGCTCAGTCCAAGAGGTTAACATCAGTAATAATGACTATTTCCACAATTTAAGCCATGTGCTCTATATCAAAACTGGCAAAGTCTAAAAGTTACATTTAGATCCTATCTCTGTAACCAAAGAATCATACCAATACAAAATTTAACGTTAATTCCAACCTGCCTCTTTTGTTTCCTTTCTTCTATTAAACGTGCTTTTGCTTCCTTCAATTGTTTCCTTCTAGCAGCTGCCTCAATCTTATCAGCATGAAGCGCTCTCTGCTTTCCCTTCTTTTTTACAGGACTTGGTGATAACCTCAAATCACTCTTACGATCATCCTCATTATCATGTCTTGCCTGCATGATATGTATAAATTGACAACTTCATTAACTTGACTATTAAAGCAACGAGCTAATAGCACATAAATGAAAAATATGATAACAACAATTTTTAAACCTCAACAAACCAGTTCAGAGTTAGTGAGTTGCCATCAAAGGTATTATACAATAAATAGCCTGAACATAACGCTCGACAAATTCTATTAATATAAGTGAAAACAATAATCTTATTTATAATGCCAAATGAAAATTACAAAAATGATTTGCAAAGAGTGAATGGTAGGGTTGTCATCTGATTTCAGCGAAACATATAATGATTGCAAACCATTCGTGCTCCTGTAAAACCTGAATTATAACTTTTGCCAGGACATTTAGAAATTTAATTGTTTCCTATATAAATTTCTACTTGTTAGTTATAATGGTAATGAGCTAGCTAGCATTTCTTAAATATCATTTTCAAAATATCCTCCAGTGAAAATAGCCACATAGAATATTGCAAATATTACTCCCAATTATGATTTTAAAATAAAAAATCAAAAGCATCATCTGCAATGACTAGGTACTCTTGTTCAATAGATCTTTCAAATATATTCAACTTCCCCCTCAAGGAAATCTATACTTTATGTGAATATCATAGAAATATTTAAAAAAAAAAACATTTATCTGTTTATTAAAAGAAATATTTTTTTAAAGAAGGATAGTGATAAGAATTATCCGGTAGGATCTCAAGGAATAAGTAGTGACAACATACTAATCTGGCACAGCATATGAGTGTAGTCGCACTCAACCTAGCAAATAGTTCAAGATAAATATGCAACTTTGCCCTCAAGAAAATCGATACTTCACGTGAATATCATAGAAACATTTAAAAAAAAAACATTTATTACTATTTTCTTTAAGAAGGATAGTGATAAGAATTATCCAGCAGGATCTCAAGGAATAAGTAGTGACAACATATTAATCTGGCACAGCATATGAGTACAGTCGCGCTCAACCTAGCAAATAGTACCAGATAAACCTCATACAAACCAATGAACCAAGCGGTAACGTCGTTTATAAACTCATTTAATTAACCAAGAAAATAGGCAAGGCTTCACTTCATTATTTTTGGCTCGGGATAGCTCAATTATGTTAGCATACATAAATACATGTATACTCTACAGTTTTTTAAGATTGGCAAACTCAACAAAGCAAGGCCTAGCTTGATAATATTCAACTTGATAATAGCTCAACTTCTACATATATGCATCCATTGGTTGAGATATCCATTATCAACGCACAAATGTATTCAACTAGATGCATTGCAGTACATTCAATCTATTCTGTACAGTCAATTAAAATGCTCAATGTTAGAGAAAAAAAATATTTTACTTAATTGATTGGAGCTTGACAATATATTTTTATTTATTAAACTTACGCTTGTTTGTGAAGCAACCAGAGCTTCAAATTCCATAGTGGATAAAACACATCATTAATCAGCTCAGCCTTACAGATAGCTCATTTGTGACTAATAATTTGCTAGTCAAGCAGACCAAGCATCAACACGGTTAACAAGACAAAGCCCTCAAATTTATATAAGAAAAATTCATACAAGGTTTTATTATCATTCATTAACAAAGCCTACAATTTTAGCCAGTATTAAAGCCTGATGAACAGCTAGGCTTGGCTGGTCACTCATGTTCTAACCATCACCAGGTTTTTCTTCCTTTTTTTTTTCTGAAAACACTAAATAATAGATATTGAAGAATTATTGATGTAGATTGGACCTGATTAGTAACAGATAACAGTCATATGGTGTTCTACATATGCGTAAGGAAACATAGTTACTTGGTGGAGCACGAGCAGTAAGATAAAGTTCAAAAGCAGAGTTCAAAGCTATGTCTCATGGTGTATGTAAAGGTATATAGCTAATAAGGTCGCTCAAAGAGCTAATAATTCAACAAATAAAAGAAAACCCCATAAAATTATTCTAAGATAATAAGGCTACTGCTAGTATTGCTTCACCATGACAGAATAAAGCATGAGGAGATAAATTAATACTTCATCAAACAAAGATTTAAAAAGGAATCATGGAGTTTATATACACTTCTACAAGCTACAAATATTCTAAGCCTTTCTAATGTTCCAATCATGAAATCATTCTGTTCAAGCTAAGAATGATTGTCATTAAAAACCCTACTTGAGGTGAAGCATAGATTTTCATTTTCTCTATCTTTGTAACATACAGGTTTTGAATTCTCAATCCATGAAATTCAATGTCGCAATCAGCTTGCTTTGGTATGATGTGTATTGGGAATAATAGAATCTGGTAGAACTCCTGATGATAGCCTCTATTTTTTATTCTTTTTTAGAAATGTGGGAAGTGTTTGGGTGCTAAATCTATCCATATTTCGTTCTTTTATGAAATGGAATTCATTTATACTTATCATTGTAATAAAAAAATTGCTCTCCTTACAATTTCAAAAATATATAAAATCCCAATGTGGTCAGAAAAGACCTAACTCTATGCCCGAGCTTTATAATCTCTACAGTTGGCCTGCCTTTCCCAATATTGAGCAGTTCATCACTCAAAAGAGGCTCTGCACCTATTTGGCATCACTTTCTATGTATGTATTTGTTTTTAATTTTATTATATTTTATTCATGTGATATGAAATAAAAATTAATTGTAACTTAAATATATGTTACTTTTATCATTTAATGAATATCACATAAGTCAATTTATTGTGTGCTTTAGAAGAGCGTGATCGTGTTGTGGCCCAAGGCTTTGTGAATCAGATAGAAACATCGTCGACTTTGCCGCGGGGTTGGCCAGCGATGTGCATCGGATTAGTCAACAGTAGGCCCATACTTGGCCAGCAATGGTTTCAATCTTACCGGCATGATTCATGGGATTAGATGATAGGGAGTTCATATTTAAAATTAAAAGAAAACTAAAGGCATCTTAAGGTTGATTTGTTTCTAAAAGCAAAAATATTTATAAAAGACAAGCCAAATATGCTTTGCCTAAATTTTTTAAAATCAAAATAAAAAAGATGCCAAACAAACCATAAGTTAATGGTTCTTTTTTTTTCCACCTCCCTAATTCGTTGCTTGTAGCTAAAATTGTTTGATGCTCTCAAATATGAAAAATAGTATAGTATCAATAGTAACTAGTCAATATAGCCATCCAATGAGAAAATGTAAATAAAATATTATCTAAAACTCAATGAATCATAGGATAAAGTTTTCCTCAAAAAAGTATTTCTAATAAGTGAGTCAAACATGCTATTCAAAACTGTTACATCATTTTCCATGCTACCTTCATCAAGATTCATAAGAGACATTCAATTTGGTGAACAGTATGGGAAAAACACAGAATAAGAAAGAAAACTAACAAAATAATACGGTTCACTAAAACAAAACTTTTTAATATTACAACTGAAAGGATTATTTCAAGTACAGTATCAAAAATAAATTATGAGATAATAAAAATTTTGAAACTTATTTGTCACAATTACATGTCTTGCTGTGTAAATGCAGCTTAGAATGGTCAAGATACCTGGGCAACAAAATCCTCTGCCCGACAATCAGCACGAGGAAGATTATCTCCTGAACTCTTGATGAACGCAGATACGCCTAAAGCATTGAATTTAACCCATTACGTAACACAAGGAACTCTTCATTAAAACCATCAGCTACTATAGACAAGCCCTTAAAGATTCATACCAGCATATTTACCAGAAGAATCAAGTTTATCAGCTGTAGAAACTGCTTCCAGATCACCTTCACATGTTACATCTTTCAGTAATAGTCCATCAAGTTCATTTCCAGCAGCTGAATCCAAACTAGCATTTTCCAAACTAGGTGACCTGGAGAGGTCAACTTGCCTTCCAAAACATTCGATCAAATGCCTGGATTTCTTGAAATTTCCTCTATTGGAACCACCCTCAGACTCATTATCTGATTCTAGGCATATCAAACTAGATATTCCTATATAAAAATCATAAAAAAAAGTTATGACTATAAACCACAATAATATCATCATAATATCTATGCAAAAGTTCAATTTAAAACCTAAGCCCAAAAAAAGAATCATGTGTGAGAAATAGCATCCTTAACATTGCATATATGCTTTTTTTTAATTAATAGAATGGAATACACCTGAAAAGGAAGCAGCACACAAAGTGTTAAACCAAGCACAGCCTACCTTAGCCAATTAGTTGGAACTTGGTTCACAACTATGCGGTTACAGGCCTAGCATGTGCATGTGAAGCTTGCAATAAATTTGCTCGGTGTCTTAAAAAATGTCAAACCAATGAGGTGAGCATAGCAAAATGCTCTGTTATAAGGCCATGTTAGAACCCCATGGCAGGTCAATGCACAAGGATTTACACTATAAAGTTTCAAATAATAGTATGGCATAAGATAAGTTTACAGAAATTCTGAGGGAAATATTTTAAACATTAGTTCAAGTAGATGTGATTTATGAGGGTCAAACACCTTTGGAGCGAAGCAATAACCATTATAATTATTCCAAATGCATGCACGGGATTAAATACTTAAGCCCCGTTTGAGATCACTTTTGTTTTTGTTTTCTATATTTTATTTTTATTTTTATTTTTTTTCTGTTTTTACTTTAATTAAAGCATGGTTCGTTGTGGTACTTATGTAAAAATATTCAACATGTTTTAGTATTTTGAGTTTTTTTTTTTTTTTAAACAAAGTGATTTGTTTTTAAAAAATAAGAAATAAAAACATATAAAATTTATACAAAACAAAAATATTTTCAAAACAAATGTAAAAACTAAAACAAGAACAGAAATCAAAAGTGAGGCCAAACGGGTTGCAATGCAGAAAAACAAATATGATTAGCCCAAATAATGGTCGTTACAAGGCAATATAAGCACAGTACATACCAAATTAAAAAGCAAAAAAACTAAAAAAAAATCAGAGTTTTGCCAACCGAAAGTTTAGAGGCCTATATTACAAAAATTTTCAGAAGCAATGAGAATTATGAAAGCACTTTCTGGAGAAACAATAAATGATGCACTGAAAAATTCCTCCAAATGGTTATCATCACCAAAAACCCAGTTAGCTTTTTCAATATGACAAATACTAAATACTTGTAATCTAATTCAAGACGTACAATTTTGCTAGTTGGTTAGATGCAGTAAAAGGAGGCAACTTGTACAACCTTTTTAAAGTCTTTAGGCCCAATTGTATTGCAAACTTACAAATAAAATAAAATATAACATAAAAATAGCCACAAAACCTGCATTTCCTTTTCTATGATAAGAACAGCAACCCTAGGATTAGAGCATCTACCAGCGAACTTCTCCCGAGAATTTGCCCGAGCGAGAGAGCACTTGACGATGGACGCATTGGAGCCGAATGATAATGGGGTTTCAGGGACGACGGAGGGCGTGCAAGCAGTATTACCCTTCTGAGGGGTTGGGTCATCATCAATAATCAGAAAGGTCGGAGCAGATCCTCTGCCCCCGCCGTACAAATTCTCCGGCAACTTCCTCTTCGCCGGAGGAAGTGGATGTGAGAAGGCGCAGAGGGCGTCGTCTTCGTCGTCGGAAGGTATGTCGACGGCATATAATGGTTGGGAACGGCCCATCTCCAAGCAAACGGGGATTTAGGGATTCAACTAGGGCAATGCCAAACAATATCTCAGGATGGTTCATGCAAGTCGGCTCGTGTTCCCAAACCATAAGTTACCGACAAAAAAGGGTGGCTAAAGTTTTTATCTATCATGGATCCCGATAATAGGAATTTTAAAATATATTTTAAAATTAAAATAACAATTTAAAAAGAACTTCACTTTCATCAAACTTTTAATCAAACTGATTGACTCAATGAAACAGACTTAATGACAGCGAAGTTAACTCATTCCAAGTGAAATCAGATATGTTTCAAGCTATTAGGTCTTTTTTAGAAGTTTTTTTGTGTTTAAATGTTAAATGTATTTTAAATTTGTCAAGCTTATAATCAAATCGAACGTCTGGATGAAACAAATCAAACAAGCCTAAAATTAAAGACATTAATTTAACTGGGATGATCAATTTAACAATCTAGCAATACTATAACGAACTTAAAATGATTTGGGAAATTCCAAGTTTGTTTAGAATTATTCTCTGGACATCCTTGTAAGGTTCTGAATATTTTATAGGACATTTGAGACTGATATGATTCGTTGAAGAAAGTCGCCCTTCAAAAAATAATAACTAAATCAACATGAAATTTTTAAGGACTCGCCGAGTTATGACTCAGGATATGCTAATTTACACAAATCAATAGAAATACCCTAAAACTACTCATCATACATTAACAACCCAACATTCAAGGAATTGAGTCTTGAGTAAGATATTCAAATCCCTATGAGCAACTAGGGATATTTTTAATGCCACAAATGGATCATCAAACTGGTGTAAGTCTGAGGTCTAGGTGGCAAGGGTAGTGAAGAAATTGCTCATGTGTTCTAAACGAGGGATAAGCAGTGAGATTCAGAATGGTATCTCCTACCTCAAGGACCTTTAATGAGGGGAAATGATAAGGACAGATGATATTATTCACTGACTCTTGGTAAGATTGTTGCCCCCGACACTCTTAGGTTGCCAGTAGTCATAGCTTGATTAGAGTGATTAAATTGTGAATTATATTACCTTATGAGATACTTTAACAACAACTTCTTTATGGTATAACTACTTTTGTTTTCCGAAGTAAAATTTACATTCATAAAAAAAAATAAAAATTTATAAAGGTCCACAGTTAATTAATTGGATCATGATTAAGGACTATCATCTGTAGATTATCGGGTTGGTAGCTTTTATCCAACGCTGGGAAGCACACGGTCTAGCTCTTACACTTAGTCTCAGTCTTTCATATGTGACTACGGGTTTTATCTTGTTTGTTTGCGTTTTACCATGTCTTGCTTTTTGATTTCTTTGTACTGGATTTTCCTGCTTTCCTTTTTCCGTAATTTACTTAATTCCCTACAACTATAATATGATTTTATGATACTAAACATGCAGCAGTAGTGGATGTCCATGTATGCTTTTACATTTTATGCTCTGCAATTTTTCTATTTATTTCATAGCATTTCCTACCTGCATTTATTTACTTTACATGCAAAATCAAAACCAAAATCAAAACCAAAACAGAAAACACAAATAACAAAAACACATTTTCAATATATATATATATATATATATATATATATATATATATAGCTATCTCCTTTGCCTTTGTTTTTCTGACATGCTTATAGAGGTCAACATCGAGCCTTCGTGTTTTTCAACTAATTGAATTTGTAGGTTTATCAAATCAAGGCCATTCAATGCATACACCCCTCTTTCATGTTTTCTTCGGTACGTTTGGGATCACTACTGTTTTTCTGTTTTTTATTTTTGTTTTTATTTTATTTTATTTATGTTTTGACTCAAAATGAAATATATTTGATATATAAGTAAATACCCCGTCCTGTATATAAATGTATGAACATTGCTTGTTTTCTATGTATATTTGGATGTTTGCATACATATAAGTCCAACACTTATGCGTTTATATAACTGCTTCTCATCCTTGTAGCTATGTGGTTTTTAGCCTTGTAATAATTATATGTTGATGCATTTGGTATGGTAATGGCATCGTGCATGCATTAAGTAATGTGGGTTTCGAGGACATTGCTTTTCGTAACGTAATGTAGAACAATGATGGACAAAAAACAAAGCTCAACTGGTCACTAGTTGTGATACATAAAATTGTCCGTTGTGATACATAAAATTGTCCCCACTTGTTTGCAATCATTAGATATTGTAACACATATACTACCTAGTCTTAAAGCCCGCATGACAGTTAACCACATATATTATCTGATCTTAAATCTCACACGACACATTCAATTACAGATATTATCTAGTCTTAAAGACTGCTCAACACAGTCAAACAAAATTACAGTTTGGTATTAAAGCTTGCACAACACACTCAACTGTCGCTACTATCTGATCTTTCATCACACCAAATATACTCATCCATAATCCTCATTTGGTTTATAACACACCTGACACACTCAATCACAGATACTTCCTGATATTACAACTAAAGTTTATATGAGTATCGAATGCAGTTGGTGATTATGGTTGAGGGCAATCTTTGACAAATTAACCTCACGAAGCACTACTTCGAGCTTTTGTCTTTTTTAATTTATTTTTTTAATTTTTAATTATTTTTTAAGTTATAAACTAAATTTTATAATTTTCTCTAAATTGTTTATATTCTTGATACAACAAATGGAAAAACAAAAAGGTGGTTATTTTGAAGAGGGATGTCAAGATTATATTCGGTAATTTATATTTGAAAGAGATTGAAATAGACAACAGACCAACCATGCATTTCAATAAAGAAGGTTGTCAAGACATTATAAAAATTTTCCAAGAAAAAATAGACAAATTGTGCGATAAGAATTAGCTAAAGATTAAAATGGATCAACCCAAAAAGAACTAGAAATTGTGGAAGGAGCTAAAGAGAGAAACAAATGGATTAGGTTTGGACCTTGTCAGGAAAATGGTGGATGCATCAAAGGAGTGATGGGGAGGAAAATTTTCGGTAAATAGAAAATATTATTTAAATTATTTATGTTCTCTTATCAATTAAACTATGATTTTATCAATTTTAAGTTCTATCCCATGCAATAAAATTTATGATTTTTGGCATAGAATCTTATTTGGATTAAAAACTTGATTCTATGTTTATCGTTGTTTCGTCCAAGGGCTCTATTGTCTGGGATAAAACACAAGACCTCTCCCAGAATTTGGATGAGCCTGATATGCTCTTTCAAATGAAGTCCACGAGAAAACATCAAAGAAGAAATAATAAAGTGAATAAAGTCATTTCCAGCGCTCTGCACCCTCCACCTAGAATCATAAAAAGAAAATGAAGGTCTAAGTCTAATATTTATCTAGCAGATTGCACAACTCGTTATCACATGCATCAATATGACGTTAAGTGCTCGCATGACTATTTAGGGATACCCAATAATGGTAGAAGTCGCGAAACTACTGGACTTCAATCTCAATATATTTGATGATATATCATTATATTTATTCGCTGTAAAAACTTTTGTAATATAGAATAAAATGGGAGGCTTTTATTATGATGGTGCCGAAACGGAGGATTCATTACCTTCATTATTTTTTTAAACAATTAGTTGAGTTAATTTGTGTGTTCTTAATTTTTATTTTATAATGATGTGTAATAATCTGAATTTTTATGTCAAACAATATCCCGTGCTATGTTTTATGTGACATTTGATCATCTATATTATGCACAAGCTACAATACTTTAATATTGTCATGAGTAAAATAGTTGGATGGACCCATCAAACGAAGAAGAAATTATAGAGACATGCGAACAAATAATAATTTTAGATATTATAATGTCTTATTAATGAATACTATCAAACATTTTGTGCAAGCCTTGTCATCCTCATATGTGTGTGACAAATGGATTTGTGAGCTATTTCAAGGTTATCCGGACATAATTCATAGTATGTTTAAGTTGTCAGCATGATTTGTTAGATAAATTGTAGAATCATTATGGTTTGCATTGATTGTCCCAATTTACACTTAGGAAGTATTAGTGATCAATTTATATATTATGCTACAAATTGAGTCTTTTTGTGCCTCTTCTGAGCGATTCCAACACTCAAACGAGATGAACATTTTGATATTATGGTTAACTCTTTAGTTGTCTAATAACATTGTCAAACTAATGGATCTTATTTTTGCGCACAAGAGAAATTCATAATGATAAGAGAAACATGTCGTTAGGTATTGATTGTATTATCTATTTAATTTACATGCATTTTTTATTAAAAAAAGTTGTCCTAAAAAATATTTTAAATATGATTTAATAGGAGCAATTGATGACACATGTTGGTGCACTTGTTGAAAACAACGATAAGATTGCATATATATGATGTTGTGGATCTACAACACATAACATCATACAAGTTGTGACTTCAGCATATGTTTTACCAGCTTCATGGCTGGATGAGAAGGGGGTTTTCATGATAGCTGTATATTCAAATTTGCAACTCGACGACGTGAATACAAATTTCTAATGCCTCCACCTTGTTAGTATATTAATAGTCGTATATGAGGAGTAAAATTTCAAATGATGTACTAATAATATTATTATTCACGGAAATGTTACTTCGTCAATTTGGGATATTCCATGCAATGTGATTTCTTAAAGCCCTTCCCCGATACCAAGTATCACTGCCCCTATTTTGAGCTCAGTAATGTGGTCAGAGCGTGAAATGAATTGTTCAACAATAGACACTCATCATTATATAATATTAACGAAAGAGTATTCAATTTATGAAAAAAGAAGTGGGTCATAGTCTAAATATGCCAACGTAATCCTCATAAAAGCTGATAAAGATAGTTGTGGCAATGACAGCTCTACATAATTGTATACAGAGGCATCTACGGGACGATGTGGATTTTAGGGTCTTAGATGAAGATCCACCATGCATTACAATAAACACATTTGAACATCTGGTAGGCCAATCATTGCTTGAGGAAGAATTTGGTGTTAATGGCTTCAACGCACCACAATAGGGAAGGTGTTTAAGAGATGATCTGATTGAGAGAAGAGATTATGGATGCTTTAATGAATTCATCGATTACATTTAGCTAATGTTTTGTTGTGCCTTATAATTTTCTATTATTTTAGTATATTGAGGATCGTGTCTATTTGATCTTACATGTTTTGGGACTTTAATTTTTAAGATTATAACTTTAAAGTTGCATATATTTCTATATTTGTATTGTTTCGTTAATTGTGAACCCTAATAATTTTTTTGTTCAATTGCATCTGCAGCCTTGTTAATTAAGTATAATGTACTATAATCTTAGAAAAAATGAGTTCAATATCATCAAGTATTTCAAACATTTTGCATTGACATCGTGGTATACAGTGTTTTGAATACACTTAAAAAAGATAAGACAACTATGGAATTAGATATTATTTTTGATGCACTGATGATATGGATGAATTTAGTAACCAAATCAGGAGAGAAGCTATGGACAAAAAATTATCCCAAAGACTTGATCGTTTGAACATAAAGGTGAATGTTATTATAACATTACTCATTATTGTAGTTTTCATTATTATCATATCACGCATAAAAATATTTCTTTAAATTAATGTATTAAAAAAATTGAACTCTTAACATATATTTTGTCTTGTTGAAGTTGTTTATGTTATTTTACTATAAATATTTTGAAAACTATAGTCATTCAACTAATTTACAACTATAAAAGCATAACTGTTTTTTTTCCAGAAATAGCTATAAAACAACGCTACAACAACTTTCTGATAACAGCTGTGAAATTGCTTCCTAGCAGCCACCTCAGATGCACCTAAATCTCTTTAATAAAGAATTGCTAGAGAAAAAGTCATACATTAGAAAGAATAACTTGATTATTTGAACAAAATAAAAAAACAGCTGACAAAAATTACCATTTAGAAGCATTAAACATAATACTCTTTCAAAACTTGCTCAATTTTTTTATGAACAAATTAAAATCAATTCAAACAAATTCAAGTTTTGAACAAGGTTACCTGACTCGGTTCAAGTCCAATTTCAAGTCTACAACAGCTCCTTCAGAATCCAATTTTATTTGACTTAAAATTATTATATATTAAATACTTGATATACTACTAATAAGAAAATATACATTAGTACACCTTAGTTGATATTTTAAAACTCATGCAAGCGATACTAAATTTAATTAGCCCCCAACATTTATCTTTCTTTACAATCACAAAACAAATCGAGTCCAAATCAAGCTAAACCCCAAATTCAAGTCTAAAAAAATTGAGTCAACCTCAGATCATCACCATCAATAACAATAACAGTAAACAAAATACAATTAGATGCATCTTTGCAAATAATAAGCATAAAATTACTTCATGAAACTAATAAAATCTATCAAACACATCAAAATTTGATTGATCATTGATTAAATTTTTTTTTAAAAAAATGAAAACTATATTTCATGAACCAAATTGTGCCACTTAAATTTATTGGATGACCATTTTTGGCTTAGAACTCATTTGCATCCAAAACTGTGATTTCCTAATCACAGCAAGTTGGCTGTCACCATTTTTTACTTTATTCAAAATATAATGCAGTCAAAGATTTCCCTGAAGGCTTTAACTATGATTTTCAGATAAGAAATAAATTTTTCAGGAACTCAGGCAAAGTAATTTTTAATATTTCTCACATAATACAGCAAAGAACATTTCTCGTTCATAAAAACAGATTCATGTTTGCAAACTAAAATTGACAGATCTAACCATAAGGAAGAACAAGCACTGATATTTCTATGGGAAGTAAACGGGCCAATTGAAGTAGTATGAGTCACGCAGCGGCTTGCTCATGTACTGGTTCCACTGTAAGGAAAGAAGAACAAAACAATTGAGCTAAGAGCCAAAATATGAAAATAAATTTTACTAATGGTAAACAAACATATAGTTATTTTTTGCTTGAATGATTTTAAAGAAATTTGAAGTACAATAGTTAGTCTAATTTCATCCATTTTTCATAGCCGCATCACAGTTGTGGCTTGCAAATAATACAAATCAGAAACAAAAGGGTATTCAGATGTCAGTGTTGAGGAAAAGTAGAATAACTAGGTTTCAAACACTTCAGGCAAAAGTTTCATCAATGAGTTATATATAAAATTATATGTTAGAAGTAGATTGGGAGAAAAATCTCAACCAGCTTGGCTCCGAGACGAGTCACACACAATGAGTTATGTCAAATACAACGAGCAGGAGAGGTTAAATTTTTATGTGAAACTCAGTACAAAAGAAAAGCTATGGGATCTAGCCAAGTTAAATTTCTATTAGTAGATAAGAGTACAAAATATCATCATTTCTCGAATTTGGAAACATCAAAACAAAGCAAGAGTAGATTATGGATAGGATCATTGTGTTGGTGAGACTATAATATCACATACTAAGATAATCATCCGTACGTAGTAGAAGGCACTACAACATAAAGGTGGTGAATGTAGCGATGTTAAAAGCCGGTGAGGTCACTTATGATGGCTAGGAAGGTCCTGAAGAAAATGAGACAGGAACTTGGCTCAATGGAGAAAACAGTAACAAAAGGTCGTGGAGGCTATTGAGGATAGCCAGGAGGTAATCCTCTTAGAGGTTAAGGAGTCAAGACCTTAGAACAATGACAAAAGGTTGTGGAGGTCACTGACAATGGCCAATCATTCTTTTTTAAGGTGAAGTGGCAAATGAACAGATGTAGAAAGGTCATAATGAGCCCATAGATCAACTGTCCTGCTAGAGGTAAAGGTGTTTGACGACTAACAATGGACCAAGACAAGAAAGAAGTGAAGATGATAGAGGGCAATCAAGCCAAGCAAATTTTTGGAGATGTGACAACCTAAAAGTGACAAGGTAGCATAAGGTCTGAAGTTAAAGGGGTAGTTATGATAGTGCTTTGGAGATGGAGATGGAGGCAGAGGAGAGTTGGCGTAAAAAGGTCACATAGGAGGTTGAAAGCAGTCGAAATAATCCTCCTATAGATGGAAATGGCATAACTTGAAGGCGACTAGCAAAGCAGCACATAAAGGATGTGTTGATGATTGAAGGAAATCCAAACTAAACTCCTAAAGTTGAGTAATTAGAAAAATTCTCCTTCTGGAAATGGAGGTGGCAAGAGAAGAAATACAATAAGGCCATGAGGGATGGTTGGGTTGATCATCCCCTACAGGTTTGGGCAGCTTGATCTAAAGGTTATGAATAAAGCGGCATTGACAGGTTATGGAGGTAATTGAGAGCAAGCAAGATGGTTCTCCTTCTGGATATGGAGGCATCATGACTTGAGGATAGCAGATGCAATGTTGTAGAAGCATCGTAGAGGCGAGTGAACGTGATTGAGCAGGTTCTTCTTCTAGAGGTGAGATAGGATGACTCAGAAAGATACAGCAGACAATCAATGAGAACTTAATGCGAAATTAGAACTCAAGAATCTTTTAATGGTCCAAAAATTCAGATTATCCCAAATAAATAGAATTATCATCTATTTATAGATTTTGAAAAAGGATATTTTGTTGGTTATTTAGAATGTGTTAAAATAAAATTTTCTTGTTAAAAATAAAAGAATAAGATCACAAACTTCCTCAATATAAGTGATTAGATAACCGCCCTGGCGATACTGCCAATGGGTATGGGTGCAGAATTCAACAAGAAAATAGAGAAAAATGCCAAAATATAGTAAACGGAAATAAAAAAGCTGGAAATCATGAAAAATAGGAAATAAAATAGAAAAAAAATTTACTAATCAAATAAAAGATATAAGATACAAGAGTTTCTAACGCTCTTAATCAATCGGGATACGAAAATCACCACCTGAAAGGTTGACGAAGAAAGAAGACCTGAGATGTTACCACCAACTACAAAGGGATATAGTTGCCACCACCCAACGCTGTGGATATAGACATTCCCATCCAGAAACCTACGGAGCCCAAAGCTCTCGCATCATTTTACATTAGTTCAAAAGTCTTCTAATACAATACAGGACCACCTAGTTATAACAAAACTCGAGCCCTAAATCTTATTACAAGTAAATGGATAAAAATATAGTTACCAATACATCGACCCACAACCTAAAACAAATGACTCAACCACACATGACCCGGATCATGACTAGACACTCCATACCATTCTCCTCGTGTATGAGGAGCTTCCTCTTCATTTCAGATAAACATCAGCCTCGATAAAATTCAGAATGAACTCTTGATTGGTTCTTGCAATAGCTGTTTGTAAAGGCACATCTAGGATCACCCAAAGAGGAGTAAAAAATGGGGAGAAGACTTTTTGTTCTCTTCAAATAATGGGTCCTTGGAATGAATCCTCATGGTTGTAACAGCAAGAACAACAACAATTGTGAATTTTGAAAAAGAATGCTGGGATAATTCTCTATAAAGGATAGCAAAACAAGGAAAGCCAACTGCACATGTGAAAACTGAGAGCTGTCACCACCAGCCCGACTGCCGTCCACGGTCTTGCCGTTAAACAGAGGCTAAATTTCTGTCTCTGTTCAGTCTGGGATGCTAGTTGCGTAGGAGGTAGAGGAAAGAAGCATAACAGTAGACAGAAAAGTAGAAGAGAGAATAGGAATAACATGAAGAACACCGGTGAAAACTAGTGTTGGAATGGTTCGGTGACGGTGCAGGATTCACTGTACGTTCTAGAACTTCGGCAAGAAACAGATTCAAAACGGAAGTCTATTGGCATCATGAGGAAAAACATGCAGAATCAAGAAGATAAATCTCAGAAAACAACAAAAAAAATGCAAAGACAGCATTCAAGAATCACAGGTCCGCAAAAAAGGGCAAAGAAACAATGCAAGGAGCAGAAAATCACAGTCTGAAACAAGGAGAGCAGCAAGAAGAACAGTAAACAAAAAAACTAGAAACCCAAGAAACAATGGACAACAAGAATGCCGTATTTTTTATGGAAAGAAAATACGAATTGGACTCGAAAATAGTGAGCTCTGATACCAAAATGACATTGATAAAGGATATGGGTGCATAATTCAACAAGAAAATAGAGAGAAAATGCCAAAAGAACAAAAAACGGAAACACAAAAAGCTGAAATCAGAAAAAAAAAAAAAAGAAAGAAAATACAAAAGAGACTCACTGATCAAATAAAAGATACAAGACACAAGACTGTCTTACCCTCATAATTGATCGGGATACATAAATTACCACCTGAAGAATCGACAAAAAAAGAAACGTGAGATGTCACCAGCAACAAAGAAGGGATATAATTGCCACTACCCGACACCTTGGATACAAACATATTCCCATCCAAAAACCTATGGAGTCCACTGCCATCTTTCAATATTATTTCAAAAGTCCCCTATTACAACACAAGACCAGCTATTTATAACAAAAGTCAAACCCTAAATCTAATACAAGTAAATGGATAAAAATTCTCTTTCTAATACATTGACCCACAGCTTGAAACAAATGACACGACCACCCAAAAGCCGGATCGCAACTAGAAACTCAGTGTTACTTGGGTTGGACGAACTACACAACTAAACAAGGGGCAACTTGGAAAATAGTGAGAGGTCAGCAAAATAGTTTGAAAGTCGTCTTTAGAGGCAATGCCTCCAATCAGTAAATCAAATTCACGATGTTGTAAACCCCGACATGCTCAAGAAATGTGACAAAAAAAAAATTCCAATGATTAGCTGACAAAAACAATTCCAAGAAAATTTTTGGATCAAATGGGGGATCACTTAAAAATAGCAAGTATATGTTGCCATGTAAAATGTCTTGTAAAATGTCTTGCAAAATGTCAATTTCTAAATGTTGCTAAACCCTCAGAAGTTAAAAACTTGTTGGATGAAGGACATGCTTGGATAGCAATTATATGATAAAATAGTATCGAGACGATAGGACAACGCCAATATGTGCTTACAAATAGGCGTACCTAGGAGGATGGTCACTTATCCCCTTGGGTTACCTCTATCACTAAGCATAAGGAGGCCCCTATGCATAAGGAATAGAACCAACCCCAGTTCCTCCATTTCATATAGGCCTGAATTTATTCAACTCATTTGAACTCTTTTGAACGCATTTGGGCTCCAAATTGCATGATCTTGTTGTCGTTGAATAGCCAGAAACCATAGTAATTTTAATTGTACACTTATATTATCTGGCGCACGTCTAATATCTAAATTAATGTATTAGGTAAAATAATAATAGATTTAGTTTCTTTTGAATGTTCTGAGATCTATGTCTTGCACCAAAAAAAATGTTCTTATCAAATAAAATTTTAGTGAGCCCAATGATAAAATTTATTAATAAAATAATTTAAAATTTGTTTGAAAATTTGTCAAGCAAAAATATAGATTATTCCTTCGTGATTTTTTTATTCAAATAATTAATAGCATATCAATAAATGAATGGATTATATAACAAATAAATAGTTAATCTCAACAATACCAGTGTAAAAAATCAATAGCTATCCTATTATCTACGCTTTAGTCATACTAGATAAAATCAAGTATCCAGTTGAAATACCCAAAAAAGAGGATACTGTTTGCCTATTCTACCAAGAAATGTCTTTTAAGTCATCTCATTTCTCTAAGCAAAGTTTCGTAAAATGATATTTACTAATTCAAATAATAAAAAACGAGAAAAATGTCAAAATGATCTCCTGACTCTTTGTAGGGGGTTGTTTTAGTCCCAAAGTTTATAAAAGTCTCAATTTCTACCTCAAAATTTTTCTAAATATGGGTTGAAATAAAGGGGATGAACAAGAGTGTGCAAATTATAGAGGAATTGAGTTGATGTGTCATACTCTAAAATTATGGGAGAGGTTAATTGAACATGAGTTAAGACGTATTACTAAGATTTCTCATAATCAATTTGCATTTATGCCGGACAGGTCTATCATGGAAGCTATACATTATTGAGAAGTTTGATGGAGAAGTTCAGAGATAATAAGGAGGATCTACATTTGATTTCTATTATTTAGAAAAATCTTACGATAAGGTTCCAAGAGATACCCTTTGGAAAGTTCTTGAGAAGAAATGTGTTGATATAATTTATATCAAGTCATTAACGATACATATACTAGAGATGTTACTTGTGTTCAAACTGAAGGAGGATTGACCAAATATTTTTCTATTTCTGTTGGATTACATTAGGGATCGGCTTTAAAGCCTATATCTGTTTGCTTTAGTTATGGATGGTCTTATAGGACATTTACAAGAGTATGTACCTTGGTGTATGCTTTTTGCTAATGATATCCTTCTCGTGGATAAGACAAGAGAAAAAGCCCAGAAAAAAACTTGAATTATGGAGGTCTAGACTGGATTCTAAAGGCCTTCATTTGAGTAGAACTAAATTGAATACATGGAATGTAATTTTAGTAGTAGTAGCTCTAGTGATAGAAGCGTAACTTTGGGTGATCAAATTATTAAAAATGTGTGAACGATTTAGATATCTCAGGTATGTTGTACAAAGCAATTGTGATATAGAAGGGATGTTAATAGTAGAAGTCAAGTTGGTTGGTTGAAGTGGAGGAATGATTCGGGCCTTTTGTGTGACAGAAAAGTACCGCTTGGATTGAAAAGAAAATTTTATAAGATGGTGGTGAGACCTGCAATGCTTTATGGCACTGAATGTTGGCCTTTAAAAGAGAAGCATAATACTAAGTTAAGTGTTGCTGGGATGAGAATGATTAGGTGGATGAGTGGCTTTACACTTAGAGACAAAATGCGAAATGAATATATCCGTGATAGGGTTGGTGTAACTCCAGTGACGGACAAAATTAGAGAGAATTGTCTAAGATGGTTTGGTCACATTAAACGTCAAACATCTGATGATCGGATTAGGAGAGTAGATGTTTTAGATTCGACTTATGTTAAAAAAGGGAGAGGGAGACCAAGAAAGACTTGGGCTTATTGTATAAAAAATGATATTAATTTATTAGAACTAAATGAAAATATGACATTAAATAGGATGCAATGGAGAAAAAGGATTCATGTAACAGACCGCAGGTAGTGGGATTAAGGCTTTGTTGTTGTTGTTGTTGTTGTATGGGTTGAAATAATTCCCAATGAGGCCTAATATAACCACCATTAAAAGTCTGAGAATTAATTTAGCACTTTCATAAACTATGGGACTAAAATGACCCCATGTAAAAAGTTTCCAATTTCTAGTACAAAAAACACATACAAAAAATACATAATATGATATAAAAAAAAATAAATTTGAGATCTTCAAAAACAAAGAAATAAAGTATATACAACATTTTATATATAATTTCAATTTTTGTAACAATAATTATTTTCAAAGGCTTTCAATGCAAACAATAATATATAAGCCATAGAAATGTTGCTATCAATATCTTTAGAATCATTTACAAACTTTTACAATTACATGAAGAAAATTCTGACTACAAAAACTTAATGCATATATATCTTCTAATTAGTGAATTGATAAATTTGTTTCACGTAATAACTTCATATTGTTTCCCAGTAGAATTAAATATTATTATAAATCATGAGAAATGACGGAAATGCTCCAGGGTGCAAATTACAACAACAAAAGGTGTTAGTAAGGGTCCAAAGTATACCTTGAACTGATATGGCTGCCCTTTCTCCTTGGCTTTCTTCCAATGGTACTGTTCAAATAACATGGCCTTGTCATGCCAGCTGCAGGAAACATTCAAGATATACTCCAGATAAGATGACCAGATACTTTGAAAATTATGAGCATGAAGATTTTATGTTTCTTATAGCACAACTAAAGTCATAATTACACCAACCAATTATGATACTGTAATACACCAATGAGATCAAATTAAAATATTAAAAGTAAACATGAAACTAAGATAAAAAATTAGATTTGATCTATTGAGAAAAGGATATCACATTTACCACACTACTATATTCAAAATGCTTGATCCAAAAGAAGTAGGTAAGCATTTAAATGGATAAGATGGTGTCACTTCTAACAATTGAGCAAAAAAGCGGAACCATTAAAATAAGGGGCAGTTACATGCATAACACCCAATTCTAATGTATTTACATATCTAACACAAAAACATTGCTTTTTTACATGTCTACAACCTAGATATTCCGTATAACATCAAAAGTACAACTATTTTAATTTTAAAAATGTGAATGTATAGGTAAGGTGCCATTTATGTAAAAATTGAAGTTTAAGTGTTAGATAAACACAGAAGAATTGAGTGGTATGTGAGTAAAACTTCCTAAAAATAAATATATCTAAAAAGTGATGGTAGAAAGTAAAACTATGTGAGCCGATAAGCTTAAATATATCAAACATATTATTTTTAAACTTTGCAGACGGGGAAGCAAAATCAAAACAAAAAGTGGCAACGCTAGAGAAATATCACCAGCAATTTATTTAGCTATATTCAAGCACTGTACACAGAAAAAACTCACCAAAAGTACTCATATGTCATATTAATGCCTTAAACTACTCCAGATATGGCAATCAAGAAAATTCAACGATGAGTATCAGTACTGTGGTCTCAAATTTCCTATTATCTAAGATAAAAAGTACATATAACGATTATTTGATACCTACTTCATTCTTCTATTTGTAAGAGATGGCACTTGTGCTTGATATATGCCAAAAAATCAGAGTCCACCTCTCATGTAAATACAAACAGTAAAAGCATAGAAACGAAATTTTAATTGAAGAAACAAAGAGCTTCATTTCCACAAATGACAATAAAAAAGGAACACAAAACTAATGTTGTAGATTCTTTTTAAATGAAATCCCTATTTGTTTGGAAATTATTATATTTAGTATCCAAAACTTACCAAGCACTCTTGAAGCCAGATTTTTCTAATCTCAAATTGGGCCATATTTCGCCAAGAAACTCACAATCATACCAAAATTAATCATTGGTTTTTAAGAAAACTAAATGTGGAAGCACAAGAGGACAAAAGCAGTATGACAAATATAATATAAAAGAGAGCACAAAAAGATTTGCATAGAATAGAATTAATGCATCATGTAGCATTTCATAGAAATGAACAAAGGAGAAGAACTTCAAATGATGATCCCAAATTGTAGGGATAAGACTAGGGGCTCATTTGTAAATAGGAATTTACTAGTGATTGTCAATTCGTAGAATATGGTTAGAAATAAATATTAACTTTAAACAGTGCAAACATCTTCAAAATGTCTCAAACGTGATAATTTCGTTTCCACATACTAAAAGAGTGTGAAAGAAAATTCTAATTGTTAAAACATGTTTTATATCTTCAAACAACCAAAAGAAACCTAATAATAATGATAGAGATTATAACTAAAGAATCAAATCCCTTGGAATCTAAAATAACAATAATATCATACAAAAAAATGAACCAGATTGATTAACTTTTTTCTAGAGTTACTTTATCTAAGGAGAGTTTGAGCTTAATCTCCAATTGATAAAATCAGCCCAATTGAAATCATCAATCCCAAACGAAAAAAGATGTAACTTCTAAAAAATTCTGCTTCACGCCTTATATGAACAACTGTGTACATTCCCCATAATCCATAAGACAAACAAAATGTTTCAACTATCAATAAAAAATCAATTTTCTGATATATACAAGAAGTTGCTAATTTCTATTCCTAAACTAAAAAAAAAAAGTTAAGTACTATTAAGTATTTTTGACCCTGTCTTATAGATGCACTTGGATGATTGCAAAAAAGAAGAAAAAAACCCGTTATATGCTCAAAAAATAAAAAATTAAAAAAAATAAAAATAATGAAAAAAATCATTGATACAAAGACAGCTACATATTGCATCATTCAGTGAGAATTTTTATAGCCTTTGCAAATCCATTACATAAGTTGCAATTTCATTTTCAAAGCATATTTTACATTAAGAAAACCCATACCCTGCAATTTAATAGATGATAAATTAATTTTTGTCAAGAGATAATGATGAAAATGTCGATTACGCAAGACATAAAAAGAGAGAAGATAAGGAGAGCCCGCCAAATCCAACATAGAGAGGGAATGCACACAGATTCTAGATATAATTCTCTCAATTCTTTCATCTGGTTTTCACTAAGTCATTCCAAGATTATCTTTACCAGATCATGAATGTCGAGGTGGATAACAACTGACTTGAATTTTCAACAAGTTAAACTACAAAAGAGTTAAATTTACAAATAAAAAATCAAGATTCAAGAGCGATGAGAAACTTATGATGGATGTATTCTTGCATGAATTATGCGTTTCTGTGGATTGTTTCAAAACCCCGCAAAGAAAACCCTAAATCAGTGAAGTTTTAAGATAATGATTTAGACACCAATATGGTGCAACCCTAACAAGGACACGAGGATAGAGTGACCAACTTGAATTGGTTGGAGAGCTGCCACATGTATGGATTAAAGAAGGTGAGAGCTGAGAATGCGAATGAACCAATCCAGATGTTTGCGAAGCGTTCCGGATCGGTGTGCGGCACGCCAGGATCACCGCGATATGGATTCCCGAAATATTTCTCCATCCTCTTACGTCCCTGGTGCTCCGTATCACTTCCTCGCCGGTAGCTTGCTGCCCATTTTATCCTTACAGTGTGCAATAGTAGATAAGACGACCAACCAGGCCGGTCAGTGGCATGTTAGGGTTTGGTAAATTTGGGAAATTGCCTGGTCACCGAGATGGCCTTCAATGCTTTTCTATCTATAACAACAACAACAACAACAACAACAACAATAAAACCTTAATCTCATTCGTGAGGCCAGCTACATGAATCATTTTTCTCCATTGTGTCGTATTTAGAGTCATATTCTCAGTTAATTCTAATATATGTAGATCATTTTTTATACAATTAGCTCAAGTCTTCCTAAGTCTACCTCTACCTTTCTTAACATAAGTCGACTCTAAAACATCTACTCTCCTAATTGGATCGTCAGATGGTCGACGTTGAATGTGACCAAACCATCTAAGACAACTCTCTCTAATTTTATCCGCCGCAGAAGCTGCACCAACCCTATCACGAATATAATCATTTCACATTTTGTCTCTAAGTGTAAAGCCACTCTTCCACCTAATCATTCTCATCTCTACAACCCTTAACTTAGTATTATGCTTCAATGCTATTCTGTCTGAACAAAATAAAATATCTGACATTAAAAAAAAAGAGTAATCAAATTAGGATGGATTCAATTAACAAGACATCCCAATGTTAGTCTTCTAAATCTATTTTCTCAAAACTCATTGGGCAAAATAATATTATTCATCAATCAAAGTCAACACATCCAAATTGATTCACTTCAAGAACATAAGGAACAGAGTTGATTGTCTTTTACTTTAAAATCTTGAGATATTCTTTGCATTGATTTTTTTCGGGTAGATTATGATAAAGAGTTTACATTGTGAATTAAACTTTTGGAAAAATCATAAGTGAATTCCACAACTTTTATGAAGAATTCGAACAAAGAGTTATTTTGGACCTTTTATATCAAGAGATAATGGATATATCTATAAAATATGACCACTAATTAAGCATTATCATTTAATGAAGAAAGTCATGACTCATGATTAAATGATTTTTAAGAAGTAAAGATCAAACAATATTAATTGAGAATCATGTCAACTCATCAATTGATTTTAACAACATATCATCAATAAAGGTTTTTTTTTTACGGCTTGGTTATAATTTCAACCATCCATTTTAGATCAACATATGCAATATTTCCTTGTTCGTTTTTATTTTGATCATCCAATTCAAATCTTCATCAACACTAATTTATCATTAGGTCCAAGGCCTCCATCACTCCCTCCCTTATTTCTAAAGGTGAGATGCTGAAGTAATAGTCCAAGGACAATGCGGCTTGGCTATATACCCTTTGATTGACCATATGAAAAGTTTTTCTTCATTTAAAAGCAATATTGTCTACATTTTCAATCGATGATTGCATTGGTTTAATCCATACAATAAAGTGTCAATAAAAATGCAAAATTTCTTACTAAGTATGCTTCGGCGGACAGCCATCGACTCTTGAATTAAAGACAACTCATCAAAGATCATAGTCTTCTATTCTCCTCTTCAAGGGTCATCATCCTTGTTTGGAAAGTCTGTAATATCTCTATACTTGATCAAGGCTAGCTCGTGTCGGCTTCAACTCTTCTCGAGCATCCATCAATTCTTGGTATTGTTGGGAGAGAAAAACTGTCTTGAAGGAAGTTTGAAAAAAGCCTATGCCTAGTTCATCTTGGTGCGAATGAGTATAACAACATTATAGATTTATCCCTCAGAGAAAAGGGAAAAGGCCTAAACCTAACAACATCGTTTGACATGCCATTTTAGCAAAATGTAACGCAAAGTTCAAAAAAACTTGTCAAGTTTAAATTTGGTTCCTCATATGGGATTCCCCAAAATTGATTTTTCCGCACTATTTGGATAATAATAGACTTAAGTTTAAAGCTTCTAGGACAATAGTTTAAATACTTTATTAAATTTCATCTGTCATATGATTAGCATAATCCCTTAAAGGTTTATGCACGTTATGCTAATCATGGATTGGTATTTGGTTATCAAAATTGATTTGTTGATTGTTCGTCATTTCTTCTACAAATTCGTGAATTCTTTTCTATTTTCTAATTTTCTTAATTGTCTTCTCTAGTTCTAAATCATAGGGTTAAAGTCATATAGTCATGCACTACACATTTACTAACAAAAGGTTCAACAAATAAGTTTTCACACAAACACACAAAAATAAATTTAAGAATTTTTTTTCTTTTTTACAAATAAATAATTACACAAGAAGACTAACGATACAAAATTATAAGCCTAAATCTAATTAGTTCAACTAAAGTTCTCTTAAGTTAACTACATTGTCGCTCTCTGACAATGACACCAAAATGACTTTATGCAGCCTTAAATTAAGTTCAGGTGTACTAACGCCCAGAGATCTATTGCAAGCGTACGTACCACTTTTGTAATAACGGACTTTTGAGTCCAGGTTATCAAACCCACAGGGAGTGAGGTGTTTACAGTCTTAGGAAAAAGCTCTAGCTTACTAAAATTGTTCTTAGCTTGGAAGTAAAGTTCCTTTAAAGTTGTAATAACTACCCCTGCTGAATTACAACTACTCTTAATGGTTTACTCATAAATAAATTCTATTAAATATATTTGAATAGGTGAGAATCATATTACAAAACTAAACTCCCTTGCAATTATATATGTGGTATGTAGGGAATGAATAATTTAATATGTAAATATGGCCAGTGACAACATAGGAGCAAATCTCGCCTTTACTATCTTCCAAGTACATAAAGAAGTTTAGTTAAACTGGTTTTAATTCCTTAAACCGCCAATTTGAACCCATCAAAGATTATTGCTCTATCTATTTGCATCTCCCTATAGTTTACTTTTACTTCATACCCTATAATTCAATGTGAATACTCTAATTGTTCTTCCGTAGCTCTTCCGAGTTATTATGGATCACAAAACATTTTGACTAATCACTTTGTCAGAATGAAAAGTAAATGAAGTTTTAAAGAACACTTATCACATGAAAGTTTGAAAATCAATTTTAAAAGCATTCCACTATTCCTACACAACCAACATAATCATTACAAGAGAAAGGTGAAAAGACTACTCACAAAGCATGGAGAAAACACCACAAAACATCTTTAAAACAAAGCAAACCCACTTGATAATTGTGTTTACAAAATTACAATAAAGGAAATGCACAACACTTAGCTTATTCCTCTTTACAATGCTATGAGAATGCTCCCTTAGGATCTCCTAGACCTTTGCTACTGTGCTGAATAATTCTCCTCACAATACAACTCTCAAACCTCATCAAACGCTCCAAGCAAAATCCCTAATTTTCCCCTACAATAAACCCTATTTTTCTCTCTTCTTCCCCACCAAAATGCCTCCCTTTAACTCCCTAAAGAGCTCATTATAATCTACCAAATAATTACCGACGTTATTGGGAGAAACTGCTGAAAAACTGCCCAACAGTTACTGACGCCTAGGCGTTGTCTGCTCGGTTGTATACTGACACCTAAGCACACAAGTAAGTGGTGCCAAGGTGCTTGGTAGGAGCACCTTGGTGCTAAATGGTTGGCGCCTAGGCGCCAATCTCTTAGATCTCCAGTTGCTCCATATTAGCTCCACCTCGCTCCATTCTTTTCCACTTCGTTCTACTTCTACTACCTGTTGTATCTGCAAGAAAGACATAAAAATACCCTTCTTTAAAGTGCAGTTTCATCCATATAAATGTGCAATTCATAAAAAAAAAAAATTAAGCTTACTTTCTACACATCAATTAGCCCTGCACATGAAAGGCAATTATTTCTACCATTTTAATCCTCTTAACAAACTTGGGTAGTTAATGGTAAGCAATTATTAGAACTCCAGTTACTGCAAAATTTTTTCTCGTGAATCATAATTTTTTTCCACTACTTTTGCGACTTTACTCAATTGATTTCTTTTATACTATCCAATTTTTTAGAAGTTATCCTTTCAAAAGAAAAAATAGAGAATTAATGAAATTACTTTTGTTTTTAAAAAAAAAATCATACAAATAGATCTTACCTTTTGGCCATTTCTATTTAAGAAACTAAAAAAACTATCTCAAAAGAACTCAACATGTTTTTCTTTCGGGGATTCAAATCTGCTTATTTGTCTATGCCCATATATACACTGATGTCGAGTTAAAAAGAAGATTTGGGCGTATTTGACGCCCCGTTCTTTTTGGTTCTCGTCCCCGAAATGGCAACCACGGCGTTTGGGAGCTAGATTTTTGCCTCTATTTTGTCGTTTATGGATCGGTGAAAGCCGAAACGGCGGGGGATGAGTGTGTTCCGTAATATGAGCTCCATTCCGACTTGTAAAAGTCGCTGCTGCCCCTCTTCAATTACTGAAATTCCTTACCTCAATATCCGCAAATACCCCTTGTCCCCTCCCTAGTCCCGATTGCGCGCTATTCCCCGTCCGTTGTTGGTGCATTCGACTCTGGTTGCCAATCTCTGTATGTTTCTCTTTATCTCCTTTGTTCTGTGTTAGGGAGATTTGATTCTTGAGTTTTTTACTCTTTTCCATTCTCGATGGTTTGAAGATTTTTATTTCCTGTTTTCCTCTGCTATATTGCCTCGTTTGGCATCTGTGTTGGCGTGGTTTAAAGGTGCACCATTCTTATTTTGAAAATTTATGTTGAGCTATGCTACTGCCTCGTTCAGTCGCTCTTTCTTCTTCTTCAAATTGGAGTATCATTTTGTGCATAGAAATATGATCACATCTGCTTCGTTGGACATAAATATTTCAACATGTTCTTTATGCCTCCACTAGAAAATTGCGCTGATTATATTGAAGTCTGGAATGCTAGTTGTAAAATAAGTTACATAAGGTGATTTGCAGTAATTGCATTTCATTGCCTATTTTTCAATCCAAAGAAACATTTTCTCAAAAGAAATTTAAGCATTGATTGTTCTTATTTAAATAAAATTATACCATTGGAAAAGCCTATGTTCTGATATGAACTCGAAAGTTAGATGCTAGATATGTTATGAACTTCTTTTTCCCTCCTGCACAATCTGGAGATGTTATGGAGGAGAGATATATGTGCACTATAATTTTTTGAAAATTTTATGTTGAATCTATTTTATAAATTCAAGTTATTATATTTGGTGGTCAATTTGTTTGCTCTTGCCTCTTCCTTAATCTCAAGAAACATATTTTAAAGAGAAATTTGAGTACAGACTGTTTTTACTTTTTTGAAAAATTATAACATTGAGAATGCCTTTCTGCTTATGCAATCGTGAATGTTAGATGTTTGATAGGTTATCTGCTTCCTTTTCCCTCATGTTAAATCAAAAAATGTTATGGAAGGAGGGATACACATGCACTGTTGTTTTTTGAAAATTTATGATGGAGTTGTTTTATATATTGATGTTCTAAAATTTGATAGTCAATTTGCTTGTTGTTGCCTCTTCTTTGTTCCCAAGAAACATTTTTTGGAAAGAAATTTTAGCAAGGTTTGATTTTTTTTTTTTTATTTAAAGGGCTATACCATTAGGAATGTCTTTGTTATGATGCGATCATGAAGGTTAGATGCTAAATTAGTTATCAATTTCCATTTTTATCCTGCTAAATCAAGAAACATTATGTAATGGGAGATATAGGTGCACTTTTTTATTTAGTTTTATGAAAATTTATGTTGAACTTGTTTTATATATTCTTGTTTTGATGTTAGATGTCAATTTATTTACTTGTCTCTTCTTTGATCCAGAGAAACAATTTATGTAAGGAAATCTGAGCAAATTTTCTTTTATTTTAAAACATATATAATATTGGGAATGTCTTTGTGCTTATGCAAAAGTGAATGTTAGATGTTAGATAGGTTATCAACTTCTACTTCCCTTCTGCTCAATAACGAGAAGTTATACAATGAGAGATATATGTTGACTGTTTCTTTTTTGTTGAACTTATTTTATATATTCATGTTCTCATGTTAGATAGTCAATTTGCTTGCTAATGCCTTTTCTTTAATCCATTGAAATGTTTTTTGGAGAGAAATTCTAGCACAATTTCTTTTTTTTTAATTAAAAAAATTCCATTGGGAATGCATTTGTGCTTATGCAAACATGAAGTTTATAGGTTATTAGCTTTCACTTCTCTCCTACTCAATTAGGATAGGTTATATAATAGGAGATTAATGTGTACTGCTGTTTTTTGAAAATTTTTGTTAGCCTTGTTTTATATACTATTGTGCTGATGTTAGATGGTTAATTTGTTTGCTCTTCCTTCATTAAAAAAAAAAATCTCTTTCTATAGTGAAATTTGATCACAATTTTTTTTTAATAATAATCATACAAATTAGAATACCTTTGTGCTCATACCATTGTGAATGTTAGATGCCAAATAGGCTATCGGCTTTGACTTCTCTATTGCTCAATCTAGAGATGATATGGAATGAGAAAAACATGTGCATTGTTGTTTTTTTGAAAAATTATATTTGAATTGTTTTGCATATTTTGATGTTAGATGATCAGTTTATATGCTCTTGCCTCTTCTTTAATCCAAAGAAATATTCTGGAGAGAAATTTTAGCATATTTTCTTTTCTTTTATTTAAATAATGAGATTGGCAATGCATATGCATTTATGCAAACATGAATGTTATATGCTAGATAGGTTATGAGCTTCCACTTCTATTCTGATCAATCATAAATAGTTATGGAATTGGAGATATACATGTATTGTTGTCTTTTGAAAATTTATGTTGGACTTCTTTTATATATTATTGTTATGATGTTAAATTATCAATTTAAATGCTCTTTCCTCTTCTTTAATCCCGAGAAATATTCTCTAGAGAGAAATTAGAGCGTAGTTTCTTTTTTTCTAAATAATTATACCAATGGGAATGCCTTTATGCTTAGGCAAATGTGAAGATTAGATGTCAGATGGGCTATTAGCTTCTACTTCTCTCATACTCAATTAGGAGATATTATGGAATGAGAAATATATTGCACTTTTGTTTTTTTTAAAATTTATGTCGGACTTGGTTTATATATTTATATTGTAATGTTATATGATCAATCTGTCTACTCTTGCCTCTTCTTTAATCCAGAGAAACATTTTATGAAGAGAAATTTGAGCAAAACATCCTTTTTTTTTAATTATACTGTTTGGAATTCTTTTGTGCTTATGCAAACGTGAAGGTTATATGCTAGAAATTTTATTAGCTTCCACTTGCCTTCTTTTCAATCAGAAAAAGTTAAAGAATGGGAGATATAAATGCAATATTCTTTTTTTTTTTTTTTTGAAAATTTAGATTAGACTTCTTTTATATATTTGAGTTCTGATGCTAGACTGTCAATTTGTTTGCTCTTGCTTTATCTTTAATCCAAATAAACATTTTTTGGTGAGAAATTTTAGCGCAATTATTTTTTTTTAAATAATTATATCAATGGGAATGCATTTGTGTTTATGCAAAAGTGAATGTTAGATGCTAGAAAGGTTATCAGCTTCCACTTCCCTCCTACTCAATTAGGAGAAGTTTTGGAATGGAAGATATATGCACACTGATATTTTAAAAAAAATTTACGTTGTGTTTATTTTATATATTCATGTTCTGATATTAGATGGTCAATTTGCTTGCTTCTAGCTCTTCTTTAATCGAGAGAAATATTTTCTAGAGAGAAAATTGAGCACCGTTAAAAAAAAAAAAGTATACCATTGGGAATGCCTTTGTGCTTATGCAAAAGTGAACGTTATACGCTAGATTGGTTATTGGCTTCTATTTCTCTTCTGCTAAATCAGGAAGAGTTATGAAATGAGAGATATATGTGCATTATTGTGATTTGGTATTTGCAATTGTTTTCAAGTTTTCTGTCGTGATCTATTTCATATGTGAAATATTATTAGAGCAAATCAAAGGGCTCAACCGGTCACCGACTGTTAATCCTAAAATTGACAAATAAGTTATGACACATATAGTACCTGTTCTTAGATAAAACATGTGTTTATCTGAATGAAAAAAATGGTGAGTCTGGATGAAGTCTTTTTTTATTAAGATTTCTCACCGAGTTCTGATAGTTCGTTCTTGGAGTCGTTCCGACTAGCATGATTTAACAAGAAGAAAATGAGAGGTGATGACTTATATGACATCTAACCTCACTTTTGCATCAGAACAAAGGCATTGCCAATAATATAATTTTTTAAGAAAATAATAAAAAAATTATGCTCAAACTTTTGTGCAGAAAATGTTTCTTTCATTTGAAGTAGAGACTGTGAAATGCAATTAATACCATTTGATCTTTTATAAAAACTAAAATTCCAGATTTACATTTGATCAATCCAATTTTCTAGTGGAGGTGAGAACACGAAAAAAGATTTATAATATCAATTGAAGAAGTTTTGCTCATAATTCTCTTCAGAAAATATTTGTCTGGATTGAAGAAGAGGCAAGAGGAAGCAAATTGACCATCTAACATCAGAAAAAGAATATATAAAATAAGTCCAACATGAATTTTGTGAAGTTGGTTTGGATTTTAATTTTTATTTGATCATGTTGGTTTTGTTGGTTTGTGGACCTATTGGTGTCTTGAGTTTGTGCAATTGCCCTTTTGCAGTGACGATTTTGGAGTTTATTTTGGTGACACAATTTACTTTTAGCTAAATGTTTTATAGAGCAATGATGGAAAAGAAATAATACGAAGAGGTCAACTGATTCTCAATTGTGAATTCAAAAATAGACCAACAAAGTTGGCATAGATATTTCTTGGTTTTCAAGCCTAGAGTACACGATTAGTGATCCTGAATGGAGCATTCTTTGATGACATCATTTCACTGAACTTTACTTCGAAATCGTTTTTTCATCTCATCTTTTTTGGCTTTAAGTAATGTTGTTTTACAAGCAAAATGATATTGTTTCGATCTAATTTTGTTTTTGATTTATATATTAAAAGTGTAAACAAAAGAAAGGTGTATGTCATTTGAGATAGAGAGATGAGAATAATTTTTGTGATTATTCTTGAGAGCGATAGAAATTGACAGTAGACTGACCAATAAAGAGGTTTGACAAAATATCATGAAAATACTTTCAAGAAAGGACCAGTAGATTATACTACAAAATTTAGTTGAAAAACAAATAAGATAAACTTAAAAAGGCTTAAAAGTTGTGGAATGAGCTAATGAGAGGGGCTTTCGGTTTAGGGTGGGACCCCGTTAGGAAAACAGTGGAAGCACCAAAGGAAAGGTTGCAAGAAAAAATTTTAGTAACTAGAAACTATTTTATTGAACTATAATTATTATGAAATTTGGCTTTTTTAAAATCAAATTTATCAATTGTAGGTTATGCCGAACACAAAAATTTAGACTTACTGGCATTGATTCGAAATTAGAGAAGTTGGACACTATGCTTCTTGGTGTTCTAGCAATATGCATGAATGTCTGGGCTCCAATATCAGACCCCATCCAGAATTTGGATGAGCCCGAATGTGTTCATCTAATGAGGTATATGAGGAACAATCAGTGGAAAGAGAGCAGGGCGAGTCCAGGCAGTCTAAACGTCCTGCACTCTCAACCCATAAAGAAAAAAAGAAAAAGAAGGCAATGGTGACACACTTATCCAAGCATATCTCATAGCTTTTAACAAACTACACCAATATCACATCTAGTGTGCGCACAACTATACATGGATATCCGACTATGACAAATGATAAGCTGCTCGATTATATTTGAGAGATTTTTAATGACATGCCCCTCTCGTAATGTACTGTAAAACTTTTGGAGTACTGAAATAAGCAGGATGTTTTATTTCCACTGTTATCGGAATGAAGATTCCTTACCTCTGATATTTCTTAGAGAATCAAACTAGCTAGTTGTATTTTTTTATTTCTTACTACTAGTTTGGATTTCTTATTTGTAATACTTTATATTTCCATAATAAATAATCGCTTATTTCATCGATCTGTGGCATTTCAATATGTATGAATTTCAAATTTGTACTGCTTTCATTATTAATCATTTAAACATTTATTTGTAATTCCATCATAACATTTTCTTTTTTTCTTTTTTTTTTTTTACATTTTGACATACATCGTTTAGATATGGACCCACCGAACGAAAAGAAAAGTATAGAGATAGTCACGAGGGCAATTTTCCTTACTAGCACAATTTGTCTCATCAATGAGAATTACCAAAGAAATATGTGTAAGCTACCTTGTGTGTCATCATCATAGGTTAGACATATGAGTTGGCAAACTACTCGAAGCTCAACCAAGCAGGATTCATAGCATGTTTTGGATGTCAAAAAATATATTTTACAATTTGCTCAATGAATTTTTGTCCAAATATGGTTTGCAATGATCTTCGTGATTCACATATCTAAAAAGGTGTTGGCATCACTTTTTGTTGTCGCATGTATGGAAATTCCACTTGAATGATACGATATTGTATTTCGCTCACTCACATTCTCCTGTAGTCCAAGACATCCATTAGAATCTCCTGGTAAGCGTTTTGACGGAGTTAGGGTTGATATCGATTTAGCCTTACCCGGAAGAGTTCACATTTGGGTGATGATAATTCTGACACAGGACACATATAATGTCCATTTTAGTTTTTAATGATCATGTTTAATCCATTCAGAGCCTCCCATGATCACCGGTAGTCATAGAACGCTATAAAAACCTTTCACCAGATGTTTGGGTGTAAATTTGAGATTTGGATCACCCCGTACGTACTCGGCCCCTTCTGGT